>OX401976.1:4305000-5600000 GCA_947859335.1 Tortricodes alternella
ATAATGACTGAACAGTCGTCCGCAAAGAGAAGTACTTTATGTTGGGTGACCAAAGGCAAGGTGGGTCGTTGATGTAGACTAGGAACAGGAGTGGCCCAAGAATACTTCCCTGTGGAACCCCCGCTACAAAATTTGTGGAAGCTGACCTGTAGCTCTCAAGAGTGTTTGTTTCATTGCAGTACGCCGTTATTTCAGTGTATTGGTTTCTATTTTCAAGGTAGGACTGTAGCCACGAGTGGCAATTTCCTCTTATACCGTAGTGATAGTTTCTCTAACAGTCTCTTAACTCTCTCTCTCTCTCGTGTCTCGTCTCTTTAACAGTCTTATAGGGACGTACATTAACCAGACCCGGTTGTTGAATTGAGTCAGTTTTTATTTTTCCTGGAATGTATTTTGTAAGCGAATTCGTGCTAGTTTGAGGACATATTGAAAAAATAAGTTCATTTATGAACAGTAGGATGAGGAAATGTTAAAGAGGTGTAAATAACAATAAACGACACATATCAGCAAGTGTTTTTGTAAAGTTTACTAGATTGATCGAGATTATATAATTTTATAGTTAAATTAGAGCTGTCTCACCTGTCGCGTCCGTGAAATAGGCTACTGGTGGTATTAAAAATAATAGTCCATAGTAATAAATATCAATTATATTATCACAGAGAATCACATTGTGTTTATACAACATATTTACGTGGCTAGTACAAAATTTTCCTTACGATTCATGTCAAGTTCATGTATAGTTAGTAAATACCTAAAAGTAATAAATCAAAATGGAAACACGACTACAAAATACAATCTTTGTTCAGAGCTAGATTATACCTACAAAATAGTTCTGAGGTGATAGAATATTTTTTTCCCTCATAAGCAGGACTTCTGAAAAGCAAAACTTCTAAGTAGCAGAATTCCTATACCGCATAATGCCTAGGTATCAAAATGCCGGAAATGCATCATGTCTGCTTTTTTAATTTCCTAAATCGCTTTAGATCTTTATAGCAAAATGCCAAATGCATCATGTCTGCTTTTTTAATTACCTAAATCGCTTTAGGTCTTAATAGCAAAATGCCTGAAATGCATCATGTCTGCGTTTTTATTACCTAAATCGCTTTAGGTCTTAATAGCAAAATGCTTGAAATGCATCATGTCTGCGTTTTTATTACCTAAATCGCTTTAGGTCTTAATAGCAAAATGCCTGAAATGCATCATGTCTGCTTTTGTAATTACCTGAACGTTTGTTTGTTTTACTTGTTTGAACCAGAGATTTAATCATTTTGCTATTCAGACATTTTGCGTTTTATATGATTTAAATCTTAGGCAAAATGACTTACTTAAATGCATTTTGCTTATTAGGTATTAAGCTTCTTAGACATTCGTTTTAGGCATTTTGCTACTTGGGCGTTTTGCCTTTTAGAAGACCTGCTCATGAAGGTATTTTTTTACCCCACGTTCACTTCCGCACTGGGCATGATAAAGAGGAATGATCGTTCGGCAACTAGAACTTAAAATCCTATGCCCATATTAAAAGTCTCCACTACGACTCATATCACACTTAAGAAGACATTTTCTCATCCTAAAAAAGTTATTTCAAGTAAACTCAGTGTTGAGCAGTCTCTTAATATGGGCACTAGCACCTCAGACGCTATATACAAGACATTAAAATATGACATAAAAATAAATTGCACTAATGGGTGGTACACACAGTTAAAAAACAAAATTAATATTTCATGTGCCTAAAAGTTAACGAAAATGTTGGGCCTATTCACATGCAAGTATAGTTCAGGCCAAAAAATCGTAAAGCAAAGCCTTAACTTTCGGGAACACGAGGGACAAATTCTGTACCTAAATGTGTACAACCCTAATTAAACGTAACATTTTAAATTTTAATTGATAAGATGACATATTTATTACTGTATATGTATCAGTATGCCGCGTATGAAAGCTTCCACGCGGACAAATTAGATTTACTACAAGAATTATTGCTGCCAACCTAAGCAACCGAATCCAGAGGACAAGCTCCGGTTGAGTCAGACTGGCGCAGAAAGAGTTCCGTACCACCGTTTAATTATTTAAACTTTATTGCACAATACATTCTCTACCAGTCAACCTTTGGACCAAACAGAAACAAATGGAGGTGTGTGCTAACATAAGAATCATTTGACGCAAACACCAATAAAGGAGCAAGCAACCCCGAGCTTTCAAATATAATAAACACAAATATCTCAACTTATTCGGGTCCGGTCGTCAATACCTACCTCGCAAAATGACTATAGGGCAAAAATAACTACAACGCAAAATTTCTATGTGGAAACATGTTGTTTTTGTTGTCCGTATAATTTAAAAAGTGGTCATTTTGCGAATATGGTATTTTACGACGTACTTTTAATACAAAGTAGCTGTTATGGTTAGTGGGTCTCTTTTGCAGTTGGCTTTCTGCTGTATAGATATATTTCTACATATAAATTTTGCGTTGCCCTATAGTCATTTTGCGAGGTAGGTATTGAAGACTGGACCCACTTACTCATGCCTAAACTTTTTTAATGTCGTTACCTTATAAAAGCAGCAGATAATTATGACACAAGGATATTCGTTTCGTGCCCGTTTTCAAACAAGAGACTCGGAACTCCTTATTTCTATCCACCAAAGATCTTTTACAAATTGATTTTTGTTTATAAACAATCGCGTTTTTTACTTGTGCAGAGCAATTAAAATGCGTACTCGTTGTTTTTCAAAATGGGCACTTAATTTATTTTTAAGAAAAAAAAATGAAAAGGAAACGAGACCCTAACACTCTAGCATAATTTAAAAAACGTGACATTGAAATTTCTTACATACCACAAAGGAACAGGCGTGGTCTAAAATGACATTATTGTCTATGTACACAGGTTATGCAACCACACACGCACAAAAGAGCACATATGTATGTCTCTCTGTCTAAAAAGAGAGGGTGTTCCCTTTCCGCGCGTGTCGGCATTATACAGATAATGGACGAAGTTTAACGAAAAGGATCCAAACCAAAATATTAATGTCATTAATAATTAAGTTCTATGCTATCGATATCATCATCATATTATTTTTGTGAAGACTCTCTCTATCTCCGTTAATTCTCTACCAAAATTAATGATTTAAACATCATTTTAAAGCTTATGTTTGTTGCTTTGGGACAAAAATACACAAATAGATTAAAATTAACGTTTTCGTTAAACAATTAATAAAAATCGCCCGATTTGCAAGCGCCATCTATTGACAGTCTGTTTAACTAAAATGTGTCTTGGCTATTCTCACTTTATTATATTATTATTATTACTATCAGGTGTTTGATCACGATACTGTGCGAAAATTCGCACGGGTCAGCTAGTAATGTCTAAAATCAGCATAGGTTTTATTGTGGATTGTATCATTTTCCCTAAATTACGTCCGATTGATCTCATTTATTTTGGGACGTACATTAAATTTAACACACACACATTATATAACCAACTTATCCTTGACAGTGACCTAACATTAAAAACTCACATTCCTAACAATTATATTATAAATAATTCGTATCAGAATAGCTTTAGGCTTCACAGAGAATTATACAGTATGTATAAAGTATCTAAACTCTTAAGGGTTCCGACGAGATTTGAGTAAATTGAAGTCAATGAAGACTAGTGAGTAAACACTTACAAAAACTGTACCATTGTCACAAGTAATGCTAAAGAACCGGCCAAGCGCATGTCCGAATGCACAATGTAGGGTTACTGCGCGCTTGTCGCCTTCGATAGTCAGCTGACTCGTTAGGTTCCCAGTATGGCTACGGAACCCTAAAAACGAAGCATCAACTGGTTGATGCTTATCTTCGTTATCTAACAAACTGATATTACGTGCCCTTATGATGGTTCCCTTAAAAATTATGCTTCAGAGCATTAAGAATTTTATCTAATTAAATATAGGATAGTTTTTGCGGCTTCGGTGAATATTTAAAGTCGCTTTCGCTTGGCCTTCGCACAACAACAAGATTATAGGAAGATAATTACTTTGGTATTTCTATCTTGTCTTAGTATCTCTCCTTATTTAGAATAAATTCAGTATTTTAATGACACAACATTTTAACCCCCGATATCATAAAGTGTGGCAATTGCTTGTCTGAATTGTATGTTTGTTCTGGATGTTTCATTTGTATTGAAGTATTTATTTATCTATCTAGTCTGCATATCGTCATGTAATAACCCATAACCCAAGCCTTTAGAGCTTTCTTTGGGACTAGATCGTTGTGTGTAAAGATTGTCCCCTGATTTATTTATGTATATTGCTTTGCCCTTTTGCCATAAAATTTTGACTTTTTCCTAGTTTATTATTACCCCAAATACGTGAAGCAAAGTGACTATATATAAATTCTTGCTTCAATCAAATGTAAGTTAGAGGTTTTAAATAGTAAATTCTCCTTTTGGAAAATATATAAAAGATACGCGAACTAAAGATACGACAGTCACAATTGCTGTTTGAGCATTCAACTTTGATAGTGTAAATGAAGAGTTTCGTCCCTAAAGGTATATCCAACAAACCTCATATTTGTTTGAAAACCTCTATTAAATCTACTGCTCGACTAAATGCCATATAACTTTATAATTTACGATGCATAGATATATACATGAGTAAATTTCTGATCTTTAGGTATATTAACTAAGTTAATAAGAAATAGGACCATTGAAGATCACCGTTGTCGATTGCGCCGGCGACGCGCGTCTTTTATCTTCGTCTCTATTTACTTTTATACTGTCAAACATCAGCAATACAAAACGCGTCAAATGCGCGAAAATGTCTTACAAAGGTCCTTAGTTTTAAAATAAAGTGTTTCAGTTTCGAAACTTATAGCGATTGTACTTCCTCTGCGAGCTAAAAGTACAAACCAGTTTTTTTTATTGTTTTTCTCAAATTGGTTTTCCAAAATCTGTCCGAGGTCCTGCAAACGATACCCGACGTCATATGTACGAGCATTGATTTAACCTTTTCACCGCCAAGCATATCTGAGACGTAACACGAATTTCAACTTTAAGTCATGGTAATGAAGGACTCTTTTACCCTGTATACGCTGACGACTGCAGCCGACTGGGGCGGTCAAAAGGTTCAAAACACCAACAGGACCCCAATTATCGGCGGATGCGAGATTAGTTTACATGTGGAATCCTTTGACACAACTGTGTGGATCTGACATTAATCCCACATGTGACTTTATCTCAAAAGATCCGAGAATTAGAAATTCCTGATCTAAAACAGAAACTAGCTGTTTGGAATTATACAGAATGACTTTGAAGACGTTAGGGTGTTAGCAACGCCTGAATTTATCCTAATTTATTTATTTATAAAGTTAAGCTATTCAACAGGGATGTTTCCTGGGTAAAAAAATAATAATTCTAATTAGTTCGTCCGTTACTCCTCTGCTGCACTGGGAGTGAAGAAATAGCATAGAATGCTTGCAGATGCTTATCATCCTGGCATGTCGTAAAAGTCGACTAAGGGACGGGTCCTCTCCAACATGGTGGACTATCTGTATGGGCGATGGGCTGATCACCTGTCACCATACGGTTCATCATACCATCTTAGGACTAATTAATCAAACGTGGCCATAAGTAGTCTTGTGGCTCTGCCCACCCCATTAGGGATTTCGGGCGTGATTCTATGTATGTATGTATGTAGTCCGTCAGGTAGATTATCAAAAAATATTGAACACGTATTTTTTGCTTTATCAAACCAATCAAAATTGACAAAGATAACGCGCATCAAAGTTTCGGAGAGGGGGCTCATGACGTCATGGTAAAAAGTGTACTAAGTCGTGACGTCACGCACTTCAACTTCAACGCACTATATCTTCGTCATTTTTTGTTTAATCGACAAAAGAAAAAATATGTGTTCAATATTTTTTTATAATGTAAATGACGGACTAATTAGAATTTTTCACGAAACACGCCTATTGTAGCTTTTTATTTTATGACTCTTTTTAGTTATTGTTCTGAAGTTACGACTTGGCAAGTTTGACAATCATCTGCTGATTTTGTAAATAAGCTACGATAAGGTATGTTTCTTTTAACATGACGACGCGGTTAGCCTAGTTGGTAGTGACCCTGCCTCCGAAGCTAGCGTCCCGGGTTCGATCCCCGGTAAGGGCAAAGATTTGTGTGATAAGCACGAATGTTTGTTCCTGAGTCTTGGATGTTTCCTATGTATTTAAGTATTTATTTCTCTATATAAGTATGTATATCGTCGTCTAGCACCCATAACACAAGCCTTTAGAGCTTAGTTTGGGACTAGATCGATTTGTGTAAAGATTGTCTCCTGATTTATTTATTATTTTAACGTCAGAATTATCGCGTTATATCGGCCGTCTTTAACTGAGCCGATAACATTGGTTTTGCATTACGTCTTCACAGTCGCCCTGTATAATTAAACTAGGTACTGATTTACGACAGTTCAAAGCCAGTGTTACTGTTGACCGCATAACGTAGTTTGTCCCGTAGCGTGCTCTTCTTCTGATAGTTGGGTAACTTGAGCAGGTTGAAGCAAGTGGACGACGTTGGCAGACGGTTCAGCGGGTCCTTCTTGCGGATCGTGAAGAAACCGCGGATCACGCTCCCTGGAAAGAAGTATTATTTTAAAAGCTTGTGGATTAAAAAAGTCTATTCCCTAATAAGTAAGCTCCTCCGCTGCACTGGGAGTGAAGAAATAGCATAGAATGCGTGCAGATGCTTATCATCCTGGCATGTCGTAAAAGTCGACTAAGGGACGGGTCCTCTCCAACATGGTGGACTATCTGTATGGGCGATGGGCTGATCACCTATCACCATACGGTTCATCATACCATCTTAGGACTAATTAATCGAACGTGGCCACAAGTAGTCTTGTGGCTTTGCCCACCCCATAAGGGATTTCGGGCGTGATGCTATGTATGTATGTAGTAAGCATTTCTTACGTGGAACGGAATCCGTTGGGTTCCGTTCCACGCAAGAAATACGTTACGCTAAGCATTGCAAAACGTGGCGCAGTACTGAAACTTGGTTTGTTTTTACAAGCTATTTAAGGATGTATACCCAATAAATCAATTTGTATATTTTTCGCTGAAATTGAATAGTATGGTAATATTAGTCGTTACGCATAAGTGTAATAAAAAATAAAACCACTTTACCGTTCTTTTAAAGGAGATAAATGACGTTTAAGATTACATGTGTTATGTGCTGTGCCTGTGTTATTTGTACCGGAAGTTGATTAAATTACAAGAAAAAGCGAATAATGTTTCTGTCCCATATAACTTTGTACTCTCCTCGATTTTTTGATGACAAAAAAATGTCGTTACCGTTGTTCCCACGGAAATATTCTTGATTGAATATCCATATGTCCGGACCGTAACGACAAACGGTAGGGAAAGGCCGCTAGCGCTGTTGTCACTCGAGTAGTCAAATCAGATTCTCATTTTATTTCACATACTAAATAATTATTAATAATCACACAATTTGTATATTTTAGATCATTATTCGTACAAAATTACTCATTGCCGTTATTTGGTGCAAATGAAACAAAACTTCAAAAATAAAATAAATGTACTGCGGATTTGACGTGGTATACATCCTTAAGTTGATTTTCCTATCATTCAGTTTTTGACATACGAGCTTTATTTGTGACGATATAAATATGTAAGGCACGACGGAACGACTTAAACCTTGTAAAAGATTTAAGCCGTTAAAACTTGAGATCTGTAACTCAGTTTAACTAATGTGGGAGCCCATACTATCCGCGTCGAGTTTGGTTTATATTTATTCCACTGATGACTTTTGAATTATCCGAGATAAAAAGTACATTGTCCTACTACTTTAAGAGGACTGTGAACCAAAGGCAAAAATCACCCTTTTCATACAAAAGGCGATAACGATTTCCACCCGCAAAATGTTAATCGATTTTGACCAATTTTTGATAGGTTGTCAGTCAGAACAAAATCTAGGTATATACGTTTTTTGAATTTTGATTAAATTTTGACGGTTTTTGATTTTGACGGCGGGGGTTTTTTGACGGGGGGATTGTTTAATTAATCGGACGTGGCCACAAGTAGTCTTGTGGCTCTGCCCACCCTATTAGGGATTTCGGGCGTGATGATATGTATGTATGTATGTATTACATTTTGATCACGAAAGTCAAATAATGCCGAAATTAATTTTGTATGGGAATACTAAAACTACAATAAAACTGGATTTATTGATTACAATGAAAAAATCAAAACGTATAGACCTAGATTTTGTTTTGACTGACCTTTCAAAAATTGGTGAACATCGGTTAACATTTAAGGGGTGGGAATCGTTATCGCCTTTTGTATGAAAAGCCATAGGTTCACACTCCTCTTAATACCTCATGTACAGATAGGATATTACTAGCTTTCGTCCGCGTAGAATTCGTTTAGCGGGATTCCCTCGACATTCCATTTTCCTGGGATCCTATGCTACGTCCATGCCAAATATCAGAACAATTTATTAGTGCAGCAGTTAGGCCGTGAAGGAGACAAACAGACAAACTAACTTTCGCATTTATAGTACATATTAGCATTAGCATGGATTACCGATTGTATCACCGGTGTCTTCATCGTCGCCCACTTCGACGCATCTGATCGAGAAAGCCGGCTTGAGATGAGCAAAACCGAGTACTGGAGGTTTCGAGCAAGATGTCACGAACTGAAAATAGATTGGGATATCGTTAATTCCAAATTAGCTACATAATCGGTCCAATTCAAAACGGTGTCGCTTAATTTAAAGTTCCCTAAACTTAAATTAAGAAACGTCAAATTCGATTTGGTATAGCACCAAGCTGTCAAAATCGAGTATGACGCTTCTTATTTCAATTTTAGCCACTTTCAAATTTAGCGATCACACCATAGTATAAAGAGGCGGGAAGTAAGTTATCTTCATACAACGAACCGCGCGCGGCTTGTATGTGCGCGCCGAAGTATCTATGCGTCGCCGCACGCGCACTTAAACAAAATCTCGACCCGTTTAGTAAGGGGAAACGGGTCGAGATCGAGTCGAATTTGTGACAATTGATTTGATTTATTGTTCTTTTTATTATTATTGTTTTTATTTTCCTATGCATAATCTAGTCTTATTATTGTAAATATTATTATTGTGTACAGTCGATCGGCGCATGACACGGCCAATATTACCACCCTTATCTCTAAGAACTTAAGAACCCCCCCCTTCTAAATTAAATTATACAGTATTGGCAATCAAGCGAAAGATCTCTCCGATCTGCAAAAAAAATCGGAAATGCAGATTTTATGGTAAAACTAGGACGCGTAGATGGTATGGATAATAAAAGGGCATCATGGGCTAATCAAGCAAAAATCAAAGCATCCCAGTTCCCCCCTCCCAAAAAAAACTGAGATCGGTCACTACACGATCTCAACCTTACTTATGAAGTACGGTTGCGCGTGTTTAAAGATTACACATAAACGGAGATGAAAGGTTTTTTTTTTTCAGTGCGCTGTGGTCGAGTTTTAGTCGCCTGCCGCCTGTCGCTGTGCTTTAGTCGTTTTGAAAAAACAATCAAAATCGTTGGTAAAACTGTCGAAAGGTGACCGAGCGCAACTGCTTTGAAATTGCGCCACAGCGTAGTACGGACCGTGTCGCTCGTGCTGTAGCAACACTCAACAATAAGGCACAGGGCGCGCACCTTCAGGAACATGGCGCGCTCGTTCTCGGTGAAGTCGCGCTGCAGCACGTCCCACAGCCAGCACACGACGCGGTGCGAGTCGTGGAAGCCGCCGTAGTACTGCGTGTGGCGCCGCAGGTCGCGGAGGTCCAGCGGCACGTTGTCACCGCTTATGAGCCGTTGTAACTGTTCAATACATTTTAATAGTAGTTTATGCGCAACGGTTGCATAACGATAGGCCTTAAAACACGAGTGTGGGTTTATGAAACGAGCCGACAAGCGAGTTTCATAATAAGATCGCACGAGTGTATTAAGACCAAATTATGCAGAGTTGCATACATAACTTTATCTGCACACATTGATGTGTTCAGAAACAATATTTTCTGGACACAAGTTATTTGTTGCAGTCGTGGCTGCATTTACGATATCCGGCGGAGTTTTCACATCACACAGTCACTCCGAGAAGACTACTATTCATATTTTCGACTAAAATGTAAATTACAAACAACTTTTTACAATTCTATATACTCTCTATTGCAACAAGTTATTTGTTGAAGTCGTGGCTGCATTTACGATATCCGGCGGAGTTTTCACATCGTTCTCGCAGTCACGACTACTACTATTTATATTTTCAACTAAAATTTACATTTTAAACAACTCTTTAGAATTCTACTTTCGTAACACAGCAAAAAACCAACAAACATACAAATGACAACAGTAATGGCGGCAATTCGATCCTCCGTCAAGACGAATGTTTTTTTAAATCATAGATAAACGAATGAAATCCCTATTGCCATGCTACTCGAGATCAAATGTCGTTCGGTTTATATTAAAAAAACATACTGAATTGATGTTTCGTATCGATAACTGTTTTAATATCTCTGGGATACTAGAATAGAGACCCACTTGAGTTTTGACAGCTGTTCCAAATTTAAATTCATAACGATACTAAAATTGATACTGTAATAACATTACGGTACAGATTTTACCTACTACCACAGCTAATAGTAAAATTGGTTGTGATGGATGCTGGTAATTTCCTACGGTTTTTGAATACATTATGGCGGTTTTATGATATGGGTGTAGATAATAGTAATTTATGCAACGGTTGCATAATGATAGGCCTTAAAACACTAGTGCGGTTTTATGAAACGAGCTTTTAGCGAGTTTCATAATAAGAGAGAGAAAACAAAATAAAATGTTGTTCGGTTGATTTGAGACTCATCGCCGAATCCAGAAAGGCCACTCAAATTGAGCTGTAATTAAAGTGACGTTTCAGTGACGTTTCTGTATAGGTTGACAACTAGTTGAGGGACATTTAAATACTTAATATCTAGTCAAATGCTTAAGTGGCGTTTCTGAATTCGGCCATCAGACTTTTTGAAATTGACATTTAACGCGTTTGGATCTTGCAAAACGACATATCGTGTTTGGATACGCATAACGCGACATTGCGAGCGCTAGCGTTTTGTTATACATTTAATTATAATTTTAAGAAAATTATCTACATAATTTTTACATATCATATCACATAGTAAGGATGCGAAGATTTTTTTTATTTCGAACCCAGGTTAATCCAAATGAGTAATGTTTTAGGAAAATTACGAGAAAACGACAAAAGCCAGACATACCTCGGGCGTAGAAAACAGGGACAGCCAATCAGGATTGATAATCGTCCTGAAGCCTTTAATGAAGGCATTAGTTTGGTCTTTTATTTGCGTATGCATCCGGAAATGGGCCATCAGATGTATATAGTTTATTCTGAAAAAGTAATATTAAATGTAAACAATAAACTTGACTATCACACTAATATATCAGGCGGGTCTCACTCCGCACTTTAGGTACGCTCGGCCGTCGGACAGCTCGGAGCTATAAATCGCAGAAGGTTGCCGCTCGCTGTACAATTCGCGCGTCGTCAAGTAGCCTAGATATTTGGTGTTGTCGGGTGACGCGGATAAAAACTGGCAGCCCTAGTGTACACGAAAGAGCACGTTTTATGCGACGGAGAGAGAAGGCATGATTACGCACACTTAAGTACCTAAACACCGGTTTTGTTAGACAGTGATTCTTCTGTACGTTAGTACCTATTTATTTTGTGCTAATATTATAAATACGAAAGTTTGTGTTTGTGTGTGTGAGTTAGTATGATTGGAATGGAGATAGCTTATACCCTGGAATAACACATAGACTACATTTTATCCCGGAAAATACAAGTATCCGAAGGCATAACTATAACTGAATTCTCCGCGGATTGAGTTGCGGGCAGAAGCTAGTCGGTATAATAAATCTGTACAAATGACGTGTCTGTACAAAATATATTTACAAAACAATGATACAGGGGAACAAAATAGAATCCAAAAATAAGGTTTTTTAAATTTTTGGTCGTTCTTCTGTTTTTTTGAACAGGTATCACAGAAAAACGATTGAAATGATTTTGATGGGATTTTAGCAAGAGCCTTAAGGAAGGTCCGAGGTTTGTATTAATAATATAAATAAGTCGTCGTCTTTCTATTTTTTTAAACTTACTTATTCTCATTGGTAACAGGAATGGCTTTTCCGCCTGTCACCAACTCGTGTGTGACTATTTCACCTAACCGCTCCTCGTCTACAGAAAATGTTAGCTCCAGCGTTGAAATATCACCCTGAAAAAGACAAATGCTGTTAATCCTAGTTAAATTTCTCGTGGACGATATCTCGGTCGTAGCAGCAGTAGTAACTCTAAACAATATTGTTTAATGTTCTAATTTACCTCCCAAAAGTGGCCCGTATCGCGGTCACCGACTTACATATGTATACCAAATTTCAACTCAATCGGTCCAGTAGTTTCGGAGCAAATTGCCTGTGACAAACGTACAGACAGACAGACGCACTGGTGATCCTATAAGGGTTCAGTTTTTTCCTTTATACACGGCCCAAGCACAAGCTATAATCTTACTAATATTATAAATGCGAAAGTTGTGTGGGTGTATGTTTGTTACTCAATCTGTAACTGGAGAAAATAATTAAAATGGAGATTAGAGAGCTTTCGATAGAGTATTCCCAGTTACTACCAAGTGGTCCTAATGTTTCAAAGTCCTATAAATAAATAAATCAGGGGACAATCTTTACACAAATCGATCTAGTCCCAAAGTAAGCTCTAAAGGCTTGTGTTATGGGTACTAGACGACGATATACATACTTATATAGAGAAATAAATACTTAAATACATAGGAAACATCCAAGACTCAGGAACAATCATTCGCGCTCATCACACAAATATTTGCCCTTACCGGGGATCGAACCCGGGACGCTAGCTTCGGAGGCAGGGTCACTCCCAACTAGGCTATCCGCGTCGTCGTCTCTATAGTTCGGAGATATAGTAATTTAGAGTTATGATTAATAATCAGTGGATTAAATGTCAACGAAGTGTTCCGACTACACACGGCGTAGTTGTCAAATATTTGTTATACATTTATGATGCGATGAATTTTTTTAGAAAACATTTGTTATTTTAATTATGATTTCAATTGATCAAAATCATTTCGACACGGTTACTGATAGCGTAAAATGCCTATATTTTAATTATTTGCTCCATTTACAGGTCCCACCCTGTATACTCTGTGTGTCAACTTGTAAAGACTATATCACCGTAAAGCTGCATAAAAACTCATTCTTAAATACCTGAAAATGCTTAATATAGGTGAGACTGCGGTACAAATCCCGGTCGAGCGAAGGCAGCTCGTCGATCCAGCTATACAGCGCCTGGCTGGTCTGCCCCAGGACTTGGCTTAGGAAGAATGACGCGAAGGGAACGTCCACTACGATGCCCTGAAAATACAGTTCCTAAAAATACCGTAGCTCGTGTTTTGACGTGTATTATTTGCATGGGTCACTTCTATACAAAACTTTCATCTCAAAACCCTTTGGGAGATGAACTTTCAAAAATCCTTTCTTAACCTTATGACCGCCACAGTCGGCTGCAGCCGTCCGCGGATACAGGGTAAAAAAAGTCCTTCATTACCTTGACTTAAAGTAGAAATTCATGTTACTTCTCAAACATGCTTGGCGGTCAAAAGGTTAATAGTCACCTACGTTATATAAAGAACTCGTGTTCTTCAAAATTTCATTTCATCAATAGTGGCGGTATTTTTGGTACAAACTTTACCATTCCCTTTCATCCCTTTAGGGATGGAATTAAAAAAGAACCTCCTCCAAATTGCCAATCCCTAGGACCAGCAGCAGTAGCCTAATGGCCGGTCAGGCAGTCACAGTACTGTTTCATAGGTATACTAGTGGACCCGCCACAGCTTCCCCCGCGGTTTTTTCTATACAAACTTTAACTCGAACTGCTACCGTTTCCAGGACAATTTCAGAGCCGGGTGCAATACGAAGCCCTCGCTTACCTCATAGACAGCCTTGCCCAGCATGCGGCCGATGAACTCGAACAGCTGGAGGTGGTTGTCCTGCAGGCAGGACGTGGGCGCCGGGTACAGCCTCTCCTCGCTCGTGGCGCGAAACAGGTTCAAGGACGGGTCAAACACCCGCTTTATCGTCTCTTCCAAGAATTCTGTGAAAATTTAAACAATTATAAAAGTGGCTGAAACGGTCCAACTGGACGTCTTTATCGCACCTATAATGTATGACTGTCGGCGGCACTGGTCATTGCACTCAACGGCTGAGACAGTTTTAAGGAAATAGATTTAATTAATTACTTTAATTCAGAGCGAGACAAATATATTTATTACTAAGCGTTAAATTTTGCTGCCAAATACGACACCATGTTACATACCTCTTAAAGGTACGTCGCCACACCGTGATATTTTTTGACCAACCTCTATACGGTTGGCCGCCACTCTGTGACTTTATACACCAGCCATAAGGAGGATGCTTGCCACTCGAAGTCAGCTGCCGGTAGCCGTCCTCCACCAGGCGCGCGCGCCGCACCGTCACCAGCGTCGAGCGCGCGCAGCACCACGTGCCCGTGCTCACCCTTGAAGACGCCGTCCTGGTCGATGCCGGCCTCGTCGAGCCCCTGCTCGTTGACGAAGCGCACGCGCACGCAGCCCTTGAGCGCGCGGCTGGGCAGCGCGGCCAGCTGCCGGTAGCCGTCCTCCACCAGGCGCGCGCGCCGCACCGTCACCAGCGTCGAGCGCGCGCAGCACCACGTGCCCGTGCTCACCCTTGAAGACGCCGTCCTGGTCGATGCCGGCCTCGTCGAGCCCCTGCTCGTTGACGAAGCGCACGCGCACGCAGCCCTTGAGCGCGCGGCTGGGCAGCGCGGCCAGCTGCCGGTAGCCGTCCTCCACCAGGCGCGCGCGCCGCACCGTCACCAGCGTCGAGCGCGCGCAGCACCACGTGCCCGTGCTCACCCTTGAAGACGCCGTCCTGGTCGATGCCGGCCTCGTCGAGCCCCTGCTCGTTGACGAAGCGCACGCGCACGCAGCCCTTGAGCGCGCGGCTGGGCAGCGCGGCCAGCTGCCGGTAGCCGTCCTCCACCAGGCGCGCGCGCCGCACCGTCACCAGCGTCGAGCGCCCGCCGCACGCGCGCTCCGTCAGCCCCAGCACCACCTGCACGAGATCTCAATGATAGTAACCGACCGAAGTTTCTGTTTTGGATTCGGTGTCGGCAGGTTTCGGCAAAAAAACCGACCAAGTGCGAGTCGGACTCGCCCACGAAGGGCGCGTAGGTAACATTATCTATAAGCAAGCAGGAAACGGCAACAGGTAGACGCTTGAAATATTCATAGAATATTTACATATTGTATAAATATTTAAGGGGGGCCTCCCATACAACAAATGCGATTTTTTTGGCCTGTCCAACTCGCACTTGGCCGGTTTTTTAGTATTTGTTGTTATAGCAGACAGACAACAGAAATACATCATATGTGAAAATTTCAACTGTCTAACTATCACGGTTCATGAGATACAGCCTGGTGACAGACAGACGGACGGACAGACAGACAGCGGAAACCGAACCTTCGGTTTCGGTATAAAAAAATGCTTCGGTCGGACACTACTCAATGAAGCGGAAAAATCGTTGAAACTTTGGAATCCAAAAGAACTTTCATGTACTTTTTTTTTATATATATATTATACTATCTAGCTAGCTTTTGCCCGACACTTCATCCGCGTAGAAATCGTCTATCACTATTCCCCTGGAAATTGCATACTTTTACGAGATGACATGTATTCTATATCCATCCTGCCAAATATCACCAAAATCGATTCAGAAGATGAGCTGTTATAACAGACCGACAGATGATAACCCTAGATGTCGATTCAGGTCATGCTTACTGTTATAACTTGAGGTTCAGACCGCCGCACTATGATTAAATTAACACTCGTGCACGTTTGTTTATATAACTATATTTCAGTAATTATAGTAACCAAGGAACAATGACTTGGGTCGACGCCCATTAGAAGAAGGAAAAAGTCAGTGTTGCCAACTAAAGTTAAGGCTCTCACATTCTTCCCGCCTTTACATTTTAGTTTTGTTTGTTATCTCTACCTAAAACTAACTTAATCTATTCTAAAGTTTGATTACATTCCTGCATTTGATTTGTATGTCGTTTCCATTTGATCCCCCCAACATCCACAAAATAAGTTACTCCTGGATAGGATTCACCTAATATACTTCCTAAAATCCACGGTTTATACCCTCTCCTATAGTCGCGTACCATCACTCTCTGGCCTATAATAAATTCAGTTTCTCTTTTACCTGTGTGATATTTTTTTGTAGCTTCCTGTAAGTTATTTATATTATCAGATATAGGTGAGGGTCTAAACAAAGAAAATCTAGTTCTTAGTTCCCTGCCCATCATCAGGCGTGCTGGTGTCACACCTGTACTTTTGTGGATAGTAGTGCGGTAGTCAAACAAAAACAAATTTATTGCGTATTTAAAGTTTTGTCCGTTTTCCATTATTTTTTTGACATGAGTTTTGAAAGTTTCCACAAAGCGCTCTGCTGCACCGTTTGTAGCAGGACTATACGGCGGTGTGAAGGTATGCAGCACCCCTGTAGTTGAGCAAAAGTTTTGAAATTCAGAGCTCGTAAATGATGCACCATTGTCGGTCACCAATTGGACAGGAAATCCAAACCGTACATACAATTTTTTATATTTTTGAATTGTTAAGTTAGAGCCTATATTTGCCATTTCAAAAGCTTCTGGCCATTTGCTATAGCTATCCATAATGACTAAAATCATTTTACCTGTGAACGGTCCAAGAAAATCTGCGTGGACTCTGTACCACGGTGATGGCGGTACAGGCCAGCAATGTAATTTGACTTTAGCCGGGTTTTTCTATTGGTTAAGCATATAATACACGAATTTACCAAATCCTCAATAGCTTCATTAAGTTTTGGCCAAGCGTTTGTTTTGAAAGCGATAAAGTGGAAGATTTACGAAAAACACTAGGACGATACATTTCATCAGGTGAACTTCTAAAAACGAACATCCGGCATCCATCGAGCTCGAAGATTAAATATACAATGTCATTCAATGAGATTCAACCCTTAACGGGCGGAAATTATGACATATTTGAACAACAATTAGAATCTTTGATAAATTTACATGATGTGTCAAGAGAAAAGAAAGTTAGTCTTTTGATTACTAAGCTCAGCCCCACAGTATTAGATGATTTAACATACCTGTGTGCGCCGGATAAACCATCAACACAAACATATGAAGACCTGACAAAAATCTTGAGAAATCATTACATCAAAAAAACAAATAACTCAATAATTAGAGCAGAATTCAGGAAACGTAATCAATTGGTTGGAGAAAAAATTGATGAATATGTACTGGACTTAAAGCTACTTGCAAAAAAATTTGCATTTAAAGATCCGGAGGACCAGATCAAGGAGAAATTCATGGATGGTGTAATATCAAAGGAAATTAGATTTCAATTATTAAAAAATGCAGATTTTGAACTGAATGATTTGATCAACATAGCTAAATCAATTGAGGAGATATTAAAACACACCAATATGGTTAAAGAGGTAAGTAATGGTGCAATGTTCAAAGTCAATAAATTTCAAAATAGTGGCAAGGACAAACCAAGAAAATATGAAGGCACACAAAGGTCAAGGGTCGAAGGGTCGGCTACAAAATGCTATTGTTGTGGAAAGAATAACCACTTGCAAGCGGTGTGTTCCCTACGTAGCAAGTTTTGCTCAGAATGTGGACGGCAGGGACACATCTTTAGAATGTGCAATCAGAAAAATATTAGACATCTAGAAATTGAAGAGCCAACTAGTGATAATGCAAACCAGGATGAGCCAATAGATACACCAGATGTGGAAAAATCCCTGCAAAAATTATTCTTCAGTGAGGAACCAGATAAATATGATTTATATGTTCATGAAAATGCAGCATCATCTAAGGTACCTCCCCATTACTTAGAATTAGGCATGGAAGGGCAAAAGCTTAAATTTGAATTAGACACTGGATCTGAAGCCACTGTTATTACTTTAAATGATAAAAATTACTTGTATCCAAACATGAGAATACATGAAACTAGTATTGTATTCAGAAATTATGATCAAAGTGTTTCCAAACCTGTTGGTATACAAAAAAATATCACACAGGTAAAAGAGAAACTGAATTTATTAGGGGGAAGTCCCCTAGTGGCGGACACCTAAGGTATTCAGGAAATAAAATAAAAACTGTTTTAAGAAATGTAACTTTATTTATAAATAATTTTAGTCAACAAAGTATACAATAAAAAAAAAAACAACAAAAAGGCCACTTCTTCATAAACATAATTTAAAAGCATAGCAAGCAAGACGCAACCACAGCAGATGGCACTTAATACCGGACAGGCTTAACTTCGAACCCCAAGCACCGGACATTTTCAAAACATCTGGCATCGATCACATACATATGTAGGCATCTGAACATTCAGGAATGTGTGTACATGCTTCATGAGCCCACCCGCGGCAGCTGGAGCACTGTATCCATTCTTCGTAGATTAAGCAACCGGAGATAATATTTTTGACATCAATTTTCCAATTTTTCACCTAGGATTGCTTTACTTAGGATAAAATTACTGTTATACCCAAAAAGGTTACATTTGAGGTTATAAACTTGTTTACCAAATAAGATGAGTAAGCATGATTCACTTTAAAAGTGATGCGGTTGCAAATGCTTGGCGTGTGAGTGATAACTTTTGTATTTGACGTGACGTTAAAGAGGTTAAGCGTGATACACTCTTGACCAGTTTTTAGGGTTTCGTAGTCACAAGGAAGCTATACAGGTCCACTATGTCCGTCCGTCTGTAATTTTATTCAGGGACTTCTAAGACTAATGACCACGCCACTTAAGCATTTGATTAGAGATTAAATGGTTAAATGTCCCTCAACTAGTCGTCATCCTAAATAAAGACGTCATTCAAACGTTACTTTAATTAAAGATCAATTTCAGTGGCCTTTCTGAATTTGGCCATAAATAAGATTAGTAAGGTACTAAAGTACCCGCTAAAAACGTATGTTTTAACATTTCTGACAAAATAATTGAGGTTTCTGCCCATACATGAAAAGTGGGGATAAAATATGTTATCATCAACATCATAATTTCATCGTGTAGCTGTTCAGAACGTTTGGTTCAATCAACGTTGTAAACAATTAAAAGTTGTGCCTAATTATATCCACGTTCATTGTAATAACTCCAGTAGAGCTGCTAGGATCGCAATAAATAGGGCACAAAAAATATGGTTAAATGAGGAGTCTCGTCATTGGTTTACGATTAGAGATAACTTAAAATCACATCTTAAAATACTATATTCAGAGTTTTCTTTTTAAAAAAAATATATAAAGAAAAAATATAATATGGATTTCCGCAAAGTAACGCCTGAATCTATTAATCATAATTTCAATTGAAAGACGTCCACTACTGGACATAATTAGGCCTTCCCCACATGATCGCCATAATGACCTAATCTATGATACAGGTAAAAGAGAAACTGAATTTATTAGGGGGAAGTCCCCTAGTGGCGGACACCTAAGGTATTCAGGAAATAAAATAAAAACTGTTTTAAGAAATGTAACTTTATTTATAAATAATTTTAGTCAACAAAGTATACAATAAAAAAAAAACAACAAAAAGGCCACTTCTTCATAAACATAATTTAAAAGCATAGCAAGCAAGACGCAACCACAGCAGATGGCACTTAATACCGGACAGGCTTAACTTCGAACCCCAAGCACCGGACATTTTCAAAACATCTGGCATCGATCACATACATATGTAGGCATCTGAACATTCAGGAATGTGTGTACATGCTTCATGAGCCCACCCGCGGCAGCTGGAGCACTGTATCCAGTCTTCGTCGTTGTCCTCTAAGCTCACTACGCAAGTTATTCTTCCTATTTGAGATACTTGTTTGGTCCCATTTTCCTTTCTTTTTCTTCTCTTCCATTTCGATATCTTTCCGTTATTATGTCCTCTGAAATAACGCATAACAATAATTATAATTAGTATAAAAACTTATGAGAAAAAATTACTTGTTTACTGTCCGGCGTTAAGGGACTACTTTATGTCCGGTACTAGGGGACAAGGAAACGCTAAAATTACGTATTCCACACCAAAACTATTTTAGAATTCAAGTAAAACTTTCACAGCCAACGAACAATAATGGAACACTACCTTAAAAAAATATTACCATGAACACTTAAACACAAAAATTTTGCTGTTATACTCACTTGGATCTTATGGGACGCAGTGTTGTTCCGCCAGAAACAACAATCGACCACTCCCGCTGTTGCCTTGCGCCTCATTAGCAAACCACGTCCCGTGACCCTATATCGCTACACCCCCTCGCACCCCTTTCACCTGTGTTTGAATCGTTTACGTTGTGGCTTGTCGAGATAGTACGGATGTCCGGCACTAGGTGCCATCCGGCGTTACGGGACTTCCCCCTATAGGCCAGAAAGTGATGGTACGTGACTATAGGAGAGGGTATAAACCGTGTATATTAGGAACTATATTAGGTGAATCCCATCCTCGTTGCCAAAACTGTTATAACTTGAGGTTCAGACCGCCTCACTATAATTAAATTAACACTCGTGCACGTTTGTTTATATAACTATATTTCAGTAATTATATTAACCAAGGAACAATCACTTGGGTCGACGCCCATTAGAAGAAGGAAAAAGTCAGTGTTGCCAACTAAAGTTAAGGCTCTCACACTTACCATAAAAATGAATTGTCATTAGATCTGAACCAACATGTAAAAACTCAGCTTCGTAGGATAAGAGGAAGTGGTTCTTAATCAGCGTGCAAGATTTGACCCGAACATACAGTTACATATACTACGGCCAATGTAAAAAGAGCGCTGACGGCGATACACTTTATATGGTCGTCAACGCTCTTTTTACATTGGGCGATGTATGCAAACATTGCGAGTTAATAAAAATCTTGTAAAAAGAGATTTCATACCTTCTCGTCAGCAACAGCGCGCCTGAAGAGCCGCACCCGCTCTCCGTGCGCTATCATATGCGGAGTTTTTTGCACCAACACCTGAACGAAAATTTTGAGAGCTTTAACAAGTTAAATATATTTGACTGATAAACTGCAAAAGGTAGCGTTAAGCATTACATAATAGGCTAGTTTCCTGAAAAAATATATTTAGCCCGTCATTTACATTATCAAAAACTATTGAAAACGTATTTTTTCTTTTGTCAATTAAACAAAAAATGACGTAGATATAGTGCGTTGAAGTTCTGCGTGACGTCACGGCTTTGCACACTTTTTACTATGAAGTGACGTCATGAGCTGTCACTGTATTCTTACAAATAAAATATTTTGATTAGATTTGATTTGATTCGAACACGTCACTGCGAGCGATATGTATTTAGTTGTAGGAGAATTAATAAACATGAATCGTTAATCAAGTCTTGTGTACTCATTCCTGGATACTGACCAAGACTATCCACAGGAGATCTATACCTGTAGAAGATATCCATAGTTACTTGTAGTATTTACATACATACATAGCATCACGCCCGTAATCCCTAATGGGGTGGGCAAAGCCACAAGACTACTTGTGGCCACGTTCGATTAATTATTAGTCCTAAGATGGTATGGTGATGGTATCGTATGGTGACAGGTGATCAGCCCATCGCCCATACAGATAGTCCACCATGTTGGAGAGGACCCGTCCCTTAGTCGACTTTTACGACATGTCAGGATGATAAGCATCTGCACGCATTCTATGCTATTTCTTCACTCCCAGTGCAGCAGAGGAGTATTTACGGGTCTATATTGTCTCCCATAAAATTCCCTTATATATATCCCTTAAGGTTTTTGGTCATAATAATTATTAGTCATAATGTTGAAAGTCATATATTAATAAGTATTTTCCGATTTTCGCTGGTCATATTTTGACGAAAGTTATAAAAATTATATTCATCAGGAAGTAACATTTACCTGCTGCGGCTTCTTTCCCTTTTCCAAATCGGCCATGAACTGTCCCTCGCGTATTTCCTTCACCAGCCAGTGGTTGTTGGGCGTGTACGAGCGGCGGCAGTCGCGGCGGTACAACACCAGCAGGAGAGTGTGGAGGGACGCGAATAACTCGTTACTCTGGATGTTCTTGAGATCTGGGGAATGTAGACTTTTCATAATGTAAAAACCGGTCAAGTGCGAGTTGGACTCGCGCACCGACGGTTCCGTATTACGCCAATTTGGCACGATCTCAACTAATCAATAATACATACATACATATTATCACGCCCGAAATTCCTAATGGGATGGGCAGAGCCACAAGACTACTTGTGGCCACGTTCGATTAATTAGTCCTAAGATGGTATGATGAACCGTACGGTGACAGGTGATCAGCCCATCGCCCATACAGATAGTCCACCATGTTGGAGAGGACCCGTCCCTTAGTCGACTTTTACGACATGTCAGGATGATAAGCATCTGCACGCATTCTATGCTATTTCTTCACTCCCAGTGCAGCAGAGGAGGACCAATAATAGACTTTATCTACACCCATATCATAAAACCTCCATTGGTTAATCAAAAACCATAGGAAATGACCACCATTTTGACAACCAATTAGAAAAAACCAATGCTGCGATGAAGAAATAACATGACTTCTTTATCGTTTTTAGTAAAGAAATGAGATTAAATTTGGAACAGCTGTCAAACTCAAGTGGGTGTCTATTCTAGTATCCATAGATATTAAAACAGTTATTGATACGAAACGTCAATTCAGTATGTTTTTTTAATATAAACTGCACAATATTTGATCTCGAGTGACGTGAGAATAGAGACTTCATCCGTTTGTCTATGATTTAAAAAAGAAATTGGTCTTGACGGACGGCCGCCATTATTGACGCGCCGCGCCGCGTTGACGTTTTGCTGAACGAAAGTAGAATTTTGTTGAATTGAATAGAAAAAGTTCATGTGTAATTTACATTTTAGTTGAAAATATGAATAGTAAGTAGTCTTCTCGGAGTGTGTGTGATGTGAAAATGCGCCGGATATCGGAAATATGCAGCCACGATTGCAACAAATAACTTGTTGCCAGAAAATATTGTTTCTGAACCCATCATGGAGGATTTATAATATGTGTGTAGATAAAGTTATGTATGCAACTCTGCATAATTTGGCCTTAAAACACACGTGCGATCTTATTATGAAACTCGCTAAAAGCTCGTTTCATAAAACCGCACTAGTGTTTTAAGGCCTATCATTATGCAACCGTTGCATAAACTACTATTATATTAATGAATTCAATATATTTTTCACATTTTTATAACAGAACAGAATTGATACTTGTTGTCAGACTATTGGCCGAATTCGAGATTACATAGTTTAATGTCCGTCGACTAATTCTCATCTCATACAAAAACGTCACCCAAACGTCACTTTAATTAAAGATCAATTCGAGTGGCCTTTCTGAATTGGCCATATGGAGTATACTTAAACTAAAATCAGGCCGAATTTGATGGCTGAAACTTAAGCTGTTATGAAAATACAGCTGGAACAAAATTGGTCTAAAATCATACAATTTTTAGGGTGTCAATGTATGGGGAGCTTCTCAGGCTTACAACTTTTTGATATTTTTATTATTTACTAGTTAGTATTCATGCCATAACAAAACAAATTCTCTGAAAATGACAACCTTCTAACTATTGCCGTTGCTGAGCTAGAGGCCTCTGACAGACGGACGTTATAGGGTCAGTAATAGGATCCCGTTGATCCCTTCAGGTACGGAACCCTAAAGACCATAGTCCTCTCTCAATCTGCGCCAGTGACTCTTATCCGAAGCGGCTGCATTTAATTACTTAAGAAATAGATTGAATTTTCTACACTTACCAAACAATTGATTCATTATTGACTTATAAACAAACATATTGAGGAACTGCGACATATTCACGAAGTCTTGCAGTTTGAACGGGTCCTGTTGTTCATACATTTCCATATCATCTAAAATCCTGAAATTAATATTCAGTCTTTAGCAACCCCGTACTGAAACTAGGCGGAGTGAAAGATAAAAAACACGATAGTAAACCGTTTAAAAAAAAAAACATAAACACTAAATCCACTAACAACGGAGTTGTATATTTATAAAAACTTATTTCTCTGATAAAATTTATCGTCAATACTTTCAAAAAGTCTCGTATAAATCAGTTGATGGAAAAATAAGTTGAGTTTGCTACTCGAGATACGAGCTTTTTTTAAAGTAGTAGCTATATGCCCTCGAGTGTAAAGTGTACTAAAAAGTAGTTAACCACTATCACTGTAAAGTTCAAATTCATTTGCATATCATTAAACCATAAGGTATATTTTCGCTCGCACACAATCGGACGGCTCATACATCTAAATAATGGTGTATTGCCTTTGAGCAAAATATTTTTCGCCAAATTTCACTTCCCAAAAAACTTATCGCAGTAGTTTCATTTCCCAAACGAATCTTTAGCATCTTTACATTTCGCATTTTATTGATTTGGTCAAATTATCATTTGGCATCATTTTGCTTTGTCATGGGTAGGTTAGGTTAGGGTTAACTTGTGTCCCTTACGTAAGTACTTATTTGTCAAAAAAATCTTTTGCTAACTGTAAAATTGCGATAAGCTGTTTTGACTAATGATTTGTTGCCAAATGATAATTTGGGTAAAATAGTTTGGGATCTGATTACTTTGGGGGACTTTTTAGCCCATACATTAGCAATCCCTAAATAATACTATAAATTAGCTTACGTGACATAATGCGTCAAGCAGTCCGCGAAAAGTATCAACATCTGGAACTCAGGCGCAGACGTCTTCGTATTTACAGCTAGGAGATCAAGAAACGATTTCAGTCCACAATTTGGTCCCAACGTGCAAAGGAATTGCCACAGTGAGTACAGTATTTCATCCTGGTTACACAGACCTGTAAAACGGGATGTCTTTATTTTCCATAATTTTATTTCGCCTAATAATTAATTTACCATAGTTAAAGCAATTTTATTATAGTTATTTGCTCTCAAACTATATTGTTTTCAGAATATTTTAAATAGCAATCGTGTTGATAAGGGTGGGTGGAGTTTGATTGCAATCATAAATTTCCTAAGAAAGTTTTTTAAT
The DNA here is from genome assembly GCA_947859335.1 of Tortricodes alternella. NCBI lineage: Eukaryota > Metazoa > Arthropoda > Insecta > Lepidoptera > Tortricidae > Tortricodes > Tortricodes alternella. The sequence goes on from OX401976.1 coordinate 4,330,214, forward strand.
GCAAATGAAAATTATGGGAATTCAATGATTAGGGCATGTACTAATTTATATTCTACTAGTGGACCCGCCACAGCTTCGCCCGCGGTATTTGTACCGACTGCAGCGCCATCTGCCGGGCTGATTTGTGAATCTAAACAATCTAGGGCGCCACCCAAACACATACTAAAAAATCCATTCAAATCGGTCCAGCCGTTTAGGAGGAGTTCAGTGACATACACACGTATAATACAATTATATATATAAAGTTAATAGAGTTCAAATAAATAAACACTTACCAGTTAAAATATCTAGTTTAACCTGCGTCATAGTTTGCAATGCCGTGTGGTACATCGTGGATATCAAAGCAGCTTTGGTGCAATCCGGGGATCCTAATTTCCTATAGTGTTTGTTTGCATTCGCTCTGTAAACAAACGAAAAATATCTTTGTAAATTGAGATTATACCCGTAACTATGGACCGACGACCTTGTTAAAAAATACATGACTTCATTGATTCTTCTCTATTAGTTTGATGCTGTCCGCCTCTTCAAAGAATCAGAACTAGTCAGACGCGTCCTTTGGCGTTGGCTTCAGTCATCCATAGCTAGTACAGAATGAACTCGCCTCGCGAGTCGTCGGCACCCCAACAACATTATAGAGAACTCGTGAGTGTTTAATAACGGGTGTATTTCTTTTTACTAGGAGTGTGAACCTACGGATTTTCATACAGAAGGCGATAACGATTTCCACCCTGTTATATATATTGTAGGTAGTTATGAAATATGGGGTACTTGAGAAAAGACTAATAAAGATCAGTCATTCTTGGAATATCATACGAGTAGTTTGATTTCGTATATGTCCCCATCACAACAATTCAATTCAATTTTAACCGATTTTGACCAATTTTTGATAGGTTCTCGTCAGTCAGAACAAAATCTAGGTCTATTCGTTTTGGTTGTTTCAGTACAAGCAATAAATTCAGTTTTATTGTTGTTTCAGTATTCTCATACAAAACTCATTTCGGCGATTATTTGACTTTGTTGATCTTTAATCAATAATCAAGAAACGATTAGATCTAGATTTTGTTCTGACTGACAATCTATTAAAAATTGGTCTAAAACGGTTAACATTTAAGGGGTGGAAATCGTTATCGCCTTTTGTATGAAAATGGTGATTTTTGCTGTTGGTTCACAGTCCTCTTAAAGGGCTGACGCTTATTCATAACATGGCACGCTAGCGGTGAAAAGAACATTAAGCCTTTTCTTATCATATTCAAATAATATGACGGCCCAATAGTTCGTGACGTTTCCCAAATAAAGAATTCCTTACCTATTACTTCTAGCCTCTAACGCCCTCCTTATAATAGCCGCAGGATTGTTACTCTGCACCGGCGTGGACGGCTGCGAGGGCCCCGCCCCCTCCTCCCCGCCCACCCCCGCCTCCACCATCTCCTTCAAAGGCGAAGCCAGCATCGTCCTCAGCAGCGGCGCCCCCCACAGCAACGAGAGCTGGGCGCGCAGGTTCCCCATGGCCGGGGGGAGGTACGCGTCGAAGCTCTGCGAGAACCAGCCGAGGACCGGGTGCCAGTTGCTGAGGTTACCCTTTTTGCAGACCACGTACTGCTGGCACGAGTCCAGGAAGCGGGTTACCACCAGCTGTTGGATGAAACATTGGGGTTGACATTATATATATCCTATTCGTAATTGACGTAATGTCAAAGATCTCACAAGAAGGATATGCCTATCCGTACAATTTCGTGTAACAAGTCTCATAGAAGGGTGTCAAACGCCAGCGCCATGGTTTAACCACACCCTATTGCTGAAGTCATAGTTCTTACGACATACGTGCAAAAGTCTAATATTGCTTGATTCACACGCAATCATATCATTGTGGGCGGTGGGTTCGGTGGTGCGGATCACAGGTTGTGGAAATGTACTAGATACTTAATTATAATAGAGTCACGTAAACGGATGTCAAGGACCGTGGTCGCCATGCGACTGAACGTGCGATGGTGTCAGATTCGCGTTCTGACTCCTCAAAAGTAAGCATCGCGAGAATTGCTTTGAGCAGTTCCTTACTATTTATTTCAATGCTTAATATAAATAAACTAACGTAACTCAGATAACCAGCCAATCAAGACATAACATAATAATGTTATGCTCACACATACTAAATGTACCAAACCACTCGTACTATTTCATACACAAACTTATCACATATTCATACTATATCCACACACACACGCACGCACGCACGCACGCACGCACGCACGCACGCACGCACGCACGCACGCACGCACGCACGCACGCACGCATACACACACACCCACACACTTTTGCTTAAAATCATTATTGCGAAACTATTCTGTATCCTATTTTTTAAGGCACCCGGTATGGAAGAGCGGCTCTTCCTAGCACAAGTATGAATATACTTAAAAGGAGGCTCCGGCCACAATCTTATGTAATACAGATATAGTGAATAATATGTTTCCATCGGTAAAACTCGGATCTCAATCGGAAGACGACGGGACCCGAAGTGTCAATTAATTATTGTATTAAATGAGTGACATGTTTATATTAATTACTATGAAACTTTATTATTTACTGTCAAATGTTAAAACGAAAAATGACAGCATGGTATGATGGCTACTGGCCCCCAATTCTCGGTGTTTTCGAGATAATGTCGATAGCAAGATTAAACGTCAGATTCATACAGTTGCGTCAAATAGCTGTATGGACTGACGTTTAATCTCGATTGTTAGATTATCTCGAATGCGCCGAGAATTGCGGGCCTGCCGAAGCTAATCGAGACAGCACGATAAATACGAACTTTTCCGATAAAACACGATGGAAACTAATTATGCACTACATCTGTACATAGTTGTAAGATACTGAATATAAAAGATTTTTGTGAATTTTGAATTTTGTAACGCCATAAAAGATTGTCTGGATTGGCTGGATTAGCTGAGTCACGTAGGTTAGTTTGTTTACATTTAGTTAATTACCTAGTAGATGAATAGGTTATAACGGGTATAGTGAAATGGTGAGTTAGTGAACATCATGGGACATACAAAATTGATATTTATATTTTTAGTGGTACCGGAATATTTTCGAATGTACATTAAAGGCCCGGGCACACCAAACGCGGTTGCGGCGCGTTTGCGGCGCGAACGCGGGTCCGCGCCGTTGTCGAACAGCGCGGGCGGATTTACCATGCCACACCAAAGTAGCCGCGGGACCGCGGCGGTCCCGCGCCGCCGCGGTGTGGCATTGTGTATCCGCCCGCGCCGTTCGACAACGGCGCGGACCCGCGTTCGCGCCGCAAATGCGCCGCAACCGCGTTTGGTGTGCCCCGGCCTTAAGAATTGTAACAATTCTATACCATCAGCAAGTTCACCAAAAAATAAAAACATCAGTGCCTAAATTCCCATAGTCATAAGTAAATTACCAACGCAACAACTTGAAATGCAATTTATATTTAACCCTTTGACCGCCTCAGTCCGCTGCAGCAGTCAGCGGATACAGGGTAAAAAGTCCTTCATTACCTTGACTTAAAGTTGAAATTCGTGTTACTTCTCAGACATGCTTGGCCGTCAAAAGGTTAAGAGTTAACGATTAACGAAGTTAACTTTTTTATTAATGGATTAGCGATTAGCGAAGTTAACTATTTGATTAACCCAGCTATGGTTGAACACTATAGGGATGATCTTGTCCGCGCTGATCACTGCAGATACTTGTCTCACGATAAAGCACTTACCACGAAGGTGGGATAGTAGGTGTGGGGCAGGGCGTGGTCCCGCTCGGAGTGCGCCAGCTGCACCAGGTTGGCGAGCAGGCACAGCGCGTAGTTGCCCTCCAGCGTGTTGAACACTATGCGCATGTTCTGGTCCGTGCTCAGGAACTCCACGCACTTGTCGAACATCCCGTGCGTTCGGAACACGGTTATGTACTGTTGGAAATCGTTATATTGTTTTTATTCACTGAAAGGCTCATTCGTTAAGAGTGTGAACCTACGGCTTTTCATACAAAAGGCGATAACGATTGCCACCCCTTAAATGTTAACCGATTTTGACCAATTTTTGATAGGATGTCGGTCAGAACTAGATCTAGGTCTATACGTTTTCATTTTTTCACTATAATCAATAAATTCAGTTTTTTTTTTAAGGGTATTTAACTTAGATAATGGCATTTATTTCATTTTGTTATGACCAAGGGTTTCAGAGTATGGAATATTACTATTTGTATAAAAAACCGGCCAAGTGCGAGTCGGACTCGCGCACGAAGGGTTCCGTCCCATTATCTATAATCAAGCAAAAAAAAAAAACACGTTTGTTGTATGGGAGCCCCCCCTAAATATTTATTTAATTCTGTGTTTTAGTATTTGTTGTTATAGCGGCAACAGAAATACATCTGTGAACATTTCAACTGTCTAACTATCACGGTTCATGAGATACAGCGTGGTGACAGATGGACTGACGGACAGACGGACAGCGGAACCTTAGTAATAGTTTCCCGTTTTACCCTTTGGGTACGGAACCCTAAAAACCATCAATGTGTCACATTTCAACCGCGGTTGGATGTCAATTGATGGCGCAACTTACTTCAGGCGAGATCTGCTGCATGTGGAACACCAGCGTCGGCACCGACAGGATCTGTATGATGTACATGGTGAGCAGTTTCTCGGAGAACTGCGCCGACACGAGCGGCCGCAGCGATAGGGTTACGACAGCTGTAAGAGCCACGTTCTTGAGGCACACCTTCTCGCGACACAGGCCTCGGAGAAGAAGAGACTGTAACATTAATGTATAATATAATATAAACAATAACATACATACAATAATAACAATTTCAAAATACAATACAGTGAACATTACACTGATATTATAAATGAGAAAATTTGTGAGCGTGTGCGTGTAACTCTGTTTGGAATGCTCTTGAAAGCATTTTATGTGAAGCGCGGTAAAGTTTTATCATATGCTATGCGTGTTGTTTCTTTTATATTTTTTCTTTTTCAGGGGACAATCTTTACACAAATCGATCTAGTCCCAAAGTAACCTGTAAAGGCTTGTGTTATGGGTACTAGACGACGATATACATACTGATATAGAGAAATAAATACTTAAATACTTAGGAAATATCCAAGACTCAGGAACAAATATTCGTGCTCATCACACAAATATTTTCCCTTACTGGGGATCGAACCAGGGACGCTAGCTTCGGAGGCAGGGTCGCTACCAACTAGACTAACCGCGTCGTCGTCGTGTTTGTTTGTTGGTTGTTCCTCTTTCAGGTTAAAACGGTGCGACGAATTGTCTTGATTTGGAAGACCAGGGAAAGATTTTTGAGGGAATCGCAAAAAACAAATTCCACGCGGACACAGTCATGGGCATAAGTTAGGAATATTATAAATGTGAACATTTGTAGGTCTGTGTGTTTGTTACGACTCAGATAAATAAGGGCTGAATGGATGTTCATGAAATTTGGAATATAGTTACTTTAGATCCTGGAATAGGACATAAGCTTCTCATCAAAGTCAAAGTCAAACTATCTTTATTCGATTTAGGCTTTTACAAGCTCTTATGAAGGTCAAGGAATGAATCTACCAAAATCCACCCATGCTGGGTATCTGGTAGTTGCATTTCTAGTTGGCATCACTACTCATGACACAGTGTTATATTAATTAAGAAAACAATAGTAATAGTTCAGCATAAGAGAGACGTAATTTTCAACAATGAGTACCAACTGTTGAACAGTTAAATTACGTAAAATGATTACTATAACTAACTTATAATAGTCATTACAATTTACTATGCAGAATATGCAGATAACACAGTTCATTGGCATGACCTCATAATTGTTCCTGTCGTATTTATCAGACTAATGTTTTATCGCAAAAGCTGTAGTAATCGAAACAAGCTTTAAAATCTGCAACTTTGTCTGTGATAATGTGTCTTTTAATTAAGACTACTTTTTTTTAATTTGATTAAAAATTAAAAACATACCAACCTTTAAAGTCAAATAATATCCTTTGTGAAATAAGGATCCCATGATATTAGCACATAGTTGAGTCATGCCTCCCCTTAACTTCTCAAAATTCTTCAACCTCGTCAGTGCCCAAGTATTGGTGGCCGTGAAGGCTACCAGTGTGTGCAGGAATATGAGAATGCTCTGCATATCTAGAGGAGACTCCGGCTTCAGTACCTCTAAGTACATGCAGCATTTGTAGAGGAGATCTTTGATGTGGGATATCCAGCGGAGACTGAAAAGGAGTTTGGATTTTATTGGTGATTATTGGGTTCATATTCACAATTAAAAAAAAAACAGAATTGAAAATAATCGGATAATAATAAATTGAATTTTTCTTGTTAGGTTCCCAGTGTAAGTAATAAAAAGTCAATATGGGCACCTAAAACAAAAGATTCCTTCATTTTAAAGCTAAAAACAGTGATAGTTTTTTTTTTATCAAAATCAAAATGCTATCTTTTCCATTTGTGATAATAAGAATGAGTTGATAATAAATATGGTAGACTAGCTGGTGCCCGCGACTTCGGCTGCGAAGAATAATAATTTAAGTAACCTATGTACTTTTAAACCTTCCCTAGACCTCCACGAACATTTCAAGACTAAGATCAGATAAATCCGTTCAGCCGTTCTCGAGTTTTAGTGAGACTAACGAACAGCAATTCATTTTTATATATATAGATTCACGCCAGTGCACATTATTAACATGTAATGCACAGAAAATTCTGTCATGACATGCAATGAGAACCACATAGTAATAGTAAAATGTGTTTATGTTGTGTGGTTGTGAAATGAATATAATGCAATTTTGGATCATATTCATCCTGCTTAGTCATTCTTACTACTGCACGTCTAGCACGACCTGCCCGCAAGTCGTTTGTCGCTCAGTGCATCTCTGTCAAACTAGTCAAAAATGTAAGGGACGCACTGAGCAACAAACGACTCGCGGGCAGGTCGTGCTAGCCCCCCTGGTGCTTTTGAAAATGATTTGTCAATTCTGACCACTATTCATGAGTTCAGAATATATAAATAAGGTCCTAAAGATTATATTTATTACTTGATAATTTTGTTTATTACCTGTATTCTTTGTTCAAAAATACTCCAACATAGGACAGCTTCACTGACTCTGAGTGCAGACTCTGCACAATGTATTTACAGAGTTTCTCAAATCTTTTCTGGTCTCTTTCTTTCTTGAAAACCAGAAACAGTTGACTAGTTGCCTTGTAGAGATCCAGTGCTGGGATAAGGTCTGGGGCCTGTGGTGCTTCATCTTGACAGCCCGTTTGGTCAGAGAGGAGTTGGTCAAACTCATTTCTAATAAAAAGTTTAGTTATATAAAATATGAAGGTGGATGTAGATAATTCAAGTAAATCATCACTTTTATTATTTTTAATAAAAGGTTTCTAAGGGTGCAGTACCTAGTTCTTAGGGTTCCGTACCCAAAAGGGTAAAACGGGACCCTATTACTAAGACTCTGCTGTCCGTCTGTCTGTCTGTCCATCTGTCTGTCTGTCTACCACCAGGCTGTATTTCATGAATGTCTAACTACCACGGGGTAGTTAGACAGTTGAAATTTTCATAGATGATGTATTTCTGATGCCGCTATAACAATAAATACTAAAAAACAGAATAAAATAAATATTTAATTGGCTCCCATACAACAAACATTTTTTTGCTTGTTTTTGCCCGATATTGATAATGGCAACAGGTAGACACTTGAAATATTCACAGAATATTTAGTTATGTATTCACTTTAAAAATAAATAATTAAATTAAAATAAAACAAATATTTAAGCGGGGCTCCCGTACAACAAACGTTTTTTGCCGTTTTTATAGATTATGGTCCGGAACCTTTCGTGCGCGAGTCCGACATTTTTTTTTCTTCAATTTGTATCTCATGTTAAACTTGATATTTATTTATTTAGTATAAATAAAACATGTTTTATGAACTGATAATTGGAATAATATTTATTACAATCATGAAACAAAAGAATTAAGTTGATTAACGAGTTAAATTCCAGTGTTATAAGAATCACAATAATTGAAGGAAAATATCAGTAAAATGGTGAAAGGTGGGACTAAAAAGAAGTAAATAAGTGGGCCCTTACAATATCATGTATAAGAATCTTTTTCTTGCCAGCCATCCCCTCACGTAAGCTTGTATTTTCACTGCAGATTGTTCCCTTTTCTTTTCCAAAGCCCGCTCTTCTCGAGCCGCCTTCGTCTGCTCTAAGAATGTATCCTTACTCGTCAACGATTTGGAATACATCATTAACCACTTTGTTTGAGTAAACACAAATTACTGCTTTGTTATTATTGTATACCCCCCGACTTATCGTAGTTATTAGGACATAGCGCCCCGATCTAAAGAAACACTTTATCCCGGTAAAACTATCATTTTCATGAAAGGAGCACTTGCGATTTGTCGTGGTTGTACTCTAGTGCATTTTGTCTATAAAAATCTTTGATTCTACATAAAACGCAATGATAAAACCTCTTGTAACCGGAGAGAAAAATTTATTTTGACATTTTGAAAATGTTGCCATTCTTTTCTTCAAACCAGTGTTGCCAACCCCAGGAAAATAAAAAGCAGCAAATAGAACTTAAAAAAACAGCAGAAAACAGTAAAATAGTAATGTCAAAACATCAAATCTATTGTCCGATATAACATTCATAGAATTGATATATAGTTATACAACTACTGTCAGATTTACCGCAAATTGCTTTTATTTAAGGAATTTCTGGAAATTGTAAATAAGTAAATAAAGTCAAAATGCAAAGATTTAATCAAAATTAAACGGAAAGAGGCCAGCTAGTGATACCAATTCACAAATTGTAAAAAGGGCGTGACCGACGCATACAAAAACTATCTTTATTGCTTTCTATAAAAGGTTATTTCGGTTTGACAAGTTGGTTGCGTGCGACCTATTGCGATTTGGAATGAATTATTTTTTACGCAGATTGACATTCGGATACATCACCTAAAACAGTAGAAATACGAACTAAAACAGAAAACAGAGATGACTGGGCGAAAACAGTAAATCTACTGTTAAAACAGTAGGGTTGGCATCAGTGCTTCAAACGGAAGTTAAAAAAAAAAAACAATAAATAAAAGTCAGGTTGGTCGCTATGTTCCGAAACACGCTCACAATAAATAAACGCTCACGACGCTTACAATCGTTCCGAATTGATTTTTTGTACTTTTTTGTCCTATTAGAGCCTGCGCATTAGAGTAAACGGAACAACATTTAACAAATTTCAAACGCTTTCGTTTGAAATTTGCTAAATGTTCTGTGTAAGCTCTGTTAAATGTTAATGTCATATTTAACATTTAATAGCTGCACTTGACGCTCGTACGAGGCGCTCGGGCGAGGCGCTCGGCGAGTGGTGCCGAGGCGAGTGGCACTCACTTCATGCGCGCATAGCTCAGTTGCCGCTGAATCGTAAAAGATGATGGACGTGCCGCGACAGCTTTTTCCGCGTTTGCTCATTATGCTTTTTTACGTACATATTGTACAAAAAGATTCGAAAACCTTCGAAAAGCTTACTATACACAAAAATAGAACAGTGTAAGAACATATCTACCCGATGAATTTTATATAAATACGTATCAAGATTCTTTACTTTATTAAGTACCTAATGGAGGTACGGCGTGATCATGCTTTTTTGTTTATTCTTTTGTTAGATCTTAGCAGAGCCTAAATAATAATAAAAAAGAGTTTCATTATGTTGTAGCTTAGCAACTGTTGTGTTGATAATCTTTTACCTGTCACTTAACTAAACGAAAAACGTAGAAGTCGTTTCTTAATATATCTTTTATTGTTAGGCTGATTATTAGTTCCATTAACGCTAAACGCACTCTGCAACATCAGGTTATGGACCGTTAGTTATAAAAATGGAATCTATTTCTGCAAAAGTGCAGATCGGTCTACTAGAAGGAAAAATTAATTGGGAGACATGGAGGTACAAAGTTTCTATTTTATTACGTGGCACAGAACATGCAATGGAGGTAATAAATGGAAAATATACCAAGCCCGTGTTACTAGAAGGCGCAGGTGACGCACAAATTTCTGCATATGACTCGGCCTTAGCGAAATTCATGAAGGCAGAAAGCAGCGCTCTGTTGATCCTTACGACCAATATGAACGACGAAACCTTAAAGAAAGTGATGAGATTCAACACACCTCGAGAAGTTTGGCAGGAACTACACCGGCTGTTCGACGGCAGTTGTGAAGATAAGTCCTATGATTTATGTATGCAATTCTTTGGAGCTAAACGAGATCCATCAGACGACGTAGCAAGTCACATGTCAAAACTGAAGAATATCTGAAACGATTTAAATCTCGAAATCGCTAAAGATAAATCTAACGAACTACCGGAATTGCTACTTGTTTGTAAAATCTTAGATACTCTTAGTGAAGAATATTTTGCATTCCGCAGCAGTTGGCTTTTAATGTCAAAAACTGAGAGGACTGTAGATAACCTGACCACTCATCTATGCGCTTATGAGAGAGCTTTATCGAATAAAAAGGTACCCGAACAGGAAGTTTTATCAGCAAGCACAAGCAATAAGCATAAGAAGTTGAAGGATAAGAAATTGAAGTGCAATTATTGTCATGAGGTTGGGCACCGTGTACGAGATTGTGCAAAATGGATCCAAGACGGAAAACCACCCAAGAAGAATACTTCAAAATTGTCTCATCCTACAAACCAAGGAGCAAACATGTTATTGATGTCGCTTAATACACAAGCATTTGCGATTGAGTGTGACAGAGAAAACTGGTTCATTGATAACGGAGCGACTAGCCATATCACAAACAGAAATGATCTATTCATGACATTCAAACCTTTTGATGTGACCCACCAAGTAACTACAGCTGATGGAAACACCATATGTGCTAAAGGAAAAGGATCTATCATCATTAAGTCCAACACGAATATGATTACTTTACAAGATGTGTGGTACGTTCCACAGATCAAAAAAAACCTGTTCTCAGTACTAGCAGCACACGATAGCAATCCAAATATACTGTTTACGTCCAGGATAGACAGGTGTGAGATAAGCATCAGCGGCAATATTTGCTTAACTGGAAGGCGGTGTCGCGGTGGCGGTCTGTACAAATTAGATGTTCAGAATGTACAACCAGCACAACCAATCGAAGTATGTATGACTACAAGCCAAGTAAAAAGGATTATGCGATACCTAAAAGGCACAACGTCGTATGGTATAAAATATACTCCCAATGTAAGCAAGGAATATATAGATGCCTTTAGTGATGCAGATCACGGAGGAGATCTCAGCACAGGACGCTCTACAACAGGAGTATTGTCGTTACGCAGGAGGAGCGATATCGTGGCTAAGCCAACGACAGGCATCCGTTTCTATTTCAACAACAGAAGCAGAGCTAGTCGCCGCAAGCGAAGCTGCGAGAGAAATGGTGTGGCTTACAAGGCTATTCAAAGAATTGACTACGCTCAGATCAGTACCAATTTTAAGCGTCGACAATGAAGCTGCAGTGAAATTAGCTCACAACCCTGAGTATCATAAACGAACCAAACATATTCGTTTGAGGCACTACTTTGTGCGTGAACAAGTTGCAGACAATGTATTAGAAGTTAAAAGAGTGAGTTCCTCTGGACAAATTGCGGATATACTCACGAAACCACTTCCAAGGGTAACATTTACGCATCTCAGAGGAGAGCTTGGCCTAGTTAACTGAGGGAAAGTGTTGTAGCTTAGCAACTGTTGTGTTGATAATCTTTTACCTGTCACTTAACTAAACGAAAAACGTAGAAGTCGTTTCTTAATATATCTTTTATTGTTAGGCTGATTATTAGTTCCATTAACGCTAAACGCACTCTGCAACATCACATTAAATTAATATTACCTATATCTAAGACTACCATTTGCCTGCTACATTGTCCGAGCGGAATTCGGTTATAGTTATTTCCTCGGGAACTTTAGAATTTTCCGGGACAAAAAGGACCCTATGTCTTATTCCGAAGAGGGTTATTTCATTTTAATTTTGTTTTATTATATTAAAGGAAAATCTACGTGAAGTATTTTATAACCTGTGGCACACTAAGGTACGCGCGCGTGAGGTCGGGCCGCTCGCAATTTCACTCGTCACTTTGATCTTGCACAAAAAACCGACAACTATAGCGAGCGGAGACGAGGCGAGGCGAGCGCACACGAGTGCAGGACTTGCAACCCCCTGGGGGTCAAGATCCACAGGCGGAAAAACACTGCTCTAAAGCACCACGAGCATGAAACGATGACGTCAGATGATTTACGTGTGCGTGCTTTGAGCGTGTTAGCGGCCAATTCGGAACGAGATATAGCGCGCTCTTGGTGCTGTGACGATTCTTTTACCGCGTCTTGGAACGTAGGGTATATTGTATACTGTTATTGCCACTGGCAACCAAACAGCTGTCACATAATATTAATAATAGCGCCATCTTGTACATAATTTAGCAAATTTAAATCATGTTCCTAGCAAACATTTTATATAGATTTTCTATTGCACGCACACTAGATGGCAAACTTAATAAATTCTTTGATTTTTCTCCGGCTGCGCAACAACAAGCAAAGTAAAGGAGTTTCCTTTGATGTTCAGACAAATAATTATAATCGTAATAGTATTATAGTAAAAGTAAATAGTTTATTTACTAATAATAGGAAATAAAAACAAACAAAAATGCTTACCTTGCATTCATTTGTACAGTAGGTATTTGTTTATTTTCTCTGATTACTCTTTATCTAAAGATAAACGTGAGGCGTACACAATGAATAAATAGTCCATGAAATAGCGCATCACGTCTTTAGATGCCAAATATAGAGGGAGGATCAGTTTAGTTACTGCAATTGGTCACGGATGAGCTCTGTTTGGGTTATAGGTTAAATGGTTATGCATATATTATAAGCGGGCCATCGAGGCTTTGCCGAGGACATATCTCACTCAAGAGACACGTTTTTTCTGAATTGGTCAACAACCATAGGTTAGCCAATATACATTCATTGTTTATAAATTATATACACAAACCTTCCAAAACCGTATTAAAATCTATACAGAAGTTTCTGAGATTACCCTATACAGACAGACAGGACAACAGAAAAATGGGGGGGGGGGGGACTTTAATTAAAATATGTATTGTGATTATTAGTGGAAAATAGTACCTCAGTTATTTAAACAGTTTTAATTAATCACAAATCACTTTCAGAAACATTTTATCAAATAAATGAGGATTGCAAGCTTAGTTTAAAAATATAATAAGTGTAGGGAAAATATTCATGACCCTAATAGATATAGGTACATCTGTTGATCAATTACGATCACTTGACTTTGTGCATGTGCATACATTCATTTACAACAATTATTGTTTATTCTATCCAGCCACGAGGTTTTGAAGTTCTGCGCTAAGCTCTCCTGCATCAATGTTTGCTTTAGCATTAGATGTAGGTGCCGGTGCACTGGACTCTCTGTTACAAGCCTTTTTATGAATGAACCAGTGGAGACGTTGGCATTCTCGGTCACAGTATTGTACTGATTTGCACTTGGAACATTTTTTCGCTGGCTTCTCCTCCCCGCATGTGCTGCAGTAAGCGATGGCATCAACAAACCCCCTTTGGCCGTTAATGGTGCAATTTATAACTGATAATGCTGGGGGAGGATCTTTGCTCGTCAAAGAGGAAACCATTTGGTGGAAAGTGGTGCATTCTCTATACGGGAACTCCCTAACACAATCTTTAAGGAATGTATCCATTAGGTCCAGTGAAACACCATCTTTACCAGGCTTTAGGAGTTTCTTTGCAAACACTTCAACAATGTCATGCTTCTTCTCTTCAGTAGTTGGTTTCTGCTTGTCTCTGATATTGTGTATTTCCCGCACAATGTATGAGAGGTAGTGGTACTTGAATGCCATTACTTCATTGGTTTCACTTCCGCGTGTCATTTCTTTTTTGCATAACATCTCCAGAACCTTGCTGACCTTATCAGCATTTTCTAATAGGCCAGGGATGTGCTGCAGGTTGAGTGCAAGCCTCACTGGATGGATGTTGACTCCTAATATGAATTTGTGGAGTGGATCTACTAGGAAGGAGGGTAAATATGCTTCAGTTACTCCTTGAGGGGCAGAGTAGTAGGACACTTCAGTGCGAGGCACGAAGTTGTTGATGGTGGCGACGGTGTGGTGGTTGCCGACGAAGGCTGCCATTTGTGAAGCGGTGCGCCCGACAGAGTTGGTTGCGGTTGACTTGGCGCCAGCGTCGAGCAGCAGTTTGCACACGTCAGAGTTACCCGACAAAGCTCCGAAGTGCAGCGCCGTATAGTTGTACTCATGTTTTCCAGAATTCACGTCTGCGCCCTGTCAGGATTAGAGTTAATTGTAAGACAAGGAGTCAAAAGTAGGTAGTTGAAATGTTTATGACATTGAAATGATGATATCATTAATTTTAATATATTATTACGCACCCTATCGAGTAGTAATTGCACCATATCCTTGTTACCCTTATAAGCAGCGTGTTGAAGCGCGGTCATGCCATTTTGGTCGAAGAAATCGACGTCGCCCTTATGTTGGGCTAGAATGTTCTGGAACAAGTCCAAGTTTCCTTGAGCGATGGCATCAAAAATAGTTTTCTCAACGGAATTGTCTTCACTTTTTGGTTCCATATCGATTGTCCGAGTATTAAGCCAGAAAATCAATTATATACGCTTTATAGGGTTTAGCGAGCAGAGCAACCTCAAAGCAAGCAAGTACCTATAGTATAGTTAGTGTATGTCAATGTCAGTTAGTTGTCAAAAGCGTACACAGCTAACTTTATGGTAGTATGTTTAAGAAGACCATACCTTAAACCAAAATCAAATGCTTCTTATGCTAAAATAAATCCTCAACATAAATGTCATCTTTAATTTCTTATTTAACATTATTATAAATTAATTGCGAGCATCGCAAAGAAGTAAGAATCGGAATAAAGTACAAATGCGTTATAAAGCCGGACACACAATATCTTTAAAAACCCGAGTCTACGCAACGATAAAATAATATTATCTGGTTCATTCAAGTTATTTCTCTGATTTGCGTTTATCCATATATAAGTTTGAATGCATACCTACCATACTAATTAATAATAGGGGGTGGATACGGGATGTATCAAATAAAATGAAAAAATCTAATCTAATATCATTATGAAAAAAAAAAAGATTAATAAGCAGGAGGGGACTAATGGGCTTTTTTTCCCAATGGTCCCTGGCGGAGAATGTCGGGAGAAAATATTCCATTTTTTTAAAATTCATTTCAACATTTATAATTCACAGTGTAAACCAAACATTATAATCTTAATTTAAACCGCATGCATTTAGAAAATAAAATTTATTCAATAAAAATATCGTATAACCATGTCCAATTTACAATTTAAAAATAAATTACACTTAAAATCAAATACAACATTAATTATACAGTCCAACACATGTCACCTTATATCAATAACACAATAAAATCATACACAAAAAAGACAATAATACACTCAATCCCATTTTTAAAATAACATAAAATCATCCTCCCATCAGCTCTCCCCGCCGGGGACTGAAGGGAAAACAAATCCCGCTAGGCCCCACCATTTTGTCCCCGGCGGGGACTAATGGGAATATCCCCAGGACCCCAATTCTCGGTGCATTCGAGCTAATGTCGATTGCGAGATTAAACGTCAGATTCATACAGTTGTGTCAAACGACTGTATGCACTGACGTTTAATCTCGATTTTGAGATTATCTCGAATGCACCGAGAATTGGGTGCCAGTTCTGTTGTCCTGAGCATAGATACACATTGGAATGATTATTGACCTTCCCGATAGAACTAGAACTTTATATTAAGCATTAGGTATAGGTAGCTACTATCTCATGTACTCATTTGATACTTACTTCACCATACCACGCAATTCTTTGAAAGGATATGATTATTTCGCCCCTATTCGAGTGCTCCATCTTGTTGTATGAGTTAAACAAAATAGGGTAAGTAAGGGGTATCAAATAAAAATCCGTATACAGTAAGTATAAACAGATTTATTCTAGTAATCAATAGTCATAATGGCTGGTATGACTACCGATCGCCTGCGGGGTAACATTCAACAGCTATACGATTAACACAATATATAGATTTATATATGTCTACATCAACCGTTCTACCATTAAGAAACTTGAAACTACTTCTAATTGAAACATTTTTAAATATCGCGATAGACAACACCATGAACATTAAAATCGATGCTTGTTCTAAAAGCTGTTACATTAAATATCACATAGATTTACGAAACATTGATTAATAAAGTTAGAAACAAATTATCATTCACGACAATACGATACAGAAAAGTTATTTAAATCAAAAAAATTGCTTGTTTTATCTAAATTAAAGATACTTAGTAATTTTATTCTGTACTCACAGCAATCAAAGAGAGATTAAATGAAAAAATAACCTTTGCAAAAAAGATGGTCCTTCGAACCCGCATTTTTGTATCTACAGTTTTTTTAATATTTATTGTAGGTTTTCAATATTGATGATTAAAAAAAAGAGATGTCGGTACGATAAAATGTTCCTTGTGTGTAGCGTGTGTGCAAGAACAATAAAATACTCACACTTAGAATAAAAATTAAATAAATTATCTTAAAAAAAGATGTACTATTCAACAGTCCGCATTGCCCAGGACGGAGTGAAGAATAGTAGATTAGAGGTGTAATAAAAAAATGGAGCACAATACACAACAACAAATACGACATTAGAGTTTCAAAATATTACGTAGATACGAATTCAATACAACCATATAGAGATAAATCCTACTGAATCATCTATTACAATAATATATTTTGCTAATATTTAGCTGTAGAATTTTAATATATTGCTAATATTTTATGTTATGGATAGGTGGGTATATGAACTTTTTATCACACCAATGTAAAGTATAATTATTCTACTGTTTCTATTATCTACACAGCATTTTATTTTTCCTTATAATTATCTTAGAATTACCGATATACCACGCTTTTAAATAAGTGACACTTATCAAACCAAACGCAACAAGATTTTATTAAATGAAACCATTTGTTATTTGAGTAATTCCTACCACTCTACCTCTACTCATAGCAAATAGAGGTTTTCTTCTTTTTAATAGTGACAAATCATCTGAAGGCCTTTTCTAGCCATCAGATTGCTTCTCCATAGTTAAGACATGAAAATATTTTTACTAAACCTTTTTATACCTTAAATACTCAAATTACCGGTACCTATCTAACCCTACCATTCCACATTATATTTAATCGCTAAGCTAGGATTTTTAAATATATATGAAATATTCTGTTAAAATTAATTATCTAACTATATTCTAGGTTTTAATGCATCAATACACGTTTCTCGGTTCAATGTACAATCCTTATAATTACGGTGTGAGAGAAAAAATATAGTAAAAGCCATTGCAGTATTACGTTACTCTAGAACAGACATCTCAAACAAATGACAGCGAGCACTTGATGACGGAGCGGGCATGCGCGCCGCGTCCGGCGGTGATCGTTTTCTTTGTGCCATTTGGCCTCAACAGGCTGTACAAAAAATCAAGTTGCGGCATCCACTCTAGTATACCTACGTAATTACTCAATAGTAAAATCATTTACAAAATTGCTAAGCATTAGAGTCGTTTAAACAAAGATCTGGAAAAATATAGCTTATGCATAATAAAATAGGGTATTGTGTACTATGTACTGTATTTGTTCCAGCGTCAACCTTTAGCTTTCCTTCTATATTAACGGTCCACAAAATAACTACCTACTGCTAACACATCGACGGCTTGCTGAATTATTCTGTTGTACACCTACTTTAGAGAGTAAAAGAGAGACTAACAGGAAGACTACAGAGAGATAATCTATTTATGATATAACTGATTCTTCTCTCTAAGTTACTCTGTGTATTAACAAAGAATAAATTGAATCACACATCATAAAACTTTTCACACATTCATACTAAGTACCTAGTAACTATATACGAGTAGTTTGATATTATAGTTTACAATTAACTTATTAGAAATGGTATTAAAACTATATTAGTGACCTATCTACATAATACACAGATTAAAACTCCTCCAGATAAAGATTTAATTTGTCTCTTAAAGCCCAATAATATGCCCAGATTATCGATACAGAAAAAATATGATTCAACTGGCAAATTATAAAAATAAATCCTTATATCTTAAACCTTAAATATCTAACGACAATTCATTAAAAATTACCCTTAATATACAGAAAATCTGCATTATATAATATCATCCTTCACAGCACAATATTTCCTTGTAACTATTTACAAATATTATATACCTACCTTCTTACGTAAACGTATCAATAATAAAATATTAAACAACATCAAAAGAGTTACCTCTTTCAAAGAATCGAAAAGCACACTTATGCTAAGTACCAATTTACGACTAACGAACAGCAAATTAGATCCATTATAAATGTATGTATATACTACTAAGACAGCGTTTAAAACTCAAGATTGCGCACGGATTTACGCATAGCTTTAAGCTTAAATAAGTCGACAAATTGGTTAATATGCAAACTATACAATATTACAGTCGAGGTTTAAACATGCATTAACTAAAAGTGCCTAAACGTAGTAGACGTCAAAGGAGAGCTGAGCTCACACGAGCGCGGGGCCGTCCGCCAGGCCCGGGGCCGGTGAGGACCCGAGCCCAGGCCCAGTGGTGACACTGGGAGAGACGGTAGGAGTAGTAGGAGTGTGCACTGCGGAGGTGAGGCGAACGCCGCCGCTCTCCGAGACTACCATGCCGTTGTGGGCGCTGCGACTCGCTTCAGTATCGGCCCACGGGGTTGTGAGGATGTGGAGACGCTGTTCAATACAATATATAAACCTTAGCAATATAAAGAGGTACGAAATCCAGTGTAGTAGCTAAGAATGACTTCAAGAAGGATACGACCTTAAAAGAGACGCTCGTCACACTTCGAAACCCCTTTTTTAATCAAACTTCGCTTATTTCTTCAAGCTGTATCAATCTGTATGATAGATCCTTAATGAATTAATTTTAATTTACATTTATTAAGGCACTCGTAATAAACTGCGCATTAAATAAAGATATCGAACTCATGTGTATTTAATGAAATGTCTACTTGGGTAGGTAAGGTGTATTTGTAAATCCTCAGTGCAGTCCAGGGCCGTAGCTAGGGGGGACATTGTGCAGCAATGCAATGCAATGATGCCATGGCCATCAAATACCAAATCAAATATGCTAAGAAAATTGTTTGTTCATAGTATAGGTAGGGCAGCGCTGGTTACTAGGTAGTATACAACTCAACTCAACTCTAGCTACGGATCTGGCTGGCTGGCAGTCTATTAATACTAGGTATACTGGAATAAAATGGTACCAACCTCAACGAACGTCCCTTTAGTAGTAAGCAGCTTGAAAATAGCGACAGTCGGTATGCACAACACGCTGGAGCCAGCTATGGTCCAGCCGATCGCGTTAGCCCACGCGGGGTACACATAGCCCTCATACTGAAGCGGTTCGTAGTCCAGGAGCCCGTAGACCGTGATGAAGAGGAGGAAGGCTGGAGCGGCGAAGCGCCAGCATACGCGCCAGTACAGGCCGGGGCGGAAGCCGATCATGTCGCGGATGTCTTCGCAGAAGCGTTCAGTGCCTGATACCAGGAAATGTGTTTAACAAGCTTTGGCTGCGACTTTGTGCGTGTGAGATTCGGATGCAAATTCTGTTTGTTAATTCAGGGTATAAGCTATCTCCATTCCAAATTTCATACAAAACCGACCAGCGCCGTTGAAGCGTGAAGGAGTAACAACACTCACAGTGTGATAAAAGAAATGACAGTCGTACTGAAGATTGTTGGCAATAGAAGTATTTATGTCGAACATAGGCTCTAATAACTAAAATTTTTAACTGCTCAAAGGTAGGCAATTATACCTCTTCAATTAAGCAAAAATTCGACAATTTTTTTCCACTAAGTTGTCATCTAAGTTCTTACCATAGATCCAAGAAACAGCGATCGCCTCGAAGAACACAGCGACCAGCATAGAATACCCGGCCGCGTACCGGTCCAGTAGTTGGAAGAAGTAGAATCCTCCCTTGGTGCAGGAGGCCAGACCCACGAAGAAGTACAACGTGAAGAGGCAGGCCACAAAGATCTCGCGGTGGCGCCCGATCGGCGGGAACTCGTCGCTCAAAGCCGTTATTATGGCTTCGGAGCCACCGAACTGGGAAAAAAAGGGTGGTCAAACGTGGTGGAAAAAATAGAGATGATCAAACTTGAACATGTTTATTGTTTCGTGTGTGACAGTAATGTATAAGCTACTTAAC
Source organism: Tortricodes alternella (assembly GCA_947859335.1). NCBI lineage: Eukaryota > Metazoa > Arthropoda > Insecta > Lepidoptera > Tortricidae > Tortricodes > Tortricodes alternella. The sequence continues at coordinate 4,350,574 of OX401976.1, forward strand.
CTACTACTGCAGTTGTATAGGTAACTGTAGTGGTAACTGCTTCTGTAGTAGTAGAGCCAAACAGTAATCCTCACTCAATGATTACTGTTCGAATGGGCCTGGCCCCCAATTCTCGCTGCATTCGAGATAATCTCACAATCGAGATTAAACGTCAGTTCATACAGCCGTTTGACACAACTGTATGAATCTGACGTTTAATCTCGCAATCGACATTATCTCGAATGCACCGAGAATTGGGGGCCTGGCTCGACCGGGGTAGTACCACACTCTCACAGAATATCGGCGTAAAGTAATAGCTTGCTATTGCGTTTCGTACGGTGAGTGACGAGATCCGGAGGCCTATTCCCTCATCCCCATCTCATCCCCATTCCCCATTCTCCCTAGACCGGAAACGTACTGGCAGCACCTCTGGTGTTGCAGATGTCCATGGGCGGCGGTGACCACTTTCCATCAGTTGGGCCATCTGCCGGTTTGTCAATCAATTGACATACAAAAAATCCTCAACTTACAGAACTATCCAAACCCAGCGTTAGCAGCATCATGAAGAATATGAGCGCCCAGAAGGTGGATCCGGGCATGGTGGCTATGGCAGCTGGATACACCACGAACACGAGCCCCGGGCCCTCGGTGGCCACGTCCTGGATGTGGCGGCCCGACGCGTGCGCCATGTAGCCCAGCACGCTGAAGATCACGAAGCCGGCGATGAAGGATGTGCAGGAGTTGATGACGCTGGTCAGGATTGCGTCTCTGTGAAAAGTTGTTTATTGATCCATCGTTCTCTTGGGCGTGGTGACGCAATATAAATCCTGCCATCAGTTTGGTGGTGACCTTATGAACTTTCTTTACGGTTCTTGGATTTATAAAGACACAGTTGGTCGAGTGGGTTCATTTCACGTGCACTATACTCATTGTGTAAGGCAGAATCGCTGGTGAGATTATGTCTCTTCCTGCACTGTTTGTGAATGTTGATATGAAAGAGATAGAAGACAAACTCGCAAGAATACAAATATAAATGCTTGACATACTCACTTATACACGTTGTTGTGGTACTTATTGTAGGATGCGTAAGCCAACAGAACGCCGAATCCGGGCCCCAGAGAGAAAAAGACTTGAGTCGCCGCGTCTACCCATACCTAATAATTAGAGTACAGTCTTTTTAATTAAAGGACAGATATTACTTCCGAAAACGCTTCCGGTTTTCACCCGACTGCGCGAGCCAAGGAGGGTATGTGTTTTTAGGGTATTTATGTAAGTTGTTATCTGTCTGTTTTTCTGTGTCCGCCTAGTATCCGTACGATTGTGTGGAATTCATTAATGATGTGTCATTATATTTGCTCTAAAAATATCTATAAAAATCTCGTGTCACTGTGTTTGTGGTCGCACTCCTCCAAAACACCTCAACCGACTTTTATATTTTTTTAAATTTATATTTGTTAGGTCGTAAAGTATATTTCATACTGCCAGGTGATTAGGGTGTCCATGTCCACGCGGTGGAAGTAGCGGGCGGAAGCTAGTATATATATAAAAAGCGGAATCGAAATGATGGGTTTAAATGTCAATCTCGAAAATTAATAGAGGTTAATAAAACGTATATTACTGCTGACTGCAGTCGAGCTCTTTAAAAACTGCTTTTCCGTATTTACAACTTTTTGGGGAGACCCGTCGTTTTTAAAAACTATACATACGAATAGGGAGATTAACTAATATAAAACGAATTTATAAATAAACTAAGCCCTCACGGAGCATAGTGCCCAGGACGCTGGCCGCGTTTCCTCGCTGCACCACTAGGGTCACTCTTGGAGCAAAAAAAGATTCCGATATGGGATCGCCAGAGACGCCGACTTACTTCCCAGACACTTCCTTTGACAAACTTTTTAGTGTTTCGTTGTTTTTAGGTCATACAGTTGGAACGTAGAGACTCTGGGTGCAGATGAGGGTGGATGGAAGGAAGTAAACAACTGTATACGGTATCGGTAGGTTTATTGTATATTAAGTAAATTGTGCTTTTATAAATCGCACTGCACTTTTTGACTATGGTTATGGTTCTAGTTAGGTATTTTACAATATGTACTCGTATGTAATAAAAGAACGCTTTATTTCTTTATCAAGGTAGGACCTTCCTAAGCCAAGATCTCTTAGGTAGTCATGATCAATTGTCCAAATCGATCTATTGATCTAAATTTTGAATTCGGAATTGAAAAGAAATTGAAAGAAGAAGAAGAAGTTGTCAGTATTGAAGGAGTTTTGTATTAGTTGCGATAGCGCCTCGTTACACAGTATTGAGCTCACCTGTGGTTGAGTGATAGCCTCAAAGTTAGGGCTTAGATAGTACTGGATGCCGGTCGCCGAGCCAGGGAGCGTAATACCGCGCACCAACAGAATCAGCAGCACAGCGTAAGGAAACAGAGCCGTGAACCACACCACCTAAAATATGAATAGCTTTAAGTTCAAAATCGTTGCAATGGGGAAGTTGCATGAAAATCAAGATAAGATTTAAATGATATATTATGAAAGTAAGTGTAAACAAAAGCATATTAGGTCAATGTGGCCAATTCCGTCTACGGGGCTATGCCGTCTTATACACGCCTGCGTTGAATCTAAGCACAGTACGCCGCTGTTGACTCAGTCGATAAATCAGCAGGGTTTTCTAGTTTATCGACTGAGTCGACAGCGGCGTACTGTGCTTAGATTCGACGCAGGCGTGTATAAGACGGCATAGCCCCGTAGACGGAATTGGCCACATTGACTTACAGAAAAAAAAAGCAGATCATTTTGACTATTAATTTTTATTTGATTAAGGGTCATAATTAGTGAAAAATATATATTGTTTTTTAGTTCTGATTTTAGTTTTTTGTACATCCTCATCAAATGTAAGTATGTCATGCTTTATTTCTACGATGTTGGTCTAAAAACAGTAAATTCGGAAATAATTGCAGATTTCGTTTAAACGCCATACATTTTATGCAGTCTAACGTCAGCTGTGACGTCATAGCTGATGTTCATTTTGTATGGAGTGTTTTTGCGAGTGATATGGACACTGACTTTTCAATGCTACATAACTAATAAAATAATCAACATAAAAACAAATTGCGTACACAGATCGGTTTCTGTTACTCGCACTTTCCAATACAAGATGAAACAAAAATTATCCATCTTCCCTATTCAGCATACGGAATCTTCAGTACTTGGTGCCGCACACTTGTAGCATGCGTACAGAAAACTTTCAGCATCATCGTCATCAGCGTATTTCAGTCTGCTGCTGGACAAACACTGATGCAAGAACTCATTTTCTGTTTGCGATATATGAGCGTATGAACAGTTTGTAGATACCGCGTATTTAAAAAAGCAGGTCAAGTGCGAGTCGGCCTCGCGCACCGAGGGTTCCGTACTACGCTAATTTGGCAGGGTCTCAACCAATCAATAATAGACTTTATGTTAATCATATAAGGACCTTGACAGTAGCAACTAAGTTGGTAGATTGTTAAGTTGCAGCGATAATTTTCTGGTTTGATTTCAATATATTTTTCACATTTCTATAACAGAACAGCATTGAATTAATATTGGTTGTTTTACTATGGAGTATAAAATGAAACTGAAACTTAAGCCGTTATGGATGCCGTTTATATCTAGCCATTTAATTTTTTCAATGTTGTGTCCTATTGACCACTTTATCTGTATACTTTACCTTGCCAGAAGTACTGATGCCCTTCCAGAGCGAGAAGTAGCAGATAATGTAGACCGCCAGTAAGCATAGCGCCATGTCCCACTTGATCGCGCCCAGGTCGTGGAGACCCTCGCTCTGATGCAGTTCCAGGATGGCCCGGCTAACGGGGTAGGTCACAATTAAAGTAAAATCGTTCTACAATAACAAAACAAAGTTATCTAATCCACCAGTTCCATATATAATGTTTGAATCTCGCCGCATTAATAACTTTGTTTCTATACCAACCCTTAATGTGATGATTTCTGTTTTTTTCCTATGCTTACGTTCAATAACCTACCTCCACACCAATTTTCAACTTCCTAGGTCACCTGGAAGTAGTCTAAACTTTTGATCTATATGTCAGTCAGTCAGTCAGTCAGTCAGTCAGTGATAAAAATAGTGACTTTCGGACGACATTATCTCGTAAATGGTAAGAAGTTTTTTATTGAAATTTGGGATTTCGCAATTAAAAGATGGGTTTACTAGACACGCAAAATTGCAAGTATTTAGGTCAATTCGATTTTAAGTTATGGGGGGTCGAAAATGGCTCGAAATAGTTCCTGTAATATACCTACTGCCGGTGTGTCGCGAACTTTGGCTAACACACTCCTGTGTGTCTAGATAGCAGTTTTTATGTAATAAATACGATGCTGTTAGCTTAAGATTACTGCCTCGTTCTTGAATAGGAACTTACTTGAAGTACTCGGAAGCAGCAGAAGTGAAAGGAGTGGCGGCGGCAGAATTGAGTGTGCCGTTGTTTCCTCCAGAGCTGTTGGCGGTGGCTTTCAGAAACGCTTCGAACTAAGAGTCAACAGAATGAAACACATTAGACATCCATACTATCCATACTTTAAAACGGGATTATTCGACTTTCATGCCAATATCGTTTCTTCCTATTCGCAATTCTGCACAATCTGAATTTTGCTTTTTCTCACAATCTGAGTTTGTTGTTTGGGAGCCCCCTTAAACATTTACAATATTCCGTTATTTAGTATTTGTTGTTATAGCGGCAACAGAAATACATCATCTGTGAAAATTTCAACTGTCTAACTGTCACGGTTCATGAGATACAGCCTGATGACAAACGGACAGACAGACGGACGCACAGTGGAGTCTTAGTAATAGGGTCCCGTTTTACCCTTTGGGTACGGAACACTTAACACGTATAGACGGTGGTAGATTCATTCCTTGACCTTCATAAGAGCTTGTAAAAGCCTAAATTGAATAAAGATAGTTTGACTTTGACTTTTGACTTTGACTTTGAGACCTAGATTTTGTTCTGACTGACAACCTATCAAAAATTGGTAAAAATCGGTTAACATTTAAGAGGCGGAAATCGTTATCGCCTTTTGTGTGGAAAGGGTGATGTTCGCCGTTGATTCACAGTCCTCTTAAGGTCGAGGATAGCTGGTCGATCATCAGCTGATGTTTCTTACCGGTTTACAGGCGGGCGTGTTCCACTCGTTGTCGCAGTTGGTCCAGGGTAGGAGGGTGGTGAACGAGGCGAAGAAGAAGCGAAGCGCCCACGCGATGATCACGTTGTAATAGAAGTCCACGTAGAACGCGATCAGCACCACCGCGTAACCGATGCCTGCGCATACACAGATGATCTAAGGTTGTACCACCATAGCTGGGCACAAGACCGTTAATCGTTAATTAACGAAGTTAACATTTCGAGTAACGGTATTAACTTTTAAGTAAACTTTAAAAAATGTTAATGGACTCATTAAACTTAAAAACAATAAAAGTCCGTTTATCGTTAATAAAGTACCTACTATTTCCCAAAAGAACACCGCGTGGACCGTATTATATTGTTGTTCATACTAACATTTTTTATAAGTAAATCACTAAAGCAACAACTTATAAAATGTAATTTCTATCACGAGCTAACGATTAACTTTAATTTACGGTAAATCCTCCGAAATGTAACGCTTTAACGTTTCACGATGTTAACTTTGTGACAAAGTAAGCTATGTGTATCACAAACCAGCGCCTTTATTCGGGAACGCTAAGTGATTCTGTAGCGACTCGTAAGCCAGATTTCTCATCCCACTCTCCCGCACGATGCGTAATGCGTACCAGCGGGATGCGAACCTCGCTCGCGAGTTGCTACAATATCACTAAGACGTTCCCGAATAGACGCCGTGGTAAAAACAATGCTACGAAATACTGTAGAAGGTCTACGAGCTACGAGATCACCTTGTAGCACTTTAAACGATATCTCATACGAACTCAAAAATAACTTAAAAATTACGTCATTAATCAGGCGCCTCATTCGGGAACGCTAAGTGATTCTGTATCGACTCGTAAGCCAGATCTCTCATCTCGCTCTTACGCATTTCGCGTCGTGCGGAAGAGTGGAATGAGAAATCTGGCTTACGAGTCGCTACAGAATCACTTAGCGTTCCCGAATGAGGCGCCTGGGCCTCTATTCGGGTCTGCTAAGTGATTTACTATATCGCCACAAAATTCTCAAAACCGTGAATGTGAACGTGAAACACGTATAAGACGACGACACATTCGCGGTTTTGGCATTTTAGCGTTTATCTAACATCTATACCTCGTCTACAGTAAAAAGAGCCTTGACGGCCATACATTTTATATGCCTGTCAGCGCTCATTTTACTGTAGATGAAGTATACTAATCCATTTAACAAAATATACCTACATTGATACATCCAAGGGCTGTAAAAATTTAAATAAATACCTATTCTATTCGTATATGTGTACACATACATACATACATATTATCACGCCCGAAATCCCTATTGGGGTGGGCAGAGCCACAAGAGTACTTGTGGCCACGTTCAATTAATTAGTCCTAAGATGGTATGATGAACCGTATGGTGACAGGTGATCAGCCCATCGCCCATACAGATAGTCCACCATGTTGGAGAGGACCCGTCCCTTAGTCGACTTTTACGACATGCCAGGATGATAAGCATCTGCACGCATTCTATGTTATTTCTTCACTCCCAGTGCAGCAGAGGAGTATATGTGTATACGCAGAAATGTGTTAGTATGTATACGAGTTTCTAAATGGAAAATAAAATACCTACGTGTACGTGTAGTTTCAATGATATTTAACAAATTGTCATTAAGTTATATTCTTATTATAAAAATGCCTAAGTCCATGGTTCATCTCTACGAAGGCAAAGAAATAGAATTGTTTAGTAGTTAAGTAATAATGCTATACTGTTTACTATTTAATTGTACATGGAAAACATAATATAATAACTTATTTTGTTTCCTCTTAGTGTAATATTTTTGATGTAATATTGCTGTGTATCAGTGCTTTAACAAGGCGCATGTACCTAGCATTCAGTTTCCGTACATGTGAGCAATGAATTAACAAATTAATATTTGTCATTATCTCTAGGCTATTTTCACCATAGCTGGTCACCGTTAATCAAATAGTTAACTTCGTTAATCGCTAATCCGTTACTAAAACAGTTAGCTTCGTTAACCGTTAAATCGTTAAATTTCTGAATATTTAACGTAAGTTAACGTTAATCGGCATTTCACGTATAATGTCACTACGTTAGTGATTTTGAATTGAAAAAAATGTTGATATGGACAGACAGGACATGAAAAATGTATAAAATAATGCCCTGCATTCATATTAGAGTTTGTAATAATACCAAATTATTTAGAGATTCCCCTTTATAAACATCAACATAGACAGTTCGCGCGGTGTCCTTTTGAGAAATAGTAAGTAGTTTATTAACGATTAACGGACTTTAATTGTTTTAACGGAAGTTAATGAGTCCGTTAACAATTTTTAAAGTTAACTTAATAGTTAATCCGTTACTCGAAATATTAACTTCGTTAATTAACGATTACCGGAGGCCTATTCCCTCATCCCTATCCCATCCCCATTCCCCATCCTCCTTAGACTGGCAACGCATTGGCAGCACGTCTGGTGTTGCATGGGCGGTGGTGACCACTTTCCATCAGGTGGGCCGTCAGATCGTTTGTCAGTCAATTGACATTAAAAAAAAGAAGATTAACGCATTAACGGTCTTGTGCCCAGCTATGATTTTCACCATAGTCAAGCAAAATCTTCGCACCCCATAACCAAACCGTACCATAAACCTTTGCTAGGGTCAAATCTTTTCTCCATCGCACTCGAACCTTTCCACTCCATTACCAATTTTATTTCGCTTCAAAAATATCGGGGTGCCACTTTACACCCGACGTGAGGACCGCGTCAAATGTAATCAGAACATAAGCCTCGCAAATCTCCGAGTCCTTTTAGTCCATACGGAGGCACTTAGGGAGGAAATGGGGTCAATTACGGGTAAGTGCCGGCTTATTATCAGCGCGGGTGATATGAGATTTACTTTTGTTGAAATTAATTTTAAGAAAGTTTTGTGTTTTAGATTTGTTAAGTTCAAAAAATACGTGTTAGATTGAATCGGGTTTTAGAGAAATATTATACGAATTGTAATTATATAAAAATTTGCGTTAAACCTGGGAAAATTGTTTTAAAAAAACCGGCCAAGTGCGAGTCGGACTCGCGCATGAAGGGTTCCGTACCATTATCTATAAAAACGACAAAAAGAACACGTTTGTTATATGGGAGCCCCCCTTAAATATTATGTTTTATTTTAATTTAATTATTTATTTTTAAAAGTGCACATATAACTAAATATTCTGTCAGTCAAGAGTTTAAGAATTATAAAATACTTATCTTATCTCTGCTCGTCTTCGTCCGCATAGAATTCGGTTATAGTTATTCTCTTGCGAACTTTTGAATTTCCTAAGGTATTGTTATACCAAGTTTCATGAAAATCCGTCAGCTGTTACGGAGCTAAGTGGTACCGTCCACACACTAACTTTCGTATTTATAATATTAGTAAGGTAGGAAAAAAAAATATGATATTTGGGGTGTCTAGTTACCTAGACGGGGGAAGGGCTAAATAGACACAAAATTGCAAGTCGGTCAATCAATAAGGTCAATTTTAAAAGGGAATTTAAAGTTTTTCGAGGTGTTTGGTGTGGATAATATAAGTCGGTGCGCCGGCTTTTTCATCCGAACTTAGCCCTGCCAAAGCTGCTGTCACCTGTCAAATTACTAATTCAGAACCATTACCATGAGTTGCGCAAAACGTACTAGCTTGTTGCCGATACAAGTAAAAGGGACCGAGCGATAGTTTACGCTAGCGAGAACGGTTTGCGCAACTCATGGTAATGGTACTGGTAGTTTGTGAACGTGGGAATCGTGAAGGTTATTTTACCTTTGAATAACGGCACCAGCCGGCCCCAGCAGGTGATGGCGCCCTTGCGGTGGAACTGCCCCAGCGCCAGCTCCATGTAGAACAGCGGGATGCCGCCCACCACCAGCATGATGCAGTAGGGCACCAAGAACGCTCCTGCACACAGACACAATATAAATAAAGCTGTATTAATTATTCATACAACAGTCTCATGAACTTGTAGGTATGTATGGGGGTATATTAAGTACGCATCACGAGTAAATATGGGACGGCCAGGGTCTCTTTTTTTATAGAACACGTTTCGGTTCCCTTGTAGCATTTTCCATTGGCATTCATTGGCCAACAGTAGGGAACCCGTAGGGATATAGTTAGTAGTTTGCCCACATGAAACTAACATTGGACCAAATATATCAAAAAGAAATATCATTAGGCCCAACCAATTACCAACGTTGCGCCATTGTGAATACCGCTACCGTTGTTTAAAAACGGTTGGCATTTCTGCATTGTATACAACGAAGGCCCTATTAGATATTCACTAACGTTGGCCAAATGCAGTAAAATATTATCATACGCCACTAACCAACGTTAGGCCAATGCGACTTCTGCTACCGTTGGTTTAAAACTGTTGGCATTTCTGCATTATATTGTTTCAGTTAAAAATTCTACAATGGGCCTCAAAACGACCAAATCTAACTGTTGTCCACACCAATTGCCATGCCAACACTTAATACTATTAGGGTTATAACTTGTGTATCTGGTCTGGTCTACAAGATCACTAAAAAATAGACACAATTTGTCCTAGAAGTACCCACGTTAGATAATGTGTATAGAATATTATTATTGAATAGCCTATATTATGTCCCATTGCTGGCATATCATCGGACGACGACCATGACGAAGTGTCAGATTCGGAGGAAGAATCAGAGTCGGTGACGTTTACTATGAAACGTTCAATTGCTTCGTCTACCCTGTCATCAATTTGTAAAAATCAATCATCTTCTTTTACCGTATAATACCGCCCGCCCGGCGCGGCGCCGTACTTGACCACAACTGCGTGCCTCGTATCACTAAACTCAGTGCGCTCGGCGATAAGCGACGCCCGTCATACAGTTTGCGATAGTTAAACGACAGTCGCTATTTCGAGACGATATCATTAATATTTATCAACTCTCGGCGAACAGACTTATACAATGTATTGTAATAGAACATTATTCAGTTGAATGATTGAATGGATTGCAGCGTGATAGCTCGAGTATTGCGGTCGCGTATTTTATCCCCATACTGAGTTAAAAATACTTTTTAAAGTACTCACGGCACGGATTAGGAATACCTACCAGATAACTAATTTTTTATTAGGTAATATACAATCCTGCTTAAATATAAGAATACCTTTGTTTCTTTAAATGAATCCAATGATCCTCTTAGGTAAAAAATCTATCGTTTTGTTCCCCAGGGGCAATAATTCCATATTGCAGGACGGAGCGAGGCAAATTGCCAGTAATTGCCCTTTTAAGGTGCTTTCTCTTCGCTGCGGAATTCGTCTTGGGGAGCGCATTAATTAGTTGACACTGGCTGTAAAAGTTACAGTTATGAATATTATTTAAGAACGGGTTTTATTGTTTTATCTAAGGTGTAAAATTGATCTTTAATTATAGAGACGTTGATTTAGAAAAAGAAAACGAACAATAGTAGTTTATGCAACGGTTGCATAATGATAGGCCTTAAAACACTAGTGCGGTTTTCATGAAACGAGCTTTAGCGAGTTTCATAATAAGATCGCACGTGTGTTTTAAGGCCAAATTATGCAGAGTTGCATACATAACTTTATCTACACACATATTATAAATCCTCCATGATGGGTTCAGAAACAATATTTTCTGGCAACAAGTTATTTGTTGCAATCGTGGCTGCATATTTCCGATATCCGGCGCATTTTCACATCACACACACTCCGAGAAGACTACTATTCATATTTTCAACTAAAATGTAAATTACAAACAACTGTTTCTATTCAATTCAACAACAATTCTACTTTCGTTCAGCAAAACACCAACATAATGGCGGCAATTCGATCCTCCGTCAAGACCATTTTTTTAAATCATAGACAAACGAATGAAGTCTCTATTCTCATGTCTCTCGAGATCAAATGTTGTGCAGTTTATATTAAAAAAACATACTGAATTGACGTTTCGTATCAATAACTGTTTTAATATCTATGGATACTAGAATAGAGACCCATTTGATTTTTGACAGCTGTTCCAAATTTAATCTCATTTCTATACTAAAATCAATACGGGAATAACATTGCAGCACTCGTTTTACCTAATTGGTTGTCAAAATGGTGGTCATTTCCTACGGTTTTTGTTTACACTATGGAAGTTTTATGATATGGGTGTAGATAAAAACATTTATTTGGCAACTATATACAAATTTTGAATTAACCCTTATCCGGGTAGTGGCGTTTTATCGACCACATACTTGCATATAGAATTTCAATTTTAGTGACTACATAGTATGATGCAAATTCAATTGTATTCATGTAAAACATAGTGACAAACATTAAACTGTATTTGAATTTTACGTAGCGTATCTGTATGTACCGGGCCCGCTCAAGATTTAAACAACTACTTGTTCATGACCTGCGTAAATGAGAGAAATACCTACCTACGAAAATTGGTTAGATAGTTCTCTGAAGACAGGCATATTATACATTTTTTTGATAGTGACGTCGCAGGGACCAATAATCTAAAGATAATTATTTTTTTATTTTATAATAAATATTTTAACAATCGTAATCGTCCTGCAAAAAGTGTACCTGTGAGAAATATAAAAAAATAATTTAACAAATAAAAAAACCGACTCCAAAACCCCTCTGAAAAGTAAGAAATAATAGGTAATTGGCTTTCGTAAGTCATTTAACTAGAAATGGGAGATATATTATTGGTTAAGTGAAGTCATAAATTAAATATATCGAAGTCGGTGGCAAGTTGGTGGTTGGTGGTGACTTTTCAAGTAAATGAACACAGTATGAGGGATGTATAAGAAAGTACCATTTATTCCATGTACCTATTACCTTATTAACTTGCCACCGACTTCGATATATTTAATTTATGACTTCACTTAACCAATAATATATCTCCCATTTCTAGGTAAATGACTTACGAAAGCCAATTACCTATTATTTCTTACTTTTCAGAGGGGTTTTGGAGTAAGTTTTTATATTTGTTAAATTATTTTTTTATTTTATACTTTTTAGTGCTTATCGTATAAAACACATTTATTACATCAAGCAACAACAGCATAATGCTAATTGCTCATCACCATTTACAAAATGTTGCTATCCAGGGTGCAAGGGCATCAATCTTTGAGGAGTTCTCCTGGTTCTTCAAACCCAGTTTTATTTTACCACATGCATTTTCATGACCATAAATTGCTTCACAACCTTATAAAGACATTTAATCACCAACTGTGAAATACTTATCATTCAGGAGTTCCGGTGATCATCTATGGTCTTCATCAATAGTTCCACTTCACCAAATAATGCTTTTGGAACGTAACTGAGTTATTACAGATTATACTAAAATTGCTATATGCGTGCCTATAATATTTTAAGAGTTCCATCGACTCCTCATAGATCCTCTCATCACACCGCGACTTTGACTACAACGGGACCAAACTGAACGTATACCCTACCGATTAAAAAAAGATTTTCTTTTCAAATCGGTTTATAAATGACGGAGTTCTAAAGTAACAAACATAAAAAAAAGAACCGAATTGAGAACCTCCTCCTTTTTTTTTGAAGTCGGTTAAAAATATGTTATCAAAGAAGTGGTATAAAATAACTTTATTTCGATTTAATAATAAATAAAGAAAATTGTCTTTGGGTTTTAATTCGAAGAACTTCAAAGCTATCCTAAATATAGCTACAATGATTTAATGATGGCAAAATTGAAGTTAACTCTAGATTATGCATGCAGTAAGCATTTTAATGTTGTTAACAGTTTCCAAGTATCGTGCTGTGACCGTAAACGATTAATAAACGGCCCAATTGGAGAACGAGTAGTTTCCGTTCAAGACGTACAATCGCAGTTGCGATATCATTGTACTTAATACTGCAGGAGTACATTGCATAATAAAGTACAGGCTCATAGTAATAATAACTGGATCCCTTTGTCACCCACAAACTAAATTGTTTCGAATTTTGAGAGTCAGAAATTGATTCCCATATATTCATGCTTATAACTATCGAAAGTTATAAAAGTTGTGTATAATAAGCTATGTCATTCTTTTAACAAATCGTCACTCAATTCGTCTTTAATTTTGCCCGACAATCATTAATTGATTAATTAAGTTAGGTACTTGCTCCTTGGCTGAGCTGCGTCAAATGCATATTACTCAGTTAAAGACTACGTCATGGACAAGGACGTTAGGCTTAAATCGTGACCTGCACCGGCGATCCCTGGGTCTCGATGGGCGTACCTGCTGTGGTATATACTTAGATTTGTATAAAACTGTAGACATAATTGTTGACTAATATGTGTACTGATTTGAAGAAATGGTACCTCACCGAGTTTCTTGCCGGCTCTTCTCAATAGAGGATTTTTTCCGAACCGGTCGTAGATTCATTTCTTGACCTTCATAAGAACTTGCAAAAGCCTAAATTGAATAAAGATAGTTTGACTTTGACTTTGACTTTGAAATACTTAATACTTTTGGCGCCATAAAGGACTCACTTATCACCAAGAAATCATCACCCTACAAATTTACCACCGTTATCCGAGCACTACCGAAATCATAATTCAAACCATTCCCTCAGTATTATGCGGCAAGTGAACCGAGGGAGGCTTTACTTTATCGCCGGATGCAACAGGTCGGGGTAGGAGGGTGGCGTTGTAAAGGAATTGCTGAAAGTCGGCCGAAGTCACTCGGGGACTTTTACTACACTTAGGGGATAATGGGGCTTTGAGAAGAAAGTTGCAATTTCTATGATTTGTGGTTATTTTATAGAATCTCCCAAATGTAATAAAGCTTTTATAGAGCGCACTTCCTAGTTAGCCAGTTGAGATAAATTGCAATATTTGTGTGATGAGCACGAATGTTTGTTCCTGAGTCTTGGATATGTCTTATGTATTTAAGTATTTATTTATCTATATAAGTATGTATATCGTCGTCTAGTACCCATAACACAAGCCTTTAGAGCTTACTTTGGGGCTAGATTGATTTGTGTAAAGATTGTCCCCTGATTTATAAAAAAAAACCTAGAAATTGATAGTGGAAAATACGAATAATTTCATTAATACTATTTTAACAGGTATGTTATACTATCGAGATTAAAAGAACATTGTAACATAAGTCAGCTGAAGTAAAACTGCAGAGCAAAAACTTTAGCTACCTACTCCAAGCGAATAAGTATCAATAAATAAATACAAGAACAACGACTCTTAAATCAAATCGCGTTCGAACTGACCCGGTTCAAGATGGCTAGGTGACTGTAATCGAATTGTCTCCGCTACCGGGTATTATCCGGGTATCCCCAGACGCCGGATGATTGGGTGTTATGAGATTTCCATCGGTCCGCATTAAATCATCCGGGATAGATCTTTATGGGAATTGTTTCTGTGCCAACGGAAACGTGGCTATTATAAGGGCAACAGTAACCTTTATTAAATTGAGGAAACTATTTTAAGCTATCTTCTATTAAACAGAAAAGAGCCCGTAAGAAATATGTAATGAATAAAGAGTTATTTATTTTTCCCTTTTGCCTTTCTTTTTTTGGGCCGTGCCGGTGGCTCGACGGGCCGCTCGGGCTCGGGTGGCGGTGAGGGTGGAAGCCGCGAGTCCGGCCACAGCCGATGCACGAAGTCCGCTACCTGATCCAGGTCCAGGGTCGGCTGCTTGCCTTTCGGCCCCGGGAATGTCTCTCCCAGCTGCGTGACCAAGGCTTCATTCATAGCAACACTATTTTTCTTCAAATACGCAAACACATCCTTCACTAACATAAAGTTCTTGGGCTGATCCTTCCTTAACCTCAAAAAAACTAGCGCGATATCCGCTTTGCTGCGTTTGCTACTCTTGGCCAGGAAGTTCGCTCTCCTCAGCAACAGTTCCCGTATGTCGGGTCCTTTTATATCGTAATCTTTCAACATGCCTCCTATAACTATCTTGAAATTTTCACGTGATTTCATTTGCTTCACAACTTGGAGGGTTTCTAAAAAGGATTTATCCACGTATATGTTATCGAGTAATAGGTTTTGTACATTGACTATTTCAAGGAGCATCTTTTGAATGACGGTGTTAGCGTCCGAAGGAGTCAAGGGGTTAAATGACAGGTCTAATGTCATCAGATTTTTGCATTTGCCTAATCTAGCTGTAAGCAATTGTACAGCTTCATCACAAAATCTGTTGTTACTAATATTTAAATATGTCAGCGGGGTAGCTGTCATGAGATTTTGAATGGCTTTAGCTATTTGGATACCTTTCAGACTGTTCCAGGACAAGTTCATTTCTTCTAATACATTGTTGTTGCTGGCCAGCTCGTTCAGGAATTTCGCCGTTTTGGTAATATTAAGCCCGTTCGACGACAGGTCCAAGTGCGTTATAGAATTAGCATAAGCCGCGGCGTCAGTCAATGCGTTAACGGCACATGGGCCAAGTTTATTTTTACTCAGATTAATTTTTGGAATAGGAAATCCTTTTTGTAAGAGTCCAGCAAAGTGTTGTCCGCCTTCTTCACCTAAATCGTTTTCAGAAAAATTAAGCTCGACCAGAGTACGATTGGAACGTATTCCCTGGATAAAATTCAACATTCCGCTTCCCCGAATACGGCATCCAGATAAATTTAATTCGGTTATTGTTGTGTTGGTTTTCAACATGAACCCGAGATGGTAGCAAGCGTCGTTAGTGAGGAAGTTTCCAACCAGAGAGAAGCGTTCTACGATCATGTTATACTTTAGAGCCTCGGCCATTGCTCGCACTCCGACAGGGTTCACGCCGTAGTAATTGAGGTTTATCTCCTTGGTGAGCAAGCCTCTGTAGAACATTCTGACGGGGCATTGGTTCATTTCAGCGCAAATAGAGAGATATAGGTCCTGGCCGTCATCTGCATATATAACAGGTTTTTCCCGGCGGTACAGGGCATCTAGGATTCCAGGATCGCGGACCGAGGGGTATTCGTAGTAGCAGTAACGGAACATATCGCTGTCGGAGAGTGCTATGTACTTCGCACACACGTCCCCACTGCCCGGCATGTAGAGCCCCTCCGCTTGCAACAACTTCTTTTTATTTTCAATCGGTTTCTCAATCAGAAGCGACGACCATTCGCTCATAGGAGGTTCTTCGCTCGACTCACGTTCCTCTTCTTGGAACAGGACTATAGTCTCCTCCTCTTCTTCGACTACGCTCCATTCCGACATCGTAGTTTTAAAAAGTCTTGAATACTATTTATACAAAATGAAACGAGTTCTTCTTTTCTCTTAAAATGTCGGGCCGTGGACTTGTATTAATGTTAGTTTGCGGGGTTAGATATTGAAAATCTTGAAAATAATTAGTAATTGAGTGAGAGCTATTCAAGAGGCCATCGTAGCACATGGCCATCTTGATTAGTTCCCCTTTGAATTGAGTTGTCTAATCATTGGCCTAATGTACTTTCATGATGAAAACGTCAAACGACATTATGTTGTGATGTTATTGTACACTCTTCAAAGCCGTATACCAACAAATAGGCAAATTAAACTTTTATATTAATAATTGTTATCACAAGCTTTTATTTAACTTTACTTATTCGTTGGTATGTATTTTAGTTTGTATTATTAATTCAGATCTTGAAAATCAATTTTGAACGTGATTCGTATAATCGGAACTGCCAGAGGATAATTTGATGCACATGTAGATATATCCATACTAATATTATAAATGTGAAAGTAACTCTGTCTGTCTGTCTGTCTGTCTGTCGCGCTTTCACGCCAAAACTACTGAACCGATTAAAATGAAATTTGGTACACAGGTAGTCTAGAGCCTGAGAAAGGACATAGGCTACTTTTTAATGCGATAAAAGGGGTTGTAAGGGGTTGAAAGGGGGGGAGGATAAGTTATTAGGCTGTTGATTCGATATAAATAATGCTCCCCAAAGACGCTATTTCACGCGGATGAAGTCGCGGGCACAGCTAGTATTATGTAAAATGACAATGAAATACTAAAGGACACGGCATTAAAGCGGCACGGCACTTTCTCACTTACCTACCTATTTATCAATATTTTTTTATATGTCTATATATACATGTCGTATATACATTACGTGAAATTCCAACATCAAAACGAGTAAAATAGATTTTTCTTTTAGTAACATTAATTATCAGTACTCAGTCCAAAACTACGGCACAGAATCCTACGGCCGGCATTCAGTGAAGGGTAGGCATAATCGCCATAACACGTCATACGTGATGAATGACGCAGCGACGAAGTGCCCAATCAATTACGGGGCGAATCACAACGTCCGGGGGCAATTAGGACGGCTCATAGTTCGGGTGCGATTCTGTAATTCGCTGGCGAACGCTTGGCACCGAGTCCCATGCTGGCACAAACCGGTTTTTTATGCTACAGCGGCAGACGCTTCTTCGTTGGTGAGTCAAGTCTGGCAATAAGAACGTAACATCAATTGTTGTTTTAATACAATACAAATAAATACTCTTTACTGAACACTACATCAAACATATTGGAAGAAAAATACCGGTCAAGTGCGAGTCTGACTCGCGCGCCGAGGGTTCCGTAGTTACCTATGAAAAAGAAACCGTACCTTGTAGGTACGGAACCCTAAAAATAAAAAAATTGCTTTTAGCAACGGCCTAACCATTTATGACCTACCTATGAAATAAGACAAAAAATAACTTTCGCAAGTTCTTATCTACGTGCAATCGTCGAGTGTGATACGACCTTGCAAAAGTTATTTCGTTTAACTATTTTTTTATGTGATGTAATTACAAATTTACGGTTTTCAGACATTTTCCTTTACTTGTGCTGTAAGATACTGCTTTTTGCTAAATTTCATGATTCTAGGTCAACGGGAAGTACCCTATAGGTTTTGATTCTCTTTGGATTCCCTTGAAAGTATCAAAATATGTGGCATAAACGGCCGTATCTTTTGATTGCGGTGACTTAGAAGGTTGATTTTTTCACAGCTTCAAGAGATTGCAGACGTAAGTATTTGATATTAATTTCAACTTGATACCTTTACGTGTTACTGAGAAAAAGGTCTTGACAGACAGACAGACAGACAGACAGACGGACAACCAAGTGATCCTATAAGGGTTCGTTTTTTCCTTTTGAGGTACGGAACCCCAAAAATCAAGAGATAGAATTAGGCGGTCTTATCGCTAAGTTAAATTCTATAGTATCTGAGAGATACAATCAACTGTTACATGTATGAGGTCAGCAAGCTGTAACACTATTGCGTAGAGAAAATACCCATTTATTTTTTTATTCGACAAATAGATCCTTTTGGATCTTGCAACGTCATATATTTTAAGCACTTGGGTCAGGGTTCAAAACTCCCGCGTACCCCTTTTTGAAAATAATTGAGAGCAATGAACTAATCTTAATAAATTATATTAGGTACCTACTTAATAATTTATTGTATAGCCACGGGCCCCCGGCATATATGACTCCAGCGCCTCTATTCGGGAACGCTAAGTGATTCTGTAGTGACTCGTAAGCCAGATTTCGCATTCCACTCTTCCGCACGACGTGAAATGCGTAAGAGCGAGATGAGAGATCTAGCTTACGACTCGCTACAGAATCACTTAGCGTTCCCGAATGAGGCGCCTGGTTAAGTAAATAATAATAAATAAATCATGAGACAATCTGTACACAAATTGATCTAGTCCCAAAGTAAGTTCTTAATGCTTGTGATATGGGTACTAGATGACGATATACATAGTTATAGATAAATAAATACATAGGAAACATCCAAGACACAAGAGACACAACCATTCGTGCTCATTCATAACACAAATATTTGCCCTTACCGGGGATCGAACCCGGGACCGCTAGCTTCGGAGGCAGGGTCACTACCAACTAGGCTAACCGCGTCGTGAAGTAACCCTGACTTAGATGGATTGGTCATACGTATAATTTATATTGTTATAGCATGTTCAGAGAAATAAAGAAAGAAAAGTTATGAAACTGGGCACATATAAATAAATACATTTTCATCACACTTGCTCGGAAAGGCTGTTATTATACGCAGGCGTACAGAGCAGCTGTAGTCTACTTACCTCCCAAGGGCAGTTATGGATTTTGTATGGGTTATAACTCCCGCTGACGGCGGGGCGAGCCGCAAGCCGGCGGAGCTGCCCCGCGCTGATCGCAACGTACGCTCAGTTTATGAACACCCACCTGATGGTAATTCACGATGTAAAATGGGAATAGAATTAATATATATACTTTTTTTTTGTCTAATTTTTATTTCATTTCCTCGCAAATGTGATGAAAAACATTGTGTGTATCACGGGCAGTAAGGGGATAACAAACTCGAGTCATAAAAGCCCTCGCCTATCGGCGTCGGGCTTCTAACAGACTCTCGTTAGTTATCCCCTTCTTACGGCCCTAGATGCACAATGTACTATATTACTTAACACGACACCCTAAAATTAAAAACGATTCCTACAGAAGCTGTACCTACCTATTCCCCTTCAGCTACATTCAATTATGTCACTTTCTCGCTCGTACTAAATACATTTTCTCAGGCAATCTCGCTCGAAACATCAAAAGACTTTTGAGCCGATTGACGCATAATCAGATTACTGGAGGCGATCGTTCGAAATGACCTAACATTACATTATTAGCCTCCCATTATGACGTGACTAATTTTCCCTGCATCGAGACGCTAACGAAGTTGCTCGTTGCGCGTAAGGGCGTTTTGATTGTCAATTACCGGCTCTTGGCAAAGGGCTGTGACCAAAGACCAAAGACCAGGATGTAATTAAGTGTGTAGGAAACTTTGCGCGGGAGCGGGCGGTAATGAAAAGTGGGCTCTCTGCGATGTTGTACATTCATTGCACACTGTGTACTGTGGTGCTCTTCAGTGCGGTTCTTAGCACTGAAATATATAGTAAAAAACTGCTCAAAGCAATTATCGCGATGCTTACTTTTATTATTATTATTATTATTATTATTATTATTACTTTTAAGGTGTCAGATTCGCGTTCGATGGTCAGTTTAAGTGACATTATAACAGACTAGTTTTCTAAAAAATGCAATTAGTCCGTCATTTACATTATCAAAAAATATTGAACACATATTTTTTCTTTTGTCAATTGAACAATAAATGACGAAGATATAGTGCCGCGTGACGTCACGACTTTGTACACTTTTTACCATTAAGTGACGTCACGAGCCCCCACTCCCGAACTTTGATGCGCGTTATCTTTGGCAATGTTGATTGATATGATAAAGCAAAAAATACGTGTTCAATATTTTCTGATAATCTAACTAACGGACTAATTATAATTTATATTTTTTTACCTAGGAAACATCCCTATTAAGCATGTAGTAAAATTCCACAACCTGTGAGACAGCACCACCGACCCCACCATCCACAATGAAATCCACGTGTGAATCAAGCAATATTAGACTTTAAATGTATGTCATAAGAACTAAGACATCAGCAGCAGGGTGTGATGGCCATGGCTTATGGCGCTGACGTTTGAGAACCTTCTCGGTTGTCCAATAATAGTACATTGTGCATCTAGGGCCGTAAGAAGGCGATAACTAACGAGAGTCTGTTAGAAGCCCGACGCCGATAGGCGAGGGCTTTTATGACTCGAGTTTGTTATCCCCTTACTGCCCGTGATACACACAATGTTTTTCATCACATTTGCGAGGAAATGAAATAAAAATTAGACAAAAAAAAAGTATATATATTAATTTTATTTCCATTTTACATCGTGAATTACCATCAGGTGGGTGTTCATAAACTGAGCGTACGTTGCGATCAGCGCGGGGCAGCTCCGCCGGCTGCGGCTCCCGAGCAGCTCCGCCGACCTGGCGCACTTAACTGCCCGCGGGAGTTCGAAACCATACAAAATCCATAACTCCCTAGGGAGTTATGGATTTTGTATGGTTCCGAACAAGTGTGATGAAAAAGAAGTAAGCTCCCTTGTATATAACGTTTATTTTCAGGTTTTACATAAAAACAGTCCTCTTCCTATAAACAATGAGTAAAGTAATATTACCAAAAGGAACTATAAAGCTCTAGATAAAAGAAGACAAGATCATCAGATCATCAGATCATTAGAAGATCAGGCGCCTCATTCGGGAACGCTAAGTGATTCTGTAGCGACTCATAAGCCAGATTTCTCATCCCACTCTTCCGCACGACGCGTAATGCGTAAGAGCGAGATGAGAAATCTGCCTTACGAGTCGCTACAGAATCACTTAGCGTTCCCGAATGAGGCGCCAGATTTCAATCAAAACAAGACCATAGATATCTTGAGAGGTCGGATATCCTCTACAGTACCTAACTATTGATATAAAACAGACTTTGAAGACGTAATGATAAATCAGTGTTTCCGGCTCAATTGAACACAGACAATATAATACCAACATTAAATATTGTCGTATTAAACTATAGCAAATGTACTTAATAAAAAAAACTGGACAAGTGCGAGTTAAACTCGCTTCGAGAGGGTTCCGTGATAATATGAAATTTGTTATTTTAAATACCATAAACTTCTTATAAGTTTTGCTGTAAGCTATAGGTAAAGAACTATTTTTTTGCATTTTTTCAAAATTGTAGGCCCACTAGTTTCGGAGATATGGGGGGGATAGTACATTTTCGCCTATTTTCCTAAATAACTTCAAAACTATTTATTTTAAAATAATGAAACAAAAAATAAGATCCTCATAGCAAGCCACACGCCAGATACTTATGTCACACGCCATAGTTTGCGAAACTTTTTTTTTTCTAATTATCCCCCTGAAAGTGGCTGTGACGACGGACAGACAGACAGACAGACAGACAGACAGACAGACAGACAGACAAATAGATAGACAGACAGACAGACGCACGAGTAATCCTATAAGAGTCCCCATTTTTCCTTTTGATGTAGGTACGGAAACCTAAAAAATATATAAAGATGCCAAAGAAAGACCTGCGCCTCTATTCGGGAACGCTAAGTGATTCTGTAGCGATTCGCGAGTGAGATTTCTCATCTCACTTCTACGCATTACGCGTCGTGCGGAAGAGTAGGATGATAAATCTCGCTTACGAATCGCTACAGAATCACTTAGCGTCCCCGAATAGAGGCGCTGGTATTGTCACCGGACATGCTGTTTCATGTCAATGATTATACTTATCAATTTCATAGCTCATATTATCACACATGCAAAGGTCTGCCCGACAACAAATCTCATTAAGCACGGTTCCGGTCCAGGCTGTGGGTGAGGGGTTCATTTCCGTTTCACAGAAGATGTGAGCCTTGTCACTTGCACTCAAAGACTATGCCCGTCATTTTAGTTGTGCGGTGCTGTATACCCTAACTTGCGAGGCTCAATGAAGAGTCCCATACTGGTACAAACTAGTTTTTTACACGACGGCGGCAGACGCTTCTTCGTCTGTGTGTCAAGCAGAGGCGAAGCGTGAGGGTAAGCCGGTGTATCATTTCTATGTTTAAACATTATATTATTACTCATTAAATATTGTATTTACATTAAAAAAAAATTAATATGTAATTTTTATGTGAATACAAGAAGTAATTAATAATATTATAATGTTTGAGTTAAGAAATTATGCACCGGCTTGCCCTCACGCTTCGCCTCTGGTGTCAAGGTAATAAGAACGTAACTTCAATTGTTTTTATAATAGAATATAGATACTCTTTACTGAACACTACGACATCAAACATATTGGAAAAAAGACAAGAAATGGAATTAGGCGGAAATGGAATTAGGCGGTCTTACCGGTAAGTTAAATTCTATACTAACTTAGAGATAAAGTCAACTGTTGTTATGAGGTCAGCAATCTGCAAGACTAGGTACCTATTCCATATAAAAAAACAGTTATTTTTTTATTCGACAAATTAGTTTTGTGAAACAGAGGAGATGATCAAAAGAATCTTGCCATATTTCTAGCACTTTCTACTCATAATCTAACTAATGAACATAAATATTTATTTTCTTAATCCAGTATAACAAAATTTTCCCATTTCGTTAAACAGTTCACTCGTAAATACATACATACATACATATTATCACGCCCGAAATCCCTAATGGGGTAGGCAGAGCCACAAGACTACTTGTGGCCACGTTCGATTAATTAGTCCTAAAATGGTATGATGAACCGTATGGTGACAGGTGATCAGCCCATCGCCCATACAGATAGTCCACCATGTTGGAGAGGACCCGTCCCTTAGTCGTAAATACGTCGTAAATACGTTGTTAACAATTATTACACTAGTGGTTCCGTGAGGCTGTAAGTAGACCTTTGCCGTTGGAGAACGGTTCTCCCCATACATCGACATAGGTCGCGATCAGTTTACCAACACCGCAAATCAGTTTATAATCGCAAGATATCCATAATTCCCCATATATCCATAATTGTGAAAAATTTCGAAAAAACATCGACAAAAAATAGCCATATAATTATCGAACCTGCTCAAAACATTTCAGGAGAATCGGTTGAGAAATGCGACCTGCGCCTCTATTCGGGAACGCTCAGTGATGTTGTAGCGACGCGAGCGTGCTTTCTCATCGCACTCTTCCGCACGACGCGTAATGCGTAAGAGCGAGATGCGAGTCTCGCTCGCGGGTCGCTGCTCAGACGTTCCCGAATAGACGCCCTGTAGAGGAGAACAGCGGGATATCCAAGGTACCTACATCCATAGGAAAGCATTTTGCGGCAAAAAAAGCTGAAATGAAGTTTCGCTTGCGCTCGTCACGCTTCGCGCTCGCTCGGTCATAGACGAACTTTTCCATTAAATTTGATGTCCAGCCATTGTAATTCTCTAACGCACATAGCGACAGTTACCGAAGTCTAGGACGGAACTCAACGGCGAATGATTGCCGTGGACGGTTGACAATCACTCCCCACGACCGGCGTTCGATTCTATTACACAAGTTAGATAAAGACAGAATGACGAAAAAACGAAAAACTTCCGTTGTACAGTCCATTCAACATACCTAAGGTCTGTTCGCCGAGAGTTGATAAATATTATGATATCGTTTCGAAATAGCGAGTGTCGCTTAACTATCGCAAACTGTATGACGAGCGTCGCTTATCGCCGCGCGCACTGAGTTTCGTAGTAGGTACAAGGGACGCAGATGTCGTCAAATGCGGAGTCGCGCCAGGTGGACGGCGGCGAAATAAATATATTTGTTTTGTTCATATACACAATTGCCATATTGCAAATTTATGTCTTATATGTGCACGTCAAATGTCACATAAATCTGCGATGGCCGAAAAGAAACGAAAAAGCTTTTTTTTATCTATGACACATGTTTAAAACGCCAATGGATATGATGTGTCTTGTATCTTTCTATAATATGTCATTGGCTTCAAGTGTGTCGTTTGGATATTCGCGTGTTCCTTTCTATTTATACAGTAAGGCTATTCAATAATAATATTCTATGAAACCCTTTCATTTTATATTATCATCGGTAAAAATAATAAGCGGGCCGCCATTTGTAATGAGTTAAGAAGCCCTGACTTTTTACTTTTTTTATCAACTCTCGGCGAACAGGCTCTAGCCTCACAACAATCCCACACACTCAAACGTTTCATGTAAACGCGCGATCTTCAACTGTTTCAGTGCACGTCAATTAGAGCGGTAGGGCTGCTCGAGGAGGCGGCAAGCCACTGGATTGTTAACCGCCTATTATGCGCCGAGGGCCTGCACGCCGCACGCAATCAACGCCGGAGGCAACCCTAATGAATTCTAACGTGACTGCACGAATTCGCCTTGCATTGAGTACAAGTCATAGTGCAGTTATGTTTAGTATTGTAGTGGGTAGGTCATTAGCGATTGATCGTAGTGGCACGTCTTATTTTTCGGTTACACGAACAATGCCTACACTAAATGGGCCATTCTACTTTTTAGTGCCTACAAATAAGTTCCCTGCAATAGGACAAGTACAAAAAATGTTACAACTCTTTCTCTGAATACAAATAATAAGTACGAACTAAGACTAAATAACACTTAAAAATAAATAAATAAACTTAAAGAACGCTTAGAATGAACTTTTTTATTATTATCAAAATAGCATGCATAGCGTGTATATTTTAAAGTACATTTTTGTACACGGGATATATACGTGTCCCTGGCTGTTGGACATTCATTAGCACAAAATGCTTAGTAGTGCAATATAGCTAACAAATGTGCAAATTCTGAACACAGTCACCCTATTATTTATAAAAAAAAAATTACACTTTATCACGTTGGAGCAACCTGTATTTATACACATTGACACTGACACATGTGTTGCATAGGTGGTCCTGTCACTTTATTCTTGTTGGCAGTATCAATGATTGATACAGTGTGTGTGTTTGTTTTAGTTTAAGTGTGTTTTTTTTTGAAAATTCTTGTTTTCCACACACACTAAAAAACTATTCATACTTCCACACTTTTGAAAATTATTTTCCGGGTTTTCATTTTATGTAGAACTGCCAGGGACACGTTGTATACTAACACGATGTTATAAAATATTAATTATTAGGACAGGCTTTATTGTCATATGTCCTTAATAACATTATAAGCTACATTGACTTTAAATTTTTTGTAAAAAATAAATTTTGATGCATATGATTTTTTTTGATGTTTTTGATGTACAATAAAGAGTTTTACATACATACACACATACATACATACATACATACATACATACATACATTGTATTTCATAAAAACGAAGTTCTCTTTTTTTGTAACGTAGTGGTCTTTTGATCAGGCGCTCGGAGACTCGTAACGCAGTGGTAATTGAGCAAGAAAATCTAGTTATTCTAGCATTTCCGAAATAATTATTGACAGAGATTCATGTGAATAATAAAAAGGACATGGAAACACATTTGACAAAACTAAAACAAATTATTAAAGGATCCTACAATATTCAACACAAAATTAGGCACTAATAATTATCGATAAGTCACAAAAACGAAAACAAACATGCTTTTGTCAGTCACGGACTAAAAAGTACAAAAGACACTCTTCACCATGGTAATGTGTATCGCAACTCGAGGGGTTTACTAGTAGTCATTGAAGAGTTCCATTATCCACCTGCTGGCTCCATGGTCAGATCAGCTCGATGGTAACAAATTATTGTATTGTCATCCGAATTGCATAAACTTGTGAGTTTCAAAGTAAAAAAGTAGAATGACAAAATATTCTATTTTTTAAATCATACCGAACGTGGAAGAAGTTCTTAAATTCAGAAAGCATGTACAATCCCCGGCACATAAGTTGACCCAAAATGGCGTTCGTCGCCGTCGACGGGCCGCGCGTAGCCATAGTTTTACCTTCGCGGACGACCGCCATTTTTGGGTCAATGTGCCGGGGATTATTATACTTAAAAGTATTTCTAGTCGTACCTGTACAGAACCCACGCCATAATTACCTTATTACTTAATCTTCACAGTTAACCTCGCTCTAATCCATTGCATCACAGCCATATTATTACATTATCCCTTCAAGTGTCAAGTAGCGCGGCGAGTCAAGTCGCGCGGTGAATGGAGCTAAGTGCCACTTGCCTCGCTAATTGTGCGAGCAAGTGCGTCTCATTCTACTTGTCTACTGTACTATTGTACGTCTCAAGAGTTAACCGTAGCTTACATGGTGTTTGAGTTTTAAACTCGTGGTGTAAAATATATGCTTAAAATATGATCCACACCGGCCAATCATATGATTCTCTATCCGCCGACAGCCGATCAAGTCAACCCACCCCACTTCCCCACTGCATAGCAATAAAACCCGGGTTTTATCTCATTTTGACGTTCGATTTAGTTTGAAACTTTCAATAATGCATATGAAAATAAAAAAATGAAAACGAAAATATTTATTTTGCAAGTAGGCCACCTGGGCTCTTTCAAGGTGACATCTGCTGAGAAGAAACGCCGCAAGAAACTCAACAGTAAGTAAGTATTTTTCAACTTTAGCACTTAAAAAGTGCAACAAACAAACCTAATGGGTAGAGCATAAAATTGCATTGACGGTAGGGATGGTTAACTCCAAGCAGTCATTCGTAAGGCAGCCATTACACGCTCAATCTAGATCGTGATCTGTGATCGTGATCAGTGATCTTGATCCAGATTGACTGTGTAAGGTGCTGTCAATCCAACACCTTACACAGTCAATCTGGATCAAGATCACTGATCACGATCACGGGGGCTAACACTAAATCCGGGTCTGCAATCGGAACCGACTTCACTTAATGACTCTTTGACTCCTTTGAATCATCTTTTAAAAGACGCCCGATCCTATCCCGATCAGGCGCGGTCGCAGACTGAAATTTTGGGGGGGGGGGGGGGTCACTAATAATAAAATATGTCGAGTAAATTAAATTTTACCTTTAGACTTGATTTTTCAATTTAACGTGTACGATTTTGGGGGGGTCATGTCCCCTGTGACCGCCCCCCTGGGACCGCGCATGATCCCGATCCGCATACCCGGTACTAAGGCGTTACTGATATACGTTGGTCGGAGTCAAAACTGATAAGATTTGGAAGGAGCTGATAAGCGATTCGAATCCTTCAAATATTCATATCCGAATTTACCCACCTCTAATTAGCTAAATATTAATTACATAAGTGCGCTTACGCCCTACGTCCGTTCCGTATCCGATGCGTATCCGTGAAAATACGATCCGGAGTGTTCGTAGAACTATTTCTATGGTAGCTTACGCACCACGTCCGGCTTCCGTCATCCGTTATTTGGTCCGAGATGTCAACATTCGTATTTTCACGGGAACGGATCGGATACGGATCGGACACGGAACGGATGTAGTGCGTAAGCGCTCTAAGACCGGCAGCGTAAGCGTAACTTACCCCCTCCATTCTTGTAGCAGAGGTAGGGGAAGCGCCACACGTTGGCCAGGTCGACGGCGAACCCGATGACCGAGAGCAGGAAGTCCACCTTCTTGCCCCAGGTCTCGCGCTCGCCGGCGCCCGGCGTTATTGTCTTCGGTGACATCAGTGCTGCTGCGGTTGCCGCCCCACCCTGAGCAATCACATCATCAATTAGCATAGCATTCATCTTACAATAACCTGGACAAAAAGGAAGACAAATGAATAAGTTGATCAGCGATGAGAGATACATTCTTTAGACCGAATGACTTTGTTCTTACAGTCTAAATTAAGGTTATCAACTGATCAGCCGCTGCGCACATAAGAGAAACACACCACTGGATATAATGTGAGGGAAGATTATGCTTGCTGAAGATGATTAAGCTTTGGAAAGGAAGCATGCTGAAGCACTTCACCCCAAATGTTAATTTTATAAAGAATCAAAGGGAAAATTGGAGGAAGACGAGGAAGAGGAAGGCCAAGTGTAACTTGGACCAAGTGAAAATAAAGCAAAGGTTGCGTCCAATCAAGACATCAAGGCACTCGCAGAGATTAAGAACGAATGACGACTACTCCATCGACAACAGCGCTCTTAAATAGGTACATTATAATGATGACCCTTATAATATATTCCAGTAATACTATAACGAACAGACGTTATAAAACAATAGAACTGGCACTTTTGAAAACCGCGTCCAAGCTCCTTAACGAAACTTGACCTTTGCCGATAATTAACCCGACGTAAATAAACCGGACGACTCTCCATAAGCGAGGCGTAATCAAGTGACAAACGTTCTGACGGAGAGCTCTCCACGCCGAGGGCTGTCCAAATATTGTCCAAATATAGTCGTTTGTTTTTGACAAATAATTTTGTGAAATAAGGGGTTGTCTAAAAAACATCGTGAATTGCATTGATTATATTTTATTTTATTATGTAGGTTACATTAACTACCTAAGTAAATTCATAACCTTCACCTATATGTAAGTCAAGCCGCAGGGCTCTCTTTTTGACGGTTCTGTACTTACCTATTTAAAAAGACTTTGCTGAAGCTACTTATCATAGACTTCAGTGTTTGTACGTAAGTAAATGGAAATCATGAAGTCGTTATTCAAGACGCATTTCGTAACTGTTTGTGTTGTTTAAGGATTTATAGTTTAGGCAAGCTCTGTAAAAGCAATAAGAGGACAGGTATCATGACCTTTTTTGTATCGTGTGATCAATCTAGTTATTAAATCAATGGTAAGTTGACTCTTATAACCGTTTTTTTAGTAGAATCTTTTATACTTTATTCTGAATATTCCTGAACGAGACTGTTGCTTAAAGTAAATAAAGAAACTATTCGGATATGTTGCTATTATCGCAGGGGTTACCCTAATCGCCGATGACTCGAGTGGCTCGCGTCACTGCCAGCGCGCCGAAAAACCGTCACCACTAGAGTCGAAATTGGATGTCGATCGCTCGACATCGAGCCGCGTCGGGTCTATACCTAGCTTATATCTATGGTTGGGTTGTAAATGCAATATGAATCTTTTTATGTTTTATTAAACTGTCGTGTCGCTTCGATTCGCTCTAATGAACCGGCCTTACATACAATACAATATGGAATTGAGTTTAATCTTTGGCAATAATCTATTAAAACCCTATTTAAATGTGGAAAAAGTTCTACATTTAAGTAGGGTTCTACATTCACCATTGCCTAAGGCTAAGGCCGCACAGGCAGGCGGCTTGCTTAGCGCCTAGAGCCTAGCGAAAAACAAACAATAGATTTCTCGGCACCGGCCTTAGAGTATAGAATACTAATAGAGTAAACGTTGAAACCGTCAAGCCATGCCGCCTAAAACGTCAACTATACAGGCCACGGATTCATACAAAACATATGCGCATTTGTTTGGCCTGTAAGGTTATGATACTAAATAATATTGGCAATTTAGTGTTTATTTGTGACAGCATTATTACAATCTTCGTAATTTGGTCATACTGATGGCTGACGTAAGGTGAAAAAACATATTTAAAATCGACGTACTAATAAAAAACAGCCATCTTGTTTTTTCATTAGGGCGCTGATGTTTGCGGGAGCAGCGTAGCATTACAGTCGTAGGTTCAATTAATTTACAGCGTATCTTTTACTTCTATAATCTAAGGCACCGGCCGCGCAGCGCGCTTAGCGCCTTCAATAGTCACCTGACTCGCTAGGCTCTAGGGCCTAGAGTTTAGGCGCTAAGCAAGCCACCTGCCTGTCTGTTTGGGCTTTAAGCGATATCGCGTATGGTGTTTTTAAGATGTGGCCGCCTTTGCTGCTGAGTTAATAACAGCTCCTATATCGACAAAATATTAAGCGATATCTAAAGTTTGAAGATAAAGTGTGTGAGAATTCGTTTACAACAAAACATTTGTTTACGAAATTCCTTATTTATTATAATGTTTTAACGATAAGAATAAAAAATCTGTCTGAAAATAATTTTTCAACAAGACACTCGGAAGATATAAATTCAAAAGCTACTCTCGCCGGCTTTGCACGGTATTATTACACATTAATGTATGATTAAAAACCGCCATCAAACCCGTTGACTAGTTTAGAAGTTTTAAGCGAATAAACTGACGAACGGAATAATTTTTATACTATAATACACGGTGACTTTGAATTAGTATACAGGAACCAATTTATCTTACTGCCTCGGCAAAATTAAATCTAACTATGCGTGTGTTAAAGTTATAAATTAATTCCTGAATTATTAAATTAATAATAAAGTGATAAAACATTAATATCATTATGTCACTAATGGTATGGTCACCCTACATTTCTTCAGGTGTATAAGGTCTGTTCGGCGAGAGTTGATAAAAAAGTAAAAAGTCAGGGCTCATTTCATTACAAATAGCGGGCCGCTTTTTTTTTACCGATGATAATAAAAAATTAAAGGGAAAAATTACACTTATTTCATAGAATATTATTATTGAATAGCCTAACTGTATAAACAGAAAGCAACACGCGAACAGAACACCCCAACAACACACTCGAAGCCAACATATTATATGTAGAAAGACACAAGACACGTCATATCCATACTCAACGCGTTTTAAACATGTGTCATAGATATTTTTTTCTTTTTCGTTTCTTAGGCCGAAGCCAGTGCAGATTATTGAATTTATGTGACATTTGACGCGCACATATAAGACATTAAGTTGCAATATGGCGATTGTGTATATGAACAAAACAAATTTCTTTTTTTGCCGATGTCCACCCGGCGCAACACCGCAGTTGACGACATCTGCGTCCCTCGTACCACGAAACTCAGTGCGCGCGGCGATAAGCGACGCCGGTCATACAGTTTGCGATAGTTAAGCGACAGTTGCTATTTCGAAACAATATCATAATATTTATAAACTCTCAGCGAACAGACCTTACGTCAGTTAAGACAAAGAACGTAGTAGTGAACATAGTGTGACAATAATTTCGGTTTAAAATTAAATAAAAAAACCGGAGAAGTGCGAGTTAAACTCGCGTAGAGAGGGTTCCGTTGCGTACATGATTATCTGTACTTTACTACGTTGCTTTAAATACCATAGACTTCTTATACGTTTTCCTGTAATCTATAGGTAAAGAAATATTTTCTGTATTTTTTTCAAAATGAATACCCCAGTAGTAGTAGGGAAGGGAAAGGGTCAATTTTCACCTATTTTCCTAAATAACTTCTAAACTATTTTACTTGAAATTCAAAAAGAAATATATTTAAGATCCTCACAATAAGCCCTTCCATTTGATGTGTCACACGATATAGGTTGCATAACTTTTTTTTTTAATTTCCACTTTTTTGCAAAATTTAATTTTGAAAATTATTTTCATCCTCTATCTCGACTTGAAGCGACTTCGAAGTTAGGTACATTGGGTATATTATTTTTAATTAGGTAAATCCAGTATAGCAAAATATAAAAAAATACCTGCACCATGGCCGGAATTGGAACCTGCTCCGTTGACCACCCGGGTATGTTTGAGATTTTCGCATTCATTCATTAATTTATGCAAAATAATCTTTATTCCGATTCAATAACAGACAGTTCACGGTAATGTCTGTTCGCTAAATTTAAAAGTAGCTAAACTTTCAACTTTTATTTCAATATGGAACGTCAAACTCGATTCTTTCAGTTTTGTGCTATAGAAAATTTAGTTTGACGATTCTCATTTTAAGTTTAGGGATTTTTTAATTTAGGCGACACCGTTTCGAATTGTTTAATTAAATAGTTAAATGTCCCTCAAGTTGTTGTCAACCTAATATAAACGTCACTTTAATTAAAGATCAATAGGGATGTTTCCTGGGTAAAAAAATAGTTATTCTAATTAGTCTGTCAGTTAGATTATCAAAAAATAGTGAACACGTTTTTTTATCAAATCAATCAAAATTGACAAAGATAACGCACATTAAAGTTCGGGAGTGGGGGCTCATGACGTCACTTAATGGTAAAAAGTGTGCAAAGTCGTGACTTCACGCGGAACTTCAACGCAATTTCTTCTTCAACACTTCTTCGTCAATTTTTGTTTAATTGACAAAAGAAAAAAATATGTGTTCAATATTTTTTTATAATGTAAATAACGGACTAATTAGATTTTTTCAGGAAACTAGCCTATTTGACTAGCCTTTGTGATTTTGGCGATAAATAATGTTTTATTTTTTATTAACTATTTAAGTGTACTCACGTGCGGGTCGGCGGGCTGCGTACTCGCGCCATGTCCGCACGGCGCGCTGCCCGGCGAGGAGTGCCGCCCGGCGCCGCCCCGCCTTTTCACAATCTAAGTCTCCCAATTTTTCTGTGACCCGTTAAAGTTATTATACATGCAAAACAACACTTTATTCCAATGCAATAAGAGCTTTAACAGACAACTGGGGTCCTCAAAAAAAAATCTAATCTGGTTGTCTATCAGAGATGAGAGCTGAGCAGAGCAGTTAGCGATGAAACTTTTGTGCTGAAGGAACCTATATTTTCGACCACACAGCTTTCAGTTTCAGCAGCAGTTTCTTTATAAACATGGCCCTTGGCCCCTCACTATTAAAGGGCTAAGGATAAATTAGTATAATTTCCAACGCATATTTAGAAATAAAGTAAATATTTAAATTGCTCTCTTCGTTTCCTTTCCCATTACCTAATAATTAGGATCGAACCACCACATTTTTCGTCAGGACATTATATCCCGGTTGGTCTTCTGGCAGTTACTTCAGTAAGTTTGTCGGACTCTTTTTATCTAAGAAGATGAGGCCAAAGCAAGATCATCACGGTGAAAGAGTCCGAAGCATCTTGCGGATTTCGGTAATTTGCCCATTCGAAAGTCTTTGCTAAATTTAAAAATCGCTCAACTTGAAATAAAACCATAAACTCGATTTTGACCGTTATTAAATCGAATATAACGTAATATTTTAAGTTAAAGGAATTTTAAATTTAGTTGAAATCGTTTTCCACAGCGGCCCATGACACAAAGATAAAATAGACCGTCTTATCTGCAATTGCGTCTCTCTCACACTAGTGCCGACGAAAGGGATAGTCATAGAGATAAACGGATAATTTATCTTTGTGTCACTCATGTCAGGGCCGCAGTGTGATTTTAAAAATTAGTTTCTGTTTTTATGTGTTATTTTGCTCCGTTAGCTAAATTACTGTTAAAAAACGTCAATATATAACCAATTGTCTTGAGCTAAAGGCGGGCGGCCTGCGACAAGTAGTGGGCGGGGCGAACACGCCCACACGAGACCCCGCCCATGGCACTCTGAAAGCTTAGTGCAAAGCTCTTAGAAAGGTTTTGATCACTAAGTGACGTAAAGATGTAATAAATGTTATTGTATAGACTTTTTCGACTGGTTTTTATTTCTTAATTTCGAATACTTCTGAACAGTTTATATACTAGATTGCGTAAAGCGAAGGAGGGTTATGAGTCCATCAATTAATATTAAATGGTGTATGTTAAGTCAGTTGATTTGTAGTATATAGTAGTAGAAAATTTTGGGATTTACTCAAGCGTGGTACTTGAACATAGCGGGGATATCTTGCATCCTGTTGAGTACCTCTACCTTTAATACATATATATAAGCCCTTTATATAGGATCAAGCGTCTAGGGCGATCAGAATAGTAAAAAGAACCCTAAAAAGATCATTAGAAATATTCGAGCGCGTCAGATTAAAAATAAATAAAAATCAGTGGACCAATTTTGACGGGACTTTCACTAGCACATAGCTGATAATATAAAGAGTAATTTGGGCTACATTTATTTAAGAAAAAGAATTAGGGTACCGCGCAAAAAAAATGTGAACAAAATTCGATGAAACCGCGGGGGACAGCTAGTTTATTTCTATTTTTATCTACCTCAACGTAGTACATTGAGCATAATCACGAATAATTTTAGATACGTCATTTCCTCCCGGATGAAAATTCGTAAGCTAATTGTTAATTATGATTATACTTTCCAAAGCTTTTGATTGTTTAGATCATGACACTTTAATTCGAAAATTAAAATTCTATGGCATTTGCGGCGATGCCCTTCAACTCGTTAGATCTTATCTTACACAGAGATTGCAGAAGGTATCAGTAAACGGTGCAGTATCTGCAGAGACTGTGGTGGAAATGGGAGTGCCCCAAGGATCAATTCTTGGCCCTTTCCCGTTCCTTGTTTATGTAAATGACCTTCCTTACATGGTAAGCCAAACATCAGGATTAGTCATGTTTGCAGACGATACTTCTTTGCTGTTCAAGGTAAATAGGAAAGATACCGAGCTCACTGAACCAAACAACACTCTGTCCATGATTTCTAAATGGTTTACTGCAAATAATTTATTACTTAATCCTAAAAAGACCAAATGTATTAAATTTTCTTTAGTAAACACACCAGATGTTAATGCACACCTGAATATTTAATTAGACGGTCAAAACATTGAATTTGTAAAGTCAACTTTTTTTCTAGGATTAACACTTGACTCAAAACTGCAGTGGGGATCCCATATTACAGCCATAGCGAGTAGGTTGAGCTCTGCTGCGTTTGCAGTCAGACAGATGAGGCAGTTAACTGATGTAGCGACGGCACGGTTGGTTTACTTCGCGTATTTCAAAAGCATTATTTCATACGGTTTAATTTTATGGGGATCAGCTGCTGAGTCTATTTTTATTATGCAAAAAGGGCCATCAGGGCCTTATATAACATGGGCACCCGCGAGTCACTGAGGGAATTTTTCAAGGAACACTAACCCTGCCTTCGCTATACGTATTTGAAATAATAATGTATGTCAGTTAAAAAATATACCATTTTCCTACAAATGTAGATAAGCCAAAGGCTACTAGAAATACCGGAAAGCTTAAAGTACCAACTAATAGACTGGCTAAAACTAAAAAATCATTTCTAGGAAGTTGTACACGTTTTTACAATAAAATACCTAAAAATATTATAGAACAAACAGACACAATGTTCAAAGCTACTGTAAAGCGAATTCTTATTTCTAGGGCATATTACTCAGTTAAAGACTACATCATGGACAGGGACGTTTATATTCAATCCAGGCGCCTCATTCGGGAACGCTAAGTGATTCTGTAGCGACTCCTAAGCCAGATTTCTCATTCCACTCTTCCGCACGACGCGAAATGCGTAAGAGCGAGATGAGAGATCTGGCTTACGATTCGCTACAGAATCACTTAGCGTTCCCGAATGAGGCGCCTGACCTGCACCGGCGATCCCTGAGTCTCGATAAGCGTACCTGCTGTGGTACATACTTACATTTGCATAAAACTGTACACATCATTGTTGACTTATATGTGTACTGATTTGTAAAAATGATACCTCACCGAGTTTCTTGCCGGCTCTTCTCAGTAGAGGATTTTTTCCGAACCGGTGGTAGATTCATTCCGTGACCTTCATAAGAGCTTGTAAAAGCCTAAATTGAATAAAGATAGTTTGACTTTGACTTTGACTTTTGACTTTGATCCTGTAAGTAATAAAAAAACAGCTAGCAGTATGCCGAGGGAAAACAAGTCAGCTAGTGCTTTTAAATATCCGATAGATGCTCCCCGTCTGGCTCCTGCGTTACACCTTTCAGGGCAACAGCTGACGATCATTCCACCGAAACAGCCAGCTGACGATTTAATTTATTTACAAACTTAAACTTAACTTAAACTATCATCTGACAAATTCTCAATAGGGTGGAAAAAAAAACACAAGTTTGGTACGTTATCGCTGCTCAACCCACCATCGGATCCGCAGTTGACGTTCACGAGACATGATACAACTCTGAATCATTGTACGAGTTATCGCCCGGGAGGTAATGATTGACCAAATTTGTCCCGGTACTACCAATGGTGCTTCGAAGGCTGTCCAAAGGTATCGGTTTTTATTAAGTACAGTACATTTCATTTATTTTGAGGTGCTACCGCTACCGCACTTTTTCCGTGGGACTTTTTTTTTCGGGGGAACTGGGAGGCTGGGTTTAGTTAGGTTTGGTTGGTTAGTCTAGTAAGCACTAAGGGCAAAGTTAAAGTCGGTAGATTATTTAAGTTATCTTAGAGCAAAAATGAATTTGGGTACCTTCTTTCTCATTTCTTTAAGACGATGACAAGAGCCAATGACTGAGTGATCGGTCACTGTCTGTTTGCACCAAAGTGAACGAGAAGCACTGTGCGGTTATTTCTATGGGGATAATCTGAAACGGATGAATTATATAGGTAAACAAATAAAATATAAATTAGTTAAGTTTGTAGTATGGGTGTGATTTCATTAATTATCGTCAGCCAGCTGACGATTTAATTTATTTATCTACACCCATATCATAAAACCTCCATTGGTTAATCAAAAACCGTAGGGAATGACAACCATTTTGACAACCAATTAGGAAAAACCAGTGCTGCAATAAAGAAATAACATGACTTCTTTATCGTTTTTAGTAAAGAAATAAGATTAAATTTAGGACAGCTGTCAAAACTCAAGTGGGTCTCTATTCTAGTATCCATAGATATTAAAACAATTATTGATACGAAACGTCAATTCAGTATGTTTTTTTAATATAAACTGTACAATATTTGATCTCGAGTGACGTGAGAATAGAGACTTCATCCGTTTGTCTATGATTTAAAAAAAAATGGTCTTGACGGAGGATCGCCATGTTGGTGTTTTGCTGAACGAAAGTAGAATTGTTTTTGAATTGAATAGAAAAAGTTGTTTGTAATTTACATTTTAGTTGAAAATATGAATAGTAAGTAGTCTTCTCGGAGTGTGTGTGATGTGAAAATGCGCCGGATATCGGAAATATGCAGCCACGATTACAACAAATAACTTGTTGCCAGAAAATATTGTTTCTGAACCCATCATGGAGGATTTATAATATGTGTGTAGATAAAGTTATGTATGCAACTCTGCATAATTTGGCCTTAAAACACACGTGCGATCTTATTATGAAACTCGCCTATCGGCTCGTTTCATGAAAACCGCACTAGTGTTTTAAGGCCTATCATTATGCAACCGTTGCATAAACTACTATTTTAAAACTGCATTTAATTTTAATTGCAAGCTTTTTCGCTCATTGCACTTTAATATTGCAATAAAGTGCGCACACAAAATTTCGTGTCTGTACTGTTGACCGTTGAAGAGTTCCTTTATCTGGAGCAAACCTTGGACGTGCATTCAGGTCATGCTTACCATAAAAATGCATTGTCATCGGAACTGAACCAACATGTAAAAATTCAGCTCCGTAGGATAAGAGGAAGTGATTCTAATTTAGCTTGCAAGATTTGACCCGAACATACATACATACATACATACATACAAACATTGCAAGTTAATAAATAAATAATTAAAATAGCATACAGCCAATGACACTTCCTTGAGGAATGGAATGTTCTACACTCTGCAGGTCTGTTCTTATATAATTTAAGTTGCCGGTTGTACGATCTAGGTGTTATATTCGACATATTGTTCGCGTGTTCCGTACCCAAAGGGTAAAAACGGGACTCTATTACTAAGGCTCCGCTGTCCGTCTGTCCGTGTCCATCTGTCCGTCTGTCCGTCCGTCTGTCACCAGGCTGTATCTGATGAGCCGTGATAGTTGGACAGTTGAAATTTTCACAGATGATGTAGGTATTTCTGTTGCCGCTATAACAACAAATACTAAAAAACAGAATAAAATAAATATTTAAGGGAACTCCCATACAACAAACGTGATTTTTTTTGCTTGATTATAAATAATGGTATGGAACCCTTCGTGTGCGAGTCCGACTCGCAATCGGCCGGTTTTTTAAATACGACAAGACCATTTGTGGGCTGTACCTCTTATGGCTATTCCATATAATTTGTGCAGAAGTAATTGGTATTGTACCCTATCGTAGGCTTTAGACATATCAAGGAGTAGCCCAATGGCACAGTTTTTACCGTTTAAAATATTCACAACCTCTTGCATATAAGTAAATAGGTAGCTAAGTGACATTCATCAAAAAGGTACTTAACGTACTTAACGATATCTCGTTATATCTTGTTGTTTTAAGGTTCCGTTCAAAAGGAAAAAACGGAAACCTTATAGGATCACTCGTGTGTCTGTCTGTCTGTCCGTCTATCTGTCTGTCTGTATGTCCGTCTGTCACGGACAATTTGCTCCGATACTACTGGACCGATTGAATTGAAATTTGGCACACATGTGAATGTCAGTGACCGCAACACGAATGTGTAACGTAAATAAATGAACTTTAAACATGGGAGCCACTTTTAGAGGGGCTAATTTAGAAAAAAAAAGCTTTGCAAACTATAGCGTACCAAATAAAAGGTACATATCAAATAAAAGGGCTCATTATAAGGATCTTACATATTTTTTAATAATTTTAAGATAAATAGTTTTGAAGTTATTTAGGAAAATAGGCGAATATTGACCATTCCGGCCGCTTATCTCCCAAACCACTGGGACCTTGGCCCATAGACCTTATGGGCCTTAACCCATAGATTACACAAAAACCTATAAGAAATCTATGGTATTTAAAGTAACATAGGAAGTTTCATATAATCACGGAACTCTCGCCACGCGAGTTAAACTCGCACTTCTCCGAATTTTTAACTTATCGTTATCGGTCGGAATAAAAATCGTCAGTGATCAAAGATAAAGTTTACTTGGTACTCGAAATGCGCGTGTTCTGCAAATTGTAGCGCACTATTAAAATCATTTCTACTGTTAATACAAAAATATTCAATATGTCTTCCCCAGTGAAAATCAGGGCATTACCGGAGGAAACAGATGAACTGCTTCGAAGCCTGTTCAAATGTATCGGTTTTTATTAAGTACAGTACATTTTATTTATTTTGAGGTACCTACCGCACTTTTTCCCTGAGACTTTTTTGGGGGGCACCTGGGAGGCTGTGATTTTGGTTTGGTTAGGCCATGACGCCCTTTTATCCATACCATCGGTGCGCTCCAGTTTCCACGAGACGTCGTGTCACCCACCATGTCAAATCTCTAGACGAAACTTTGCATTATTAAGTGCATTGAGTGAAGTAGATACGTTAAACGCATGTTGCCGAGTGAGCTCATTATTTTAATTTAGAAAAAATAATTAAATAATCGATAGTGACTGCACATCCTGCTCGCAACGTATCAAAGGCTAGCAGGATAAGGTAGTGTCAGCGGCCCCAGAAAGTTATTTTGAAAATAACTTGTATGGTAATATCGGCAAGATATAAAACAAATTCAGTGCATCTTGCTTTCACTCTCCAATTTAGAAATAATAAAACGTTTAATACATCCAGTAGTGTGATTGCGTAACGTGCGTAGCGGCTTACACCGAATAAACAAAACTATTCAGCCACTTATCTCGCTGTGTTCCGGAGATAAATGATTAAATATACGCTAGAGCGGGACTTTAAAAAAAAATGTTTTCCAAAACTATTGCTGCTGGTCTAATAACGCTAAAACGGTTCGTTAGAGAAAATATTGGTCTACATTATATATTTTTTGTAGAACCTTTCTATTACTATTAAGAAAATATATTTTTATTTTTATTTTGTTATTTTATTCATTGTAAAGTTAACGCAGAGAAAATCACAAATACAATCACAGAAAAAATACATAATGTAGCTTGTTATGTCTAATATTACCACCAAAAAGTGCATAATATAAAATGGGTGCAACACTACCTAGAAATATTTAAAATTCTTACTTAGTACAGTACTGTAATTCTATACTTTTTCGCTGGTATGTACTTATCCGTTTTAAAGAATTAATCGCTGACCCGTGCGAATTTTCTCACAGTATCGTATCGTGATCAAACACCGAATAATAATAATATAATAAAGTGAGAATAAGTAAATGCAAGTGGGTCATTCTACTTTAGAATGCACATTTTACACGAAACAAGAAATATTTTTTTCAAAAATAATTTCTTCTTATTGGTTTATTTTTAACCGACTTCAAAAAAAAGGAGGAGGTTCTCAATTCGGTTGTACGTTTTTTTTCTTTTTTTTTATGTTTGTTACTTCAGAACTCCGTCATTTATAAACCGCTTTGGAAAATTATTTTTTTAATTGGTAGGGTATACTTTCAGTTTGGTCCCGTTGTAGTCAAAGTCGAGGTGTGATGAGAGGATCTATGAGGAATCGATGGAACTCTTCAAATATTATAGGCACGCATATAGCAATTTTAGTATTTTCTGTAATAACTCAAGCATTATTTGGTGAACTGTTGATGAAGATCATAGATGATCACCGGAACTCCTGAATGATAAGTATTTCACAGTTGGCGATTAAATTTCTTTATAAGTTTGTGAAGCAATTTATGGTCATGAAAATGCATGTGGTAAAATAAAACTGGGTTTGAAGAACCAGGAGAACTCCTCAAAGATTGATGCCCTTGCACCCTGGATAGCAACATTTTGTAAACGGTGATGAGCAATTAGCATTATGCTGTTGTTGCTTGATGTAATAAATGTGTTTTATACGATAAGCACTAAAAAGTATAAAATAAAATAATAATTTAACAAATAAAAAAACCGACTCCAAAACCCCTCTGAAAAGTATGAAATAATAATTGGCTTTCGTAAGTCATTTACATGGGAGATATATTATTGGTTAAGTGACGTCATAAATTAAATATATCGAAGTCGGTGGCAAGTTAATAAGGTAATAGGTACATGGAATAAATGGACTTTCTAATACATCCCTTATACTGTGTTCATTTACTTGACAAGTCACCACCAACCACCAACCACCAACATGCCACCGACTTCGATATATTTAATTTATGACGTCACTTAACCAATAATATATCTCCCATTACTATGTAAATGACTTACGAAAGCCAATTATTATTTCATACTTTTCAGAGGGGTTTTGGAGTCGGTTTTTTTATTTGTTATTCCATGGTACTATCTTTAATATTTTGTAGTTCATTATATTTTCGATTTTGCCGAGCTCTTTGTTCAAACCATTGTCAATTAAGCTAGGTTTTGTAGAGAAGGGTACAAAAAGTAAACAACTCTGTTACTATGACTAATATATTTTTAAAATAAACTTTTATACTAACTGTAATAATATAATGTTTCCTTTCACTTACATGCAAAATCACAGTGTCATTTTGAGTATTTATTTTTATTTATCATATTCACTACAGCTCTGTTACTTTTTGAAACTTGATAAACCAAAAAGTTTTAATTAATTACTATAAAAGTGATCATAAGAAAATGAAATGATTTTTATCTAATGCATTATTATTTTTCTAACCTTATCATAAGTAAATTTTCATAATAGTGACACAACAATTAACGAAGATTAATCATTTACCTTTCAATTTTCTAGGGACACTACACTTAAGTAACAGAGTACGGTAACATAGTGGTGAACTTATAATCTACCAAGAGGAACTTTTTGAAATAGTGAACAATATAATGTTTATTTTGTCTTAACATTAACTATAGGGCTCATACAATACATCTACTGTATCATAAAACCATTTTCTAGGCTGGTCAAATATTATTTAATTTTACCAAACTATCGTCGCTGGCATTTGACTGGTCCATTGAAGTGTGTGGCATGGTGACATTTGTCGATATCCTGAACCAAAAATCATTACTAGTTATGCACAAGATACTTCAAAAAAAAAGCATTATTCTTTGCTTTTTAACTCTATTACCATTGAAAAGTAACATAGTGGAGCAGTAACAGAGTTGTAAATTTTGTGTTTCAAGCAATATCTCTAAATGTAAGCAATATTTCAAAATAATACTTGTATCAAATTGATGTTTAACCACAGGAACACAGAATATATACGTATTTATAACGCATACTTAAGTATATCAATCTTGCCAATTATCTGGTAACAGAGCGGACACACAATAAAAACACGAGCAACGTTCAGCGGTTCGGCGATGACTGGTCAGAGCGTGCTGTTTCCCCTCCCGCGGCAGGGGGTCGGCAATAGACAATCACATAAAGATGGACAGGTTAAGCCGTATAACAATGCCATCTATCTATAAATATCATAATTAATGACCAAACAGAGTGTAGCTACAAAACCTTAGTAAGTTTGGGACAAAGTTAAAATACATTATATATTTGTTTAGATGAACGTAAAAAAACTAAAAAGTCTTAAAGTCAAATCTCAAGGCTTTATTTTTGCATGTTTCATGGAAATATTTTCAATAGAAAATTTAATATCGAATTTGCACCTGTTGAACTTATAGCAACATTGGCTCGGGACACACTTTATTTCTTAGGAAAACAACTATGTTACAATACATGACTACTATGTTACCATTAATAATACAATACTTTATTATTATTTTTATATTTTAGTGCTACTATAAATGAAACAATATAAATGTATATTATCATTTAAAGTAAAGTTGGCAAAATTATGCGATTATTTTTATTTTTACTGAAGTCTTCACGTAGGAACATGTTTTGTGCATTTGTGAGTAGACTGACCCAAGTATTATTAGTACTCTATTTGTCTATTTTTAGTCAACAGCAGATAATTTTGACAAACATAATAATTAACGGAGTACTTGCGGGTGTGCCATCTATTGACATTTGGTCTGCAAATAGCCAAGACACATTTTAGTTAAACAGACTGTCAATAGATGGCGCTTGCAATGCGGATGATTTTTATTTACGTACGCGGCTGTGGTCCACGCGCTGTTTTATGATTGAAAGTACGTATACGTATTATTATAATACCTATATAGTGACGGATAATTTTAACAAAAATAATAATTAACGCAGTACCACAGGCAGTACTCTCCATCGGCCTTAACATGAATGACACAAAGAAAGTAGCGCCATCTGTTCACATTAGTCTGCATGTGCAAATAGCCAACACACATGTTAGTTAAATAGGCTGTCGATAGATGGCGCTTGCAAATCGCGTGGTTTTTTATCAATTTTTAACTAAAACGTTAATTTTAATCTATTTGTTTATTTTTGTGACAAAGCGACGACCAAGCTTTAAAATGACGTTTAAATCATTAATTTTGGTAAAGAATTAACGGAGATATGGAGCGTCTTCAAAAAAATACCTTTTAGAAATATATGATGATTCCTCCATACTTGTCTT
Source organism: Tortricodes alternella (assembly GCA_947859335.1). Lineage (NCBI taxonomy): Eukaryota > Metazoa > Arthropoda > Insecta > Lepidoptera > Tortricidae > Tortricodes > Tortricodes alternella. Next base: position 4,394,080 of record OX401976.1, read on the forward strand.
ATTTGGTAAACAAGTTCCTAACCTCAAAATGTGCAATTTTTGGGTGAAACACCTATTTTGTTCTAAATAAAGCAAATCGAAGCTAAAAATTGGCAACGTGACGCCTAAAATATTGCCTCCGGTTCCTTTATTAGCAAGGACCATAGGACCGCTCAACTTAAGTGGCAGTGGGCACACTGCTCGTACAACATAAAGCCGATGGGGCCGATGAGTTCTTAAATGGCGGAAGACGCAGCGTGGGCAGATCTACACGGTAAACTGACGACCTGGTGAAAATTGCGGGTCTGGCAAGAGAGGCCTTTATGCAGATGCAGCAGTGGACGTCTTTTGGCTGAAATGATGATGATGCAAACAATACGAATGAACAAGTGAAATTGGAAAAAAGTGCGCTATCGACTACACGTTTCCTTTACAGGGCACTCTGAAGGTTTTCTCCAATTTGGCGACGAAAAGTACATTCTGCCTTCATGCTACAGAGAGCATGCGGACGCTATGCGCGCCATGACGCTACGCTCCGACGACGTTTGGGTGGTCAGCTACCCGCGTTGCGGTAAGAAAGATAATGAGGCAAAACACTGCACGTATTTCTTGTTTATGCATGTTTTGTTTACCTTTAAGTCACTATTGCACTCACGCTCCAATGTATTTTGTCATTTTTATAAAATGTAGGTATTTATACCTATGAACAATCGTTGGTAAACCTAACACTAAATTAAAAGGATTATGCGATCAATTACACAAACGCTATTCTTCCTATTCGTGATTCCCATACAATATGGATTCCACACAACTGCAGTTTACTACATTCGTGATTCTACACAGCCGTTATTTTAACGCAATCGGGATTCTTCCTATTCGTGATTCTACACAATATGGATTCCACACAACTGCAGTTTACTACATTCGTGATTCCACACAGCCGTTATTTTAACGCAATAATAGCGTTTCATTCAACAATTGGGTATTCATCAGGAACTTACCATTATGAGTATCTAGATATGCAAACTCCTTGGTTGAAATACTTGATAAGATTAATATAAAGTATTTCAAAGAAAGAAGAAGAAAGAAAGAAAGAAACATTTATTCTAACATAGAAGATACACAGAGTAACATAAATATAAATTAAAAAAACAATACAAAACAAAATGGTGGTGTGTGTGTCCTCGCGGCTGTGAATGGGACACTGGCTCAGCATAATGCTGAGGTGTAAGACACCTGCAGCGCTGATTTTCAGCCAGCACCGTCTGTGACTCACGGAGCGCTATACAAATACACTACATAATTATTTATCTACTACTACTAAGATGGATCTCCTTTCTATAGTATTAATACATATTTATCTACTAAGAACATTTTTAAGTTATTACTTATACATTCTCGTATATGTTGAGGTTGAGTTGTGTAAAATTCATATACCCAAATGTTACATGTTTATGTGATTTATAATTTAAAAAAATCCTTTCGAATTATACAGATAAAGTATAAATTTATTAATTACGATGAAAAAATAACAACTGAGTGCAATCACGAATGTAGTAAACTGCAGTTGTGTGGAATCCATATTGGGTAGAATCACAAATAGGAAAAGACCCGATTGCGTTGAAATAACGGCTGTGTAGAATCACGAATGTAGTAAACTAAAGTTGTGGGGAACCCATATTGTGTAGAATCACGAATAGGAAGAATCCCGGTTGCGTTAAAATAACGGCTGTGTAGAATCACGAATGTAGTAAACTGCAGTTGTGTGGAATCCATATTGTATGGGAATCACGAATAGGAAGAATAGCGTTTGTGTAATCGATCGCATAATCCAATTAAAATTGATATTTCTTAAGGTACTACGTGGACTCAGGAGCTAGTATGGCTATTGAAACACGATTTAGATTACAAAAAGGCAGCCGAAACTTACTTGACTGAGAGATATTTCTTTATTGAGTAAGTATCTGCTTGAAACACAAAATTATCACTGAATTTATTTAACGCATAAAATATGATGCAAAATTACTTTTTGTCTTTTGTAGCCTATTTGCGTTCCTGCACGAACTGGTGCCAGAATATGAAGCTTTGGGTAGTGACGAGGCCTTCTTAATATCTATGAAGACCCCCGGCTACCAATTTGCGGAAAAGCTTCCTTCGCCGCGGTTCCTCAAGACGCACCTGCCCCTGTCACTCCTGCCGCCATCTTTGCTCGACACCTGCAGGATGGTGTACGTGGCGCGCGACCCCAGGGATGTCGTTGTTTCCTTTTACTACCACAATAGACGATTCAGATGTCACGATTTTGTAGGTGACTTCAAAACTTATTGGGATTTATTTAGAAAAGATTTAAGTAAGTACTGTTAGAGTTGAAGCTACTAAGTTACCTATGCAGGCTATGAGGCAAGTAATTTATAACGAATTGATTTTTATTTTAGTTCCCTGGACGCCATTCTGGGCCCACGTCAAAGAGGCCTGGTCTCAGAGGAATCACCCCAACATGCTGTTTATGTTCTACGAAGAGATGATCCAGGTACCGATTTTCTCATATCTCTGATTCGTATCTGCATATGCTTGCAATCCGTCTTCAAAATCTATTTCCTTTCAGGATCTCCCAGCAGCTGTAAAGAAAGTCTCGACTTTTTGTGGCAAAGAACATTCAGAAGAGCAGATAGAAAAACTGTGCGACCACTTGGATTTCAGAAACTTCAAAGATAACATATCTGTTAATTTTGAGTCGTTGAACCAAGATATATTGGTCAATAAGGACTCTACGCCATTTGTGCGTCAAGGTTGGTACTAGTTGAAGTTATTCAAAATTATCAAAATTACCAAATGATTGCTGATTTAAACAATAAATAGGTACAACCATTTTAAACTGTACAGTTCGACACAACGTCAAACCGTTAGCGCTTTCGACCCTCATCAACATGTTCTAGTGTACTAGCAGCTCCGGTTGACTCATTTGTGTCGCGTGCGCAGGTAAGGCGGGCGGCTGGCGCGAGCACTTCGACGCGGACATGCAGCGGCAGGCGCACGAGTGGATGCAGAGCCATCTGCAAGATACCGACCTGCGCTTCCCACAGACGAACTGACACTTAGATTTAAATCTACCAACTTTCCTGTGAAATGGCTACGTTCTTATCTAAACAAAACAATAATATATTCCAATGTAATAAGAGCTTTGTTTGACAGTTTACAGCGCCTCCCACAGCCAAAACCGTACAAAACTGGTGACTATTAAAGACGCCAAGTGCACAGTGCGCAGTGTTGCCACCTTAGCCCTTTTGGGGCTAGATCTAGCACTTTTTACTGTAGTTGAACTCGCTGTTTAATGATTTAGCCCGGAACGGGCTATCTTTTCCTTTTCATTTTCTTAAAAATATTGCAGCAAAATCTGAAATTTGCGCCATTCTAACATCGCAATAACATCGAACTTTCGCGATTTGTGTCATAGATATTGATTTATATTTTTGATTTTGGTTAATAGCTAAATTATTCTTTTAAAATTTTGAACTGGTTAAATTTGTTTAATTTTAGTTTGTTAAATAACCAGATAATATTTTTAATTTTTGAACCTATTAAATCGGTTATTTTTTTCTTCTTATTTGGTTTAATTTAGAAATGTTATTGTGATTCAAAGTAAAAAATAAATACATAATCGAAATCATTAGTAAAGGTGTTTTTAGCCTCTTTTTTAAAACATGCTCCATCTAGCCCGATCTAGCCCTTTTTAGCTTTTTCAACTGCCCCCATTACTAAAACAAAGGTGGCAACACTGTCAGTGCGGTCGGTGCCGAGAAATCTAGAACGTTTGTTCTAGCAAGCCACCTGCCTGTGTGTTGCACGCATAGAGGTATTATAACTAGAGGAGGTGAGCCATAGGACTGCCTGTAAGTGGAAGTGTATCACGGTAAAGAGAGACAGAAACTAGAAATAGTGGCACTGTCCTTGTCTTGCCGCATGCGCAATGGCAACATGCTGCGCGCCGTCCGTTGACGACGCAATACGAAATGTTCTAACCTATTATTTCGCTTCAGTTCTGTATGTATTATTTGATTTTGTATTTTTTCTTTATATTACAATAATAAAAACATCATTTTCAGACTACTAACTGTTTTACTTTTTTACCTTTTATTATAATCATTTTCAGCATTTGAGTGACATTATTACAAATAATAATAGAGAAAATGCTGCGAAAATGATATTATTTTACAAAAACAGCTACACAATATACATAACCACAAAATTTTGACAGTCGAATGCGGGAAGGGTCAGTACAATACCGGAGGCGAATCGTTTACTGCGCATGCGTCATCAGACAAGGAAGCGAATACTATTCTTATGCTCTTTCTCTTTCTACCATTATAACGCGTTTCTGGCTGGCTCACCTCCTCTAGGTATGTATAATACCTCTATGGTTGCACGGCCTAAATTCCTATCACGAATTCACGACTAAATAGGTGTTATTGGTTCACCAAAAAACTTTTAATAACTGACGAACTAGAGGTTTTGGTTTTTGGAGTTAATTCTTTAGAGCTTACTTTGGAACTAGATCGATTTGTGTAAATATTGTCCGCTGATTTATTTCTTATTATCATTTATGTATAATGGGTACGGAACCCGCTACACTGAGCATGGGCCGACATGCTCTTGACCCCTTGTGTTTTCCATTGAACCCATTGCATCCATCTCAAAATAAAATGTCGGATATCAGTATCTCGCGATGATATTCTAACCAATCTCTGTCCAATTCGAAACGGCGTCTTCTTAATTTAAAATTTCCTAAACTTAAAATAAGAAACGTCACACTCGATTTTGTATAGTACAAAGCAAGTTATTAAAATCAAGTTTGACGTTTCTTATTTTAAATTGAGTGACTTTTAAATTTAGCGAATGCACTTTCGAACTGGCCCCATTATCGGTGCGAGACCCTGCCATTTCATTTACAAGCTGCAAGCGAGTGGGTTGAGCTCTGCTGCGATTGCAGTCAGACAGATAAGGCAGTTAACTGATGTAGCGACGGCAAGGTTGGTTTACTTCGCGTATTTCAAAACCATTATTTCATACGGTTTAATTTTATAGGGATCAGCTGCTGACTTAGTATATTTTTATTTTGCAAAAAAGGGCCATCATGGCCATATATAACTTGGGCACCCGCGAGTCACTGAAGGAATTTTTCAAGGAAATAGAAATACTAACTCTGCCTTCGCTATACGTATTTAAAAAATAATAATATATGTCAGAAAAAATCTATACAATTTTCCTACAAATGTAGATAAGCCAAAGTCTCCTAGAAATACCGGAAAGCTTAAAATACCAACTTATAGACTGGCTAAAACTAAAAAATCATTTTTTTTGTTTAAAATATTGGTCCAATTTTTTATTTTATGTGGGCAATCTACTAACTACTATTGGCCAATGGATGCCAACGGAAAATGCTACTAGGGATTTGAAGAAAGAAGAAATGAAAGAAAATATTATGTCCGACAATGAGACCATCATTTCAGTGAAAGCAGTTTTTGATTGCCCCAGGAAATTGAGTTTTTGAACGCAGCCTCTAAATGTATAAGGCAGGCACAGTTGTAGTGTAGTCGGAGATAGATGATACGAGTACGTTGTACCTTGTAAGTAGCCTGTGGTGGGGAGATTTAAACGAAGTGCGTGGCTATCACGAGAGCTATTCTACAAAAAAAAAAAAAACAGTGGTAAGTACCTATCTTTTGATTCATTATTTACAGAGCGTACATCAATACTGGGAACGCGTTTTTAACTCGGAATATTGAAAAAATACGTTCTAATTGTTTATAACAAATAATAACCTCAAATACTTACATTAACCAAGCCAACATGACGTCATCTTTAACATCTGGCGCCTCATTCGGGAACGCTAAGTGATTCTTTAGCGACTCGTAAGCCAGATCTCTCATCTCGCTCTTACGCATTTCGCGTCGTGCGGAAGAGTGGAATGAGAAATCTGGCTTACGAGTCGCTACAGAATCACTTAGCGTTCCCGAATGAGGCGCCTGGTCTGGCTTATTTGTCTTCGGCTGTAGTCTAAAAACGGCGCGTTACACGAATAAACCTTATGCCAAATAAAGAAACAAGGATAAACTTTCAAAAATCACGAATTTCCGAGAACATCATATAAACAAAAAAACACACTATTTTGTATTGAAATTTTTTATATAAAATAACCCGGGTAATATTAATTAAGGTGGACTTCTTATATATATACAACTTACGTAAGTAAGCGATATTAGCATAGGTATTTATTCATTATTTTTTTAATCAATGTACGAGTAAGCTTTATTAATATAATATTACATAAATGGAATCCGCAACGCAGGTTTCGTCAAGTAAGTACACGAATGCATCAGCAAACAGGCTTCGTCAAATACCTAATCTATTAACCAGAAATAAGCAATCAATAACTTAATTAATACCTATAAATTGTCATGTTATAGCTTCATTTGTAGTGGTATTTTGCTTCCAAACTTTTTTGTTTGCAATTTTCTTAAAGATTGTTATTTTCATATTATTAACTACCTACATACTTACCTACTTCCGCTATTGTTACGCCAATTGTTTTTGTAGTGGTAGAGCCCAACAATAATCCTCACGAGATGATTACTGTTCGAATGGGCCGGCTCGACCGGAGTAGTACCACACTCTCACAAAATATCGGCGTAAAGTAATAGCTTGCTATTGCGTTTCGTACGATGAGTGGCGAGATCCGGAAACCTATTCCCTCATCCCCATCCCATCCCTATTCACCATCCTCCCTAGACTGACAACGCATTGGCAGCACCTCTGGTGTTGCAGATGTCCATGGGCGGCGGTGACCACTTTCCATCAGGTGGGCCGGTTATTCCGTCAAATGACATAAAAAAAAGTTACGCGTGTTCTGCCAGTTGCAGCGCACTATTAAAACCATTTGTATTGTTAACTACAGAAATGTTCAATATGTCGTCCGCAGTGAAAATCAGGGAATTACCGGTGGAAACAGATGAACTGCTTCGAAGGCTGTTCAAAGGTAACGGTTTTTATTTAGTACAGTACATTTCATTTCTTTTGAGGTAGTACCGCTACCGCACTTTTTCCCTGACACTTTTTTTTTTGGGGGCGCAACTGGGAGGCTGTTATTTTGGTTTGGTTAGGCCATGACGCCCTTTTATCCATACTATCGGCGCGCCCCAGTTTCTCTGAGACTTCAGTGTCACCATTTCAAATCTCGAGACGAAACTTGGCATTATTAAGTGCTGAACACACACACGGACGCGTTCACCGCATTGAGTGAAGAAGCTATGTCAAACGTATGTTGCCGAGTGAATACCTTAAGGCGGAATGAGAGCATTATTATTAAAAATAAGAAATTATAATTTGACAAATAAAAAAACCGACTTCAAAAACCCTTTGAAAAGTAAGAAATAATTATTGGATTCCGTAAGTCAATTACCTAGAAACGTCAGATATATTATAGATTAAGTGATACATTAAATATATCGAATTAATATAAATTAAAATTGTGATACATTAAAAATTAAGATCCTCACAATAAGCCCTTTCAATTGATATGTCACACGATATAGGTTGCATAACTTTTTTTTAAAATTTTCTAATTAAAACCCCCCAAAATTGGCCTCCACGTTTAAAATTCATATATTAACGTCACGCCTCCGTGTTGCGGTTACCGACTTACATATGAATACCAAATTTCAACTCAATCGGTCCAGTAATTTCGGAGCAAATTGGCTGTGACAGACGGACAGAAAGACAGACAGACAGACAGACACACGAAAGATTCTATAAGGGTTTTATTTTTCCTTTTGAGGTACGGAATCCTAATAATAGAATTCTTATATTGATTTCCTATTCTCCCAATTATAAGAATGTACATGACTTCTTGACAAAAGACTTTAACTATATATATATATCTCTTTTGCATATGTTAAATTCTTGCGTTGGAGAGCTGCCCAGTCTAGTTGTCGAGGCTCACAGTCTTGGAATCATCCATAAGAGATATCCTAAGGCGTATTGGCGGGGCCCAGACCTTAGACGCACACTTACCTGTTTATACTTAAATTATCTCTAATCAACATTCTAATATAAAGTTCAACTTTTCACTCTTGACCTAGAATTCTGTATCTTATTTTTCAGTAATCTATATTAACTTACTTCTTTAATATTCCAAATAAAGGCCAGTATAAGGAAAAATAATAATTAAGAGTATAGGAGTACTAAATATTAGGCAGGATTTAATAGGTGTTAATTAAGCTCAGTTTATGTTAATCATAATATATTTAAGTTTCATGATGGGCAGGTATCTTCAGTTGGTCTCTTTCCTAACACTAAACGTTCTTGAGTTACTCACGGCTCACAAAATAGAGTTCTTATAAAGCTAGACGATTCACTTGGCCATTACTTAGTTAATTTCTTAGTTTTTATGTCAGTTCAAGCTTGAGTAACAAGAATGTGTAGTTAAAAGAAGAGGTAGTAATATTCTGCAGTAAATTAGTTAGTTAAGTTCACTCGGAGACCTTTATAGTTCGAGGTAGGCTGCAACTAGGGTTAGATAGTTACAAACAGATGGTGGAAGATGCAGCACGCTGCCCGCGGGTGACCGAACTTTATCGACACGGTAAAGGTAAACTGACGACCTGGTGAAAATTGCCGGTCTATGCGAGCAGCACAGGTTGAGTTAGGAGAGGCCTGTATGCAGGTACAGCAGTGGACGTCTTTTGCCTGAAATGATGATGGTGCAAAAAATAAACGAACGAACGAGATGAGCAAAAGAACTCACGAACTCACAAGTGAAATTGGGAAAAAGTGCGCTATCAACTACACGTTTCCTTTACAGGTCACTCTGAAGGCTTTCTCCAATTTGGCGAAGAAGAGTACATTCTGCCTACAAGCTACAGAGAGCATGCGGACGCTATGCGCGCCATGACGCTGCGCCCCGACGACGTTTGGGTGGCCAGCTACCCGCGTTGCGGTATGAAAGATAATGAGGCAATACACTTTTAAGCTTAAGCTTAAGTTTATCTATGTATTGTTATCTATCTATGTAAATGGGATAGTTACAAGTAGGTACACGTAAATAATTTCCATACTCAATACAAATAATGTCAAGTTCAAAAATATGTTAAGAAAAAGAGTTAGTATTTATCTACACCCATATCATAAAACCTCCATAATGTAATTAAAAACCGCAGGAAATGACCAGCATTATGACAACCAATTAGGTAAAACCAGTACTGTAATGTTATTACAGTATCGATTTTAGTATCGTAATGAGATTAAATTTGGAACAGCTGCCAAAACTAAAGTGGGTCTCTATTCTAGTATCCATAGATATTAAAACAGTTCTCGATACGGAAAGTCAATTCATTATGTTGTTTTAATATAAACCGCACGACAATTGATCTCGAGCGACATGAGAATAGAGACTTCATTCGTTTGTCTATGATTTAAAATAAAATGGTCTTGACGGAGGATCGAATTGCCGCCATTAATGCTTTCATCATTCATGTTGGTTTTTTGCTGAACGAAAGTAGAATTGTAAAAAGTTGTTTGTAATTTACATTTTAGTTGAAAATATGAAGTAGTGACTCCGAGAACGATGTGAAAATGTGCCGGATATCGTAAATGCAGCCACGATTGCAACAAATAACTTGTTGCCAGAAAATATTGTTTCTTAACACATCATGGAGGATTTATAATATGTGTGTAGATGTATGCAACTCTACATAATTTGGCCTTAAAACACACGTGCGATCTTATTATGAAACTCGCTTAAAAGCTCGTTTCATAAAACCGCACTAGTGTTTTAAGGCCTATCATTATGCAACGTTGCATAAACTACTATTTCAAGTCAAGTACTTAACGTCAAATTAAACAATGATAACTAAGCAATCAAATGTCAATCAATCGAGTTAAATACAATCAGCTATCCGGGGGCACCATAGTGCCCCCGCCAAGGAGAGTAAAAGTCGACGAAATAAATAATTACATAAGTTGCTTTACATACAAATTTGGAAACTTATGGCAAATTTAATAATTGAACTACTTTGGCTATTAATGTGGCAAGTCATCAGCAAATACGTCGGCATCTTCGACTCTGTCATTTAGGTCGTTTAGCAGATAGATATTATACTAATGGAATCAGTTCTTCCCATACAAACTTGCAATAAATACATCAAGGCATCTTATTCTAGTGGGAGGTTATGTTTAATTCTTGAACTGTTACGTAATTGTTTGTTTTGTGGTGCATTTATATAAAGCATTTCAAGTTGATAAAGAAATGGAATCAGTTTTTCCAATACAAAGTTCAATACCCTAAGGCGCTCCTTTTTAGGGGTAGGTACTTTAATATTTTTCTCTAACGTATGCCTAATTGTTTGTTTTGAAGAGTATTACCAAGTTTCAAGTTGATAAGTAAATTCGTCAAAAATGCGACCTTAAATGACTCACGAAATGAAAAGAAGCCGGAACAAATGACTAATACTAACTTGATCGCATCAAGCGAGTTTCAATTCAACATATCGGTGCGAGGAACGCGCTTGAATTTATTTCCGCGCGCGTAATTTTTTTGCGATAACTCCTAAGATAGGTATTCGTTTAATTATATGGTGTAAAAGATTATAACAATGTGCATGAAACGCTTAAAGTAACTAACGTATCTATTTAGGTTGATAAGGATGAATACTGTGTCTGTCTAAATAGCTTTCCAATTACCACATTGTACGTGACCATTTAATATGAAGATAGAATGGGTATAGTATTCTATCCTTAAAAGATAGACATATGCTATCGCGAACTTTTTTGTAGATCTATAAATGATAAATATCTCACCATGCATTGACAGCGTTTCCGATGAAAGCCCCCAGGCGGCTTGAATTTTTCCGACGCTTCCAACAATTGTCGTTTTATTTCAACCAATTTACACAAAACCTTGACAAATTATATACCTAAATCTTCCTCATGAATCACTCTATCTATTGGTGAAAATCACATGACCGTTCAGTACTTATTGAGTTTATCGGACCGACAGACACACGTGGCGCCCTATTCGCCACGCCCGATATAGGTACTTGTTCTATAGACAAAACACTAAATGAAAGTTCATATCTCTGAAGGTACTACGTGGACTCAGGAGCTAGTATGGCTATTGAAACATGATTTAGATTACAAAAAGGCAGCCGAAACCTACTTGACTGAAAGATATTTCTTTATTGAGTAAGTATCTGCTTGAAACAATATTATCACTGAATTTACTTAACGCAAAAAATATGATGCAAAATTATTGTCATTTGTAGCCTATTTGCGTTCCTGCACGAACAGCTGCCAGAATATGAAGCTTTGGGTAGTGACGAGGCCTTCTTAATATCTATGAAGACCCCCGGCTACCAATTTGCGGAAAAGCTTCCTTCGCCACGGTTCCTCAAGACGCACCTGCCCCTGTCACTCCTGCCGCCATCTTTGCTCGACACCTGCAGGATGGTGTACGTGGCGCGCGACCCCAGGGATGTCGCTGTTTCCTTTTACTACCTCAACAGACGATTCAGATGTCACGATTTTGGAGGTGACTTCAAAACTTATTGGGATTTATTTAGAAAAGATTTAAGTAAGTACTGTTAGAGTTGAAGCTACTAAGTTACCTATTCTGTGTGCTGGTATCTGAGCATTTCTCGCAAAGCAAAGATGTTTCCCATAGCTGGGCACAAGACCGTTAATCCGTTAATTGTTAATTAACGAAGTTAACATTTCGAGTAACGGATTAACTTTTAAGTTAACTTTACAAATTGTTAACGGATTCATTAACTTCCGTTAAAACAGTTTAAGTCGGTTAAACGTTAATTAAGTATATATTATTTGCTAAAACGACACCGCGCGGCTTTTGTTAGATGATAGCTTTTGATTTGAATTTGATCTTTAAATAATTAACTATTATTACAAACTAATACTAAACCATTATTTTATGAATTCTTCATGTCCTCACTAAACTTCCATAGCCCATACCATTTTTTTTTTATAAGTAACTCACCAACGCTTCGACGTATAAAATGCATTTTTTTTCACGAGTTAAGGGTTAACGTTAACCTCCGTTAAATCTTCCAAGATTTAACGCTTTCACGTTTAACGAAGTTAACTTTTTTAGTAACGGATTAGCGATTAACGAAGTTAACTATTTGATTAACGGTGCCCAGCTATGATGTTTCCACATCCTTCTCGTCTCGAAGTCGAAATTGTAATGACATACGTACCTAGAAGTAAGTAGGTACTACCTACTTACTACTCGTTATACATTTTGTTACGGTCGGTTTTAAAATACAGATACTAGGAAATTACATCTTATCCGAAAAGATCCTGCCTGAAATCGTCGCCTTATACTTTGCGGTAGTGGTCCGAGAGGTCTTACAAACTGTTTCCCAAGGTGTCCGCATCCGCTTTCGCACCGACGGAAGCCTTTTTAATTTGGCTAGGCTTAAGGCTCGCACCAAAGTCTCGCATGCATTGATCACAGAGATCATATACGCTGATGATTTGTGCTTCTTATCAGAATCCCCAGACGGCCTGCAACAGTTGATGTCCGTTTTCCACCAAGCCTGCTGTAGGTATGGCCTGAAGATCAGTGTCAGTAAGACAGAAGTAATGTCCCTGGACATTCACGGTCATGAGACACTGACCATAGAGATTGGTGAGGATGTGCTGAAGCAGGTGGATACATTTCGCTATCTGGGGAACTCTATTACATCCAAGTGTGACCTTGACGCGGAGATCAACGGTAGGATCGGTGCTGCAGCTGCGGCATTCGGAAAGCTGTGTTCCAAGGTCTTCTGCTCACATGACCTGAAGCTGGCCACTAAAGTTTCAGTCTACATGGCAATTGTGCTGCCAAACCTCTTGTACTCCTCTGAGACTTAGTGTGTGTACCGCCGCCACATACGCGCTTTGGATCGTTTCCACCTTAAGTGCCTCCGTTCCATCATGAAAATCAGATGATCTGACCGAGTGCGTAATACCGAAGTCCTGCGACGAGCCAATGTCGGTGGCATTGAGGCCTACTTAATGCGTCGGCAGCTTCGGTGGTGCGGTCACGTATCACGTATGGCGGAGGAGAGAGTAGCGAAGCGCATCTTCTACAGTGAATTGGAGGAGGGTAAGCGGAAACAAGGCGGACAGCTCCTCCGGTACAAAGATGTTCAAAAGTGACACATGAAAAGATGCAACATAGAGCCATCCCAATGGGAGCGTTTGGCAGCACAACGGCCAGAATGGCGCAGGGTGATAAATAGTCGTGTACGCGAGTTCGAGGAACAGCGTAGAGCAGACCTCGATTTTAAACGCGACGAGTTGAAGGCCCGTCCACCTGCTGCCATTCATTATTTTTATGAAGACGGCGTTCTTACGTGTCTCCTATATGCACGGAAGTTCTCTGCAAAGAATAGGCTACATAAGCCATCTCCGGGCGCATGAGCGCCAAATTGCCGACTAGGAGTCGAAGCAGTCGCCATGACCGAAATCGGTCGGAGAGATCATCATCATCACTAGGAAATTACCTAATATTCTGAGAATAAAGGCTGTATATTCAACACTAGTCTAAATAATTAGATACTTTATGTTTTGGTAATCTTACAACAACTATTGACAGACCGTAATAAAAAAAAACATAGTCTTAGTCTAGTGATTTATAACGAATTGATTTTTATTTTAGTTCCCTGGACACCATTCTGGGCCCACGTCAAAGAGGCCTGGTCTCAAAGGCATCACCCCAACATGCTGTTTATGTTCTACGAAGACATGATCCATGTACCGATTTTCTCATATCTTTGATTCGTATCTGCATGTGCTTGCCATCTGTCTTCAAAATCTATTTCCTTTCAGGATCTCCCAGCAGCTGTAAAGAGAGTCTCGACCTTTTGTGGCAAAGAACATTCAGAAGAGCAGATACAAAACTGTGCGACCACTTGGATTTCAGAAACTTCAAAGATAACATATCTGTTAATTATGAGTCGGTGAAAGAAGATATATCAGTCAATAAGGACTCTACGCCATTTTTGCGTCAAGGTTGGTACTAGTTGAAGTTATTCAAAATTATCAAAATTACCAAATGATTGATGATTTAAACAATAAGTAGGTACAACCATTTTAAACTGTACAGTTCGACACAATGTCAAATCGTTAGCGCTTTCGACCCTCATCAACATGTTCTAGTGTACTAGCAGCTCCGGTTGACTCATTTGTGTCGCGTGCGCAGGTAAGGCGGGCGGCTGGCGCGAGCACTTCGACGCGGACATGCAGCGGCAGGCGCACGAGTGGATGCAGAGCCATCTGCAAGATACCGACCTGCGCTTCCCGCAGACGAACTGACACTTAGATTCAAATCTACCAACTTTCCTGTGAAATGGCTACGTTCTTATCTAAACAAAACAATAATATATTCCAATGTAATAAGAGCTTTGTTTGACAGTTTACAGCGCCTCCCACAGCCAAAACCGTACAAAACTGGTGACTATTAAAGACGCCAAGTGCACAGTGGGGTCGGTGCCGAGAAATCTAGAACGTTTGTTCTAGCAAGCCACCTGCCTGTGTTGCACGGCCTAAATTCCTATCACGGTGTGATTGGTTCACCAAAAAACTTTGAATAGCTGACGAGCTAGAGGTTTTGGGTTTTTGGAGTTGTCTTTAGAGCTTTCTTTGGGACTAGATCGATTTGTATAAAGATTGTCCGCTGATTTATTTTTTGCGATTATCTTTCGATTTTCTGGAACTGGAGACCTGAACGAGCTTAGGAACGTGGCGGTGGTAGCGGGCGATTATCGGAGTCAGGTTGTTTCAATCTTTAATCTAGGGAGAACGGGTGGAACCTATCATTGATACGTATTGGGTCGAGCTCATGGCGCCCCACTAAGACAAAGGAGCCTTAGCACTATCTATCTAGCTTGCTAGCTTGCGAGCTGAGTGCGTAAAAAAAAACAAATCACGTTCTTTAAAGCATACCTAGATTTCATTTTAACACTTCTGATATTAATAACTGAACACTACAGTTGAATAGATGCAGAGCGAGCACCCTTAAAAAAGGTTTCTACCTAAGTACACTTAAACAAAAGATGATAATAAAAAAAACCCGCCGGGTCAGAGCGACTAACACTTAACGCAACTAGCGTCTCAAATTGTTTGCTTGTATTAGACATTTTAAAGCCCATATCCGGCGCGGTTGGCCTGGTTGGGGGTGAGCCAGCCTCCGAGGCTGGCGGTCCCAGGTTCGATTCCCGGTGGGGCCGGGTGTTTTTGTGGTGAGTGCGGGTGTTTGTTCCCGAGTCTTGGATGTTTCCTATGTGTTAGAGTGTTTTATTATCTGTGTAAGTGTGTGTGTGTCGAAGTCTGGTGCCCGTGGCACAGGCCTTTGGGGCTTGATTTATTTATTTACTTATGACCCATATCTAATAAACCAGTGCTATATGTGCTACGCTCAACAAGAAGAATAATAAGAAGTACATACATTTATCGCCGTGGCAGGTAGGTACCTAACGGAACGGGAATTTTGCGAAAACTGTGTGTCCTAGTGAAAAAATACCAATAAGTGGATTCGTTCGATTTTCATTGAAAACAGTGGTCATCTTTTATTCGAAGATTGAACAGCTTGTCTTGGTTAACGACATCAAAGAGAAGTTACAAGTGGCAACCTTGGTGGCTGTAGTTGGTGAGCCCGCGTATAACTTAGTGCGTATAATATGTGCGCGCCGGATAACGCGCGCCAAGATAAAAGTTGGACGAGTTCATATTAATTAGGGTTATCGCAAGAAGCGGCGGCGGCAGTGGCGCTGCGCACGGACGACCGCATGCCGGCGGGCGCGCGGCCCTGCGGCGGCACGACCGGCGGCTTGTTGGCGATGTAGTCAACGACTCCGACCAGATAAATGACGATTCAAGCAATTTAATTTACGACTTCTTCAGGAGAGGAGGCACAAACACATGGAAAGGCGCAGACAAAAAATACATTCTTCGCAAAGTCACAATAGTAGGAAGAACCCCGATGAAACGGATAGTGAAACTAAAGACGAGCGCGAACAAACTCCCTCCAACCTATATCGAACGGACGAATAGGTGAACTAGAACAACCACGAAGCGGAAATACTCGTACATCAACGCTCATTCTTCTACGATCTAAACCCTAATTTCCTATATTGCCTAAGGCCTGCATAGCGGAGTGATTGTGGTCGACCGGTTGCGGCTAGTCGGCCGTCCTATCTCATCCTAGAGCGTGTCACACCTAAAAAATCTGTCCCCCTGATTTATTCGGCTTGTCAGGGTCAGGCTCAGCTCCTGGCTGGGAGTGGTACCTATGTTCATGTTAATGCTACTCGAAATGTTAACTTCGTTAATTAACGGTTAATGGATTAACGGTATTGTGCCCAGCTATGCTGCGTATAGCCACGCGTTGAACTCTGACCTCGACGCCGCATTATCCACACCAGGGCGTTTTCCACCAGGCAGGTGAATAGGTACGCGCTTCACCGCTATGTCGTCCCACAAGCGCTGAAAATCCAATTTGTCATGCGTGAACGCACTCGGGTTGAGAACTGTCCAAGCCGCCAGAGCATCAGAAGTGTAAGGTACGGTTGCTTTGTGAGTTTATCCATGCAAGCATACCATGCGTTTTTAACACGCTTTTATTATTTTCACTTGTAATGTAACTAAGTAACAAATAAAATCTTAGAAGTCAATTTTAACCTCCTTCTAATTGAAACTTTGTAAGTTTATATAATTCGGATGAGAATACAATTGGCCTTGGTGATGAGGGTCTTTTGTACTTTTTAGTGCGTTACTGACAAAAGTGTGTTTTTTTTTAGTTATGTGAACTATAAGTAATAAAACGGGAGATTACGGTCGCAATCTCATATTAAGCTCCTGCGTTAGTCAGTTACATGGCGTGTTTGTAACTAAGTACCTAATAATTGAACGAGTCACCACGAGCTTGCGAGATTTATATAAGCGGTTGAGTTGATATGTAAAATAAAACACACAGAATATCGCCGTAAAGTAATAGCTTGCTATTGCGTTTCGTACGGTGAGTGCCGAGATCCGAAGGCCTATTCCTTGATCCCCATCCATTCCCCATTCCCCATCCTCCCTAGACTGCCAACGCATTGGCAGCACCTCTGGTGTTGCAGATGTCCATGGGCGGCGGTGACCACTTTCCATCAGGTGGGCCGTCTGCCGGTTTGTCAGTCAATTGACATAAAAAAAAGTTGCGCTTGCGTAGACGTAAGTATAAAATATACTCTTTTTTGCGAAAGAGTGTCAGTTAAGCGCTTAAGGATGTATACCACGTCAAATCCGTAGTATTTTATTTTTCAAGTTTTGTTTCATTTGCACCAAATAACGGCAATGAGTAATTTTGTACGAATAATTATTTAAAATTTACAAATTGTGTGATTATTAATAATTATTTAGTATGTGCAATAAAATTAGAATCTGATTTGACTATTCGAGTGATAACAGCGCTAGCGGCCTTTCCCTACCGTTTGTCGTTACGGTCCGAACACATGGATATTCAATCAAGAATATTTCCGTGGGAACAACGGTAACGACATTTTTTTTGTCATCAAAAATCGAGGAGAGTACGAAGTTATAGAAAACATATTTTCTGATTATAAAAATACTATCTATGGGACAGAAACATTTTTCGCTTTTTCTTGTAATTTAATCAACTTCCGGTACAAATTACACAGGCACGGCACATAACACATGTAATCTTAAATGTCATTTATCTCCTTTAATAGAACGGTAAAGTGGTTTTAATTTTTTATTACACTTATGCGAAACGACTAATATTACCATACTATTCAATTTCAGCGAAAAATATACAAACCGATATATTGGGTATACATACATCTTTAAGTGTTATATGTTAAATATCCCTGAGGGCTTAGCACACTAATTTTTATCGCGCACATAAAGCATCTGTCACTTTTTAACTAATATGCGGGTGCGAAAGGGACGAATGCTTTATGTGCGCGATAAAAATTAGTGTGCTAAGCCCTCTGGTTGCCATGGGCGTAGCGAAGTCGGGCAGGTGCATTTGGTCACTGTTTTTAATTTTTAACGTAACGCCTAAAGATCGATGGTATTGATAGTATATATCGTCTACTGACGATCATTATAATTGTACAATTAGTGTTATTGCACAGTTATATTGTAGATCAGTACTCAGCCTAACGGGGCACAGTATTGTATCTTCATTCTTTGTTTATTACACGGATTATTTGTAGCTGGCTTTATATTTAACTTTTTACGAATGTTGGTACTCGAACCTGCTACTGAACTGTCACTCCCCTCTGTTAGCCCCAGCGGCAAGCCAATAGGAAAGCACCCAGACATCCATCGAAAAAATGACGTCGAGAGTCGTCACCATCTTTTGATTTGATTAGAATTATACATTTTCATTTTTGTTTTGCTAGAGACAGTGGCGACGGTTCACTCGCATAAATCAAATTTGTGTTCGAATTATTGTGTTGTTGTATTTTCTTGGACAATAAAAATATACAGGTATGATTTCACTTTCACCAGCAAAGCTCCCCACCCGTGACAGCTGAGCTAAAATGTATCATTAATATTTGTAAATAAAAAACAAAACATTACTAAAACTTGCAAAATTGTTGATGTAATCAACTTGCTACTTGTTTGTGGTAGTTCGTTATCGCTAATTTCATTGTTATGAAGGTTTTTTTGTAGTCTAATATCACGAATACTTATTGGATTTTTTGTATGCCTCCTAAGTGGCGCAAGGCGTGAATTCATTTTCATTGTACAGATATGGGCGACGAGATGGACCCATGCGAGTGTATCTGGAACCACGAGCTCGCGATGCGAAGGCTGATCTCTCTGGTGAGCATTATCTACATGACCTTGTGTCTATTATGGCAAAACGATACGGCACTGCAATTATAGATAAGTACCACTGTAGGCAGTACCGTTAATAGCGATACCAGTTGGCATTTTTCGCAAAATTACTTACATGAAGTACAGTAAGTTACAAATGCAGGAAAATTTTGCAACTGTTTAAGGCATTCCTAAAACAATTTTTTTCACCTTTTTAGCCATGTAGACAGGAAATCGTCAGGAAACCTGTATAGCACCCACCATACCCACCACAGTACATCTGCAAATTAATACAAAGATGTGTATGAAGTCCCAATCTGCAATGGGCATTTTGATCATATTGAGGCAACATGAACCACACCCTGATACCATATCTCCCTTGTTTCAGTGCAATAACTTATATGAGTACAGTTAGCCAAAAAGTTATTCTTAAAAACGATGACTCTCACAAAAACTTATTAGAGTATCTTTTCCCCAGCTGCGCCAGGGGCAGTCATACTGCACAGACTCGGAGTGCCTGGAGGACCTGCCGGGGCTGCCGCGGCCCGAGTCCGCTGGCAACAGCTTCCTAGTGATGTTCCTGATGATGGCTCTAGCTGTCGCCATGTACATGATGGCTCCGCGCCGCCAGCAAATAGAGGACGCCAAGCCTGCCCGCAACTCACAGGTGATTATACTTAATAGCATATTTAAATAGCTTGTACTTTCCATTGGCACATGATTGAAAATGAACTACATCTTGAATCGAACCACATTTGTACATTATGAGGTATTATTTAAGGTAATCACCAAAAATCAATAAAATACTCAAAACTACCTATTTCATTATATAATAAGGAAATTACCTGAAAAATTCTAATTAGTCCGTCATTTACATTATAAAAAAATATTAAACATATTTCTTCTTTTGTCGATTACACAAAAAATGAGGAAGATATACTGTGTTGAAGTTTCACCTGACTTTGCACACTTTGTACCAATAAGTGGGGACTTATAACGTCATAACTCCGCGAACTTTGATGCGCGTTATCTTTGTCAATTTTGATTGATTTGGTAAAGCAGAAAATACGTGTTCAATATTTTTGAATAATCTAACTGAGGACTAATTACAATTTTTCAGGACAAATTACAATTTTTTCACACTGTAATAACAAAAAAATCCTTAATTATTATCGAAACTGCTCATAAAATTTCACGCGAATCGGTTGAGAAATGTGATATGTAGAGAACAAATGGACAGCCGACGGACGGACAGCCGCCGGACAAACGAAAGCATTTTTGCCCAAGGTGAAACAGAGACGTTTCACTTGCTTCCCTCGCTCTGTCAATGAAAGCTAAGTGGCAGCACAGGCCGAAGTATTATTAACTTTTTGCGCAATATGATTGATAAATTCCTTATGCCATGTTAGCCCTCTGAGTCATATAATACGACTGAATTTTCCTTATCAGAATTGCAGCCTGCCGCAGCTAACATAGAAACATATTGAATCAAAAGTTATACAAAAGTAAACTGTAAAATTACCGTCATAACGTTTAAAAGTACTATTCCAATCCATATATATTTATCCTGAAACCCATTGCCTTCTATTAGCCTTGGTAATATATGACCAGGATTTTCAAAAAGTTTTGTATGTTATTAGGTAAGTAAATGTCTTGTAAAAGTATCGGTGGCACGTGGATATGTTAATAAGCGTGAAATTATCAACTGGGAAGTACAGTTCACCGTACATTTTAGAAAGGAATAAATTTCATAAAAGGTACAGTAAGTAAAGACAGTCTTGCATGTTTTAGCCGTCTATAAATAGTGCTGCATCTCTCTCCTATTTTCATACTAGATTTTATAACTCACTGCCTTTTGCCCGCGACTTCGTCCGCGTGGAATTCGTTTATCGCGCGCAGCGTCATCTTCCGAGGAGTAGCATTTCTCATATTTCCTGTATGATGAATAAATGAATGATTCCTTTAAATCCTTCCAGGATATTGGGATGAAAAAGGTCCTATCTTCATCTCCATATAACAGGCTACATTTGTGATAATTTTATGGAATTCAGTTTAGCCGTGAAAAATGAACAAACAAAGAAACACACTTTCCCGTTTATATAATATTAATATGGATACTTGTTTGTCTTCATGAATAAATATATATTTATTTTTATTCTTTGATAGGTTTTCACTATTGTCTCAACTGATGGAACAGGCGCAGATATACGTCAACCAATGTAAAAAGAGCGCTGACGGTCATACATTTTATATGGCCGTCAGCGCTCTTTTTATATTGGGAAAGGTATACAGGATTTCTTTTAGGGAGGGAGGGGGAGCAATTTTTTTATGTAATTTTACCTATCTTTCAATCGAATTCTTTAAATTGGTCAAAATAAGACGGTTCCTTTACCAATTATTCCTTCTGATGGCTGCTCTACACGACCGAACATGATGGGTCAACTAACTACATGCATTGATACGTAAGAATGATACACATATGACTCTGTTTCATTCTTATGCGTCTTGCGATTTGGCCCATAGTGGTCGATCGTGTAAGCAGCCAGGGTACGAGGATCAGAGGCCCGTTTCACGAAGCTACAAGTTACAATAAGGAAGTTTCCTGAAAAATTCTAATTACTCCGTCAGTTAGATTACCAAAAAAATATTGAACACATTTTTTGCTTTATCAAATCAATCAATATTGACAAAGATAACGCGCATCAAAGTTCAGGTGTGGGGACTTATGACGTCATAAGTCCCCAATTATTCGTACAAAGTGTGCAAAGTCGTGAAGTCACGCGAAACTTCAACGCACTATGTCTTCGTCATTTTTTGTTTAATCGACAAAAGAAAAAATGTGTTCAATATTTTTTTATAACGTAAATGACGGACTAATTATAAATTTTCAGGAAACTTCCTTATTTGACAGGCAACAACTGGTTGGGCAACAATTATGGGATCTATCAACGGTGTTGCCAGTGTTTGCCTATACATGGAACTTGTAGCTTCCCCTCGAGCACCCTGCCATTTATGATGAATGATATTTAACTAACTAAAGTCGACTAAGGGACGGGTCCTCCCCAACATGGTGGACTATCTGTATGGGCGATGGGCTGATCACCTGTCACCGTACGGTTCATCATACCATCTTAGGACTAATTCATCGAACGTGGCCACAAGTAGTATTGTGGCTCTGCCCACCCCATTAGGGATTTCGGGCGTGATGCTATGTATGTATGTATGATATTTAACTAACTTCAAGAAATTCCTGATTTGCCACTCTTAGGCCTAACGCTGGGTCCGCCCATGAGAATAAATGGGAATATCCACCAGTGGCGAAGCGTCGAATTTTCCTAAGGGAACCCGGAAGAATTAGAACTGTATGTGCAAATCTGACATTTAGATAACAGTAACATGGACTTCACTGATAGCTAGCCGTAGCTTTCTAGTTTGGTAAAGCCGTCAGGAATCGGCTTGTAGGCAGGCTACGCCACTGATAGCCACAAGTTCCGTTATAGTATGGTCACAGTATAATAAACTAACAGTACTTTGTCTCGGCAGTGTCCTCGAAATAATTACCTACGGCCGCTCGGTATGTAAACACGCAGTAGGGCTGCCCGCTGACTGTCTTGCTTGGGTTACGTATTTGATAATGCTATATTAAAT
This sequence comes from Tortricodes alternella, assembly GCA_947859335.1. Classification (NCBI taxonomy): domain Eukaryota; kingdom Metazoa; phylum Arthropoda; class Insecta; order Lepidoptera; family Tortricidae; genus Tortricodes; species Tortricodes alternella. Next base: position 4,416,592 of record OX401976.1, read on the forward strand.
TGTCGTAGTATCCTTTCAATATTACTTCAAAGTTTTAATTTTAATTATTTCTACTTGGTTCATATTTCTAGTTTCATGTGACTGCAAGTCCGCATGGAGTAAAAAAACTGCATTTAAGATATTTTGCTTTTAAAATATCAAAAACACCAAAAATTCATGGGAACATCTCACACTATTCGCGTCCTTACCCAACCGCGGCGCACTCTCGACTGTTGTGTACTGAAGTTTACCGAGATTTCGAAGCGCGTCATTTCGGCCGTTTGTATGAAGATGGAATACTGTATACTTGATTATACTGTGGACCTGTGGTATGGTGTCGTACATACGTTTAGCTCACGACTCAAGACCGCCTAACATTTACATAAAATGGGTAACTACAGGTTAACCAAGCAAATTAAATCATTACGTGAAACAGATGTCGAATGACGGTGACGAATAGATTTACATATTAATTTTATCGGCTATACGATTGTATTTCCTGAATCAAATAGCGTTATGCATGAAGTTACACGTACATTTACGTAATAAAAATTGATTGTGCGTTTTCTCTCACTCAATATTTGATATTGGTGAGCCCACTGGTTCTACTGCGGTCCTAGCAAGGTTGGCACGAGGACAAGTTATCCCCATCTTATCTCTCAGTGCGTCTCTTTTTTCGATACTAGTATGAGAGTGACGCACTGAGGTGAGGGATAAGATGGGGATAACTAATCCTCGTGTCCTGCAAATCGATCGCTTAGATATCGTAAGGCTCTCTCCGATCATATAGGATTATTTATGGCAACCTATGGGATCAGGCTCGTTTTTGTAACGCATAGGACACTTTTGTGCTTAAAGCACATACTTCAACTCATAACTTTGTTCTTTTTTCAGAATAGTTTCCTTCATAACAGACGATTATCATAATTTTCTTATTGATAATGGCAATGCTAAGAAAATATTTGAACTCATAATATTGGTTTTTACAACAGTGGGGCCAATTCGAAAGTGTTTTCGCTAAATTTAGAAGTCGCTAAATTTGAAATAAGAAACGATCGACTCGATTTTGAACCTTGGAGCTATACAAAATCGAGTTTGACGTTTCTTTTTTTAAATTTAGGCAATCTTAAATTTAGCGGACACCGTTTCGAATTGGACCCAGTAACTATTCAAAATAAGATTTAATTCGAAAAAAAAACGAAAGTGAAGTTGTAGGTAGGGCAGGGTATCCCTACCTACAACTTCACTTTCAAGATGGCATACCTATGGATTTAAGCAAATTAATACAACAGCATGAACCTATTTAGCATAAAATCTTACAAATAAGCAAGATTTTCTGAACTGTTGCAAAAAAAGACCTAACATCGAAGGCTAAGGCGGGGGCGAAGCTCTACCGAAATTTTTAGTTGGATCGCATAGAATCTTTGCAAGAATATAGATAAAAGGCAAATCTAGGTTTGTATATTACGAGTTTTAGATGAAATTTAACAGGTGTATATAATAAATGATTTTGAATTTTCATACAACCCTGGTTTTATTGTTTTTAAACGCAACGCACATACCTCGATTTGCCTTATAGCCTTGCAAAGTTTCAATGCGATCCGGCTAAAAATATCCAAACAACGACTGAACTGTTTTCATGGAGCACTACTCACGGACGAGGCTACAGGAATACAGCAGTCCTTTATTTATTTTGATTTAATAATAATAATAAAGAATACGAAAGTCTTTGACCAGTGTGTGTTGCCAGTGATGACTTACGGCACTGAGACGTGGTCGCTCACTATGGGCCTCATAAGAAGGCTCAAGGTCACCCAAAGGGTGATGGAGAGGGCTATGCTCGGAGTATCGCTGCGAGATCGAATTAGAAATGAGGAGATCCGCAAAAGATCAAGAGTAACCGACATAGCCCAAAGAATTGCTAAGCTTAAGTGGCAGTGGGCGGGGCACATTGCTCGTAGAACAGATGGCCGATGGGGTGGCAGAATTCTTGAGTGGCGACCACGTACCGGAAGGCGCAGCGTAGGCAGACCACCCACACGGTGGACTGACGACCTGGTGAAAATTGCGGGTCTCCGCTGGATGCGAGCAGCACAGAATCGGTCGTTGTGGGGATCATTTGGGGAGGCCTATGTCCAGCAGTGGACGTCTTTCGGCTGAAATGATGATGATGATGAAATAATACAAACGACCAATACGAGTATCCGACTCTGGTCGAACCTGCGATCTCAAAGCCCATCGCAGAAACCAATAGGCGAACCAGCGGCCCTAACATGCAAGACACAATGATAAGTTAAACCGTCTTATCTCTAAGTGCGTCTCTCTCACACTAGTGCCGACGAAAGAGATAGTCATAGAGATAAACGGGTTTAACTTGTGTCTTGCATGTTAGGGCCGCAGTCGGTCAGTTTATTCAGCAATTTAATCCCTTTTTCATTTTTAGGATCACGACGGCGCTCCTCCTACGCCGCCCAGAATTTAATCCTGATAACCCGCAGTCGCCGAGTTTTCCAAAAGGGCCATGTCAAGGGGATATCAATGAAGAGCCCCTGTGTATAGGGAACCAAGATCTGTAACATTAGTTAAATTTTTAACAAGCAAATATGGCGCAACTCGACATGCAATAAAAAGACACATTGAGATTTATTACGTCACGAAAATATACAATTTGAAGCTTTTTAACTTTCGAGTTAAAAAAACGATTATCATTCAATATTTCATTCCATAATAGAATATTTATGTTAGGCGTCCATGCGTTTACTCAAACATGTTTAGTTTAATCTATTGCAACTTTTTCTCAAATATTGTGATCTTCCATTTGTTTCTAAGTAGGTGCTGTTTTTGGTACAGTCGCGAGCAATACAATTAACACCTGAGGGTCTAAAATTAAAACGATTGCCAAATTGAATTAAACTTCAGGATCTTATAGGACTCAAAATTACTTAGACTGAAATCGGCTTTGGCTAGGCTCAAAAATTTGTAACCCTCACTTCTCAGCCCTGCACGCGACTGTACCAACATCTGATATAATCTGAGCGGTGAAGGTGTTCAAATTCTACACGTGAGCGTCAAGCGCGTTGGGTTTTGGGCACTTAGGCTAGTCTATCGGGATTTATTGTGTATGGAGTGTACTTGACACTATTTTGCAGTACGAATAATTAGTAAGGTATACACAGTTTGTTTATGAAATAATCCAAATGTGCAAATTGGCAAATTTTGGATTATTTTAAAACCATCATCTGGTACACTTAATCTTACTGCAAAATTTGACGAATGTAGGAATTTGTCGGGGCCAAACTTCTCGTTGACTAGCCTAACTTTTTCCAGCTAATGTATGTATGTAATGCAATTTGTAATAACACTTAATGACATGCCGGTAAGATTGCGTGGTTGTTTTCTTGTTAATGACATTGATCACTCAATAAAAATGGTACTTTTAATGATCCACGTTCGCGGTGGTGAAATTCGTCTCATTGTCAAGATAAGTGCAATTGCGTCTATAAATTGGACAGACGTTGTTAATTTTATTCATATCTGACTTGCTAGTAGATGTATAAGACAAAATATAATCTATGTTCTATGTTTTAAAAGTTTAAGTGGTCGTATCTTGTATACATAATAATGAATATTAATTTCCAATAGCACCTATTTTATTTATGCTTTATTATTATTACTTTTTAGTATTAGTCTCCTTATTTCGCTGGGTGGGTTTCTAATCACTTTTAATGCTACGATGTCGAGACACCAATGGAGATTTTTATTGATATTATGAAAAAAATTAAATAAAAAACAACTCACTATTTGTCGTTTCATTTATATTAGAAAATAAAGTATTTACAATAAGAGTGAAGTATGCTAAAAATAACATCATGATAACGGTAACAGTAAAATGCTTGTACAGTACAGTGCTTCTGTTTTATTAATCTATTGGATGTCATCGTGTTTCTGTCAGTGCGCATTTGATGCAACGCGGGCGCACGCCAACGACGGGAAGTATATAGAGTTGTCGCTACTCCTTTAGTTGGTTCCATTTTAAAGTCTGATAATAGGTAATTATTACAAATTAGATAAAGAAATATAGAGATATCTAGCTTCTTTTTAATTTTGTACTTCATTTTAGAATGGGAAAGCAGGTAAAATCACAGACGAGAGGTAATTTATTAAAAATGTGTACTTGTATTTCTTACATGAAACCGATGCATTCAAAAGTACGATGGTTTATTTTAATTTCAAAAAGTCAACAAACGTGTTTTGGACGCTTATGGTGTTTCAGGCGGAACTTTAAAAAATACATTAACTGTAAATAAAGCTCTCTTTCTATCACCTTAAAGAGGAAGCCGGAAAAACTTCCGTCATATATGTAACATGATTTACGATTTTTATTTACGCATTAACGAACTACCCACTATTCGTAGAAGTTACGATTAAGTATTTATTTTGTTCAAAAAAGATCGGTTTTGTGAAAACAGAAAACAATATACAGATTCTAACGGAAAAATATGATATTCGTATTAAAAGAATAAAGTATCGCCAAGGATTTCAAATAATAAGGGCTGATCGCAAAAATATTTTCTTCGTGGAGCGGCCCTAACATGCAAGATAAGGATAACTTAAACCTTTTTGTCTCTAAGTGCGTCTCGCTCACACTAGCGCCGACGAAAGAGATAGTCATAGAGATGAACGGGTTAAACTTTCTTGGTGTCTTGCATTTTAGGGCCGCTGATGTGCACATGCCATGATAAAAATAAACAGTGTGTATAGAAGATACCAGCTAATTTCTAAAATAACGTATTATCATCGTTCATCAAGAGTGCTCCTCTGCTGCACTGGGAGTGAAGAAATAGCATAGAATGCGTGCAGATGCTTATCATCCTGGCATGTCGTAAAAGTCGACTAAGGGACGGGTCCTCTCCAACATGGTGGACCATACGGTTCATTATACAATCTTAATTATCAATAATAATTGTAACTGATTAAGCCACAAATAAATCTAATATTTACAAGACATGGAAATTTATATTTGGGTGTATACGGAAACACGTAATTGCCGATGGCTATTAATAAAATAGAAGTAGGTACTGTAATTATTTTGAGAACGAGAATTTAAATTTATTACTTCGTTTTTTTATCATTAGACGGAACTATACTGAACTATAACAATATTGATAAGCCTGTTTATTAAAAAGTGCTTTTAGAAAATATATAATAGCATTTAACAAATACATAACACTAAAATTACAATATAATATTATCATACTGTATTATCGTTGTTAGGTCTTTTTTTCAAATAGCACATTTGCATAAAAAGTAGTCAAGATTGTCTATATTATTTCTAAAGCTAAAAAACCGAAGTGTAGTGAAAAACGAAAAATTGCATGCCTGTGAAGGACGGATACTACAGGATAATTTCAAAATAAAATAAACAAAGGTACAAATGCCTTATTATACAAAGAAGAAAAAAATATGCTCATCACGATGGCTATCAGAAATTCATACATTCGTTTATTTACGGGCATCCCATTTGTACAATGTTAAATATATATATAGTTATTGCTTTCATTTTTCAACATAATGAACATCGTGATTCGCAAGCGACGTTTCACCGCTGTCAATATCGTCGCCTCGGAAAGGACAAAAGCGACGCCCATTATTGACAATATTGTAATGAGTACTATACTTAGGCCACAAGAGCTGTACCGCGCCATAGGTACACCCGGCACATAATTGAACCAAAATGGCGGTCTTCCGCGCAGGAACAACTATGGTCACTTCGCGGCACCAACTATGGACACTGTAATGCGCAGAACACATTTTCGAGTCTCAATCGAAGTGCGGTATGAGGTGCGACGCGAGGGGCCGCGCGTAACCATGATTGTTCGATAGAATAGATAATAGTACAGATACACGTAAGTCTAGTGGTGAGCGAAATGTGGTGATACTGCGCATGGGTAAGACTGCTCCCACTCCCGTAACAATCCCGCTCACTCCCCATCCAATTTTCAACTTCTACGCAATAACTGGTAGACTTACGTGCCGCTATCTGTACCAACGTTGGCTACATGCGCGGACGACCGCCATTTTTAACCGACTTCAAAAAAACCGAAGGAGGTTCTCAATTCGACGCGTATATATTTTTTTGGTTCAGCTTATCTGCCGGGGATTATAGCTGCGCGGGAAGACGCGGGGCCCGCGGCGCGGAAAAGGGCCGGGGGAAATGGATATTCCTATACATTTCTCTAACCCCCGCACGTCCGTCCGTCGCCACCCAAACTACAGTCCCGGTTCGGTAACAAATGCTCGTCCCATTGTACCGGTTTTAATCAAAAAATCGCATTATATGTCCTCCGTTCACACAATTATGGTAAAAATGCCTAGAGGAATCACCCATGTACCTATATGATATAAACACTCCTATCAATATATCTGATAATATTAATATTGTCTGTTCGAAACGGCCTATTTTCATTCGAGGGACACATTTAACTTCGACCTAATGATAGTAGACTTACAGTCTAAATTAAGTGTCCCTCGGATGGAAACGCCAAGCGGAGTTATTGTCCAAAGGACTATAATTCAACAGTACAGCTTTTGTACGGTCGTTCATGAAAACGTTGAGCATACCTACTAAGAAACCTTGTCATTGTAGATTGCCGATTTGATTAATTTAAAATATCAGAGATATGCAAGTAGTTTATTATGGCATAGTCCTCAATGCTGAGACCTTCCTCGAATTGGCGATGTCATTAATTGATACAAATACAGTTCGCAATATAAAGGCCCTTACACACGGCTACATTCGGCAGACGATGCGCGTCTTGCATCTTTGTCTGTAAGATACAAACCCTATCATTATCTAGTTGATTGTATTTATAACGTTGGAAGAAAAGGGCCCTGCCATGTCTGCACTACCAACCAACCATAGCTGATTAACCGAATGAACTACCTATAAAGTATGTTCGCCGAGAGTTGATAACTATGATATCGTCTTGAAATAGTCTCTGTCGCTTATCTATCGCAAAATGATAGGCGTCGCTTATCGCCGCGCGCACTGAGTTTCGTGGTACGAGGGACACAGTTGTTGTCAAGCGAGGCGCGCGCATCTGGCGGTCATATTGCCATTCCGTTTTGGAATACGCTTTGATTGTGTCGTTTGCGTATTCGTGTGTTGTCTTATTAAAAGTTTCATAATAAACGTTACTGGCTCTGATTCGTCCTCCAATCCGAGACTTCGGCAGGGTCGTATGCCAGCAATGGGACATATACAGGCTATTCAATAATAATATTCTATGAAAAAAATATAGTTTTTCCCTTTAATTTTTTATTATCATCAGTAAAAATAAGGGACAATTTTTGTTTCTTGAAGTGTGTATTACCCAAACTTACCTTAATTTGAGGAACAGTATAAAAATACTACTAAATCTTAACGATGACTATTCTGCAGCCTATTTGCCACGCGTCATTCATGTTTCTGTCTACCAATAAGCGATCTGCAATTCGATAGTGTTAACATCTTCAACGCCAGTTCAAATACATAAGTTGTCACTCACACGCCAGGCATGTCTAAGAAGTCACACAAATTTCCACCTTACGTCAAAGTAGTGAAGGGCTATTTTATAATGTACGCACTGACGGTTACTTAGCATTGGTTAGAAATTTGCTGTTGCGTTTGTCAAGTACCGCGCCGAGTTTCGGGGATATTCATTATTTATTGCTATTTATGTAAAGGTCGAGAAATAGTATGTTTTTTTCTCGATAACATAATAATAATATTACACCGACCATTTGACTTCCGACAGCGTAAAGAAGTTACGTTACGCGGAAGCTGTAAGGAGAGATTAATTAATCCATATTATCTGTACATAAATCTACCTTGAAGATTTTTTATGAGGGTTTACCAGTACCGGTCTGCTACAGGGTAAGGTAACTTTCCACCAATCAAAAGTGAAATAAGGCAAAACAAACGGTTTTCCGTTTCCTTGCCTTGTGCCCCTTTCTCTTTGACTAGTTACGGACACATAGAGCTTAGTAGAATTACCGATGATTGGATGACGCGACAGGCTTAAGCCCGGTACACACTTCACGATATATCGTAACAATTGATCAGTGCAAACCGCAGACGATGATGCGAACATGATACTTTTCTAAGATTACTGTATAAGTCTTTGCTCAGAAAGAAATTGTACTTAAGTAAGGTTTTAATTATGAAAGACCTACGGAATACGGGCATTAACCTTTTGACCGCCACAGTCGGCTGCGCCGGTCAGCGGAAAAAGTCCTTCATGACCTTGACTGCTTGCAGACATGCTTGGCGGTCAAAAGGTTAATTAATTACCAATCAAGTTGTGCCGTATATCATCCCCATTCTCCAATCTGGTCGACCCTCGAATATTATCCTGAACAAGATCTAACCCTAATGTACTTATTCATGAACACAATTAACCGCCTCAACGGAGACGGTCGCGTCCGATCAGGAATCTTGTATCCTGTCCACCTCGCTTTTCACCTTCTTTAACAAATGGCATATTTTCTTATACTTCCCCGTTGAATTTGGAAGGTTCTCGAAGTTGATGACGTCACAAATGTCCTTCGCGAAATTTTTGTCGTTAGGTAACTTAAGGTAAGGGGAAGCGATGTTCATAACAGGAGTGCCGTATGAGGTAGTTTTCACTATACCTTTAGTATCTGTCGGTGGTGTTCTAATATTGTCACTTAAACCGCTTCCATTCGGACTGTCTAAAGTTCTCACTGGTGACGCAAGAGCATTAACATCGTTTTGAACAACAAGTGACTGAACTTTGACAGGAACAATCGACTCTTCAACGGCATTCTTATCTTGTTCAGCTTCTGTAACTTCTGAATCAGCTGTCGTTTCATCAGTACAATCCACTATAGTTTCATCTTTATTCACTGTTTCGCTCTGTGAATTTTCGTCACTTGGAACCTCTACGGTTTTCTGAGTAGTAGGCTCTCCTATTGACACAGCAGGCGAGCCGGGCAAGACGCCTTCCAAAGCGCTGAGCAAAAGTCGTTTTTTCTCTTCCAAGTCATCTAAAGTGGGACTCTCCCGACCACTACTAAATCCAGACTGGTCCTGCAATTTGACAAAATACCATTATAATGTACTCCTCTGCTGCACTGGGAGTGAAGAAATAGCATAGAATGCGTGCAGATGCTTATCATCCTGGCATGTCGTAAAAGTCGACTAAGGGACGGGTCCTCTCCAACATGGTGGACTATCTGTATGGGCGATGGGCTGATCACCTGTCATCATACGGTTCATCATACCATCTTAGGACTAATTAATCGAATGTGGCCACAAGTAGTCTTGTGGCTCTGCCCACCCCATTAGGGATTTCGGGCGTGATGCTATGTATGTATGTATGTATGTATGTAGTGTATATTTGGTATGTGACGGGTAAGAACAAAATAATACAACTCACAAGTTCACTGTCTTCTATAGTAATATGCGAAACGTCTTCGGGCAACGGTATGTCGCGCACTTCAGTCACTTTGACTATCTCTATATCATCTTCAGTAATATCAGCTGGTGTATCGGTTTTGTCTTCCTCAGTCTTACTGTCGGGCTGTGGCTGTGGGGCCTGAGAGGGTTGGGGTAGAGGAGGGGGAGGCGGAGGGGGCGAGGGCGGGGGCGGGGGGGAGGCGGGCGGCGGCGGCGGCGGCGGCGGCGCGTCGTCCGGCAGCGGAGGCACCGAAGGGAACTCTACGACCTCTGCAAACATGGAATGAGGATGAACCAAAAATCTTAAAAGAAGGATATGGCTATCAGTACAATTCCGTGCAACAAGTCTCATAGAAGGTTGTCAAACGCCAGCGCCATGGCTTTCCCACGCACCCTATTGCTGATATCTTAGTTCTTACGACGTATATACAAGTCTAATATTGCTTGATTCACACGCTATTATATCATTGTGGGCGGTGGGGTCGGTGGTGCTGCGGTCTCACACCACACGATGCGGGAGGGTATTTTTCAATTATAACAGTGTCACTTAAACGGGTGTCATGGATGGTGGTTGACATGCGACTGAACCTGCGATGGTGTCAGATTCGCGTTCTGACACCTCAAAAGTAAGCATTGCGATTTTTTATTTTACCCAGGAAACATCCCTATTATTCAATAATGTAGCAAAGGTCAAATTTGAATGCAGTATTTTTACACCCTATTGCTTTTTACTTCATATATATATTTAGAACATCACATTGAGCTTACCATCGCCGCTGTCCAATTCCATCTCAGCTTGTCCGTCCAGATTATCCGCTTTACCCGCTGAAGGGAAGAAAGTCAGCTTCTTACGTTTATAAGCTTTCATCGCATTAGGTGCAAGCATTTGCAGCATGGCTATCTTGCTGTCCTGCTCTGATAGTGGCGGCAAGCCGTATAAGTGACCTTCCTGAAATAGAAACAAATTGTCCGTCTAGCAAAAGTCATTTAAGGCAATGACTATTTAAGGCGTTACACTTGTGGTTCAACAGACCCTCATTAAAATAAGAGGAAATATCGTAGGAAATTAGTATACACAGGACCAATCGATGACCAACAATTGACAGAAACTGACATAGTGTACGCACACTGGCGCACACATCGGTGCCGTTACAAGTCATCTTGTTCGTATAGCAGTTAACTAGTTATTGAACGAAACGCATTTTATACAACATGGCCGCTGTGTGCCTGTACCTGACAACAATGATCCAACTAGTCTTAACTGTGCAAAACTAAAGGTTCTGGTAATCTTTTTAGTTATACGACTTCGGGAATACAGACGCAGGGAGAGCGTTCCACTCCTTTTTAATTGTTGCTCAATTACCACCACCTTAAGTCACCTCAGTCCATGTTAAAATAATATCCATATACATCTTTTCTGATTTCCTATCAACCAAGTTTATTTAAACAGTGAATATCACCTCCATATACCGCGAACTGGCAGGCACGTTGAACCCTGGGAAGTCGAGAATCTTCTTGATGTCAAACTTGTCCTTTGAGCCCGGCTCGCTCACTTCTCCTTCCTCTTCTTCTGGGTCCTGGATGGCACTGCCCTGAACAAAGAGTTACGCTACAGATCCACATTTTCGTTCGTCAATGGATTTTAAATCTTAATCTCAAGTGGTTAGGTTGGTAACTAACTTCCGTCAGCGGGGTTCATGGACAATTTAATAAAAATCGGCCACGTGCGAGTCGGACTCGCGCACGTAGTGTTCTGTACCATTATCTTTAAAAACGACATAAAGTCATGTCTGTTGTATGGGAGCCCCCTTAAATATTGATTTTATTCTGTTTTTTAGTATTTGGTGTTATATCGGCAACAGAACATCATTAGTGAAAATTTCAACTGTCTAACTATCACGTTTCATGAAATACACCCTGGTGACAGGCGGACAGACAGACTGAAGGACAGCGGAGTCTTAGTAATACCTCCGTCCTTTTTTACCCTTTGGGTACCGAACCCTAAAAATTAGGCCATCAAGATAAATTCTCTTGATGGCCTAATTTTTAGGTTTCCCTAAAACATCGGGAAGCATGGGTTCATGGGCGGCGGTGATCACTTACCATTGGGTAATTAATAGTTTGTCCCTCTTATATAAGAGCAAAAAGCATTATTGAATTGTAAAGTGTTTCAAATTGAAACTTCTATTGATAAGAACCAAATGTTTCCAAAACACCTATTTTAAACAAAAAAAAGAAAAGGTTAATTTAGGCCACATCTACATGATGAACACTTACAGTGGAGTCAAACATGGTGATCCCGGAGTGAGAAATCCGGGCCTCCTCAAGCCATCCAGGTGGGTAGCCCAGCAGCCTCATCCGGTACAAATAAAGGGGCAGCTCACTCCGCTTGAGTCCCAGCGCATGCCTCAGGCTCCCTGATATCCTGCCTGGGACGAGGTGCCCATACTTCTGCTCGTCCTCTACGTGATACCGACTGAAAAATTGGCAATAAGTAAAAGAAGCTAACGTATAGGGTTAAAAGCTGCTGAATTATGAACTTCAAAAAAGTGGGTAGTAAACTTGGAATTTCTCTTTGACATTAAAGAGTCCCTGAAGCATGAACTGAACTTTTTACATCAATCAATTCATTTAATTCATAAACGATACACATTGTTTGAAACACCTCCACTCTACTTAAAAGTAACTGCCTAAATTACAATATAATAAAAACTATGTAAATATTTACATAGTCACTCAATCACAACAAAAACCCACAAATAACAAAAATCTGGAGAGTGACATGAAACCAACAAATATCTTAGTAAGGGCCTCCATAGACACACCCCTTGGAGCAGTCGAGATCAGCTGAATGTTTGTTCATCTCAGCATTATCTAAGAAAATTTGTTTTAGTCATTCTTCTTATTAAAAATGCTGATATAAATATTTCATACCCAACTTTCACCATGTTTTTCCTTTTATCTGCTATCTTGGCATTGTCTCGTGGCAACGTGCACTCCCTCAATGGATGTGCTCCATCACAGTTGAAGCAAATAGGCCCTCTGCGGAACACTGGCGGTGGAGTTGGCTCTTTTGCAGGTACGTTACATATCAGGGTAGACGCCTGCAATTTAAGAGATAAATGCATTAAGAACCTTGCTGTTAGCTAAAGAAGGATATTTTTCATTTGTTTATAGCCTTATGCTCCTGAAAAACAATTTTATACAAAAATATTATCATGATATATTAATGCCTATATACCTATTGATTTATTCTTCATTGGAATGTTGTTGTTTAAATATATTTAGAAGGATGCATTTCATTAAATGTCCTAAATTAAGACAATACTGTTTTTCCTAAACCCTTTGACAGCCACAGTCGTCTGTGGCTGTCAGAAGTCTTCAGTAACCCTGATGCTACGATATGCCGTTTTCCATACATTTGCGTCGGCTACAGCCCATCGAGTGCTCGTGGCACGCTTTTTTGCCATTAGCCGAGGCATTCAAAAGGTTAACTCTTACGTGGGCCCTGCTTTATACATACTAGGGAATCATTTAAAAACAAATTATTTCTCACATAAGTACCTACAATAAAATTTGCATCATACTAGGTAGTTACTAAGGTTGAAATTCAAAATACATATAGGTATGTGGTGGATAAAATGGCTACATTGATAAGAGTTAATACTCTTTGTTTACTGACACCACACTTAAGTAGGCTATCACTGACATAACTTATTTGAGGGTATAAAGCATTTTGCGTGTAGGTAAAGTGATTATGAATTCTGACACATAAAAAGTTTTTTTTTTTAATTGAACATGTTAAATTGTCCTTTGAGGTTTTCATAACCATAGCTTTGTTTTTATAGGTACTTTATTAATACTTTTTGTCTTAGATGTCAATTGCTAAACTACACTAGTACATTTTGTATAAGAATTGAGCAGCTCACTAGAACCAGTTTGTGCACTATGAAAGTTTTAAGTGTTTATGAAACATGGTTCATAAAACTTCTGATATAATTAGTTCATGGAAGGAAATGAACAGAAAAAATATATACCTGTCTATATCTTGGTATTTCTACAGGCACCTGGGATGATGGGTCAGTATCTACAAAGAAGAAATTATCCTCTTCCTCCGGCTCATCCTGTGATTCGGTTGGGCCTAACTCCACTTCCGCCACTTGGAAGTCTTCTGGCCAAATGTCCAATTCCAAGTCAGTCTCATTTTCTGATGTTTGTAATGCCTCTTCATCATGAAATCTTATCATCTTAAGCATAAAATCTTTTATTTTCTCTTTGTAAGCCTTAGCTACTTTACTATCTTTAAAGCGCACCGTAAACAAGGGTGTCCTATTCTCGCATCCTGCGACACCCAAGTCGGTATTTGATATGGGGGAGTCTACAACCATATCTGCATTGAGTATTGTTGTTTCTGAATTTTCAGTTAGTTTGTTACCATCATCCTCTTTGTCAATTGTTGGCTGTTCTTCGATGTCCAATCTAGTAACGCTGGGAGGACTTTTCCCTCCATTATGCGCCTTTGTAGATGATTCTATCACGATTGTATCATCGGAAACGTCAATATTTATACATTCTAAGGTAGTTTCATTACTAATAACTACTTTGCTACCATTTTCGGAGATGAGTTTTGGCTCAAGGCGATTAATTTTAGGTTGTTTACCTTCATCTTCGCTGCTGAGTTCGATATCATCGTTGTCCAATTCATAAATAATATCGTTAACCCCAGCCTTTCTTTTCGACATGTTGATAAAGAAGGATCATTAAACCACATACAAAATTGAATTTTATAAGAAACAAGCAAGAAAATAACGAAGAAATCCTAAATAAATACAACAAACGAAGCGCGTAAGGAATTTGATTTGACAGATAAGACTCAACTCACAACACAGACAACTCACAAACACTACCACAGACTATGTATGTATTGTAATAGCCTGTGGGAGCTGTGGACAGCTGTGGGACAGCTAAATCACTAGTTGTACAATTCAATTATATTGATCGTCAGTAGATGATAATGAGTGTCAATGTTATTATTATCTACTGATGATCAATATAACTGTGCAACCAGTGATGTTGCACAGTTATATTATGGGTCAGTACCTAGCCTTAACCACAAATTTTCAGGTTGGGCTCCTCGCAAGATTGTCTAAAAGCTATTTAACAGGGTAAGGTTGGGCTCCTCGCAAGATCGTCTAAAAGCTATATTTTATTTTTATTTATTTATTTCACCTCACGAAGGATATTGTAATACATAGATACATACATACATATTTAACAGGGTAAGGCTGATAGACATGATGTAGGTATATGCACAAGTTGCTGGGTCCGGTTAATGTACGTCCCGATATTGTCCGACCGATCAAGTAGCCAATTATGGTCGAGCATTATCAGTTTGGGCAATATCGGAACGTACATTAACCGGACCCGTGAAACGTAAAGAAATTAAAAAAAATAAAAGTTAGGTTAGTTGCTTTTCTAAATATTGTTAGTGAATAAAATGTCTATATTATTTAAGAAATTCGCCCAAACCAGTGCAAGGAATGTAATTTTACGGAATAATGATCCACACATTTTTCTTATCTATTCAAGAAAACTCAGTTTGGTGCCATCTTTGTACGGTAAGCGGTAAAACCAAGATTGTTGAAATATACGAATGATTTTATTTATTTTTAAAATATTGTTCATGTGTTTTAGATGGAGAGAAAGATCCTGCGCCTGTGTTCTTCTCGCCAGATATCCAAGCTTTACTGAAAAGGCTTTCGAGGCCAGATTTGGCCAAAGTTTTCCGCAAGAGATCTAATAGCGATTTGCCAGTTCTGCGTACTCCTAAATATAAGTTCCTCACATCTGAAGAGCTTGAAGTCGAGATCAAAAAGGCCAATGCAAGAGCAGATATAATTCTTCAAATGCCCCCTGTTGTAAAGGTATGACAGTCTTATTTAAGATATCTGTGCCCTATCCAACCACTGCTCATGTTGAGCACTCCTTATCACTCTCTTTTCCTCAGTTTTGTGGTGTCAAATTGTAAGGGCGTAGCGAGGTATGGACAGGGTGGGACAGCTGCCCTGTTACTCTTCTCACTCTATTTACACTACTTGCTTAGAAAATGATGGTAAAGATTCTTATATATTAATGTATTCTTATAGTTGTGTCTCTAATTTTTTCAGATTCAGCAGCCTATTCATGATGTTTTATCCCGTGACCCAGCCCTGATTGGTTATGACACATCCAAGTACATCTTCACAGACATCAGTTTCGGAGTCGATAATGAACACAGAATTATAGTAGAGAGGTACTTATTGCAGATGTTAATTCATTTATGCAAGTTATACTTAAGAAATGGAATTTCTCTAATATACTTATTTAACCCTAATATAAAATAAATCATAGACATTATATGTCTGTACATTAAAAATATTTACAAAAGAAATATAAGAGGATTTTTTTTGTACTAAAGTTTTATAGTCGGTAAGTCTGTTTGTTTTAACAGGTGTCACAGAGAAACTATTCAAGTGATTTTGCAGGAGTAGGGTCAAATTTTTGTTTAATTGTAAGTAATTGACTGACTACAAAAAATGATATAGCAACGTTTCATTTAAGATGACAGTAAAGTTAGTACTTTGGGCATACATAGTCATGGGCATGGGTTACTACCCATGCCCGTGACTATGTATGCATTATTTACAAGTTTATTCATGGTTGTTCACACTGGTTTAAATTCCTTTAGCAGGTAATCACATAGAGGAAGACCTTCATATTCTTATTTTCTATTTATAGACAACCTGATGGTACCCTTCAAACTTGTGAACATGACATCAGAAAGAGGCTGAATCAGGTACGAAACACAGGCTTTATTTTAACATGTTGAATTTATAAAACTCGTGCAAGCTTAACATCTAAATATGCTTGGTGCTGATAATCAGCAGTTGCATGTATTTTCTACACACACTACCACATACAGTCAGTGTGTTACAAATTTGTGTCACACATGTTTAACCTATTGAAAATTGTTAGTTAGATACCTTTTAGGGTGTAGAGTCCCTCTAAGAAAGGCTTTTATAAAAATCCACTACTAAGGGAGTAAGAATGAGGGGTTCAAAATTTGTATGAAAAGCTAGTCATTAATATAATTTAAATCATTTTCAATTTAAGGTATACTTCCCAATAAATGGTCGAAAGATAAAGGAACCGCTTATGTTTACGGACGAGGAGAAGTTTAACAGTTTGCTAGACCGGGAGCAGTATGAGTTTGTCCTGGACCACGCCTGTGTCCAGTATGAGCCAGATGAGGCTTCCTACCAAAGAATCACAAGCATCGCATACCAGCATGTTGATGCCAAGTGCAAATATGACTTACTAAGGTAGGTCTTCATCATTCAAATGTTTCATGTCTTATTATTTTGATTGGGTCCAGAACTGGAGGTACAATACAGTAAAGACAGAAGCCAAAGGCAAATTGTTATTATATTTTTAGATCATACTGAGTCTTCTTTTTTAACTTCTGTAACATTACTTCAATTTTAGTTTTAAGATGTAATTTTTGTACTGCCATTGGTTGGTGGATCACAGAGCTCACTTAACACTAAGAACTTTAAGTGAGTTGCCTATGTATCAGAAATAAATATTTACATACTTAGTTACGTAACTTGTACATTCATAATCATATTAGTTCATAGTGATATAGGATTTATTTTTAATTTCATATCATCATTGAAAAAAAATATATTAAAGAATAACTTGAAGATAAATGTAATAATTATTAACTTTGCGATCCCCTGGGCCGCTGGGCCGGGTATAAACACGCTGTTTACCCGACTGCGCTAAGCCAGAAGGAGGATATAGAGTTCAAGTCTAGTATGTGATGAAAATTCGGATGTACCACTATAGTTCCTGAACTAATGGCCCGATTTTATCATATGATTTGTGGCGAAATTCCGAATGACATAGGCTATATAATTTACTAGTGGACCCGCCACAGCTTCGCCCGCGGTATTTTCCATACAGAATTTCAAAAAATCCCACCTTAGGGTGCTCGAGGAATGTCTCCTCCAAGTTTCAAACCTCTGGGAACACCCGTTTAGGCTGTTCGTTGTCTATAAGTGAGTCACGGTACTGTTTTATATGTATTCATTACCGTTTTGCTAAAGCTGCAAACTGATGTTTCAGATCAACAAGACATTTCGGCCCGCTGGTGTTCTACTTGACTTGGCACCAGAGCATTGACAGTCTGTTGCTGGAGCTACTTCAATCAGCTGCAATCAGAGAAGCGGTGCTGTTGGTCGCCACGAGGCAGGCCATACAAAGAGACATCTCCAATGGGGATTTGGTGCAGGCTCTGGCTAATAGGGTATAATATTTTAGACATTTAAATAATATTGTTATCTTACCTTATTACTTTAATCAAGCAATTCTTGTATATCTACTTTATAAAACTAAATGTGTGTTTCTTTGTTCGTCTCCTATGCTTTCTATAGCATCTAGCAGATCTATAACATTTATTTGATTACGATGAGTTGAGCGCGCGCGGGAAGTTATGTGACCAAAAAAAAGTGTACTTTCTTAACCTTTTGACCGCCAAGCATGTCTGAGAAGTAACACGAATTTCAACTTTAATTCAAGGTAATGAAGGACTTTTTTACGATGTATCCGCTGACGGCTGCAGTCGACTGTGGCGGCCAAAAGGTTAAAGCTGCGTACGAATTGGAGGCAGCCTCGGGTGGAGGCACGCACCGCTCGCCCATTTGCTCAAATTCGTACGTGCCTCACACAGTGCGTGAGCATGACGCGGTGAGCCAGCCGTGTGCGTGCCTCGTATAAAATGGACGTATATCCGAGCGTGTTGATGAACAGAACGACACTAGGTACCAAACACGAACTATCTTTTTTGGGCGCGAGGCGCGTACGAATTTGAGCAAATGGCCGAGCCGTGCGTTAATTCGGGACGCATCTTTAGTGAATTTGGTAATGTTCACCATATGAATTGCGATTCTTTACAACTGTTTCATCCACCACCGAGGCGTTTTTTTCTTCTGATTGATAATGCGGTGAATTATGATAAAAACATTAGCAGCTGTAATCGCATTCGACGCCATTTTGTGCGACGTTCGTACGCAGCTTTAACCTTTTGGCCGCCAAGCATGTCTGAGAAGTAACACGAATTTCAACTTTAAGTTAAGGTAATGAAGGATTTTTTACCCTGTATACGCTGTCACGCATAGTCGACAACGGCGGCCAAAAGATTAAAAAAGAGGCATTGCAACGCATTTCGGGCACAGCTAGGATTTGTTGTTAGCTAAATAGTTGTCTGTTTAGCAAGTAATACAGGCTTGCTACATCTATTATTTGAATGTCTTCGCAGATCCTGCCTACACCAGTGCAATTGACCAAACAGGAGCGTCTTACAGAAGAAGACATCCAACTAGACAACAGTTGTGCCGAGTGCATACAGAAGTATATCATCAGCAATTCTTCTATGAAGAGTCAGCAAGAACTTGCCCTGCAAGGCTTTAGGGAAGGCTATCAACAACTTGTGGAGTTGAGCCGCGGTCTCCAAAAAGCACATGGAAATGCTTGAACGTAGTGTTGTATTAAATGTATAGCTAAGTTCATAATTGTTTTATTTGGATGTCATGTACAGTATTTTTTGTAATATAATCCATATTGTATGCACATTGCGTAGCTCTACGCTCTTATGCAGGCTGAAAATCGCGCGCTCTTCATAAATTCAGTGCGCATTTTCATAAAATAGAACTGCGTTGGATTAATTACTTAGTCGTCATGGTAACGCCATCTATTTACAAGTTTATAAACTACGAAGTTCTATTGCCGACGTCTTAGTTATTATGACGTCTATACAAAGTCTTATTTTGCCTGTATTATTCATTGATTAATACGTTTTGTTTTTGTGGTTTGTAGTTCCTAGGGAGCAATGATCCCTAGGAACTACAAACCACAAAAACAAAACGTATTAATCAATGAATAATACACCTTTCTTCAATGTAATAAGAATTCCGATGTTGGCAATATTTACTGAGTGTGCGATGCGTTTGACACCACCAGAAAAGTAAGCTTCGCGAAAATTGCGTTGAAGTTCCTTACTATATATCTCTATGGGTTCTCTATAATTTGTCGCCACGACGGAAACCGTAGTCGAGTTCTTGCTATAGTAATTTTATATGAATGCAATTTTATGCCCTCTGCGGTCCTAACATGAATGATAAAGATAAGATAGACCGTCTTATATCTAAGTGGGTCTCTCTCACACTAGTGGCGACGAAAGAGATAAGTCATAGAGATAAACGGGTCTAAATCTTTGTGTCATTCATGTTAGGGCAAGGGCCGCTGGAATAGAACTTGGTTCTCTTGGCCTTAACATCAATCCGTTCGAATGCCGCGTGATCACTGATGTGAAGGCTTACAGTTTAGTTGCTGTGACACTACTTATGCAGGACCGCTTCCGTTCCACGTTTCGGTGTGCGGAAGTATTGACGGATATATCCGCAGCTACCACAGGTTTACCGCCAACGACGGATTATCCGTCAGGGATAGTGTAAAATAGACAAACAATAGTTAAATTTCGTGTTTTTAACGCATAATTTAAAATTCAACGGGTCTTAACACACTACCAACTAAAAGGCTCCTACTTGCCTTTTGCATTTAGGTTGTATCGTGTGTTCAAATTATTAATTTTAAATTAGAGCTACCTACTCCTTTTCAAACAAAATCTTTAAAAAAATACGCAACTTGTCATTCAAAATGACAAGTGGGTAAATATTTAAAAACTTGACAAGGAGTGTCAAGTTTTTAAATATTTACCCACTATACGATTATTTAACATTTAAATATGCCGTTTTATAGGCACCCCCGAAACTTTAGACCTCTTTCTGAAGCAGCCGAGAAGAGATCTGTTAAAAATGGCCTGCATTATTCAATATTTACTTCGAGGTTCGATAAATTCAAAGGGGATTGGAAGTCTGACCTCAAGGAAGGTATAGGATTAAATGATATATCAAAATACTGTTAACTTTAGGAATGGCTCTTGGTTTTCTCAACGTCAGGTTTTCTTGCAGGCAAAGGACTATTTCTTACGATTACTGGAAATCTGTATGAAGGAGACTGGTATGGCGGCTTCAGGTAAGGTTCATACAATTTAACAGCCTAACCATCTATACGGCTATACCATGATAGGTATTACCACGTAAGCAGTGCCTTGAGCCCCATAGTCATAGGTAATATTGAAATCAAAATACTTATAATAGGTAAACAAATTAATTGTAGCAATAAGTGTGTCGGACTAATACCCTAATCCAGGGGATTCCAAACTTTTTTGTCATGGCCCGATGCCAGGCCTATTGCCGCGGGCCGGATTAGTACCGGTCGCGGGCCGGTTTTGGCCTAACATATAAGCCTTATATGTTAGGCCAGAACCGGCCCGCTTATATTATAACGGTCTGACACTCGTGGCACTGCAACCTGCAAAAGTTCTCTTGACGAATTTCAGTAATTATGTATATTAGAGTGGACGCCTCAACTTGATTTTTTGTAAAGCCTGTTGAGGCCTAATGGCACAAACGCCTATAAGAAAACTATCACCGCCGGACGTGGCGCGCATGCCCGCTTCGTCATCAAGTGCTCGCTGTCATTTGTTTGAGATTTCTGTTTTAGT
This sequence comes from Tortricodes alternella, assembly GCA_947859335.1. Classification (NCBI taxonomy): domain Eukaryota; kingdom Metazoa; phylum Arthropoda; class Insecta; order Lepidoptera; family Tortricidae; genus Tortricodes; species Tortricodes alternella. Next base: position 4,437,696 of record OX401976.1, read on the forward strand.
GTACCTAACGTTATAGGTACTTCAATGGGGGACGAAAGGCATTTACGCTAGGAATTCAGTAACTATATGAAACTTCAAAATCTTGTCCTTCCTAGGCATGGTTTTGGTACGCTCAGTCACCGTCTCGAAAACGGAACGTTCTGCCTGGAGTACAGAGGGGAGTGGGTTCGAGGGAAGCCACATGGCGTAGGGTGGTGGTACTACCCTAATGGAGACGTATTTTTCGGGTATTGGAGAAAAGGCTATAGGCATGGGTATGGGAAGATGTGGTATGCCAATGGAACGTTATATGTTGGGTACTGGGTGCGAAGCAAGAAGGAGGGCCTGGGTATGTTCGTACAAGGTAAATTTCGATTATTTTTGTAAGGTAGGTACACTAGCGGACTAAAGGACCTTTAGATAGGGAGGGCATTGTGGGGAAATGCCCTACCATAAAATACTAGGTAATGCCCTATCTTCAAAAATACCAATAACTAAGATAATACCTATACTAAGAAAATCGTTTGTTCATAGTATGAAACTACCTTGCTTGTAACCACAGCTGCCCTAACTTAAGCCCAGGATAGCCCAGAAAACATAGGTCCTTCGAGCCGGATGTTTCGGGACTATCCTGGGTTACACTAACGGTATCACCATCTAAACTCTTCATAGAAAACGGTAACCGCTACGAGGGACACTGGGAAGGCGACATCAAAAGCGGCATCGGACGCTTCTACCACATGCACACCGGACAGCTCCAGGAGGGATGCTGGGTGAACAACGTCTGCGTCAAATCCAAAATGTCGGACATCATTATACGACAGTTCTGCGACCTGCCGACGCAGTATCCGGTGCCGCCTGTGAGTATGAAATGTAACAAAGTACTTATAGTTGAGCGGCCCTATACCTACCCTGTTCGGGTAGGTGAAGGGATGTGTAGGGATCCAGTGAAACCTTTTTATGTATGGTATCTCTTCATTGGCTGATTAGCCGAGTCACGGGGCTTAGTTTGTTTACATTTAGTTAAATACCTATCCGAACAGGGTTTAGCAAGGTTGACACGAGGATAAATTAACACCGTCTTATCTTTAAGTGCGTCGCTCTCACACTAGTGCCGACGGAAGAGATAAGACGGGTTTAAGTTATACCGTATCAAGTACCTATGTGTTCTAGTTATAAGTACCTATCTTTGTGTGTAACAAGGGCGGTGGCGCGGCGCGGGACGGTGGAAGTGGCGGTGCCTAGACTCGGTTTGCCGCGTGCTAATCAATGCTTTTGAATCGGTTTCGCGCGACTTATGTTTCCCGTCACTAAATTACACTCGTGACATCAAAGTACCTAACTAGGCATACAAGTTTTAGTTAACAGGCACAGTTTCCATACAAATCGACGAACTCTTTCCTTCTATCTCGATATAGTTCTTCTGTGGTACCTTCACAATGTAGTCATTTTAGAATCGAATAAAAGAGTTGGTCTAGAGGCTTGTAAATGGGCTAGTATTTTTGGCAATTTATTGCTGCAATTTGGGCTATTTCTAAAAAGAGGTAGATATTCGGCTTACCTACCTAAATAAGGCGAATCTTTTGCAAAACCGTTGTGTATACTTTCATTTGTTTGTGAATAAATAGAAACGCTAATCAGCGCAATTTGTCATTCGGTTTTTGAACCTTTTGAACGCCACAGTCGGGTGTAGCCGACAGCAGATTTTCGTGCCCCTGACGCCACGACATGCAGTTTCCCTTCCTTTTTACACGCTTTTTATTACCTTCACCTGTATGTATGTAATGGAATCTTTCAGCGTAATTTTAACCTACTTCTAGTTGTAGTAAATATCTGAAACTTTGCAAGTGTATGCAATTCGGATGACAATACAATAATTTGGTACCATCGAGCTGATCTGACCATGGAGCCAGGAGGTGGATAGTGGAACTCTTCAATGACTACTAGTAACCCCCTCGAGTTTGGGCTCATTTGGTTTGAAATTTGGATGACAATACAATGATTTGGTTCCATCGAGCTCATCTGACGTGGTTTGTCAGCCAGAAGGTGGATAGTGGAACTCTTCAATGATTACTAGTAAACCCCTCGAGTTTGGACTCATTTGGTTTGCAATTCGGATGACAATACAATAATTTGGTTCCATCGAGCTGATCTGACCTGGTTTGTCAGCCAGAAGGTGGATAGTGGAACTCTTCAATTACTACTAGTAAACCCCTCGAGCTTGGGCTCATTTGGTTTGGTTTGACGAGTCCAATAGGTATACCTTAGTAATGAGGGTCTTTCAGTGCGCTACTGACAAGAGCGTGTTTTTTAGTCTGAGTAAATTATAGTTTTAAAAAAAAAAACTAAAAAACACGCTTTTATAGCAAACCGAACTAAAAAGTAGAAAATATTTTTTAAGTGTGAAGACTGAAGAGTTTGTGTTACAGTAATGGAAATTCCAACAATCAATTACATATGACTAATCAATTTGAGATAAGATTAGAATATAAATTAAGTTATTAACAACTAATTCAATTATAGTAAAAAAGCGAGGGGTGCAATTTACTATATTTTGAAAATGACTAATTTAATAAATAGCTACCAATGAAATAATTGTAAAATTTAATAACAAGCACCCCACGCTTTTTACTATAATTGAATTATTCTCTTCACACTTAAAAATTATTTTCTACTTTTTAGTTCGGTTTACTATAAAAGCGTGTTTTTTTTTTTAACTACAATTTCGGCTACAGCCGTCACTCGGCGTCCGGGGCACGCTTTCTCGCATTCAGCCGTGGCGTTCAAAAGGTTGACGTGACCCGGATTTACGCCTACCTTAATAAGAGATATGTGTGAAAGGGGCAAAAATACAAATTTTCGTGATGGTTTCAGGAGGAATTAATGGATTCCAAAAAGATCCTTGAAGAGAGCGAGTTCTGGCTGCAAATGAAGATAGGAGACGTCGACAAAAAACTGCAATACTGTATTGACCAAATGTGGTAAATTTATTGGAGTACATATAAACCATAACAGAACATTTTATTGTACATTAACTTACACAGTTCCCACATCGCATGGTTATATTATTCTGGGATTTTATTTGACACTTAAAATTCCACGCTTCTACAAAACGTATATTAAATAATGGATAATAACCTTATACTAAGATACATTGACAAATTTAATACAATGTCATTATATATCACAGAGGACTTAATTACCCTTTTTGTAGATACTTGAACTCATCTTTGCGCGCGGCGCTATGTGCGCGTGAGTTTGTGTTGCTCGGACGACGCCTGCGCAGCCCTAGCAAGGTGGACACGAGGATAAGCTATCCCCGTCTTATCCATCAGTGCGTCTCTCTCATACTAGTATCGAAGAAAGAGATGCACTGAGATATAAGATACATACGCCTGTTTCCCAAAGGGGTAAGCAGAGACAACGGATTTCCACCTGCTACGATCCTGACACACACATTTCGCTTCGTCTACTCTCAAAAGGTAAAAGGTCTAAAGTCTAAAGGTATGCTTAGATGGTTTGGACATGTGGAGCGGATGAACGAAAGAAGACTAACGAAGCAGATTTATAAGGAGAGTGTGCATGGTAGGCAGTGGCGTAACTATACCATCTGGGGCCCGTGGCAAATTCTTTTGATGGGGCCCTATCAGTAAAATATTTTTGAGCTCGCGGCCTCTTGGGCCGGGGCCCTCTTGGGTCTGGGGCCCGTGGCATTTTGCCAGCCCTGCCACCCTATTGTTACGCCACTGATGGTAGGGTTGGAAGGGGAAGACCTCGACGAACGTACCAAAACCAGATCGAGGACGTTCTTAAGAAAGCCAAGATACGAGTCAAGAGTACCGTAAACCGGTGAGCGTGCATGAAGAACTTAATGAGGTAAATATAAGATGGGGATAACTTATCCTGCAATTTTCGGCAGGAAAATTTCGGGTCACCGCTGGATGCGAGCTGCACAGAATCGGTCGTTGTGGAGATCATTGGCCTATGTTCAGCAGTGGACGTCTTTCGGCTGAAATGATGATGATGATGATGATGAACTTATCCTCGGTTGGCCTCGTGTCAAACTTGTTAGAGCCGCTGCATGCATATAATAATACATATTACACAAGTTTACCTACACATAGCGCCGAGGTTATAGATGAGTAGAAGCTAGCATATCGAGGTTTAATTTAATTATTGTAAATTTACAGTAAATTTTTTATTGCCTTCCATAATCAGCGACTTCTTGTCAATTAATCTATTTTCTGGTACCAAGGCGAGTTTTGTACGCAACTTTGGGAGTTTATACCATTGGGCTACGGACGATTATGGAATGCGCATTGCATGTATTGTTATCGGCGTTATTCCGGAGGAGATACCTAAAAATTATGACACATTAAACTTCATTGTCAAACTTGGAACTTTTGTAGTTTTGCCATTTCTGTCTGTCTGTCTTTCTTTCTGCATATCACAGCCAGCTAAAACTGAAAGTAAAGTACAGACCTCCCCACTGTATATGGTTCGACACGCACTTTGCCGGTTTTTGCATTTTTTAAAATTAATATTTGTATTTGCGACTGAGCTATAATTGTATAAATATAAATCCTAAATGAGAACCCTGTACGTTCAATTCGAAATATAAGTTGGTGCATTTGATCGCATGTTTATTTCAGTAATTTTGGTTTTTTCTAAAATGATACTGCTGTAGTGCTGTGGACATTTTAGGGTTCCGTACCTCAAAATCAAAAAAAAAACGGAACCCTTATAGGATCACTCGTGTGTCTGTCTGTCCATCTGTCACAGCCAATTTGCTCCGGAACTACTGGACGGATTGAGTTGAATTTTGGTACACTTATGGAAGTCGGTGACCACAACACGGACATGTAACGTAAATACTTAAATGAATTTTAAACATGGGGCCCACTTTTAGGGGTTAATTAGAAAATTAAAAAAAGTTTTGAAAACCTTGGCGTGTGACATATCAAATGAAATGACTTGTTGTTAGGATCTTAAATATATATTTTTTTTATAATTTTCAGAAAAATGGTATTGAAGATATTTAGGAAAATAGGCGAAAATGGCCATTCCACCCTAATCTCCAAAATGACTGGGCCCAAAATTTCGAAAAAAATACAGTAAATAGCTCTTTACCTATAGATTACAGGAGAACCTATAAATTCGAATTAACTCTTCTTTTGTGCAAATATCTAAATTCTATTGAAAGTAGCTCCATAAAGCTTTGAGTAACACTGAGCGATATTTTGTGTAGCTAAAGTTATATTAAATTATTACTATGATGCATTTCTTTTGTTCGAATCGTACAATGTTTGTTGTCAGCAGGATATGGAGGTGTTAAGTAAACAAAACTTACATTATTAAGAGAACACTATAGGAGATTCGTATGTCATGCAAGAGCTTCTGTAAAACATCTACGAAACGAATTGAATTGACTCTTATAGCTTACTTACATGCAGCCGCCACTGCTGCTCGCGCTGCCAGAAATAATTCCTACTGCTTTCGAAGGCAGTGGGTGTTTACATGCTGCTACCTGACTCACTGCGCGCCGCAACGCGAGTAGCAGCGGTAGGAGCAGGAGTGACCCATTTTTACATACTCGCGCTGCCCACTTCCATGCCCAGTTCCCTGCTCACATCGGCTGCATGTTAATGAGGCACTAAATTGCACTGTCAACTTTTTGATTCAATATAAAATGGATGCGTGCGTCACTTATTCTAAAAACTAACATATTTTTATTGCACCATTACGTCCAATGCTCACGATCTTAGCTTAAATTATTGCGAAATCATTGGCACTTAATAAGTACAATCTTATAAATATCAATAAGTACTCTAAGTGGTAAACGTTAACAATAAATCATATATCAATAATTCAAAAGGGTAATAAATAACATCCCAAAAATGGTTCAGGAAAACAAATTACCTAAATCAGACGACACGCCCCTGGTCCAGTAGGGTGAGATTATTCATCCTGCCATCGTGGTCACCCATTTCGATTTGTTCTTTAAGAAGCTCCAATTCTTTGATCCCCGTTACCGTGACCTCGTATTTGTGCGTTGCAAGCGACATATAGAAGTGTATCGCAAACGCTAGGAACACAATCATAACTGGTATAAGGACGACGCACGCGGACCACGCCGCGGCTTCGCTTAGATCATAGAACTTCACCCAGCACAGAATAGCTATTTCTACTAGGAAGAGTATTAGGCCTAGCAATGTCGAGAAGGCCCATGCGATCTCGATGTACCAGTGGAGTCTCTCGTGTGGGGACTCGTGGACGAGGGCTATGCTGTGGAGGTTACCCACGGCTTCGATGTTCGGTAGGATGCAGGTGCTTATCATGAGGGCCAGCATATGGACGGCGACCAGGAGCGTCGTGCAAACTGTGAAGGCGACGAGCATCGATACGGGCACTTTGGTGTTCTCCGGGGGGTTCAGCTGCACCTCTACCATAGCTACCTGTGGACAAAATGACCGTCAAACAAAAATGTACCTAAAGGGCAAAATGATGAATTCCATTCTCCATAACACGATTTCGGGCAAGTCGGCGGCTAATTTGAGTTTCCAGCGCTGGAGTTTTTGAAACGGGCTCAATTAGTTCCATGCGATATTTTAATTAAAATTCAGTGGTCCGGAGCACTAGTAGGTACTTAATTTGATATCTATCACTCAGTCAAACATGTAAGTACCTAAAGGATGCACTGAGCGACAAATGACTCGCAGGCAGGTTGTGCTAGACTGGATTTTTAAGCTCCAGTTAAAAATATCACTTAACTCTTAAACTCCTCATTGGAGAGTTCGAATATCAAAAATGACCCTCGGGCTCTATTCGACATCCGCCTTTGCTATCAACTTAAGAGGCCACATATGCTAAGGTTGCGACGTTTGGCGATCTAGATTTCAATACTGACAGGGACTACGTGTTTGTTCTTTGAACATATTAAACTTGAACATTTGTTATTGAAATGCTTAAACGTGAAAACACGATTAGTAATAAAAACCTCGATACTTTTATTTTTCAAACAACGCTTTTTTAACATATTTTTGAGTGAATCTTCGAAACCCTATGGTCTTTAACGATGATTTTTGGTTAAATAGTTGAGTAACAACTTCTCAATTCGCTAAAAAGGATTTTTTAATAGATGTTATGGTTCTCTAATAAACAGCAAAAAAACTCAGATTTTCGTGAACGCGTGCGCGCGCAGTGGTTGTAACAGCCACGGCTGAGAGCGAGCTATTTTAAAATGAAACCCAACGTCATATAGTTCAGTTCTGATTGATGCAAAATGAGGTGCTTAATCTAGTCATATGTGGGCTCTTAAAGAGCTACCATGTTGTAGCAAAATAATTTGCCTGACCGGAAACAAACGCTACATTACAATGTGTTGTCATTATCAAAAGCAACATTTACTTTCAGTGCTCGGCTCATGCTCAGCTTATCTGCCAGCGTGAACAAAGATACTATACATGTTATAATCATACCCAATGGCAATTCTATTGTTCAAGGGTTTGATTATTGAATACAATAATTTTCAAGGCGAGCTGTATCACAACATATATTTTTTTTATAATCATATTAATCTAGTCTTTTATGGCTCCTCTTCACATTGGGCCAACATGGTCTGTATTCGTGAGCTGTCGGTACATCAAAAGAATCGATGATGGTATATACGCGTGTCCACACAATAGGCGTGTTTCCTTAAAAAATCTAATTAGTCCGTAATTTACATTATCAAAAAATATTGAACACATGTTTTTTCTTTAGTCAATTAAACAAAAAATTACGAAGATAGCAGTGCGTTGAAGTTCCGCGTGACGTCACGACTTTGCACACTTTTTACCATTAAGTGACGTCCCGAACTTTGATGCTCGTTATCTTTGTCAATTTTGATTGATTAGATGAAGCAAAAAATACATGTTCAATATGTTTTGATAATCTTACTGACGGACTTATTAGAATTATTATGTCGCACAGCAGCGGCCGAGTAAGAAAGCAGTGCGTGGTCTGTGGCGTGGTTGTGGATTTTTGTTTACTTTACTTACTTGCTTACCTGCTACAAGATATTACTTCTTGCAGTTTCATGATTCTAGGTCAACGGAACGACTTGAGACTTTTGATGAACATTCCGATAGTGGTTATATTTCTTTATTTCTCTATCTATTTATATAAAAACCTATGACCTCTGTAATCCGAACCCCGTCTAATTCGAACATCTCTGTAATCCGAACGCCTCACCCCCGCCCGCGCTTTTTCACGCGCGCGCGATAAAGCTTTTTATTTGTCACTAGCTAGTGCCCGCGACTTCGTCTGCGAAGAATAATAATTTAAGTAACCTAGGTACTTTTAAACCTTCCCTAGACCTCCACGAACATTTCAAGACTAAGATAAGATAAATCCGTTCAGCCGTTCTCGAGTTTTAGTGAGACTAACGAACAGCAATTCATTTTTATATATATAGAAGAAGAAGATTAAATACCTCCCGACAAACTAAAATATTGGATTTCTTAAAAAAAGTTTAATAAATACATATGTATAACGTTTATTTACCTAATTTCCGTATCCCTTGATTATGTTCTCACAAAGGGATTCTTGTTTTAGCCTTCGGATATGCCCTTCGAGGTTCGTTATTAAGAACAAGATAAACCTTCTCGTGAGGTCCTCGCTAGCCGGTGGCATTTCGGATTGGCAGGGGTCCGCCAGTCAAACCCTCCTGGCGCTCAACAATTAGTAATTAGGTTTTAGGAATAAGTTAGTTAATAGTTATTTAGGTTAATATTCTACTTGAAATATATTTTAATTACGTTCATGTATTGATTTTATTTATTAGGCAAGCTAACCCATAACAAATAGCGCCCAACGTTAAAAAAATAAGGGTTAGTAGGTGTTAGTTTATCACAATAGTTTATAATTAAGATCTTACTCGCGATCTAAATATTTTATTTATCTAGAGTGTTACTAGGTTGATGTTACTGTTGATTAGTGACTTTAAATAGTATTTGTATTTTATTTTCTCGATATCAACTTGGTATTGGTAGTGCACCGTGAATTTATAATTAACGGTAGTTTTTTTTCTTAATGTTGATAACTTGTTTTTATTCCGTGTTTTCAGAATTGTATTAAGAAAATAAAACGGGTTATACAAAAACATATTCTGTCATACTTTTGTAGTGTTTACGGCTTTGAACTAGTTTTATTATTGATTCTGTAGGGCTCTATATCAATTTTGTAAAATGGATCCGAATTACTTGTTAAAGGATGAGCTGCAATATGAACTCGCAAGCCGAGGAATTAAATTAACGAGTACAGCTCCGGTCTTAAAAAAAATTGCTTAATGAGGTGTTGCTTAGTGAGCAATCCGAGGGCCCTGCGCAAGAGATTAAGTCACCGCAGTCAGCAGGATCGCTGAGCTCACTTTCAGAATTTGAGGTGTGTTCCGAAAAATTGAATGTGCTATCCAATTACGTTTCTGAAATAGTGGGGAAACCAGATAAAGTATTGTTCAAACGGCTCGTCTCCAGACTGTATCACGTGGAAAACAGATTGAACTTGCTTCATCCAGGGAATGAAGATGATGGTATTAGGAAGGAAGCTCTCAAACAACAATGTCATGTGCTGCTGGAAAGGTTAGAAGGGCAGGATGATGTGGTGGAAGATGAGAATCTAACGAATCAGGATAAGGAAATTTTGCATGAAACTTTAGGGGACTTAGGGCTCCGTATTATAAGAAAATTTGAAACACAAACAAGTCTGGCCAATGGACCGGTTAGTGGGGATAGGCTAAGAGAGGATGTTGACGTTAGGAAGCCCGCAGCACAAGAGAGTAGAAATGTTAGTTTTGTAACTGGTCTATGGGATAGTGATAGGCATAATAATGTAGGAAAAGCACGACTACAGCGCATGTCAACGGTGGAGGAGGATGTTTCCAAGCGAAAGTTAGTTCCAATTTATCAGTGGGGACTTAAATTCTCAGGAGGAAGCAGTATAAGTGTGAATGCCTTCTTAGAACGAGTTGGGGAATTAAAAGAGGCCAGGAATGCAACAGATATAGATCTATGGCGTTACGCAATTGATTTTTTTGAAGGAGACGCTTTAATTTGGTATAGGGCAAATAAAGAGTATGCGAGTAATTGGGAAGATCTAGCCATTTTGCTTAGGCGTGCATTTCAAAATCCCTTCTACCAAGAAGAACTGCTAGCGGAAATAAGAGAAAGGACCCAAGGGATTGATGAACCTGTTTTGATTTATGTTGCAGTTATGCAAAATTTGTTCAAAAGATTACCTAATAAAATCACAGAGAAGGAAAAGTTGATGATAATTTTAAAGAACTTACAGCCATACTATCAGAAAGCGGTATGCAGGGATGAATTCTTCTCGATTCCAGATCTAGTGGACGTGCTTAGGGTCATCGAGAGGACGAAAGTAAATTGTGATAAATTTGGAAAATCCAAGAGATCATACCTGTGCTTAAGACATGTGTGCATTTGGAAATTACCCACATAATTGTGATGTGAATAATTAATAGCCTAACTTATCGAAATTGTGGCAATTAAAGATATTATTTTGTTTGAGATTGTGTTTACGGCGAAGGGGTGAGTCTAGATATTAAGGCGCAGTGTTTACCTAATTTCCGTATCCCTTGATTATGTTCTCACAAAGGGATTCTTGTTTTAGCCTTCGGATATGCCCTTCGAGGTTCGTTATTAAGAACAAGATAAACCTTCTCGTGAGGTCCTCGCTAGCCGGTGGCATTTCGGATTGGCAGGGGTCCGCCAGTCAAACCCTCCTGGCGCTCAACAATTAGTAATTAGGTTTTAGGAATAAGTTAGTTAATAGTTATTTAGGTTAATATTCTACTTGAAATATATTTTAATTACGTTCATGTATTGATTTTATTTATTAGGCAAGCTAACCCATAACAAGATGAATATACATTTCTAATTTCACAATACTATAAGTTTTATATCATAAAAAATACCCTATAAAAAAAAATGTACTATAATCCGAACGCTCCACGGATCCGAACGGGGGGTAAATTTTTGGGGTTCGGATTAAAGAGGTTCTGCTGTACTGAGCAAATAAATGGCAGCAGTCACTATCACTTCGACGTCCATCTTGATGATTCTGCAAATGTCGAGGTTGGATAAGACACGGCCTGAAGACTATTGGTCCATCTTCCAAACCATGGCCACGCATCGGGTTGCTGTCTGCGCGGATGTGTAGACAGCAACCCGAGACGTGGCCATGATCGAGTCGATGTTGGCCACTTATTTATTCGCCCATGTTGAGAGTATGAAGAGGCGCAATTTGGTGTAAATTTGTACGTTTAATTGGTATCAGTATGGTTCAAATTTATATGGACAACGTCATCGTTTATAGTCGCATTTAATGCTCTTGTACTGTTGCGTAGGTACAGGCCGAATCATCAGTGCACTCTGAAGTTCACAACAACTTGAAGTTTGGCGAAGTGTGTAGCAGACTCCCTAAGGTGCACAATCCTTACTAATACTATAAATCCGAAAGTGCGTTTGTTTCTCTTTAACGTCAAAACGGAGCGACCGATTGATTTAATTGCTTGGCTATCCAATGATAGTTGGAGGGCCGCAGTGGGTGGCCAGGGGGACTAGCACATGCCCGCGAGTCGTTTGTTGCTCAGTGCGTCTTTGTCAAACTAGTCAAATATGTAAGGGATGCACTGAGCGACAAATGACTCGCGGGCAGGTCGTGCTAGACGCGCAGAGAATCGTACAATTGCGCGTGACCATTGCAGCATAATCTACGCTGCCTTTATACAACTTTAAAAGGACTGTGGACCAACGGCAAAAATCACCCTTTTCATAATTCATACAAAAGGCGAAAAGATTTCCACCCCTTAAAAGTTAACCGATTTTGATCAATTTTTGATAGGTTGTCAGTTAGAACAAAATCTAGTTATATACGTTGTTTGTGAAAGTCAAATAATGCCGAAATTAGTTTTGTATGACAATAATGAAACCACAATAAAACTGAATTTATTGACTATACTGAAAAAAAAAAACGTAAGACCTAGATTTTGTTCTTACTGAAAACCTGTCAAAAACTGGTAAACATCGATTAACATTTAAGAGGTGGAAATCGTTATAGCCTTTTGTATGAAAAGCCGTAGGTTCACAATTCCCTTAAGATGTCGTGTATCGTGTTACGACACATACCATAGCGAATCCGGACAGTAGAGCTGAGGTTTTACTCGAAGCCTTCAGTTTCGCGCGGCTCAGTTGTAGCTTCCGCCATGACAGATACGCCGGCGTATGAAGCCCGTCGTCGGACTGTATCGGCGCCTCCCCCGACATAACGCACTTGTGCTGCAAGGGAAACGGAACATTAACGACACTCTGGTACCTTTATAAATTGCTCACATAAGCCTTTCACCTTTAGAGCTAGTTTCAAATAACGCTAATACTCTGTTCGGATAGGTATTTAACCTAATGAAAACAAACTAAACCACGTGACTCGGCTAACCAGCCAATCAAGACATAGGAAAGGATTCACTGGATTGGCTGGAGCCGAGTCACGTGGCTTGTAAGGTTTTTCAACAAACTGCCCAGCAATCTTAAAAACATAAGTAGTCCTAATATATTTAAAAACAAAATAAGGTCACTTTTGTTGGAAAAATGCTACTACACTGATGATTTTTTTCAAATAAATTAAAATATTGTACTTATTAGTTAAGTATTACCTGTGACATTATTAATTGAAATTTAAATGATATGCCTAATTACTTATTTATTTTTTATTATTAGTGAATTTCATACACAATGTACATTGTTATTGAATAAATAAATACAAATAAATATAAATTTAGTTAACCTTTTGACCGCCACAGTCGGCTGCAGCCGTCAGCGGCTAGTCCTTCATTACCTTGACTTAAAGTTGAAATTCGTGTTACTTCTCAGACATGCTTGGCGGCCAAAAGGTTAACTACCTAAATCTTTATTTGATAATGTACCATAATGTAATGGACGGACTAATTCGAATTATATATTTTTTTACCCAGGAAACATCCCTATTCGTATTCAGATAGTTTTGATCATCTTGTTCTCACTGCGGACCTCGAAAGATTGACACGGTGATAACTTAACCCTGTCTTATCTCTTTCGTTGGCACCAGTGTGAGAGAGACGCACTTAGAGATAAGCGGTGTTAACTTATCCTCGTGTCAACCTTGCTAGGGCCGCTGATAACTTCGATACTGTTAGTTATCACATTCTGTGCTTTGTTTGTGTGCAGTGAAGAAAAAGCGGGTAGTATAGTATTAAGTAAGACATCCTGAAAATTAGGATTACAATTATTTAAAGATCGGCAGACATTTATTACGATAAGAATCCGTCCCTTTCGCAACATACTCCTAGAAAATACAAATAATAAACCAATAGTCAAATTAAAACTTTCGTGAGACATTATAAATACTTGAAAAACACGGCTTTACTCACGAATCTCACGATTTATTGTCAGAAATAGTCCGACATGTTTCGAACTCGAATGGAGTCCTTCTTCAGGGTTTGAGTGCGGTCGCGGCGAAAAAATAAATCGTGAGTAAAGCCGCGTGTTTTTTCAAGTAATAATAAACCAAGGTCTATGCATTGTTGATCTGGCATCTTATCTCATGTAAGTATACCTCAACCAATGTAAAAAGAGCGCTGATTGTGATACATTTTATATGGCCGTCAGCGCTCTTTTTACACCTATACCTATCTTTATAAAAACTGGCATGAACCAGTCAACCATGCCAATACTGGTGTGGTCAGTATTTAATGATTGACTAGTTGAGCCGCCAGAGCTTTACTTGCGGTATTTTCCATACAAACTTTACCATTCCTTTCAAAACATCCGTCCTCAGTCCTAGGGTACTCGAGGCATATTTCCTCCGAATTTCAAATCTCTAGGACCACCGGTTTATTGTGAATTGTCTGTCAGTCAGTCACGGTACTGTTTTATAAGTAAAGATAGCTGGCTAGAATCAAATGAGCCAACAGAAGGCTAGTAATTCTAGCCAATAATGTGTTGCATTGCTTTAATTTTTAGCATTGCACTCCTGCAACCGCCGAGGCTCGACCCAGCTTTAGTAATAATAACTTAACTGAGTATAGTTTAGTAAAAATTGGATGTTGACTGACTAAGTATTTGTATAGATATAAGTGGAAACTATCAAATTCAAAAACAGTGAAAGTTAGTCAGTCTTAAATAAATTATAGGTAGTCAAATTTAAAAACCGTTTTAATCAAATAGTTCAACTGGAAATTTGTGCAACAAAAGACAAAAATCAAGCAGAAAAAGTGTTAAAGCGTCATGTTAACTCAGCAAATAATACATAAGTATAGGTAGGTATGATTTTTCAATATGATTCTGCAGCAATAATGTAGGTACCTACGCCATGTTCTGCTATACATAGCTGTTTACATTAAAACATGCCGTCCTATTTTATAGCATCATATTAACTGTGACCACATGTGTTCAACTGCCATTCGCAATTTGCAAGAACAATATGCCGTATCAGACCTTGATTTGCATACAAGATATATATCCATAGGTACCATATTGATAGAAGAGATCACTACATTAATGAATTAATTATAAAACTCAACACAGTCACAGTAAGTTCACATTAAAATGACACATTCACATGGCAAGTTTATTGAATTTGATCCCATTGTTTTATCAGAGAATGATCACTACAGACAGATTAAAAACAATAAAAGCCTGTAACAGTATGAAATTCCGCTTACATTGATGCAAGTGTTCACATATATGTTTTTTCTAGTGAACATGTGAGTATTAGAGGCATGGAGCAACCTTGAAAATACGAAAACACAATATTGCAAAATTATAACTAATAATAAACTTTGTTAGAGAAGTGTGAGAAGAAAATTAAATACTTATTAGAAGGTGAAGGTGGGTATTCGGTTTTGAGTGTGAATCACTTTAATGATAATGATTTTCTAGTAATGAGTGTGTCAAGTCTTATATTAGGGTGGCTTGCACCAAAATCATAAGTCTGATTTAAGTTGTTAAACCTGATGAGTCTGATAGTTCTATACATATTGACACAACTAAACCATACTTAACAATAAAACTAGATTCAAAGTTATACTTCGGTTGTAAGAGTTAAATTATATTAATTCATTATGGATTAACACACAAAGCAGGCTTTAGAATGGAGCAAAAAGGTCAGCAAATTCAGGCTTGTGTATATTTATTTTCAGATCATCATTTTGTCAATTTAAAATGATAGCTTAGTAAGAATGAATGCTATCAACTGGAAACAATTGCAATGCTAAGTTACATATTGCTCAATTCTTCAAACCAGGGGGGCTAGCACGACATGTCCACGAGTCGTTTGTCACTCAGTGAGTCTCTGTCAAACATGTAAGGGATGCACTGAGTGACAAATGACTTGCAGGCAGGTCGTGCTAGATGTGCAGCATCACAAAGATGGATCAACATCAACTCATATTAAAGATAATCCATAGATTGTCTGTAAACATAAATATCAGTATATATTAGAACATTATTTGAACCCATTAACCTGTGCGTGACAGCAGAGCGGTGCACACTAACAAAAATTAATAATTGCCCAATACCAAAGACTTGCTTCTAAAGGGGCTCATAAAAGGGGGGAATTCTTCAGCAATTTATTGCTGAAATTCAGACTATCCCCAAGAAGATTACATCACTAATAGGGACAAAAAGTTTGTATGTAAACGTTGGAGGATAGCCCGAATTGGAGCAATAAACTGCTAAAAAACTAGCCCAATTACAAGCCTCTTAAGAGATGTTGAAATATATTCATTTCAATGTCACACTAGATTATAATCAGTAATAAAATTATCTGCTCATAGCAGGCAAATTGAAAGCATTAGTTAAAATTTTAAACAGCTAATCATTTACTTTTAACATTTTGACAACAAGACAGTAAAAGGTTGAATAAAAATTTGGTATTAGACAATGAATGGAACTATGCACATCACAAAACTGAACTTTGCAATGTACCGGGGCAATACAAGAGGGAACTATCACTAAAGGAGGAAGGCAAGCCCTTTCCCAACTCTATAAACTGTTAACTCACTCTTTATTAGAGAGGATCAGGTATGCTGTGGGTGCCTCCGTGAACCACAAAACCAAATCTAAAGGCTTTGCAAATCTGACATCAAAGTCACTAGGAAAAAAATAAAAATAAATTAGTTCAAACCGACTGTATTTGTGCATAAACTTGTTTATGCAAGTACAGATCTAATTAAGACCATGCACTGTTTTTATGTCGTTCTTTTTTATAACTACCATGTAATTAGCAATAAATAATAATAATGGAAGCAATCACTGCTAGTATTTATATGTTCACAATACCCAACACTGTACGGATAACTAAATAAACAATTTAACATTGATTGTTTTAACTTCTTTGAAACATTGTTAAACTCATTAACTTTGAAAATATAGATTAAAAAAAATCTTCAAAATTGAAATTGTTGAACCAACACAATTGTGCCAAAAAAACGGTGCACAGTCTCGGTAACACCTCTGTAAGTGGTTGTTCAGCACTTATATTTTGTAAATAGTTCCCATTCACCTTTAAACCGAAAAACGACTATTTGGTAACATCCAGCCAGTGTCAGCAATATAAAGTTAAATATGTGCCACAACTGCACAACAGAGAGCCGTTTAACAGACTGCATAAAAATACGAAAGAAACTGGTGAGATAGTAGTGCGTGCGACCGTGTAAACACTGCACATTCCGCACGAGACGCTTAGTGCGCGGTACAAAAAACATGCTGGGGAACATCATACCTTGCTCATTTTTGGACACCAGTTATTAGAATGACCGTACCGACTGCCTGGGCCATGTGTACTGCCCGACCAAACCGACATACCTAAACAAATTGCACGACAGTCCTTCGATTCGATGCGACGAGGTCACTTTTTGTTAGCTACTTTATCACTCCATGGATCCACTGCACGTAGGATTTAATTGAAATTTGGTTAACGAAAATGATGAGGGAAAGTTTTTTTCTATTGCTACTACATTTATTATAATTTATAAAACAATTAAATTAAATAGATCATTCGTTCTCGTGATTCACGTCACGTAAATGTCAAACATACGTCAGAGTTAAGGCGTTTTTCGTCAATTCCACACTGAAACAAGAAAATAGTAAAATATTAAAATCGTAACTCTGAAATATCATGTGTTAGAAAAAAAATGCAATAATGTTATATAATTGAAAACTATATAGGTAATATAAAATTAATTAAAGTCTTTGCATTCGTGCTGATGATTCTGATTTTGTTATTTTGACAATAAAAAACCGGTATAAGAAACACGCATAGTGTTGGACATCACTTGTGAATGAAAGGAAATGATAAATTACCATTAGCATAAGTGTGAAAGAGATGCTCTTACGCGTGTATTCATTTGTGGAACGGTAACGGTACGTGCGGGAGTGTCCGTGAAGTCTTGCAAACCAGAATGATAAGCGAGTGAGTGACTGTGACAAGTGTAAGCTGTATGGTTCGTTTGGATAGTGGATAATGTAGGTCGGATACGGCAGTTTGTTTTGGTTAATTATTAGATGTTTGTTGGACATTAAAACGCTGAGATTAAATTGGTGCGTGGCCTCATTTACGGATGCTGAAGTCAGAAGTACTGTCCGTGTAAGGTACTTTAAAGTAAACAGTTTGTGTTCCCGCTTATTGAAAGTGCATTGCGATGGCTGAAGCTGCAGTGGCGACCACCACCAACCCCAACGCGGAGATCGTGCGGGGCCAGGTATTCGAAGTGGGGCCCCGGTACGTGAATCTGCAGTACATTGGAGAAGGCGCTTATGGAATGGTTGTGTAAGTATTCACTTTAACACCATACCGCGATAAGTTGCTAATATTCGCGTATGATATAACTTTTATTGAACTCGTATTACTCACGTGTATCATCACCTAAGCTGTGCGTAAGATAATAGTTTGTATACATGAATTTTCTCATTTAGAAATGTGACAAATTACGAGCACAACCTAATACAAAACTATCCAAGTGGATGCAGTATCAGGGTATTTCATGTTGAGTAAAATAAAAAAACGTAAAAGAAAAACAACTCTAGTCACCAACTAGATAGAATGTGATAGTTATTTGCACAGATTGATAAAAAATATGGGATAAATATTTTTTTATTTGAAAGAATTTTAAAGGAAAGGAATATGTTTTGTTATAAGTATGTAGTCCTTAGTGCCTACTATCAACAATTTAATTAGCATCTTTTTTCCATGGCTATACAGGTCTATTAGGGAGCAGAAATATTGATCGCATTATAAGTGAAAATAAAATTACACACACACGAAGGCTCACAACGAAGGAGGAATATTTTTTTTATTGTCAAAACTAAATAGCACAATAAGAATTACATAATACAATACTTAACAACATAAAAACGATTACTTTATTCAAAAGCAGCAAGCTCACTCTAATTGCAAATAGCTGTCCTTTGAGACTTGCTTGCAGACATCTTGTTCTCACCCTATACGTTTTTATCCGAGGTTTTACACTTGTACTTTTTGCTCTATTTTCTTTCCCTGTTACTATATCATCAAGTATTTTGCATTTTTTAATTTATTTATTACCCTTTTGCTGCTGAATTATTAAACGTACATGGATTGTTGCATCATTTTTTTTTTGTTTGTTTTCTGGAATTCGTCTTTTATTATTATCTATTGTAGTTCCTTGCTGGAATTCGTCTTTTATTATTATCCATTGTAATGTCTTATCTAATAAATTTTAGTATTATTTATAATATTCTTATTACATAAATTTGGTCAACTCAGTACGCCCGTTGGATGAAGGCCTCCTCCAGTCGTCTCCACTCTTTCCTATCTTGTGTCGTCCTACTCCATGTACGTCCCAACATTTCTTCTAGGTCTTTGCACCATATTATCTTTGGTCTCCCTTTTGCTCTTTTACTGTCCCGTGGGTACCAATCAGTGACCTTTATGGACCATCTTTCATCTTTCATTTTGCATTATCTGATGTTAAATGTAAAAAAATAACTACATTTGACAATGCAATTAGTATGTATACATAATCTTATCATTAATAGGTACATAATGCATAATAAAAATGCACAATATAGAGTACTGCATCAATCCCAAATTGCTCCCCTCTAAGGTTTTTTTTATTCTTTATTAGATTTTAGCGATATGTAATTAAAAAAATTAATTTATTCCCAATCATTCAGTAATTTTGGAAACATTTGAAATATTAATACTAAATAAAGGTTCCATAAATTTTCCGATCACTTTCTATGATTAAGTATGATTAAATGTATTATGAAGATTAGAATTATTTGACTTAACTCATTTTGTACAGACAAACAAAAATTCTGTTAGATGTAGATCTGGTTAAGGTATTAAATGTGCTAATTGAAAAACAAATTGACATTTAATAGTTTCTTAATCAAAAACAGACATCAATTTTATTTATTTATCTTGATAGATACCTATAGCCTGGTTAATGTGTAGTGTATGATGTCATGCCATTGGGCTCAAGGTCAAGATATCTGATCATATCCTCATACCGAATCTTATCTTATCACAAGTAGGTGTGCCAATCATAGTTATAATTTAATACAATGACACATTGAATTCCAAATGCAAGTTTAATCAGCTGTTTGTGATGACTCTTTAAGAAGCCGGTTTATTTTTATGGATGCATCACCCTGTTCATTCCGAACAATAAGGAATCTTGCTCACACGGAAAAACATGTGACAATCAGTTTTATATTGGAGATCAGAGGGCACATTTTGTTATTGACACAAAATTATATAAATAAAAATTAAATGTTAATGCGTAACCTCATATAGGTAAATACGCCATGTAGAATCAATGAACAAAATCCAAAACAAACTACCTAAATAGCTACCTTACGCACTCACCCAGGCCAGATAGATAAAAGTACCATATATGTTAATAAATAGTAGACCCGCCACAGCTTCGCCCGCAGTATTTTCCATACAATCTTTATCACATTTTCAAAAAATCCCTCCTTAGTGCACTTCTAGGGTACTCGAGGAATGTCTCCTACAAATTTCAAACCTCTAGGACCACCCGTTTAGGCTGTGCGTTGTCTATAAATGAGTCACCGTACTGTTTTATATGTACCTATTGAGGAAAATTATTATTTAATTTCGTAAAGAATATAATGTTTACGATGACTTTTGTTTTGTTTGACTATTGGCCGAATTCAGAAAGGCCACTCAAATTGAGCTTTAATTAATATCTAATAAGATGCTTAAGTAGCGTTTCTGAATTCGGCCATATAACGTGTATGCATGACCATGCAACATACTCTCTATTGGGTATTACGTATAAACACAAAAGTAGGGAAAAAGAGAAAAATACCTACCAACAAATTTGTGAAAGGGCTTGGTCTATTCAAAACTGGCTTAAAATTTAATTCATTGACATCAAATTAGCAGCTGCTGCACGAGCTGCGTAGGAGAATTATTGAAAAAAATGCGCATGAATTTAAATAAAAAACACGTTTTGATTATGGGTTGTAGTAGGTACCTACCAACTTTTTTGAAGAAGAATAGCGGAGATTTGGTTTCTTTGCGGTGAAAGTGCCGACTTCAGATCCATCATCCTCCATGTTGGTGGAATTTTGTTCCGGTCGATTAGGGTGTCGTTAGCCAACAGGAAAACCGCCAAAATACGACGCATTTGGCCCAGAATTCCTCCATAATGAAGGCTGACGGATCTTCAGTCACTTCTCACAAACGACTTGAAGTTCTCCATGTGGCCAGATTCCAACCGCTCCACTTTCAGGACTATTCCGATTTTCACTCTACTCTTCGATCTCCTTCGCCATTAATAGATGAAAGCAATCGGAACACGCGTATATATATATAATGTATTTTATCTACACCCATATCATAAAACCTCCATAGTGTAATCAAAAACCCTAGGAAATAACCACCATTTTGACAACCAATTAGGTAAAACGAGTGCTGCAATGTTATTCCCGTATCGTTTTTAGTATAGAAATGAGATTAAATTTGGAACAGCTGTCAAAACTCAAGTGGGTCTCTATTCTAGTATCCATAGATATTAAAACAGTTATTGACACGAAACGTCAATTCAGTATGTTTTTTTAATATAAACTGCACAACATTTGATCTCGAGTGACATGAGAATAGAGACTTCATTCGTTTGTCTATGATTTAAAAAAAAATGGGGTTGACGGAGGATCGAATTGCCGCCATTATGTTGGTGTTTTGCTGACCGAAAGTAGAATTGTTGTTGAGTTGAATAGAAAAAGTTGTTTGTAATTTACATTTTAGTTGAAAATATGAATAGTAGTCTTCTCGGAGTGTGTGTGATGTGAAAATGCGCCGGATATCGGAAATATGCAGCCACGATTGCAACAAATAACTTGTTGCCAGAAAATATTGTTTCTGAACCCATCATGGAGGATTTATAATATTTGTGTAGATAAAGTTATGTATGCAACTCTGGATAATTTGGCCTTAAAACACACGTGCGATCTTATTATGAAACTCGCTAAAGCTCGTTTCATGAAAACCGCACTAGTGTTTTAAGGCCTATCATTATGCAACCGTTGCATAAACTACTATTACCGGTGTAAGAAAATACTGCTGCTTATAGTACTCATTTATGTAGTTACTACAGCTAAGATTTTTCCTAAGAAGGTACATTAAAGCCTGTAAGTATATGAAAATTTTGTTTATCCAAAGTATATCTATCGCCATTGCTCTGGTCCATTTATTCCCTGCCGCGCTGAAAATCCAAATAAATACTCATTTACTACAACAATGTTCACATACATACATACATATATCACGTCTGTTTCCCAAAAGAGTAGGCAGAGACCACGGATTTCCACCTGCTACGATCCTGACACACCTTTCGCTTCGTCTACTCTCATTAAGTTCTTCATGCACGCTCGCCGGTTTTGGGTACTCTTGACCTGGCCTTTCTTAGGAACGTTCTCGATCTGGTTCACCTGGTGGTGGAATGTTCACGTCATGAGCTAAAATATCTATATTAATGGAGACCATTGAATTGGACGTTTATTTCTTTTATTAGTTCTCGTGAGTAATGACGCCCTTACTTATAGTTATCAGTTAGTTACAAGCCTTTTAATCGATGTGCTTGGATGTATTTTAGTCGCCATTAATGATTGATTGCGTGTCCAATACTATACTTAATTTCTCAAAGGGGAGTATGTGGCTCTATAATTTAGTAATTTAAGGCTTCACACCAGTGGCGAAGCGTGAAATATTTCCTAAGGGAAGCCGGTAAAATTAAAACCGGACGTGCGAGTCTGACATTTAGTTAGAGTAACATGGACTTTACTGATAGCTAGCCGTAGCTTTCTAGCTTGGTAAAGCCGTGAGGAATCGGCTTGTAGGTAGGATTCGCCACTGCTTCACACATAGAAACGTGGGTCAGAAGCGGCTCCGCGTAAGCAGTGTCACAAGAACTGTAACTTACATACATTACATACATAGCATCACGCCCGAAATCCCTAATGGGGTGGGCAGAGCCACAAGACTACTTCTGGCCACGTTCGATTAATTAGTCCTAAGATGGTATGATGAACCGTATGGTGACAGGTGATCAGCCCATCGCCCATACAGATAGTCCACCATGTTGGAGAGGACCCATCCCTTAGTCGACTTTTACGACATGCCAGGATGATAAGCATCTGCACGCATTCTATGCTATTTCTTCACTCCCAGGACAGTAGAGGAGGGCAACTGTAACTTATATAAATTAAACAAATAAAAAAAACCCGAATGGTGAGGAATTGGGAAACCTGCATTCTGCAGGTGATGCTGCAACATCAGGTCAAGATTATTATGTTCTTGCAATATAATTGAAGTAACAGGATAACACATTTCGAATTTCCTTCATGAACTAGAAAAGAGCTGATGATCTTCAGACGGAAGAAAAGATTTTCTTGAATCATAGCTAAGAACACTCTCGATTAAGTTACCTTTCAAACAGAAAAATCCGAATCAAAATCACACAGACATCCGTCTAGGAGCTACAATTCCACAGTCAGATACACAGATACACACGTTCAACTTATAACATTCCTTTGTTTGCGTCGGGGGTTAAAAACGGAACCCTTCACATCCATCCGTACGGCTGGCTACACTCTTTACGTGGGCTTGCTTCCGACCCGCGTTTCAGTGTGGAAACCTTTACCGATTCCACCCAATGCTAGGAGAGGGAATGCGTGGACAAATGTTCCACGTATCGACCACTTTCATAGACCATATCTTCTATTACTAAGCGCACACACAGCGCTGTATAAACATCCCTCGCCCCGCAAGTTTGGCAGCTTTATTTGCTAGTAGAAGCTAAGCGGTGTATTTACCTATGGTCTGTGACCGCTTTTTACGTCTTAAGGCGCAAGAACCGACCACCATTGATGGGATCTGCCGAGATCTATTCGTCATATAGATTTCAAGTGGGCTCACCACAACTTCAGCCGAGGTATTTCCAATACAATGTTAGAATCCCCTTAGGAGTGGATTTTCCTTAAACTATTTCATAGTCTGATATCTACACCCTATAAACCTACCCGCCAAATTTCAAGTTTGTAAATTATTAGTTCCTATAATTACGTGACTAGTCACTACTAGTCACTCAGTGAGTGAGACTTAGTGCGATGTATTTCGTATTTATAATATATAGATTCTTACGAAAGCTCTTAGCTGAGCATCTTGGGCTCTTGATTATAAGCTGCTCTGAGGCACCAGGGTACTTACTGAGACCTTCATCTCGCTAAATATTAAAATGAAATCTCTTAAACTGAATTGTTTAGGTATTAACTACCTTCCTACGTTTTCTATTCGTAGCATTTACTAGGAAAGTAGTTTTCACCGATTCGTCGAACAAAATCTATATCTATTTTCGATGGCTAATTGCGATCTTACGATGGATTGTTATAAATAGCGACGATATAAAAGATGGCATTACAATCCAATGCAATAGTAATTTCGAGATGTCTCATGTAGTTGAAAACTATTTTTAATCCAAGACTGCTCGTCAATCATTGCAGAAATCTCATTACAGTCTTCAATTTGTTAAGCTGACAATAGCTGAGCTTTCTTTTATGGTAATAAAATGACTACTACATTCAATATCGGCGATTAGTCGCGAAATAGCTAGCGCACCTAAAAACTGTAACCTTCCCATAAATAATTCAAGTCAAGCGGGACCGCTGAACCGTGCATTGAACATTTAACCTTGCCTCTTAACCTTTTTCGCTTCAGCAAATACGCCCGTGGCATTTTGTGGTGTCCGTCCCTACATGTAAACTAAGCCCACATTATCGGCTAACACTTCGACGATAAAAGGTTTAAGTTATACAGCCAGTATTTATTAGCTAGCACAGAATTTATAAAAGCTCGAGTAAAGGAATTTGTATTTGTTTGCAAATCCCCTTTGCTTCTAAACGATAAAACTAGCAAATAAAATTGATAATATATTTGTTTGGATTGTGTGGATAAGTTTAGTAACTTGTGTTTATTTGCCTTTACCACAGTAGGCCTTAGTCTAGCAACCTGGTGATTTGTTATGGCTCAAAGCAGGAATACCCACAGTATACCTCCCATTTTATAGACATACAAGGGCAAGGGCCTTATAGAAATAAGGGCGACATGCAACGGAATTTTTCACGGCACGACGCCGTACCGTGGTTGATCCGTCTTTTGACGGATCCAAATAATCTTTTAGAATACGGATGTAGAAACTTTGGTCCGATGCATGCAACCATTATGTATTCCGTCAAAGTACTCGATATAGCAGAACCACAAAAATAAGTTACACGTCAAAGTTGTTATGACATGGTCAAAAGGTATATAGTTGCCTGAATCGTTTATAGAAGTGGCGGAACTGTTGGGACTCCAGACGGTCAGTTATTCCGGTCACGTCGGAGACGTCTCCGCATGATTATTGACGAATACCGAAATCTATTGTTAGCGTAATAGCGCAAATTATCTTTGTAACCTATGCGGCGATTTATTATGTTGCAGCTATGAAGAGGCGTCTTACAAAACTGACCTGATAACGTCGCATATATCGCGTTTTTTTTTTTCTTCGATTTTTAGACGAAACGATTTTAAAACGAAAAAATTGACCCTTGTAGGATCACTTCGTTGTCCGTCTGTCTGTCTGTCAAGACAGTTTTTTCTCAGGAACTCGTGGAGGTATCAAGTTGAAATTAATATCAAATACTCAAGTCTGCAATCACTTGAAGCTAAAAAGTCAACCTTCTAAGTCAACACAATCCAAAGATATGGCCGTTTTATGCCGCATATTTTGACACTCACAAGGGCATCGGGCTGGCGGGCGTGTGTGCGTGCGTGCGTCCGTGCGTCCGTCCGTGCATGTGGTGACACGTGACACACCCACCCAAACACGCACGCACGCACGGATCTCGGTATGTATTTGCCTTAGTTCCTGGAATGGAACATAGGATACTTTTCATCCTGGTAAATTCGAAAGTTGTCGAGGGAATAACTATAACCAAACTCCACGCGCACGAAGTCGCGGGCAGAAGCTAGTTCTTGATAAATGAAACCTTTTATTAAATTTAAAGGTTAGATATATTCATTAATAAGCTAATGAAGTATTTATTAGATAATTATGATCCAAGCTAATCCTGTTGCCAATTAATGTTTGAGAATATTTTAATGCTAAAGATTTCTTGCTTTTAAGGCAAAATTTCCTGCTATATTATAATTAAATGCTACTTCAAAATATATAATATAATAATAACAATGTTTATTCAGCAAGAGTACTCTTTTTCCTAATTACGGTTGATATTAGAATTAGAATAACGAAAAAGAAGAAAGAAATAGTACATTGTGCATCTAGGGCCGTAAGAAGGGGATAACTAACGAGAGTCTGTTAGAAGCCCGATGCCGTAGGCGAGGGCTTTTATTGACTCGAGTTTGTTATCCCCTTACTGCCCGTGACACACACAATGTTTTACATCACATTTGCGAGGAAATTAAATAAAAATTTGAAAAAAGTATACATATATTTATTTTATTCCCATTGTACACCGTGAATTACCATCAGGTGGGTAGAACAAACTGTAAATCGCGATCACCGCGGGGCGGCTCCAATGTATAATATCATTGGGCGGCCCCGCCGGCTGCGGCCCCCGGCGCGGCCCCTCCGTCTGCGGCTCGCGCGCGGCTCCGCCGACCTGCGGCACGCACTGCCCGTGGGAGTTCCAAACCATAAAAAATCTATAACTCCCTAGGGAGTTATGGATTTTGTATGGTTTATAACTCCCGCTGACGGCGGGGCCCATAGAGGAATTAAATCGGCTATAGCTGCTCTATACGCCTGCGTATATTAACACCCTTTCCGAGCAAGTGTGATGAAAAGTAATTTATTCACCATACAATACCAGACACAAAAATTAAACACAGTGAGTGAATTAGACACAGTGTTAGTACTTATAAAAATTTGGGGTTATTTAGTTAAAAAACGTTTTCATCTGTACTAGTTGAAAACTATCACGGCGCCTTCCATATTTTAGGAGCATATTATGACAACAGATCGGACCATGCTTCTTTCTTTCCTTTCTCATGCTTTTATAATATTCAAAACTACGAAGGTCTACGAGATAACATGGGTAAACAAACCCGTATAATTTATCATCCTATAAAACCACGCACGGTTTGCTTAGTCGCAATGGAGGCCTCACACTTTTGATACTTTCATAAAAGTGAAACCTTTGAAGTCATAAAAAACCTGTTAAATTATATCACGCGAGTTTGACGTTGAGGTTTTAAATTTGGCGTGACTTGATTCTCATTCGCAATTCTGTTGGGTAAATGGTTTGCATCGGCTCATGTTACCGCTGCGGTAGACCCAGGGCGTTGCAGCTCACGTCAATCACACAGGCTTAAGCCAGTGGTGTGATTCTCTACAGGTGCTCGTAAACGGGCCAGTTTTGCGGCACTTTATTGCTGCAATTTTTGCCATAACAAAAAAGATTACATAATATCGGGACTATGGTCAAAAGCGCGTCGTCAAAATTCTATTTTCGTTAAAGGTGCGTTTGGTCAAATTGTGTTTGGTCAAAACTGCTTTTGGTCAAAATACACTTTTTGTCAAAGGCGTGTTTGGTCAAATTATGTTTTGCATTACGCTAGTAGCCCATAGACAACAATTTTCTGGGTGTTATAAGTAGGACTTATGCTAATTTGACACTTAAGGCTTACGACTATAAGTTATTTTTAGTATGAAGTAATTACGTTGATGCCGATGATAAATAAGCATTATTAGCATCTATTTGTGTACAGCTGGCAATGACAAATCCGGACATTTGGCGATTTTGATCAAACGCTACTTTGAAGAAAATCTTTTGACGAATCGCAACTTTGGCAACCCATACCTTTGACCAAACGCTCCTTTCACGAAGAGAGTACTTTGAGGAATTGCGCTTTTGACCATAGACAAATAACCCTATGTATATATTTACATCGACGCTTAACCTTCATGACTTCGTGTATAACATGAAGGTGTGTATGGAATCTTGAATATATACATACATACATACATCACGCCCGTTTCTCAAAGGGGTAAGCAGAGACCACGGATTTCCACGTGCTACGATCTTTAAACACACCTTTACCTTCGTCTAACGGCGGCGTCGTTGATCGGGTCGCAACCTTCCCTAAAACATGGTTGAGGGAGACGATGGCTGAGATACGCGTCATACTCGGGAATGGTTACTGTCTGTGGGGCCAGGGCGGTTCATGCTCGCAAGGACCTTTTTAAAATTGTTACCTTTTAATTTATTAGTTTTGTGCGTTATCTGAACCTGACTAGAGACTTCATAGTGTTTCATATTTGTTATTGTATTATTATGACGTGAAATGTTTTTATTTCAAATTATTATCATTATTTTGATATTTGGAGACCTTACATATCCATCTTTATGCTTGACCGTGGAGACTGTCTACATCCCTACTCGTCTTCCAACCCTACCATGCACACTCACCTTATAAATCTGCTTCGTTAGTCTTCTTTCGTTCATCCTCTCCACATGTCCAAACCATCTAAGGATACCTTTCTCAATTCTCACGACTACATCTTCTTTCAAACCACGTCTTTCTCTTATCACGCTATTCCTTATCCCGTCACTCATAGAAACACCACACATAGTTCTCAAAGCTCGCATCTCCACTGCATTGATTCTACTTTCATTTTTCTTCTGCCATACCCAACATTCACTTCCATACATCAGTGTTGGAACCAGCACTCTTCTATGAGCAGCCAGACGAGCCTTTTTGGACATTTTCTGGCTTTTGAATCTTGTATATGAATTTGAATTGGATCTTGAATATAAATAAGTACAGATGTAGTGCATAATTAGTTTCCATCGTGTTTTATCGGATACGTTCGTATTTATCGTGCTTTATCAATTAGCTTCAGCAGGCCCCCAATTCTCGGTGCATTCGAGATAATCTCACGATCGAGATTAAACGTCAGTGCATACAGTCATTTGACACAACTGTATGAATCTGACATTTAATCTCGCAATCGATATTATCTGGAATGCATCGAGAATTGGGGGCCAGTACCCATCACACCATGCTGTCATTTTTCATTTTGACATTTGACACTAAATAATAAAGTTTCGTATTAATGAATATAAACATGTCACTCATTGAATAAAATAATTAATTGACACTTCGGGTCCCGTCGTCTTCCGATTGAGATCCGAGTTTTACCGATGGAAACATATTATTCACTATATCTGTAATATAACATTAAAATATCATTAATATTTAAGGCGGTTCATAGAAATTATATTTTAATATTATACTATTTATAATATAAACAAGGCAGCGACAAAGCACCAAGGTAAATCTACCTTCATAAATCTTAACATAAATCTTGCATGAAACGTGAAAGTTATTAACGCCAGTAAAGTTTTGCTTTGAACCCACAAACTTTTATTATTAATTCTCAGTAACTTTGATTCCAGTAAATTTCAGGAAATTGCGAATATTTTCATGTTACCGTTACCAGTATAAAAATATGTTTTCTTTTCATCCAGTAATTCAGCGTGTTATTTTAATATCATTTCATGGGCTTATTTCTTTGCGACGTGACTGTATTGTTTAATTTCAACAAAAATATCTATCAGGGCAGAATGATGATAACAATATTTATAAGTTTTTTTTAAGTTTGATAAATCTTGTAAGATTCATATCAGACCTATAATGATGTTATTTATTTACTGCTCACATGTACTGAAACTTAATCCTAGGTACATGCACATAACAATAATAGCAATTATAGCATTGAAAGCATTAAAATAATTAGGAAGAAAACGCATTCCAACTAAATATCCAATAGAAACTAGGTTGCAATAAAAATCGAATAAGAAAGTAATTGCACTGTATATATTATGTCTGTTGATAAAGGGGGTCATAGACGGGCTAGTTTTTTGGCAATTTATTGCTGCAATACGGGCTATCCTCCAAAGTTTACATGCGGCGATAAGCGACAGTTTGCGATAGGTAAGCGACAGTCGCTATATCGAGACGATATTATCCTGATATTTATCAACTTTAGTACAGACTTAAGTAACATTATAAAAATTTGCAATTAGTTAAATCGTATTTCAGTTTTTCCTAATGAATTGCCGAAAATGACAGTAATCAAATGAACCTGACAACTCGCTGAATTGCGCGTAATAGCGTTTACCGGGTTTTTAAAAAGCTAGATAAAGGCTTTGGTTTTCCTAATAAATTTGGTCACCCCTTCTCGCATGAGGGAACGAAAGGATATAGGATAACCACACAAGTAAACATTTTTCTTCAAAACGTCATCGCGTCCATAAATCTTTTTACGCCTGGTAGATTGATATAGGTACAGTGTATCAATCTCCTCGAGCGTTCTCATCTCGGCACGCCTTTCAATTGCTTTTCGACTCGGCGCACACACGTTTTTCCACTCCATGGCTTCCCCTAGCGACCACACTCAACCACTGCCGAGCCTCCCATAATGCTAAGCGAGCCGTACTCAAAAATTACCACTTATACATCATGCTATAGTCGGGACGTTCTATGAAGCCCGATTTGACGTTGTTGCTTACCACGCCGCGATGACTTTGTGCGAACGTATACGCAAAAAATCGAAAATATTATTTATAAATTTGACGCTAAGTATCATTTATAAGGATCAACTTTAGCATTATATTGTTAAAATACACTCAGAAACATGAATTAATCGAGGATTCATAATTTCATGATCATAATCAATCTTACGCCTTAGTACTGTGACCGCTTCGGAAACAAAAGTAACCGATTATTCGAAAAAAATCGAATCAGTTATTACGAGTTCAACATTTTAAATTCATTATTGTTATGATTAATGACGTATATTTTTCATTTATAAATATAAGTTAAACAAACAATCTTATTATTCCAAATTGATTCATTTTATTGATCCTGGACAAAAGACTGGACGCCAAAACGTGCAGAATCGCAGATTAAAAAAAATATACGTCGCGTCTCCAATTTCTCGTGTCATTGATTCGTCAATGCTCCGCAACTGTATAACTAATCGATTACAAAGCCTTAATGATATACATCGATACATCTTGAAAATCGGTTTTTGCTGCTACCGATTTTCTTTTCCCATTCCGACACGTGTGATTTTGGCAGCTGTCAAATCGGGCCTCTTAGAACGTTCCGACTCATACACATCACACTGTCAAAGCGCTAGTGAGACCATCAAATTTAATAGCATAAACGCTCGTGTTTTACAATTTGAATTTAAAAGCTACGTATGCATGCATGTCTTGCTGTAATTTTATAAACTGGGAAAAGAGCCACGCTTTGAATTTTAAGCGTGCACTGCACACGGAGAATAGAATGTGTGGTTATTTTAAATAAAGTTTATTGTTTCAATTACAAAGTAAAACAAAATGTACCCCGCCGCCTTGTACAAACATGTTTTTTCAAATAAATATAATGTTTCATTATGAATCCGGTTATTACTCCTCAAGGATATTGTCTTTATGAAACATATTTATATATAAGTCGTTACATCCTCTGCCCGAGGAAAAATAAATACTCCACAAAGTTCCACAACGAATTGAGCTGTTATAATTATTTCATGTATATACATAAACGAGAAATACCGTCGGCACATTACGAAAATTCCGAAAGCTACAATTTTGATGAGTTCTGTGCTCGCTAACGATAATAAACGATTTTACGAAATTCACGGCAGTCTCTTTTTATATATTGTCAATTTTATTATGTTCGACTATTGTTTTGTCTCCCGTTTCTAATATAACCAGCGGTACTATTCTGAGGGAAGATTCTGGACCCTTGTATTTGTATCGATTAAGATTTTCATTCGCATAGTAACATTTACATAATGCCGACACTACACGTGCCTGGGAATTGCTGATATGACACCGCACTTCTGAATTCCATTTTAAAAGCAAGTCCGGACATTATACATTCCGGGTGGCCTTTTCAAATTGTGTTTTTGCTATCCCTTTCAATAGTAATCCAGACTTTAAACTAACACTAATCGAATCAACATTGTATTTCCGAAATTATAACTCAGTATAACATTTCGGCTCGCCTTTGTGTTAGTTTATTGATTTATATTATATCTTTACCGAGACATATCTTCATATTATTACTAATATAGTGAAAACTATACCTATCTACTGTCCCCATTCACTTCGAAATTAATCAAACCCACTTGAGGAATTCGCATCGAGCCGTCGGTCGGGCAGTCACGCATCAATTATTGACTAGGATTAATATTAGGAATAATGATACAGTCCGATTCGTACTGAAGGAAGTCGTAAAAAAGAGATGGATGAAATATTAAGCTGATACTAGCGACAAAGGTATTATCTTTTTGCTCATCGTAAAAGTTTTTCTTGCTATACGTACTGCTATTATCGCTTAATACGGGTTTAATAACGCGACTTTATTCTGTTAAGGATGTGTACCACGTCAAATCCGCAGTACATCTATTTAATTTTTCAAGTTTTGTTTCATTTGCACCAAATAACGGCAATGAGTAATTTTGTACGAATAATGATTTAAAATATTCAAATTGTGTGATTATTAATAATTATTTAGTATCTGAAATAAAATTAGAACCTGATTTGACTACTCGAATGACAACAGCGCTAGCGGCCTTTCCCTACCGTTTGACGTTACGGTTCGGACACATGGAAATTCAATCAAGAATATTTCCGTGAGAACAACGGTAACGACATTTTTTTTTAACAAAAAATCGAGGAGAGTACTAAGTTATAGAAAATACATTTTCTGATTACAAAAGTACTATGGGACCGAAACATTTTTCGCTTTTTCTTGTAATTTAATCAACTTCCGGTACAAATAACACAGGCGCAGCACATAACACATGTAATCTTAAATGTCATTTATCTCCTTTAAAAGAACGGTAAAGTGGTTTTATTTTTTATTACGCTTATGGTAAACGACTAATATTACCATACTATTCAATTTCAGCGAAAAATATACAAATCGATATATTGGGTACACATCCCTAAATTATATTTACTGGAAGCATTAGCGCGATCGGCCGACCTTCACGCTTTTTACGTGCTTTGTGAAGTTTGGTGCTTCGTGGATGCGGTAGAGGCTCCCCCGGGGGATGAACAAGCGAAGGTCAAACGCTACACCTGGATAGCCTGTCCGAATTAGGTCACCGTGCGATGCGTCATACCGCGTCAGCCAATTGAAGCTCGCCATATTATGAGTGACAGATAATGCGATCGCTAGATCACGGCCTCCATTCGGTAATGCTAAGTGATTTACTATATGTTCACTATAATGCCAAAACCGCAAATGCGATCTTGACGACTAGCTGTGCCCGCGACTTCGTCCGCGTGGAATAGTGTCTTTGGGTAACATTTTAAATTATTTCTTCTGGGTCACATTTTGTAATGACTCCGTAAATGTTACATCAGAATAGCTCTAATAAAACTTATTAAAACATTCACTTACATATTTCCATACAAACTTTCATCCCCTATTCCCTATTGTTATTTTACACCCTTGAGGGTAAAACTTTTACAAACTTTGAATTTCATATTTATTGAATATCAAATCAAAAGCCTAAAAAATAAGTTTCACGCTTCTAGCTCTAAAAATGACGTTACTTCCATACAACTCTTCATCCCCCCCCCTTTCAATCCCTTACAACCCTTTTTTCGCATTAAAAAGTAGCCCAATTCCTTTCTCAGGCTCTAGACTATCTGTGTACCAAATTTCATTCAAATCGGTTCAGTATTAGCGTGAAAGCGCGACAGACAGACAGACAGACAGAGTTACTTTCGCATTTATAATATTAAGTAAGGATATATCGTCACTAAAATAAATCACTTAGCAGTGCCGAATAGAGGCCCTATAACATCGCATTGGTACTATTCGGTAAGAACGATATCGATCTTAATAAATTATATAAGAATGAAACGCGTATAAAACACTAATCTCTTTATTTTCTTCGCAATTTTGCCTTTCTTCTCCGAAATGTTAATGTTCTTGCTACACTTGGTTTCTTATTACATTTCGTGGATACCCTTATTTCTCTCCGGTTGTAAATACCTAGTAGTTTTTAGGGTTCCGTACCGAAAGGGTAAAACGGGACCCTATTACTAAGACTCCGCTGTCCGTCTGTCCGTCTGTCACCAGGCTGTATCTTATGAACCGTGATAGACAGTTGAAATTTTCATAGATATTGTATTTCTGTTGCCGCTATAACAACAAATACTAAAAAACAGAATAAAATAAATATTTAAAGGGGCTCCCATACAACAGACATGATTTATTTGCCGTTTTTATAGATAATGGTTGTTTGAGCCTAACAAAACTGGTTGGGTTATTTTGTAATAATACCTCGCCAATAAGATGCGAATCGCCATTTGGTTTGCATTACGTGCATCACTAGTATTAAAAGGAAATAGAAACTCCTTTCTTGATCACATCTCTATAAAGAAGAAGAAAATCGCCGACAGCGCTGTCATGAAAAATATTACCGCACCGCTTGAAGAAAAAGATCTTTAAAATATTACTTTAATGCAAGAATCAGACTATCAGCGTCGAGGAGCAGAATTTTGGTGAGTGCTATTGTTATTTAATACTCCCGATCAGTTTTGTGGGCATTCCGCCTTATTCCGCTCAGCTTTCGTTTTGTAGAAGAAGACTACGAGTATATGAGGAACACCTATACAGTCCACTTAAGAGCTACAACAATGGTACGGAATCCTTCGTGCGCGAGTCCGACTCGCACTTGGCCGGTTTTTCTTTACCGTTTTAAT
This sequence comes from Tortricodes alternella, assembly GCA_947859335.1. Lineage (NCBI taxonomy): Eukaryota > Metazoa > Arthropoda > Insecta > Lepidoptera > Tortricidae > Tortricodes > Tortricodes alternella. Next base: position 4,472,075 of record OX401976.1, read on the forward strand.
CGAAGTGTATTTTAATCTAATTAAAATGGTTTCCGTCTCTATTTGAGGAAATGAGGTCTTTTCCGTGAATTCCTGCGACCAATCAGATGACGTCACAATCCCTTTATTTTCTTCGCAATTTTGCCTTTCTTCTCCGAAATGTTAATGTTCTTGCTACACTTCTTTTCTTATTACATTTCTTGGATACCCTTATTTGTCTCCTGTTGGTAGATGTGTTGTTCCAGGAATTATCCTGGTGATCGAAAAATTAATTTTAATCTAGTCAAAATGGTTTGGCACATGAGGTCTTTTCCGAGAATTCCTGCGACCAATCAGATGACGTCACAAATTAACGAACGAAAAGAAAAACGTAGCCATTAGCAAACAAATACATTTTAAAATCATAAAGAGGGATAAAGGTTGCCACAATTATGTGAATAAACGGTTACGCTACCCAAATATATACACATGGGAATATGAAACATGGACTCAATCCGAAGAGGTTGATTATGTTTTGGTCGATTTGCACCGAACAGCTTATCAAATCACATCAATCATCACGCTTCTAGAGCTAGCACCGATCAATGTGGTGATGACAGAAGTGATCAATAGCATACTTCGTTTATTTGTACACAATCGCAGTGGCCTTCACGTCGTACCGGCTCGGTAATTGTTCCAATTAAGTTTTAATCAAACTAGCGTGTCGTGTTGGCGAAGCGTTCACCTCAGATAATGACGTCGAATAGGTGTCATTAGAGGCGTGAATGGTTCGTATTAAGCCTATGAAAGCCGTATGCGTTCCGAGTGAGAACCGCTTTTGCCCCGGCTGAAATTGACATGCCCCATAGCGACGACCGTAATCAGACTGGCATTTAATTTCTTTCTGCGTAAAAAGATGGAAATGTTTTTATTACGTCGGCTTTCCTCGCTCCGCACAGTCCCCGGACCTTTTATAAAACCATACAAATTCACACCGTTTAGAATATTCAACGATACAAGATTCATCATCATCATCAGCCATAAAACATCCACTGCAGGACATAGGCCTCCCCCAAAAATGGGGGGATTTGCCATAGTCGCCACGCTTGGCAGGCGGGTTGGCGACCGCAGTTGGTCGTGATAGTGCTCGAAGGATGCTGCTGCCCATCCTTCGGTTGGTCCCTCTGTCGCCTTTTACGACACCCACGGGAGGAGATGGGGTGATGCTATTCTTAACCGGCACCACACGGCATACACGATTACACGGGATACAAGATTACAAGACCTGTTTGACCGAATTCAGACTTTAAATAAAGACTTTCCATTTCTGAACAACGAGATGATTACACAAGCTTAAGGATATATATCCAATATATCGATTTGTATATTTTTCGCTGAAATTGAATAGTATGGTAATATTAGTCGTTACGCATAAGTGTAATAAAAAATAAAACCACTTTACCGTTCTTTTAAAGGAGATAAATGACATTTAAGATAACATGTGTTATGTGATGTGATGTGCGTGCGTTATTTGTACCGGAAGGTACAAATAACGCACGCACAGTACGCAAATAACGCAGGTAAGGTCTTAGATTACAAGAAAAAACGAAAAATGTTTCTGTCCAATAGTACCTACTCTTATAATCAGAAAATGTTTTTTCTATAACTTTGTCATCTTTATAATCCTCGATTTTTTGATTAAAAAAAAAAATGTCGTTACCGTTGTTCCCACGGAAATATTCTTGATTGAATTTCCATGCGTCCGGACCGTAACGTGAAACGGTAGGGAAAGGCCGCTAGCGCTGTTGTCACTCGAGTAGTCAAATCAGGTTCTAATTTTATTTCACATACTAAATAATTATTAATAATCACACAATTTGTATATTTTAAATGATTATTCGTACAAAATTACTCATTGCCGCAGAGGCGAAGCGTGAGGGTAAGCCGGTGCATAATTTCTTAACTCAAACGTTATTATTATTGTCGGAGCTATTAATTACTTCTTGTATTAACATAAAAATTACATATTACATATATTTTTAAGTAAATCGATTAATGAGTAATAATATAATTTTTAGAAGGAGAAATGATACACCGGCTTACCCTCACGCTTCGCCTCTGCATTGCCGTTATTTGGTGCAAATGAAACAAAACTTGGAAAATAAAATAGATGTACTGCGGATTTGACGTGGTATAACATCCTTAAATTAGTCACTAGGTAATAAATAACTACAGATATAGTGAATAATATGGATCGGATCTCAATCGGAAGACGACGGGGCCCGAAGTGTCAATTAATTATTTTATTCAATGAGTGACATGTTTATATTCATTAATATGAAACTTTATTATTTAGTGTCAAATGTCAATATGAAACATGACAGCATGGTATGATGGGTACTGGCCCCCAATTCTCGATGCATTCGAGATAAAATCGATTGCGAGATTAAACGTCAGATTCATACAGTTGTGTCAAATGACTGTATGCACTGACGTTTAATCTTGATTGTGAGATTATCGCGAATGCACCGAGAATTGGGGGCCTGCTGAAGCTAATTGAGAGAGCACGATAAATACGAACTTTTCCGATAAAACACGATGGAAACTAATTATGCACTACATCTGTAAAAAGAGACGAATGCGGCTCCACCGTTACAAACGGACTTCATTTTCTTTCTGTTGAGGATGTTGTTTTTGTTTGACGTTAGCGCAGTGAGTCATGCGCACTACAACGCCGTGATGTGACATCACCTTTAACCATCACCGTAAATCTTTATAAATAACTGTTATTTTTAGGGTTCCGTACCTCAAAAGGAAAAAACGAAACCCTTATAGGATCACTCGTGTGTCTGTCTGTCTGTCCGTCTGTCACAGCCAATTTGCTCCGAAACTACTGGACCGATTGAATGGCAATTTGAAATACATATGTAAGTCGGTGACCGCAACATGGACGGATGACGTAAATATATGAATTTTAAACATAGGGGCCACTATTATAAAATTTAAAAATAAAGTTATGCAACCTATATCGTCTGACATATCAAATGAAAGGGCTTATTTTGAGGATCTATAATGTATATTTTTTTGAATTTCAAGTAAAACAGTTTAGAAGTTATTTAGGAAAATAGGCGAAAATTGATCATTATTTCCGAAACTACTGGGGCTAAAATTTTGAAAAAGATTCAAAACATAGTTCTTTACCTATACATTACAGGAAAACTTATAAGAAGTATATTGTATTTAAAGTAACGTAGTAAATTTCAGATATTCATGTACGGAACGGAACCCTCTCCACGCGAGTTTAACTCGCACTTGTCCGGTTTTTCGTTTATAACGTGTAAGTACACGTTATAACAGTACACATTATTCGTAAGCACACACTTGTGTGTTATAGTAGAGCTTAATTACCTTTTAGGGGATACGAGGGGCGGCTGAAAAGTTATCTACCTAGCCTATATGTTATGCGAAAATAATACTGGCCACTATGAGGTCATGTTCACTGGTTATTCTTTTTTCAAAATCACCAACATTCATTTGTTTCTTGCTTCCCGCTTTTTTTTTGGACTGGATTGTTTTCAAAATGTCGCAAGAAAAAAATAATCTGATTAAAATTGAGCAGCGTGCAGTGATAAAATTTCTCACTAAAGAAGGAAATACACCCTCGCAGATTAGACTGCTTATGTTATCTGTTTTTGGTGGTTCGTGCCCTTCTGAATTTACAATAAAGTTCTGGTCGAAACAGTTTAAGCTTGGCCGTGAGAGCCTTGAAGATGATCCTCGTAGTGGGCGACCAGTTTCCGCCGTCACCGATGAAAATGTGGCCAAAGTGAGAAATTTTATTTTTTGAAGACCGGCGAATTAAGCAGTGGGAGTTAGCCAGGGATGTGGGTATTAGTAAAGAACGGGTCAATGAAATAATTCATGAACATTTGCACATGTCTAAGGTTAGTGCACGCTGGGTCCCTAGAATGTTGACTCCGTTTGACAAGGACAGACGTGTTCAATGTTGCGAGGAATTTTTAGACATGAGCCGTGGAAAAGAGGAGGAAATTATTTCTAGAATAGTAACCTGTGATGAGACTTGGATTCGGCAGTGGGATCCCGAAAGTAAACAGGAGTCATTACAATGGAAATTCAAGGATGAAAAGCCTCCTCGGAAATTTAAGGTTCGCCCGTCAGCAGGCAAAGTAATGGCAACATTTTTTTGGGATGCGGAAGGAATTCTGCTTGTAGATTACTTGCCAAAAAAAACTACAATGAATGCTGAATGTTACGCAGATTTACTTGACCAGCTCAGAGAAGCGATAAAAGAAAAAAGAAGGGGCAAACTCAGTAAAGGGATTCTGCTTTTGCATGATAACACACCTGTGCATACTGCTCGCTTAACGAAGCTAGCAATTAATGGAAATGGGTACGAAGTAATCAACCACCCTCCATATAGTCCAGATTTGGCCCCATCCGACTACTTCCTGTTCAGACTTTTGAAGAAAGAACTGAGGGGACGAAGATTCGTAACCGATAACGAGCATGAAGGCTGCTGTTAATGACTTTTTCGATGATAAACCTAAAGTTTTTTTTTTTTTAACGGGTTAATGTCTTTAATTGATAAATGTAATAAGTGCATTTCCCTGTCAGGAGACTATATTGAAAAATAAAAAAAAACTAGCCATGATCGTCTTTTGTTTCATAGTTAGGTAGATAACTTTTCAGCCGCCCCTCGTATAATCGTCACTCGATAAAATCGTATTACCTAACTAGTTCAGGAGTAGTTTATTTTTATTAAATTCAGTATTTTATATCATGTAAAGTTGCAGCGTAAAACCACTTTATTTCCTGTACGATCTGATTTTCCTTATACAGGGAACTATGTCCGACGCCATCATACCAGCGCATTATCTGAGTGCCTATCACGGTTACGTAACTAACCTTATTATATTGTTTTATGTCATTAAAGTGCCTCATGCGAGAGAAGTATGTAACGATACAGGGTGGTCCACATTAGCCCGAGACCGACAAGGGTCTGATGCGGGTGCGAAGACGAGCGCCTCACGTGTCTAGTTATGGTAATTCGGCCCTTTTACGTGGGGGCGTTAAACGTACCAGAATGTTTCATAATAATCATTAGCCGCGGCTCTCACGTCATTAACTTGTCCTGAACAGATTTTAATTGCGAAGCCGCAAGTACGGTTCTTGGGAACGAGCCTTCGGAATAGAGATGCCTGTAACAATTGACAAATATTATTGTAGTCATCAAGTTTCTAATGGAAATGGATGATAAAATGTTATACAGTCCTTAGATTTGTTTAACTAATTATCTACAAGCAGTCAAAAGACAACGCTCCCATAATACCGCGAATTAATTTTATAATTCTTAACTAACAGAACTAGTTCCATTTACACGGTAATTTTATTATTTGGAATGACCTTGCAATACGACAGAATTAAGGATTTTTTATAAACTTTGCCTTCAATATCCTTGTCAAGACGTTAAGTATACTTGCCAAATTTCTTCAAAATTTGTTCAACGGTTTGGCCGTGAGAACGAAACAAACAGACAGAAAAAGTTATTTTCTCAATGAATAAAATATTAAGTATAGATTACCTTTGGGCGCGTATGCGTGTATATAGCACAAAGATAAATTAGAACCGCTTATCTCTAAGTGCATCTCTCTCACACTAGTGCCGACGAAAGAGATAGTCATAGAGATAAACGGTTCTAATTTATCTTTGTGGCATGCATGTTAGGGCCGCTGCCGTTGCTAATCGCGTTGCCTGGCGCGCAGTGAGTCAGGAAGCAGCATGTAAACACCCACTGCCTTCGAAAGCAGTATGTAGGAATTATTTCTGGCAGCGCGAGCAGCAGTGGCTGCATGTAACAGCCTTTAACCTTTTGGCCGCCGTTGTCGACTATGCGTGACAGGCTGACTGACTTTACTTAAAGTTGAAATTCGTGTTACTTCCCAGACATGCTTGGCGGCCAAAGGGTTAAACAAACACCCACTGCCTTCGAAAGCAGTATACGGGAATAATTTTTGGTAGCGCGCGCAGCAGTGGCAGTGGCTGCATGTAACAGCATGTTAACACCCACTGCCTTCGAAAGCAGTATGCAGGAATTCTTTCTGGCAGCGCGAGCAGCAGTGGCAGTGGCTGCATTTAACAGCTTGTAAACGAACCAAAGCTGTCTTCGAAAGCAGTATGCAGGAATTATTTCTGGCACCGCGAGCAGTAGTGGCAGTGGCTGTATGAAAATGAGGTATAAGACGTGTCATGATATGCCGAAAATAATGAAATATTTATACAAATGATTGCTAGGGAAATACGCTATTTACTCTCAAGTTAATGTTTAAATGTCCAAGTGGCACTTTAATAGCTAATCGATGTCATTGCGGTGAGGGTCCGTTGGATCAAAGCCAAGGTCAATCGGAACTTGTAGGCCCCTATAGTAAAGAGAACACGCTCTAATGCTTTTACCTAAACCTTCCCCTGAAAAAGCTTGGTTTCAATGTCTATCGTTATACTCCTATGAAAGGGCTCTTGAAAAATTACCCAATAATGAGATAATAGAACCCATTGGCACGAACGCCGCTCTGCTACAATACGGTTTAAAATAAACGGTAAACAGAGTCTCTATTCGGGAACTCTATGTGATTCTGTAGCGAATCGTAAGCGTGATTCCTCATCCCACTCTTCCGCACGGACGCGTAATGCGTAAGAGCGAGATGAGAAATCTCGCTCGCGAATCGCTACAGAATCACTTAGCGTTCCCGAATAGAGGCGCAGGTCAAGCTTTGAATTATCTTACCGAAGGCCAAGGCTTGTTCATGTAACACTTGTACTTGTATCAACCTTATACTTGAAGAATATTCGAAGCTTGTTTACCCTTATAATGAAAATGAAAATGAAAATGAATGAAAATGAAAATATTTATTTCGGACATTAAAGGGCATCCATAATCACATCACATAATGTTAGTAACATTGACTTAATAACTAAGTTAGTAAAATTTAAAAAGCTCATTCGATTTTACGTGGATGGACATCCAATGAGTGAGGATAGGACTGTCCATCCTTTCAGCGACCACCTTCAGGAGAGTGTTGGTGCTGCCCCGCTTATAGCAATGTCCGTCTGCCTGTCTGCCAATTTGTCACAGCCACTTATAGACCGAAAAGTATACATTCCAGAATGCTGAAATTTTGTACAATATAGTTGCCGTCAGAGGCACATAGACAAAAAAATAAATTATCAAGGAAAAGTTATAGCGTAGCTCTGGTCATGTTTCAATTATCGCCCACAAAATCGTTGGATAGCTCTATGAAAAATTTTGTGAGTACATTATAATCAAAATTTAGATTTTGGGTATCGTGTACGGGATAATGAATTCAAAAGGACATGTGAATAAAAAACACTTTTCCGCTTTCAATTCAATTAAAAATAATTATAAAAAATACCATTTAATTCAAACAACAAAGCCCATAAATTAATTACCTTATAGACTAACATACATATGTTAACAAATTAACTTAAAAATAACACATTATTTCAGCGATGTGTGATGCCAGTTCATAGTGTCATATTCAGCGAGCCGGCTGCGGAATCGCCGAAATATGACACCCTTCGACCAAAACTAGCACCATGCAGGCCGATAGGTACATCTTGCGTCGGTACTGAATTATATTTTTTTCTTATCGCATGTGTTGTTTGATGACATGTGAATTGAAACCAGCGCTGCCATGAGCCATTAGGCATACAAACTAATTGTTAATTTTACATTTGAATCAATTATCATAATAAAACAGTAATTAATAACTGTAATGAATCGGGAAAGTAATAATTATTCATAAAAATAAAACATACTAACTAATATTATGTGTTTTTGTTTGTATGTTCCTCTTTCACGTCAAAACTGAGCAACGGATTGACTTGATCTGCATTACGATATATGGGCCGGAGACGGACATAGAGCTTGTTTCATCCTGGAAAAATGCACAGTACCTATATCAGGTTTAAGGCGCTGACAAGACCTAAATCGACTTTGCTTAACACTCATGAACGAAATCTATTAGATTTGAAAAAGATATGATGTACGTTCATATTCATTATATTATTGAAAAAATGACTATTTCAAAAACACGATTTGATGAAATCGATAAAATCGTGAAGTTACGTCTGACATCCTCTTTAAACAGTTCTTTGTCTTAAGTTTATAACTTATGCGTCTATAATTAATAACACTATTACATCACGCCCGTATTAAAAAAATGGCCAATTTATATTTTACGTGTACTCATATAATTCATCCGTTTTTGATTTTCTCCATACAAAAAACCGCACAGTGCTTCTCGTTCACTCCGGTGCAAACAGACAGTGACCGATCACACAAGGTCATTGGCTCTTGTCAGCGTCTTAATAGTGAAAAACGAATTCCACGTGGACGAAGTCCCGAGCAAAACCTAGTTACTTATGAATGTGTCAATATCCCTTACACTATAATGATATTTGTTTCATAGTTAATTCCTCATATTTTGCTTCGCGATAATATTACCCCAAGCCCAAACTCGACGCTTCATTGTTTAATGATGGCACTGATAATATTAACCAATCTCCGAATGAAGGGCGCTCCGTCTACATCTAGCTTTGTAAATATTAGATTGTTGACGAACTGTTGGCTTAGAGATAATGGTCCTGAATACGGAGTTACTCGTATTTAGGCCACTATCTCTAAGAGACATGTATGTGTTTAAAAGTATCAAACATTTAACATCATAATATTTACCTCGACAACGTCAGAAGCCATAGAATAATGTGTGGTTCAAGCTTAGTGACTTGAAAGAACAAGATACATTGTCATTACTTTAAAAAAGCTCGTATCTCAAGATTAACCATGCAGTTAACACAACCTTACTACAAGCATATTAAGTTTATTTTTGCAATAACCAATTTTTGTGTTACAAGCTTTCCTCAAACCATGTAACTGGATACATTGTTGTATGTTTAGACGTCCGTTAGTCATTGAGAATTTCAATTGGCTTGTGCAGTATGTTTATAAAACGACATTGTATTTATTTTTTATTTTATTAACATATATTCATCTTTTTTTCCGATCGCAGTGGAACTGCTCAAGAGAAGGTATTTCTCGACGTCTTACATTTAGAACAATCCGTATAAATTATTCAAGTGACACGAAACAATCTCCTTAACTTGTTTCCAGTCTATTATTTTAACAGACATGAATTTATTTCCTCTTGTTCGAAGCATATAATAAATTATACTAATTGTACTCCAAATTGCGATTCCCTTAACAGTAGTAGCCAACCGAGGAATTAATGTAGCCTAATTAATATTCCGAACGGTATGGTTAGTTTAAATGGCGTTGTTAAATTTTAGCATCCTTCCGTTTGATTATGTCTAGTTGGATAAGAAATCGCTTGTAAGCCTGGGCCGGAATTCAGAAAAGATAGGAACGAGCGGAAACCTTAACTATACACAATAAACACTAAATTGATACACAAATGTTGCCACAGTAGGGGCGGTTCTCTTCCTGTCGTCATTACGAAAAAATTACGGCTTTGCATAGCAGTTATATTTAAAGTAAATTTTAATTAAAAAGTAGAAAGTCAACTCAGACTTAACAAACTATGTATATCGTATCGATTTTAAAACATCGATATTAACCACATCACTATTAAATTTCAATCATGCCTGGCAACACTTTTATCTGTCAATTTATTTTGCCGAATTATAGACTCTAGTTTACAACAATCATTTATCATTTTGTATCTACAGAAGTTGCTCATAAAGAATCGTTATAGGTTTTCCGCGGCGATAATCCGATATTTTACGAGAACATTAATATCTATTAAGGGAACTATATAAAGCTTTTACAATAGGGGCTAGCCGGCGGTTCCAATTTTATTAAGACAGGGGGAGGTCTAAGGGTGTCCACCCTTAGCCCCTTAGCTAGATTTGCGCAGAACTAAAAAACAGTGTCAAAATATGGCTCGTCATTATTCCTTGTATATTGGATTTTTGTGACCCATTGCCCGTTTCATTTGATTTAAGCTTTAATTATTTAATAAACCATTTGCTATAACTTCATTGACGCTTAGGTACCTTAAGACACTAGTCAAATGTGCAAATAAGCAAAATGAAGACTCACCATATGGGTTCCTTTTTTACCTTTTAAGTTCGGAACCCTAAAAAGACTTAGTCTAGCGAACACGTAATGTTTTAGGTACACGAGATGTCCCGTAAAGGAGACTCGGCTGTAATAATAAATAACACTTACACTTAATTTCTGTACTTCAACGAAAATACCTGGCTCGGTATAGAGTATGAATGGATGTAGAATCTACCCTTTAAGCTCATACGCGCGCTCGTCGCTCAACCAAGATCTTGCGACAATAGTACATTGTGCATCTAGGGCCGTAAGAAGGGGATAACTAACGAGAGTCTCTTAGAAGCCCGACGCCGATGGGCGAGGGCTTTTATGACTCGAGTTTGTTATCCCCTTACTGCCCGTGATACACACAATGTTTTTCATCACATTTGCGAGGAAATGAAATAAAAATTAGACAAAAAAAAAGTATATATATTCATTTTATTCCCATTTTACACCGTGAATTACCATCAGGTGGTTGTTCATAAACTGTAAGTCGTTGCGATCAGCGCGGGGAAGCTCCGCCGGCTTGCGGGTCGCGCGCCCCGCCGTCTGCGGCTCCCGAGCAGCTCCGCCGACCTGGCGCACTTAACTGCCCGCGGGAGTTCGAAACCATACAAAATCCATAACTCCCTAGGGAGCCATACAAAATCCACAACTCCCTAGGGAGTTATGGATTTTGTATGGTTTATAACTCCCGCTGTCGGCGGGGCGTATAGAGGAGCTAAACCGGCTATAGCTGCTCTATACGCCTGCGTATAATAACACCCTTTCCGAGCAAGTGTGATGAAAAATCTTACAACCTCATAGCTACGCGGTCGAAGGCTAGTAATAAATAATACCACACCTCATTTGTGCCAAGTTATGCCTTCACACGAGGCTGATGATACACCGCGTTGCTTTTAAATTAGCATCGATCAACGCAACAGCCCATATTACGTTAATGCTAGCAAAACAAATGGTTCATGTGCGAGGAGGGTTTACTAAGACTTTTTAAATTTTTAAATTTTATTTATTTTAAACGAATGGAAAAAATCTGAATTCTGGGCCAAAAGACTTCTGGCACTAAATAAATGAGACCTACAGTGGATTTATCCATACTTGTCTTATTTGCTAAACAAGTTTCTAACCTCAAAATGCATCTTTTTTGACTAAAACAGCTGTTTCCTTGCAAATAAAGGAACCAGAGACAATATTTTACAAGTCAATTAGCCAATTTTTAGTCTAGGTTCGCTTTATTTAGTATATAACAGCTGTTTCACCCAGCTTGCAAACCCAGCAAACCGCACATTTTGAGGTTAGAAACTTGTTTACCAAATAAGACAAGTATAGATGAATCCACTTTAGTTTGTGCTGAGGATGGTAAAATGTATAGATACATATATAAATGTTATTTAGATGATTTATTTGTACTAAGCATACATTGTCAAGAAAGGTGTCGTTGAAATTACATTCATCATTTATATAATAAAATTAAAAATGAAATTACATAAGATTATAACAATCAAATCAAATCAAATCAATTTATTTGCATGAATACAGTTTTATAAAGGATGTCAAGTTTTTCAATAATAATGTACATTGTATTCAGCCTGCATGCAGGCGTACAAATATTAAAATTATCCGAATCTAATACATTATACCATTAATTATCTATCACAATCTATTTCATTAATTATAACATATTATTATGTCCACACAATTACAATATTATTATTTAAAATCAAAAAAGTCCTTCATACAATAAAAACATTTGTCCAAGAGCCAGTCAGTCAATTTAAATTTAAACTTAGTTCCATCAACTGCTCTCAATTCCTCTGGCAGATGGTTAAATGTCTCTATACACATATTGAAAACATTTCTCCTATATAAAGATTTGTGGCCGGGGGGCTTGTACAGGACATTCATAATCTTAACCCTTGTCTGCCTTTGCAAGACTTCACCTCGCGTTTTAAAATATTCCTGGTGGGTTCTGACGAATTGAATTAGATATAAAATTACACTAACCTAATTGATTGCATTAGATCATCAATATCATTGCTACATTAGGCGCGTATGTAAAAGATGGCGTAGGTCGACATATTTACTTATCTAAGAATTCCATAACAGAATACAGATATAGTGAGTAATAAGTTTCCATCGGTAAAACTCGGATCTCAATCGGAAGACGACGGGATCCGAAGTGTCAATTAATTATTGTATTAAACGAGTGACATATTTATATTCATTAATATGAAACTTTATTGTTTACTGACAAATGTCAAAATGAAAAATGACAGCATGGTATGATGGCTACTGGCCCCCAATTCTCGATGTTTTCGAGATAATGTTGATTGCGATATTAAACGTCAGATTCATACAGTTGTGTCAAACGACTGTATGCACTGACGTTTAATCTCGATTGTGAGATTATCTCGAATGCACCGAGAATTGGGGGCCTGCTGAAGCTAATTGAGAGAGCACGATAAATACGAACTTTTCCGATAAAACACGATGGAAACTAATTATGCACTACATCTGTAATAGGCTTGATTGGTAAGGAATATTCTTAAGTTTTTTAAGAAGCTAATGTCTGTTTTTTGAGATCTTATGGACTCGGGGTTCTTATAATAGATCCGTGGACCGACAATGTGCAGAGGCTTGGCTGTCATTTTGGCATAAAAAGTAATTGAATTAACGGACTACATTGAACACGTTCCGCCCAGCCCTTGTGGCTCGCCTGGGATCGCAGAATTCCTAACTATTCAACTACAAATTGTTCGTTTCACTCTACCTCACTCTCACCCCTGCAACATTCCTAACGCCAGCACTATATCCTCACTGTTCAAACTTTGTCGTCCCGGGAGTAGTGCGAGTTTTTAGAAAATTGCTTAATACTTTCTCTAGGATGTCTAAGTTTGAACAAGCCGCGTTCGCTAGTACACGGTCCACTGACTCTGAAGTTGTGTTAGTGTAGTGACGTCACAATGTAGTCCGGCGCTAGTAAATAAGTTAGTCGGCGAGCACGGCTCGTTAAGGATAACGAACGACTGTAATACTAGCATGACAGACCGAGCGCGTCCACTTCATATGACATAAAATGTTATAGGCCAGCTTTATATGCAAACTGTATAGCCGTTCTAGATTTTAGCTTGACGAATAGATTATCTTTTATTAGTTTTTACTTGGCGATGCTAATATTTGGAAGCCATTCGTAAGTCACGCGTGTGTAGTTTTATTTTATAGTGAGTATTAACCGCTTACTTTGGTAAAAATATGATGCCGTATTTGAGATAATTTTGTATTTTTTGCAGCAAAAATAAAATGAGATGTTTTTTAGGAGTTTAAGAGTAGGTAACTGTAGTGTAGTACAGTGTAGTAGAATGGAAGTTCCAAAAAAATGTTATTAGTATTATTAGTATGTACTAGAACCATTTACAAACCAGTGGCTCCGTGAGCTGTAGACCTCGCGACAAACTTAACTTTGCCGTTGGAAAACTGATATCCCCATACATCGACATAGGTCGGGTCAGTTTCCCAACACCGCAAATAAGTTTGTAATTGCAAAAAACCCCATATCTCCGCCATTTTGAAAAAAATCGAAAAACTGAATTGACAAAAAATTTCTATATAATTATCGTACCTGCTCACAAAATTTCACGAGAATCGGTTGACAACTGCGACCTGTAGACGAGAACAAATGGACAGACGACAGACATCCGCTGGACATACAAAAGCATTTTTGCCCAAGCTGAAACGGAGACGCTTCGCTCGCTTGGTCGATTAGTTACTTTTAAATCATACTTAATAAATTCAATTTTGCAATCACCGAATTTTAGATAACATTGACATTGCGTCTCAGTTTAGGTTTGTAACATTACCACAACAGGTTTTGTTTTGAGTACAAGACAAGCAAAACTGTATATCTAGTACGTACAATAGAATACACTTAACAGAAGGGACCGACAAAGACACCGATTTATCCTAGAACACGTCTCTCATTAAAGTGGATTACCTGCGTTTCTAGGGGTTAATACACTCGCGCTTTGCTAGCTGTATTTACACGTAAGTAAAAATATCAAAACTTTTTTAAATTACCGAAATTGTTTTGTATCTATTTACGAGTGGTTAGTCTGCACTCCACCAAACCACTTTGCCTAAAAACAAAATGAAGAAAACGTGATAGTAGATTGCTTTCATTTGATTTAATCGAATGCGAATAAGGTTTTTGGGCGAGGCGTCGTCCTAGTAGAACGCGATTGCGCGATCATCGCCAGTTCGCGCGAATTCTGTACATACATACTGATGTCGAACAGCGCCTCTATTCGGGAACGCTAAGTGATTATGTAGCGACTCGTAAGCCAGATTTCTCATCTCGCTCTTACGCATTACGCGTCGTGTGGAAGAGCGAGATGAGAAATCTGGCTTACGAGTAGCTACAGAATCACTTAGCGTTCCCGAATAGAGGCGCAGGTGTCCTAATTGATCGCGCGAATGTCAATTAGGACATCAGTGCCTCTATTCGGGAACGCTACGTGATTCTGTAGCGATTCGTAAACGAGATTTCTCATCCCACTCATCCGCACGACGCGTAATGCGTAATAGCGAGATAAGAAATCTTGCTCGCGAATCGCTACAGAATCACTTAGCATTCCCGAATAGATGCGTTGTTCGACATCAGTATGCTCACAAATACAGTTTTACTTCCTTTAAATGCCAATCAAAGACTTCCTCGGGATCTTTTCCATCCATTAGGTACAAACAAGTCAGATGTTATTTCGCAAAACCCTAATTAAATTTGACGTTCCTTATATACCTATTTTATTATTTTGCGTGAATTGCTACTTTGATCTAATTTTCGAATAGAAAGCTAGTCGCTAGCTAGTAGCTAGAATATTCAGTTTCTTATCGTACCTCGAATGATAAACCTCTCCAAAACTCAAGAGCGTCGTAATGTATGCAATACATCAATATTCATGCAAAGCATTGATATAGCAATTTACCTTCAGAGTAACGAGATGTCATGCGCGGCAATTGGACTAGAATTCTCCCCTGATAATATATTTAAGAGCCCATCTAACGTTACAAAGCGACCGGAATATATTCTCGTTTTAATATTTATTTAGGGCTAAGACCTTTATTTGCATGCTTCTTCGCAATTTAACAAGTAAAAGTGCTTTTTGTCGGATACATAGACGGATAGAATTTAAGTTTAGTCAGATCATCTTCTCATTCTACTCTCTGCGGCCCCAACATGCATGCCACAAAGATAAATTAGAACCGTTTATCTCTATGGCTATCTCTTTCGTCGGCACTAGTGTGAGAGAGACGCACTTAGAGATAAACGGTTCTAATTTATCTTTGTGCCATACATGTTAGGGCCGCTTATTCACGCTATAAACGATTCATTAAGATATAAACGCATCCTTTGCCGCTATACTGCAGAGGCGCAGCCTGCCTACAAGTCGATTCCTGACGGATTTACCAACCTAGAAAGCTACGACTAACTGTCAGTGAAGTCCATGTTACTATAAATAAATGTCAGACACGCACGTACTGTTCTAATTCTTCCGGCTTCGCTTAAGAAATATTTGACGCTTCGCCACTGCTATACTGTAAACATATATCTATAATAAAGAATATATACAGATGTCTGAATCTACCAGCGCTTCGAAAGATCACATCTAAGAAGAAGCGTCGCAAGAAGTATCTTCCCATGTCCAGAGATCACTAAGGCCTGTATTTATGATGTGTGCTCTGCTCAAGACCGATATCGTACTCAAGCAAGGCTTTTAAGTATAAAAAATGCCCACTTGAATACGATACGACAGGACAGTCTTGAGCGCAAACTATTAATGAAAAAACCGCGATAACGATGTTTCAACCATATATATTTTCATGCTCTACTTTCTTGGTGTGTTTTTATTTATTTTGCTTTATTTTTAGGGTTATTATTATTATTAAATTATAAAGCGATCGTGCTCTGTTTTTAGGGTTCGGTACCTAACAAGGAAAAAAGGAACCCTTATAGGATCACTCGTGTGTCTGTCTGTCTGTCTATCTGTCCGTCTGTCACAGCCAATTTGCTCCGAAACTACTGGACCGATTGATTTGAAATTTGGTATACATATGTAAATTGGTGACCGCAATAGGGATGCGTAACGTAAATAAATTAATTTTGAACATAGGGCCCAAGGGGCAAATTAGAAAATTAAAAAAAAAGTTACGCAAACTATATCATGTGACATATCAAATGAAAGGGCTTATTGAAAGGATCTTAAATATGTTTTTTTAGAATTTTAAAATAAATTGTTTGGAAGTTATTTAGGAAAATAGGCAAAAATTGACCATTCCCCCCCTTATCTCTGAAACTACCGGGCCTAAAGTTTTGAAAAAAAAAATACAAAATTTAGTTCCTTACCTATAGATTACAGGTAAACCTATAAGAATTCTATGGTATTTAAAGTAACATAGGAAATTTCAGTTAATCATGTATGGAACGGAACCCTATCCACGCGGGTTTCACTCGCACTTGTCCCGGTTTTTAATATAGAGTACACTTACATATTGCATTGCAAACGGCAACGGACCATTGCTCGCCAAGCAAGGAAATTGATTAGCAATATTTGTTGTGCCAACTTAACTGTCGAATCGACTTCGCGCTAGCTGGCCACTATTAACTATTATTTTACCGTTTGTTTCGGTAAAGGCCCGGCCAAACCAAACGCGTTTGCGGCGCGCCGCTTTCGCGACGCGTTCGCCCCGCCTCGGTGTGCCTCTGGACATGGCGGCCATATTAAATACAACTTCGCATGCCCGCGCACGCCCCGCGCCGCCGCCGCTTCGCGCACGCCCCGCGCCGTTTTCGCCATTGCCATGGTCAATTTGATTTGTTGTTTTACAAATTGCGCGGGCCCGCGTTCGAAACGCGACGCGCCGAAAAGGCGTTTGGTGTGCCCGGGCCTTAAGAAGTAATAGTAAGTATTCTTGGTTTCAGTCTGGCAAATAGAGCTGACTGTTTTGTTACTGCTCAAAAAAGTTAATCTTTGAAAAATGAAAATGAACGGCGTCGGCAGTGTTGATAGGAAATCATCTGTCTAGGCGCCGTTTAATCTAGCTATGTAGACGGTGTAATTTATAAAACAACACAGACAGACGTTTGTTAAAAATTTAAATGTAATTTCACTTTAAAATAAATGAAATGTAAATAAAAATAGTGCTGGAATTTTTGTTTCGGGGCAAACGGGTAACAAATGGGCTCAATTATTAATGTTAACAGGCACATTTGGTTGGCACAATGTACTTAACTCAGAAATTATTCTTTACGATTAAAATTTCATGCACAATTCGCTCAAGAAAGCAAACGCAAAGCAAAATTGCGAAGATAAATTTGACTACAGCAAATACTTTCTTACTTTTCCATTATTAGTTTAGTCAATTGTATGGGGTATTAAGTAAACCTAGGAAATGAGATTTGGGGATAGGCTATTTCAATTTGCATAGGTAGGTACGTGATTTGTCTGTCGATATATGATATGAATGGGAAGGGCTGCCGTCATAAATCGTGGAATGAGATATGAGGTCAACGAGGTATCGAAGGGCTTGTTGGCGACACGATATATTACACAAAACCCATTACACCCAGTCACTGGAGATGAAAAAAAAATAAAAACGGCCAATATTGAAAACGCAACAATTTATCATTTGAATTATTACTTTTTTCTTGACGTCAAGTCAGTCATACGTCAGACATCATTTGTCTTATTCCTAAATGCAGATGAGTGTATCGTATGGTACAAGTAGCGATATCGTAAATGTAAACAGCTGTTAAACAGAATATTAACGATGTTATTTGCTCCCCGCTCCCCAAGTAATCGCGGCGTCTTTACTTAGTCGGCGTGTTTATTTTTAACCGAAGCAATCGGAACTTAACACACATTATAGTACTAACGTACTACAGAAGAATCACTCTCTAACAAAACCGGTGTGTATGTACGAAAATGTGCCTAATCATGCCTTCTCTCTCCGTCGCATAAAACGTGCCCTTTCGTGTACGCTAGGGTTGTCAAGTTTTTATCCGCGCCGTCCAACGACAACCACGCGCGAATCGCCCAGCGAGTGAGCGAGCGGCAACCTACTGCGATTTACAGCTCCAGCATCGCGACGGCCGAGCTAACCTTAAGTAAGGAGTGAAACACGCCTGCTGGTAACCCCTTAAATCCAGAGCGCATATTTTCTTTCTTCACTTAAGTCTCACAAAATTCACATGTTGGCTTATTTTTTCGGTTTCATATTTAATATGAGGTTTCGCTAGCTTTCTTTATTCCAATAAGCTAGTTTCCTAAAAAAATGTAATTAGTCCGTCTTTTAGATTATAAAAAAAATATTGAACACATATTTTTTCGTTTGTCAATTAAACAAAAAATGACGAAGATATAGTGCGTTGAAGTTCCGTGTGACGTCACGACTCTGTACACTTTTCACCATTAAGTGACGTCATTAGCCCCCACTCCCGAACGTTGATGCGCATTATCATAGTCAATTTTGATTGATTTTATAAAGCAAAAAATACGTGTTCGCTATTTTTTGATAATCTAACTGACGGACTAATTAGAATTATTATTTTTTTAACCCAGGAAAAATCCCTATTGATAAGTATACCCAAAGCTGCATCTAAACGGCTTCTAGATGCGCTCAACTAGTCGACATACACACACCGCCCTCCTGTGCTTGCGCATTCGAGGAGGGCATTCGCTCATTTAGTCCCCGGGCGATCTACGCAGTCGTATTAACGGAATTACACCGAACGAGACTGTTAGAGAATCGTCCCTTAATGTAATAGCGTGATTACGTAACGCGTTACGCACTTTTGTATTGTCTCTATCTTTCCCGGAGCATGGTTTGGTCTAATAACTTTAACCTCGGGGGTTGTTAGAATTTGTTGGGGATTCGAAGAGTAGTGCTTTAGAAATTCATTGATTAAACAGTAAAGAAAAAATATCACCTGCATAGTTCGATTTCAATGTTTATCTATAAAAGATTTCACGAAATTTTCGTTTCTGACGGTGTTGGATTATTAGTAGTTTATGCAACGGTTGCATAATGATAGGCCTTAAAACACTAGTGCGGTTTTCATGAAACGAGCCGATAGGCGAGTTTCATAATAAGATCCAGGTGTGTTTTAAGGCCAAATTATGCAGAGTTGCATACATAACTTTATCTACACACATATTATAAATCCTCCATGATGGGTTCAGAAACAATATTTTCTGGCAATAAGTTATTTGTTGCAGTCGTGGCTGCATATTTCCGATATCCGGCGCATTTTCACATCACACACACTCCGAAAAGACTACTTACTATTCATATTTTCAACTAAAATGTAAATTACAAACAACTTTTTCTATTCAATTCAACAACAATTCTACTTTCGTTCAGCAAAACGTCAACATGGCGGCAATTCGATCTTCCGTCAAGACCATTTTTTTTTTAAATCATAGACAAACGGATGAAGTCTTTATTCTCACGTCACTCGAGATCAAATATTGTGCAGTTTATATTTAAAAAACATACTGAATTGACGTTTCGTATCAATAACTGTTTTAATATCTATGGATACTAGAACAGAGACCCACTTTAGTTTTGACAGCTGTTCCAAATTTAATCTCATTTCTTTACTAAAACCGATAAAGAAGTCATGTTATTTCTTTATCGCAGCACTGGTTTTTCCTAATTGGTTGTCAAAATGGTGGTCATTTCATACGGTTTTTGATTAACCAATGGAGGTTTTATGATATGGGTGTAGATAAAATTTATTACTTCATACATCATAATGGAATAATAATAGCAAGGCTAAAACAGTAAGAGCGTTACGCTCGTGTAGGAATTTTATCTTAATTTGATTTTAGTAAGTGTTTAATTATGAGTTCAGTTAAAGGTAGTACGCAAAGTGGCGATATGCTTCATGAATTGATTGCTTGTTAATTATTTCCCATTATAATGAATGTTCTGATTTTTCTTTTGTTTCACTGTTTTACGGTTCGCGGTCGGTATGTTCATTTTGATTAAGGTTTACATAATTGAAACGTGAAAGGTGGCTGAAAGTGCTGCTCCAGACCCTTCGAGGGAATTTCCCCTTGTCACCTTGAGAATTAATAGCACGGTAAAATTAAACAGTAAAATTTCGTTTTCCTTGGCTTGTCTGTCTATCTTACTTAACTGTCACACCTTTAGGTTTGCATTTTATTCTGCGGAAGTTATAAAGCGATCGTGGTCTGTTTTTAGGGTTCCGTACCTAACAAGGAAAAAACGGAACCCTTATAGGATCACTTGTGTGTCTGTCCGTCCGTCTGTCACAGCTTTGCTCCGAAACTACTGGATCAGTTGAGTTGAAATTTAAAAGAAATACGGAATATAGCTCTTATCTATACATTACAGGAAAACTTATAAAAAGTCTATGGTGTTTAAAGTTACATAGGAAATTTCATAAAATGCCGGAACCCCTTCCGCGGAGTTTAACTCGCATTTTTCCAGTTTTTTTTATATTATAAAAGTATTAATTAAACACAAAACAGCCACAGTGAAAACGCTTCATAACTGTTTAGAATAGCTCAATTTGAAATTTGCCTAAAGGATTGGACCACAAAAACAAAATATCATCATTGATTGGGGCGCGTACATTGTTAGCAGAGGAATAAATAAATATCACGGGGGACAATCTTTACACAAAATCAGTGACTGAAATACTTCAAAATAATATTATTTTGTTTACAGAAATAATGTGAAATATTATAAGGCTAGGGTCAAATCAAGCTAAATTCCGCCCCGGCACCCACTCAACAAATCTGAGCGAACGAACGGAAATTTCGCTTCAGTTCTGTGGCGGAAGCGTAACATTTTTATTTGTATAGTTTGAATATTATTTTATCTACACCCATATCATAAAACCTCCATAGTGTAATCAAAAACCGTAGGAAATGACCACCATTTTGACAACCAATTAGGTAAACGAGTGCTGCAATGTTATTCCCGTATCGTTTTTAGTATAGAAATGAGATTAAATTTGGAACAGCTGTCAAAACTCAAGTGGGTTTCTATTCTAGTATCCATAGATATTAAAACAGTTATTGGTACGAAACGTCAATTCAGTATGTTTTTTTAATATAAACTGCACAACATTTGATCTCGAGTGACATGAGAATAGAGACTTCATTCGTTTGTCTATGATTTAAAAAAAATGGTCTTGACGGAGGATCGAATTGCCGCCATTATGTTGGTGTTTTGCTGAACGAAAGTAGAATTGTTGTTGAATTGAATAGAAAAAGTTGTTTGTAATTTACATTTTAGTTGAAAATATGAATAGTAGTCTTCTCGGAGTGTGTGTGATGTGAAAATGCGCCGGATATCGGAAATATGCAGCCACGATTGCAACAAATAACTTGTTGCCAGAAAATATTGTTTCTGAACCCATCATGGAGGATTTATAATATGTGTGTAGATAAAGTTATGTATGTAACTCTGCATAATTTGGCCTTAAAACACACGTGCGATCTTATTATGAAACTCGCTAAAGCTCGTTTCATGAAAACCGCACTAGTGTTTTAAGGGCTATCATTATGCAACCGTTGCATAAACTACAATTTTATTAACGCGTCGTGTGTTACGTGACTATAACTCAATTAAGTATAGTTTTTTTGTTTTTATCAAAAATGGGTTTGCGTTTGATCTCAGTCTCACCTGATGTTAAATGACGACTAGGTTGAAGGTGGTACACGCTTACCTAGAAAATACCAAGGTTATACGATTCCGGGAATACAGACGCAGGGAGAGCGTAGGGGATTTGTTTGTATCAAACATTATACAAACAAATCAAAACAAACAAATAACATCATGTTCATCGCACGACAAACTTTGAATATCACTTTTGTACAAACCGTGTGTTAGAATTCGCAAAATTATGCATATTTCTCCCTAGCCTAAGAGAGGCTGGATGGCAAATATTCAATTAACATAGTAACGGGACTACTAAAAAGGAGATAAACTATTTCCGTATGTAATGTACGGTTTAACGCCGTTTCATAAGGCTTTTAACTACTACACACGCCGATCGACCGCCCACCGGTGACCGACCGGGCGTCCCCACCCATCATCATCATCAAGGCTTTTAAGCGCTTGGTCGTAAATAATACTTTGCTGTGCGGCAGGACCTCTGACGTAACGACACAGGGAGCGTGGGGCCCGATAACACATGCCATTTTCACGAAATCAGGCGGATTGTAATTTATTCATGTGACAAGTAAAAGAGCCACAGGTGGCCGATTTGCTGAATAAATGATTTGCATTTGAATAGAATCTGGATATAGTAGCATAATACTCTACACCATAAGAAGATAAATTCAAATCCCTTCTTTATATAAGAAATTCCACTTGAATGAAGGCAGGAGCTTTAATAACAATATTATAAATAAAACGTTTTACTAGTAAGAGGCTCCCGAACACCGCCATAATTCAATAGAAGCTTTATTTTCTAAAGAGAATGTTTGAAATGAGTATTGTAATACTGGCTATATACCCTCTGTGGGAATAAATGTGTTCATAATAATACCCGTCATGGGTATGGAGGCTTTGTTGGCTACTTGGCTCCGTATATTAATCTCTCTTGTTGCTCCACAGATCGGCCTTCGACAACGTGAAGAGGACGAAAGTCGCCATCAAGAAAATATCGCCGTTCGAACACCAGACTTATTGTCAGAGAACTTTACGAGAAATCAAAATCCTCACTCGGTTTAAGCATGAAAACGTACGTTGCCATTATATATAAATCGTTTTAATAACAATTTCTGAGAGCATCAGCAGTGAGCAGGCCGAGCATGAGCGATCATTCCATTCAATTGGTCTGAATGGAAACATTTCCCACTAATTTGATCTCACACTAAAGCGTATAATAAATAAAAAGAATAAGTCGTATAGAAAATCTCTTATATTGATGTTATTCCAAATAAACAAACGTAACATAGTTATTAATGGAAGCCATTATTACAGCAGCAAAGACTCGTGCTAACGCGTTTACGGCGCGTTAGTTTAATAAATATCGAATAACGACCGTATTAAACGATTTATTGAAACGACCGCAATACCGCTGAAAAAGGATTCCAGTTTAAATCGTTTGAGCGGATTTAATCGCCACTGGAATTGTTCAGCACGGTCCATCCACTGAGTCGATGTAATCGTTTTCGTTCGTTGAAAAGAAGCTTGCATCCTAGAAATGAAATTCTAAATGTTCAACTTGCAGACAGTGTTGGTGTAGACCATTTGTTTTCGTTGCAGATAATCGACATTCGAGATATCTTAAGAGCGGAGTCTATTGATCAAATGAAGGATGTCTACATCGTGCAATGTTTAATGGAAACAGATCTATATAAATTGTTAAAAACACAGGTAACCAAACGCTTAATCTCGCTCACGTATTTAACCTTTGGATGACAGACAGTCTGATGAATTGTTTTATTTCAGAAATTAAGTAACGACCACATCTGTTATTTCTTATACCAAATCCTGCGAGGGTTGAAGTACATTCACTCGGCGAACGTGCTACACAGGGATCTCAAGCCCTCTAATTTACTACTCAACACAACTTGTGACTTGAAGGTAAATCTATTTATAAGGCAAACGCTTCATGATTCGCCAATGTCATAATACGTAAGTTCAGGTATATTTTGTATGCGAGAGTCTGCCAATCAACAACAATACCAAGTAACTTTGACTAGCCTTAACGCTCCCGTGCAATCTATTCTGAACTATATCAGAAGTGGGATGAGACGTGTTCAGTGAACTTGCAACTTGCCTTGCAGCTAACTTTCTATCAAGATGATGTAGGCCGATGCAACTATTCCACATGACCTGATTGACAAGACCAAGATATATCTGTTTAGTTATATTGACAGTTTCCAATATTGAACAAGTTTCAAACTAGATTTGCGGATATTAAAAGTTCTTTAATGAGGCGAATAGCCTGTAAGTGTAAAGCCGCTCAGACTGCTTGTTAATAAAGTGAAATACTTTGTCAAGGAGCGTCTTATCTCTGGGGATAAATTAGGATTACTCTTAGGGAATTGTGGAAGCCTCTTCTTACTTGATGTGATTATTTAACGGCAGCGTGACTAATTTGTTCTGTTGCTGCAATTTAATGAATTCAGTGGATGAACAAGATTTCATTGAAAGATTTTATTTATTTGAATCGTTACGATGTTTGGCGTATGTTTAAGTATTTGTTTAATTAACGAAAGGAATGGACTGTATATGACGAAAAAAGAAGTGATATGCGAAAGGGGGTGTGGGGGCTTTAAGCAAGAATATTATGTTTGAATATAAGGAATCGACAAGCTAATTACTATTCAGAACTTAGTGAGTTGGTGGTCTAACCTGGTGGTTCCGGGTCTGCTGTATACAGAATCTTTGGCGTCCGCAGCGATGCACCGTTGGTGACAGTCGTCAGCTTCCCTAGATCTACCGTTAACTTTACCTTCAGCGCTCGCACTTAGCCTTAGATTTAGGTCCTGGTGCCGCGTCGGGAGACTCCAAACACACTTGACATTAAATATTTCTACTGATCTACGAAAGTAGTGGAAACCTTAAAATATTCGCGAGAGTGTAATGACAAAGCTGTTCTCAGTTCAAAATTCAAACAGGAACTCAACTAACTAAATTAACGGTTTTATGTGGTGTGTGGTGGTGGGGGGGGGAAACGTGTGTGGCCAGCACGAAATGGTACAGGAGCCACAGTGTTGCCACAATAAACTAAAAATGGGACAAAACTGAACAATATTATATTGAACCAATTAATAAAACCGCTGGTTTAGGTAAAATAAATTTTGCTCATACCTGTATGGTTTGAATAATTTGTTTGCTAAACACTAAGAACTTGTTTCTGAACTTTTTGGAGCGAAGCGCAAACATTCGTGCCTGTTCGAAAACTTTTGAAAGCAACATTTGTGGTGTCAGAAGCGACTGACTGGAAACTTATTTCCCTCCTCTGGTCTCATGTGTTCTGCGAAGCTTTTTGTGACTTTTTAAGAGGAGTGTGAACCTACGGATTTTCATACAAAAGGCGATAACGATTTCCACCGCTTAAGTGTCAACCGATTTTGACAAATTTTTGATAGATTCAACAAAATCTAGGTATATACGTTTTGTTTTTCTGTTCACTATATCAATTCAGTTTTATTGTTGTTTTAGTATTCTCATACCAAACGAAATTTCGGCGATTATTTGACTTTGTTGATCTTTAATCAATATTCAGAAAACGTATAGATCTAGATTTTTTCTGACTAACATGACAACCTATCAAAAATTGGTCAAAATCGGTTTACATTTAAGGGGTGGAAATCGTTATCGCCTTTAGTATGAAAAGGGTGATTTTTGCCGTTGGTTCACAGTCCTCTTAATGTTGTTGTATAGATTTGTGACTTCGGCCTCGCGCGAGTGGCAGACCCGGACCACGACCACACCGGTTTCCTGACGGAATACGTGGCCACGCGCTGGTACCGCGCCCCCGAGATCATGCTCAACTCCAAGGTAGGCATATACGTAACAAATCAATGGTCGAGGGAACCTATTTGACTGTCAAAAACAAACATTCTAAACGTTTATTTAGCATGTTGGCCACCTATGGACTCTTTTAGTCGTCACATGAATAAATTTAAATAGGCTGTGTCCACCAGTGCTTCAGGCAGGACCATCATAACTGAGAACTGCCGCAAGAAAGTCTCATCTTTACAAATTCTAAATTGTTCTACATCATATCCCTAATAGCATTTAGTGTTGGCATTTGGTTGGGCCACATAGGTCTCGCTAGTTGGCCAACGGTTAGATTTGGCCGTCGTTTTAAGGTAGGGCCTACAACCAAGTACAACCTTGGGCCATTGTAGAATTTCCAACTGAAACAATATAATGCAGAAATGCCAACAGCTTTAACCTAACGAACGGTAGCAGAAGTCGCACTGGCCCAACGTTGGTAAGTGGATGGCCGTGATGATAATATTTTACTGCATTGGGCCAACGTTATTTGATATCTAATAGGGTCATCGTTGTATACAATGCGGAAATGCCAACCATTTTTAAACAACAGTAGCGCGTAGTAGTAGTAGTAATTGGTTGGGCGTAATGATATTTTTTTGTTATATTGGTATTATGTGGTGATGATGTTAGTTTTATGTAGGCAAACTCCTAACTATATCCCTACTGATTCCCTATTGTTGGCCAATGGATGCCAACGGAAAATGCTACTAGGGATAAAAACTTTAATAAAATTACATGAAAACATTACAAAGTAATAAAGCAATGAATATGCTGTAGGCAAGGGAATCCCTTGAGAGCAGTTCGCGAGCCTTAAGAGTAGTAAACTCACATTAACTTTGTTAATGTAGCAATTGTTCGTTTTCGATGTTCGTATTGAGACACATGACATTTTTTATTATTTTATGTCACATTAATTAGGTAGGGAGTAGGGCTGATTTACTTATTCAGCTTAATATTATTTATTAAACACTTACTTTGATTAATCTAGTCCTGAACTTGATTTCCCTGAAGGACCAAGGGGTCTAGACCACAATACTAATGTTTATCTATATAAAAATATACATAGGTATATAAATACTAAACATACATGACTCGGGTTCAAACATTCGTGCTTATCACGCAAAGTTTTCGCCACATTTTCCCCATCGGGACTCAACGCAACATCTGGCACAGTAGGTAGTTAAGTTACACTGCCACTGCGCAGTCGAATGTTGTGATAAAACTGTACTTCCCAGAATCCATTAGCGTTGGAACCGTATTGTTTGCCCAGGGCTACACCAAGTCCATAGACATCTGGTCCGTGGGCTGTATCCTGGCGGAGATGCTGTCCAACCGGCCGATCTTCCCGGGGAAGCACTACCTGGACCAGCTCAACCACATCCTGGGCGTCCTCGGCTCCCCAAGCCAGGAGGATCTTGAGTGCATTATCAATGAGAAGGTAAGCCTTTAAATTATAATTCAGGTACTATGTTCCATATGGTCCTCGCTATATTGTAACCGGGCCTGTTGCTTTTGTAAGATTAGAACAAAACATAGAAATATATATATCGCCCTGGTATGAAATCGCTCCGAAATCGTCGAATATAGGGCCTGGCCTAACTTCGTGAAATTGAAATTGATTAAATTCCAGTTTCGCCGTATCTGTTATCCATCAAATACGTATTCGAATAAAATATGCGATTTGACAAATTCCCAGATCGAGCATCCGGCCTACCTTTCTGTTCGGGTCACCTACTTTTTGTAGGTACCTGGTCAGCTGTATTTTGACTGGTTGATTGCTGATTTCGTTTTTATGTCGTATTTACTTTAAATTATTTCAATTTAAAATTAAGAAATAACGTAGTTAGCAAAATACTAGAATTCGACAGAGTTTAATCTGGGCAGTCGACCCGAACAGTTTAATTTGGGTAGTCGACCCATCCAGTTGAACTTATGAGAAATTAAAGTGATATTATATATATTATAAGAGGCAGAATTCATCTATGATTCCCGTGTCATATAATACATACAATTAGGTTTATTTATTAAGAGTCCATTATTACATACTTTATCTAAATTTCGAAATTTAATAATACTTAATGTTTTGTTATGACAAATAAAAAATTCGGAAAAAATTCCGAATATACTAGTTTTGGTCCCTTTGATTATCTTTAAAAAATAACGGGGCTTCTTAAAGATCATAATCACATGCAGCGAATTTCGTTACATTCATATTTAATTAATATATTTGCTTATTCAAATGAGGAACTAATATATAGAGAAGTTTCAACAGAAGACTTCTATAGAATATACAATACTCGTACCGACCGCCCTACTACAATTTCCTTTAATCAAAGTTCCGCTGAATCCTTAAAATTCAACTTTACATTAATAAAATTAAATTTGTTCATAAGTAAATTATGTTTTGAACTGGCAAAAACAGCAATTACTGGCTTCTTGGAAGCTATTCAAGATTGCTGTAAATTGAAGTTAATATAATTTTACGCACAATGCCTTACATGGTTTTGTATATAACACATTAAGTAGCATTTTCATGCGGCTTATACTTCAATGGCCAATATAGCCTTTCAGTAAGTTTATATTGTTTGCGACACGTTTATAACAGTATGAAATATGATTCCGATGTGTTTGTACCAGGCTAAAATTGACAACCACACTTAAACCGTTTTACAAATACAATTGGACCATGAGTGCTATAATATCAGCTAAAGTTTAGGGTATTTATGGTTTAGGGCCTCCGAATTTTGGAGTTTTAGATATTTATATTATTTGCTAATATTCAGGCTATGACTATGTTTAATCTGAAAACAGCTTGCAACGTATATACATACAAACATAAGTATGTTTGCTAACTTGACTATCATTGATCCTATCTTTATGAAATTTGGTTGACGAGTAGTTGCACAAACAATTTATAAGTTCGAACATAGGCAAAATCGGTCTGGGTGTTACGAAGATAAAGGGTGAGTCCATATAATGAATGCTATAGGTGCATGAAGTCTTTGTTCGAAGCGAACCATTAGGTATAATTATATGTAAGTTATATTGTACCGTAATAAAACAGTAAAACATTTCAAACCGCAAAAATAGCAAGACTTCCAGATCCTTCCGTAAAGTTTGGTCGGTGAGTGTCTGTTTACGTCTTGCTGATATCAATATAACCCACTCAAACTTTGTCGGCTACGCGGGAAAGTTCACGGAGCAAATAAATGTATCCAATTTCATCGGCAGTTACCAAGCAATAGCTCACATTGACCGATCAGCTCGGTTTGATTGATTACGAGATGCGGGACAGGACGACCTTGTCCTCTCAGATTCGCTGTTGCGGTAAGAATTTAGCAAAATGTTATTCTCTTGAAAATATACTTCATTTCTGAAAGAGGAAATACGGCGAAGTGTTGTTTTCAAATTATCTAATACCTTTAAACGAGCAATACTTGTATATATTTGATCTAGCTAGGTTTAATTTGTAGAAAACGTCGTTTTATCCGTGTTTGCAAGCAATGAAGAACTGCAACAATATCATTAGTATACAAAGGTAAATTTCGGCCACCATCTACAAGGTTATAATAGCTCAGGTGGGAAATAGGGCGGTCCCGAAACTTGAAGACCCCGGTTCGGGTCCAGATGATTATTATTTTCCCTTTTTAGGGTTCCGTACCTCAAAAGGAAAAAAGGAACCCTTATAGGATCACTCGTGTGTCTGTCTGTCTGTCTCTCCGTCTGTCACAGCCAATTTGCTCCAAAACTACTGGACCGATTGATTTGAAATTTGGTATACATATGTAAATCAGTGACCGCAACACGGACGCGTGACGAAAATAAATGAATTTTAAACTTTTGGGGTGTAAATTAGAAATTTTCAAAAAAAAGTTATGCAGCTTATGTCGTGTTACATATCAAATAAAAGGGCTTATTATGTGGATCTTAAATATATATGTTTTAGAATTTTAAGGTAAATGGTTTGGAAGTTATTTAGGAAAATAGGCGAAAATTGACCATTCCCCCTTATCTATATAATATGATGATGAATATGAATATGAATATGAATATCTCCGAAACTACCGGGCCTAAAATTTAAAAAAAAATATTAAAAGTAGCTCTTTACCTATAGATTACAGGAAAACCTATAAGAAGTCTACGGTATTTAAAATAACATAGGAAATTTCAGATAATCATGTATGGAACGGAACCCTCTCCACGCGGGTTTAACTCGCACTTGTCCGGTTTTTTTTTTCAAGTTCCTTCTCTGTGAGAAAATCTATTATGGGAGCCCTTTATCAACGCATAAAATTCGTATAAATATAAGAACCTACTGACGACAAATGTGTCCAATCGATCTTATAAATAAAGACATTGCATTTATAAAAAGGTTTTTCATACTGATCATTTATTCTTTTATTTAAGTGATCTAGAAAACGTATTATTGACACATAAAAAGGCTACTGGCATTTCTAAATAAATACATAAAAAATAAACAAAACCATTACAGCGATGTTGACTCTGTTTCCAATTAGGGAATGCGATCCCACGGATAAATATCAATCCCCGTATTTGCGGGACAGACGGTCCTCCGTCCCATGTGATTCCGCAAATTACTTTGAGAGTTTTGTAATAGGTAAAGTATGTTTCTTATAAAATTCCTCCTATCTAACATAGAACTAAAAGTAGATCGCTGGACCCAACAGAGTGGTTATCAATTTAAATAGTCAAAACCATGTGCGTCTATATTATATCATTTGTTCACGTTAGTACGTTTACGCGAGTATGAGCATTCAATAATAATCTATAATTTATAAAATAAAAAAAACCGACTTCAAATAGCCTTTGAAAAGTATCAAAGTTCTTTTTCACATTTTATTTATTATCCGGTGATTTAAGGACACACATTTACTAATATCAAGTAACAATAGCATAATGCCAATTGCTCATCACCCTTTACAAACTGTGCAAGGATGTCAATCGTTGAGGAGTTCTCCTGGTTCTTCAATTTTACTACATGAATTTTCATGGACATAAGTTGCTTCAGAACTTTGTTCAGGAATTTAATCGCCAACCGTGAAATACTCAACATTTAGGAGTTCCGGTGATCATCTATGGTCTTCATCAACAGTTCCACTTCACCAAATAATGCTTTTGAAACGTAACTGCTTGAGTTATTACAGAAAATACTAAAATTGCTATATGCTTGCCTATAATATTTGAAGAGTTCCATCGATTCCTCATAGATCCTCTCATCATAACTTGACTTTGACTACAACGGGACCAAACTGGAGGTATACCGGTTAAAAAAAGATTTTTCAAAATCGGTTTATAAATGAGTTCTGAAGTAACAAACATAAAAAAAAAATACAACCGAATTGAGAACCCCCTCCTTTTTTTTTTAAAGTCGGTTAAAAATCATGTTAATTTATTGTACCTATCATTTGTTCACGTAGGTACATTTACGCGAGTATGAATGAGCATTCAATAATAAATTCACGATCGAATAAATACTTGTTCCTGCAAATGGGAACGCATAAAAAAAATCTAATTGTAGGGTCCTACTAATTTACGGTATTCCGGTATTGCTATACTCCCTGTTTTGAATACGTTAACTGGCAATCCACTTTGCAAGGCGTGTGAAAGCGTCGGCTCTCATCAATCAACAGCGATGCTCTTCGTAGCTCCTGCTGATAGCGTCAATTTCTCTTGTTGTTGTGATTTATGTCATCGGCTGTATACCTTTTTATATGCGTGAGGCATCCTTCAATACAATTTTAGTTAACAAAACGCGGTTACAGCAGGTAAATAAATCATATTTTCCCACCGTAAAGATTTCTTTTCTTCCCATAGCGGGAGCAAAGTCGCAGTTTGCTGCTGTTTATAATATTACAGCTTAACCATGCTTCTTGAGTGTATAAATGTAATAGATTTTCTTTTTTCGTTTTAAAATTCTTAAATTAATATTTGTGTTGTAATTGAGCGTGTTGGAGTTTTCTCATAGGAGAGTGAGAGCAGACTATTTTAGTTGGGAGCAAAAATATTTATGTCTCAGGCTGTACAGCTTTAATCCCTCGCTACACTCGGGCTTTAACGACGTTAGAAGCCTTCATTGTGTTCGGTTGTTTTTTGCCTGCGCCCTAAACTTTGCTCCACTAAACTATCTACTATTATATTTCACGTGAAAAGATTAACAGTTGCCAGTTCTAGCGTCTAGACTTTCAAGGGTAATACAAAATAACGCGGTGTCTTTACGATATTTATGGTCTGTGTGTACTGTACGGGACAGAAAGGGCACAGAAATGTATCGAGATAGAAGGAAAGAGTTCATCTATTTGTATGGAAACTGAGCGTGTAACGTTTATGCCTAGTTACTTTGATGTCACGAGTATAATTTAGTGACGGGAAGCATGAGTCGCGCGAAAACGATTTGAAAGCATCGATTAGCACGCGGCAAGAGTCTCGGCACCGCCACTCCCACCGTTGCGCGCCGCGCCACTGCCGTTGTTACACACAAAGATGATCTCACGACATCTTTTTGGCACGCGGAAACATGCTCCCTTTCCTTCTATCTTGATATAGTTCTGTAAGAAAGGGTCTAGCCGGTCGGCCATATAACAATCGCCCCTGGCTGAAAAGAGAAACTGAGTATGTAAGTTTATTTGTCTTATGTGCCGTTTGTCCGTGATGCATCTAGGGCAGTGTTTTTCAAACCTTGAGTAAGCGACCCCTCGACATGTAAAAAAAATCTGGCGACCCCAGATGACCGTATTAATACTATTTCAGTGGTGTCAACGACGTAGTATTTAAAAACCTGGCTTGCGACTGCGACCCCCTAAGCAAGGGTATGCGGCCCTGGGGCCCGGTGCTGGGGGTCGCGACCCACAGGTTGAAAAACACTGATCTTTTATAATATAACTAGCTGATCCCGCGACTTCATTCGCGTGGACTCGGGAACTTTTCAATTTTCCGGGATAAAAAGTAGAAGTAGAAGAAGTAGTAGTAAAGTAGCCTATGTGTTAATCCAGGGTATAAACTATCTCCATTCTTATTTTCATCAAAATCCGTCGAGCTGTGTTAACGAGAAGAGGTAACAAACATACACAACACACACAGGATTAGAAGGATAATAATATATAAGGATTTAAATTACAAGTAAATCAATGAAGTGGCTTGGCTAAAAGAAAAAGTTATCATAAGACAAATCAACCCGCACAAGCAGTTTCTCTTTTCAGCCAGGGACGACTTTTATATAGCCGACCGGTTAGACCCTTTCAGATGAACTGTTTAGCAACGAAGGTTATGTATTCTGATTTTGTTTTTAACAACATGATTTATGAACCAGGCCCGCGGCTACCTGGAGTCGCTGCCGTTCAAGCCGCGCGTGCCCTGGGTGGACCTGTTCCCCGGGGCGGACGCGCGGGCTCTGGACCTGCTGCACCGCATGCTCACCTTCAACCCCCACCAGCGGATCACCGTCGAGGAGGCGCTGGCCCACCCCTACTTGGAGCAGTACTACGATCCCAACGACGAGGTTTGTTGACTTCATAGGCAAGAGTTTGACCAAATTAAATAATACTTCGTCTACGAACTCACCGGCGAACCCAGACCTGTCAGTGCGTAAAAACGACCTGTTCGTGCGTGTCTTCGACCTTTTTAGGGTTCCCTACCTGAAAAGGAAAAAACGAAACCCTTATAGGATCACTCCTGTGTCTGTCTGTCTGTTCATCTGTCACAGCTAATTTGCTCCGAAACTACTGGACCGATTGAGTTGAAATTTGGTATAAATATGTAAGTCGGTGACCGCAACACGGACGCGTGACGTAAATATATGAATTTTAAACATGGGGGTAAATTAGAAAATTTATAAAAATGTTATGCTACCTATATCGTGTGACATATCACATGAAAGGGCTTATTGTGAGGATTTTAAATATATTTTCTTTTGAATTTCAAGTAAAATAGTGTGGAAGTTATTTAGGAGAATAGGCGAAAATTGACCATTCCCCCACGATTATTTCCGAAACT
The DNA here is from genome assembly GCA_947859335.1 of Tortricodes alternella. Classification (NCBI taxonomy): domain Eukaryota; kingdom Metazoa; phylum Arthropoda; class Insecta; order Lepidoptera; family Tortricidae; genus Tortricodes; species Tortricodes alternella. The sequence goes on from OX401976.1 coordinate 4,505,754, forward strand.
ACTGTGGCTAAAATTTTGAAAAACACAGGAAATAGTTCTTCACCTATAGGATACAGGAAAACCTATAAGAAGTCTATGGTATTTAAAGTAACCTAGTATATTTCAGATAATCATGTACGGAACGGAACCCTCTCCACGCGAGTTTAACTCGCACTTGTCCGGTGTTTTTGAATTCGAGGCAACGCTGCCAAGGACGTAGATACCTTGCATAATGTTTTGGAGCGCGTGGGTCAATTTATATTTGCTGTGCGAAATGAGACACGAATAAGTTTTTAGATAATAACATAGCCGACGGCGAAAAAATTGAAGGACTGAAGGTATACATTATAGCAGACTTACCAAAAGGGGAATTGCCCGATAGCTTACCAATAGCGGTACAGCAGATAGCTCCCATATTGAAATTGAAGCATTAAAACAGTTTTCTCTAATGCGGTGGCATGTGCCTCCGTAGTTTTGTGCTTGGAAATAGGGAAATAGGTATGGGGCTTCGTTTTCCCTGTTTGCGTAGTGTAAATAACATTGTTCGTGATTTGTAATTAGTTCCTAATATTATTGAGAAGTATTGATATGTATTTCAATAATTATATCCTGTACCGGAGCTTCGTCCTTTCCTCAAAGATGGTGAAATAAAAGCTCTTCAGGGAACGTTGCGTTTTAACAATAACTTTATTTAATTTGTATTACATTTAGATCGAGTTGTTTGCGATAGCAGATTTTTACATATCAACTGACATTAATTCAAAATCTATAAAAAGTAAAATAATCAAAACAGTCCAGCGAAAGAGTTCGTAACATCGTCCCACCTTTGGGACGTAGTCACAAACGTTAATCATTACACCGCACTTCACTGGTTGTTATTTCCAAGGGGTACACACACTGGTAGGCACGCGTGTACTCGCCATCGCTCGTGCGTACTCGTGCTACTCTCGCGATCCCATCTCTTCCAGGGTTTTCTAATATTGTCGCTAAAGGCTTCGCATCTGTTTCTAACAATACGACATCGCCTACTTTTAAATGAATGTCCCTCTCCTTGCCCTTCTGTACAAGCGACTTTGTTATTTCAAGCGAAGAGTTCGTAACAGATGGGATACATATATTAAAGTTTTCTTTGTTTTATGTGTGTTCGTTAATTTTGTTAGTTATCGTCCTCCGTTGACGGCCACGTATTGTTAACTTAATGTAAGTCATTATGGCCCTAAAAGCGGTCCCTAAATATATGTCTACTAAATAAATATTTGAATTAAAATTGCCTGGAGTAATCAACTTAGTAGATGACGTAACGGCACTCAGCTTGGAAATTAAATTAGCAGCAGGACCCATGGGATTTTACGCCTTCAATTTCTGCAAAAAAAAAAAAAACATTATTATTTTACCATTAAGGTGCTAATGAGATTCGTGCATTAATAAGGTTGAAATTCTGCTAACTGCTTAGTAAAAAGTCAGGGCTTCTTAACTCATTACAAATAGCGGCCCGCTTATTATTTTTACCGACGATAATATAAAATTAAAGGGAAATTAAATTAAAGAAATATTATTGAATAGCCTAACTGTATAAACAGAAAGCAACACGAACACCCAGACGACACACTCGAAACCAATGATATATTATAGAAAGACAAGACACGTCATATCCATACTCAACGCGTTTTAAACATGTCTCATAGATAAAAAAAATCTTTTTTGTTTCTTTCCGGCCAGTGCAGATTTATGTGACATTTGACGCGCACATATAAGACATTAATTTGCAATATGGCGATTGTATTTATGAACAAAACAAATATATTTTTTTCGCCGCCGTCCGCCCGTCGTGACACCGCACTTGACAACATCTGCGTCCCTCGTACCACGAAACTCAGTGCGCGCGGCGATAAGCGACGCCCGTCATACAGTTTGCGATAGTTAAGCGACAGTCGCTATCATAATATTTGTAACTCTCGCCGAACAGACTTTAGTCTTGCATTAGACAAAAAAATATTGACTAAACTGTAAAACGTTTTACCCCGCAGCCAGTGGCTGAGGAGCCGTTCCGGTTCGCCATGGAGCTGGACGATCTGCCCAAGGAGACCCTCAAGAAGTACATCTTCGAGGAGACATTACTGTTCAAGCAACTCAACGAGGATGCGTAGGCGCACTTCCAACCCACCGTCCTAATAAGATCTACTTTGTCCCCTGCCAGCGAGGGTAAGACTTGCAAGTGCTTTGTCCTTTTACGATTGTGTACGTCTGTTATCAACCTAAGGCATTTACATCACGCGTAGATATTCGAAAACAGATAAGAAATAATCAGTATGTACATTATTGGATAACAGGAGTCGCACATTCACGATTGTCCGCAGCGCGAATGACACAACGGATATCTTATCTTTGCGATGATACATGAGTGGTATCGAGAAATAACTAATAACATTATGGTAACAGGAAAATAAAAAGCGAAAAGGGCTTGCAAGAGTTAAAGCGGTCAAATTAAGAGGATGGTGAAGTCATGTTTGACGTCATCAAACGTATAGTACACGCCGCCGGGCAACCAAAGCTACACCTCGGCGGCCTCACTTAAATATTACATGTACTACATTAATTAAGTATTGGACGAGGGACTTGTCAACGAGTCGGCGGGATCAGTTGGTATTATACTGTAAGATAAACTCTAAATAAAGGAGAGATGGTCGAAAATGCTTTTAACACATCAAAGAGCTGGTCGTATGTGCCAGGCGTAATTACTTTGCGAGCAAATGTTGTAGCAAACATAATGACAACGTTTATGGAGCAGGGTCAGATGCGTTTGTATGAAAAAGAAAATTGAAGCTGTATTTCGTTCAATGTCAGTATTTAAATCAAACTAAACTACACTTAAATAATAACGGGATAAATTTGGGCTTCATTTGATTCTTGATGAATAAAGGAAGCTTTTTGTGAAATCATTAATTCATATATTAAGGGAAAATGAGTTTTAGAAATGGTGGCCATAATAGCTATTATTGTTATCGAGTAAATAAACCCGAGGGGAAACACTTAATTGAATTGACTTCGCAAACAGTTCTCTTTCGTCTCGATGTTATTAAAATTAACCCTTCCATTATTAGAATTTTATTGACAGCATAATGCTTGAATTATGAGGACGCGATGTAGCGACGGCTTTGTTTTCTTTTAACTTACTGTTGAAGTACGACAAGTTGATTGTATGCACTGATATTTATTCTTCATTGATGAAATTGGAGAGGCGGTTATGTTGATATATTTTTTTGTATGAAACTATTTAAAATTCCTTAATTTTACAATATTTTTACTGATAATTTCTTCAATACAAATGTCACTCGAGTAATCGGCTAGAGAAGAACTGATCGTTTTTGTGATGTTAAAAAATAGATTTTACATTATCACGTCTATACCGGAGGTAAGATGCGACATGACTGGTTCAGAGGGTAGACAAGTTAAAACAGTATAATATAAATGTAAGTGTAGAAACCTTATAGAATATTAGATAGGACTTTCCGAAATTTATAAACGTTAAAAACATATAGTACAGTTGATTGAGGCGTACAGGAGATTCTGTAACTGATGGCAAGAGGGTGCGCGACGACGAAGGCGCGTAGTATTAAGTTTTCTACTTGGTTTAGGAAATTATTTCATGCATTCATGCTCCGATTTTAGATTTACAAAAAATACCGTTACAATTACGACACGAACAATCCTCGACTGTGCGCTAGAAAAAGCTCTGGGCGCTTTCGATAGCATTACATTTAATCGGGACAACATTATTATTTACTAGAAAATATTGTTAATTATGGTGTGATATCATCTCTTTGCATATTACGAAAATTGTTTATTCATACCGTGCGAAAAATCACTCAAATTATTACAATTTTGCGTATCTTCGTTGCCGTGATAACAACTTGGATTGTTCAATGGATGTTCCAAGCGGCATCAACTATGGGATAAGTATCAGTATGACGGGCAGATTGTGTAAATATTTTTGCATCTCGATTAAATGGTATTAAAATTGTCACCGATTCAGACTTACGAGCACTATTCTTTCATTCGTCGATTGTATCGTGATCTACTTTAAAATAAATTGTATTATCTCGTTGTCTACGATAATGGTATTCGTTGAAAAACTTGCTTGTTCAAATTATTTCTCTAATAATTGTCGTCTTCCTTGTATTTGCATGCTAGCGCACAACATTGTTCTAGTATAATCGATTCATATCAAATGTGTTAAGGAAATGTTTATAGGATGTTTAAAACGTTCGGGGGATGCTCGTTCGGGGGTTGAGGTACGCTGCAGCATGCGCAGAGGTGAGTTCACGAGGCGGGTCTGTCTGTTGTTACACTCTATATGTCTATAAGATGTTGTTAGAGGAGAGCTGGGCATGCACCAGCCCGCTCTCGCATTAAGACTTAAACATTGTTCTTTGAGCAATCATTCAATCATTGAAGGTATCAAACTAAATTTCCATTATATTTATTTCATTAAAATGATGTTGTGATGTTAAATAGCTGTTCATTTTAGCTTACTTAGTCATTTATTGTACTCGATCAGATTGTTCAAGTTATTAACTACATATTTAATCATAGATATGTCAAAGAAAATCTTGAAAATGCGTAAGTGAAAATGAGTATTTTCAACTGTATTGTAAGACTATATTAAGTCATTTGATTAACTTAAAAAGACAATCAACAGTTACTGTGGCGTTTAGTTTAGTAGTAATTTTACATCGAATAAGTCAAGTTATTTGTCTTCAAGGACTGCCTGTCATGTTAATTAAATTCTAATAAGTATAATGTTTAACATACTGCTTTAGACCCTTGACATTTCGCATCGATCGTAGCGAGGGATACCTATACATAACAACCTCAAAAATGATGACACCAGTAACCATCACGTATTTATTGTTAAATATGAGTGTTGCCATATTTTCTTAAGTCATTATGTACAAATTGGATATATTAAGGTAATTTGTTGTCAGTCAACAGTTGAATATTACGAAAATAAATCGAATGAAAGTATACATGGTTTGATTTTATATTGTCCCTTAACAGTCATTTACAGAGGAATCCGTTTAAAATGACCGACTGCTGATAGTGATGCTATACTCTATTTGTTTAGGTAAATAACTAAATGTAAACAAACTAACGTAACTCAGCTTCTCCAACCAATCTAGTCAAAGTTTTTTATCTATGGTATGTCTTGATTGGCTGGTTAGCTGAGTCACGTGGGTTAGTTTTATTACATGTAGTTAACAACCTAAAACAAAACGAGTATAGTGTGTTCAATTAATTGGTGTACCAACAAATGACAGCATTATTTTTATATTGCGCCGCTCGGTTAGCCTATACTTTGAATAACACAGACTGTTTCAAAAAGTCTTATTATCACAATTCAACAAGACATTTATTATTTCTTACAACCACTCCTCTCCTCCTCTGCTGCACTGGGAGTGAAGAAATAGCATAGAATGCGTGCAGATGCTTATCATCCTGGCATGTCGCAAAAGTCGACTAAGGGACCCCCGTCCCTTAGTCGACTTTCCTTCTTCCATGCTCTCCAACATGGTAGACTATCTGTATGGGCAATGGGCTGATCACCTGTCACCATACGGTTCATCATACCATCTTAGGACTAATTAATCGAACGTGGCCACAAGTAGTCTCGTGGCTCTGCCCACCCCATTAGGGATTTCGGGCGTGATGCTATGTATGTATGTATGTACAATCACTCGGGTACTCGAAAAAAGTGTTAATCCAATGGAATAGCTTGTTGCTAAACTGTACATTTGCCATTTAATTTCTTACAGTAGGGAGACGCTTGAATAGGTAAGTAACAATATATTTTTCACAAATTAGAGAGGCTCTTAAGAGACAGTCGCCTTTTCAATATGACCTACGTTTGCCAGATATCTCAGAACGCCTTATGCACTTCAAAAGACAACAGAAAAAGATTTCTACGAAGCGCTTTTAAGTTAATTGGAGGATTATAATGTTTATGACGCAATTTGGCTCCGAGCAGAAAATGCTTTTATGTTTCGAGCTTAATGAAAAATAATTGGATTCCAGTTAACTTTCCTTGTTCAGTGGTAAACAAGTGCGTTTCGAAAACTAGAATAATGCTGATATCAGGTGGCGCAGCGTGGGACCGGACATTTTGTAAAATGGCGTAATAAAACAACATTATTAACCTGATATCTCATGATACGATGACAACATAAACAGTACCATGACCGCAGTCATTAGACGTGACAAAATTCAAATTAAAAGAAACAATAGTATATTGTTGCACCAAGCAGAAAGTGATTCATTATTGCGCCGAGTGTTAGTTTGGAGCCTGAGCGTAAGCGAGGGCTCCAAAAACACGAGCGCAATAATGCACTGAATGCGAAGTGCATAATCTGCTTTTATTTCAACTAGTTGGTAAAAGAAAAGTCAAAGTAAAGTTAAAAACTAAAACCTGATTAGCGACGTAAAAAGCAGTTTCGCTCCTGGTCTGGCTCTACATTGACTCTACATTGACTCCACATTGACTCCACATGACTCCACATTGACTCCAGATTGACTCCACATTGACTCCACATTGACTCCACAATCCACATTGACTCCACATTGCCTCCACATTGACTCCACATTGACTCCACAATCCACATTGACTCCACATTAACTCTACATTGACTCCACATTGACTCCACATTGACTCCACATTGACTCCACATTGACTCTACATTGACTCTTGAGTGTAAACATCTTGATCAACTAACCAAATTAAAAAAAATACAAAACAGTGCAATAATGAATTTTTCTTCCTACTACGCATTAATTTCATCATAATGGCCTTAAATACTCAGCACAAAGCAGCCCTTATTTGCTCTAGAGCAAATAAAGTTGCATACAAATTTCATTATTGCACTGTTTTTTTTTTTTTTAATTTGTTTGTTTGATCAAGAAGTTTACACCAACAGCTACAAAAACAGGCCACATATCGGCGGCCATATCGAACTGTGATTGTCTCGTCTAAAATGTTATGCTCAAAATACTGGCTGATAAGATAGTATGGGTTACAAAAAGATTTAAAAAAAAATTGGCATAATATGACAATTAATAGACTAGATACAAGATTTCTGTGAAAATTTTCGGATTTTCGACTTTAGCTTCAGAACCAATAGACCGATTTTAATAAATAGGGTATTTTAAGATTCGGGGAGAACGTGCGAGTGTCATAGGCTATATAAAAATTCTAAGGGTGCGCATAACAGGTGCCAATATCCTTTTTACTTCGCTAGTTGGGTTTAAATGTACCTTTACGTTTTTTACCAACTTTTAGCAGTAGTAGAAAGAAAAGCAGATTATGCACCTCGCATCAAGTGATTTGTTATTGCGCTCGTGTTTTTAGAGCCCTCACTAGCGTTCGGGCTCCAAACCAACACTCGGCGCAATAATGAATCACTTTCTGCTTGGTGCAACAATCTACTATTGTATGCAACTTTATTTGCTTTAGAGCAAATAAGGGCTGCTTTGTGCTGAGTATTTAAGGCCATATTGATAAAATTAAAGCGTAGTAGGAAGAAAATATATTTTTTATTTATGTTAAGAGAGTAGCAAACGAGCAGGCGGGTTACCTGATGGTAAGCAATCACCGCCGCCCATGGACACCCGCAACACCAGGGGAATCACGGATGCGTTGCCGGCCCTTTGAGAAAGGAGTAGGCTGACAAACGTACGAAACGCAATATTAAACTTTAAGCGTCTGAACTCTAGTTGAATAATACCTAACAGGTAATTCCCACTGATCTTAAGCTTGAGTCATCTGACGAAACATTTAGGCACCGGCTGAGAAACCTTCTATTGGATAATCCATTATACTCAGTAAATGAGTATATGGACCTTAAGTTGTAAGTTGGTTCATTTGACATTACTGATTTTGGTTTTTATTGTATTTTGACATTGTTATGTACTATTGCTTTGTTATCTATTTGTTTTTTTGTTATTTTACACTAAAGTTTACTTTGAAATGACGATCCCTAGAGGAGACCCAATATGACATCCTATTTATATTATTATTTCTTCATTATTGAATATCAAACTGTTAATAATTTAATTATTTTGAATGCTTATATGTACTTGCTTGACGATCTCAATTTAATCTCTTTTAATTTGACATGACATGTAATTTAAACTGTATATTATATTGAGTAATAAACAAACGAAACTAAACTAAACAGTGTTGTAACGAGGCGCTATCGCGACTCGTACAAAACTCCTTCAATCAATACTGACAACTTCTTCTTTCAATTTCTTTTCAATTCCGAATTTAAATTTTAGATCAATAGATCGATTTGGACAATTGATCATCACTTCATAAGAGATATCGGCCTAGAAAGGTCTTGGACTGCTACAGAAATAGAGCTTTCTTTTAGTACCTACATATTATAATAAAGTACCTACTAGAACTACAGAAAGCATCAGTTAAAAAGTGGAGTGCTATTTATAAAAGAACCTAATCATAATTACGTACCGGTTATCCTGTTATGAACAAAGGATTAACCCGTGACGCACTTAACTAGTGCCTCGTATTTTACATAATAAATTACCGATACCGTATCCAGTGTTTTTATCATCCACCTACTTCCGTATCCTGTCTCTACGTTCCAGTGTGACAATCTAAAGGCCTGGCGCTCATGGCACTGCAAATGGTCTGGTAGCTGATTAAAGTTATTCCCGCAGGAACGGTCATTTTTGTCGTGATAAATATACCCCATGTGTTAAGCCATATCTTCATTCCTCACTCGCATACTTTCGCATTCGTGTGATTTACTTGATAAGAAAGGCTTGACATTTTTCATAAAGTCGTGGTTTATCTTTCTGGATTTTGAAATTGGGTATTACGGAAAGAAAAATTTGGCAACAGTTTTTTAGCGTTATTCGCTTAACGAAATTACAAATCTATAGGGGCACGTAAGTATTTAGCTATTATTGCAAAGCATTTTCAAGATCTACTAAGTGTCCCGGCATTTTTAGCACGGCAGACCTATCAAAGTTTACGTTTGGTAAACATTTAATAAAAAATATGTATAAGTAATTCATTTATTAATCTATTCTGCACTGTTTCTTCAGGGATACGACTGCTTTAAGAGACGACGGTGGAGCCGCGGGCCTCATCTGGTCTAAACTAATCACATAAATCCATAACTTAGCCAGTCCATTTGTAAACTTAATAATTTCACCCTTTTAGATAAATTACAATTACAGCGAGTGGCTCGTACACTTGCGTACTTGAAACTAAACAAACTTGCGGAAAGTAATATCCATAGTGCTTGCCTGCTGTTTAGGGTTCAGTACCAACAGAACACTTTTAAAATGGTACTATAGTGTGACCTCATAATTGGAAGATCGCCCGCAAGGCGAGCGGCAAGTGGGGGCGGGCAACTGCACACACGGTGTTAACTAAATACCTATTCCGAGATAAATCCCGAAATAATGTTGAGTAGTTTAGGTAGTTTATTTATTACTCAATATGATATACAGTTTAAATTACATAACACGCAATAAGACACAATATGCGATAATGTACATGTACATTTATCAATTATTAGGGTACGTAATAGTAGCGCAGCCTGCCTACAAGCCGATTCCTAACGGCTTTACCTAGCTAGAAAGTCAATGTACGAGTAACTCTAAAGGTCTCACTTGTACGGTTTTTATTCTTGCGGCTTTCCATACAAAATATTTGACGCTCCGCCACTGGTAGGTACATGCGTTTATCACGTATTAATTTAAATTTAAAGAAATTATCTCGTGCTAGCTTTTGCCCGAGACTCCGTACCTACGCGTGGAATCCGGTTATAGCTATCCTCGCAAATTCGGTTATAAATACCATCGGGAACTTAATGTTAATAAAAAGTAGCTTATGTGTTAATCATTCAAATATTATCCAAATCTGTCCAGCCGTTGAAATGAGAAGAAGTAACAAACATACTCGCTCACACAAACTTTCGCGTTCGAGGGCCTAAGGACCTAATATGACAGACTTTTTCCACGGTGTTTGGTTCAAGTGTCCAGTAAATCCTAACTTATATTATAAATGCGAAAGTAGCTCTGTTTATTACGTTTTCACACCTAAACCGCTGAACTAATTTTGATGGGTTTTGGTATAGAGATAGATTGGACCTTGCAAAAGGACACAGGCTATTTAAAAAATTATTCTGCACAGATGAAGTTGCGGGCACCAGCTAGTCCACAATAAATTAAATATCAGTTCGTCCCCGCTTCAGTCGTATCAGCATAGTATAAAGAGAAGGGAAGTAGGTTATCTTCATACAAACGCAACGCATCGCCGCACGCACACTTAAACAAAATCTCGACCCATTTCCCCTTACTAAGCGGGTCGAGATGCGTTTAAGTGTGCGTGCGGCGACCCATAGATACTTTGGCGCACACATACTCGTACAAGCCGCGCGCGGTGCGTTCGTATGAAGATAACTTACTTCCTCCTCTTTATACTATGGTATCAGGGTTGCTCTCACGGGAGATCAAAATACGCTGACGCGGCCAGTGTTGACCTCTTTCCACAAGTGGCCAGTCTCATGTTTGACATATATCCTATTTTAACTTTATCTCCAAGTGTCAACTTGAAATACAATAATGCGATCGATAGCCGCGTCTTTTATTATATTTACACCCCGGCTGGTATGACCACGTCCATAAGACGCCATGTAATTTTTTGCGATCAATTAACGCAGCGTATACTTTATACTCAGTAGGTTTCTATCTCCATTATATATAGCCGTTTTGTATAGGCCAATACTTATCTACGGGAAGATTGCAAAAAGTGCCGATAGTTTCAGTAGGACCACCGTAACCTCAAAATAACTGTTCAAAATATGCGACTTATTTCAAGCTGTGAACGATGACTTTAATACATTCAGCGCCAACGTTCCGCTTTGTAGCGAAAATGCGCTATGAACGACGTGCCCGACTAGCGGGCTCCTGACACTCAAAGTGTTAACGTTAACTTAGTTAATTTGTCCTGGCTTGTCAAATAATGCTTATCAACAACGCGTTACGCCACTAATAACTCCCCTGTTATCGTTAATTTCATCAATAAATTGGATGTATTCTCGACGCCATGCCTCGGAAATTTCGTTTTCAATTTAACTTGATAAATAAATCCAATTATTTTACCTGGTAGATGCGGTACTCCGCGGAACGTCGGCAATGCTTGGGTCCAGACCTTACGGCGCTGACAAGACCTAAACCGGCTTTACTTAAACACTTCTTTAACTAAAACTATTTGATTTGGAAAAGTGAAAAAAATATACGTTCATATTCATTATATTATTGAAAAAATGACTATTTCCAAAACACGAATAACACGAACAAAACACGAACAACCACGTTCAGTGGTTCACGCGACCGGAGTCGCGGGCAACAGTTAGTATACCTATAAAAATAGTGTAACTCGATCCAGTAAATAGCGATCGGATTCACAGTTTGCAATGTAAAGGCTATGAACACCGTATTTCAAAGTGAGGTTGGGAATTCCAATATCCTTGCCTTGTAAATACGTGACGGTCACTGTAGTACCAGAGCCCGTTGCATCATTTGATGAGCCATTTGCCAATTTTAGCGTTACCAAAATAGTACACAGAATTATATTATAAATGTATCACTGAATCCGTAAAGTGTATGTAACAATGATTGAGTTACGTATATATCTTAAGTCTTATAACATGCACCGTTAAGGGTCGTCCTACTACAACGCGACTACGTGGTTATCGCAAGTTCGCGCGAATTTTACTCGTACGAACGCGCGATCTTACATATTGAACTCGAATACGTGTCGTAATTGACATTCGCGCGATAATCGCGTCGCGCCGTGGACCGGGGCAAAATAGGTCATCCACATATTTCACGTAAGTTTTTCAGAATTGAATAAAGTTTGGTAAGACATTATTAAAGTTAATTTGATTTAACAAAATGTTTTATCTATAAAGAACAAAACTGAATGTAACGTAAGTTACCTTAAGTAATGTAGTCACTTTTTTAAGTTACAGATAAACAAAACTACGGTTTCATTTAACAAACTTTTTTTTCCAGTGTAGATCCTCGCTAAAAATATATTTTTAGCCATAAAAGTGAAAGGCCGTGCTGTCGACATCTTGAATCCTACCTTTAAAAAAAATAACACTTTGAGTGCCAAGAGCCCGCTAGTCGGGTTCACTGTTCGTAGCGCATTTTCGCTACAAAGCGGCAAAACGCTGATGCGATTGTTGGCGCTGCGCCTCTATTCGGAAACGCTAAGTGATTCTGTAGCGACTCGTAAGCCAGATTTCTCATCTCTCTCTGCCGCACGACGCGTAATGCGTAAGAGCGAGATGAGAAATCTGGCTTAGGAGTCGCTACAGAATCACTTAGCGTTCCCGAATAGAGGCGCTGAATGTGTTAAACAAGATACATCAAACCACGCAGCGGACCCCTGTGCTATGTCAGATACGAGACTACGTGCTACGCCGTAGCCGTAGCTCCGCGGTCTGCAGCAATAACGAATCCAGCCACCCAGGTTGCTCCAGTAATTGGCTGCTATTTTCTAGTTCTTACACTACATTGAAAGCGAGCGAATGGTACCTACATGTACAGTTAGCGTCAAAAATGTCTACACATTTTAATACCATGCCGCTTCATGTTAACGTATGGCGATATATAACTTTAGTAAAAATTATAAAACACATGCACAACACAAACATTTTATAACGCTGGTCAATATTTAATTTAACTATTATATTTGGAAGAACGAGGTCTAAAACATATTGTAACAACCATCTATTGCTACATGATATAAGAAAAAAAAATGTATACATTAACAAGCAAAAAATTAATCTAAAGAACTCATGACGCCAGTTTTATTTTTGTATCCGGTCCAATATAAATTAAGTTGATTATTATTCAAAATATACATGTATCTATTTCTCATTTATTTTCGTACTACGAAAATACGAAATAAGAAATAAGAAATAAGAAATCTCGATCAGATTTCCCATCTTAATTTCAAAAATTACGAACTTTTATGCAAACTATCTTCCCCTCCGTATCTAATATATAAAATTCTCGTGTCGCGGTGTTTGTTACCAAACTCCTCCGAAACAGCTGGACCGATTTGTATGAAATTTTGTGTGTATATCGGGTAGGTCTGAGAATCGGCCAACGTCTATTTTTCATACCCCTAAATGATAAGGGTGACCCACCCCTAAATTAATTTTTACATGTTTTCAACAAAAAAATATTTTTATTAAACGGCTGGTCCGAATTGTATGAAATTTTGTGTGCATATCGGGTAGGTCTGAGAATCGGCCAACATCTTTTTTTCATACCCCTAAATGATAAGCGTGACCCAACCCTAATTTTTTTTTTTACAAAACATTTAAATGTGTAAATGTTTTTATTATCCTAGCTTGCTTGCTTGCTTGTCAGTCAGTCAGTGTAACATTTTTATTAGGTAGATAAGTTAACATCTTATCAGGCGGGAAAAGGTTACGAGAAAATTACTTCCGACATTTCCTCCTCAAATTCCATTTGTCATATGTTATTCTAAACGAGTTATGCTCGCGATTGTACGTGTAGTACCGGTAATTTTACGGGGCCTACGAGCGGAAACGTCCGTCCATATCTATATCGACACCTTAATTTGAAAATCCCTGTATCGGTTTCCGTAATAGTCCAGTCAGTCAAGACAATTAATTCATTATAATTCCAAAAGTTTTCAAATTTTGATGTAAGGTCGGGAGTGGTATTAAAACAAACTATAAAATTTTGCAACCTGCTCTGCGGTCCGCAACATTGTTAAAAATGCAATAAATGATAATTTGCTCAGTTCTTGAGACCAAAATTCCAAAAGTTCTGCAAAGTTGGAGTGGTGTTAAATATATTATTTTACATCACGTGTCAAATTTGCAACCAATTTAAGTGTACGGAACATTTTTTGTTATTAAAAATTAATGTTTTTCTTTATTAAACTGAAGGAAAACGTTCCAAAAGTTCTGCAAATTTGACAGATATATCGGAAAAATATACCGAACGATTGTATAAATTTGCAACCTTTTACGTTGACCGGAACATGTTTATTTATAATTCTTTTTAATTCGTGGTCATTTTTTCGAGTAAGGTGGTCTCGGAATAATTACAAAAGTTTTGAAACTTGGTTGCAAACTTCGAAAACATCTATTCTGATGTATTTACAAATTTGCAACCTCATACGCGATCCGGAACTTTATGCAATTTGCAAAAATGTAATTTTTTTATTTTTTCACCTTCAAGAAAATTTCAAAAGTTCCGGATCGCGTATGAGGTTGCAAATTTGTAAATACATCAGAATAGATGTTTTCGAAGTTTGCAACCAAGTTTCAAAATGAGATTTATTGTCGTCCCAATGTACCATTCACTTGACCGAAGTTTGAAAACTTTTGGAATTATTATCAAATTTTCGATTTCGAATGTCTATAATGACTGGACTATAATTACAAAATTGCAAATAAACAGATTTGATGCCACGCAGGATCTTCCGAAAACCACTTGATCAAATCTTATCGAAATTAATGAGTGCATTTCCTTTGACAGGTGATAAAACGAACAGACAAAAATTTCAAAAACATTTATTTGCATTCTGTAGACTTTTCGTAATTATAAAATATCTGAAATGTACTGACAGACACGTCGTCGCTGCAGACTAATTATAATTGGAGATTACAAATGGCATTACGTAAAAATGCTATCTCAGTGCCCAATATGTTATTGCTTTCAAAATATACGCGGCAATTTTTCGTAATAAATTAATGTCAGACTTGAATTTTGTTGTACTGGTTGAGTAACGCGTTTTGGCGGGGATTGCTTCATAAGGGATTAAATTTTGGCGCAGCGAAGGGTTTCATGGTCAAATCTTTTTTTTTTTTTTTTAATCTTTATTTGGTCAAATCTTAAAACGGAAAATTCTTTATAGTTACCTAGTTGATTACAGATAGGTAACGCAGAAGTAGCAGAAGATTAATACCATACCAAATACTTTTTCATCACACTTGCTCGGAAAGGGTGTTATTATACCGCCGTCAGCGGGAGTTATAAACCATACAAAATCTATAATTCCCGTGGGAGCTGACGGCGGGGCGTGCGCTAGGTGGTGGTGGGCGCGCCGGCTCCGGCGGTAATCGTTTTCTTATACAAGTAGCGCGCAACCGACGCGACATACAGTTTATTCTACCCACCTGATGTTAATTCACGATGTACAATGGGTTTTTTTTCTTGTCAAATTTTTATTTCATTTCCTCGCAAATGTGATGAAACACATTGTGTGTATCACGGGCAGTAAGGGAATAACAAACTCGAGTCATTAAAAGCGCTCCCGCCTTCGGCGTCGGGCTTCTAACAGACTCTCGTTAGTTATCCCCTTCTTACGGCCCTATTAGATGCACAATGTACCTAGTATTTTTTATTTGCTTGCGTATCCTACCTTGCTTTTTAGGGTTCCGTACCTCAAAAGGAAAAAAGGAACCCTTATAGGATCACTCGTGTGTCTGTCTGTCTGTCCGTCTGTCACAGCCAATTTGCTCCGAAGCTACTGGACCGATTGAGTTGAAATTTGGTATTTATATGTAAGTTGGTGACCGCAACACGGACGCGTGACGTAAATATATGAATTTTAAACATAGGGGCCTCTTTTTGGGGGTAAACTAGAAAATTAAAAAAATAAGTTATGCCACCTATATCGTGTGACACATCAAATGAAAGGGCTTATTGTGAGGATCTTAAATATATATTTTTTTTAATTTTAAGTTAAATAGTTTAGAAGTTATTCAGGAAAATAGGCGAAAAATGACCATTCCCCCCCCCCCCATTATTTCCGAAACTACTGGGGCTAAAATTTTGAAAAAAATACAGAAAGTAAATCTTTAGCTATAGATTACAGGAAAACCTATAAGAAGTCTATGGTATTTAAGGTAACCTAGTAAATTTCAGATAATCATGTACGGAGCGGAACCCTCTCCACGCGAGTTTAACTCGCACTTGTCCGGTTTTATCGATGACGAGGTGGTGGAGTATGTCCGCAAGAAGTCCGGCTACTCCCTGAGGGTATTCCAGCTGCGATCGCGCCAATACGTGCACTTCAGCTCGTTTGTGGTGCGCGTGCCGCGGCCGCTGCTGGAGACCGTCGCGTGTCCGGACTTCTGGCCGAAGGGTGTCCTGTTCAGGCGCTTCCGGGGCAGCTTGCCTGTCCAGGACCCGACTCCAGGTGGGACGACGATAAGGAGCCACGCCTTTTCGTCCCCTAAATAGTTTTAATTACTTTTAAGTTATTTTAATATGTATGTTAGTCTCTAAGGTATTTGTATATGGGCCAATGGTGCCTGAAATAAATGGTTTTATTATTTATTATTATTATTATTATCTCCTTAAATCTTCTACATTATAAAAGAAAGTTACTTTTCTGTCAGTGTGTGTATCGCTCTTATAAGCGGATTTTGATGACATTTTCACCATTATTTCATAAAACAGATTTTCGTGTAGGTACAATGAACCCCCGAGCTATTTATACTTAAATAAAACATGCAATTAAACTTTTTCCTGAACCAAGTATCAACAACCTTGTTTAAATGTCTATGTATCTATGTAAAGCTACTGAATTGCGCTCAGAAGTTAATTAAAAGATACGAGAGGTCCTTTGTTTTGCTGGGTTTTCCGACACGAATATTGTGTTGCTACGTCGTAAAGTATATCTAAATCATTCCAGGTAGTGACCACTTAAAGTTGGCTTTGGAAACTACAAGTTAAAAGGCTCTTTATATCATTGTTATTATATATTATGCTCACCAAAAATACTGAACGCACACCAAAAATTAATAGCAAAAAAAAAACTTGAATCGCGTAGCAAAAACAGTTTAGGTTAGAGTTATTTTTCTTTGGTGAGCATTTATCCGTTTGGACAGAGATTTGGATTTTTTGGCAGTAAAATTTGGTTAGCACTTGTTTAATTTAGTAAGCGTTTAAATGTAACACATTTAAATGTACCCGTATTTATTTTCTGAATTTCTGTTATACAAAATCTATAGTGGTAATTTTTTCAATATATATAGTCTGCATATACCCCCCAAAAGTGGCCCAATGTTTGAAATTCATTTATTTACGTTACACCTCCGTATTGTGGTCACCGACTTACATAAAACGTGTACCAAATTTCAACTCAATCGGTCCAGAAGTTTCGGAGCAAATTGGCTGTGACAGACGGACAGACAGACAGACACGAGTGATCCTATAAAAGTTAATTTTTTTTCTTTTGAGGTACGGAACCCTAAAATCGTATTCAAACACCATTTCTGAGGTGTCACAACTTAGGAACTTCTTTTAATTACTTGTTGTAATAATTTGATAAAGATTGTAATAGTGTCTTTTCATATAAGATATAGATTAATTACACACATGTTACATCATTTTGTTAAATATAAATAATTTTATAAAAAATAAATGTTTAGATGCAACGTCATTAATATGAATGAAAGGAAATGGGACCTTAATTTATTTATGATTCATAATTATGCCAAGAATATATGTTTAAAACATTAAATGTAAACAAGCTTTTGCGTCCGACTTCGCGTGGATTAAGGTCTTAGGAGAACTTTTGTTTGTAAACCACTTTAAAATGTTTTCAAAAGTCTAGGCGTTATCATTTGTTGTGTTTTTACGTGAGGGGGTGGTCAAAACTAACAAAAAAACTATAGATGCTCAAGTATTTTAATGGGTCGAGCCTTCACCATTTTCATTTTGCACAACCATGGTTCAACAAAAACTCATAATTAGCTTCGTAATACAGCGAGGAATCCTAGCCAGCATCTGCGGCACAATGCTGCGGAGACCTTTCTTTGATTTGATTAATTTTATTTAGTATTATCGTTCTAATGTATTCGTTTATTATATTAGCATATTTATAAAACTATTTGTTTTTGTTTAATTTACCATATCTTTTTTGAGCTATCGAAGCGCCTTGCCGAATCGACCGGTGACCAGAGGGCGGGGTCATATTTGGCGCAACGAATCAGCTTAGCCATACAGCGTGCAACGCTGTCAGCCTTCTGGGCACCCTGCCGCCTGGCGCTGATTCGGAACCAATATTTAATATATAGATAGTTTTAAATTAGTCTTAGTTTGTTTTGTATATTTTTAGTTTAAGAGCTGTACCCTCGTTTTTAATTGATATGTATTGAGAAATAAATAAATTAATTTGAAACTCCTTAGAACATATTTCTATATTTTGGTAAACTTTAATGTTACGATAACATAGTTCAAAAGTCTGCAAACTGTCTTACATTAGCTTACAAAAACGCTGTAGTTGGAAGTAAATAAAAGTTATGAGGGTCATGATAATAAGAGGAACAACGGTAATAAATTCAAACGAACTGTATTAATTTCAAATAATATATTGATGAAATAAATTGGGCGAAGTTTGTTCGAAACTTTTCACTACAGTTAAACGCCAAAGGCAAAATGCTTTATTTACCTAATCAAATAAGAGAAAACAGTACTGTACTGCATAAAGTTCATTAAAGTCTCTCGAGCATAATTTCGATAAAGTGAGAGCCAACTCAAGTGGAACAATAGATGCTAAATCTGTAAAGCTCCATATTGATATAGAGTCCCTTTTAAACATAATATTGCATCCAAGTAGAATTTGATAATACGTAATCCTATTTATATGGTTTAAGGGCAGTCAGTTTGTAGGGAAGAAATAGCGGTGCCTGGAATCAAGCAATATCTGACTCACCGGGATTCGCCTCCTTCGGTGCTCCGGGGGCCCCCGTATGTATATCCATAGGTTTTTGGCTGCTGCTAGGCACTGACTCTCAACACTGGGGTGCTAATAGAACTCGTGTAAAAGTTGATGGTGAAATAGGAAAAAGTATGAAGAGCGTACGTGCGCCCATTCGAAATAAAAGAGAAGAAAGTGTTCCCAATACTGTCGATTGGTGGCAGCACGGTCGCGTTGCGTTTGGAAATCAGATATGCATCATTCCAGTTAGAATTTGGAAAAAGGATCAGAAATTGCATGTGCTAAACGATATGAGATGAAAAAAGCTCTCTTACTTACAACAAAAACTGTATGAAAGTACGGAACAGAGTTTATACGTCACATTTTTCCGTAGCGTTCGTGACATATATTTGTTTAAACACTCAATACACGTCCAATTTGATAGATGGGTCAGACTATCGAATCCGACTATTGTATCGAAAAAATCTGACGTATATTCCCAGTCGCATAGGCTCCGTAGCGGAGCGGATCCGCATGCTGCGACGGACATAGCTCTCTATGTCAACTGATGTAATGATATGGCAAACATGCCAAATGTATCTAAATTTATTTACGTTCAGAGCAAAATTATGGAGTCACGCAAAGCTTATACGTCAGTCGTCAGGTATTTTGATGTTTTTACGTATTTTTGTATGAGGATGATTTTAGGTGAGAAACCCCACTTTTTAAAGATGTGGAGAAACGGTTTCTCTGTATTACTCCGAAATAGTAAATTTCTCAACAAAATACCTGAAAATTGGTAAACTAAACGGATGATTATATAAACGTCTACCTTAAGCCATTTAGGTCTCCGTTATATCTAACATTTTTGACGTGTAATAGTAAATTATTAACCAAGGTTTAAAAGGCACCGTTTCAGACTAGATTTTAAGGCGTGAAAACGTTTTTACAGATTTAGCCCGCCTACTCTCAGTAGATGAATGGTGTCTTCTTTACAGTGGGCGAACGTTATAAGTTTGACGTCATTAGACCTGACCCTATTGAACCACAAGGTCGGTTTTACGACCCTGATTACGACTTTATTTGCCACAAGGTTTGCTTCAACCTCTTCATAAAAACTTTAAAGAAATTGAAAACATTTGTATGAAATCTGAAAAGGTTGCTTAAGAGCCCTTTCCTTGAGTAGCGCTTCATACATATGTAGTACAGGGCTTGTATTCGGGAACGTCTAAGTGATACTGCAGCGACCCGCGAGCGAGACTCGCATCTTGCTCTTACGCATTACGCGTCGTGCGGAAGAGTGGGATGAGAAATTTCGCTCGCAAGTCGCTACAACATCACTTAGCGTTCCCGAATAGAGGCGCAGTGTTGGTTTCGATATTTTTAGCCGGATCCCATTGAAACTTCGTAAGGTTATAGATATAAGGCAAATCGAGGTAATATCGAGGATACGAGGACGACACGTTTGGCCTAGTTGGTAAGGGCAAATATTTGTGTGATGAGCACGAATGTTTGTTCCTGAGTCTTGGATATTTTCTATGTATTTAAGTATTTATTTAACTATATAAGTATGTATATCGTCGTCTAGTACCCATAACACAAGCCTTTAGAGCTTACTTTGGGGCTAGATTGATTTGTGTAAAGATTGTCCCCTGATTTATTTATTTATTATTTATTTAATATACTTTGCGTGATTGAGAAACAGGATAAAACCATCATTTATTATATAAAAT
This sequence comes from Tortricodes alternella, assembly GCA_947859335.1. Lineage (NCBI taxonomy): Eukaryota > Metazoa > Arthropoda > Insecta > Lepidoptera > Tortricidae > Tortricodes > Tortricodes alternella. The sequence goes on from OX401976.1 coordinate 4,526,256, forward strand.
ACACCTGTTCAATTTTATCTCAACACTTGCAATGTAGGTACAAACCTAGATTTGTCTTTTATCTATATTCTTGCAAAGATTCTATGCGATCCAGCCAAAAATGTCCGAACTACAACTGGGGTCGTATTATGAGCTCTTAATTCCAGGCAGTTTCCGCCGTAAACTGAGCTACCTGGAGAATTCTTATTATGAGCGCGATAAAGTTGGTTTCTTTATCGCGCTCATAATACTGCTTTTCCAGGCAGCTCAGAAACTGCCTGGAATTAAGAGCTAATGATACGACCTCTGAACAGTGTTCTAAAAACCAGATATTGTAGGTACTACTTATTGACGACGCAGGTAGCCTAGTTGGTAGTGACCCTGACTCCGAAGATAGCGTCCCGGGTTCGATCCCCGGTAAGGGCAAGTATTTGGTGATGAGTACGAATGTTTATTCCTGAGTCTTGGATGTTTCCTATGTATTTAAGTATTTATTTATCTATATAAGTATGTTTATCGTCGTCTAGTACCCATAACACAAGCCTTTAGAGCTTACATTGGGACTAGATCGATTTGTGTAAAGATTGTCCCGCAATTTTTTTATTTTTTATTTATTGTTACTGATACTTATGTTGTACATGTACGTTAAAATTAAAAATAGACTGAATCTTTTCACGTTTGTTAAGACTGACTCCCACGCAGCGAGTATCCGTGATCCGCTTACAATCAGGACAATAAGCGGCTTGCGTCGTGCCTGCGACGGTTCTTTCACTACAACAATGACCTTTAAATTAGACCTAACCTAGAATAGATACTTATATAATATTTCTAAAGACAAGAAAGATATCTAAAAACCCACACAATTTTTATTTTTATTATTAAAGTTCATTTCAAAATAAAGCACTTAAAGCATACAGGTTTCTGTATGCTTTAAACCGAATTCGAAAATACCGCCCATTTGTGTCTTTATACATACATACATATTATCACGCCCGAAATCCATAATGGGGTGGGCAGAGTCACAAGACTACTTGTGGCCACGTTCGATTAATTAGTCCTAAGATGGTATGATGAACCGTATGGTGACAGGTGATCATCCCATCGCCCATACAGATAGTCCACCATGTTGGAGAGTACCCGTCCCTTAGTCGACTTTTACGACATGCCAGGATGATAAGCATCTGCACGCATTTTGTGCTATTTCTTCACTTCCAGTGCAGCAGAAGAGTTGTGTCTTTATAAGATGCTATTTATGTTTTTAATCGAATCGTGCGCCTGAATACTTTCGCCTCTTTTTTATTTTAAAGGTAAACCGCTGGCTGTTGGGCGCTAGGTCGTCCAAGCTGGATTACTTTATCGCTATTTCCGTCTGTTTTTTCCCCCCTTACTACGCAGATAATGAATTGTGCGATAATGGGAGACACTTTTACTGAGAGGAAAGACACTTACCGATTAAATGAATAATTCTCTCACATGTTTCGGATAATCTTCTTATCATCATCATCATCATCATTTCAGCCGAAAAACATCCACTGCTGGACATAGGCCTCCGCCAATGATCTCCACAACGACCGATTCAGTACAGCTTGCATCCAGCGGAGACCCGCAATTTTCACGAGATCGTCAGTCCGGTCTGCCCACGCTGCGCCTTCCGGTACGTGGTCACTATGGTCGCTCACTATGGGCCTCATAAGAAGGCTCAAGGTCACCCAAAGGGCGATGGGCTATGCTTGGAGTACCGCTGCGAGATCGAATTAGAAATGAGGAGATCCGCAAACGACGCCCAGCCTTAACGGGTAGTCTTAGAGGTTTAAAATTTGAAGGAGACATTCCTCGAGTATCCTACAGGTGCGCTAAGGATGGATTTTTCGAAATTCCATCCCTCAAGGAGTGAAAAGGGGTGATAAAGTTTGCATGGAAAATACCGCGGGCGAAGCTGTGGCGGTAGTGGACCCGCCACAGCTTCGCACGTTTTACATATAATTCATTAAAATATAGTTTATAATACTGCTCATACAGTGTAATAGGAGACGATATTGAACAGATTTTGCATATATACCTAGAGTGAACAAGTCTCTTAGCACCCGAAGCCACCGTTCACTCAGGTTCCCTAGAGGAACCATAACTCATACTCACATGGTATAGCGGAGTGCATGGACGTTTGCTCATATTTCTATACTAGTTTATCTGGATTACTCACACTAGGAACAAGTTAGGAAGTTTTTTAAAGCGTCGCCATGTCCGTCAGTCTTTAAGACTGTAAGCTTTATTTATTTAAAACTTTGGCATATTTACAGACGTGGAAATTGATACTTTTTACTTTATAACCTTTTGCCAAGAAATCTGTGTAAGAGTAGATTGTTGCACCATGCAGAAAGTGATTATTTATCTCGCTGAGTGCTAAGTAGTTTGGAGACCGAACGCAAGTGAGTGCTCTAAAAACACGAGCGCAATAATTACATCACTTGATGCGGGCGGCATAATCTGCTTTTCATTCAACTAAAAAAAAGATGTTAAAAATAAATACTAGTGCCTCTCTGTGAGCTGTAGACCTCGCGAGTCTGTGTTTGCATATCTCTGCTGAATACATAGTATAAAACAAAATCTCTTTTCGCGTCTGTCTGTCTGTATATCTGCTGACTCCTTCTAAACCACGCAACGGATTTTGATGTGGTTTTCACCAATAGACGACGTGGTTCTTAACGAAGGTTTTTATTTGCAAAACATTCTAAATAAGTTTTTATATAGTAAAGAAAATTCAATGTTCTTCAAGCAAGTCGACAAAAAATTAAATTTTTGGGCGCTCACATGCTTTACGTTGGCTCAACCTTAAGAAATATATCAAAGTAATATACGAATAATAATAAAGTAATATACAGACTTGTAGTTCTTTAAAAAACCTAGAGAAAAGTCCGCGATGGCATATGTCTATCTCCTAAGATTGACTTACAGTAGCTATTTTTATCTTTTAAATATTAATAAAAAATATTAGGTTATATGCGAAGCTATTTTCTCCTATTCAGTATTAATCCTTATCGAGACAAATACCTTCTTTAGCTTGGGCATTTAATGTAGATTAAAATTGTCCTTTACACTATATCATTTGAATAAATACTTTAAAAGATATCAAAGATAAAAGAAACGGAACAATAATTCACGGACCGCGAGCTGTACCTCACGAAAAACTTAACTATGCCGTTGGAAAACTGATATCCCCATGGATCAACTTATGTGGTTCAGTTTACCAACACCTCAAATAAGGTTGTAATTGCAAAAACCCCATATCTCCGCCATTTTGAAAAATTCTGAAAAACCGAATCGGCAAACAAAATCTATATAACTATCGCACCTGCTCACAAAATTTCACGAAAATAGGTTGAGAACTGTGACCAGCGCCTCTATTCGGGAACGCTAAGTGATTCTGTAGCGACTCGTAAGCCAGATTTCTCATTCCACTCTTCCGCACGACGCGAAATGCGTAAGAGCGAGATGAGAGATATGGCTTACGAGTCGCTACAGAATCACTTAGCGTTCCCGAATGAGGCGCCTGTAGACGAGAACAAATGGACAGCCGGACAGCCGACGGACATCCGCTGGACATACGAAAGCATTTTTGCCCAAGCTGAAACGGAGACGCTTCGGTCGCTCGGTCGAAAAGTAAAGTTAAAAACTAAAACCCGACTAGTGACGTAAAAAGCATTACTGCTCCTGGTACGACGCACCCTTAGAATGTTTTTATAGCCCTATGACACTTGCACATTCTCCCCGAATCTTAAGATACCCTATTTATTAAAATCGGTCCAGTGGTTCAGAACCTAAAGTAGAATATCCGAAAATTTTCACAGAAAACTTGTATCTGTTCAATTTATTTTCATATTACGACAATTTTTTAAAATTTTTAGTATCTTATACCTACTATGTTTTCAGCCAGTACTTTGAGCATAAAATTTTAGACGGGGCAATCTATTGGAAGAGTTCGGTACGCAGTGAAATAAGCTTTACAATAAATTTGGGTTAAAATTTATTGTGACACGACCCGACACAAGAAAAGAAGTGACACAGAACGACAAATGTCAAATATGAAATTACAAAGAAAATAATAGAAAATAGTTATGTAAGTACCATGCCTAAACCTCTTTGATAGCATGGAACCTATTTTTATTCTAACACAATCACAGTTCGATATGGCCGCCGACATGTGGACTGTCTTGCTAATAATACTTTGACAGTCCACAGAAAAGTGGTAAGCTATCCCGTCGGACTGTATATGGGCGGAATGGGTGGCTGGTGGTGTAAACTTCTTGATCAACTAACCAAATTAATAAAAAATACTAAACAGTGCAATAATGAATTTTGTATGCAACTTCATTGCTCTCGAGCAAATAAGTGCTGCATTGTGCTTATGATTTAATTAAAGCGTAGTTGGAAGAAATATATATTGTCGAATGCAGGCGCGGTCGCAGCCTGAAATTTTGGGGGGGGGGGGGGGGTCACTAACAATAAAATATGTCGAGTTAATTAAACTTTATTTTTAGACTTGATTTTTCTATTTGACGTGTACGATTTGGGGGGGGGGTCATGTCCCCTGTGACCCCCCCCTGGGACCGCGCATGGTCGAATGCTTATACGCCTAAAATTTCATTCAATTTCAGAGTTCATTTAAGTCCGAACTTACTACGTTAATCTTTGTTATTACAGCTTTTACTCGTCCGGGTTAACACGGTAAATGAATATGTAAACATCATTCCTATCATTTCCCCCCCATTTGGAACAGGGTTGAGAGAAAAAGACAGGACTACCGACACTGAACATCGATACTTTCAGCCCGCAGTCCCAGCCACTGACCCGGCGAAATTGCCTGAACTTTTGCTGCGGTTTGAATAGGTAATGATGTTTCACCGGCACAACAATACCCGCCCACAACAAAGATTTTATAAAAGACAGTGTGAATAGAGCTCGGTAATGAGATATGAACGAGCCAAACATCGTGATTACGACAAACGATAGATTTCGACAGAAGAAAGAAACAAATGACCTAATAACTTCGTCATTAGTCTAAATTAATAGTTTCAATTATCCAGTGATCAGCCTTTAAAGAATTAAACCCCTGATCAGAAAGGCAAGTAACATAGTTGACCGAGGATAGACTTTTTTATATATTCACTGTTAAAGTAATAATGACGCCGACCCTGGGGTAAAATTAGAGTCACCAACTCAAACATTGTAACCATGGGATGCCAATGGTAAACTGGGTCAATCAATTTTTAACCCACCCTAATCAGGAATTTCACCCCTGATAATGTTGTTTTTATTATCAATTTGTGTCATACCTTAACACGTGTAACACGTTTTAAACATAATAAAGAGGAAAATTACAAATTGGAAAGCCGATACAGCGTTAACGGCCGGAACGTTTGAAGGGTTGGTTAACCAGTAAAATGTCCTAAATACACCATGTGTCCGTTAGGGTGTCCCGAAAGTTTTTATTTTTTGATTTCCTTAACGCAAGACCACTTAAAATCTGCGTAATTGATCGTAGATTACCAAAATTATATTTAAAACTAAAAACAGCTATATCTTTAGGGTTCTACCGATCTTCAAAGTTTTGAAAATTATTCATTACTCTACGATCAATTTGTCACTCAAAATCTTTTGAAAGATGTGTTAAACTGGTAACAGAGGCCTTACAAAGTGTAAATGACGCTTCTTCTAGAGATGGCTTTATTAGAAACGGGTTGCAATTTCAAACGGAAATGCCTAAATTCGGACACACAAATAAATTTCTATTCTAAGTTTTTGTCATTGATTATAATCTCTTTATTGGTTTTATTTGTTTTTTTTTTGTAGTTTGTTTCATGAATTCCACTATAAAAATACCTTTTACACTTGATTTTTGTTTTATTTTAGCTTAGTTTAGTCAGTAAGAAACTAAAATTTACAAAATTCAAAGTTTGGTAGAGTGGAGTTTTTACCTTTTTCGTAAACTGTGTATAATTACGCAAATTTTGATGCCTCTTGTGACAGTGTAACTTGAAAAAAAATTGTTTCATACATTGACGGGACACCCTAGTGTCCGTAGGTCATTGAAAAATGACATGTATCATATTGACACTAAAGTTTAAATAGTGAATCAAAGACGCGTGACGGGTTAAATTAGTCAGTTCATCCAGCTGCAGAGTTCTAGGACGCGTGCTCATTTCCCGGCGCAGTCTGCTTACCTATATTATTCTTGGAAATACAGAACTAGTGGACGCGCCACTTCGCCCGCGGTATTTTCCATGCAATCTTTATCACCTCTTTGCCCCATTAATGATGGTATTTCAAAAAAATCCCTCCTTACCTCACACCTCTAGGGCACCTCTAGGGTACTCGAGGAATGTCTCCTCCAAATTTCTAACCTCTAGGACCACCCGTTTAGGCTGTGCATTCTCTTTGAGTCATGGTACTATTTTAGTATATGTACAGCTGCTCAATTACGTAACACCAATTGGTATCGCTTTCGCGAAAAGTAAACCAATTGTACCCTTATTTACATCGAGTGAAGACTAAATTGGTTTGCGTTTCGAGCCAAACCGATACCAATTGTGCTACGTAATTGAGCTGCAGAATGACTTTGAAGTCGTAATGCGAAACCATTGATTGAGATACATCTGAACTAGGTTAACAACCCCTGTACGTGCTGGAATTAAGAAATGCAGGTTTTATGATTTTACATTTATCCTAATTTATTTTCTTAGACCTCTTTCTTCCTTTCTCTCTTTTTTCTACTCCTATCTCCTTACCCAAATGGAATTGAATTGATATCTAAAATTATTAACTTGGACAGATGACATGGGTTAACTTAGGGAGACAACGAACTACTGGTTGTAGGGTGACAATACGCAGGACTATCATTTAAATTAAGTAAATTAAAGTTACAGTTACATTCGAAAAGATTTTTTTATTTTTAGGGTTCCGTACCTCAAAAGGAAAAAAGGAACCCTTATAGGATCACTCGGTTGTCCGTCTGCCTGTCTGTCTGTCTGTCTGTCTGTCTGTCAAGACCTTTTTCTCAAGAACGCGTGGAGGTATCAAGTTGAAATTAATATCAAATACTCAGGTCTGCAATCTCTTGAAGCTATGAAAAAATCAACCTTCTAAGTCACCGCAATCAAAAGATATGGCCGTTTATGTCTCATATTTTGATACTTTCAAGGGAATCCAAAGGGAATCAAAACCTATAGGGTACTTCCCGTTGACCTAGAATCATGAAATTTGGTAAGAGGCAGTGTCTTACAGCACAAGTAAAGGAAAAAGTCCGAAAACCGTGAATTTGTAATTACATCACATTAAAAAAAAGTTAAACGGAATAACCTTTGCAAAGTCGTATCACACTCTAAGATTGAACGGAGATAGGAGCTTGCGGAAGTTCTTTTTTGTCTTATTTCATAGATAGGTCGTAAATGGTTACCTCGTTGTTGAAGGCTATTTTTTTTTCTGTTTTAGGGTTCCGTACTTACAAGGTACTGTTTCTTTTTCATACGTAATTACGGAACCCTCGGCGCGCGAGTCAGACTCGCACTTGACCGGTTTTTATTTAGGGGCGTTGATCACTGCTGAATATGTCAGCCCCGTTAGGTCAACAGAAGAACTCTAAAGTAACATAAACGATTGCAAGGGTTAATAAGAGCTCACTTGCGCAAAAAACCAAATACCACCTTCGCTGCATCAGACACAGGCTGTGCTAAAATCAATTGAAAGATACAAATGTTTGAATCAACGAGACTCAATTTCGCAAGCAAACTCTCCTGGTTCGAGTTGGGGCACACTTTTGTAACAACTGAAATACATCCTCCATGGTTCCACACGTGTCACATTGGAGAAGATGCATGAAAATCAAAATGAAGTTTAAATGATATATTATGAACTCAAATTTAAATAAAAGCATATTACAGTTAAAAGCAGATCATTTTGACTATTCATTTTTATTTTATTAAGGGTCAAAATTAGTGAAAACTACACATTGGTTTATAGTTCTGATTTTAGTTTTTTGGACATCCTCATCAAAATGTCATGTTTTATTTTTACGATGTTGGTCTAAAACCAATATTTACGCAAAATAATTGTAGGTGTCGTGTAAGCACCATACATTTTGTACAGTCTAACGAATGCTGGGACGTCATAGTTGTCGTCCATTTTGCATAGAGTGTTTTTACGAGTGGTATGAATAACGACTTTTAAAAGCTTCATAACTCATAAAATAAACAACATAATAATGTGTTGCGTACACAGATCGGTTTCTATTACTCAGCACTTTCCAATACAAGATGAAAAAACAATTATGCATCTTCCCTTGGAATAAAGTGTATTTATATAAAAATATAAATTTCATAGGGTAGATCACAGGGTATAAAAATACTAATCAATCAAAAACTAAACTTAAAAATATCTATAAATAAAAAAATTGCCCCAAATCGCTGTCAGTTGGTAGCGTGCCCAAAAGGCTGGCAGCGTTGCCACGTTGGATGGCAACGCTGATCCGCTGCGCCAGATATGAGCCAGCCTTTTGGTCACGCGTCAACTCCACCAGTCGTTTTGAGCATTCCCTAAAGACCCTGTGAGCGCTCTCCCCCCAAGGTCCCAGGGTCTCAACCCCAAACGGCTCAAATATACAGCCACTGTTTAGGGCTGTGTATTTGCGGCGTTTGAGGAGCTCGGCCGAATTTGCAGCAGAGCCAGCCTTTACAGAGGTGCCACGAAGATGAGACGGCGCCAGTGCATCTTCCCTATTATTTGGTGAGCTCGAAGTTATTGCGTTGTATTGGCCGTCTTCAACTGAGCCGGGAACATTGATTTGCATTACGTTTGCTATAAAGGTTTGACCGAACTAGGCGGACCTGCACTACAACGGAACAGAGCGGAACCTCGCGGCTCTTTTTAGTAAACCGCATTGAAACTGCAGCGGCGCAACAGCACGCAGCAAATTTTCCTAGTGTGGTCAAACCGTAGAAGTTAGAAAGTAAAATGTTCTAGTCTGCAGCAAATTCATTTAAATAGCAGAGCACACAGACGAAAAGACCGAACTTTATTTAGTGCTACAAAACAGTTGCTCCGAAAATACAGGACTCGAGTAAGATTCAGCTGTTTATATTGCGGAGTTTGTGAAAATGATAAATAAGGATTCCACCCCTACGTATCACTGAAATGCAATTTTATTTTGTGGTATTTCTTGAAGAGGATATGAATGACAGGGATCAGCAGTAAACCGGCGTTGCGTCACAGTATAATATACTTGATTATACTGTGGTTGCGTGTAGTAGTCCGCTGTATAGTTATTGTATGGGACAATCTTAAGGTATTTGTAAACGGCTAGTTTTTTGGCACTTAATTGCTGCAATTTGAGCTATTTTGGGTTAGTGTTTTTACTATGAATTCAAAGTCAAAGGTAAACGCCTTCGTGTCGAGGCATATATATACGTATGGAAATGTCGGCAGGTTTTGTTAACTTTCGTTAACTGTTGTGTTGTAAACCCATTAAGGCCGGGGCAAACCAAACGCGGTTGCGGCGCGTTTGCGGCGCGAACGCGGGTCCGCGCCGTTGTCGAACGGCGCGGGCGAATATACCATGCCACACCGCGGCGGCGCGGGACCGCTGCGGGCCTTTATTATACTTCTAAAGACAAAAGCATTAATATAAATATAAATCATTATAAGCACTTATTGCAACCTAGTTTGTTATATATTTTTACGTTTGATGTTGAAGCGAAAGCAATGTATGCTGCCTAGCTAAACCAGTCCATGGGTCCACTGAAAACCAGCGTCGTATTCCCCCAATAGGAGGTACGACACACAGCTGAGTGGATACCATTTTCGCAGCAACATGTAACTTTTATTTAGATCACAAATATTGTTAGATTAAAGTTCACGAAATGTAAAACATCTACATTTAGCGAAATAAATATTTTCTATTTCTATTTCTATTCCCAAAGAAATATCTTTTTCATCACTACTGGGACCAAAAAGTTCGGTAAATATCTAGGTGAAAACTTGTGAGGGCAGCAATAAGTTGCCAAAATAATTGCTCGTTTACAAGCACCTTTCAGTGTCACATTCGGATTAAATAATCTTTATTACATACATACATAGCATCACGCCCGAAATCCCTAATGGGGTGGGCAGAGCCACAAGACTACTTGTGGCCACGTTCGATTCATTAGTCCTAAGATGGTATGATGAACCGTATGGTGACAGGTGATCAGCCCATCGCCCATACAGATAGTCCACCATGTTGGAGAGGACCCGTCCCTTAGTCGACTTTTACGACATGCCAGGATGATAAGCATCTGCACGCATTCTATGCTATTTCTTCACTCCCAGTGCAGCAGAGGAGAGCTTTATTCTTATTCAGAAAATTGTAACTGACATAAGAACTAATAGTAATTACCTAACTTACATGCATTTGTGGTAGTATATGGATGGTTACGAGTAAAATATAATTTATAAGTAAAGATATGTAATTTAAGAGTAAAGATATCAAATTAAACATTATTATTTTATAAAGAACATTGTTGTGTCTGTCTGAGGTAATTTTATAAAGTTGAACAATAAATGTAAATCTATATTATATCATATATCTAAATCTCGTGTTACGGTGTTTGTGGTCGCACTCCTTCGAAACTTCGTCCTTTTTATGTATAATTGAGATTAGGTTGAAATAGTATATTTTTTGTTTGTCTTCGTCCGCGTGGACACCCTAATCACCTAGCGGTATGAACGCTAGGTGATTAGGGTGTCCACGCGGACGAAGACAAACAAAAAATAATCAATTCATAGTTTATTCAAAACTAGTGGACCCGCCACAGCTTCGACCGCGGTATTTTCCATATAAACTTTATCACCACTTTTCACCCCTTTAGGGATAGAATTTCAAAAAATCCCTCCTCAGTGCACCTCTAGGGTACTCGAGGAAAGTCTACTCCAAATTTCAAACCTCTAGGACCACCCGTTTAGGCTGTGCGTTGTCTATAAGTGAGTCACGGTACTCTTTTATATGTATTGATATATTTTACAACACACACGATATGTCTCAGTAGGAAAGAAACTAAAGCATTTTTAAACGCAACTGCGTTATCGTTATAATTCTGCGCTTGTCTTTTGTAAACGAAAACAAATCAAATCAATCAATCATCAATCTCTGATCGTCGATCTGATTTCAATCAAAAGAGATTATAATTTGATTTCAATTCGTGAAACGGCGGCAGAAGCTATCAATCAGTCAGGCTAAATCCTTTCATTACCCTGTAATCCCCAGAGCCTCAATTGCATAGGAAGGTATATTCACATGGAAATAAATCGGGTCATACCGCACTGCGATTTGTTCGTAGAATGACCCGATATCTTTGCACTTGTATGACGGGAGCGATTCGTTTCAACGTCCCAATAGCTTGCTAAGCTCTACCGCGCACAATGGCTCATTTGAAGAATGGAGGTAATGGATGAACGTCGAGTCTGGAAATACTTTTCATATTCATGGAAATATATTACTACCATAACGTAAGTTTATAACTAACTTTGGTGATTCAATGAATCGTGCACTGAAAAAAAAAGTATTCTAATGAAACCGAACTTTTCGTTTATCTGTAACTTAAAAAAGTGACTAAATAACTAAGGCAATAAATAATACCTTACGTTCAGTTTGGATCTTTATGGATAAACTATCTTGTTAAATCAAATTAACTTAACACTGTACAAATGGTTAGTCGAGCAGAGTTTTTACTCAGTAAAGCAGTAGGTACCTGGAAGCTACAAGTTTTTGAGGTCCTTTAATTAATTATTTTAAGATTTTATTGTTTAGTGCTGATTTATTTTGTTCAATTGATTATTTTTAAATTATATAGTTATGAATAATATATTAATGACATCGAATATTTTTTAGGTAGGTATGTACTCAATATTTGCATGCTCATGTCGGCAAGATATGTGATTCCAATCTTTAAACTGAACACCTTTATTGAATGTTGTATGTGAATAATAAATATTTGATTTGATTTGATTTTTTTAATAAATCCTTACCAAACAATTTTTTTTTTAATTGTGAAAATTTGTGGAAAACTGAATCTGTTTCTTAGAAGGTTGCTCTTATATTATAAATGCAATAGTTTGTGAGAGAGTATGTTTATTACTTCTTCACGCTGGAAAGGCTCAACGATTTGAGTGAAATTTAGAATAGAGATAGCTTATACCCTGAATTAACACATAGGTAACTTTTTATCCCGGGAAAATTAAAACTAAACCATGAGTTTACGGAAACCGTTCTCGTTATCGAAAACTATCGCCCGGTGTGTTTTACTTGTATCGGCAACAAGCAGTATTTCCGATAGATTTCAATAACGAGAACGGTTTGCGAAACTTATGGTGAGGGTACAGATGTTTTTAGCTGCAAATAAAACGTTACATTGTGCTTTTAAACGTCTATGTGTATAGTGTACGAGCATCTTCGTCCCATCAGCTTGAGTATCGTGCGTTTTCAATGAATAATTTAAAAGTATTTTACGTTACTTTGCGGATGGTTATTGGAGACCGCGAAACTGTGTCACACGTCACAGACCAAACGCGTTACCTAGTTATTTAGGAGTTCTATTTTTACTTATATGTATGTCTTTTTGGTTATTTATGTTATGGGCCTTGTTGCCTGAAATAAATACTTATTATTATTATTATTATTAATCACCGGTGTGAATCGTTTTTAATGTGCTCAAATTGAATTAGGAAATCGCTTGTAGCTGCTGCTGCCGAGTTTCTTGCGGCGTTTCTTCTCAGCAGATGTCACCTTTCGAAGCACTGGTAGCTTCAGACATGTAAAAGAGCCCATGTGACCTACTTGCTAAATAATTATTATCTTTTTCATTTACATTTTCGAAGGTATTTTTTAATAAAACATCTTTTAAATGATGTTTTACCAGAAGACATAAAATAGAATAACAGAAAACGGTGTAAAGATTCCTTAGAGCGCCTATGTTAATTGAAATTTGAATAAATGAATATCTTTCGTTTAAGTAAGGCTTCCATAAATAACGAGGCAAATATTAGGGTGAATTTTGCCCCCCACCCCTATCGATGGCACTCATGTACTCTTGACAAGACTGAATAAGCGTTATGTTATTTATGGGCACCCTAATTTTTCCCGTGTTACTACCATTAATGCAAATTGACTTCCATACTTTATCCGCACCGTCCTTTCTGTTTTCGCAAATGACGGAGTCTTATGAGCCTACGTCCGGTAATTGCCTCACTGGCAATTATCATCGTTTCCTTGTGCCGTCGTCTAGAAACAGTTCAAGTTATATTTAAATGTTGATATTTCATTCAGAGGCCGAGGTGTACATTTTACATAATTTAGTATAAATATCTTCTCAAAATCGAATCCAACTAATTATTACAAACATACTTAGTTACATAGTTACAAACTATAGTAAATACAAAATCAAATGCAAGATACAAGTATCATGTATTCTGAAACTCTTATTTTTTCTGTAAACTTATCTGTTATCTGTACCTATGTGCATGTAAAAACTGTTCAAAACTTGGCACCCAATTTTCTCTTCTGATGAAGCCACTTACTGACATCGTTAGAATAGAATAAAGTAGAATAAAATCATTTATTTGCGTAAGTGACAATTTGTACCCCAATTGTGTTTCTTAATAATTATATGTTAGGTCGCACACTTAACTGTAAGTAATCCAGCATGCAAAAATTGAAAACTTAATTCTAATTTAAAAATCTCGCGATTTTACTCCAAATCCTACCCCACGTATCTAATTATATTCAGGCGTAACATGGCGTGAGAGCCTCAGGTTCTTGCCTCCATGAAAATAGTAAACACGCCTAAGGGGTCGTCCACAAATTACGTACGCAATTCGGAGGGAGAGGGGGGGGGGGGGGGGGGGGGGTCGGGCCAAGCGTTACTGTCATGTTACGTTGGGGGAGGGGGGTCCAAGTTTGGTGTTACGTCAAGATTTTATAATATTGCACAATTAATGTAAACTCAAGAAATTATAATTATATTATTAAGAAATGGAACCGAAATACGTTTATAGAATATTATACCTCGCCCAATGTGAAAAGAGCGCCGAATTACCTGAATATTAGGCAAAAACTTTTTTCAATTTGATGGGGCGTCCATAAATTACGTGAGGCATTTTTTTTTAATTTTTGACCCCCCCTCTCCCCTCGGTGAGATGTTGTAAGATTTTTCTCGACTCCCTCCCCCCTGCCTCAATCTCACGTGAGATTTTTCAAAATTTGTATTTTAGGTATAAAAGCGTTGTTTTTTTTTGAAAAAAAGCACAATTTGCTTAATTATTTTTATTCAAGACACTTTTTACTTTCATTTAGCTTTAATTTAACTTAACTTTAACGAAGTTTCACACCGGTATTTGCTAGAAAAAAATTACGTGATATTTGCCAAGACCCCCCTCTCCCCCAAGTGAGATTTAGTAAGATTCGTCTCAATCCCCCCCCCCCCCGAGCACCTCACGTAATTTATGGACGCCCCCAAAGCAGCTGTTACATAACGGAATGGAGAGGGAGGGGTCCCGGCTAAGCGTTACGGTCCTGTCTCATGGGGGGGGGGGTCAAAATTTGAGAATTTTGTGTTACGTAATTTGTGGAAGACCCCTAATTAAGTTCACGTAAACTATCTGCAAGCTATTTGGCCCGTTTCACGCAAAACTACAAGTTACATTTTTACAAGCAATAACTGGCAACACTGCAAGTTAGATGTATAGGATCTGACATCGGGGATTGCCAGTTTTTACTTGTAAAATTGTAACTTGTGGCTTACGTGAAAGCATTGTTTACTTTACAGTACCTACCTGTTTAGGATTCTGCGGTCAAACTAGGAACTTTAACTCGAAAACCAAAAGGCTAGTGTTAGGCTAAGGGAAGATGCATTTTTTTTCATGTTGTATTGGAAAGTGCTGCGAAATAGAAAACGATCTGTGTACGCAAAACATTATTATGTTGTTTATTTTATGAGTTATGAAGCTTTGAAAAGTCACTGCTCATACTACTCGCAAAAACACTCCATACATAATCTATAATTTATAAAATAAAAAAACCGACTTCAAATGGGCTTTGAAAAGTAAGTTTTTTTTTTTCACATTTTATTTATTATCCTGTAATTTAACTACACACATTTACTACATCAAGTAACAATAGCATAATGCCAATTGCTCATCACCCTTTACAAACTGTGCAAGGATGTCAATCGTTGAGGAGTTCTCCCGGTTCTTCAATTTTACTACATGAATTTTCATGGACATAAGTTGCTTCAGAACTTTATACAGTCATTTAATCACCAACCTTGAAATACTCAACATTCAGGAGTTCCGGTGATCATCTATGGTCTTCATCAACAGTTCCACTTCACCAAATAATGGTTTTGGTACGTAACTTAGTTATTACAGAAAATACTAAAATTGCTCTATGCTTGCCTATAATATTTGAAGAGTTCTATCGATTCCTCCTAGATCCTCTCATCATAACTCAACTTTGACTACAACGAGACCAAACTGGAGGTATAACCTACCGATTAAAAAAAGATTTTTCAAAATCGGTTAACAAATGACGGAGTTCTGAAGTAACAAACATAAAAAAAATACAACCGAATTGAGAACCTCCTCCTTTTTTTTGAAGTCGGTTAAAAATGGACGATAACTATGACGGCACAGCATTTGTTGACTGTACAAAATGTATGGCGTTTAAACGAAATCTGCAATTATATTCCGAAAATACTGTTTTTAGACCAACATTGCAGAAATAAAACATGCCATAAATTTGATGAGGATGTGCGAAAAACTAAAATCAGAACTAAAAGTCAATATACATTGTTCACTAATTTTGACCCGTAATAAAATAAAAATGAATAGTCAAAATGATTTGCTTTTTTCTGTAATATGCTTTTGTTTATGTTGACTTTCGTAAATATTGATATTTTATGAAAGTAAACCTCATTTTGATTTTTATGCATCTTTTTATATTGCAATATTTCCTGGGTAGCACCGTATTGGACTGTAAGGTACTATGTAACACAGACCACAAGCTTAGATTATAATTTGGGCAGCATACTTCTCCCAAACGGTTAATTTTCCGCCCAAGGCAGCTTTAAATTAATGTTAATCGTTGAGGCTTAATTAATGTGGACTAGGTCCACGTTCCCAGTGTAGTGTCGGATCCGTATTTTGAACGACTAACTAAGGCTGAGTTTTATAAAGATCTGTTCAATACAATTTTGGTCATGTCATGAATATCAAAAGTTATACTGATTTAATAAAACCCGGTCTAAGAGTCGTTCTCATACTGAACTGACGACGAATCGTGACAGCGCAGGCTGATACTTTATTGATACTTGATTGACAATATTAATAATAATAACATTTTTTGAGTAACCAATAAGTACAACGGATTTACAGTGATTGGAGCTTCTTTTTAGGTAAATATCTATCAATAGCCACTGCACTTCCTTAAGAGCAAATACAGTACTTAATGTGACTTAATTTAATTTCAAAATTTTGGTACGGAATCCTAAAAAGAGGGTTACAATCTTTATTGCATTGAGTATGTACATATGTCCTAAATAAATTCACCGTACAAATTCCACTATAGGCGCCCGTCCGGTCCCAAAATGCCGCCCCTTGAAATCTGCCGCCCGGGGCCATTGCTCCACCTCCCCCTAACTACACTACTGCTCAAAACCGTATTTAATTAAGATGCGTGACTCACCATTAAATTCTATAATAGCTATTCAAAGTCACCGACAATTCCATTTTATTATCGGAGTTGGTCAGGGTAACTAAAGTTAAGACGTTGTAGACGTGCTGTCGAGACAGCAAGGCTGAATCGAGTAAATGGCTAGAGTCCAAAACTAACTTGCATTGTATTCAAAGTTAGGTAAGTTGCAGTTAGTTGTAGATAACTATTATTGGACTGTGGGTAAACACAAGATCTTGAACTGTTGACAAAGTTAAGGGCAATACAATTAATGATAATAACTTAATACAATTGAAATATATAGTAAGGAACTGCTCAAAGCAATTTCCGCAATGCTTACTTTTGAGGTGTCAGAACGTGAATCTGACACCATCGCAGGTTCAGTCGCATGTCAATCACCATCCATGACACCCGTTTAAGTGACACTGTGATAATTGAAAAATGCTCTCCCGTACGGTGTGAGACCGCAGCACCACCGAAGCCAGCGCCCGCAATGATATAATAGCGTGTGAATCAAGTAATATTAGACCTTTGTTTGTATGTCGTAAGAACTAAGACATCAGCAATAGGGTACGTGGATAAGCCATGGCGTTTGACAACCTTCTATGAGACTTGTTACACAAAATTTTACTGATAGGCATATCCTTCCTTTGAAATATTTGCATAATACAGCATACTTTCTATTTGCTCGTCAAAATAAACACCAGGTAATTTTTGTTAAGTTCCGGGGTAATAATCACATTAAGAAACAAAATTTGTCTTCATGTTTTCTTTATACAGACGAAAACTATACCTGATGCTTTACATGCGGATATAGTCCAAACAAAAAATCAGGGACCTTAACTTTTGGGACCAGCGGTCGTATTATGACCTCCTAATTCCAGGCAGTTTTCGCCGTAAACTGAAAAGCCTAGAAAAAGAGCGCTCATAATACGAATTTTCCACGCAGTTCAATTTACGGCGGAAACTGGCTGGAATTATGAGCTCATAATACAACCCCAGGAGGGACAGTTCTGAACCTAAACGAGAGTATGACCCTCCTGCCAAATCGTTTCTTCTTTCCTATGGCAATTAACAATACGATAAAATCCAGAGATATTTTCGAGTTGATAATGAATTGAAGTAATGCACGTTACACGCAGTCTCGCTATGCATTCAATATCTGCTTACTACTTTATTTTCTACATGATTAATGAGATATGAGATATATCTATCGACTTCACGACGTTTTTGTTAGCAAACTTGTAACTTGTAACTTAACTAACCCGTAAATGGCGATTTATTCTGTTGTATGCCACTGGATCTGCCATCGATGACACAAAACGGAAAAAAACGTTACCTTACCTAACCTAACCGGAATACCTAATTAGAAGGTGACAGTGGCACTAAACGGCTTTTTTTCCGTTTTGTGCCATCTGTGGCAGATCCAGTAGCATACAACGGAATGTAGCTAAATAGCCAACTACGGCTTGCTTAGCTTATTAACTGAAATATTTAAATCCAGCAGTGGGGCCATTCGAAAGTGAGTTCGCTAAAAAAAGTCGCTAAACTTCAAATAAGACGCGTCAAACTCGAGTTTGAAGTTTCTTATATCAAGTTTAGCGACTTTTAATTTAGCGAACACGCTGTCGAATTGACTCCACTGTTCAGTTTAACTCAAGTAAATTTCTTAATTAAAGCTCGTGAATAGTATTGGTATTTGGTATTTGATTTGAGCTTTGTGTCGTCGTGGAGATTAGGTTGAACAATTGACTACAAACAACAATCTCGCGCTAAATTGAATTCCATATTTACTATTGTTAGCAATATTTCGTAATTATGTTAAATAAATGTTATAATTATGGTCGTATGATTTGTACGTTTATATTTAAATTAGAATGTATTTTGATTAAAACAAGACTGAGCTGGCGCGCCTGATTCAACCGACCAATCATGGCACGATCCGGTGCTCCGGAGCCGAGCCATGATTGGTAGGTCGCAAGTGGCGAGTTTGGGTTCTTAATTATGTTAAATAAATGTCATAATTATTGTCGTATGTGTCGTAATATTTTGATTAAATCAAGACTGAGCTGGCGCGTCTGATGCGACCGACCAATCATGGCAGTATCCGGTACTCTGGAGCCGAGCCGTGATGTTGGTCGCAAGTGGCGAGTTTGGGTTCTTAATTATGTTAAATAAATGTCATAATTATTGTCGTATGATTTGTACGTTTATATTTAAATTAGAATGTATTTTGATTAAATCAAGACTGAGCTGGCGCGTCTGATGCGACCGACCAATCATGGCAGTATCCGGTGCTCTGGAGCCGAGCCGTGATTGGTTGGTCGCAAGTGGCGAGTTTGGGTTCTTAATTATGTTAAATAAATGTCATAATTATTGTCGTATGATTTGTACGTTTATATTTAAATTAGAATGTATTTTGATTAAAACAAGACTGAGCTGGCGCGCCTGATGCGACCGACAGTCATGGCAGTATCCGGTGCTCTGGCGCCGGGCTATGATTGGTTGGTCGCAAACGGGGAGATAGGAAGGAAAGCCCGCGAAAGCATGGTGTATAACCCCAGCCCATCGTTTTCTGCGGCAGTCTTGTCTTGATATTCAGAAGGAACAGACTACTATAATCCTAGTGTTTATATCCGGAGCAGGTACTAATCATTGTACTTTTACAAATTGTATGTGTGGTTATAAAAAGAGCACAAATAAAACCGTAAGTGATCAGTTTCTTTTGTTTCTTTGTTACAAACTATCTTAAACCTTATCTTATAACTCTACTGAGTAAAAACATTACGCTAAGGCGTTACTGTAACGCTTAATAGACCATTTAAGCGTATAATATATGGAATTCAATATAGCACGTTCTTTATTGCCTTCTTAATCAATTAATTATGAGGTAATTAAAATCGTAAGGTACCACGTTGGTGGCGGTCTAACGGCCCTTGAGATAAGCGAAGTTGGAAACTGTCACATTCCTCTTATAAAGTTTGCGCATAGCTATCGTAAGCAAAATAGCCTCAGGAGCTGAAGCCACGGAAGCAATTTCGAAGACGTGGCTTAATCTTTCTGAAAGTTCATTGCTTAAGGCGCTTAAGTACACGGTGAAAAAGTGCGGTCGTCTATGGGAAACATTGACAATGACTTTTACACCTGAGCGGCTCAAACAAGCAGGTTTTGATTTTCTTGAAAGCTGCTAGCAAAGTGATTTGAATTTAGAATGCTGCGAATTTTCATTTCTCAGTGCTGCGGGTCTACTTACAAAATTCGAAAGATTTGAACTTCACTTCGTTCTGCCAGTTTCACTCCGTTACGAAAAAACAAGTGAGAGGTATCGAACAGATTTATCGGGTCGTGCGTGCATTCCCTGATCGTACATTATTGGCTCCCACTTCTTTACATTTATGACAACCTAGGTATTTTTTTGTGTTTCTTCCAGTTAAGGATGTGTACTCAATATTTGGATTTGTATATTTTTCGCTGAAATTGAATACTATGGTAATATTAGTCGTTTCGTAATCAATAATAATAATAATAATGTAATCAAAAATAAAACCACTTTACCGTTCTTTTAAAGGAGATAAATGACATTTAAGATTACATGTGTTATGTGCTGTGCCTGTGTTATTTGTCCCGGGAGTTGATTAAATTACAAGAAAAAGCGAAAAATGTTTCCGTCCCATAGTACTTTTATAATCAGAAAATGTATTTTCTATAATTTTGTATTCTCCTGGATTTTTGATGACAAAAAAAAATGTCCTTGCCGTTGTTCCCACGGAAATATTCTTGATTGAATTTCCATGTGTCCGGACCGTAACGGTAGGGAAAGGCCGCTAGCGCTGTTGTCACTCGAGTAGTCAAATCAGATTCTAATTTTATTTCACATACTAAATAATTATTAATAATCACACAATTTCTAGTTTTAAACCATTAGTCGTATAAATTACTCATTGCCGTTATTTGGTGCAAATGAAACAAAACTTGAAAAATAAAATAGATGTACTGCGGATCTGACGTGGTATACATCCTTAAATGACGTCACATGCGAGGGCTGACAGTGGATCGCATTTTGGTGGGAAATTTAAAAGTGCAAAATGTTTTTAGCGGTTTTTTCTTGAAGATTAGGAAATTTAATACTGAAAATATTTTTTTCATATTCAAATCTAGTCTGAAATATTCTTTGAAAAGCAGTCAAGAATCTAAATCTCCAAATAAAAGGGTTTTCAAAAACCCTCATCCTAGATCATCATCATGATTTCAGCCGTAGGACATCAACTGCTGGTCATCCTAGATAAGTAGTTCAAAATATTAAAATAGGTAATTACATTAGTTGCATTGCAAAATTGATGTAGGATGTTTTTTCTTTCCTGAAGTAAAATAAATAGCCGAAACGGGCCCGTATTCAACTATGTCTAAACAATATCGCGAATTATTTTGCTACGATATGGTAGCTCTTATTAACTTGACAGCAAAAGTCACATTGTAACACCACCGCGATAACTATCGCTTGGGCAATGTCGAATAGAGGCTGTGAATTGTATTATACAACTATTCACAAAGATCTTAAAATAAGGATTATGCCTATCAGTACAATTTCGTGTAACAAGTCTCATAGTAGGTTATCAAACGCCATCCACATGGCTTAACTACACCCTATTGCTGATGTCTTAGTTCTTACGACACACATACAAAAGTCCAATACTGCTTGATTCACACGCTATAATATTATTGGGCGGTGAGGTCGGTGGTGCTGCGGTCTCACACCGCACGATGCGGGAGGGAATTTTTTCAGTTATAACAGTGTCACTTAAATAGCTGTCATGGACGGTGGTTGCCATGCGATGGTGTCAGATTCGCGTTCTGACACCTCAAAAGGAAGCATCGCGAAAATTGCTTTGAGCTTACTATATATTTCAATAACTATTCTATTCAAAATAATTGCGGCACTCTAAAGAATTTTGTTTTAATAAAATATACGCAACACAGACTAATTCAAACAGATGACACGCGCGCGTGCGTAGGCGTAGTACACCTACAATGATGAATATGTAGTGTGCAGAAAATAGATTTGTCCAATTTGCTCAGTCGCCGCTTTCGCAATAATTTCGGCACCCTTGACCAGACCTCAATGGTGATAATGGAGATATTTTTCCTTATTGTCTTTTTAACAGATACAGGCAAACTGCGCCTCATCCAGAAAAATAATTGGACCGTTCCCGGCGTTCAAAAGTGAATTATAATTTCGCTATTATATACCTAAGTACTGCTCATCAAAAGCGGTCGTTGTGGCGATCATTAGAGGAGCACTGTCTATGTCCAGCAGTGGACGGCTTTCGATGAAAATCACCGTGTTATATTTTACCATTTATTACAAAGTTGCTGTGTTGATGTTTTCGCCGAATTAATATTTTTCTATTCTTTTCTAAATTATGATTGATGATGATACTTATACATAGTTAGGGAGCTGGGTGCCATTTTGGTATATGATTGATGATAGGGATGAAAGTTTATGTCAATACAAATCGATTTGGTCCAGTAAATGAAAGTCGTATGTCCCTGCGTTTTTGAATTAAAACTTTAAAAAATCGTACATAAAAAAATCAGTGACCTAGACGTCTGCCAACTTTTTTTTCTATTCTGGGAGTCCTAATGAATCGAATGGACGCAACGAGAACGACGAACAAATGATTTAGTATAGCTTTTTTCATTTACATTTTTGCAACTACGTCCTGTTATAAAACAGAGCCCTGCACCTCTGCCTCTTCGATGTTCATCGTTTTGAGGATGATTCTGACCATCAGTCGAAGAGGCAGACACGAACAAATGATTTATACCACCGTTTTTTTTTTGTAACGCTGTCAACTGAAAACGAGGCGTCCATGGCAAACTATTTTTCTGTAGTTCTTTACATTGTCATTATTTGAACGTTTCAGGTCTGCCAAGCGAACAAATCATATAGAAATTTTGGCACCCAGCTCCCTAGCTATTAAGTATGTTAGGTTCTTGGAAGTTATGATATTGTTATTAACGGGAACACCGCAGTCGAATTGATAACAGTTTAAAGGTTTATGCGTGGCATAAAATGCCTTAGAACATGTACGGTGATATGCCGCCAATCATCGAAGTGGTTCAGACGTCCGGATGGAGTTACGATATCGAAACACTGTCCTTGGAACGAAAACTGTCTTCGCGCTGAAAAAGGACGTCTTATTCATTCATGGCAATAGAAGGTTGTATTCTGAACAAAAAAACATGATCTACACGTTTCGATTGAAATACAAATTCCACGCGTAGGAAGAAAGTCCCAAAAAAGACAGGTTCTTAACGCTATTCACGTCACAGGATAAAAATAACTAGGTACAATATCGAATGAACTTCGTTTATCTAACTGTAGGTACACATTCGATGTTAAAATTTAGAATAAACTCCACATTTGTTTATTTTAACTCACACATTGTATGTTACGGGCCTTTGATATAAAAACAATAATTATAATCATGTGAGTTCCGTTTCCTTAAAGATGAGGTTACAATGGTGCCAATTCGAAAATGTAGTCGCTAATTTAAAAGTTACCTACTAAATTTAAAATAAGAAACGTCAAACTCGATTTTGACAGCTTTGTGCCATACAAAATCGCGTTTAACGTTTGTTACTTTAAGTTTAGGAAATTCTAATTTAAGAAGATAACGTTTAGAATTGGACCTAATGTGCCATTCACATTTTTAACAGTCTTCTAAAAGGAGGATATATATATTTTTTATACATATGTTGTTTCAACAGGGGTTTATAGTTCTAAATCGTCAAGAACGGCCAGTTTTGATGATGTTCCGTTTTCTAATATACTAAGGCCAATTCGAAAACGTGTTCGCTAATTTAAAAGTAACTAAATTAAAATAAGAAACTTCAAATTAAATATTGACAGCTTTGTGCTATACAAAAATGAGTTTGACGTTTCTTATTTTAAGTTTAGTAAATTTTAAATTAATAAGATGTCATTTCGAATTGGACCCACTACTTACCTGTTTTATATAAAATGTGTATGATTTCAAATCGGGAACGTGGGTTTTAAGTATTAATTTTCATCACACTTGCTCGGAAAGGGTGCTATTATACGCAGGCGTATAGAGCAGCTATAGCCGATTTAACTCCTCTACGGACCCCGCCATCAGCGGGAGTTATAAACCATACAAAATCCATAACTCCCTAGGGAGTTATGGATTTTGTATGGTTTCGAACGCCCGCGGGCAGTTAAGTGGGCCAGGTCGGCGGAGCTGCTTGGGAGCCGCAGCCGCCGGGGCGCGCGACCGCAAGCAGGCGGAACTGCCACGCGCTGATCGCAACGTACGCTCAGTTTATGAACACCCACCTGATGGTAATTCATGATGTAAAATGGGAATAAAATTAATATATATACTTTTTTTTGTCTAATTTTTATTTTATTTCCTCGCAAATGTGATGAAAAACATTGTGTGTATCACGGGCAGTAAGGGGATAACAAACTAGAGTCATAAAAGCCCTCGCCTATCGGCGTCGGGCTTCTAACAGACTCTCGTTAGTTATCCCCTTCTTACGGCCCTAGATGCACAATGTACTATTAACTAATAATCATCCTATTTATGGAAAAAACTGTTCTCCAATGAAGTTAGTATTATATGAAAATACACAGCCAGCCACAGCTTCGCCCGCGGTATTTTCCATATACATTTCAATTGAATTGAATTTCAAAAAGTCCCTCCTTAGTGCACCTCTAAGGTACTCGAGGAATATCGCCTTCAAATTTCAAACCTCTATGACCACCCGTTTATGCTGTACATTGTCTAT
Organism: Tortricodes alternella; assembly: GCA_947859335.1. NCBI lineage: Eukaryota > Metazoa > Arthropoda > Insecta > Lepidoptera > Tortricidae > Tortricodes > Tortricodes alternella. Next base: position 4,550,797 of record OX401976.1, read on the forward strand.
AAATAAGTGAGTCACGATGCTGTTTTATATGTATTGATTGATGATTGATTAATTTAACATAGCGCCATCTATTGAATACTTACTCAATCCAGTCAACAGATATCGCCATCTGTTAGAATCGTTTGGAGCTAACAGATAATTGTGACTGTCAAATAATAGACAAATAATTTGCAATAAAATAATATTGCGACTCTAAATTGAGATGTAAGCTATCCTATCTTTCAAGTTGGATAAAATTGCACACGGTGTGCAAATCAAATTTAAAATCGGTTGAGTAGTTTAGGAGTCCATCGCGGACAAACAACGTGACACGTAATTTTTTTTATATATAAAATATTACATTTTTATTGCTTATAATTCTACAAGGTTTCCGTTACACGACTTCCACGTGCACACGAGCTGTGTCGGTCTTTAACAACGTTATTAAGTCCTAGGAGACATAATAAATATGCATAAAACTTTATAGACGCCTCTGTATACGTCTAATAAAACGTGTAATAGCCGCGCATGGGACTGTCCTCCGCGAATATGAATGTCTTTTTGATATATGATATGACTATGTATAGGGAAATTCAATTCGTTCACTAAGTTATACTAAAAAAGGTTGTATTCAGCTGTTTTTATTACGTTTATTGCTACGTCTGGTATCTTTTACTAGTTCGTATTGTACTCAATGGGCCCTCTCTTCGACATTAGTCTAATGGCCGTTCTCAGTATTCAATTTGCGGATGGATTTAGTTACTACGGGTTAGAATTTGACATTTGCATTTGGTAGTAAGAAAATGAAATGAAAATGGGAGTATATTTACTTAAAAAGTGAAACTTTTGTACCAAGCTCTTTAATTGGGGGGGTTGTGTTCTTCCAAACATAAATGTAAACTTATTTCCTATTTTTATTAGTTAATCTATTATCTTTATACTATTTTTTATTAACATGCATATTAATTCTTTTAAATTGACTGTTATATAAGTTTAGCTGTGCAAAGGAGAAATGCTGCCTGCCGGCTGGGCACCATGAGCTGCGACGGCGTTTTGGCAAGTATTTTTTATTTGTAGAGTAGTTTAAGTTTTTCACGCGAACGAAGTCGCAGGCAGAAGCGTGGTATCATACAGCCTTCACAATGTTTAAACGTCTAAGCTTCACTGTTGACTGGAGGCAAATAAAATAACGTAGCAGACTTCGATACTTTTTTAGCTTACCTTTTCACTCCCTCGTTGTGCTTCAAAGGAGTAAAAGAGACAGAATTCACTACGTTTTGTATATTTCACAGAAATGCCTCGGGCTATGCGTGTGTTCTGTTACCGCATGACATGACACGAGATTTGATTAGCTACGAGCTACGCGGCGTAGCGCCGTAGCACTCCGCGTTGCAAATTCATGAATACGTTATAAGCAAGGTTTAGTTTCCGTGTGGTTTAATTTACTCATACCCTTTAAAGGATAAAGGAATTATTTCAAGGAAATTGTTTTTGGCTGAATTTGACGTTTGTCAGAGGCGGTATGTGCCCAGCAGTGGTACAGTGCGATAGCTTTTAAAACGTCATCATCATTAGCCAATATAGGCGCGAGTTCTCCTTCCCTATTCTCCTAAGCCTCCTCTCATAGTCAGAGGGACTGGGCAGTCCCCACGCGGGCCCAGTGCGGATTAGGCACTTAAGACACATCCTTGAATAACTTCGAAGATTTTCCTTCCACGCGCCACCCTTTTCACTAGGCTACCACTGCACTCATAGGATAGCTAGAGTTACCTAGATTAAACCTAATACTGTAAGATTGCTTGTTAAGTGAAAGTCATTGAAATAAATAGTAAGGAACTGCTCAAAGCAATTCTCGCGATGCTTACTTTTGAGGTGTCAGAACGCGAATCTGACACACATTCAGTCGCATGGCAACCACTGTCCTTGACACGCGTTTAAGTGCCACTATTATAATTAAGTATCTAGTACAATTCCACAATCTGTGAGACAGCACCACCGACCCCACCGTCCACAATGATAATGATAGCGTGTGAATCAAGCAGTATTAGACTTTTGTATGTATGTCGTAAGAACTAAGACATCAGCAATAGGGTGTGGTTAAGCCATGGCGCTGGCGTTTGACAACCTTCTATGAGACTTGTTACACGGAATTGTACTGATAGGCATATCCTTCTTTTGAGATCTTTGGTGAAGGCCCAATTGCCTTGATTATAAATTTTACTTCCAATTGAAATTAGGTATAATATCATACAAGCCTAATTAAACCTATGAAAGGGTCTTGGGGTGGACTGCGTGGTTGCTCCCCGTATCCGTCCTAGCTCCAACAGCTTGAACAGGGCAATTAGGTACTACGACTTCGAGTGGACTGCGGGGCTATCGCACTCGTTGCCGTCTAGCGATCGGTTGACCCTTATTTTTTTTTACCTACGCTGGTAGTCTCTGACGACTCCCCCAGCATCACGAGGATTCATGCGAAGGCCGGAAGGTGGGTTTATACACTTAGCATGCCTAAGGCTCTCCTAAGGAACACCTCGGACCTAGGACGCTAAGCAGAATTTCAAATTCAAAATGAATCTTCCTACTGCAGAGGCGGCTTATATACCCAGTCGGTATGCATGTGTGCATCGGTGTTTGATGTCGTCAGTCACACCTTGATAAGGATGATGTGCGGTGGTTCTATAGGTCTTTTGATGAGTTAATATTTGTCTTGCTACAATTAATTCTCTAACGTGCGCGATCAGCGATACGAGTCACATTCAAATTTGAACAGAATTACTTTATTCTTACAGTCCAAATTAATTATCTTGTTTATCCGCTCATCAGTCGCTGCGTAGGTAAGAAAATCACACCACTACTGATACCATGGACGAATTAAACTAGATACTACAACGAAATGAAATAATTTATTGAGCAAAGTGGCATGTGTCATCTTTCCACATCGTTTGTGAAAGAAAGCTTTTCGAAGAAAACCATTACTGTTTGAAGGAATAGCAGTCTATTTTTGAAGGAATAGAATATTTAAGAAATTTACCGATAGATGGAGTTACATCCGAGGAACGCTTGATTGTAAGGCGATTGACATAGTCCACTCGTTTTACGGTTTAGGTAGCCGCTCGCTCGCTCGCTTTCGCGCGTCACCAAATAGCTTAGACATTTGGTGTTATTGGGTAACGCAGATAAAAACTGACACCCTAGCGTACATGAAAGAGCACGTTTTATGCGATGGAGAGGGAAGGCACGATTAGGCTAGGCATATTTTCGTACCCAAACAGGTTTTTATACAGTGTTTTTCTGTACGTTAGTACTGTCATCTATTCTGTGGTTTTAGCAGTGTTGGCCTATTTCCTCAGTCAGTCCTCATGTTTTATTCGTTTATGCTGATACACAATAGGGAACATGCATCATTTTTTTTTCATCGTGTATTGGAAAGTGATGTGTAATAGAAACTGGCGCCTCATTCGGGAACGCTTAGTGATTCTGTAGCGACTCATAAACCAGACTTCTCATCCCACTCTTCCGCACGACGCGTAATGCGTAAGAGCGAGATGAGAAATCTGGCTTACGAGTCGCTACAGAATCACTTAGCGTTCCCGAATGAGGCGCCTGATTTGTGTACGCAAAACATTATTATATTGTTTATTTTATGAGTTATGAAGCTTTGAAAAGTCATTGTTCATACCACATGCAAGAACACCATACAAAATGCACAACAGCTATGACGTCACAACATTCGTACACTGTACAAAATGTATGGCGTTTAAACGAAATCTGCAATTATTTCCGAAAATACTGTTTATAAACCAACATCGTAGAAATAAAACATGACATAAATTTGATGAGGATGTCCAAAAAACTAAACTCAGAACTAAAGAACAATGTATATTTTTCACTAATTTTGAACCCTTAATCAAATAAAAATGAATAGTCAAAATGATCTGCTTTTTTCTGTAATATGCTTTTGCTGACATATACTTTCATATTAAGTATCATATATCATTTGAACCTCATTTTGATTTTCATTCATGTTCCCCATTCCGTTAAAATAAAACAAGAAACTCGTTACATACATAAGTAAAAAAGCTCATTTAGCCAAATGGCCCGTGAAACCGTACGATGCACTAACTGTACGCAGCTAAAAATGCAACGCACGTTCTTTCATTATCCTTTCGCTCAACCTTATATAGAAAGAATAAAGACTATTTTCCAATTCTGTAGCTGCTATGCTATTATTGTTTGGTTGTTTTAGAAGAGTAATCTAAAAGAGGTTTACGACCACGTAAAACTTTTCACTGTAAGACTGGCTTTGATATAAAAGTCTATAATTCCAGCAAACTTTCACAACTCATTTCACGACAACAAACTTTTACAAAGCGCTTCACAGGCATATTTTAAAAAGTTTTAAAGTAAATGGCAGCAAATTGGTTTTAAACATCCTTAGATTGCGACATAAAATATTATAAGCACAAAAGTTTGCGTAAATCCTTAGCAAAATTTATTTATAATTTTCACTGGGATTGCAACCGTTGTTAAGTCGAATGTCGAGTACCAAAAGCTCATAGATAAATAAAAAAACCGGGCAAGTGCGAGTTAAACCCGCGTGGAGAGGGTTCCGTTCCATACATGATTATCTGAAATTTCCTATGTTACTTTAAATACCATAGACTTCTCATAGATTTTCCTGTAATCTGGTACGGAACCCTAAAAATTTTGTATGCTGCATATTTTAAGGCGAACCAAAAAAAAAACTCAATAAAAACGACAGGATGTTTTTCGAGGGTAGGTATGTATGTATGTACGTCTATATCTTCGGCAAGTTCTTTAGCCTAAACGGAAGGATGGATTTAAAAATATGAGGTGTCGTTAGATTTGTCTTAATTGTGATAGTTACATAGGGCATATTAATTAACTAAAAAGATCAAAATAAAGAAAACCGGACAAGTGCGAGTTAAACTCTCGCGGAGAGGGTTCCGTAAATGACTATCTGAAATTTTCTATGTTACTTTAAATACCATAGACTTCGTTTAAGTTTTCTTGTAATATATAGGTAAAAAACTAAGTATCTTCTGTATTTTTGGTGAAATGGGGAATGATCAATTTTCGCCTGTTTTTCTAAATAACTTCAAAACTACTTACCTTAAAATAAAAATAAAACATATATTTAAGATTCTCACACCAAGCCCTTTCATTTGATATGTCACACGAGATAGTATGCAAAACTCTTTTTTCTTTCTTCATATTTACCCCCCCAAAAGTGGCCTTCTAAACATGGGATGTTTAGAAGTCATTTATTTATAAAAATAATAATGATAATAATCGGGGAAAATCTGTACGCAACTCGATCTAGTCCCAAAGTAAGCTCTAAAGGCTTGTGTTATGGGTGCTAGACGACGATATACATACTTACATAGAGAAATAAATACTTAAATAAATACATAGGAAACATCCAAGACTCAGGGACAAACATTCGTGCTCATCACACAAATATTTGCCCTTACCGGGGATCGAACCCGGGACGCTAGCTTCGATTTACACGGACGTGTAATGACACGTCCGTGTTGCGGTCACTGATTTAAATATTGAATACCAAATTTCATAAGGGTTCCGTTTTTTCCTTTTAATAAACGGAACCATAAAAAATAATTATCATAATTATGTACGCCAGAATAAATTTCCTGTTTCTCGAAGAAGTTTCTCCAGTAGGGGACTTACCATAAAATTCTATAAACGGTATTCGAAGTCACCGACTGCTATTTCCATATCGACTCCAATGGGTTCGGCTGAATAAACTTGTGTCTCTCTTTAGAGGTTATTCATAATGTAACCAGATTAAAAACCGATCTGCCAATATTTTCGAACTTCATAAATTTCGGGTCATATCTAGTCTGATCGTTCTGAAGAAACAATTTCAAAAAATATTTATTTGATTCTTCGATCTGTCCTTAACTGGTAGAATTTTAATTCGATATAAGCCTATTAATGTAGGCGTCAGATTTTTTAAAATTGATTGGTCGTCATGATAAGCCAAAAATATTGAAATTTCCATAAAAATTATTGCTACGGAAATACTCTATTTATTCTTAAGTTAATGTTCATTTTTTTAAGTTTATGTTATTTAAAATGTGCAAGTTGGATCAAACTCAAAGTCAGGTCGGAGCTGGTAGTCTATTTAAAACCCCTTAAGATAAATTATGATAAAAGATAGCTACTTCTATCGTTTCTCATCCATTAGCATTGAATCAACAAGAAAGCCCTCTGAGGACTTAGTTATAACATGCAAACTCTAGAACTTAAGGGGTTAAGGGATTTAAAGAAACACAAGAAGCTTAATTATGCTAACGCAGGTTATTTGCTATCGAATTATGTATTCTATTCAGATAGAATTTTTCACGATCAATGGAAACCGCGAATGTGATAGTCAAAAGCCTAGTTACGAAGCAACGACACATCCGCGGTTTTGGCATTTAAAAGACGATATAGTAATAGAGGCCTTGGGCGTTCTCGTTCAGATATTTAATTTGAAATTCCAATGCAAATCTTTCCACGCTACGCCAGATTCGTTCTTTATGCACCTAAGAGCCCAAGTCATCATTACTTACTTACCTAAGATCATATTTAAATAGTGCTTTTCTTGTTCTTTTGTTCCCCATTTTGTAATCTGTTCGCGCATCATGATATTGTTTACTGAAGTAGTTAAACGCTTGATTGGTTTTCACGACACAGGCTCGACCTAGCGTGAGGACCGCTGATACTCAAATCCTAAACCATATTGTTAAGATAATTATTAACGCTAAGAAATGTAGAAACTGTTTGGTAAAAATAAATAAATTTGATTTTGATTTGAGGTTGTTGTCTTAGAACACGGCCTTCTAAACGGTGCATTTAAATATTAATTGCCTTACATTTTCTATTGAGTTGAGCTGACTTTCTTGCGGCGTTTCTTCTCAGCAGATGTCACCTTCCGAAGCGCTGGTAGCTTCAGACATGTAAAAGAGCCCATGCGGCCTACTTGCAAAATAAATATTTTCATTTTCATATTAACAAGTGATGTAGGAGACCGCAAAGTTTTGTGCGGTGCTGTAAGGAGCACGTTGAGATTTTGTTGAGAAATAACTATAAAAAGGCGCTAAAAAGTTGTATTCCATAACCTTTTTTTAAGATGATATGAATGTTCCAGTTAACTTAAATCGAATCTCTAGCTGTCAATCCAAGCATGAAAAAGTGCCACAGCCATTACAAGATTACTATTAAGATTACGATTTTCGCTCAGATTTATAGACCACTAATGGTATAAACAAAAGTCGATGAAGTCCTGTTTATGATGGGCGGTTACACGTATATTAGTGGCTGTTGTGGGCTTGTCATTTCAAGACGTATACAATCTGATTTATGGTCAAACTATTTGGCCAAAAGTTGAACCCTGAGGCACAACAAGTATAAATAAAAAAGCAGTATTTTTTCTTTACGGAAAGGAGCCCAATTTATAAAATGTTGTATATTCAAAATGGAGAAGCAATAACTAAAATTGATTGCACATCAGAAAAAAAAATTGCGTCATGATTTTGAACGAGAGAAGCAGAACTTTGAAGTTTGACTCGAATTTAAAATGTAATCAATCATATTTAATAAATTTACGCCTCTGCGCTAAACATTTTTGGTTGTATTAACATCTTAGCTAAATATTAGCATCTTGCTAGTTTGTTTCTATAATCTAATCTAATCATAGATTTTAATCCACTTCTATACTTCCCGATTATCTTCTAACATTCACATGTATTTCTAACGAAGATGAAATGCTGATTTTCTCAACACTTAACGTCAGACGCTAAAGATATCTTCAAACTAAAAGGGTGGAAGCTATGATAGTCAAAGTGTAACATTATTTCCGAGATTGTCGGTTAAAGAAAACCTTGATCACTGGACCGCGACGAATCCTTCAACACTGTCACTATCTCTGTGTCCTTTTTCCGAAACGCTTAAGAAGAGTGTTGTTTTAGTAAACTAAAAGTTACCATTTTAGAAGTAAAAATTATAAGAGAAACCGAGAGATGATTTTCAAATACCTACTCAATGATACACCACTCAACATAGTTCGTCGACTTTAATTTTTTCTTTTTCACAATATGGCGTCTGGTTGTCGCTTTATTGGATTTTGATTACTATCATGTCTTTAATGTCTTTAAGACAAATTGATTGACGTAAGAAATATCAAAATCAGCCGACGCGTTTGATCTCTAGAGCGCCACAAACGAACACACATACATAGGCTGATAAACACATTACCCTCTTGTGCGTTGCGCAGTCGGGTAAAAACTGGCCACTTCGATGAAAGATTCTACACATTCCAGCCAGTGCTGCTATTGTTTGCCTCTAAATTGCAACTTCCCTTTTTTTCCTTGAATGTGAACTCTGTATGACGCTGTGTTGTAAGTAGGAAAGCAGTTCGAAAGTAATGGCACCCCGGGGTGACAGAATCCATAACGTATAGCGATGAGTAATGGAGGCCGCGGGTCGCCGAGCCCGGTTCAGGGGCGCGTTTATCTTTGTCATTCTACAGTCTTCGTTACTGAAACTGATACTTCCGAGACACTAATGAACCCTGCCCTGAAGGCGTGGTCTCGGTCATTATAATGCCCTATAGTTTACAGCTTTTCAGCGAAGGTAGCTTTTAATTTTTATCCAACTGCGCGAAGCCAAATAGAAAGTCTTTTGACTTGAATTTTCAAGAATTAAGAATTGTGGTAAATGCGGATGACAGATTATAAAAGTAATATGAAAATACACAATAGGCTAGTTTCCTGAAAAAGTCTAATTAGTCTGTCATTTACATTATAAAAAAATATTGAACACATATTTTTTCTATTGTTAATTAAACAAAAAATTACGAAGATATAGTGCGTAGAAGTTCCGCGTGACGTCACGACTTTGTACACTTTTTACCATTAAGTGACGTCATTAGCCCCCCACTCCCGAACATTGATGCGCGTTATCTTTGTCAATTTTGATTGATTTGATAAAGCAAAAAATACTTGTTCAATATTTTTTGATAATCTAACTGACGGACTAATTAGAATTACTTACCATTTTTTTACCCAGGAAACATCCCTATTCACCATAATATTGGTATGCAAAATTCAAAACTTAAAATTTACGAAGGTATTGCGTTAAACAGTCTATGTATGTATGTATGTATGTATGTATGTCTGAACGCACCGTGGAAGCTTTCATTTTGGTTCCTGTAACACTGCTGTAGCGGTGTAGCGTTTCGGTATGGAAGCCTTTAGATTAACCGGCGCTGCACTTACTTAACACGTAGCACAGGATCAAAGAACCGCGTATTATCAATTCAGACGTTGCTCGCGCCCCGCTCCTGCCCCGCCAGCGCCCCGCCCGCCAACCGCAATGAATGGCCGATGAGACGACCCGTAAAGCGGTCGTGAATTCCTTCATATCCGCGGAATGCAAGAATACCTGTAGAATACTCCGTTTTTAGTCTTCAAGCCGAAAAGTGGGAACGTAAAATGTATTTGTCTTGTCAATTAAGTCTGGCATATTACAAGTTAAATGGATTATAGGTGTCTAATAAATCCTAGTAATATTATACAGCGTGTAAATTTCATACAATGACGATCAGTGTTGCATCTATAAATTATATTTACATAAATTTCCTAAAGTAATCGCCTAATTTTTCTATTCATACAAAATAATTGACTACGCAATGTATTACATCTAAGTAATTAATCGATGTACGTATCTAAGTACGTCAACGTCATGTCATGACAGTTAATTTGCTTAGATTTGTCAAACAATGGGCGAAATCCATTGCTCTTCAGCCCTACTTTAAAAACACAAAACTGTGTGTGTGTGTGTGTGTGTGTGTGTGTGCACGTGCGTGCGTGTGGGCGTGTGTGCGTGCGTGCATAGGGTACAATAACCATAGCTGGACATCAAACAGTTAATCCGTTAATCGTTAATTAACGAAGTTAACATTTCAAGTAACGGATTAACTTTTAAATTTTACTTTAAAAATAGTTAATAGACTCATTACTTCGGTTAAAAACAATTAAAGTCCGTTAAACGTTAATTAAGTAGCTACCTACTATTTGCCAAAAGGACACCGGGTGGCTTATGTCAGATAGCTTTTGATTTGAATTTGATCTTTAACTCTTAATGTTAAACCCTTATTCTATGAATATTTCCCGTCCTGCCTAAACTTTCATAGCCCAAACCAACATTTTTATAAGAAACTCACTAACGCAACGTCATATAATAAAATGCAATTTATATCACGAGTTTACGATTAACGATTAACGTTAACATTTTACAAAGTTAACTTTTTTAGTAACGGATTAGCGCTTAACCAAGTTAACTATTTGATTAACGGTGCCCCAACTATGACAATAACATAACCGAACTCCACGCGGACGAAGTCGCGAGCAGAAGCTACTATTTATATGAATACGACTCCGTTTGATAGGTATATCATTAAATATTTACCACTACACCGAATTTTCACTGTAAATCTATAAAATGTGCAATATTTTCGCTACTGGTTTAGAAAAGGCATTTATCTACACCCATATCATAAAACCTCCATAGTGTAATCAAAAACCGTAGGAAATGACCACCATTTTGACAACCAATTAGGAAAAACCAGTGCTGCAATGTGATTCCCGTATCGATTTTAGTATAGAAATGAGATTAAATTTGGAACAGCTGTCAAAACTCAAGTGGGTCTCTATTCTAGTATCCATAGATATTAAAACAGTTATTGATACGAAACGTCAATTCAGTATGTTTTTTTAATATAAACTGCACAACATTTGATCTCGAGTGACATGAGAATAGAGACTTCATTCGTTTGTCCATGATTAAAAAAAAATGGTCTTGACGGAGGATCGAATTACCGCCATTACTGCTTTCATGATGGTTTTTGCTGAACGAAAGTAGAATTGTAAAAAGTTGTTGGTAATTTACATTTTAGTTGAAAATATGAACAGTAGTCTTCTCGGAGTGACTGTGTGATGTGAAAATGCGCCGGATATCGGAAATATGCAGCCACGATTGCAACAAATAACTTGTTGCCAGAAAATATTGTTTCTGAACACATCATGGAGTAAGTATTTATAATATGTGTGTAGATAAAGTTATGTATGCAACTCTGCATAATTTCTCCTTAAAACACACGTGCGATCTTATTATGAAACTCGCTAAAGCTCGTTTCATAAAAACCGCACTAGTGTTTTAAGGCCTATCATTATGCAACCGTTGCATAAACTACTATTAGGTTACTCTGCCCTTTTTGATTCTTTTATTGCGCAACTTTATACAAACAAATATAATTAATATCATAGAACATGACCCTCATGCTTACACGAAATGTATGAGGCAATTACATCAAAATCCTACTCCGTACTCGCCTCGGGCGTAACTTGTTCGGGTAACGAACAACGGGCGCGGACAAGGAACATGTTTTGACATGTTCCATAGGCTAGTCAATAGGGGTTTATGTTATATGGAGACCCTGACACTAATGCCTCCGTCCGTGAAATATTGCAGTATGACTAGGTAGTGTGTTCATCGAACTCCTCGTTGACTAGCCTCAACTTAGCCTCAATGTTCTGACAACATGGCACGGTGTTCTTGTTGTCAGAACAATGGCATGTATTTGAACATGTTTCGACGTTCATCGCACTCGTCCGTCATACGTTACTCGAACAAGTTACGCCCGAGACTTGATATAATTACCTCATACATTTTGTCGGAGTCTGAGGAGCATATTCTATTACAATAATTCAGCAGTAACGGCATCTAATAAAGTCGATTGTCCTTTGATGTGGAACTTTACTCAAAGAAAAAAAAAAAATTTATAAAATACTAACGTAGGGTAAGAGTTACTAACACAACTTTCTGTACATATATGTTTTCTAATTATGTAAACATAAATAAACTAGTGGCTCCGTGATTGTCTTCGTAATAGCTATAATTAGCACAATCTCACTGCGTTTCTTACTGACTATTCATGTGTGTGTGTGTGTGTGTGTGTGTGTGTGTGTGTGTCTGTGTGTGTGTGTGTCTGTGTCTGTGTGTGTGTGTGTGTGTGTGTGTGTGTGTGTGTGTGTGTGTGTGTATGTGTATGTGTGTGTGTATGTATGCGTGTGTGTGTGTATGTGTGTGTGTGTGTGCGTGTGTGTGTGTGTGTGTGTGTATGTGCGTGTGTGTGTGAGTGTGTGTTTGTGTGTGTGTGTGTGTGTGTGTGTGTGTGTGTGTGTATGTGTGTCAGTGATATATCGGGGAGAATCGGTTGCGAAATGCGACATGCGCCTCTATTCGGAAACGCTAAGTGATGTTGTAGCGACTCGCGAGCGAGATTTCTCATCCCACTCTTCCGCACGACGCGTAATGCGTAAGAGCGAGTTGCGAGACTCGCTCGCGGGTCGCTGCAATATTACTTAGAGGTCCCCGAATAGACGCCCTGTAGAGGAGAACAAATGGACATCCGGACGGCCGCCGGACATACGAAAGAATTTTTACCCAAACTGAAACTCGGTCGGTCGATAATGTTGAATAGAGGCTCTGATTGGCAGTAGCGTACGACACGTTGAGCTTTCGCATAATTTTGTAACAACGTGGTAACTTTGAGCAGCCACTCTTGGAAGGATTACCATAATTTATTAGATCATGCTACTAAGTATAATATTAGATATTCTGTGACTAAGTATATAGAACAACTTAATACCTACCTCCTCTGCTGCACTGGGAGTGAAGAAATAGCATAGAATGCGTACAGATGCTTATCATCCTGGCATGTCGCAAACGTCGACTAAGGGACGGGTCCTCTCCAACATGGTGGACTATCTGTATGGGCGATGGGCTGATCACCTGTCACCATACGGTTCATCATACCATCTTAGGACTAATTATTCGAACGTGGCCACAAGTAGTCTTGTGGCTCTGCCCACCCCATTAGGGACTTCGGGCGTGATGCTATGTATGTATGTATTTTATACCTAACTTATACTGAGTGCTACGTACAAAATCGGAACCGTAAAAAAGCGTGAAAATAACCCACTAAAATTTAACTACGATATTTTAGATGTAATCTTAACTTACAAGCCGAGGCACTGGTAGATTTAACCCATTGTAATTCATTCATGTGACAAGTAAAAGAGCCCACAGATGGCGAACTTACTGAATAAATGATTTGAATTTTAATTGTCATTTTATAGACCTCCAACCGAGTCGGTACGGTGGCATACTTATATGTCGCAGACCGGCGTTTCAAACGCTGGCTGTTTGCGGAATACCCAAGCCTTATTTCATTATTAAAATAAAATCATTGTTGTCTATGCTTGAGTGTGTTTGGCTGTGATGGGGGTAGGATTTGAGCCATTCATTCTGGTTGTAGCGAGCGAAGGGAAAGGACTGGTCAACCGTCATCACAGCCAACCTCACTGCGTTCCGCAGAAATTTGGTTTGCATTTGTTGTTATTGTGTGTGATTTGCATACCACCTGAACCCGGCGGCCATGGCGAATGAGAATCCTGACGGTGTGTATCTAGGCGATCCGACCCATGCTTTGACATATACGTATATCTACATCAACCTTCCCATCATCCATCTTCATGTATTCAATACATATTATTAAAAGACCCGTATTCAAATTTTTCCGCTACCCGAACCACAACAAACATGGTGAAATCGAAGGTCCGCAGTTTACAAAAGGATTATCTTTAACCCAGGGATTTTGCAATTAAAATTGGTTGCTGAAGCGTGAGGAAGGCATTATAATCCAAGGCTTACGGTGAAGTTAATACTTAATATTCTAGCGCATTGAAATAATTGTAAACGCTATCGAACTGCCTAACATATCTTTTAATATATTGTATTATAGACATAAATCGGTATATCGATGTATGCCTATTTCTTCTCCAACATTGTAACGATGCAGTTCTATAGGATTAGGACTTCAAATATAAATACTTCCTAGTGTTCATTCTTACTAGTGTTAGTATAGAAACGGAGATAATAAAATGGTGACAAAATCCGATATAGCCCGAACAGCCAAAGTTGAAGCGAAAGTTAGACCCAAAGTGGAGATTACATTAAGCTCCAATTGACAACCCTGTCGCTGAGCCGGCAGGGTACTATCTACTATCCCGTTCTTCGATCAGGGATAAAAAAGGAGGGCATGTATTTTTATTCTGTCTTGCCGTGAGCAAGTTCGTGCGAGAAATAAACGCGAGCCTTCTGCTTACTCAGGGATTTCTAATGGCTTTGGAATAGGTCCCGCGGGGACTTTTAGGGCATTTTGGGCACTGCTACTAGAAAATGAGATCCGATATGTCACTGACACACACACACACACACTTACTCACATGAATAGTCAGTAAGAAGCGCAATTGAGATTGTGCTAATTATAGTTATTACGAAGAGAAATCACACACACATTTTTTTCCAGATGCAGAATATTCATTTTCATATCAGTGGCCGACCGAAGGGCTAGACGGTGCCGTGCAACGGGGCCCCCAAGCTCAGCGGGCCTTCGGACTCTGACCAGCAAACGTCGTATTGAACTAATTAAAAATTCACAGTTTAGCTAAGACCCCAGTTTTTTGTTTGCACGCCTCTAATTCACATTCATATAAATTTATTCAGAAACATAAACAGCAACAACATTATTAACAACATACATACATTGTTTATTATCAACATTATTATCATGATTAAAAATTAAAATTAAAATTGATCATACATTAAATTTTAACATGCGGTATGTAACTAATAGAAATAATAAACAAATAAAAATTAAATCATTCCATCCTCTAAATATTCGTAAACAGAATAGTACACCTTCTAGATGAGCCACGCCACTATTTCAGTCTGCGTGTGGAACCAGTCTGATTTACAATTAATATATCTATACATATAATATCTATACATATAATATCTATACATATAATAAAATCGTAAAGTGGAAAAAGTCTGTACACTGAAGATAACAATGAAAAAATGCTATGGGGCGCCCCATAGCATGAGCAGCAGAACAAATCCCAATGGTTTTTGAATTTCATGTCTGTTTGTCTGTTTGTCTGATTGTATGTTCGCGATAAACTTCAAAACTTCTGTATGGATTTCAATGCGGTTTTCGATAATATATCCAGGAACACTTCATGCAGGACATAAGCTATAGAAACTTTTGGAAATAAAAGTGGAAGGGGATAAAAGAGGGGTTGGAAGTTAGTATGCGAAAAACTGTTTGGATGAGTTTATTAACTTAAAACTTGGTATAAATACTCTTCAAAATAGAAAAATAGGTATGCGGTATAAGACAATATGAAACTACCCCTAAAAAGGGGGCCTTGGGGCGTTAAACTTTGTATTGTAAAAACCGATTCCATTTGTTTATCTACTTGAAACTTGGTATATATGCAGTTCAAAACAAACAATTAGGTAAGTAACCGTTTCTAAAATAAATTACTGTGTGTGTGTATGTTTGTTACAACTACGTCGTATATAGTTAGACCTTAGCTTCTGGAATAGAAAATAGGGTCATTTTTGTCCCAAATAACTCAAAAGTTTTCGAGAGTATAATTACAACCGAATTCCACGCGGACGAAGTCGCGGGCGGAAGCTAGTAATTAATAATGGGATTTTATTGTATACCTGGGGGGCTAGCACGACATGCCCGCGAGTCGTTTGTCGCTCAGTGCGTCTCTGTCAAACTAGTCAAGTATGTAAGGGATGCACTGAGCGACAAAGGACTCGCGGGCATGTCGTGCTAGACGTGCTGGGGACCTATGAGCCTTAGGGAGTACGGAGCTCTACCTTTGACGTTCCTTTGGCTTATCTACATTTGTAAGAAAATTGTACAAATTTTTAGTTGATACCTTTGTTTAGTAATGGAGAAATATAGCAGTGTAAGTTACGTCAATAGGTTACATAAGCAAAATGTGGTCATGATAAAGTGATAAACGAGTATGTTACTGTCAAACACCTTGCTACAAGCGGTATTACGCAAATTGTCACCGCAGGGCGTCTATTCGGGAACGTCTAAGTGATGCTGCAGCGACCCACGAGCGAGGCTCGCATCTCGCTCTTACGCATTACGTGTCATGCGGAAGAGTGGGATGAGAAATCTCGCTCACGAGTCGCTACAACATCACTGAGCGTTCCCGAATAGAGGCGCAGATGCTTGTTACCGCTTGTTAAAGAAAACAGAACAGAATCCCAAAATGATTTATACTATAGTATTTACATTGTGCATCTAGGGCCGTAAGAAGGGAGCCGGGAGGAGAGACCAACGAGAGTCTGTTAGAAATTAGACAAAAAGTATACATATATTTATTTTATTCCCATTGTACACCGTGAATTACCATCAGGTGGGTAGAATAAACTGTACATCTCGATCAGCGCGGGGCGGCTCCGCCTGCTGCGGCTCGCGCGCGGTTCCGCCGACCTGGGGCACGCACTGCCCGTGGGAGTTCGAAACCATACAAAATCCATAACTCCCCAGGGAGTTATGGATTTTGTATGGTTTATAACTGCCGCTGACCGCGGGGCCCATAGAGGAGTTAAATCGGCTATAGCTGCGCTATACGCCTGTGTATAATAACACCCTTTCCGAGCAAGTGTGATGAAAACATATTAAACATAGGTACATAAATAAGGTACCGACAAAATATATGGAGTTCAGGGCCTGTATTCGAGACTGCTAGTGATTTACTATATCGTTACTAAAATGTCAAAACTGCGAATGTATCGTTGCTCTGTACGTTATTGACGTTCACATTTAGCAGTCCCGAATAGCCCTAGGCATTTTAAAGCATAATCAAGTCATTCTATTCATACGTTACCTGCGCGCTAGCAAGATTCTCATCCCATTCTGCTGCACGATGCGTAATGCGTAAGAGTCGGATGAGCGTCTCGCTCGCGAGCCGCAACAATATCGCTTAGACGTTCCCGAATAGAGGCCCGGGTTTGTCTAGAGCAGTGTTCAGAGAATCACGGTCGCAAAACCTTGCTTACAGCGCCGCGGTTACAAGCCAGAGCGTCTATTCAAGAACGTCTAAGTGATACTACAGCGACCTGCGAGCGAGACTCGCATCTCGCTCTTACGCATTACGCGTCGTGCGGAAGAATGGGATGAGAAATCTCGTTCGCGAGTCGCTACATCACTTATCGTTCCCGACTAGAGACGCAGGATTATATACCTCGTCGTTAAAACCACTGAACTGACATATTTTAATACGGTCATGGCTGATCGCCAGTTTTATTTTACTTGTAAAGGGGTCACCTAAAAAACACACACTTTTATTATTTAAATAAAATATTGTAAGGCCCACTTGCACCAAAGTCTTAAAGATATTAATCATTAAACGCCTTTAAGATCTATTAAAATGTATAGACCTGGCAGCCAAACACGATTAACGATTATATGATTTGATATTTTATTCAACCCTCTTAAGACATTTTGATCTCAATCTTATATAATTATTTTACAGTAGCTAATGTACAATAGGTTAGCTTATACCTCACTTTCCTCTAATTGCTTTAATAATTAGCGATGTATTTCCATTAACCCGACATTAACGATTTAAATCATATTTATGATTTTGGTGAACTGTTTTAATGTGTTTTTAGGGTTCCGTACCTCAAAAGGAAAAAAACGAAACCCCTATAGGATCACTCGTGCGTCTGTCTCTGTCTGTCTGTCCGTCTGTCACAGCCAATTTGCTCCGAAACTACTGGACCGATTGAGTTGAAATTTGGTATTCATATGTAAGTTGGTGACCGCAACACGGACGCGTGACATAAATATATGAATATTAAACATAGGGCCCACTTTTTGGGGGTAAATTAGAAAATTAAAAAAAAAAAGGTTTGCCACCTATATCGTGTGACATATCAAATGAAAGGGCTTATTGTGAGGATCTTAAATATATTTTGTTTTGAATTTTAAGTAAAATAGTTGAGAAGTTATTCAGGAAAATAGACGAAAAATGACCATCCCCCCCCCCTTATTTCCGAAACTACTAGAGGCTAAAATTTTGAAAAAAATACAGAAAATAGATCTTTACCTATAGATTACAGGAAAACCTATAAGAAGTCCATGGTATTTAAAGTAACCTAGTAAATTTCAGATAATCATGTACGGAACAGAACCCTCTCCACGCGAGTTTAACTCGCACTTGTCCGGTTTTTGTTTTTAACGCACATTTGCGGTTTTTTTTATACAAATATTTATACATTTTCTTTGTTTTTTCACGTATATTAATAATGCCAATAGAAGATCTGCGCCTCTATTCGGGAACGTCTAAGTGATATTGTACCGACTCGCGAGCGAGATTCTCATCCCACTCTGCGATGCGTAATGCGTAAGAGCGGGATGCGAATCTCGCTCGCGAGTCGCTACAATATCACTTAGACGTTCCCGAATAGACGCCCAGCACGACTAGCACAACCAGCCTGCGAGTCATTTGTCGCTCAGTGCGTCCGTCACACATTTATTTGATTAGTATGACAGAGACGCACTGAGCGACAAACGACTCGCGGGCATGTCGTGCTAGCCCCCAGATAGAGTTGAAAAGCAAGGTTAGTGCGATGGCGCCCCGGGCCAGTTAGCTTTGACGCCCCATTAAGTACCTAATAATAGTAGATTGTTGCACCAAGCAGAAAGTGATTCGTTATTACGCCGAGTGTCAGTTTGGAGCCCGAACGCAAGTGAGAGCTCTAAAAACACGAGCACAATAATACATCACTTGATGCGAGGTGCATAATCTGCTTTTCTTTCAATCACTGCAAAAACTAGGTAAAAAAAGTTAAATGAAAATGAAAATATTTATTTTGCAAGTAGGCCACACGGGCTCTTTCACATGTCTGAAAGTATAGTTAAACCCGACTAGCGAGGTAAAAAAGATTTTTGCACCTGGTATGACGCACCCTTAGAATTTTTGTATAGCCTATGACACTCGCACGTTCTCCCCGAATCTTACGATATCCTATTTATCAAAATCGGTCCAGTGGTTCAGAAGCTAAAGAAGAATATCCGAAAATTTTCACAGTAAACTTGTATCTGTTCAAGTCATTTTCGTATTACGTCAATTTAAAAAAAAAAATTAGTAACCTATACTATCTTATCAGCCAGTAATTTGAGCATAACATTTTAGACGGGGCAATCACAGTTCGGTATGGCCGCCGACATGTGGACTGTCTTGCTAACAGCAAGTCCACAGAAAAGTGGTCAGCTGTCCCGTCGGACTGTGAATGGGCGGATTGGGTAGCTGGTGGTGTAAACTTCTTGATCAACTAACCAAATAAAAAAAAATACAAACAGTGCAATAATGAATTTTGTATGCAACTTTATTGGTCTAGAGCAAATATGGTCTGCTTTGTGCTGAGTATTTAAGGCCATAATTATGAAATTAAACCGTAATTGGAAGAAAAAAATATTGTAGACAGGAAAGCTTGTCAAAAGAAGGCGCCCAGAGAAGGCCGCAGCCTGCCGCCCCGGGCCATGGCTCCCTTGGCCTTAGGGTAAATACGCCCCTGAGTGTGACGAGGTGTGCCCACAACCCACAAAACGAGCGAACGAAGCGTGCAGGCAGCAACAGCATCCATCAGATCTAAATCTTACATTTGATAAAGTGTAGATTTTACGGTTGGTATTCTATAAAAAACATATAAACGTTTTAGGTATTTGTATAATGCCGGATCATACAGATCGCTGGGAATATTATGCAATCAATTATCTTGGCCTAAATTAAACGCCAAATTACATAGCCTTGTAAGTATAAGTTTTACATAGTTAGGTAACATCAGCACTTAGGTAATCTTACGTTTGAAAATATTTCAATAAGGAAGTTTTCTGAAAAATTCTTTATAGTCCGTCAGTTAGATTATCAAAGAATATTGAACATGTATTTTTTGCTTTATCAAATCAATCAAAATTGCCAAAGATACCGCGCATCAAAGTTTGGATGTAAGGACTTAGGTATGACGTCATAGGTCCCCACTTATTTGGTACAAAGTGTGCAAAGTCATGACATGACGTCCCGCGAAACTTCAACGCACTATATCTTCGTCATTTTTTGTTTAATCGACAAAAGAATAAATATGTGTTCAATATTTTTTTATAATGTAAATGACGGACTAAACAGATTTTTTCAAAAGACTTCCTCATTTTTGAGTTTATTACGAAACCTATAAAAAGCCCATTAAATTTGTAATTGCAATCTTAGTGGCTTTCTTATTCGAGAAGCGGCCAAGTGTAGCGCCATTTGTTACAACAACGACTTTAATCTGCTACTAGCTTTTGCGAGCGAGTTTGTCCGCGTAGATTTACTATTAAGGAAATTTTTTGCCTGATATCCACTGCCAGGCGTCATGTTGATTATAACATTCATACAGAGAGAAAAAGTTTTTCTTTTATGTGTAACATCTTTTCTCTCGCTTTCCTGCAATCTGTGGGTGATTTCGTGAAAAGGGACGGAAGTGTGTAACAGGAAGCCGGAGAAGAGCGCGTTATTTAATTTGACCAATGAGCGCGCTCGGTGAGATGTCAGATGTTACACATCATATGAGACTCCTGTAAAGCTCGCTCGTTTATTTAAATTACATTTTTATTGCAAGCTTTTTTGCCCATTGCACTTTAATATTGCAAAAAAATGCGTACACAAAATTTCGTGTCTGTGCCGTTGACCGTTGAAGAGTTCCTTTATCTAGAGCTAACCTTGGGTGTCGATTCAGGTCATGCTTACCATAAAAATGCATTGTCATCAAAACTGAACCAATATGTAAAAATTCAGCTCCATAGGATAAGAGGAAGTGGTTCTCATTCACCTTGCAAGATTTGACCCGAACATGCATAGTTTAGTTACATACAAACATTGCAAGTTAATAAAAAGCTTGTAAAAGCCTAGATTTTCATTTATAAAGTCATCTATTTCAGTAGATGATTAACTAATCTTAGCTGAAGTTACGAATCAAAGGTACAGAGGAGCCATTTTTACTTAATGGATGTCTAAAAACTAAATTACTGACATTTTTTCCGAAAAAGTTTCAATGATCAGACAAACCTCTTTTATAGTTTTGTAGAAATAAACGGGAGGACTTTGTAGCAATTAACCAAAATGGATTTTAATTAATTTGACAGAGCTAATAAAAGGATGATAGAACTTTTCACAATGTCGAATTGTAGAGCACAAATAAAACAAAAAAGGCTCTAAAGCGCCACGATTATCGTGGCTTGGTCATTAAAATAATTGTGGTTTGAGAATTGCTAACTACTTCTTAGGCGCGGATACAGAATTTGGTTGTTGCAATTTGTGTAATTTTATCTATCTTTCAGGAAATTCGTTCTGTAATAAAAAAAGCCGGTCAAGTGCGAGTCTGACTCGCGCGCCGGGGTCCCGTACTTACCCATTAAAAACAGACAGTACCTTGTAGGTACGGAACACTAAAAATGAAAAAAAAAATGCTTTTAACAACCGGGTAACCATTTACAACCTACCTATGAAATAATACAAAAAGAAACTTTCGCAAGCTCCTATCTTTGTGCAACCGTCGAGTGTGATACGACTTTGCAAGGCTTATTCCGTTAAACTATTTTTTTATGATGTTACTATTAATTTACAGTTTTCGGACTTTTCCTTGACTTGTGCTGTAAGACACGGCTTCTTGCCAAATTTCATGATTCTAGGTCAACGGGAAGGTTTTAGGTTGGATTCCCTTGCGATACCCTTACGAGTATCAAAATATGTGACATAAATGGCTGTATATTTGATTGCGTTGACTTAGAAGGTTGATTTGTTCACAGCTCCAAGAGATTGCAGACTTGAGTACTTGATATTCATTTCAACTTGACACCACCACGCGTTCCTGAGAAAAAGGTCTTGACTCTTGACACACGGACAGACAGACAGACGGACAACGAACCCTACGTACGGAACCCTAAAAACTGCCAAAATTAGGTACTTCGGAGTCAGGGGAGGCAAGCCCCCCGACCTCCCCCCTGTATCCGCGCCTGCTACCTCTATATATAAAATATCCAGTTTTGCATGCGACCCAGCAGTGGTTCGAACAAGCTGGTGATAATTTAATCACGGGATTGCAACTCCACGCAAAATCTTATCCGGCAAAACCTACGTAAAGGCCGGGGCAAACCAAACGCGGTTGCGGCGCGTTTGCGGCGCGAACGCGGGTCCGCGCCGTTGTCGAACGGCGCGGGCGAATATACCATGCCACACCGCAAACGCCCCGCAACCGCGTTTGGTGTGCCCGGGCCTTAAATGAAGTATTTTTAACAAAAAACCACGAAAATTTAGAACGGATTTGCCTCGCCTCAAATGGAATCGTCATCTAATCGGGGCCGGCGTAATGACAAAATTATGAGGGTATTTAATATTACAGAAAAATCCGTGACTACTTTGAAAAAACCCCGTATCTCCAAATCTGTTAATGTAAATGTAAACGTAGCACCCTTGTAGCAAGGTTGAGTTTGCTACAGGGTTGACTTCGGGATACGGTTTTCAATGTATTGACGAGATCGTCTTATTCGGCGAGATAAATTGTAGGCAATCGCCTTACGCGATAGCAACCTTCTACTTTTAAATACGTTATTTGATTTTTCCAGATATATGGGATTTTTATTTAAAAAAGTTCGACACCTTAATTGCTAAAAAAATACTTGGAGCATAAGACGCAAAAAAATAAGTCTCGATTATTATACTAAGCGATGTTTGAAGTAGTTTTTATGTTTTTCCGCGAGGTCTTTTATGATTAATAAGTTTTTCGCCCTAATTTTCAGGATTTACGTTATTTTCCAGAAAAAGTAATATAATTTAAATTAATCAGTGAGGATATACCTAGGACCTAGGACCTAGGACCATCGGTGGCCTAATGGCTAAGGATGTTGACTCGTGATCGTGAGGTCCGGGTTCGAATCCAAGCGGTTGCCATGTACCAATGAGTTTTTCTAACTTATGTACATTATCTGCCTGCGGTAACCGATGCTCTTACGGTGAGGGAAATCATCGTTAGGAAACCTGCACATTTGGGTAACTAAATGTGTAACCATGATTCGATTGGTCAGGTCCCCTGTCACAAGGGTTACGGAGGTGAGACGGCAGTCGCTCCACTGTAATAATCCGACCTGCCGAATCCGGGATCATGGTCAAAGCGTAGACGGGAAAAAGCGCTAGGATAAGAGAGAGATATTACCGGTAATCGCTTATGGTCTTGCGACCGATTGCGTGAACATAGTACCTACTTATATAAAAAAACTGTGAATTCTCTCAAAGTCTTATTTTATCAAAGATGAAATACATGGAGACGGGGAGGCCCCAAGTACAAAGCAGTATAAGACGCATTGCTTGGATTATAAAGACAATGGCACGGCCCTTCAACTTTCCACAGATTTAGGTGTATTTTTATCATTTCCAAGCCGCATTTTTAGCTAAATAACCACTCCCACATAACCCAAGTATTTTTGTCATAAAACGACATGCGGCTATAAAATGTTTTAGTATCACAGTAGACTCTGTTTACTTACCCGT
This sequence comes from Tortricodes alternella, assembly GCA_947859335.1. Lineage (NCBI taxonomy): Eukaryota > Metazoa > Arthropoda > Insecta > Lepidoptera > Tortricidae > Tortricodes > Tortricodes alternella. The sequence goes on from OX401976.1 coordinate 4,574,328, forward strand.
GGCCAAACAGATTGTCAGAATATGTGAACAATGGCGCAAAAACGGGGCCTAAGAAAGTTACCCCTGGGCCTTATAAATATTATAACGACAGATGTATTTCACTGCTAAAAACTGGTCACTCTGTTAGAAAAGGTAGAGGTTAGAGATCCTAAAATTGGTTGAGAGAGACGATACCTGAGACAAACATACATACACATACATAGCATCACGCCCGAAATCCCTAATGGGGTGGGCAGAGCCACAAGACTACTTGTGGCCACGTTCGATTAATTAGTCCTAAGATGGTATGATGAACCGTATGGTGACAGGTGATCAGCCCATCGCCCATACAGATAGTCCACCATGTTGGAGAGGACCCGTCCCTTAGTCTACTTTAACGACATGCCAGGATGATAAGCATCTGCACGCATTGTATGCTATTTCTTCACTCCCAGTGCAGCAGAGGAGTAAGGATGCCTGAGAAAAGCGTCATATTCTGAGCGGGCATTGTTGTGGGGTCCATTCAGTCCGTGCTTGCAAGAACAATGTCAATATCAAACTATAACCTACGTTAAGAACGATTTGATTTGCGAGACTTCATAATCAAACTTGCTTCTCAATAACAGGCTCAATCCCACTTTAAAATGCTATTACCAAGATCGTTAGATCACTTGAGTAGGTATGCTGGTAAAGTTCCTAACTTTCTTTAAAGAAAAACAAAAGTGATCACATCAATTTGTTTGCTGAAACTTATTTCTACAAACTGTAAGTGGCTAAGAAGTTCCTTTATTAAATTGTACGATACGTAAATTAGGTAGTAAACTCCTGAAAGCCTTTTCAAGGCTTCCTCCAAACAATTCTTTTATTCACAAACCCACAGAGGAAAAAGAACTTGGAAATTTTTGTACAAATAAAATGAATCCACGAACGGTGTAGCCTATTTTTAATTCCGCTATTGTTCTTCATTCATCTCATCATCATCACCAAATAAATTTCGAATATCAACATTGAGAGACGAACGAATTGTTATGATCAGTTTTCCATCTTTATAATTTCAACTTTTACAATACAATACAATACAAATACTCTTTATTGAACACCACATAAAACATATTGGAAAAAGACAAAGAAATAGGTAACACGGTATACAATAGGCGGTCTTATCGCTAAGTAGCGATCTCTTCCAGACAACATTTTGAAAGAAGAGATGGCATAACAGACTTGCAAAGGCAGGTGGTGAATACTATAGTAAACATTTGAAGTAGGTACTTAAAACCGCTAACATACAAAACACTTTTCCTAATTAATTCATCTTCGCAACTTACTTTGTAGGAATAAAGTAAACTTAAGATGTAAATAAACTCAAACGAAGTAAAACCAGATAACGCAAAGTTAAGCGAAGCAATGGGACATGGAACGAAAATAAAGATACGAGAAAGTAACTTTGTAATATTAGAAGTACCTATATTTATCAATGCGAGGCGAGTGTGTTTATTTTTGTTCTACAGCATTAGATTTGCGAATCGTAAAAATTTGCAAGCATGAACTTTTATTTAGTTTCTGAGAAAGGCACGTAGCTATCAATTTCGAATATGGTAAATATCTGTATATTGGCCAGGATATGTTGATAAGATAAGATGGTGATGGTGACAAGGGCGGATTCAAGGCCCATGGGGCCATGTCCTAAGCTAGATTGGCGTGACCCCCCTGACCTGAACTAAAGCCTGGATCGGAACTTGATACGTGCAGATTATACGTTCCGTATTCCCGATGTGCTACTTTCCTTGCGTCCCTGGGGGGCAGTTTACTGGCACTCTCCGCCGCCTCATCGCAATAATATCTCTGAGAGGTTACCGTTGCTTAGCTTTTAAGATATTTTTAGGGTTCCGTACCTCAAAAGAAAAAAAGGAACCCTTATAGGATCACTCGTGTGTCTGTCTGTCTGTCTGTCCGTCTGTCACAGCCAATTTGCTCCGAAACTACTGGACCGATTGAGTTGAAATTTGGTATTCATATGTAAGTTGGTGACCGCAACACGGACGCGTGACGTAAATATATGAATTTTAAACATAGTGGCCACTTTTTGGGGGTAAACTAGAAAATTAAAAACAAAGTTATGCCACCTATATCGTGTGACATATCAAATGAAAGGGCTTAGAAGTTATTCAGGAAAATAGGCGAAAAATGACCATTCCCTTATTTCCGAAACTACTGGGGATAAAATTTAGAAAAAAATATAGAAAATAGGTCTTTGCCTATAGATTACAGGAAAAACTATAAGAAGTCTATGGTATTTAAGGTAACCTAGTAAATTTCAGATAATCATGTACGGAACGGAACCCTCTCCACGCGAGTTTAACTCGCACTTGTCCGGTTTTTTTTATACAAATATTTATACATTTTCTTTGTTTTTTCACGTATATTAATAATGCCAATAGAAGATCTGCGCCTCTATTCGGGAACGTCTAAGTGATATTGTAGCGACTCGCGAGCGAGATTCTCATCCCACTCTGCGATGCGTAATGCGTAAGAGCGGGATGCGAATCTCGCTCGCGAGTCGCTACAATATCACTTAGACGTTCCCGAATAGACGCCCAGCACGACTAGCACAACCTTTTTGTTTTTAACGCACATTTGCAAAGGTAAAGTTGTCGAATCAAGCAAAAAACCAAAAATACATACATACATAGCATCACGCCCGAAACCCCTAATGGGTGGGCAGAGCCACAAGACTACTTGTGGCCATTCGATTAATTAGTCCTCATTAGGTGATCACATCGCCCATACAGATATTCCACCATGTTGGAGAGGACCCGTCCCTTAGTCGACTTTTACAACATGCCAGGATGGTAAGCATCTGCACGCATTCTATGCCATTTCTTCACTCCCAGTGCAGCAAAAATCAATCAGGCAAATATGATTAACCAGATGTACTAATTCTTGAAAAAAAAAAAACAGCCACTGAAGTCGCGCCAAATGGTTCGTGGAGGAATGCCGATAGGCTTATGTCATATTTTTCTTTCGCTCTTTCTTACATTTAAAAACTATTAGCGAATTGCTGATTTCGTTTAAAAGGTTCGATCAAGAAACTTTAGCTCTAAGTATTTCAATGAATCAACCGTAATTTTACCAAAAGGAAAAATGATAAAATGGTCCTTTTCAATAAATATACAGTCCAATTTGAAACCGGTAAATCTGTAGGGAAAAATAATATACGCGTGGTATTGAAAGTAAAGTAGAGCGCAACCGGCCAAAAACCCGAGCCAAACGCGGGATTGCTTTTTTACCCACTTCGGTATGATTAAATCCGATATTGTTTCCACTCGGGCCGGCAGCGCGTTGTGTTCCCATAAAATATATAAATCATAATACAATATTGGGTGCATGTCGACGCTTGAAAGGTAAAATGTCATAAGCGTAATTTTTGGGCATATTGAGTTGTAGATATCGTTAGAATCCCCTGATTTTTCTGCGTCGTTTGAGCCGGGTCTCGTGCCCGTGCGATGAATTTTGTGTCGCTTAGACTGACGGTAATTTATAGAGAAACGAGTGTTTTTTTCTAAACGACTCCATTTTGGAGCATTTTTTCATATGTGGATAAAAATGACCTTTCACTAGGCTTTTTCACCTATTTTTTAATTTTGGTCATGCCGTTGTCTCATTTTACCTGCATAAGTTATCTATACTGACGTGAAGTCGGTTACCAAACTTCACTTAGCAGCAAAATATCAATAAATGTCTGTTAATTCATTTTACCCATGCCATAGTCATTAAAAAATTTCGCTTAGACTATTATACCAAACTTTTGATTTACCTGTATGCAGTTAGAATGATTTGCATGAATATACAACAATAAAAATATAAGTAAACTTAAAAAAATAAACTTAAATTACCATCTTAATAGGTAAGGTTAGGTTATTTATTTCTCAAAATAGAATTACATTATAAATTGCGCATGTCAAGGTACAAGAATTTAGTTTGAGATCGTCATCAATAAGTTAGAAATACAATACAAATTAAAATTAAAATTATTAACAGGTCAAATATTATAAAGCTATGATTAGAATAGGTAACATTATTTTTCATTCCATAAAATATCTGACAATATAATTAAATGTCATGACACGAATATGATAAAATTAATTAAATTAATAGGGTACAGAACTTAAATGGCTATTCTAAGATCACATAACTATTTGAGTGTAATCCCCAGGAAACGCTATTTTAGTCATAGGTAAGGCGGAATAAGGCCATTTATAATATTTTACATCAGGGATATTATCATGTTGGTTATGACTTTTTTCCAGTCACCCGAATATTACAACTTTTGATTAGTCATTTTTGGCGTAATTAATTTGCCGATTAAAGGCCGGGGCAAACCAAACGCGGTTGCGGCGCGTTTGCGGCGCGAACGCGGTTCCGCGCCGTTGTCGAACGGCGCGGGCGAATATACCATGCCACACCGCGGCTACGAGGCATGCCTTTTAAGTTTTGTCGTTTGAAGAAAAAAACATAACTAGAACCTTATAGTACTTTTTATTGTTTTTCAAAGTATTCACCACGTAGCTTAATACACTTTTTCATTCGTTCAAACCAGTTATTATAACATTTATTCCACTCTAAAGTGGGGGTGTTCAAAATGGCTGACTTGAAAGCGTAGACTGCTTCTTCACCGGACTGGAACCTTTGACCACGAAGACTTTTCTTAATTTTAGGAAATGTAAAAAAATCGTTAGGGCTTAGGTCAGGACTGTATGGAGGATGGTCAAGAATTTCTACTTTTTCCTGCTTCAAATACTCAATCGTTTGACGAGCGCTGTGTGAGCTTGCGTTGTCGTGGTGCAGGATGATGCGTCGCTTTGAGTTAGATTTTCGAAGTTCGGCGATGACTTGTGGTAAACAAACTGTGGTATACCACTCTGCGTTAACCGTTCTACGATCTTCAAGTGCAATAGTCGCAACATGGCCGGTTTTTCCAACGAACGTGGCCACCATTTTCTTTGAAGTGCTTCGAGAACGAACAACTTTAGTCGGCTTTGGCTCGTCTTGAAAGACCCAGATTGTAGATTGTTGTTTGGAATCAGGATCGTAGGCATAGATCCAAGATTCGTCACCACTGATGATGTCGTAGACGTGATTTGACTCTCCACGGTTGAACCTTTGCAGAGTTTTCTTACACCACCTGACGCGGGCCGCCTTCTGATCGTCGGAAAGCAGATGCGGTATCCAACGGCAAACAAGCTTTCTCACACCAAGCGCTTCATGCAAGATCTTCTGAATGGTTGTCCCTGAGATGCCTAATAGAGCCTCTATCTCTCGATATGTCACATGCCGATCTTCGAGAATTAGTTGTCTCACAGCAATGATGTTATCTTCAGTGAAGGCGGATTTTGGGCGTCCTTCGCGAGATTTGTCACTAACACTAGTATGTCCACGCTGGAATTCTAAATACCAGCGTTCGACAGTCCGCAGACATGGGGCTTCATCACTGAACACAGATGTTAGCTCTTCAGAACACTGAAGCCGTGTCAAGCCTCTTCTAAAATTGTAGAAAATTATTGCACGAACATTTTCCTTAGAAAGGTTCATTTTCGTACGTAACCTGACAGATTCCAATCGACGCTGTGACTAAATAATAGCATTAATCCTAATACTTTCAACTGTTTTGAGATTCAAAATTTAAACACATTCGAATATAGAACAGTTCCAAATTCAAAAATGCCGGGAAATATGGAAACGACAGAACTTAAAAGGCATGCCTCGTACTTTGGTGTGGCATGGTTAATTCACTCGCGCTGTTCGACAACGGCGCGGACCCGCGTTCGCGCCGCAAACGCGCCGCAACCGCGTTTGGTTTGCCCGGGCCTTAAAATTGGTCTAACCGTTTAACTCTAACGAGAATTTATAACATTTGGTGTTTCAGCTGTTTCTCCTGTTTTACTTACTCATCAGTACTCAGATTAAGTATTTTTTACCTAATTGCGAATGAGAAATAATTTCCGTTTAGATGTTTTTACATAAAACTCTTTTTTATTCCAAATTGCGCACGTGGTACTATCTTCTAAACAAACTGTTTTTTTAACCCAATTTTCATACCAATGTCAAGATATTAATGTTTTAAATTGAATAAAAGTAGGTTGCATCAAAATATTCTCATTAAATGATTTTTTCGAAGAATAAAGTTACAAAGCTGTTATTTTGTACGATTACCTATTCTTTATCCAACACACAAAGATCCATACTAATCCTACTAATATTATAAATGCGAAAGCTTGTTTGTTTGTTCCTGTTTCATTTCTAATCGAAGTAATAGATTGACTGGATCTTTTGCATAAAGTAAATGCACGGTTTCTAAGGGCACAGCGATAATTGGAATTCCACGCGGACGAAATCGCTGGTAAATTCTAGTACAACTTAATTACGTCGCACCGCGCTCAAGGCGCTGTGTGACCGAGCCTTTATATTGTGCATGGTGACATGCAATTGGCCAGCATTCAGACGCAGCGAACCGAACGGTTCCAATTACCTGAGCTATTCACGCCGAGTCATTACCAAGGGAAATTCAGACGCGTGCGGTTCAATCAAATGTTGACTCAGTTTAGTTTATTCTAAAGTGAATTCAAACTTACTTGTATTATTTAGTAAACAAGTTTATAACCTCAAAATGTACCTTTTTGGGTGAAACAGCAATATTATCCTAAAAGTAAAGCAATCCTAGGTGAAAAATTGGCAAAGTGATGTCTAAAATATTATCTCCGGTTGCTTAATATACGAAGAAATAGGTGTTTTACCCAAAAATTTGAATTTTGAGGTTAGAAACTTGTTTACCAAATAAGACAAGTAAGGATGAATTCATTTTCGAAGAGGCCTTTTTGTTTGCGTGGTCGTTGCAAGCAGTTATCATAGTACATAAATATTCAAATTTTTATTATGTTCAACGTTTTTGGCCACTCATCTCGTCATATAACAGATCAAGATTTTAGATGGGCGTATTGTCAAATTCCCAGTGAAACGATGTGTAAAGACTCACTTTCTTAAAATTTAAGATATATAACCAACCGGTTACAACATCGCTAATCAATGGCGAAAAATGCTATCCCACATAATTTAGTGTATTTCGGAAATACTTTGAGCCGACTCCTGTGGTGTGATTCTCTAAGATAAAAGTTCGTTCATGAACTCACCAGCGAGCCGAACTTTATCCGTTACCTAGTGCGTATAAACGACTTGTTCGTGAATGTCTTCGTCTGTCTTATTTGGACGTCTCTCATTTCGCCCGACCATCTAATATTGACACGTAGGCATTATGAGGAGTTAGGAACGAACGAACCGAACGTGCAGTTTATACGCACTGGATGGGTCAAGTTAGGCTCGCCGGTCAGTTCGGTGGCGAAGTGTTTTTTAAGAGCACTGCGAAGCAACGGCAAAAATCACCCTATTTTAAAAAAAGGCGATACCTAATGATTTTCACCCCTTAAATTTTCAAAGATTTTGACCAATTTTTGATAGTTAGTTTGTCAGTCAGACAAAATCTAGGTCTATACGTTTTTGAGTCAAATAAAGGCCGAAAATAGTTTTGTATAAGAATACTAAAACAACAAAAAAACAGAATTTATTGATTATAGTGAAAAAAACCAAAACGTAGAGACCTAGATTTTATTCTGACTGACAACCTATCAAAAATTGGTCAACATCGGTTAACATGAGTGAGAATCGTTATCGCATTTTTTATGAAAAGCCGAAGGTTCACACTCCTCTTAAATAAGTAGATAAATAATTCGGGGGACATTCTTTACACAAATTGATCTAGTCCCAATTTAAGCTCTAAAGGCTTGTGTTATTGGTACTAGATGAAGATACTTATCAAGATAAATAAATACTTAAATGCATAGGAAACAACCAAGACTCGGCAAAAAACATTCGTTCTGATAACACAAATATTTGCCCCTATCGATCGAATCTATTTAAGAGAATTGAAGTACCATAGACTCGGTATCGAATCGGAACATGATAAATTTGCAACAAGAAACCAAACAAAGGGATTCGTTTCAATATTAGCAAACGCTTTCCAATTTTAACATTATACAGCGGAACGTCTTTTGAGGCCAAGGCTTTTCCCTTATTTCCCCATACAATTTTAGGGGCCAAATTTAGGTCAAGTTCGTTGGGAGAGGTTGGGAGAGGTCGCAAGGGATGGCAAGGTTGCTTCCTTTTCAAATTTCCTGTAGCTAAGGAGTCGGCTCCGAGCAATTTCCGAGCATACACGAAATTCTGTAGAGTACATGGCGTTTTATACTAAGCGAAATTGTAACCGGTTGGTTATATATATATATATATATATATATATATCGCTACGTGTTGTTTGCTTTTGCTTCTTCAAGAAATAAGAATAAGACAAAGTTTACTTTCGTTTACTAATTACGTTAAAAACAAACCGCTATAAATAACGAAGAACAATGCCGAATTCTTCAACGATGTCATTCGAAAAAGGAGTTTTTCATTCCCCCATTCAGTATTTTTGGTCTTCGATATCTGAGTGCAAAAGCCGTTTTTATCCGCTAGAGGATAAAGTAAATTGAATTTAGAACATCGTGTGCACTTTATTTGTGAATTCAAAACATCATTAAACCTATTTTCTTCTACCTCCATGGTGACGAATTTATCATACAACCATTTTTAATTTCTTAAAATCTCAGACTCGGAACCTTCTTGGAGTACTTTTTTTAATTTGCTTATCGCGCGCCATTTTCTTTTCATGTCATATTGTTAAGTTAAATACATACGAGGGGCGGCTGAAAAGTTATCTACCTAACTATGAAACAAAAGACGATCATGGCTAATTTTTTTTTATTTTTCAATATAGTCTCCTGACAGGGAAATGCACTTATTACATTTATCAATTAAAGACATTAACCCGTTAAAAAAAAAAACTTTAGGTTTATCATCGAAAAAGTCATTAACAGCAGCCTTCATGTCGTTATCGGATACGAATCTTCGTCCCCTCAGTTCTTTCTTCAAAAGTCAGAACAGGAAGTAGTCGGATGGGGCCAAATTTGGACTTTATGGAGGGTGGTTGAATACTTCGTACCCATTTCCATTAATTGCTAGCTTCGTTAAGCGAGCAGTATGCACAGGTGCGTTATCATGCAAAAGCAGAATCCCTTTACTGAGTTTGCCCCTTCTTTTTTCTTTTATGGCTTCTCTGAGCCGGTCAAGTAAATCTGCGTAATATTCAGCATTCATAGTAGTTTTTTTTGGCAAGTAATCTACAAGCAGAATTCCTTCCGCATCCCAAAAAAATGTTGCCATTACTTTGCCTGCTGACGGGCGAACCTTAAATTTCCGAGGCTTTTCATCCTTGAATTTCCATTGTAATGACTCCTGTTTACTTTCGGGATCCCACTGCCGAATCCAAGTTTCATCACAGATTACTATTCTACAAATAATTTCCTCCTCTTTTCCACGGCTCATGTCTAAAAATTCCTCGCAACATTGAACACGTCTGTCCTTGTCAAACGGAGTCAACATTCTAGGGACCCAGCGTGCACTAACCTTAGACATGTGCAAATGTTCATGAATTATTTCACTGACCCTTTCTTTACTAATGCCCACATCGCTGGCTAACTCCCACTACTTAATACTACGGTCTTCTAAAATAAAATTTCTCACTTTGGCCACATTTTCATCGGTGACAGCGGATACTGGTCGCCCACTACGAGGATCATCTTCAAGGCTCTCACGGCCAAGCTTAAACTGTTTCGACCAGAACTTTATTGTAAATTCAGAAGGGCACGAACCACCAAAAACAGGTAACATACGCAGTCTAATCTGCGAGGGTGTATTTCCTTCTTTAGTGAGAAATTTTATCACTACACGCTGCTCAATTTTAATCAGATTATTTTTTTCTTGCGACATTTTGCGAACAATCCAGTCCCAAAAAAAGCGGGACGCAAGAAACAAATGAATGTTGGTGATTTTGAAAAAAGAATAACCAGTGAACACGACCTCATAGTGGCCAGTATTATTTTCGCATAACATATAGGCTAGGTAGATAACTTTTCAGCCGCCCCTCGTACCATAGATTAAAAACAAGAAACTTGAAAACAAGCGAAAAACCTAAAATGAGTGACCCTAGCGACGAAGAAGTTTATTTGACGCCAACAGAATTTACTGAAACTGTTAATAATGCGCAAATGTTTTTTTTTTTTGCATTAATTCATTTCCTCGCTAAGGTGGAATGAAAAGTTACGTCTTGCACTCGAGTGCAAAGATTGTTCACCTCGTGCTCTTTTGATTCCTCAAAATTCCTTTTGAGTCATGAAAATTGAGCACGCGGTTAAAAAGCAACTTTGCACTCTGGTATAACAAATAACTATTTCCTGTTATCGAAAAGCACCGCTAGTACCTGATGATCACTGCTATGTTCCGTAAGGCTGAAAATAGTGGTGACTCGCCTTTTGACACAAGACTGCGTAAAAAATCGTTCATATCGAAGACACAGGAAACAAAAGAACACAGGAGATGGCTTGTCATTTTAAACTTTATGTTGCACGATTTTAAGGTCTTTTTTAAAGAACATTGAGTAATATTAAGAGTTTGGGAAGGTAAGCACTGAAAATGATAATGGGCAGTGAGCGACGCGCCATCAGAATTTTATTCCGCAAATTAGATCAAGGCAGTTTAGGTCATTTGTTACATGACTGTAGTATTATTTGCAAAATCTGTTACGCTAGATCTTTAACATAATTACATTAGCTAAACCTCTATTTTATGTTGAATAAAGATAAGTAAAAACACAAAATAAAAATTACACGTACTTACAATAAATAGGTCTCAACTTGTACTGAGGTCGTTGCAAGTTCTTTTTAAATTTCAAAATACAGCGGTCCTAGCAAGGTTGGCTGGAGGATAAGTTACCGCCGTCTTATATGGTGCGTCTCTCTCACACTAGGCCGACGAAAGAGATAGTGAGAGAGATAAGACGGCGTTAAGTTATGCCCGTATCAACCTTATTTATGTCCGCAAAATGGCACCTGGATTTTTCTGTCTATTTTCGCCATATTCGTTTGTATGTCTGTCTGTTTTACAATTAAGCATTATTGCCAGAGACCGGTGAGAACGCTTCCCAAAAATGCTTTATATCCCAAAATATAGTACTCAAATAGTACCGCTGGCAAACGAAGTCTCAACTTCGTAGCTCTAATAGAAACTGAGATATTTCATACCAAACACGGGTAAAATGTTTTGCACCATCAAGCTGGTGTACCCGACCGAGATCACACAGAAAGCCATTGAATTCCTAATAATAATAATAATAATAATAAATCATTTATTTCAGACATCAGTGGCCCATACATAAATACCTTACAGACTAACATACATATATTATACATTAAAATAACTTAAAAGTAATATCATTTAGGGGACGAAAAGGCGTGGCTCCTTAGCGTCGTCCCATCTGGAGTCGTGTCCTGGACAGGCATGGTGCCCCGGAAGCGCCTGAACACGATACCCTTCGGCCAGAAGTCCGGACACGTGACTGTCTCCAGCATTGGCCGCGGCCCGCGCACCACAAACGAGCTGAAGTGCACGTATTGGCGCGATTGCAGCTGGAATACCCTCAGGGAGTAGCCGGACTTCTTACGGACATACTCCACCACGTCGTCCTCTGTGGTGGAGTAGTGCAGGCGCGACACGTACAGCGCCGTGTTCGGTGTGGCGGCTCGCAGGCCGTAGTTGGATTCCGGCTCCGCAGTACCGCACAGGCTCTTGCAAGGCTTCCTGCCTGCCTTGCTCTTTTTCTGCACCAGCGTGAATCCCTCCTCATCCACGATGGTGCGGGTGAGCTTCTCCGAAGAGGCTCCTATTTTAGGCGCCTTGAGGGGCGCGGTAAGCCGGCGGCGCGTTCGGGGCCGGGCGGCCGCGTCAGCGTAGCCGCACTGGGCCGGCGGCGGGGCGGCGGGGACGACGGCACGCGCGGGGGGCGCGCGGGCGGCAGGGACGGTGGGGGCAGCTCGAGGCGCAGGGCTCTCTTGCTGCATCGGCGAATTCGCTGACTTGTAACTCGACGCCAATGTGTTGACGTGAGCTCCTCGTCGCGCGCTAACATCGGAATCCGATGCGTCAGCAGGTGACCGAGTTACCGAGGCACTATTACGCAAACAGATGACTTCGTTGTGCAACTCGGCTATGGTCTTTTGTGACACATCGAACTTCAACATCATTTCAGCCACACTCGCTTTTAGGGCCACGATATCCTTCAGCAAGCTGGTGACGTCGACGTGGTCCTAAGCCAGCTATATGCCAAAAAATAATATGGAGCATTTAAGTATGGGAACAGCACCGTTCTCGAGATCCAAACTTGGTACGCCAGCTTGACGTCAAGTTAGCGTACCCGTGAAACAGTGCTCATATCTCCGAAATTACAAAGGTACAATTTTTTTGAACTCGGTACTAATTCGGTACAATTTTGGGTACAATTTTTTGGAACCATCAGATCCTGGATATCTTTGATGGGTACGCCAACTTGACGCTCACCGTTTCTTATCTAAAAGCGACCGACCGATGTTTATATTAGATTTTTCTTCGTCTATTTATAATGTTATTTCTGCAAGCAGTTTATTGTTTTTTTCGGTGACGGAAGGTATTTTTACAATCGTTTTCTGGTCGTTAGGGAATACATAATGGAGTGCTGTACTCCGAACTGGTATGTTCCATTACATATGGAATTCAGGGCTGTTTCTCGGAATGGCTCACAGAACGTACCTCAGCTGGGTTTATATAGGCTGAGCAATCAAAATAGGACGGAAGACAAAGCAAGTTCTAGGAAACTATGTCCCCAATTTTGGAAATAAGTATACTTGTGTCATTTTATTACGAGAATAGGCTTGCTTTCCTGAAAAAAAAAACTATTTAAGCCGTCATTTTCATTATCAAATAAAAAACCGGCCAAGTACGAGTCGGACTCGCGAACGAAGGGTTCCGTACCATTATCTATAAAAACGGCAAAAAAATCACGTTTATGGTATGTAAATAAATATTTAAGGGGCCCTTAAATATTTATTTTACTCTTTTTTTTAGTATTTGTTGTTATAGCGACAACAGAAATACATCATCTGTGAAAATGTAAACAGTGATGGTTAGACATAACCATCACTGTTTATGAGATACAGCCTGGTGACAGACGGATAGACAGACAGACGGACGGACAGCGGAGTCTTAGTAACAGGGTCCCGTTTTACTCTTTGGGTACGCAACCCTAAAAATATCAAATAAACAGAAAAAATGACGATGATCTGTGCCAAGGCGTGAAGTGACGTCATGAGCTCTTTGTGAAAAAAACGTGTTCAAATTTTTTTGATAATCTAACTGACAGACTAATTATAATATATTTTTTACCCTAGAAACATTGATAGTGATACAACTAATAGAAAGGACTGCATTTTATTATTTTATACATTTCCGTAGATAAGTTTTGTTATGTCTCTATCTAGATGTTACATCTTATTTGACAGAAAGGCACTACAAAGAAACAGAAAAACTTTTGCACTAACAATATTGAATACCTTGCACACCCCTTTTCATATCATATACAACACGCACTACCCAAACGCATGAGTCAAACTATAAACCTAAGTGGATATACATGTTTTATATCTTGCATTGTATAAGCACTTATTTATAATTATCACAACATTGTAAAACAGAGCGAATACCTCCTAACACAGGTGTAAACTGAAAAGGAGGATTCGATAAAAAAAATTACCTAACAAGTTATAAATAAATAATTTTGTAATTTTTTGAAGTTTTTATCTATCTCATCGTAAATATGCTTACACTCGTGATAACTGTTATAATAATAGCACAAAATAAAAGAAATAATAAAAGGTAGGTCAGAAAAGCAACGATATGCCTCTGCTTCACATTCCCCGCCATTTACATGCCATGCTCTTTTTACGTACGTGGTCAGCCTTCGCAAGTGCCACAACTTGAGCGAGTAGCTCATCGTATACACATTTTAGTACCATTTCGCTCCAAGTTGATATATGGTGACGTATTATGATTGTAGTGCCTGGGCGACCGGGTGCCGCTCGGCGTCTTTCTTTCTCAAGGATGACACGTATCTAGATAAACTTAGAAAGTAAAACATTATCCGCTCCGTGTGCAGCTGGTATCGATTGCTCCAAGCGATCCGTCTATACGATACAATTGAACAGAATAGACATTTTTACTTCGGTTCGGAACTTCATCCATTAGTAACAAATATATTACACACCGACAGACCGCGCGCGAGTTGCGTGCCGTCGGGGTCTGAAGTAAAGGCGGAAACATACTTAGGTACGTGTCGTGGCGTGTCGTGACGCGCCAGAAGCATATCGGTTTCATACATTTAATATGGTTAGGGACATATTTGCATGTCGCACGACACGAAACGTAAGTATGTTTCAGGCTTAAAATGCGGTAGCAGCTCCCCCTGCCGCCCGCACGCCTCGCCTATCATGCCCACATTGCAGTGTTGGCGGGCGGCGGCGAGAGCTGCACCCGCCTTTTACTTCAGACCCCGACGGCACTCAACTCGCGCACGGTCTGTAGCTTACTACTCACATAACAATATAAAAACTTAAAAATAAATACATGAAAATTAAATGAAATACAACATATTAAAATAAATAAATAAATTACCCTTAATCGCTGCCATTTGGTAGCGTGCCCAAAAGGCTGGCAGCATGGCCACGTTGGATGGCAATGCTGATACGCTGTGCCAGGTACGTATAAATATAAATCAGGGGACAATCTTTACACAAATCGATCTAGTCCCAAAGTAAGCTCTAAAGGCTTGTGATGGGTACTAGACGACAAATACAAGCTTATATAGATAAATAAATACTTAAAAACATAGGAAACATCCAAGACCCAGGAACAAACATTCGTGCTCATCACACAAATTTTTGCCCTTACCGGGGATCGAACCCGGGACCGCTAACTTCGGAGGCAGGGTTACTACCAACTAGGCTAACAACGTCGTCTGGTCCCAGTGGTTTTGTAAAGGGCCTATGGCCCTTAGTACCTTGGACCTAAACTCCACATAACAGGCGATCATCATCACTATTTTCATTACAGGTACTGAAGCGGCTTCAACCTTTTCGAATTATAAACTGTTCGGCACAGGAAAATTTAAGTTGTGACAATTTTAGGAGGTCACTTTCGGCCTAGGGTTGCAAAAAACGTTTTTTTTTTCTGTCTTGAAAAAATATATATAGATTACAGGAAAACCTATGAGAAGTCTATGGTATTTAAAGTAACATAGGAAATTGCAGATAATCATGTATGGAACGGAACCCTCTCCACGCGGGTTTAACTCGCACTTGCCCGGTTTTTTTTTCGTGAATTTGAAAAAAAATACATTTCTTTTTTTTCTATTTGCAACCCTAGTTCGGCCCGGACATGATTTAATTTATAAATCGTTTGTACTCGTTGGCAAAGTTTGACATTCGAATTACACGCAGGGAAGATAATTAATGCATATTTTAACTGTAAACATTAGCACGTAAGGGTTAATTTTTAGTGTGAAATGTTTTACCAAAATAAATAAATTAATGTCAGTGCTGGCAGTGGATGATTGAAAAAAAATATAACAATAATTCTGTAGCTAGTGTATTGTACACTACACAGCTAATTTATTTATTTATTAAAAATATCGACCAGTTTAGAAATTCTTACTCTAAAAGAAAGTTTTTTTAAAGGCCCATGAATGCTAATTCGCGCTAACCAAGCTTTACTATAGATAGAGAGCAGTGAACCGTAAAATTGAACATGTATAACCACATGTATAACTACATACAAGTAAGTATATGCCCTGCGGCTACGGCGTAGAGCTTCGTAGCAACTGCTACGACTTTGAACAGTAACTTTTGTAAATGAGAGTATGATGAATTTTGTGTTTTGTTACTAAATGACGTGTGTTTGCCTAACTCGTTTACAACGAGTACTTTTTATATAAAAATGGAACCTTGTTAGTAAAATAGGTATACCTGGGAAAGTATTTATTTCATATTCAAACGTCTTCATTATTACTCTCACCCACAGACCATCCAATAGAATTTCTTTCTTTTCTCAAATGCTACACCTATCTAGATAAACTTTGAAAGTAAAACATTATCTAAATACAAAATTGTATCCAAATCGTTTGAGCAGTTTCCGAGAAACCAATTACATACTCGTACATACAAGAATTGCTCGCTTAAAGTAATAAAATTAGTTAAATGTGTAGGTATGCCAGATTGTTTGGTAAACAAATTTTAATAGGTATTAGCAAGAATCTGCCGTATTTCGCGAAGTGATTAGCGAACGAGAGCTGTGGCGCAAGAAGTTGAAGCATTCCAGCTAATGACTCTTGAAAGTTGCTCTAATCAGAAAAAGCACAATGCGTATTATATTCTCAACAACTTGTCTGAATTTTGGAATTTATCTTAGCATTGTTGACTAAAGTTGGCGTTTAATAATTACGGTGACCTTTTAGCTAGTCTTATAAATAAATAAATAAATAAATCAGGGGACAATCTTTACACAAATCGATCTAGTCCCAAAGTAAGCTCTAAAGGCTTGTGTTATGGGTACTAGACGACGATATACATACTTATATAGAGAAATAAATACTTAAATATATAGGAAACATCCAAGACTCAGGAACAAACATTCGTGCTCATCACACAAATATTTGCCCTTACCGGGGATCGAACCCGGGACGCTTGCGTCGGAGGCAGGGTCACTACAAACTAGGCTATCCGCGTCGTCGTCGTCGTCTTTCTTTATACAATTTAAGTCTTTTTGTTACGGTTAGGACTTCTACACACCGGAACACGGAGCGGACGGAAGTGGGCCCGCGTAAAGAGTTTGCAAAACTTTTTTTTTTCTAATTTCCCCCCCATAATTGGCCCTCATATTAAAGATTAATTTATTTACGTTACACGTTCGTGTTGCGGTCACTGACTTACATATGTGTACCAAATTTCAACTCAATCGGTTCAGTAGTTTCAGAGCAAATTGGCTGTGACAGACGGACAGACAGACAGACAGACAGACAGATAAGGTTACCGTTTTTTCCTTTGAGGTGTGGAACCCTAAAATTTGATACGAAACCCTAAAAGGCTCTATTTAAGTATTTGCATGAACCTTGATTCCAGGATCAAATGGTATTTGGCACGATTGAAATCCGCTTTTGTTGAGAACAATGGCCTCCGTGCTCAATATCCTCAATAGTCTTCTCATCTCTATAGCTTTTAATAATTTCGGACATATATATATAAGAATATTGATTGAAGTATTTTTCATTTATTTTTATTATTAATGGGTTTTCGCTTGACCAGTCTCACTTGTTGGAAATTGATGCCCCTGACGAAGGTGGAACGTTGCCCACTACTTAACTGTTAGGGCGTTTACGCACCGGAGCCGGATCTAATCCAAGAAAATTCAGATCTAATAAACATATTATTATAAAAATCAATTGACGTGCGTTAGTCTCGTGAAAAGTCAAATATGACTTGACCGATTTGGATACTTTTTTTTTGTTTTGTTTGCTTTAGTACAGGGCTGATTTAAAAACAAAAACAATATGGAGTAAGAGCGCTTCCGCACTACTTATGTCCGATCCATAAATCCATCCGAACCTTTGAAAATACGGTCCAGAGTAGTCGTAGAACTATTTATATGGTAGTTTACGCACTAGGTCCGGCTTCTGTCATCCGATTCCTCTCAGTCATCCGTGAATCTCCATTCCGGAGAAGATTATTGACGGACCGAAGGAGCCATAGTATTATTTGTATGAACGCTTGTCCACTGCGTCCGATCCATATCCGAACCGAATCCGAGCTGCGTACGAGAAGCGAGGCGGCAGGGCGGCGGGGTATGTGGGTGGGGGGCGCGTAAAATGACGTATGCTTGGATTTGGAGCAGAGATCGGACTAGTGCGTAAGCAATATCCGAATTCGGTCCGAGATTTCTACATCCGTATTGAGCGTAGTAGTGCGTAAGCAATATCCGAATTCGGTCTGAGATTGCTACATCCGTATTGATCGGACTAGTACGTAAGCAATATCCGAATTCGGTCCGAGATTTCTCCATCTGTATTGATCGGACTAGTGCGTAAGCAATATCCGAATTCGGTCCGAGATTTCTACATCCGTATTGATCGGACTAGTGCGTAAGCAATATCCGAATTCGGCCCGAGATTTCTAGATCCGTATTTTCACGGGTCCGGATCGGATACGGATCGGACGTAGTGCGAAAGCGCTCTAACTATGCTTAACCGAATTCCACGCAAACGAAGTCACGGGTAGAAGCTAGTTGGGTAATAAATAAACGAAACTAACTTAACTAAACTTGGCACGCTATTTCAGCTTCATATTACGGGTGTAAAAACCTTCGAAGGAATCCCTGTTTATGTATTCAATTTAAAGTTCATTCGCTGCAATTTTTGCAGCCAAGTGCACTGCGATACCCCGCTCGTTCATGTCGTATTACTCGAACCTTCAACTGTTCATTTCATCATGAAGGGGCATGTAATTTGTTAACTTAGACGATCCCTTGTTAATAATAGACGAGTATTCCGGGAATAAGCTCACATTACGAACAACCCGTGAGCCCGGTCTTGCTATAGTAGTTACATATGGAGAACATTCTGTAATCCCTATTTAATGCTGAAGCTAAAGTAGGAAGTCACAATCTCATTATTATTGGTAGTGTAGGCATTTACTAAGAACATGATACTTTGGACTTAAAACAACGGGTATCCTGCCAACATTACGTTACCGTCTGTGTCGACTTTGTTTGCAAATCATTCCAAAAGATTATTATCGGGATGAAAAGTATCCTATGTTTTATTCTAAGATATGGTCTATCTGTCTGCCACATTTCATCCAAATCCGTCCAGCCGCATGATTGAGGAACAATCTTCACATACATTTCACATTTAACCTCTAATATTAGTAGGATTAATTTAAAATTATCCCAGAAAATCATAATTTTTAATTAACAATGACGCAATTTATTGGTGCAATTCGGGCTAGTTTCAAAAGTTTACATGATGTTCTTTTGTCCCCATTAGTGATGTAATGTAATCTTTTTGGAGATAGCCCGAATTGCCGCAATAAATTGCCTCAAAAATAGCCCTTTTAGGGCAAATCTGTGTTATTCAAGTAGTCGCCTTGATCTAAAAGTACAGTTACATGAGCAACTTTTCACGGCTATTTATAGCCGGCAACTATAACTGTCTTACTCTAACTTCTAACGTTAGAAAAAGATGCCTATAGTTGCCGACAACACATTGCCGTAAAAAGTTGCTCCTGTAACTGCACTTTTTGGTACAACTTCGTTCATGAACTCACCGGCGAACCTAACTTAAACCGTCAGTATGTACAAACTATACTTACATGTTCTTGTGTGTCTTCAACTTTGGCCGTTTCTCGACGCAACTGACCACGAATGTAGGTACCTCGCTTCGTATAATCACAGTATAATTAGGCAAGCAGTATGACATCTTCATACAAACGGCTGAAAAGACACGCTTCGAAATCTCGGTATACTTCGGTACACAACAGTCGCGAGTGCGCCGAGGTTACATACGGGCGCGGACAGTGTGATTCGCTCCCGCGCTATTATTTACGTAAACTATGTCACGAGATTTTTTTATGTTTTTGATATATTAAAAGCAAAATACATAAAATTCATTTTGTTATTCTATACTGACTTACAGTCACTTTTGGAACTCGAAATAAGAACTAAGTAGAAATAATTAAGTGACGAGATTTGCAATAATATTTCATGAAATATACTACGAAAATTTTATAGAGCTTTATCAATTAGACAGTCAGTGGGTATCCCTACTGCGTGTTTAAATACCGAGCGGCCGTAGGTAATTATTTCGAGGACAATGCCGAGACAAAATACTGCTTAATACTGCTTATACTATGGTATAATGCCTATGAGTGTCGGACGAAATGAGGGACATTGTTAAAGCATAACATAGCTGAGCAGCACCAAGTGTTTAATGCATATTTCCATTGAATTTCCCAGGCGACGGGAGTCGTTAGCCGTTAAACATGCTTTTTCCATTTGCCCGCTCACGGCAGAACTTACTGCAATTAGAGGGAATGTGCACTCCTAACTACCTAACAGCTCTTAGGCTGCGTTTCCACTAGAGCTGTGCCAGGCGGGTCTCGCTCCGCACTTAGGTACGCTCGGCCGTCGGGCAGCTCGGAGCTGTTTCGCTCGCAGCGGCCCTAACATGAATGACACAAATTTAAATTAAACCCGTTTATCTCTAAGACTATCTCTTTCGTCGGCACTAGTGTGAGAGAGACGCACTTAGAGATAAGACGGTCTATCTCATCTTTGTGTCATTCATGTTAGGGCCGCTGTAGGTTGCCGCTTGCTCGCTCGCCGCGTCGCACGTCATCATAGTGATATCTCATTATTTTATTTATTTTGTGAATCGCTGTGCGTTCGTCAATTAATAATATTCTATAATAATAATAATGATAATAAGTATATAAAATGCGTTTTTTTACGAGTACGTGAATTTATGTACCCATTCTAATTTCTTATCGTAATCTATACTCTTACATACATAGCATCACGCCCGAAATCCCTAATGGGGTAGGCAGAGCCACAAAACTACTTGTGGCCACGTTCGATTAATTAGTCCTAAGATTGTATGATGAACTGTATGGTGACAGGTGATCAGCCCATCGCCCATACAGATAGTCCACCATGTTGGAGAGGACCCGTCCCTTAGTCGACTTTTACGGCATGCCAGGATGATAAGCATCTGCACGCATTATATGCTATTACTTCACTCCCAGTGCAGCAGAGGAGGCTGTACTCTTATCGTGTTTTTTTTTACTAATTTATTTTTGAAAGTCCGAGTTGCACTTTAATAACTAACTCATGTAATTAAGATGAGTGTCCATTGGATCAAAGTCAAGGTCATTCGTAACAGGTAGCCCCTTAACGTTAACAAATAAAAAAATATTGTTTTAAATATGTTCGTCTAAAAAATAAAACAAAGGGAAAAAAGGTGTTTACGAAAATAAAAACAGGAGCTCAAGCAGAGTAAGCTCTGTTTGTAAGAGCGGCATGCTAAAGAAAAAATCTTTACAACAGAAAATGACTTCATTCAATTTGGATCCACCGACATGACACGACACGACAGACATCACTCGCAAGCCGCAGATATCGGTTGACGTGTTTTTCACGTCACATTTAACAAGAGAGTGTCACTAAAATGCAGATTACAACCTCATGCCACAGTATACCTAATCATAGCAGTAGTTCAGCTTCTAACAAAGGTAAAAGTATTACGTATCGTTCTCTGTCGCTCGTGCTGTCACCTAGGGGCCACTGAATAGTAATAGGTAGTAAGAACACCGTATGCTCGGCACTTTGCACGATTTCTTCACCCGTTTATTTACAACAGAATTGCAAAATTGTGCAATGTCCGAAATATGACCACAAGACAGATGCAAGCTACTTTAAAAAAATGGCTACTCAGTCGGTCATACAAAGAAACAGAAAATGTTCTAAAAACATTTACTTGAGCAACTCACACACTCACACTCATACTCACACAAGCACACACTCACACACACAGACACACACACACACACATAGATATGCACGCACATACACACACACACTCACACACACATATTAGTAGTTAAGTTTAAACCGTAGTTTAACGCTATTTCCCGCTGTTTTGCTTTGAACCTGTCTCATTGCTTTTTCTAAATATTAATATTTACGATCTGTTCACGCATACTACACTGTATTAACAATTTAAGTAATCCTTTCTAAAGGCCCTCACGTCACAGGCTTGTCCTAGTGTGAGGACCACAGCCAATCTAGTACATTAAGTCTATATGCTTAACAAAACTGCTAATCTATAAGAAGTGTAACCTTTTTCTGGAAATAAATGATATTTGATTTGATTTGATTTGAATATCAGCGCCGATGCTTGCCGCGGCATAACGCTGAGTGGCACCCTCATTGGCACCGTTCGGCACAGCGATTTATGTTCATTGTTTACTTTGCTTTCCGTGTTATCTGTCTGTGTCAAATGTGTGTCGAATAAATGTCTATTATTATTATTATTAAAAGTAATAAAAGTATTTACACCATGTACTGTGTATAATAAAAAAAAGTAATATATTATATACATTCCAAATTAGCAAGAGTAAGGAAAATCTTGATCACCACGCGTTTCCTTCCTTTCCTTTCCTTATTAGCGCGTTATGTTATTAGGTAACTCTTAAATGACTAGAGATGAACTGCTTATCTTTATCTTTGCCATTGATCATATATGACTTGCTACTGCTGATCATATATGCTACTAATCCTATCCTATCATACTACTGTGTACTGTGTGTGTGTAAGTATGTTTGTTACCTCTCAGCTCCGTAACGGCTACATTCATTCACAATCAGCTCCGTAACACACACGCCCGCACGATGCACGCACGCACGCACGCGGGTATCTGTTATTTCAGAAATCTAGTTCATTAGTATTTTTCAAATTCTGGTATTTTGAGAACGTCATCTACCGTGAGTACCTTCAACGTCCATCCCTATTTCCCACCCATTGTCACGGTATTATTTCGTTTTGAATTCTAAGAATATTAAAACCTTTGTCCTTACGATATCTAAAAAGCTTAGTTCGTGCAAAGGCAAGTAATTCCATGGAGAACAAAAGAAACGCCTCGAGCTTTTAGGAATGTTGTAAGCCAACTAATTTTAGGAAACAGTAATACCACAGAGTAATAAGACCGTTATACTTAAAGCATATTTAAAGATCCATTCCCATAAAATCCATTTCCATTACCAATTTAAATCAAATTGCATTTGTGTTGCTAAAATCAGAATACAAAAATAAATTTGCTATTTATAACAACTCTAAACAAAAGGGCGCCGGAAAAATCATTTTCCTGTATAAGATGAAATTGAATTATATTGGAAGTGAAACACAAGCAACTTGAAAACAGTATTACAAAGCCATCATTGATCGCGATGTAATAACTTTTTAAAGCAGTTCATCAAATAGTCGTTAGACGTAAAGGCCCGGTCACAAAGCGGGCGTAGCAGCCAGTGCGATGCGAGGGTTACCAGACGTCAGGAATTTTCGTGACATGTCAGGCATTCTGTTCCTTTTGTCAGGACTGCGGCCGGAATACGAAAATGTCCGGAATTTTTGATAAATAAATGATTTACTGAAGTTGTTATATAACGTTTTTTTATTCACATTAATACAAAACAAATCACCATAACTCTTTTATATACATCTTTTAACTACTTAATCTGAAAATTATTTTTAAAAAACTTTCCAGTCTCGGTAAAGAAAGAAAGAAACAAAGAAACATTTATTCATTAACACAGAAGACACACAGAGCAACATAAATATAAATTAAAAACAATACAAAACAAAATTATTGTGTGTGTGTATTCGCGGTTATGAATGGGACACTGGCGCAGCATAATGCTGAGGTAGAAGACACCTGCAGCGCTGATTTTCAGCCAGCACCGTCTGTGACTCACGGAGCGCTAAACAAATACACTACATGCTAATAATTATTTATCTAATACTACTAAGATGGATTGGTCATACATATATACCTAGTTAATATTGTGGTACCTAATGTGTTGAGAATAATTACTACTAAATTCCTTGGTACAGCAGCATGTGAAAAAAAGAAAATGTAAAAAAAAAAAGAAAAAAATAACAAGCTGTAAAACGTAAACTGCTGGAGTAAAATATTTTTTTCTGGAGCGCCAACAAATGACCTTCAAGCTTTCGCTTGAAGGTGTACCTGCTAGACGCTCCCTTGGCAGGAGGAGGGAGATAATTCCAGCATTTTAAAGCAAAACAAATCTAGGGGCCTTTCGCGCCCGCGCTATTCTTGAAAATAATTTGTGACTTTCCGCGCGCATTAGCCGAGCGCCGGACGCTGAGTGCAATTATTTTCACAACTCAGTAATTTTGTCAGGACTTTCAAAATGTGTATCTGGTAACCCTAGGTGCGACGCCTATATGTTGTATTGCATTAGTGTGAGGGGGATAGATCACACGTTGCGCCCGCAATGTAACCGTGCCTTAAAGGCGGAAACAGCCCCGAGGATCCGGGTCAAGGGTAGAACAATGTCGGGCTTTTGCAGTTACATCGCAAGTGGTCGCAACGGAGATGAGTATTCCACCATTTTCAACACTGTTTTGTTGGCATACGCCGCTAAACATACTGATCGTCTTTTGTAGATGATATATGACTCGAGAAGCCTGACCTCAAAGTGGTTTATCCATCACTACGTTAAATAAATATGTAGAAAGTCGTGCCTGTAAATGTAATCCCTACATGTAAGTAACAAACCCGTCGTAAAAACGAAACGAATGGTTTGTAAGTCCCTACATTAATAAGTCTGTTGAAAATCATATAAATCATGTGAGGAAAACTAAATGCCGTTATTGACTGAGCAAGTGAAGCGTTTCCGTTTCCGCTTGGGCTAAAATTCTTTCATATGTCCAGCGGATGTCCGGCGTCTGTCCATTTGTTCTCGTCTACAGGTCACAGTTCTCAACCGATTCTCGTGAAATTTAGTGAGCAGGTTCGATAATTATATAACATTTTTTGTCGATTCAGTTTTTCCAAATTTTTTAAAATGACGGAGATATGGGGGTTTTTGCAATTACAAACTTCTTTGCGGTGTTGGTAAACTGACCCGACCTAAATCGATGTATGGGGATATCAATTTTCCAAAGGCAAATATAAGTTTATCGCGAGGTCTACAGCTCACGGAGCCACTAGTTAGATATGTTATATAATAGTCTTTTTATCTGTCTTTATATTTAATTGAATCACAGGAAACCACTGAGGGCATTTAAAAATGAGCATAATAATAAGACGATCAACAGTCACAAAGGCCGAATCAACACTTTGACGACTGATCAATCACAAAGACAATTTAGAAATATTTTTTACACAACAAGATTTATTAAAACAACAAAGCGTTATTAAATATTTCCAATTAAAACTTCCGCTGTTATTTATGTTTTGGTTTCCGCTTCCGGTTTCCACGACGCCTTCAACTTGGATTGTAAGGGAGCTTTAGCAGAAATCCATCTATATCTATCTATCTATCTATCTATCTATATATATAAAAATGAATTGCTGTTCGTTAGTCTCACTAAAACTCGAGAACGGCTGAACGGATTTATCTTATCTTAGTCTTGAAATGTTCGTGGAGGTCTAGGGAAGGTTTAAAAGTACATAGGTTACTTAAATTATTATTCTTCGCAGACGAAGTCGCGGGCACCAGCTAGTCTTTATATATATAATTCTTCTGTGAGTGTGTATGTCACTGAACTTCTCTCAAACGACTGGACCGATTTTGATGAAATTTTTTGTGTGTGTTCAAGGGGATCTGGGAATGGTTTAGATTCACAATTTTGTCCGCTGGACAATGTTTTTTTAATTAATTTTTAATTTATTAGTAGTTGTTGATTTTGGAATGTTTTACACGACGCTACCATCGCAGTGTCAAATTTTAAATAATATTCGAATTTTAATTTTAGTCTGTCCCGACAGTTAGCGCTGCGATCAAATTAAAAAAAAGTTTTGTTATCATTGTGTTATTGTAGACCATGTGATGGATCAAATATTAAATTAAAAGGTACTGAGTGTTTTGAGAAGAGTTTTGAAGTGTGCCTAAAAAACTATACATTTTGCGAATTTAGTGCAGAATCGAAGTGAGTATATTTCTTGCTTGCCTTGCCTGACACTTCCGATAATTTCATACTTACTACTTAAATGCTGGAACCTCTATTCGACATTGGCTAACTGATAAAGTATATGAAAGAAAGAAAAGAAAAAAACATTTATTTAGCAACTACTATATACATTGTGAATCGATAAATACTTGACTATCTTTATATATATAAATATAATACTACTGTACGTGTGTATATGTCACTGAACTCCTCCTAAACGGCTGGACCGATTTGTTTTCTTTTGTATGTGTTTGGGTGGCGTCCTGGATGGTTTAGATTCACAAATTAGCCCGGCAGATGGCGCTGCAGTCAGTACAAATACCGCGGGCGAAGCTGTGGCGGGTCCACTAGTATATATATAAAAATGAATTGCTGTTCGTTAGTCTCACTAAAACTCGAGAACGGCTGAACGGATTTATCTTATCTTAGTCTTGAAATGTTCGTGGAGGTCTAGGGAAGGTTTAAAAGTACATAGGTTACTTAAATTATTATTCTTCGCAGACGAAGTCGCGGGCACCAGCTAGTAGGTACTTTAATAAAAATAACTCTGTACTAAAAATGTACATTGCCTTGTTTTATTTTGTGCTTATTTTGAATAGGTACCTTGTTGAATAGGTAAGTACCTATTGATTGTATAAAATTATTTCATTGTGACCCTTAAGGTGCCTTAAGTCAAGAGGCAATAAACAACTCCCCATAGCCTACTAGTATAATTAAATAACCTTTAATTGATCACTTAACTAACTATTATACCCTACATATTATGGAAAACGATTAGTCCCTTTGAAGTTTATATAATAAAAAACCGGACAAGGGCGAGTGAAACCCGCGTGGAGAGGGTTCCGTTCCATACATGATTAAGTAAAATTTCCTGTTACTTTAAATACCATAGACTTCTTATAAGTTTTCCTGTAATCTATAGGTAAAGAACTATATTTCGTAATTTTTTCAAAATTTTAGGCCCGGTAGTTTCGGAGATAAGGGGGGGAATGGTCAATTTTTGCCTATTATCCTAAATAACTTCCAAACCATTTATTTTAAAATTCCAAAAAATATATATTTAAGATCCTTACAATAAGCCCCTTCATTTTATGCCACATTATATAGTTTGCGTAACTTTTTTTTTTAATTTTCTAATTTGCCCCCCAAACGTGGGCCCCATGTTCAAAATTAATTAATTTACGTTACGCATCCCTGTTGCGGTCACCAATTTACATATGTATACCAAATTTCAAATCAATCGGTCCAGTAGTTCCGGAGCAAATTGGCTGTGACAGACGGACAGACCGAGAGAGACACGAGTGATCCTATAAGGGTTCCTTTTTTCCTTTTGAGGTACGGAACCCTAATGATATCAAAAACTCGGATACCGGACAACGAGAGTAAAAATACAGAATATAAAATCTACTATATAAAAATAAGTCGGGTTTTCCTTCCTGACGCTATAACTCCAGAACGCACGAACCGATTTCCACGGTTTTGCATTCGTTGGAAAGGTCTCGGGCTCCGTGAGGTTTATAGCAAAGAAAATTCAGGAAAAACTTCAACAGAAAAGCGGGAAAATCTTTTTTCACATACAGCGCCATCTCTGATACATAGCTACACCAAACGAAATGTTACATAAAACGAAGCCATCTGGTGGCGAAACGGAGTTCGCCGGATTTGCTAGTAAATGTATAATTACCTAGCACCGCGCTCACGCCGCAATGTAGAGATGTGCGTACTCGTTCACTGGGCGCATCGCTCCGAACTAGTACGATCGTGCAATGCAAATGTACTAGTTCGCTCTTTTAGTTCTTTTAGTACACTGAAATAATCTACCTATGGTCTGCGCCCGACAGGACGGCACGTCAAAACTACGTCGTCTCGCTTGTTCCCGTGCAATTATTGCATATGCATGTTTACTTCACGCAAAAGAGCGGTCCATTTCCTTCCCTGTCGCTGCTCTCCGCGCATTGTAGTAAATGTACTGAGAGCAGAAACGTTACGGAATAGTTCGTTCTAGTACATTGACGGGAATTGGTTATTTTTACTATATAGTAAATATACTACACTAGCCTACAGCAATGTGAACCTTAAGAGCTGCTTCATAAAATGTGACGACACGATTTAAACTTAGTGTACCTATGCATAAACAGAGAACCTATTAACGGAAGTTGCTCAAAACTATTTCCAGACAATACGATTACCTACTAAAGATTCTAAAGATGTGCACTGAGAGGGAATTAATAAAATAACTTTATCTACACCCATATCATAAAACCTCCATAGTGTAATCAAAAACCGTAGGAAATGACCACCATTATGACAACCAATTAGGTAAAACCAGTGCTGCAATGTTATTACAGTATCGATTTTAGTATCGAAATGAGATTAAATTTGGAACAGCTGTCAAAACTCAAGTGGGTCTCTATTCTAGTATCCATAGATATTAAACAGTTATTGATACGAAACATCAATTCAGTATGTTTTTTTAATATAAACCGAACGACATTTGATCTCGAGTGACGAATGAATAGAGACTTCATTCGTTTGTCTATGATTTAAAAAAAAATGGTCTTGACGGAGGATCGAATTGCCGCCATTATGTTGGTTTTAGAGAAGAGAAAGTAGAATTGTTGTTGAATTGAATAGAAAAAGTTGTTTGTAATTTACATTTTAGTTGAAAATATGAATAGTAGTCTTCTCGGAGTGACTGTGTGATGTGAAAGTAAATCAGGGGACTTTCACGATTTGGAACCGCGCCAGAACCCTTCGGTGGGGGCAGGTCATCATGACAAAACACCTTGTATTTGTAATTAATTAAACAGGGGCCTAGGGCCAAAGTAGAGCGATTATAAGTTACCCCATCTTATCTCTGTCACAGACTAAATATCCTAGACACCGGTTACGCAAACCTTTACTAGCAAATAAAGCTGCCAAAGTTGCGGTGCGTTCGAGGTTATGAGCTCCGCGCGACCCGCCGCAGCCCCGCCACTTGGTGCCATTTGGCCACAATGCTTGGCAGCGGGGGTCGCCCGGCTATGCGGAGTCTATTGGATATATGGTCTGTGCTCCCAGTGGATCACTTTTTTAGATACTAGAATGATAGAGATGCACTGAGATACTATCCTCGTGTCAGCCTTACTGCAGGGGTTTTTACTTAGACCAGAGGTCACAGAGACTGCTTGAGCATCCTCTTATCACAAAAAATATGAAATGTAAAAATAAATCTTATTTCAACATCCCAAAACTCTTTTTCTCTCAAAATTTACCCTGCTCTCTGAGGATTGCCTGCAAGGGTAAAAATTTAAGATTTATTTTTACATTTCATATTTTTTGTGATAAGAGGATGCTCAAGCAGTCTCTGTGACCTCTGGTCTAAGTAAAAACCCCTGCAGTAAGGCTGACACGAGGATAGTATCTCAGTGCATCTCTATCATACTAGTATCTAAAAAAGTGATCCACTATTTTTTTTTTAAACAGGCAAGCCATATTTTAATCTATGTGAACAGACCCATAGAAGCACCATGGATTAAGACAGCACTGTGCACTTCACAGTTTTTGTATAACTCATTTGAATAATCGGTGAACATACATATAAAAAAAAGCAAATATATGCATCGAATTGAGAACCTCCTCCTTCAGTTTTTTTAAGTCAGTTAAAAATACCACACAAATGCAGAGAAGCTGTGTGACTTGTAGTATTTTATCTTTAAAACAATAACAGGTATTTTTACTGAAATCTAGCAATGTATGTTTATAGAAAGTGGTAAGAAAACACAAAAATTGTTACCATTATACAATCTAATGAATTCAGTAATTCTACATCAAAAATGTCACAGGTGAAGGTAAGTATGGAATACAAAATTTAAATTTGTTAACCCATGACAGGGGGGCTAGCACGACCTGCCCGCGAGTCGTTTGTCGCTCAGTGCGTCTCTGTCAAACTAGTCAAGTATGTAAGGGATGCACTGAGCGACAAACGACTCGCGGGCAGGTCGTGCTAGACGTGCAGGCATGAGTTACATAGTGATTATATTCTCATTGGGATAGATTATAATACAATACAAAACATGACATGTTCTGATATGATAAACAAAATATAACATTTACAAAGATATCTACAGTCCTTCCCTTTTCTTCCAATCACTTTTAAGCTGAGCCATTTTCTTCTTCTTGTATTCAGTCCTTTTTGATTTCTTCTCTTCTATCCTTCTTTTTTGCGCCACTACACTCTCCTCTCCATTTAAATCTGCATCTAGTTTTGCTATTACCATTTCCCGGGCCATTTTTCTATTTTCATCCTGACATCTACTACCATGGCACTTAACTACTATTCCTGAAAACAATAAATCACGAAATTATTTTGAACCTTCAAAATATCAAAGAATTCCCAAAGTTTTATCTTTAACACTCGAATGACCAGGTAATTGAGGAAATTTGTAATGACAATGACTTCTGCAGTGTACAGAGCACTGGTAAGAATTATAATAATCTCTAAGGTGCAATTTCTAGACAACAACCTAACATTTTTTTTTTACTGTTGTCCATTTTCCTAACAACCAAAAGTTATATGACCCTTCTAGATAGGTGTGTTGTTTGATTAAACTTTGCTTTGCATGTTTGTCATGATATAATCTTTGCCAAAAACCAACAAATCACACTAATATTATAAAAGCAAAATGTTGTGTTTAAGTTGGTATGTTTGTTAATCCTTCATGCTTTAACAGCTGGACGGATTTAGATGATATTTCGAATGGAAATGGCTTATACCTCGGATTAACTAACTTTTTATCCCTGAAAATTTTAAAGGTCCTGAGGGACTTTAACCGAATTCCATGCCAATGAAGTTGTGGTCAGAAAATTGTGTTTTATACGATCTGATACTGAATAAAAGCAGTTGTTTGGTAGAGCATAATAATTATTTATATAATAATAATTAAGCAATTTCCATTAAATATATAAGTACAAGGACAAGTCTTAGAAATTTAAGGAACAATACCTGTTGGGATATGTGTCAGGACTACACAGTTTGAATTCTTATTGACGGCCGACCCTCCAGGCCCACCCCCCCTGACAAACCGCTCTGACAGGTCTGTTTCATTAAGTTTAGGCACTTTTGAATAATCTATACTATGTTTTGAAGCTACTTGTCCTAGAATAAATAGTCTAGAAGTTTTGAACAGGGACACTGTCCTGAACATGTTAAACTACTGATCCACGCTGCAGCAAGGCTTGTCCTTTCTGAAAGAAAGAAAGTAACTATATAAATAAAGATTAATCAATAAAATAATAATAATAAGGCAGACGCCACAGTCGCGTCCATAGCCCAGTTAGCCAATCACAGCATTTCATCCACATAGTCTAGTTTGTTTTCCATCCATTGCCTTACCATAGTCCTACACTAACTGGTGGTTGTCCATGCGTGCACACTTCTATAGTATGACCTCAGGGATAATCGCCAGCTGGTGTCATATCACATTCACATTAAAATTGTCTTAAGGGCCTCTACATGTTGGCTTCGGCCCCATGTACGCCTTCCAAAGGTCCGGACTCTGATAGTCCCGTGATAGAAAAGGACATACATTATAATAATAATAGTTAATACAATGAACAATCAATCATTTAGTGCCTTTGAAAGGTAAGTTATATAACAGTATCTACATAATAAGTGGAATTATGCAGTTACATCTTGTCTGCTATACTGTGCAGCAACTAACTGAAGTCACACAAGTAAGTAGAACCTATAAGGGTGGTATGCCATTGCAACTTATCCAAACACTTTGTCCAAACAAGACTTACTCAAAGAAATTGGAGGACCTTAATGTGCCAGCAACTTTCTTACGGGGCAAACGTCAAAAACTTTGATCAAATATTTGATTAATGGTGAAGGCACCACCCTTATACGCAGAATAAATAATAGTACTACGTACCTTAGGTACAATTAAAACTAACCTAAATATATTCATAAAATTACCTCAAATGCAAATGTGATGTCTTTCAGGTCAGTGAGACCTTTGTTACGTTTAAACTCTGCAGTTATTTTTCGTTTAAAGTAAACTGGATCAGTAAGCGTTAAAGACTTAGAATACAAAACTAAATTCTTATATAGTCTCAAAACTTCGGAACGCGTTATAGACATATTTAGCAAATATACAGTGCATAACAAGAATTAAGCTGTACAAATTGACATCTTAATTATTAATTAACCTATAGTTAGTTAGCTAACAGTAATATATAGTTAATATACTCTTTGATAGCAATTGTTGATTTGATTATAACCTAGTTGGCGAGATATTTCATTCGTCCCTTTTGACGTTTGTCAACTAAGGCTAGCCACTGACCTACAATATAACTGTGCAATATGACTGGTTGCACAATTATATTGATCGTCAGTAGATGATATTGATGTCAATATCGACTACTGACGATCAATATAATCGTGCAACCAGTGATATTGCACAGTTATATTGTAGGTCAGTGGCTAGCCTAATAGTAGCCCCTAACATAGATAAGAATGTATATTGTAGCGGTATGTGCCGGCATAGTGGGTGGGCATCTAGCTACAATAGTAATCTGTGGTGGGAATTCCCGAATGAAGGAAGAATCTAAATTGACATAAACTTTGTTAATTCGTTGTGCAGTACTTGTTTATTTTTAAAAATGCTGTGTGGAGACGCTTTCTCTGAAAGCAGTGATATGGTCAATAGCAATAGTTCGCGATACATAGATGCTATAAACCTCGAGGTAATATCTGAAATCCAGAAAGATTTGGAAACTTACGATTTGATCTCTCTTGTGTTCCTCCTCTATGATGTGCCTGATACAGCTTTACAACGCCTTGTTATTTTGCAACGCGTTTCTACAGACATGGACGGAAATCATCTAAATTTGCTGTATGATTGGGCCTTACACGCTCAAAGAATACCCACTTGGCGACAACAATTTTTGGAAGCCATTGCAGTTTGCCAGTTGTATAGCGTAATTAGAAAACTAGGCTTACATGTCCCTGACATAAAAGCCAGTTTTCCCGCAAATAAGCCCAGCTTATACATAAATCCCATGAAGAAAGCACTGTATCAACTTTGTGAAAACATGTCCTCGTGTACTTTTGAAAACTTTAAAAGGGCTTTGGATTCATATGAGTTGAATGTTATGCAGTATGACACATGTGAGCTAGTGTTGTTGCAACTCATGTGTCAGAAGTTTATCACTGTCAATGATTTTAGTCATGAGCAACGAGAAATGGTAAGCGTGTGCAAAGTTGAACAACTCGTGAAGATTATGGACAGAGATACAGAACTAAAACAATATTCCACAATGTTAAGGGAAATAGAGAATAAAATAAATAGAAAAACAGAGACTCCATCTACTAGTGCCCATGCAACTCACTCGGGTAATAATCTAAAGGTAAAAGAAGATGGAACTGAATTAAATGATATATTTAATATGATTACAGAATTGCACTTAGAGGACATACCAATTGACCTAAAATCAGATAGAGAAGCCTTAACCAGAAGCCTTAGTCAGATCAGAGACACCAGAGTAGGAAAAGACTTGTATCCTATCAAGAATAAGGATAGAGTAGGTATCTGTTGTATCATCAACCAGGAAGTGTTCCATCCATCCAAGAATAGCATTGAAAATGGCAGCACCAAGCCTTTAAGTAGAAGAGATGGATCCACTAGAGACAAAATATTGCTGGAAAAGACTATGCGCTCATTAAATTTTGATATTATAACTAAAGATAATATAAATCGTAAAGAAATGATTGCTTTTATACAAGAGGTTTTACAGAAAAGAGTTTCAAAGGATCATAGCATATTCATACTATGTATATTATCACATGGGATCAGAGGCCATGTGTATGCAGCTGATTCAGTACCTATCAAAGTTGATTACATTCAAAACTTGCTTGATGAAGCCCTGTTGTTACGTGACCTACCCAAGGTGTTGATACTGCAAGCATGTCAGGTAGAGGCAGATCTAGTCACAGGGTTAGCTGCTGATGGACCACAATATCATTTAAGAAAAACAGACTTCTTAGTCTATTGGGCCACAGCTCCAGAACTTGAAGCATACAGAAGTCCTGAGTTGGGATCACTGTTTATTCAGATATTATGTGGGACAATGCAAGAAAATGCGAAAAGTGAACCAGTATTAGATTTATTCACAAGGGTAACAGATAAAGTTGTTACACTTTGCGCCCTGAGGAAGTGTGAGCAAGTGCCTTTATTGAAAACTACTTTACGGAGGAAATTATTTTTACAACATCCTTGTTTTTAAAGGTTTATATTTTAGCCTGTCCCTAACTCCATTATCATTTAGCTCTGACAATACCTGTACCACAATAGTTGACATCAGTGAGAAATAATTATCAAGAAAGAAGTTTACAATAACACATCTAAACATAATAAGTGCACACATTTTCAGCTGCTTTTTAACCGACTTCAATGAAGGAGGAGGGACTCTATTCGTTTTTTTTTTATTGTGGCATTCACATCTCCGTTTTGTAGACGAGATGTGTTTCGCCAATATCAAAGTTGACTTTAGACACGTCGCGAGAATGTTCAGTATGATAAATTATAATACTTTTAATTTGAGGGAGGTTCGGATGGAGTACCTAAAACAAACAACATTCATGTTGACACAGACAA
Source organism: Tortricodes alternella (assembly GCA_947859335.1). NCBI lineage: Eukaryota > Metazoa > Arthropoda > Insecta > Lepidoptera > Tortricidae > Tortricodes > Tortricodes alternella. Next base: position 4,608,752 of record OX401976.1, read on the forward strand.
TACAAGACGTATACAAAAGACGAATTATTATTAGTAAAGTGGAGGAATGAGGATAAAGGGAAGATGGTCAAGTGATAAACATTAAATAATTAGTTATAAAATTAGATTAAAGTTTTATATTATGAATTTGGATGTACTTCATTAGGCTGACAGCAAGGGAAGGTTGCGAAAACATAGAAGAGACTGAAAGTTGATAGGGCGTGGAACATCCTTTGGGAGAATGTCGTATAGAGATGTGCTATAGGTCGGACAGCTAAAAAATATGTGTTCTGGAGTACCATCATCTAGACCACACTCACACAACGAGTGATTCCGTACCCTTATCTTGGCAAAGAAGACTGGAGTGCTTGCATGTCTGAGGCGTAAACGACAGACTAGACGTGGTCCGTTTGCTGAAAGTTCAACATTTAAAAAACCGGGGTTTACAGGGGTGATGGGCTGGATGTTTCCATGATATCGGCCTGTAACCAGCCTGGAGGAATCCCATAGCTCTTGCCAAGAGTTTCGTTCGTCGTTCTCAATTCGTTGGAATCTTTTATATTTTTGACAGTGTTTGCGAATATGTACAATAACGCTGTAATGGTCTATAATAAAGTATAATAAATATGAATATATGATTTATTGAGAAACCAAGCACAAGATTACATTAAAGTATGCTATATTAATATTACTCTTAATTTTTTTTCCAAATGTTAATCGATTTATGCCTTAGGTCAGACATTATGTTATGGTGGTAATAGTGGGTCCGGTTAATGTACGTCCCGATAGTTCGCGACCACAATGTACATGAATTATTGGGCCGTCCATTATCTGCCTGTACAAACCTTGTACGAGCAGAGGGTTTAGCACACTAATTTTTATCGCCGGCATAAAGCATTCACCCCTTTCGCACCCGCATATTGGTAAAAAGTGCTTTAAGATGCTTTATGTGCGCGATAAAAACTAGTGTGCTAGGCACTCTGATAATCGGAAGCCGGAAAGTACGGCCTGATAATGATAATGTTCACGGACTTCCGAATGTGCGACCCGATAATGTTCGATCTGATAGCAGCACTTTACGCTCGTACAAGAAAATAATACGTAGGTCTGAGGCGTTTGTTGGAAGCCAATACTGAACGGTCTGATAATGCACGACCTAATAATCCGCCTCCACTTTAAATTTCTGATCGCGAATTATGAAGTCGTACATTACATTATTGGCCTTCCAGTGTAGTGGGTGGGATCTTGTGGGAATTCCCGAGTAAAGAATCCAAAGTTTGACATGTACTTTGTTCTTTCGTGGTGTGGTGCAATACTGCTTCTGTATTTTTAAAAATGCTGTGTGAAGACGCTTTCGCTGAAAGCAGTGATATAATCAATAGCAATAGTTTGCGATACATAGATGCTATAAACCTCGAGATAATCTCTGAAATCCAGAAAGATTTGGAAACTTACGATTTGATCTCCCTTGTGTTCCTACTCCATGATGTGCCTGATACAGCTTTGCAACGCCTTGTTGTTTTGCAACGCGTTTCTACAGACATGGACGGAAATCATCTAAATTTACTTTATGATTGGGCCTTACACGCTCAAAGAATACCCACTTGGCGACAACAATTTTTGGAAGCACTTGCAGTTTGCCAGTTGTATAGCGTAATTAGAAAACTAGGCTTACAGGTCTCTGCCATTAAAGCAAGATTTTCCACAAATAAGACCAGTTTATACATAAATCCCATGAAGAAAGCACTGTATCAACTTTGCTAAAACATGTCCTTGTGTACTTTTGAAAACTTTAAAAGGGCTTTGGATTCATATGATTTGAATGTTATGCAGTATGACACATGTGAGCTAGTGTTGTTGCAACTCATGTGTCAGAAGTTCATCACTGTAAATGATTTTAGTCATGAGCAACGAGAAATGGTAAGAGAGTGCAAAGTTGAACAACTTGTGAAGATTATGGACAGAGATACAGATTTAAAACAATATTCCACAATGTTAAGGGAAATAGAGAATAAAATAAATAGAAAAACAGAGACTCCTTCTACTAGTGCCCATGCAACTCACTCGGGTAACAATGTAAATAAGATAAAAGAGCAGGGCAATGACTCGAGTTCTCTTGAATTCAATGATATATTTAATGTGATAACAGAATTGCACTTAGAGGACATACCAATTGACTTAAGGTCAGATAGAGAAGCCTCAAGTCAGATCAGAGACACCAGAGTAGGAAATGACTTGTATCCTATCAAGAATAAGGATAGAGTAGGTATCTGTTGTATCATCAACCAGGAAGTGTTCCAGCCATCCGAGAACAGCATTGAAAATGGAGGCACTGAGCCTTTAAGGAGAAGAGATGGATCCACTACAGACAAAATATTGCTCGTAATGACCATGCACTCTTTAAATTTTGATGTTATAACTAAAGATAATATAAGTCACAAAGAAACGATTGCTTTTATACAAGAGGTCATACAGAAAACTGTTTCAAAGGAACATAGCATATTTATACTATGTATATTATCACACGGGATCAGAGGCCATGTGTATGCAGCTGATTCTGTACCCATCAAAGTTGATTACATTCAAAACTTGCTGGATGAAGCACTGTCGTTACGTGGTCTACCCAAGGTGTTGATACTGCAAGCATGTCAGGGAGAAGAAGATCTGGTCACAGGGTTAGCTGCTGATGGACTACAATATCATTTCAGAAAGACAGACTTCCTGGTTTATTGGGCTACAGCTCCGGAACTTGAAGCATATAGGAGTCCTGAGTTCGGCTCACCCTTTATTAAGATATTATGTGAAATAATTAAAGAAAATGCTAAAAGTGAACAAGTATTAGATTTATTTACAAGGGTAACAGATAAAGTTGTTTCATATTGCGCCCTGAAGGAGCGTGAACAAGTGCCAATACTGAACACTACTTTAAGGAGGAAATTGTTTTTACAATAGCCTGATTTTTAAAGGTTGCCTGTTGACAACTCTATTATCATTTAGCTCTGACAATACCTATACCACAATAGTTGACATCAGTGAGAAATCATCAAGAAGTTTACAATTACACATCTAAACATAATAAGTGCATGTAGTGTACATGAGAAGGCACAGTTGCTTTTATTATTAAGTGTTTGTGAATGTACAATAATGATTGTACAGCCAAATCTATAATAAAGAATGCTATATTACTTTTACATTTTTTCCTAACCTTAAAGGATTTATGCTTGAAGGCAGACATTATGTAAACCCTTCGACCACTACAGTCGGCTTTGGCCGTTGGCAGTTTTCGGTGTCCCTGACACCATGATATGCCATTTTCCACACATGTGCATCGGCTACAGCTGTCGTTGAGTGCTCATGGCACGCTTTCACTGTTAGCCGTGGCGTTCAAAAGGTTAAAGTGGTAATAGGAACCTTGATCCATTCTGACAATGTTTAATTTCCCTTTATTTCCAACAGTATCTCAGTCAAATGTCACAGTTTTGTATGCATAATAGAATAGAAGATCTACAGAAGATCAACAAGTAAATTTTGTACAAATAAAATCCTTAGCACAGATTGGGAGGGCCTAGGTTCAGCAGTGGACTGAGATAGGATGATGATAATGAAAACCCTTTTCTATGTTATGTTGTCAATATTAATAGCAACATCTGTTTTTGTATAATCCATCACTGCTGCCTCCAATTGCTTCCTTTCCTCGTCTGATTTTAAACTCATCCATGTTGCATCTAAATACGCTCTCTGGTGCTTTTGAATGAATTTAAAACAATGTTTGAGGGTTGCTCCCACATGAAGTGTTCTTAAACTAACATCTAAATTACCGATTTTAGATATAAACGGTATACAACTAGTTACAAACATATGGGGGCCATGCCTAGCTCGAATTATAGCTATCCGTGTATTCTCATTGCAATATTTTGTCAAAAACCCCGTTCTCACTGCAGCGACACCAAAATCGCCATGTAACTGTTGTATCTTTCCTAGCACAGTTTCATGAAATATTTTAGATTTCAAACTCAGTGGCTTGTCCTCAGGAATCATAGGACTTGATATCTCAACTGTTACGTACCTAAAAAAAATATAGATATATAATGATCATGAAAAATGCGTGTCCCATTATTCAACAATATTATAAAACGACTCCGTTTTTTGTGTGAAATTATACGAACCTATGTTTAAATCGTACCATTGCTTAAACAAATATTACAGTTATCTTAACTATATTTCGTTAAAGCTAGTTCTGTTAAAGGTTATTTTTATTTGTGTTAAAATTTTGATTTGACACTCAATTCAAATTCCAACCAAGTAGTTTTTTAAGGCTTAGGCAACAAAGAAATCAAGCAATCATCTCAAACAAAAACGACATCAAACTACAAACAGATAAGATATATTTTTTTATTTCCTTGACAGCATTTCAGCAAGATTCGACGCTGGCGCATCAGACCGTTTTTTGCTAGTTAACTATCAGCAATAAAATTCATTAAATGGCATTGTTGGCGGTTCTGATAATGTATACTTTTTATTTTGAAAATATATTGCATAGATTTGTTTTGTTTGTTCAAGTAGCAGCAATTATTATTGGACAGACAGTTACTTGGACAGTGGAGTACATTTGCATTAAATAATTTAAGTATTTCAGAATTGTACTCGAATATACGCCGTAACGTAATAACTTAGGGTTGGATTTAAATATGAATTCACAAAAGTTTATTTTACGTATTTTAGCATTCATTTCAATTTCATTCAATGACAGTTCACAACAAATACAAGCAGCGCCAAATTTTTAAATTATGTTTATTCTAAATGACAAAATATATAAATAAATATATTACTGTAGTACAGTAAAAATATTATATTCTCGTTGGTACAGTATTTGTTATTAACCCATGTATGTCTAAGAAATAAGAATCTTGCAACTAAGATAATCTGTGATCTCGTTCTTATCATTAATACTGAAGTCATCATAACTGTGTTATGTGAAAGGACAGCAAGCAAGGTTATCTGTTAAGTCAAGGCTGTGTTATATTTTTGTTATCTTGATTATTAACTGCCGGGCTTGGTTAGTATCTTTCTATTTACTCAAAGAAACAGTTCGATTGTACTCCGCCTTTTCCATTCGGTCGGTATATAACTTATTTTATCAGTAGCATGCGGTGGGCCAGTGGAGAGCTTTAATCACTCGTCCAGTAAATAGATTTATCGCTATACTTGCCTTATTTTATGAAAGTTTCCAAATCATTTGTTTTGTAATGGAAAAAGAAGTTTACTTTGTTGGTGTTGACGTGGGTTCGGGGAGCGCGAGGGCAGCCCTAGTTGACCAAAGAGGTCATATCTGCTCTACTTCAGTGAAAGAAAGCCAACTATGGAAACCAAAAGTTGACTTCTATGAACAATCTTCCAATGACATATGGGATTGCTGCATGTATGTAATTGAGGTACACTTATTTAATTACTACTTAAATATATTATACTTTTACTTCATTTTAAATGTTTGAATGTTACTTTCTAGGCCTGAGCAACTGTTTACTTTTGATTGCAGAATGTCATTAAAGGTGTACACCCAACGAGCATTAAAGGAATTGGTTTTGATGCAACCTGCTCCCTTGTGGCACTGGATAAAAACTTCAAACCATTAGCTGTAAGTGATACGAACAATAATGAACAGAATATAATAATGTGGATGGATCACAGGGCTCAGGCTGAAGCGGACTTCATCAACAGCACCAATCATGAAATATTAAAATATGTTGGAGGTAAGGTGAGCTTGGAAATGGAGATGCCGAAACTCCTTTGGTTGAAGAAACATCTACATAACAAGTGGTCTGAGTATGGATATTTTTTTGATCTCCCTGACTTTCTTACATGGAAAGCTACTGGATCCATGAGCAGATCTCTCTGTTCTCTAGTATGCAAATGGAACTATGAGTGTTCTGCCGATGGCAAACAGGGTTGGAATGTAGATTATCTAAATAAAATAGGATTAGCTGATTTAGCAGAGGATAACTTTAAAAAGATTGGAAGCCGGGTGCTAAAGCCTGGAGAGCATTGTGGTGGTCTTTCCATAGAAGTTGCCAGTGCATTAGGGTTGCCATCTGACATCCCAGTAGCTACATCTATTATTGATGCTCATGCTGGAGGTCTGGGCATGATTGGAACAGATGGTGGAAATATTGACCAAGACATGTCAACACGCCTTGGACTTATTTGTGGCACTTCTACTTGTCATATGGCTGTGAATAAAAAGCCGGTTCTGGTACAGGGAGTTTGGGGCCCATACTTCAGTGCCATGGTTCCTAATATGTGGCTCAATGAAGCTGGGCAAAGTGCCTCGGGAATGCTGTTAGATCATATAATTTCAAGCCATCCTGCAGGCATTGAGTTGTTGAAAAAGCAAAGTACTGGAGAGTAAGTATAATTTGTATTATACATTTTCACCAGCATGCATGCCAGAATTCTATTCACCAAATCAATTGTTTACAAATTAATTCTCCATTAAGTGTTTGAGTAGGTAATTTGGTTGCATGTGTAGTAGAGTTATATTATCATTTATAGTAAAATTATCTTCAAAATTTCAATTAAACCTTTTTTGTTTCAGTGTACGCAATCATTTAAGAGACTTGTTGACTAATCTCGCCAAATCAAAAGGTCTTTCTGACATCAATCTTCTGACAAAAGACTTTCATGTGTGGCCAGACTATCATGGAAACAGGTCACCCTTAGCAGACTCATTAATGAAAGGAATGATAAGTGGCCTTACTATTAATAACAGTGAAGAGAACTTAGCTGTGCTATATCTTGCCACACTGCAGGGTTTGTCAGTGAGTAAAATGACTGCTGTTATAGTTGTTAAGTATCAATATTGTTTACTACAAAATTTAATAAAATATCTATTTTCAGTATGGCACGAGGCACATAATCGATGCCTTAGTACTAGCTGGATATGACCCATTCAAGTCATTGCTTATTTGTGGAGGCATAACAAAGGACCCGCTGTTCACTCAGATACAGGCTGATGTGGTCGGGCTGCCTGTTATGAAACCAAATGAGACAGACTCTGTTTTAGTTGGTTCAGCTATCCTAGGAGCTTGTGCATCCCAGTACTTCAAAAACATGGAAGAAGCCATTAAGCATATGGGCGGAACTGCTGAAGTAATAAGACCTTACACAAATATCAAATCATTCCATGATAAAAAATACAATGTGTTCCTAAGAATGTTCCAAGATCAATTATTGTATAGATCGCTTATGAATTAATTAGTTTAGAGACTTAAAACTAGATCTGAGTTAGTGAGGTATGTTATAAAGTTTTTGTTAGGTTTTTTTATATTTTTTGGGATAAATAAACCACACTTTCTGCAACTGTTATACTTTTTTTTTATGATTACCATGTTGGCTAACCTGTATGGACAATTATTATAAAGGTAGAGAGTCAAACAGCCCTCGTACGCAACGCTTATATGACGTCTAGACTCTTGAATTGGCATGAAAACAGATGACTTGGAAACACGCTTATCACACGCAACGATGCGTATGATAAGTGTGTTTTCAAGTCATCTGTTTTCATGCAAATTTAAGAGTCTAGACGTCATAATGCGTTGCATACGTGGCGCAGGTACGTGGGCTCAGTTTGTCTCTACCTTAATATTGGAGTACGTTGATTGTAGACTAATATTCCATGAACACTGAAGCTCTTTTATATAAATATATAAATAAATCTTGTGTCAAGGTGTTTGTGGTTCGAGTCCTCCGAAAGGGCTCGATTTTATGATTTTTTTATGTATATTTGGTAGGTATGGGAAATAGGTCTTAAAGTATATTTCATACCGCTAGGTGAGGTAAGTTTGGATGGATGTGTTTGTTACTCAATCACGCCAGAACGGCTGAACGTATCTGGGTGAAATTTGGCACAGAGATAGATTATTATTTATTTATGTATTTATTTATTTATTTAATTATAATTATACATTGTGTAGTACCTATTATAGCCTGGAATAGCACAAAGGCTACTTTTTATCCCGTAAAATTTAGAAGTTCCCTAGGGAGTAACTATAACCAAATTCCACGCGAACGAAGTCGAGGGCAGATGCTAGTTTAACTCTATTCCTTAGCTTTAAAAAATCGATGTCCTATTTGAAATGTTTACTTTATAATATTTCGTATTATTTATAATGCCTATGTTGGCTAACCAGCACGGGCAATAACCAAAGATTATTTAAACTCTACTGGGCCCAAAAAGTTGTATACGGTGTTGCCAAATTATTTTATTGCAGAATGCTTTGCTTATCTAGACTAAGGCAGTTTTCCGAAAAATTCTAAATTCTGAAGAAATATTAAACACGTATTTTTTGCTTTATCAAATCGATCAAAATTTACAAAGATAACGCGCCTCAAAGTTCGGGTATGGGGACTTATGACGTTATAAGTCCCCACTTATTGGTACAAAGTGTGCAAAGTCGTGACGTCGCGCGATACTTCAACGCATTATATCTTCGTCATTTTTTGTTTAATCTACAAAAGAAAAAAATGTGTTCAATTTTTTTTATAATGTACAAGATGGACGAATTAGAATTTTTCAGAAAACTTCCTTATTGAATTAGCCAGATGCCCACGGACGCTTTTAAAATTTACCGTCCACGGTAAAGGCATGCGCGAGCGGCAACGATCTATCGTATCGTTGCCGTAGCACACTAAGCTCCCTATCGTCGCGGCAGTTTTGAGAGTAGTGTGTACGTACACTACGTGCAGGGATATTGTAGTTGTGTGAGCAGAGTGCCTAGTACACTAGTTTTTATCGCGCACATCAAGCATCTGTCACTTTTTCACAAATATGCAGGTGCGAAAGAGATGAATGCTTTATGTGCGCGCTAAAAATTAGTGTGCTAAGCCTTCAGGTAGTGACAAATTTTGAATTTGCAGTGGTGTTGAAAACGTGAATATGACTTATATTATGGTATTATAAAGCTGCGCAAGAGTGCAAATCGCACTTCTCCGAATTTAATTTTTTAATATTGCAATTGCTAGCAACATTTAAAACGTCTTCGTGCGTTTGAGCAGTGTGACCATATTTGGTAGTAAACTGCCTTTTAGTCGGGATTGGCTCGTAAATAACCAAAATTGGCAGATCCATTTGACGTTTTCTTAATTTTAGCAGGATTTGGCAGATTTGCACTTTGAAGTCTCATTCTAGACCGGAAAGGAAAACAATTTTGTTGTATTTTGTAACGCTGCCTAATGCGGCAAACCCACAACCCAGCATGCCGGGCTTGTCGGAGCCCGGCACGCTGGCCATGATTGAAGCATTTTGAAAAACCAATCATGTTTTTGCTTTTTGAAACGGCTTGACTACCCAGGGCACCCAACTTTAACAACAACATAAGTAAATTGGCACCGCGACGCCCCATGCCGCGTATGCTTTACTCTTTTATACCAAGAGTAAGTGAAGCAGACAGGTATGCGTTCACGGAGTGTCGTGGCGTGATGTAGCGCGCCCATATAGTCTCCAAGATCCGTTCATAGTTGTTCATTCAGCCATTGTGGAGATTAACGCGAACAAACACCAACACTTTCCTCTTTTGTTTCTGATTACAATGAAGTCGAATGTAAACAGTTTCTATTGTATTATATATAAATAACCTATTGAAACAAAAATACGAACGAAAAAACTGTGGCATTATTTAAAGTTCCTTTTGGCAAAATTATAAGTCAATGCCTGACAGATTTCCTTTTTTTGATTTGGTCACACAGCGTTTGGGTTGGGTGGGCCTGTGGTTTGGGCGAAAAGTGGTGGCTGTGAACAGACGACCAGCTTTTTCTACGCGCATAAATTCAGTTATCATCTTATTATTCAGGATGATAGGTTTTACAGTAGTTATTCCAAATTTAGTATCCTACAATATAAGAATATCCGTTTAAACCTGCAATTTGTAGACTGTCAATGACTGATGATTATTATTACTATTGACAAGCAGGTATGCATAACCCGGTCAAATTGCGTTTACCCAGCCTGTCTTTCATTTTAGAAGGCTGAGCTACAATCTTAACTTGGTTGCATATTATAGATCAATAGTTTGATGCTAAACTTTCGCAATTAAACATTTTAGATAGGATCATTTCATCAATGTTTTTAAATTCAGGATGTCTAAGCGCGGTGCGGATGATGGGGGCAGCAGCAGTAGCCAGCCTCCAATCAAGAAGGTTCACTTTGAACCTCACCTTATTGGGCCCGTGTCCACCCTGGAGGAAATGGACATAAAAGTCCTTCAATTCCAGAATAAAAAGTTAGCTCAGGTAATGTGTCACTTTATATTTATGTTTATTTGTAGGTAGCTGTTTATTAATTAATTAAAAGAATGTCAGGATCAGCTGATTGTCATTGCAACTCGTAACAGACATTACATTACATTAGATTACAACAGTTTAACTTTATTTTATGTTATATATCAATTACCTTATCAGAAAATAGACATATAACAAAACACCCTTAGCTAAAAGCACACTATCAAAATTACCTGATGTAAAGAAACCTTAACTTGGCTTTTAGACTGCTAAATTCAGTACATTAAATGCATACAGCTGCATTTTGCCATGTGTAATAGCGGTTAGACTAGTTTACCATTATAAGACAAACGGGCTGCTTTCTGGCACTCTGAATTCAAACTTTGAATTCATTCAAGTCCGACTTTAGATACAAAAATTGAAAATAAAAAGAAATTATCACTCACAGAGAATAGAGCAACGCCACAGATGTGAAGCTGAGTTACGAGCCCGAATTGAGCAGTTAGAGAAGCGTCAAACACAGGATGATGCTGTACTGTGTGTTGTCAACCGTTACTGGAACCTGCTCAATGAAGACATCAGGGTGTTGTTGCAGAGATTTGATGCTGAGACTGCTGATGAGTCAGAAAACAAAAGTAAAACTTCTTCTTTAGTTATTTACTCTTCTCAAAAGTATTTGCGATAACGTTTTCCTCAACTTTTAAGCAACCCCTTAATCAAAGTGTTCACTTATTGATTGCAAACAGTGAAGCATGTATTGGCATTGGTAATCCATCAATGTTCAAAGGCTTAATACACCTTCGCAATACATTGAAATGTGATTAAGATATCTCCATACGTATCTAACATATTATGGCTTCCCTCTCGTAAGTGACTAAATTTAGGAACATGTAATAATCCTTTAACAGTTTATACAAAGGTTCTTAGTACAGATTTTGAGACCTTTCAGTATTTCAAACAACAGTGTTATAATTAATAACAAATTAACAAAACATATCAGCTATAATCTGTTTCAAATGGTCGTACCTAGTTACACTATCATATCATCATACCACTCATAGCATTGCTATTTGCACAGTTTATTTATGAAATATACCCCGCATAGCTGTGGGAACCCTCCCCCAGGAGCGCATAACGTCTAACGCACCAATCACAGTGCTCTAATAAAACTGCATGCCCTGCAAATTTGGCAGCGTTATTTGCAAGTAAAAGCAGTGTACTCAGGCTGGTTATGCAATAGTTTGCAGCTCTTTGACTCGAAATGTGGGTTTTTGCTGGTTCCTGTTTTGACAGGTGCAAGTAACAGGGTATCCAAGCTGTGATTTAAGATCTTATAACTTAAATTATTGTTTACAGACGAGAATGAAGCAACCACATCATTCCTCATGCAATTATCAACATGGGATAAGGAGGAGTTGGATGCTCAGTTGGCGAATAGAGTCCAAGTTAGTAAGCGAGCTGTAGCCAAGGTGCTACAAGCATTTGATCGCCTGCAGCAGAGAAATGATAAAATATGGAAAGCCATAAAGGGAGAGGGTGAAGGTAAGTTTATTTGCAAAAATATTCAGCAGACTGAATTATTAGTCAATATGCATATTTCCCTACATAGTGCCTTTACAAGGTGCCCAGTATTAGCCACATGCCTTTGAAAGTGCTAAGTGCTGAGACTTTCATCAGCCTTTTTACAATGTCATTATAAGCTCTGTTTTGCAAGAAGTTAACAGACATTTGTCATATTTGCAGTTAGTATTGAAAATTTCTGAATTAATAATTTCTGATGTTGAATACAAAACAAATTGATAAGTGCCTGCCGGAGTGTCCATATTTTCCTTTATGTTAGGATGCTATGATAACACATTATTTTTCCCTCTGTGTATGAAGTTATAAACACTTTATCCTCCACATCATTTTTGAAAATTGAGTGTGAACAATAGCTCCCTGGAATTGCAAACAATTTATTATGAGTGTAAAATTCGTTTATGGATTTCTTTGGGGTTTGTATAATTTTCTGAGGACAGTGGGTCCAATTCGAAACGTGTTGCACAAATGTAAAATCCCTGAACTTAAAATAAGTAACATCCCCCAGTCGAGTTGGCCCCATTATTGTCTGTGCCAAACATTTTATTATAACATTATAATGATAATAACTAATAATACCTTGGAGACTAACACACATTTGTCTATTTCCAAACTATTTTCTGTGCTATGGCTTCTAGGCAAGGATAAATACATGCACATATAAGATCCTAAACATCCATGGCTTGGGTAAAAATGTTCACGCTCATACAAAGTTTGACCCTAGTGGGTCTCCGGGAGTTCCACTACCACAGTGCCGCGATTACTAAAGGGTTTTCATCTATCCCACCTGTCCAGAGAGCGCGCCGGCGCCATCACTGGACGAAGTAATGCGGGCTACCAACTGCGAGGTGACGGCGGAGAACCGGCGGCTGCAGGGGCTGTGCACGTCGCTGCACGAGGCGCACCACGCCATGACGCTGCGCGTGGCGCAGCTGCAGGACGCCGTCAACAGCCGCGACACCGAGAACGCGGAGCTCAAGAACCAGATTGATGACTTGCAGTATGAACTGTTGAAGGTTGGTGCTTTATGGTCAGATCTACAGATGTAGTGCATAATTAGTTTCCATCGTGTTTTATCGGAAAAGTTCGTATTTATCATGCTCTCTCAATTAGCTTCAGTACCCATCATACCACCTGTCATTTTTCATTTTGACATTTGTCACTAAATAATAAAGTTTCATATTAATGAATATAAACTTGTTACTCATTTTAATACAATAATTAATTGACACTTCGGGTCCCGTTGTCTTCTGATTGAGATCCGAGTTTTACCGATGGAAACATATTATTCACTTAATTATTCCAGTCCAGTAACCCAGGAGCGCTGGACTGGAATAGACCGGACTGGCGATATCGTTTACATGATTCCAGTAATTTAAAGGCTGTCGAATCGACAACACTAAAATGACACACGTATTTCCTGTAAAAAAAACTGTCAGCACTGGAATGGCACTGGATTGGCCATCTACATGATTGCAGTTGCACTGGAATGGTCGTACCAGATCCAAAAGTAGACTGCCAATCCAGTTTCTGCACTGGATCGCTCACTGGATCCAGTGCATTCCAGTGGGGGTTTACATTATTCCAGTTGCAATCCAGCACTGGATTCGATCACTGGACTGGAATAATGTAAACCGGGCATAATGCATAAGAGATTTCCAGTGGAATGCAGCAAAGCCAAGTTGATCATCATGAGATTGCTCATACGTATGTGACTGAAATATTTCAAGCATTATGATTGGTTGACTTAGTTCACACTGCTCATGTGGGAACGCTACCTAAATAGTTAATTGGTGCCAAGGACGTACTAGAGTTCTGGCTAGTGGAAAATCGGCAATAGACGCTTGACAGACTTTATTCTGTGTTATGTATAAAAATGAATATTTGTTTGTTTATTTGTCTCCTATGCATTTTTATATCATTCATTCAATTACGATGAAACTTTGGTGAGCACGCCTGGGACAGTTTATGAAAAAAAAATGCAACCTTTGCTTGTTCTATTATAAAACAGGATAGATTTGTTGGTTTATTATTGTCTCTTTTTATGCAACTGTTTGAGCGTGTAAGTGTTGAAAATAAAGGCAGATATGATTTAGAATCAATACATATAAAACGGTACCGTGACTCCCTTATAGACAACGCACAGCCTAAACGGGTGGTCCTAGAGGTTTGAAATTTGGAGGAGATATTCTTCGAGTACCCTAGAGGTGCACTAAGGAGGGATTTTTGGAAATTCCATCCCTAAAGGGCTGAAAAGGGGTGATAAAGTTTGTATGGAAAATACCGCGGACGAAGCTGTGGCGGGTCCATTCTCAAAACTTTTCTACTCCTTCCGCGCGTTTGGAGTTCGCACTTAGCGGCAAAAGGAGAACCATTGCAGACAAACATTTTCCTTCCAGGTCCGTTCCCGCAACGACAAGTTAGAGAACCACCTAGCCGAGGCCATTGAAAAGCTGAAGAGTTACCACCAGTCGGGTGCCACGACGTCGACCGTGGCGGCGGCGCCCGCGCACTCCACCGTGGCCGCGGCCAAGCTGGAGGACATCGCTGCCGAGTTGGAGGAGCAGAGGGAGCTGGCCAACAACAGGCTCGCGGAGCTGGACCGGCTGCATCGGCAGCATCGAGACGCGCTCAAGGAAGTTGAGAAACTGAAGATGGATGTAAGTTATTGTCCAATAAGTTTGTTCCTCAAGTTCATTTGAGCCGCGAACATATGATAGATATACTCGTGCAAATATATGGTTCAAAGTAGTGATTAATTAATTAATTTATCTATACATATAAAACAGTACCGTGACTCACTTATAGACAACGCACAGCCTAAACGGGTGCTCCTAGAGGTTTGAAATTTGGAGGAGACATTCCTCGAGTACCCTAGAGGTGCACTAAGGAGGGACTTTTTGAAATTCCATCCCTAAAGGGGTGAAAAGGGGTGACAAAATACCGCGGGCGAAGCTGTGGCGGGTCCAATAGTTTATTATATATAATAATAATATTAGGCTTACACTATGGACCAAAGCGTCTGTCATTAGAGAAAATTATAACAAAAATAATACAAAACGTTTCCACCCCTTAATTGTTAACCGATGTTGACCAATTTTTGATAGGTTGTCAGTCAGAACAAAATCTAGGTCTATACGTTTTTTTTTTTTTTTTTTTTTCACTATAATCAATAAATTCAGTTCTATTGTTGCTTCAGTATTTTTATTCAAAACTAATTTCGACTATTTGACTTTTTTGATCGTTAATCAATTGAAGAAAACGTATAAACCTAGATTTTGTTCTGACTCCTATCAAAAATTTGTCAAAATCAGTCAACATTTAAGGGGTGGAAATCGTTATTGCCTTTAGTATGAAAAGTGTTATTTTTGCCGGTGGTTGACCTCCCTCTTAAGAAACAAAATCAATTATACAATATTGGCGTCTTCAAGCGTTTTCTTTCCTCGACCCTGTCTTTGCTTTCCATCAGGTGAGACTAGGGTGAAACGCACGCCCAGTCCTTCATAAAAAAAAAAACATAAGATGAGACATAAGATTTATGTTCCAATGTGTTGTCAGATCCGGCAGCTGCCTGAGTCGGTGATAGTGGAGACGACGGAGTACAAGTGTCTGCAGAGCCAGTTCTCGGTGCTGTACAACGAGTCCATGCAGATGAAGACGGCGCTCGACGACACCCGGCTGCAGCTGCAGAACGCCAAGAATCTACACATGCGACAAATTGAAATGATGGAGGTAACATTTCGCTCGTTTAAATTTAAAAAGAAATAATGTGAAATACAAATCCATTCCAAATTCATTCTAACCCGTTGAGTAAAGTTTAAAACAAAAGTTAATTTCATTTGGACTTATTTCCTCGGGAACTTTATAATTTTCCGGGATAAAAAGTATCCTATGTTACGTCTAATACCTCCAAGAATATGTGTACAAAGTTTCATGATGATCGGTTAAGTCGTTTTCGCGTGAAAGCGTAACAAACTTACATTCACATTTATAATATTATTAAGAGGGCGCCGACCGTCCAGTGGCCGTGGGTTTTGAAGCCGTATAAGTTGTAACGCAACTTAATACACAACGTATATGCTATGTAATATAGCTTTGCAAAGTATAACCATCATCTAATCAATTTAACAGAAAAAAGCGGCCACTATTTTCTATTAAATTGATTAGATGATGGTTATACTTTGCAAAGCTATATTACATAGCATATACGTTGTGTATTAAGTTGCGTAACAACTTATACGGCTTCAATTTTAATAAAATACTTTCCTTTAATAGAAAACACAATAACAGTGATGAGGGCGCCACTGGACGGTCGGCGCCCTCTTGACGATTGAGCATTTTCAAGTGATAGTGTCGAAGTTCTTGGTTAATTATGAACGAACAGTATCCATCGATATTATTTCTACAAATCAATAACGAAAAAATTAACACGACCACGCGCCTAGTTAATATTAAGATAAGAAGTACAATATTATGAATGTGACTTGAACGAAAAAGCTAAATTTGTATTTCTTGTGTGACAAACAAGAAATCTTTTGTTTCTATGAATCTGTTATTTTTAGGGTTCCGTACCTCAAAAGGAAAAAACGGAATCAAGCCTTATAGGATCACTCGTGTGTCTGTCTGTCCGTCTGTCACAGCCAATTTACTCCGATAATAAAGGACTTAATAAATGAATTTGAAACCCGAATTAATTTTGAAAATCATAAAAACGCTTTGCAATCTATATTGTGTGACATGTCAATGAAAGGGCTTGTTTTGATAATCTTAAATTTTTTTTTAGATTTTTAAGATAAATAGTTTGGAAGTTATTTAGGAGAAATAGGCGAAAATTTACCATCCCCCTTAACTCCGAACCTACTGGGCCTAAAATTTTGACAAAAATACAGAAAATTAGTTCTTTACCTATAGATTACAGGAAAACCCACAAGAAGTCTATGGTATTTAAAGTAACATAGGAAATTTCAGATAATTATGTACGCACTTGTCCGGTTTTTTTATTAAGCATTATTTTACTTTTACACATTGCAGAGTGAAGAATTGGCTCGACAAAAGGCTCTACGAGCCGAGATGATTCAGCTCGAAGATGTGTTAGGTCAATTAAGGAAAGAATACGAAATGCTTCGTATCGAGTTTGAGCAGAACTTAGCAGCAAACGAACAAACCGGGCCGATCAATAGAGAAATGAGGCATCTCATCACCTCGCTGCAGAATCACAACCAACAGCTGAAGGGGGAGGTGCATAGATACAAACGGAAATACAAGGACACTAGTCAAGAATTAAATAAAGTGAGTACTGTTTTTGTAGCAAACATTCTGTACCTTGAAATACACACTGCTTTACTCACGATTTATTGACAGAAATAGTCCGATATGTTATGAACTCGTATGGAGTCGTCGTGCGGAGATGAGTGCGGGGGGGTGCTTTGACCGCGACCGCACTCGACCCCTGAAGAAGGACTCCACACGAGTTCGAAACATGTCGGTCTATTTCTGGCAATAAATCGTGAGTAAAACCCAACCTAAAAACTGAAGCTAGCGTCCCGGGTTCGATCCCCGGTAAGGGCAAATATTTGTGTCATGAGCGCGAATATTTGTTCCGCAGTCTTAGATGTTTCTAGATTTTCAAGTATTTAATTCTCTATATAAGTATGCATATCGTCGACTAGTACCGATAACACAAGCCTTTAGAGCTTACTTTGGGACTAGATCGATTTGAAGAAGAAAGACGAAAATAACGTTTATTCACAACAATTAACCTATCAGTAGAACACGTAATAATATTGTTGCGAAATGGTCCCAACTCAGCATGTGCTGGCTGTGAAGCCAACGCTGGTCTTCCGTCGGGACCGCTCGGTGAAAACACGGAAGGTGACACAAACACATTACACACTACACTATGACAACAAATAACAAAAATAAAGCACTAAGGACTAAAAAAACTCAGCAAAACAAAACAACAAAGTAAACAAAACAGAAGGCAGCAAACGCTGACGAGCATTATCACGTATTTTTTTTGTGGCAACTTTAACTACCAAGGTTCTTTCTATGACAATCTAAACTAACCTAAAAAAAATAGCAATGACAACTTAGTGATACGAAAAAACATAATTGTAATTATCATTTGTGTAAAGATGGTTACCTATTTTATTTACTTATACTAGCTGGTGCCCGCGACTTCGTCTGCGAAGAATAATAATTTAAGTAACCTATGTACTTTTAAACCTTCCCTAGACCTCCACGAACATTTCAAGACTAAGATAAGATAAATCCATTCAGCCGTTCTCGAGTTTTACATGTTAGAGCTTTCTCGATCATTCTTTAATGTTTGTGATCAAACGAGATTTTTTTTCGAATATTTAGAACATGCTCGATCGACCAGATCTTTGAATTCCATTTTAGAGGTTTCTCGATTATTCTGGAATATTTGTTTTTACAAACGAACATTAGCATTTTCTAAATATATAGATATAGATATATAGATGTCTAGATAATTTTATAATTTTCTAGAACATTCTCGTATAATTAGAATCTAGGCATATATTTTAGAACTTTCCAGATAATTCTAAAAATTCTTTAGAACAATCACGATCATTTCAGATCAATGATAGTCTCAAATTTTTGAAGCTGACTTTTTTCGAACCCCCGTATTTTTCCCACCCTTATAGATATTGACTTGCAACCACCATAGTGCACGATGGGAGCCTTGTACCTATTGCCACATACAAACACTATGCGTCTGCGATATGTAGTTTTGGCTGCAAAGTGAAATATAGGGACACACACCTCAAATTTTATATATATATATATAGATTAAATATGTTCCTACAGAGATGGTTTATAATGTAAGCGTTATGATGTCAGGTGCGTAAAGAACTGGAGGAGGCGGGGACGCGGGGCGCGGCGCCCGACGCGCCCGACGAGAAGCCGCTCGCCGTCAAGAAGGAGGAGCCCGACCCTGAGGTACAAGCCGTCACCATCACCTATACTAATAAAACAGTACCGGGACTCACTTAGACAACGCACAGCCTAAACGGGTGGTTATAGAGGTTTGAAATTTGGAGATATTCCTCGAGTACCCTAGGGGTGCACTAAGGAGGGATTTTTCGAAATTCCACCCCTGAAGGGGTGATAAAGTTTGTATGGAAAATACCGCGGGCGAAGCTGTAGCTGGTCCACTAGTCGCTCTATAAGAGGAGTCTCTGTTCAAAGTGCGGATTTCCTGCGAGGGTCACATTGAGACCTATAGTGTTAATTAAGAGTGTGAAGCTACGGCTTTTCATACAACAGGCGGTAACGATTTCCACCCCTTAAATGTTAACCGATTGTGACCAATTTTCGATAGGTTGTCGGAACAAAATCTAGGTCTTCAATTTTATTGTTATTTCAGTATTCGACTTTGACTTTGTTGATTTTTAATGCATATTCAAAAACCGTATAAATCTAGATTTTGTTCTAACTGACAGGTTATCAAAAATTGGTCGACATTGGTTAACATTTAAGGGGTGGAAATCGTTATCGCCTTTCGTATGAAAAGGATTATTTTTGCGTTGGCTCAGTCCTCTTAAGGCGTACCCCGCACTAGGCAGCCAATCCGATATATGATGGGTCATTGAAGGCCAGGAGCCACCATGGGCTGCCTAGTGCGCGGTAGGCCTGGGACGTGCTGGTTGGCGGCCCCATGTCGTTATGTTGCGGAACGGTGATCGGTCAGGGCGCGGAGGGCGGCAGCGGCGCGGGCGCGGGCGCGGAGGCGGCGCGCGCGCGCGACCACTCGCGCGCCAAGCTGCAGGAGCACGAGCTGCTCGTCAAGGACCTCAAGCAGCAGCTCAAGTGAGTACCACCACTCCTCATGTCATGTGTGGAACGTGGACGTGTCATGGCAGGGCGCGGAGGGCGGCAGCGGCGCGGGCGCGGAGGCGGCGCGAGTAGGGACAAGTGGAATATTTTCCAACGATCCATACTAGCTTGCCCCCTGGTGGGTATAAGTGGAACGTATTCCACCTATCCATACTAGTTTACCTTTGGTAGGGATAGCTGGAATTTATTCCACCTATCCATACTAGTTTGCCCCCTGATTGGAATAGATGGAACTTGTTTGCTGTTTGGAATAGATGGAACTAACTTGTTCACTTGGTGGGGATAGATGGAATTTATTCCACATATCCTAACTAGCTTGTCCCCGGGTGGGGATAGATGGAATGTATTCCACATAGCCCTACTAGCTTGTTCACTTAGTAGGAACTTGTTGGGTTTTTCCAAACATCCAAGCCAGCTTCCAGCCGACTGGCGATTTCCAGATCACACCAATATTGTAAATGAGAGTGTTTGCGTTAAGAGTGTGTGTTTTACTAGGCGTTTGTAGGCGTGTGTATACAGTAATAATGATATTCTGGAACCTTTAATCATAGCTTGTAAGGATAATATGGAAAAAATCCTTGTGTCTCTACCAATAAAACAACCTAGTATGGATAGGTGGAAAAATCCAGCTATCCCTACCAAAGAGCAAGCTAGTATTGATAGGTGGAATAAATTCCAGCTATCCCTACCAAAGAGCAAGCTAGCATGGAGAGGTGGAGTAAGTTCCACTTATCCCCACCAGGGGGCAAGCTGGTATGGATAGATGGAAAAATTTCCACTTATCCCCACCAGGGGGCAAGCTGGTATGGATAGATGTAAAAAATTCCACAAGTCCCTACCGTAGTGGATTTTAGTAGGGATATATGGAATAATATCCCTAACAGTGGAGAAGATATTCCACATATCTCTATGGGGGATATGGTTGTAGGGATAGATGGAACAGGGGACAAAATCTTCCTCTTTAAAGACATATCAATAAATAACTACCACCAAAACATGACACCAGACACCATAAGCATGTTTAGTATTTGGTGTTTTATTTAAAGTAGCGGTGCTTAATACAAAACCGCCCGCGGCCACTGATGACAGATCCCATGGATTGGCCCAGCAATGTTGCAAACGCAGCCTAACGGTACTACATGGTATCTGTTTGGGTGCCATTGTGTCTTGTTCACAGACGAAGGACACGGTCATCCTAGTTTGGGCCGTTGGATGTGTGAAGTGATTACTTACAGTTGTACAGTGACATTCCACCTGTCCTCAGGAAAGCGGTGAACGAGCAGAAGGAGCTGAAGCTCCTCCTGGACATGTACAAGGGCGTGAGCAAGGAGCAGCGCGACAAGGTGCAGCTGATGGCGGCCGAGCGGAAGGCCAGGCAGGAGCTGGAGGACCACCGGCAGAAGGCCAAAATGATGCAGGTACCAGATCATTCATAAAACGACCACTGAATGGAGACTACCAGGGCACAGTATAATAAACTAAGAGTATGTTGTCTCGGCAGTGTCCTCGAAATAATAGGCTAGTTTCCAAAAAAAAATCTAATTAGTCCGTCTTTTAGATTATAAAAAAATATTGAACACATATTTTTTCTTTTGTCAATTAAACAAAAAATTACGAAGATACAGTGCGTTGAAGTTCCGTGTGACGTCACGACTTTGTATACTTTTCACCATTAAGTGACGTCATTAGCCCCCACTCCCGAACTTTGCTGCGCATTATCTTTGTAAATTTTGATTGATTTGATAAAGCAAAAAATACGTGTTCATTATTTTTTGATAATCTAACTGACGGACTAATTAGAATTATATTTTTTTTACTAAGGAAACATTGATCCTATTTACCTTATTGACCCATGTTAATGGTACAGGAGAGTAAGCGCGAGCGGCGGCTGGCGGACGAGGACGCGCTGCGCAAGATCAAGCAGCTGGAGGAGCAGAAGTACGAGCTGCAGAAGCAGCTGTCGTGCGCGCGCCCCAACGCCGACCCGCTGCACGCCTTCTCCAGGCCCTTCGCCGGCTCACAGGTATAACTCAACTAATGTAAAAAGAGCGCTCACGGTCATACATTTCATATGGCCGTCAGCGCTCTTTTTACATTGAGCGAGGTGTACTTACCCGACAGCGGCAGAACCAAACATTTCTGGGACACGCTGTATCAGTGGCGTAGTGTGAGGGTAAGCCGGTGCATACTTTCTTAACTCAAACCCTATAATATTATTAATTACTTCTTGTATTAACACTTTCAGTGCCAGCCCAAAAATCAAGTCCCATCCCAGGCGCCGCAAAATTGCGTCCATACAAAATTGCTATAGCAAGAACCCGACCAGCGAGTCGTTCGGTGTGGCGACAAAGTCATAGAAAACCCGACCATCGGGTTTTCGGCACTGAATGTGTTAACATAAAAATTGCATATGACATTATGTTTTTATGTAAATACAATATTTAAAGAGTAATAATATAATGTTTAAAAATAGAAATGATAAAACTTACCCTCACGCTACGCCACTGTGCTGTATATAATATGTAAAGTCTATTCGCCCAAATACTGTCGCCTTTTTGTGAAAGGCCGCGCGGCGCGAGCCCCGCTTGTCAGAGGCGGTTGCCGAGGTATCAAAAGAAGCCGGTAGTGACGTATCGCAAGTTAGGTTATTTTCATCATTTCAAGACGGGGACGTCCACTTTTGGACAAAGGTCTCCTCCAAAGACGTGCACAACGGACGATCGAACGCCTTCCGTATCCAACGGCTTCGACCTTAACAAGGTTGTCGCTGTAACTTGTGGGGGCCGACCCACGCTACGCCAATTAGCTTCGTCAAGTTATTTTATCATTATCATTACATTAAGAGCCCACATATGACTAGATTAAGCACCTCATTTTGCATCAATCAGAACTGAACTCTATGACGTTGGGTTTCATTTTAAAATAGCTCGCTCTCAGCCGTGGCTGTTACAACCACCGCGCGCGCACGCGTTCACGAAAATCCGAGTTTTTTTTCTGTTGATTAGAGAACCATAACATCTATTAAAAAATCCTTTTTAACGAATTGAGAAGTAGTTGTTACTCAACTATTTAACCAAAAATCATCGTTAAAGACCATAGGGTTTCGAAGATTCAACCAAAAATATGTTAAAAAGCGTTATGTTTGAAAAATAAAAGTATCGAGGTTTTTATTACTAATCGTGTTTTCACGTTTAAGCATTTCAAGAACAAATGTTCAAGTTTAATATGTTCAAAGAACAAACACGTAGTCCCTGTCAGTATTGAAATCTAGATCGCCAAACGTCGCAACCTTAGCATATGTGGCCTCTTAAGTCAAATTCCTACTAGTGTCTTTTAAATTAAAAAAAATCTAAACTTCAAATAAGAAACGTCAAATTCGATTTTGTATGGCACCAAGCTGTCAACTCCTAGGCCCAGGCCCAGATATAAGCATGCGTAAAAACCCTGTGTAAAAACTGGCAACAACGACGACGGAGCCCATTCATTTGCCTAACAGTGTTGCCATTTTTTATCTTTTAAATTGCAACTTGTAGTTTTTTAGAACAGTGCCCGGTTTTTTGGGTGTAACGTCACTATTTGAGCGAATAGACTTTATGGATGTTTTTTTTAATATTATTTGTAGGTCGTGCAGCCGAAAATACTGAACCGATTTTAACAAAAGAGGTGTCTTTGAATTCGTAACTTTGCGAATGTGTATATAATGTGTGGTGTTACAAAAAACGTAGCCGTTATTTATTTTTTGAGCTTTAATATTTAAGTCTTGTCAACTTTACAATTAGATTTGTTTTAAAAGTAAATTAGAGTTACATTCTATGTTGATAGAAATTTTCAATCACCATAGGTGATAGTAAAGTGTGAAGAATATTGTCAAAACTATGCCTCATAAGACGGCATTGAACATCCAATAATTATGGATTTATCTGTACTGCTATTCATATTATAAGTTGCTGCTATTCATATAGAGTTGCTTATATTGACAGTGCGTGTCGATAAACTTAACTTACCGCCATAATTGATACGTAAAATGTCAAATAATACACGTAAAGGCTTCTGTTTTATAGCAGATACACATAAATACTTAAATAAATTCCTTTATAAGTTGTATCGAATTGCGAAATCGAATTTCCGAGAAGATTTATACTCTGTATTGAACACGAACATAAATCATTTAAAGAATCAGAAGGTCTAGGGTGGATCCAGGGGGGCCTAGGGGGTCATGCCCCCTGAGATTTTAGCAATACTAAAAATCAGTGTGCCAATATGGCTTGTCATGGTTTCTTATATGTTGGTTTTTTTTAGGGTTCCGTAGCTCAAAAGGAAAAAACGGAACCCTTATAGGATAACTCGTGTGTCTGTCTGTCTGTCCGTTTGTCACAGTCAATTTGCTCTGAAACTATTGGACCGATTGAGTTCAAATTTGGTACACATATGTGAGTCGGTGACCGCAACACGACCGTATAACGTAAATAAATTAATTTTAAATATGGGGGCGTCACTTTTGGGGGATAAATTATAAAATTAAAAAGAAAAGGTTTTGTAAACCTTGGCGTGTGATATTTCAAATGAAAGATGAAGATCTAAAATATATATATTTTATAATTTTAAGATAAATGGTTTTGAAGTTATTTAGGAAAATAGGCGAAAATTTACCATTCCCCTTCCCTTCCCTTATTCCCTTATTCCCTTATCTCCGAAAGTACTGGGCCTAAAATTTCGAAGAAAATACAGTAAATAGTTCTTTACCTATAGATAACAGGAAAACCTATAAGAAGTCTATGATATTTTAAGTAACATAGGAAATTTCATATAATCACGTAAGTTTAACTCTCACTCCGGTATGATTTTTTCGACCAGTGACCCCTCTGACCTGAAGCCTGCATCCACCCTTGCAGAAGAGAGCATTTTGAGTAAATGACTATGGTGTTAGGTTGAACCTATACGGTTTATCTTGTTGCTTGCTCTGTTTTGTACATTACTCTGTTTGAAGACTACACGCACCTGTTATAGCTTGCAGTTATATATGCCTTAAAATGATTGCAGTATTCTACGGGCATGCAAGCGGGAACGTTGCAAATAGAAGTGCGTGCTATTATAATTTAATTAATGAAAACTTTATCACTGTATTGGGTAAAATAAAGTCTATCTATCCGACTGTCTGTGCATGCTACTTGGATACTGTATAAAATAGCTCACCAGTATACGCGTTGCTTTGCAAAGTTTTTTTATTTTGCGCAACTTGTTTACGTTGTAATTTAGTTTTAGTTCGTAACTATCGTCTTTGGACGCTGTCATAATCAATTTTATTTTAATCACTACGAGATTTCGCGTTGCGACCTGATTTTTGACCAGTTAAAAAAAGAAGTGTAACTTTTGTAATTCACGAATTAAATCTAATGAAATTGTACTGTAAGGTACATAGTAAAAGTCTAGTCATATAATTTAAAAACGACCATAGTAGAACAGATGTTTATAGTAAATAGGTGCATTTTAGTTTCATGTGGGCTATATGGGACAAATTAAACAAGAATTCGATTTATTTGAAGTTAATTTATAAGACTAAAGAAATTAAAGAAATTAATTGTAGAGATTTCGATAGTCTTTTTACAGTTTTTAAAAAGCTGGATACACCCGTATGTCTCAACTGCCTACCTGATAAACCAATTATAACCATTAAAGTATGTACTAGGATATAGTCGGACAGTTGATTTAGAAGACTTAATTTTGCACTATGCAGTGTTAAACTCATGTATTAATTTATTGTACTTTCCAGGAGGAAGAAGCGTTGCTCAACGAGATGGAAGTGACGGGGCAGGCGTTCGAGGACATGCAGGAGCAGAACTCGCGGCTGATCCAGCAGTTGCGGGAGAAGGACGATGCCAACTTCAAGCTGATGTCCGAGCGGATTAAGGCCAACTCGCTGCACAAGTTGTTGAGGGAGGAGAAACAGCTGCTGCAGGAGAAGGTGGGTGTTTGAAGTCAGATGTAATTCGTATTTCACTTGACTATTAATCTGATCCTTCTTCCTACTAATATTATAAATGCAAAAGTTTGTGTGTGTATGTTTGTTACTACTCAGCTCCGTAGCGGCTGAACAGATTTTCATGAATAATAATAATTAATCAGGGAACAATCTTTACGCAAATCGATCTAGTCCAAAGTAAGCTCTAAAGGCTTGTGTTATGGGTACTAGACGAACGGGGATATACATACTTATAATAGAGAAATAAATACTTAAATACATAGGAAACATCTAAGACTCAGGAACAAACATCCATGCTCATCACACAAATCTTTGCCCTTACCGGGGATCGAACTCGGGACGCTAGCTTCGGAGGCAGGGTCACTACCGACTAGGCTAACCGCGTCGTCAAAATGAATACTTGGTTACCTTAGATCCTGGAATTATCCAATTCCAATATGTACTTTTTATTCTGGAAAATTCAATAGTTCCCGAGGGAATTACTATAACTGAATTTCACGCGGATGAATTCGCGAGCAAACTAGTAATCCTAGTATAATAATATTGTTAATGCGAAAATGCGTTTGTTTGTTTGTTTTTCTTTCCCGTAAAAACGGAGCAATGGATTGACTTTTTGATTTTTTGAATAGCGATAGTATTCCGGATAGCACGGACGACGTCGCGGGCGAAAGCTACTGAGAAAAACAAGTCAAAAAGTGGTTCAGACCTTTAGTATAGTTATTAAGTAAGTTTACATCTGGGGTATGATTAGACAGTGAATTAGTTAAGACTGTAATGCTGTGTAACCAAAGAAATAAATAAATAGAGGCAAAATGATGAAATTTAAGGGTAATACACACTTCAAGAAATAAAAATTGTCCCTCCTGTAAAAAAAGTTAAAGAAAACGACTGCTTATTTTACGTTTTCTTCACACAGGCCAAAACTATGCCTAATGTCCTACATACGGATATAGTTCAAAACAGGCAAACTGTATATTTCCGTGTCATTATACATAATGACTGATTTTTAATTATTATTATCTACCAGTCATATTACCTACATAATGATATTATTGATGTTATTATACCTGGAAAACAAATATTCTGAGGCGAAGTGGTGGCGCTTCGCGCCTTGACACAATTCCTACCTAACCTATAGATTAATTGAGTGTTCGGCATATTACATAACAGCGAGTGTTTGTAAACTGACGACGCCGTATGTAAACGGCGGATTCGTACAATATGCCTACGACATATATACGCAATGGGTCGAGATGAACGGTGGTCGGTGGCAGGTGGTGACGCGCGACCAGCAGATCGAGTCGATGGGCGCGGTGGCGCGGCGCCTGGAGGAGAAGGAGCGGCTGCTGCAGAGCACGCTGTCGGCCGTCGAGAAGGAGCTGCTGCTGCGCCAGCAGGCCATGGAGATGCACAAGCGCAAGGCCATCGAGTCCGCGCAGTCCGCCGCCGACCTCAAGCTGCATCTCGGTAACAACGTACATATAGATCACTCGTTTGTCCGTCCGTCTGTCTGTCAAGACTATTTTCTCAGGAACACGTGTAGGTATCAAGTTGATATTAATATCATATACTCAGGTCTGCAATGCGCTGGAGCTGTGAAAAAATCAACCTTCTAAGTCAACGCAATCAAAAGATACGACCGTTTATACCACATTTTTTGATACTTTCAAGGAAATCTAAAAGGAATCAAAACCTATAAGGTTGAATCTGTTGACCTAGAATCATGAAATTTGGCAAGAAGTAGTGTCTTACAGCACAAGTAAAGAAAAAAGTCCGAAAACCGTAAATTTATAATTACATCACATAAAAAAATAGTTAAACGGAATAATCTTTACAAGGTCGTATCACACTCTACGATTGCACGGAGATAGGAGTTTGCGAAAGTTATTCTTTGTCTTATTTCATAGGTAGGTTGTAAATGGTTACCCCGTTGTTAAAAGCTATTTTTTTTTTCTTTTTTAGGGTTCCGTACCTATAAGTTACTTTTTCTTTTTCATAGATAATTACGGAACCCTCGGCGCGCGAGTCAGACTCGCACTTGACCGGTTTTTTTAAATAAGTAAAATGCAATTTCTACCACAAGTTAACGATTAACGATAACTTACGTTAAATCTTCCGAAATATAACGCTTTAACGTTTACGAAGTTAAGTTTTTTAGTAATGGATTAGCGATTAATGGAGTTAACTATTTGATTAACAGTGCCCAGCTTTGCGTATGGGTAGCAAATTTTAACCTGTTCTGATCATGGGGACTGGTGCAAATTTGACCGGAAAGACATAGAAATGAAGCAAATAAAAACTTATAAATACAGGACAATTCATGGTTTACATCTAGAAAATATGCTAACGATCTAATCGGCTACGGCATTCAGAAGTTATAGGTGTAAAAGTAATTTTTTTCTGGTTATCTTTTACAGAGAAGTATCACGCGCAAATGAAAGAGGCGCAACAGGTTGTCGCGGAGAAAACGAGCGCTTTGGAAGCGGAGGCGTACAAGACCAAGAGATTACACGTGAGTTGGTTATATTACTGTTTGTTGTATACACAATTGCTGAGATTTGGAAATTCTGAGCATTTCGATGGAGGAAAACATTGCGAAAACCTGCGCTTACGACGTGCGAAGTAACTTAACGCTTTCATAGCAAGACATTAAATGGAATAGCATCCTTGGTACCGGAGAAGTTGATATAAGACCCGCTAGGTGAGCAACGGCGTGGCTAGGTAACGAAAGCCCCTAATGCAAAAAAAAATGGGGCCCTAACCCTGATTAAGGATGTGTACCCAATACTTCGATTTGTATATTTTTCGCGGAAATTGAATAGTATGGTAATATTAGTCGTTTCGCATAAGTGTAATAAAAAAAAACACTTTACCGTTCTTTTAAAGGAGATAAATGCCATTTAAGATTACATTCAATCCTGTGTTATTTGTATCGGAAGTTGATTAAATTACAAGAAAAAGCGAAAATACTTTTATAATCAGAAAATGTATTTTCTATAACTTTGTACTCTCCTCGATTTTTTGATGAAAAAAAATGTCGTTACCGTTGTTCCCACGTAAATATTCTGGATTTAATTTCCATGTGTCCGGACCGTTTCAAATACTGCATTTTGATTGATTATGATGCGAGTAGTCAAATCAAGTTCTGATTTTATTTCACATGCTAAATAATTATTATTAATCACACAATTTGTATATTTTAAATAATTATTCGTACAAAATTACTCATTGCCGTTATTTGGTGCAAATGAAAAAAATACTTGAAAATCAAATAGATTTGACGTGGTACACATCCTTAAGGCGGGAGAATTTTTAGCTAGTTCAATACGAGGTTTGCTGGTTAAGGTCTGAGGGCCCCCTGAGCTACGCCACTGTAGGTGAGTTCATGCAGCGATATAATGAACAACCCAACGCTACCAGCCAAAGCACCTACTGGGCGGGTTCACATAACTGTATGCCAGCCCGTCGTGTATAAAGGGCGCCCGCTAGGCGAGTTCTTGGCAATGAAAGTGTTAAATATGTTGTGTGAAGTCCCCGATCCGCACTGGGCTCGTGTGGGGAATGCTGTCCCTCTCCAAGAGGAGTGTGAACCTACGGCTTTTCATACAAAGGCGATAACAATTTCAACCCCTTAAATGCTAACCGATTTTAATCAAATTTTGATAGTCAGAACAAAATCTAGGTCTATACGTTTTAGGTTTTTCACTATAATCAATAAAAAAACAGTTTTATTGTTGTTTCAGTATTCTCATACAAAACTTATTTCGGCGATTATTTGACTCTGTTGATTTTTTATCAATATTCAAAGAACGTATAGCCCTAGATTTTGTGTAGACTCTTTTCTCTTCTTTTTCTATTTTGTAGAGACCACCTATCAAAAATTGGTGAAAATCGGTTAACGTTCAAGGGGTGAAAAAGAGTGATTTTTGCCGTTGGTTCACAATCTTCTTTAGTGGGTTTTCGATTTCGGCTCATCTGTATTTCTCTTTACCCGTTTTCAAGGCTGGTCAGGGACTAATATAACCCATTTTAACCGTATGATATTTAAATCATTCCATTATTATTCGAAGCCGCATTCTCGATCGATGGTATCGATTATTGAACGAGTTTGTGATACTGCGTGCAGGAGGAGCTAGCAGTTCTCCGGCGCAAGGCGGAGCGCATGAAGAAGATGGAGCAGGCCGGCAGCAGCATGGACGAGGTGCTGCTCGAGGAGATCCGCGAGTACAAGGAGACGCTCACCTGCCCCTCGTGCAAGGTAACACCTCGTTCACACGGCATCCAGTTTTGTCGGATCTACTGACTAACGGATCCTGCAAAACCCGATAGTGAAAGAAAAAAACATTTATTCGTAACAGAGCACAAAATATATCACAAGACGAAAAAGTAGAACATAGTGCCCACTGTTACAAAAAGGTCCCAACTCCAAGGCCCAGCGCTTGTCTTCCGTTGGAACCATCTGATAAAGTCATGGCAGACACATAGAGCTTACTTTGGGACTAGATCGATTTGTGTAAAGATTGACCCTGATTTATTATTATTATTCCTCTTTATTTGTTCGTTAGTTCTCATTACCTGTCCTATACCGTTGACCTAAATGTGCGTCAAAAATAATAACATACAATCTACCGCGTCACGTCGAATTTTGTAAATGTCTCCCACTAACCTACATATGCGTCACATCGTCAAACAACGGTTTTCGCGGCGTGGAGGCTCGGTTGCGGGCAGGTTTTTTTTTTTTTTTTTCAATTTTATAAAATACAGAAATGATAAAAAACGGTTATTATTATTATTATTATATACTTTCCATTCCGCAGGTGAAACGCAAAGACGCTGTGCTGACGAAGTGCTTCCACGTGTTCTGCTGGGACTGCCTGCGCACGCGCTACGAGACGCGCCAGCGCAAGTGCCCCAAGTGCAACGCGGCCTTCGGCGCCAACGACTACCACCGCCTCTACCTCTCCACCTAGACTAGGGTTCGGTCCCCGGCGAAACACCACAGCGGAGCGGCCCACAGCCCGTGCCGTGGTTTTGGTACATGATACCAAACACGCCACGGAACAGATAAGAACGGTGGACCTTGGATTGAGATATACAGGATGTAATTATATCTTTATATATCGTCCCGGTTCACCACTTGGCATTGACAAATTATCGATACGCGAAAAGCTATCGCAAGCATCGTTGAGTGCGTCATCAAGACGGCTTACGAATTTGAATCAACTAGCCAAACGTCAGACCTGATCTCCTGGGTTGGGCTATTTGACCACGAGTATTAACAATGTCGTCGTAGCGGATTACTAATGTATGGGCAAAAAAGTTTTCCCAAAGCATCAGATCCCAAACTACTTTACTCGAATTATCATTTGGCAAAAAATCAACTTATCGCAATTTTACAGTAAGCAAAAGTATATTTTGGCAAATAAGTACTTACGTAAGGGACACAAGTTAACCCTAACTTAACCTACCCCTGATAAAGCAAAATGATGCCAAATGATAAAATGCGAAATGGAAATATACTATAGATTCGTTTGGGAAATCAAACTACTGCAATAAGTTTATTGGGAAGTGAAATTTGGCGAAAAATATTTTGCCCAAAGAGCAGTACACCCGTAGTAGCACTTCTATAGTCGGTCGGCTGGCTGGTTGTGGTTCAAGACCTAAAGCAAAAGTATTGCTTCATAATGTCAGTATATGGTTAATTCTTAGCTGGAATATGTGGGCTGATAATTCACTATATCGACCCTTGAATTAGCGCGCGATTTAAATTAGTGAACCGATCTTAAGTTCAGTCGGCACAAATACCCTGATGGGGTGGAATTATCTGTTCCACAATGAATAGCACTTTGCGTGTACAGGTGAATAGCTTATGTGAGAGTAAATAGTAAGAGCCAGGGTCGGATGTGATAATTATCTTAATAATTATACGCTGGATTTGACGCTTCGCTGACGTGCAAACACGTGAAATGACTGTGTAACCAAACATCACTTCATTTAATTTTCTCACTGTTATTAATTTTGATGTGAAAGGGAAATCACGAAAACCGAAGAAGCTACACTCTTAGTTAATAAAATCATAATTATAAGTGTCTTATTTTCACATTTTAGGATTTTAATAAAAGAGACAAAAGTTAAGAATCAGCGTGTATAATTATTTCGATAATTTCGAACCCTGCACGCCTAGCACGACCTGCCCGCGAGTCGTTTGTCGCTCATTGCGTCCCTGTCAAACTTGTCAAATATGTAAGGGACGCACTGAGCGACAAACGACTCGCGGGCAGGTCGTGCTAGACGTGCTGGTAGGAGCTCTGAAGCCCCAACCTTAGTTGAGAACTATTCATTATGTACATGCACAACACATTGATATATTTGAAACAAAAAAAACAAAAAAACTCATGTACCCAAAAGAATTTGAGTTTTATCTGTTCGGAAAAAAATATGTTTTTACGTTAAATGTAAAAATTATATTGGGATGAAATATTCCTAAAATCTTAGGCAGTATCACTATGACAAAATATATGTAATAGGTGAATCAAATCGATGTAGTAGCAATATACATTTGATGTCGCTGATGCAATCAAATTTAGAATATTGCCCTATCAAAGTATAACTATATCAACCCTTATAGTTGTATAAAGCTGTAAAAAATTATTTATGGTTTCGCTGTTCTATATGTAGCTTATAACATTAAATAGTAATGTAGGTTTGTGCCTACAATATTTGTGTATGTTTTGACATTATGTGGACTTATTTTTATGTCAAACGTCAGTACTTTAATTTATTATTAATATAAGAAATAGTTATTTTCTCAAACAATCGGGATATGTTTTTATTTGTAGGGTATTTTGAACGGGATGGCTAGGGTTTCCTTAAAATTATTATGAAGCAGTATAACTATGAATGGTGTCTTACCTTTGTAGTCGAGAACGTTTCCCGACCGTTATGTGTTAATACCCTAAGACATTGCTCGAGTTTATTGTTAGAGTCATCACAATGATTACCGCGTTGTCGAAACATCGGAAGTAAAGAACCCGTTAGTAAGTTTTATGAATAATAATCGCGGTAATTTCAGGAAGTGTAGTTAAAAATATTATATTTTAAGATTTGCCATCCCGACGACGTGTATGCCGCTTGGACGCATTAGAATAAGTTAATATAACTTGTGACCAGCAGCTCAATTACGTAGCACAATTGGTATCGGTTCGGCACGAAATGCAAACCAATTTAGTCTTCACTCGATGTAAATAAGGGTATAATTGGTTTACTTTTCGCGAAAGCGATACCAATTGGTGTCACGTAATTGAGAAGCAGGTTCATGAGAGGTATCCTATAAATGAGTAATGCCTGGTTCACATTGTTGCAGTACGCATTTCAGTCTATATATTTTACTGTCAAGCAGAGGCGAAGCGTGAGGGTAAGCCGGTGCATAATTTCTTAACTCAAAGATTATTATTTTTATTAATTGCATATTACATATTTTTTTATGTAAATACAAAATTTAATGAGTAATAATATAATGTTTAGAACGAGAAATGATACACCGGCTTACCCTCACGCTTCGCCTCTGCTGTCAAGGTGGACTTTCATTGAAACTGGATTGAGCTGCTGGAAAAATGGTAACCAGGCAAATCAATCTTACAAGGATATTGTGACACAATAACTGTCCTGTCGCATGTTACTAATGCGAGTGGACTGTTCCACGAATGTAGAACGTATATAGATCGGAAAACTACGGGTAGTTCCCATTTGTTCCATGGAACTAGGATTTTTGTATAGAACTGTTTGAAGAAGAAAGAAAATAAATTTATTCACAACAATTAACATAGTAAAACACGTATAAAAAAACAAGAAAGAAAAAAATGATTGTTGGGAAACGCTCCCAACTCAGCATGTGCTGGCTGCGAAGCCAACGCTGGACTTCCGTATGGACCGCTTGTGACGTATGTTGCAACCAAAAATCGTAGTTCCATGGAACAAATGGGGACTAAAATACTAACGCAATTTAATATTTTGAACGCCACGGCTGTATTCGAGAACGCGTGCCCCGGACGCCGAGTGACGGCTGTAGCCGACAAAATGTATGGAAAACGGCATGCCGTGGCGTCTGGGGCACGGAAATCTGCGGCCACAGCCGACTGTGTCGTTCAAAGGGATAACTGAGGATACATTCAAGAATGATGCTAATTTTTAACTAATATGGCATTGGTCAGACTTAAATGGTGTTGTTTGTACATTTGTACATAAGATAAGTTTGATGAGCCGTTAGTTATCAATATCAAATTGTATTGGTAAAAGTTAACCTGTAAAAGTGTGTTTGTCTGTCGGAATTATGCTCTATCTTGTTCCTTCTTTTACCTTTTAAATGTATGGTCTCCAAACTGAGTAATGTATTGTAATAACACTTTATTATATCAAAAAATAATTAAGAAAGCAGTAATAATAATAAAACAAGGGATGTACGTTGGCGAACTTATCCCTTTAAAGCCTGACTTTTGTTTTACTATTGATTATATTTATTTGCTGGACAAAGTAATATGGGCGTGCTAATAATTTTATATTGGGATACCGACAGATCAACTAAAATTTCAGGAGGTTTCGATTCCGAAACAAAACCAACTGTTTATTTAGTTGCAAAGCTAACTTTGACTATGCTCTATTCGTCTAGGTAGTTAACTAAATGTAAACAAACGAACCCACGTGACTAACCAGCCAATCAAGACATACCATATATAAAAAGATGCATTAGTTTGTTAACCTTTCGACCGCCCCAGTCGGCTGCAGCCGTCAGCGTATACAGGGTAAAAAAAAGTCCTTCATTACCTCGACTTAAAGTTGAAATTCGTGTTACTTCTCAAACATGCTTGGCGGTCAAAAGGTTAAAATTCGCTTAACTGCCTAGACGAGGAGTATAGGTTGTCATTTAAAACGAATTACCTGGCGATAGAGAGTTATAAGATAAATGTATTATTTCTAAGTGAGTTTGGTAAAGATCGGACGTGGTTTGAATTGACTTAGTATTTTAAGACCTGTGATGAGGATCACCGCCGTTGAGTGAAATGTTAGTGTAATGTATTTAGGGCATTATATCACAGTGCTAGTGCAAGGAAACACATACATTAGAACCGTTTATCTCTTACGACTATCTCTTTCGTCGGCACTAGTGTGAGAGAGACGCACTTAGAAATAAACGGTTCTAATTTATCTGTGTGCCATGCATGTTAGGGCCTCTGTATAGGTACATATTTCAAGAAGTATTCAACTTGCAGCATCCATGTCGACTTGGTTGTATGTAAATGTAGTTTTATTTGTATTGTATAGTGTTTCGTTTTATTTTGACATATAAATCGGTACCCCTGCATAAACTGCTACGTTATACTCGTAGCAAAATTTTAATGTTATCTTAATTGCCTATGGTTTTGAGTAGTTTTTGTAAGCGGGTTCAACTCGAAGCGGGAAAAATTAATCCGTCACGAACATAACATAGTGTAGGTAGTAACAATTGCGTTAATTCTCATCCTGATTTGTTTCATTCCTTAATGTGTAATTATTAACTTTCCATTTAAATATATGAATTGCACGATGCCTAGGAATCGTAACGGGGCTCGTATACCGGCTAGTTTTTCGGCAATGAATTGCTGCAATTCGGGCTATCCCCAAGAAGATTACATATTAACCTTTTGACCGCCACAGTCAGCTGCAGCCGCCAGCGTATACAGAGTAAAAAAGTCCTTCACTACCTTGACTTAAAGTTGAAATTCGTGTTACTTCTCAGACATGCTTGGCGGTCAAAAGGTTAATGGGTACAAAAAGTTTGAATATAAACTATAGCCCGAATTGCAGCAATAAAACTAGCCCTTTTACGAGCCCCTTAACACTAAATATAATGCATTTCGCAATCGTGTAGGTACTCGGCTGGCACACAAGAGGTATTTATTGATGTTGTATAAAATAGACTTATCATGAAATCGAACAAGTGAATTTGAATTTTGCTGTTTTCAGAAATGTATTTAATTATTTTATTGTAGTTAATATGATGAAAGGCGTGTGTGACTGTGAGCACGCGAGTGTCGCGTCGACTTTAGATAGGTAGATGCATAGTGTGTAATAAAGTTCTGTATCCTGCTGCCCACTGACTGATATATCTGTAATATACCTTTAGAATTAACTTTTTTGTTGGGCTAACAACTTTACTCCCGTTATTACGTTCTTTACTTGCCTGCAAATATGTTATCGAAAATAAAAATAATTAAAATGCCGAATGCAAATCTGTATAACGCCTCTTAAGAGGACTGCCGCGTTTTTCGCGTCTTTCTCGATTAACTAAGTGAAATTGAATAAATGTCGTCTATCTACTTGTCCATCTGGTGTGTATATGTGTGCCTCTTAAGGAATCATGAAAACATTAGAAGGCATTTCATTTCAATAAACATTATGAAAAAAGCGAGCCGTAAAACTGTAATCAATATTGTCATTTTTTCCTTCGGCTTTTAGAAAGTGTGACAAATAACAAGTGTGATAAATTATCACAAAAAAGTTGTCAATCAGATATATATTTTTCTTTCTGACTCATACAATTATGACATGATTTGCCCAATCCCAAAGAACTTAAATGCCGCATCAATTATTTAATTAGCACTAAGGTCAATGTGGCCAATCCCGTCTACGGGGCTATGCCGTCATATACACGCCTGCGTTGAATCTAAGCACAGTAACGCCGCTGTCGACTCAGTCGATAAATCAGCAGGGTTTTCTAGTTTATCGACTGAGTCGACAGCGGCGTTACTGTGCTTAGATTCAACGCAGGCGTGTATATGACGGCATAGCCCCGTAGGCGGAATTGGCCACATTGACCTTAATTTAAAATTCTGACATTTGTTATTCTCAAGCCTGTGTGAAATGAATGTAAAATTGGCCAATTTCTATCAGTAAAACTATCTTATTAAATCTTGTCCAATTGATGCTGGTCTTCACAGTATGTAACTTTTCTTTTAGGAAGGCAGAGAAATCATTAATTACAGACATAAGTAGAGTTTTTGACAAAAGATAACTTGTAATATTATGTTAATGTCGAATAAATGTCTCAAACAAAATCAACTTAATTATTTTATTTCCATTTAACACTTTTTCGAATTAATTCACGCTCGCGCATGACGCTATTTGGCGTCATAGCATTTTTACAATTCTTAGAGGTATGTCAGCAACTGATTCATTCGACACTGCTGAGCTGCTATTCCGCTCCAAAGAGCATTGGGACATTATTTTTGTTTTATTTGCCTATGCACTTCTATATTTTTACACTTGACTGTACCAGACTAAAATATCTTTCAATCTTTTTCAAATGGGCTGAGTAATCGTCAACAGCCATAGACAGTGGTTAATTGAGCCCGCGGGCTGAGTTGACTGAGTCGTCAAGAGTCGCTCCCAACACCGACAGTAGTGATCAACTGAGCCCGCGGGCTGAGCGGTGTGTGGGCCGACTTGCCCACAAAGGATTGAGTGTGCCATTTTGAGAATGTGACATTTTGCTAATGTGTCATTTCGAGAATGTGACATTTTGCTACTGTGTAATTTTGAGAATGAGACATTTTGCTAGTGTGTAATTTTGAGAATGTGAAGTTTCGAGTATGTGACATTTTGAGAACGTGACGATTTGCGTCATGGTGACATTTTGCGAACGTGACGTTATACGCAGAGAGGAAAATAATCCTCAGAATAACTTGTCATTAAGATATTTCAGAAAATCTCTAAAAGGACGGTTTTTTTTACTAAACGGGACAGGGAAAAGGAGCAATTAAACGAAGTAAGTACTTTTTCCAGTATTTTATTTACACATTATTTACATCACATGATTTGACGGTTTGATTCCTAGCTAATATAAATGTCGTTAAGTAGCTATGGACAAAACTGGGCAATGACATGTCGGTACTCTTCAAATACTTATAATAATAATGTCATCAAAGAAATACTTAGCAAGAAACATATTATATGATGGACCGAGCGATTTACGATATACCGAGGCTTTTGTACTTTAACCTTGTGAACGCCACGGCTGAATGCGAGAAAGCGTGCCCGGGACGCCGAGTGACGACTGTAGCCGACAAAATGTATGGATAACGGCATGCCGTGGCGTCAGGGACACGGAAATCTGCTGTCGGCTATATCCGACTGTGGCGTTCAAAAGGTTATTAAGCAAAATAAATAGATAAAAGTGTAAAGGCAATCTGATTAACAATAAGCAAGATTTTTCACTTTTTAAACCGGCGTGAAAGGCTCGCGTAAAACGATTTAACGCTCAATATTCCAAACTTTAACAACACCATATACAATATCAGTCTCACGAATTGCAATGTTGTTAGATTGCAATTTAATCTAATTTAGTACAAGTTTAATTGCGCAACGCAACTGAAAATAATAAATTACCAGTCTAATATCCCCGATACATAAAGTGATCCCAAAATTATGTGGCTAGCCAAAAGCCAAGTATTTTTTTTTATTGATAATGTGTGTACACCGATGCAGCACTCGTGTTCCCAAGTTAAGTCCTGCAATTTCTTATTGCAAAATCAAAACTTGGTTCAGATATAGCAATGTATATAACTGCAAATTGATTTAAACACAATATTGACTAGACGAAATAATATTTAAATAGAGCGTACAACCGGTTTTAATATTATGTACGCGTTTTACATATTTCCAATTTGATAACTTATCAAAATCGCAAGCCCTCATGTGTGTGAACTTCGAATCGCCCTAAACTAGATGCGCTGTGATTTACATGGCCTAACACTAATTGCACTTACAATTATTTAAGACAGAAAATAGCATAAAATCCCAAAAAGTAACATAATTCCAAACATAGATAAATCTTGTAATTTTCTCAATTCTTAAATGCGTTTAGGAATGAAAGATAAGTTAGTTATTAATACTTATAAGTTATAAGAAATTAAGACACATTGTTATTTAACCTTTTGGCCGCCAAGCAAGACTGAGCGGAACACGAATTTCAACTTTAAATCAAGGCTATGAAGGTCTTTTTTACCCTGTACAGCCTGTCACGCATAGTCTACAACGGCGGCCAAAAGGTTAAACTGCTACGTAAAAAATACAATACAAATTCACCTTTCCATAAAACACGCATAATTGAGATCAATCGAGTGTGATCATTTGTTTCATTTTCAATTATTCATACCATTATTCTTAACAATCGCTAATTGTATTTATTTAATTTGACAGTTTTGACATGCTTCGATTTATTTATCAAATATAACTACATGAATTTTCGGTTTACTGTCATTAGGTACAAATGGAAAATCGTCCACGTGAAAATATTCTGAAATTGGGTCAAAAGTAATAGTATTCAAAGTGAATTTAGTCAAAATGTAATTATGCTGAAAAGTGTTTATAACCTTTATTTTCGTTCTAAATTAATTAATTAACGAATAATGGACGTGGACGATTTTCCATTTGTACCTAATGACAGTAAACCGAATTTTCCTTTCATTAGGTACCAATCAAAAACCTTTTTAGATCTTTCTAGAATTCTCTATCTATATGATAAAATTTATATAATTTCTAGCCATCAACATATCAAGAGAGCGTCGTACATTATTATATATGTAATTTGAACGGTCGCTCACTACAACATTAACGCTTTAGCAAGTGTAACCATCTGTAAGGGGTAGGACGGATGCCTACAGATAAATTGAAACCACAACGTTTTATACGGTTTACGCTTGATAATGTAACAGACAGACAAAGCTACTTTCGCATTTATTATGAATTCCAGTTCAAATAACAGAGTCCTTCACGACTGCTCACGCTTTGCGATTGTGTGGCCGTCCCGTAAGACAGACTGAATGTGTTTTTGAGTTTAAATTTTAGTCTAAATTATCATCATAATATAATCGTAATTTTTAAGTTGTACCGTGGGGCTAAATCGAAAACGTTATAGGTATTAAAAAAAATATCGAAGTAAGAAAGGTTGAATTCGATTTCGACAGCTTGGTGCTCATACAAGATAGAGTTTCACGTTTATTATTGAACCCAATGCCTATGGTTTTTGCTATCAAGTGAAAAACACCTGCCCCTAAGAAACGAGTGGTTTCAATTTAGCTACACATAAAAATTTCTTTTCTAAGCTCGACCTTGTTCTAACTAGGTATCTCGCATTCTATTCTAACTCCTGCCACATTATTAAGTTCTAAACCTTAAGTTAATAAGAATTTTCTTACGACAATGGTTACGTAGATTTTTATCGTAAATCTTATACCGATTCAGGTATATATTTTTTTTTCGAAATAAAATTATTAGGATAATTTTACATTTATGACCAGCATAAACGTATTTCAACATTTCTACACACGACACAAAGGTTTTAGAGTATTGTTTTTAAAATTGACACGAGAATAGTTTTAAGTCTACCTCGTTTGGCACTGATATTCAAATCGATGTAGGGAAAGTCGCAATTACCTTTTTTCTATCGAACAATATTGCAAAATTTTATTTAAGCCAGAACGTGCACTTACCAGTCATTCGCTTTAGTTTACATCATATTTTACTTCATCTCTTTATAGACTCGTAAAAATTCGAATTTTTATCAGACTCAGAATGTTATAAAGTGGAATAAACACGTTTATAAAATAATAAGATCAACTCGGCTTCGTATAATTCTTAGCATTTTGCGTTTCGACACGTTATAATTAGTGCATTTATTCAATATAGTCTTGTTTAGTTTTTATCTTATGTACGGATCGCGCGCGGGCTCCTCGGAATTTTCACGTGAAAAATTAGCGTAGGAAATAACTAATGCGGCAACGCCATCGATGCAGTTTTTTCGTAACGAAAATAGCACTCGTAGTGCGACGGATGCGGCGCACCGCAATCTGTCCCACTAGCTTGGGAGCTGGGTGCCAAAATTTCTATATGATTTGTTCGCTTGGCAGACCTGAATTGTTCGATTAATGACAATGTAAAGAACCAAAGAAAAATAGTCTGCCAATATGATAGCGCTGCGTTTTCAATTGACAGCGTTTTTTTTTATAAAATGCAGGGCTCTTTTAACGGGACGTAGTTGCAAAAATGTAAATGAAAAAAGCTATACTAAATCATTTGTTCGTCGTTTTCGTTGCGTCCATTCGATTCATTAGAGTAGAAAAAAAAGTAAGCAGACGTCTAGGTCGCTGATTTTTTTATGTATGATTTTTTAAAGTTGTAGTTCAAAAACGCACGGACATACGATTTTAATTTACTGGACCAAATCGATTTGTATTGACATAAACTTTCATCCCTATTAATATGAAAGACGAACAAATCACATACCAAAATGGCATCCAGCTCGCTAAAAGTCCACCTACACCAGTTACGCCTTCCTAAATTAGTTACGAGAGGGACGCCGCAATTCGTTAGATACGTATGGAGACATCTCCACCTCATTCCATCGTATTGCGGCATCCCTCTCGTAAGTGACTAATTTAGGAAGGTGTAATAAGACTTTTATTAGGGAGCGTATCCGTTCAGGCCGGTTGGACGATGTCGGCGGGGAGGGCGCAGGGCGCGGCGGCGCGCGGGGGCGGCGGCGGCGGGCGCGCGGCGGCGAAGGCGAGGCGCTCGAGGCGGCGCCGCAGCGCGGCCAGGCGCGGCCAGGCGCCGCCGCGCGCCAGCGCGCCCGCCGCCTCGTCCAGCGCCTCGTAGCGCGCGCGCCGCTCCGCCTCCGTGCACCCCGACAGCTCCTACACGATAACAACTTTTTCTCAAGAATGATACGTAAAGTCGCCATTACGTCTTTAAAAAGTCACCAGAAAGTTAAGAATACCAGACAATGATCAAAAGTCTCCAGTAAGTAGAGAGACATTGATTTCGGAATGAAAAAGTGTCCAGCAAGTACGATACAAATCTCATAACATGCACACGGGGCGTGCGCCAGATCCGGCGGGTTGCGCGCGGCTCCGGCGGTGATCGTTTTCTTATACAGTTAGCACGCAATCGGGCTAGCACGATATGCCCGCGAGTCGTTTGTCGCACAGTGCGACTCTGTCCAACTTGTCAAATATATAAGGGACGCACTAAGCGAGAAATGACTCGCGGGCAGGTCGTCCTAGACGTGCTGATGGTAATGGGATTAAAATAATTAATTTAATTCTTTTTGTCTAATTTTTATAGCATTTCCTCACAAATGTGATGAAAAACATTGTGTATCACGGGTAGTAAGAGGATAACAAACTCGAGTCATTAAAAGCCCTCCGCCTTCGGCGTCGGGGTTCTAATAGACTCTCGTTAGTTATCCCCTTCTTACGGCCCTAGATGCATAA
Source organism: Tortricodes alternella (assembly GCA_947859335.1). NCBI lineage: Eukaryota > Metazoa > Arthropoda > Insecta > Lepidoptera > Tortricidae > Tortricodes > Tortricodes alternella. Next base: position 4,650,728 of record OX401976.1, read on the forward strand.
TAGTGCATAAAAGAGTCATCTTTGGATCAGTAAAAAGATTGAACAATGAACATATAATTTATTATAATTTTTATTACCTATAAATATGATTTTATAAGGATTTCTATTGTTTGAAACATAAATATAAATAAATGTTTGAGAAAAAACACTATACAAGCTTCGACCAATAAGTGCCATACTGGGTACTCGCACATAGAAATCACACACGTCCAGTATGGCTTACTTACTGGTCTCTTCAGTAATGTACTATTACAATGCACGTGCTCCTAAACGGCTCATAACGAGGCACAAAACTGTTTATAAAAACCGGTTTTAACTCATTCGGGCTTTCTACTTTACGGTTTTCTGACTTCATCCTACGCCGAATGCGACGTTTTTATAATTTAAAAAGAATAACAAAATATTTAGTCACCGATTAAAATGAGTTGAATCTCCAACGATTCAAACGGGACCACCATTACTGAGAAGCCGCAAGAAAGGTACCGAAATGGTCGGACCATAAGGTAATAAAAAAGTCAATTTTTTTAAAACAAAAACTTACCTCTTCGATGTAATCCCAATCGTCCTCTTCACCTGTTTGTGCCAACTGCTTTTTGAGAGCCTGAAACACGCGCAACTATCAACGGAAGCACAAACCCCGCGACAAGTTGACACAGGTACTGCCACCATCAAGAAAACGAAGCGTAAAAGGCAAAACACGGACCATATATCTATGTAGACTCCGCATAGCCGGGTGACCCCCGCTGCCAACATTAGAGTCCTATACCCCCGGGCTACAGGCGCTTTTGTGAACCCTCGACAAATTTTAATACAATGCCCGTCTGAGGCAAGCTATACCACTGATAAGAGTCAATTTATTTTCTGGGCAAGCATGCCCTAGACCCTGTCTTTGCTTTCTATCAGGTGAAATAATGGCAAATAAAAATAAATTATAATCAGCAAGCCTACACGCCGGCAAGGGTGACGCACCAATCACAACGCTGTAAAAAGCCCCGCGCCCCACAATTTTGGGCGCTTTTCGCTCGTAATGGTTAGGGGCTAAGCGGTATCAAGATATATGGTCTGTGAGGCAAAATGTTTTTAGGACGCTCGCTCTTATGCGCCTAATAATAATGTTGACTTTCACTTATTTGGAACACCTGGTCCCAGTGCTGCAAACTTTCCAGGAGATTACGTTTTTTGGTCATATTTCCTTATCTCCTAGTTTTTTTTTACATTTTTCTCGAAATCTCCTTGCTTTTCTGATATATAATTAATTCAAAGTTACATCGAATATTTCTACATTATTTGATAGTGTAATTGTAAACGAAGCTTTTAAGTCTGTACCGTCAAAACTCTTAGTATTGTTTTGTTAGGATAAATACTTTGAGTTCTCAACAAAAAAAAAAAAAGTCATTCAATCTATCTATCAACTCCTTTTTCAATTGTAGGGTCTCGCTCTTATTTATTATCTATATTTATAAGTAATCTGTGCCGTTTCGTCTTGTTGAGGTGTTTTTTTGTGGCAGCTTTTTTGACATGCATGATTTTTCCTGTTTGCAACCATAAAATTGGGTAACTTTCATTTCTTATTTTTTTGTACAATCTCCTAGATTTTAGAACAGTAATCTCCTGTCTTTTTGTAGGTGGGAGTTTGCAGCACTGCCTTCTCCACTCTGATATTTTTGTAGGTACTTGGAAGCCTGTGTGAACTGTCGCTTTTCATGTGTCCTTACATAACGAGATAACGCAGCAAAATATTGAATGCTGCTGAAACTGCCGATAAATTTGCAGAGCTACAGCTAAATTGTTAATTACATTAAACAGTATTAAAACCAGGTTATTTTTATTTACCAATAAACATAACACGCCACCAGTTTGATTGCTTATTTACAGAGTATTTATTCTGTGTTTATATACAATTACGTGCGAAGGTCGAGCCAACGCCGCAAAGCGTTGGAAGCTAGTTCGAGTGCGTCCCTATGTTCTATCCTACAGTGAGTAGTAATAAATAAGTTTTCTGAAAAAAATCTAATTAGTCTGTCATTAAAATTATAAAAAAATATTGAACACATATTTTTTCTTTTGTCGATTAAACAAAAAATGACGAAGATATAGTGCATTGAAGTATCGCGTTACGTCACGAGTTTGCACACTTTGTACCAATAAGTCCCAACACCCGAACTTTGATGCGCGTTATCTTTGTCAATTTTGATTGATTTGATAAAGCAAAAAATACATGTTCTATATTTTTTGATTACCTAACTGACGGACTAATTAGAATTTTTCAGAAAACTTCTTTATTGTGATCGGGGCCCAATGCGGGACTGCTAAGTGACTTACTATATTGTCACTATAATGCCATTATCGCGAATTTGCCAGTCAAACACGTACAAAACAACAACACATTCGCGGTTTTGGCATTTTAGTGACGATATAGTAAATCACTTGGCAGTACCGAAAAGAGGACCAGCTAATGAATTTTTACCAATAAGGTCTTCCGACAAAAAACACTACATGTTAATAATATTTAATTTGTAGATTATGACAGAATCCAGATTATACCTACTTAAATATCTGTGATATTGTTTTCACGGATATTTAAGTAGGTATAATCTGGATTCTGTCATAATCTAAAAATTTGTACCAGGCTATCCGACGAGAGCGTATTTTTATTTTATTTTCGGCTCTTAGCTGTAATAAATAATTACAGTATAAAAATAATCGATTCCAGTTTAAACAAATACATAAAATGAACGTTCGTGTTAATTATAAACAATAAATAAACACATAAAACTTTATGAATGGAAATATATCTCGACAAAATCGCTTGCATAAACAATCAACCATTTAACATTTTTTTTATAAATTTATATCAATTAGAACAGGGTTTCATATCCCGGGGTCCATGGTTCCCTGGAGGTTTTCATGTTATGTGTGCCGGGGGTCTTTGGCTATAAGATTCATTGTGAAGCGTCTAATAAAATTGGTAATACATAGCAATAAAACTAGTTATAAGAAACAACACGACTTGAATGTAGTACCTATGTTTGCAAATAAAACATTTTGATTTGATTGGAAAATAATTTATTAAGATTAGTTAAGTGCTGTGAATTCTATTCGAAAAGGAGGGAGGAGGATTTTTGAAATTTTGAACGTGCTCCACGGTTGCAAATAGTTGAGAAAAAATTAAATTAGAAACATTATTGAATATACAATAATCTCACGTTAATACGAAAATCAAATATCCTGTAATTTGCAATTGGCCAATGTTTAATGCAATGGACTCTCCAATAGGTATTATTAAGCACTCTACACACCGAACCCGCTCACCTGCCGACACAACCCGGCTTTGTGTAGGACATTTTATTTTAATAAAATCATCTATAAGGTCGCACGACAGTCGGCAATTTCGGTGTGTAGAGTGCTTTAGGATAGAGCATAGTGACATGTCCAGTAGTGAGTGCTTCTATAAGCGGTGAGAGGCCGAACCAGCGAATGAGTTACTAATATATTGACCTGCGCGTTTTATTCTTGACTCGAGACCGCCAAGCAGGCCCTGAATGGTGTAAATACCTGTTTCACATTAAACCAGTTAACGGCACTAACATGACTGTTATATAATGGGTATATAGGCTCACAACATATGTATATGAATCTAACGTTAAAACAGTTAGTGTTGAAACACACCGTGCGTTATTAAGAAGTGACATACTTCGAAAAATATTGAACTTAACTGCAAAGCGTCCCGATTTTAAATGCTTGCATATCGATTTCAGGGACGGCATTAATAAAAAAAATGAATACCCTCACTTATTAATGAACTTTTATGTGTATTAGTTTACATACATACATACATAGCATCACGCCCGAAATCCCTAATGGGGTGGGCAGAGCCACAGGACTACTTGTGGCCACGTTCGATTAATTAGTCCTAAGATGGTATGATGAACCGTATGGTGACAGGTGATCAGCCCATCGCCCATACAGACAGTCCACCATGTTGGAGAGGACCCGTCCCTTAGTCGACTTTTACGACATGCCAGGATGATAAGCATCTGCACGCATTCTAAGCTATTTCTTCACTCCCAGTGCAGCAGAGGAGTATTAGTTTACAGCAGATAATTAAATAAATTGAAGGAGTGTCAGCTCAGTACTGAGGGTCACGTAGAGAACGAACAAGAATTTAGCTAGACACCCCCTAAATAGAAACTAGCTCTGATTAAAACCATATTCTAGTGTTCTAGGGCCCAATTCGACCAAAATAAAGTAGGTCTTAGGCTGAAACATAATCGGGCGCGCTTCTAGGTTTATAACTATTTGTCTAGGTAGCTAAATGCTAATCTAGCCAATCTAGTCAATATTTTTTGTGTATGGTATGTCTTGATTGGCTGGTTATAGTTAGATATACAACGTGTTACAAAATACATCATATTTTTTTTTTATCGAAGCCAAAAATTTTGTTAGGTTAGGTCTTTTAAAATTTTTGTCACTCCGCGAATTAGGTAGAAATGTAGGTACATTCTGCGTAGTTTACTCTTTAATTTTACTGAAATAGGGTTTGCACATCAGTGAAAATAATAATATATATATATATATATATTTTAATATTGTGTATCGACTCGTTATAAGGCCCCATTTAACCTCCTTTCGGATTTACTGGTAGTTTTGTAACATCCTGTATAGTTATTTATTTAATGCCAAACTACCCACAAACTGGCCACAGAGTACTAAGGGGTACAAACGGTATATTCAGCCTAAACAAAGTTATGTTTCCTTATCTAATGTAATGGTTTTGTTGTTACTCACTTCTACGGACTGACGGTACTGCTCCATCATATTCTTGCTGGCGTCAAGTTCCGCCAGTTTCTTCACCACCACGTCCGCCACATTCTTCTCCGTTAAGTCTATTTTGTCTCTGGAAATAGCGATGAGAATCGTTTAAGGGGCGCTAGCGGTTACGGGAAAATTTGACGAGCGTTAGAGGTAGCTCTTGAAGATGCAGGCTTATTCGACGAGTAGGGAAGATTTAAGATACAGTTAGCCTAAAAAATATCAACGCGTTTAAGTATGACACCATGTCACCTCAAGTCGATATATGATGATTTTAAAGTGTCAATGAATTTCCAACTTCGTCAGCTGCATAAAAAAATAAGGCTCAAAATTAAGAAACATAGTAACTCAACTTTGAACTTTATTTCATTACAGTAAGCTGTAAGTTGATATGTTAAGAGTGCAACGAATCACCCTACTATACTTAAATATCCTGGGTACGGCTACAAAACGCAACCATACCCCCTACTGTATTGGAAATATCCGGGTCTGAAGCTCTAAAAGCAACAAACCGCCTAATATTCTATATGTAATTACTGAACCTAGCCTAATCTAAAAGAATACTAGCCGGAGAACCTAACTCTAAGCCTAAGTAAACTAGCTACTGGACCTGACTAAATTATTCGGATATATTTACTACAATGCCCTATCTACAGTTTATTTACCTAAATTAAACTACTGAAGTTTGGCTGAGTTTTGATTGAAAGGTTGGCCTGTGATCATTCTAGTGTGTATAAAGTAGGACCCCAAGTTATGAACCGTGGACAGTATCCCAAATTCTTTTTATGGAGAATATTATCTTTGAGTTCGTAGAATGACTTTGTGGAAAAAAAAAAGGTTTTTATGAAGCTATTATGCTTAAGAGAATTAAACTAATTAAAAAAAAAAGTATTCTTATATTATTGTCGAATTAAATCCATATAGTAATATTTCATAATTTAATTAATGCTTTAATAAATTTGTGTATGAGCCGGTAGTCAGTTTATTAACAAACTATCGGCACAAGAGGAGTGTGAACCTACGGCTTTTCATAAAAAAGGCGATAACGATTTCCACCCCTTGAATGTGAACCGATGTTCATAATTTTTTGATAGGTTGTCAGTCAGAACAAAATCTAGGTCTGTACGTTTAGATTTTTTCACTATAATCTTTAAATTCAGTTTTATTGTGGTATTCTCATACAAAACTGATTTTAGCATTATTTGACTTTCTTGATCTTTAATCAAAATTCAAAAAACGTATAGACCTAGATTTTGTTCTGACTGATAACCTATCAAAAATTGGTTAAAATCGGTTAACATTTAAGGGGTGAGAATCGTTATCGCCTTTTGTATGAAAAGGGTGATTTTTGCCGTTGGTTCACAGTCCTCTTAACTTAGAACACCTCCTTATGCAGTTGTTCACGTTTATAATTTATCGACACATTTTTATAATTATGTCAAATTGAGCGACACAATACTATACTTATACTCTATTCCTTTAAGTAATTGATTAAATGTAAACAAACTAACCCACGTGACTCAACTAATCCAGCCAATCCAGACAATCTTTTTATCTATGGAATGACTGGCTGGTGAGCTCAGCCACGTGAGTAGGTTCGTTTACTTACATTTAGTTAAGAGGACTGTGAACCAACGGCAAAAATCAGCCTTTTCATACAAAAGCCGATAACGATTTCCACTCCTTAAATATTAACCGATTTTGACCAACTTTTGATAGGTTGTCAGTCAGAACAAAATCTAGGTCTATACGTTTTTTGAATTTTGATTTAAGATCAACAAAGTCAAATAATCGCCGAAATTAGTTTTGTATGAGAATAATAAAACAACAATAAAACTGAGTTTATTGATTATAGTGAAAAAACCAAAACGTTATGACCTAGATTTTGTTCTGACTGACATTCTAACAAAAATTGTTCAAAATCGGTTAATATTTAAGGGGTGAAAATCGTTATCGCCTTTTGTATGAAAAGCCGTAGGCTCACACTCCTCTTAACTACCTAAAATAATAGAGTATAATATAACTATTTTAGCTTAGCCTAAATTAAGCTCCTACTTATACCTGACTAGGGATTGTAGAATACCATTCATTTAGAAGTTTGCTTGTTGAATTTGTAGAGGCTCGCGAATGTTGTTCGGTGTCCGACGCTATTTTGCTTTCGCAAGGTGAGCCTCCAACAAATTTAATTTAATAATTACTTAAAACATATATTTTATTTCGACATATGTGAATTGCGTTTGAATAATAGGATAGTTAAGTTTATTCCAAATTATGTATCGACTATTTTTCTTAGGCATTAAACATAACCAGCGCCCGAAACGCGCGCCCCGGGCGCTGCGTGCGAGGCGCTCAGTTACTTTATATGGAATAGGGATGTTTCCTGGGTAAAAAAATAATAATTTTAATTAGTCCGTCAGTTAGATTATCAAAATATATTGAACACGTATTTTTTGCTTTATCAAATCAATCAAAATTGACAAAGATAACGCGCATCAAAGTTCGGGACTGGGGGCTCGTGACGTAGTAAAAAGTGTGCAAAGTCGTGACGTCACGCGGAACTTCAATGCACTATATCCACAGTATGAAGAGACACAGTAGTCCGACGCCTTTGATCTCGCGGTAAATGCCGACAACGTCTGCATAGTTTCGAAACGGCGTATGTACGCTAGGGTTGTCACAAGTAAACCATAATTATATAAATAATTTACCTATTTATTTATTTCAGCCGAACGTCACCATCATCATTATTATTAACCACTAGCTTTTACCCGCGCCTTCGTGCGCGTCAAATCGTTCATCGCTTTAACCTGGGGAATAGTGCTATTTTTTTCAGGATAAAAAGTATTCTTTATAACTCTTCGATTTTCCTACTGTCGCTGTGCCATAAATCACAAAGAGGATAAACGAATTGAACGCGGGCGGAGTTGCGGGCAAAAGCTCATTTAATTATACTTATTTCTTCTCACTAGGTACTACTTTTCTACTAGAAAGTTCCATGAAGTTTACCAGGTTCTATGAGGTTTTTAGAATGTTCTATGAAGTTTCTAGGAGGTTCGATGAGACTTTATAGGGTTCCATTAGAATTCTAGAGTTTATGATGGAATTACTTGAAGGTTCTTTGAAGTTTCTAGAAGATTCTATGAGGTTTCTTAAAAATTCCACGAAGCTTCTGAAACGTTATATGGAGATATCTAGAAGGTTCTATTAAGTTTCTGGAAATTTCTATGAAGTTTGAAGAAGAAGTTTCTAGATAGTTCTATGAAGTTTCTTTGAAGTTTTAAGAAGATTCTATGAGCTTTGTAGAAGTATCCCTAAAGTTTCTAGAAGGTTCTATGAGTTTTCTAGAAGATTCCATGAAGTTTCTAGAAGGTTCTATGGGGTTTCATAAAGATTCCATTAACTTTATAGAAGATTCCATGAAGTTTGTAGAAGGTTCTATGGGGTTTCATAAAGGTTCCATTAACTTTCTAGAAGGTTCTATGAAGTTTCTGGAGTTTTCTATGAAATTTTAAGAGTACGAATAATTTTCTAGAAGGTTCTAAGAAGGTTATACAAGATTCCATTATATTTCTGGAAGGTTCTTTGAGGATTCCAGAATTTCAAGTAACAGAAACTTTATTTGAAATTCTGGATATTTCTTTGAAGTTCCTAGAACGTTGTGTGATGTTTTTATGTCGTTAGGACTATGGTAAATCAATATTTTGATTTAGTAATAAATAACAATATAAATATGGCATGCGCGAGCGCGAGCCGACAGCCCTTAAATACAGGTCCCATGATACGAAGGCCAGTATGGGTCGCCCCCCGTCTAGACGGCTTCGTCGGACCTCTGTGTCTAATATCTTTACTCTGTGATATATCTTCGTTATGTTTTGTTCAATTGACAAAAGAAAAAATACGTGGTCAATAGTTTTTGATAATGTAAATGACTGAGAATAGATTATTCAGGAAACTAGCCTATTGTTCGCAGCGAATGATTCGCGTTTCGCGCGTCAGACGCGTTTTTCTTTTTGCGCCCGAGGAGCTTGTATGCAAATTTGTACAGGTTTCGGTTCGACGAAACATATCAAGCGTTCAATCCGCGCCGCGAATGATCCTCGTGGTGGGCGTTCGCCCGCCCCGCGTTTTCGCGCTCGACGTGCTCGTGTGCAAGTTTGCAGTGTTGCCAATTCTTAAATGAAAAAGTTGCTAGAGTACGCCTAAAAGTTGCTTAAAAGTGGCTAAATATTTTTGAACGTAGCTAAAAAAAGTTGCTATGAATATAAATGAGTAAGGAAATAAAGCTACTTTAATTGTTAAAGCTGAAAAGATGTTAAATTTAGTAAGAAAATCGCTAAATTGGCAATAATGCAAGTTTGCATATTTTGTTCGACGAAACATAGCAAGCGAAATGAAACGCAAATATGGTTATTCGCGTCTCGTTTCGGGCATCGGTTGTTTCATGCCTTAATTTAAAAACATATTTTTCCAAAATTGAACCATTCTCTTCATATTATGATACTGAATGCATCGGGCAGAGGTCATTGAAAGTCATCATTACACTACTGTCCAAATTAATATTTCACTCAGGCCGGTTTTTTATGAGAAAACGCCAATTCAAGTTCGGTATCAGCCTTAAGCGTAATATAATACGAGCATAACCCTTTGACCGCCACAGTCGGCTGTGGCCGTCGGCAGTTTCCCCTGCCCCTGACGCTACGATATGCCGTTTTTCTTATATTTTCGTCGGCTACAGCCGTCGACGAGCGCTCGTGGCACACTTTTTCGCCGTTAGCCGTGACGTTCAAAAGGTTAAGCGTGTATGCGGGTAGTTACTTGAGGGCCGCAGCGAGCCGCGCGGAGTCGGCGTCGTCGGTGCCCTTGGCGGCAGCGGCGGCGAGGCGCAGCGCGCGCAGCAGCTCGCTGAGCCGGTTGTCGAGTGCCAGCACGCGCTCCAGCAGCGAGCCGCGCTCCGCGTCCTCGGCCTCGGAGCGCTGCCGGTGCGCGATGGCGGCCGACAGCGTGCGCAGCGACTCGCGCTCCGACGACTCCGGCTCGCCGCACGACTCGCGCTCCGGCGACAGCTCCTCGCCGCTCCACGCGCCGCCCGCCTCCGCGCCCGACCACCACTCCTCCGCGCACTCTGCACAGACATCACGGTATCACGGTCAACCAAATAATACTGCTACATACAGAATACCCATACGTTCAGTCTCACTCACTCGCTACGCTCGTTTGACGCAAGATTAACATATACACATACTGGCACGCGTACAGACGTTATCTCGCTAATGTAGCAGTATACGTATAAAAACAATACGCGTATTTTGTACGACGTGGCAGCATTTTTTCATACACTTATATTGAAACTAACTTTAGCCCGCGACGTCGTTCGCATGGAATTCAGTTATAGTTATTCCGTCCGGAACTTTGTAATTTTCCGGGATAAAAAGTATCCTATGTTACTTCTAATACCTCCAATATGTGTGCATGATGATCGGTTAAGTAGTTTTCGCGTGAAAGCGTAAGAAACTTACATTCACATTTATAATATTATAGGATTTAATAGATAACATTTTCTAAGTCATTTTCGGTCTCTCACACATATAACTTTTATTTATTTATTTATTTAAGACACACCAACAATAACATGAACAAAAACTTCTTAAATTTAAATTTACAGTTTCAGTCTATTTATGCACCAATTACAGGCGTACAACAGCATTTGTACGGTCTTAAAGACATACAGATAATAAATTTATGTCCAAATTTTAATTCTATATGCATATATAGAATAAACTATGTCTACCCAAGGCGAAGCGTGAGGGTAAGACACCGGCTTCATTCTCTCATCATTTCTCGTTCTAAACATTATATTATTACTCATTAAATTATCCATTTACTTAAAAAATATGTAATAGGTATGTAATTTTTATGTTAATACAAGAAGTTATTAATAATAATAATAATGATTGAGTTAAGAAATTATGCACCGGCTTACCCTCACGCTTCGCCTCTGATGTCTACACTTCAAAACTGTGATAATGTCGTGTCTTACCAGGATCAGTGACGAGACAGGGCTCCGTCTCAGAGTCCAAGAGGTCAGCGGAATTGTCGTTGTCGTCGGATATGCGCGAGCGGTCGTCCTCTGGCGCTGCTGGCGCGGCGGGCGTGGCGGGCGTGGACGCGTGCGCAGGCGCAGAGCGCAGCGCGCGCGCGACGGCCGTCAGCAAGCCGCCGCGGTCCGAGTCCGGCGATAGGGCTTCACCGCTGTCGCTGCGGCTGGAATATACACTTCGTTTTAAAGGAAATTCACTGGTTTTACTGTCGTAAAGCTTGCAAACGTTACAAGGCGTAGGGGGTCTTTCAAATCGTCGGAATCGTGTATCAAGGTTACGCGCTACGCTGCCAATCTGTAGCCCCGTCGCGTATACTTTTTTGACTCTAATGTTAGCAGCGGGGATCGCCCAGCTATGCGGACTGTATGATATACGGTCGTGCTACGATTCGCCACGGCTGATCAATAAAGATGCTGTTTAAGAGGAGTGTGAGGAGGAGTGACCTTTTCATACAAAAGGCGATAACGATTCCCACCCCTTAAATGTTAACCGATGTTCACCAATTTTTGATAGGTTGTCAGTCAGAACTAAATCTTGGTCTTGGTCGACTATTCGTGACTAGAGATGCAGCGGATATCCGGCTACTATCCGGTATCCGGCCTATCCGGCCATGATTTTACTATCCGGCCGGATACCGGATAGTGAGTCAGTATCCGGCCGGATACCGGATAGTAAAAACTTGGATCAGAAATACGATAAAACAAATAAAAGCCATCAGAAATAAACAAAATCAACGTCAGTTATTAAATTAAAACTTAGTTTCCTTTTATTTAAGTATAAAACTAACATGTCACATCACGTCGTGCACGTTCGAATATTCCCTACTGACGTAATAAGGCGCGTATTTAACCTCAAAGGGTCTCCCCGGCACTTACAATTCCTAACAAGTTAAAACTTGCTCGCCGCACGAAGGCCACGCAAGCTAACACAGCTTTAGAGATAGCTCGTGTGCAGCCGGATATCCGGTTGCCGGATATCCGGCTATCCGGTCAATGGCCATGCCAGATATCCGGTATCCGGTATCCGGCTAAACCACTATCCGTTGCATCTCTATTCGTGACAGGCAGGGTAAAAAAGATCTTCATTACCTTGACTTAACCTTTTGACCGCCAATCATGTCTGAGAACTAACACGAATTTCAACTTTAAGTCAAGGTAATGAAAGACATTTTTATCCTGTTTCCGCTGACGGCTGCAGCCGACTGGGGCGGGCAAAAGGTTAAAGGTGAAATTCGTGTTAGTTGTTAGACATGCTTGGCGGCGGTGTGAATACCTGAAGGCGTCGTTGTGGTAGACGCTGGGCTCGAGCGCGTGCCGCGGCAGCGCGTAGGCGCGCGCGACGGCGTCGGTGAGCGCGCGCAGGCGCCGCGCGAGCGCGTCCAGCGCCGGCGCCGCGCCGCCGCCGCAGCGCGCGCGCGCCGCCGCCGCCAGCGCCTCCTGCCGCCGCTGCTCGCACATGCGCACCAGCTGCCGGCACTCCGCTCGCCTGCCCCACAACACATCCAATATTATTACACTTTAGGATAATATGAAAAAACCGGTCGAGTGCGAGTTGGACTCGCACACGAAGGGTTCCGTACCATTATCTATAAAAAGGGGGAAAAAAAGTCTGTTGTGTGGGTATTTAATTATTTATTTTTATAGTGAATATATAACTTAATATTCTGTGAATATTTCAAGCGTCTACCTGTTGCCGTTATCAATATCGAGCAAAAACGAGCAAAAAGATCATGTTTGTTGTATGGGAGCCCCCTTAAATATTTATTTTATTGTTTTTTTAGTATTTGTTGTTATAGCGGCAACAGAAATACATCATCATAGTATAGGTTACTAAAATTCGGACTCGCGCACCGAGGGTTCCGTACAACGCCAATTTGGCATGGTCTCAACCAATCAATAATTATAGACTTATGTTAATGACATAAGAACTTTGACAATTGCAACGTTGGCAGATTGTTAAACTGCAGCAGTAATTTTCTGGTTTGATTTTAATATATTTTTCACATTTCCATAACAGAAAACCCTTGAATTAACATTTGTTGTCAGACTATGGAGTATAAACTAAAATCAGACCAAAGATAGCTGAATCTGAAGCCGTAACGGAAGTACAACTGGAACAAAATTGGTCTAAATCGTAAAATTCCTAGGGTATCAATGTATGGGGAGCTTCTCATGCTTAAATGTTTTTGATATTTTTATTATTTGCTAGCATTCATGCCATAACAACACATATTCTGTGAAAAATCCAACCGTCTTGCTCTTACCCTTGCTGAGCTAGAGGCGGAGGACGGCCGGACGTTGTAGGCTCAGTAATAGCATAGTATAAGAGACAAAGTAGGTTATCTTCATACAAACGCACCGCGCGCGGCTTGTATGTGTGCCAAAGTACGTTTGTTGTAAGTTTGTACGAAGATAACCTATTTTGTCTCTTTATACTATGGTAATAGGGTCCCGTTGATCCCTTCAGGCACAGAACCCTAAAAACTGAGTCTATTTGACTGTGTTTACTGACCGGCGCTCGAGGTCGAGATGCGCGCGCGCCAGCTCGGCCTCGGCGTCGCGCAGCGAGTCGCTGAGCGCGCCGGTCTCGGCGGCCAGGAAGTCCTGCATCTCGGCCGACTCGCGCTCCGCCTCGGCCAGCCGGGCCTCCAGCACGCGGGCCGACTCGCGCGCGCTGCACGCCTCCTGCAATTTACATTGCAATTAGACCAGTTCCAAAAGGATCCAGTCGGCAAGTGTAATCAACCAAACCTGACCTTGACCTTATGACCAGTGTGACACCTTAAAAAGTACACGAAGGCCACAGTCATATATATTATGTAAGACACACACGCGCACACACAAACACACACCCGGTATGGAAGAGCGGCACCTCCTAGCACAAGTATGAATATACTTAAAAGGAGGCTCCGGCCACCATCTTATGTAATACATAATAGTAAGATACTGGAAATAAAATAATTTTGAAGTTTGAATGTATACATGACAAAAATCGATTCAAAAATAGATTAATTAATTTAAAAGTGCCATTACATGAGCAACTTTTTTATGGCAATGTGTGGCCGGCAACTATAGGCTATTCCTCTAACGTACGAAGTTAGAGTAAGACAGCTATAGTTGCCGGCTATTAATTTCCGTGAAAAGTTGCTCGTGTAACTGCACTGCAAAGCTATAAACTTATCTGACCATGACCACCCTATTCGACTAAAAAAGGCTGCGTTCAGCACCTGACACGCCCGAAAATAATACAGTTCGAATAAATAATAACGTTGTCTCACTCGCACTCGCAACGGCTGTGGCTAAAACCGAGCATTGCCGAAGTGTATTATTTTCATCCGCGTACCTGCCGTTCTTCGCTGTGTTTTTAGGATCGTAAATTCGTAACACGATCCAGAACCATCGGACTAGGTTTTCAAAAGCAACATTTTAACAAATATTTTATGTATCCATTTTGTCCGTCTAACATTTCATTTTCGAATAAAATTACCTTTCAACACATTTTTAACAATAAAAGATAAAACAGTATACAAAACAATGAACAGCTTCAGTTACTGCTGTGCATAGTGTTTATGTTTTGGTTTTTATAAACCATATATAGCAGCTTTTTTTGCTCACTTCAAACGTGACTTGCTTATGACCTCTAAGATAAATCGTTTTGGCTGTTTCAACCTGTTTTAAATTTAAAGCGTATGCAAGTCAACCACGTACCTACTTTAGTAAGGTAAACGAGCTGTAATAATGTCAACTTATATCAAATATAACAAGTTTTTTGCCGTGACAGTGTAAGCGATGGCCATTCCATAAAATTCAAAGTTGTTATATCACACAATTTAAGTAAAAAAATACATCATCATTGATCGCCAACAAACTGCTCTGCAGTTTGGCGATATTTTTGTACATATTTAAACAGTATTTTTTTTCAATGTGTAGTGTAATAATAAAAAAACCGGCCAAGTGCGAGTCGGGCTCGCGCACGAAGGGTTCCGTACCATTATCTTTAAAAACTGCAGAAAAACACGTTTGTTGTATAGGAGCCCCCTTATAGTGGCAACAGAAATACATAATCTGTGAAAATTTCATCTGTCTAACTATCACGGTTCATGCGATACAGCCTGGTGACAGACGGACAGACGGACAGCGGAGCCTTAGTAATAGGGTCCCGTTTTTACCCTTTGGGTACGGAACCCTGAAAACATATGCAAGTTAGCATACAAAAGTAACTTTACCATGAATGATAAAGTTAATCTTGAATCCTATAATATCTAACCAACTCTGTGCAATTAAATATTTAATTTTATCCTTAATCTTCAATAAATGTATATAATAGCGTCGTGTTTTTTGTTCACTGGCGCGTAAACTGTTCATTACTGGAAAGGTACGTTGACGAACGCGGGCAACATTTGCGTACAGTACAGGCTGGTAGAAAGTCGCGGAAGTGGAAACGCGTTTTCTAACTATTCGCGCTAGGTCTATTCCTGGGGCGAATCTCGTTCGTTTTTATTGCGTGTTGTAAAGAAACTGGCTTTTAACACTATACCTACAGTAGATGCACAGGCCGCCACCTTAAAATAATCTTACTATACAACCCATGTTGGATCCAGGATTTTCGCCATTGGGGGTCAATGGCTCTAGAAAGTCTAAAATACAATAAATCATGTCCTCATACAATAAAGCATTATCCATATTATGACACATTGGTTTAAAACCGAACTTTTGTCTATTTGTCTCTTTAAAAAAAAGTGACTACATAACTTAGGCAATACCTTACATTCAGTTTTGTAATTTATGGATAAACCATTTTGTTAAATCAAATTAACTTTAATAACGCCTTACCAAATTATGGTTAATGCTGAAAATAACCGAAGTTGTTAATATTTTTTTCAGTGTGATGTCTTTCTCACTTAGGAGCATGACCCCCATCACCATTTCCCCTCCCTTAAATCCGCCCTTGGATTTATCCCCATTCAATATTTCCATGTAGTTTGTTGTGAATGTTCTTATTCATTTATTCATGGATTTGTTGCATAAAATTTTGCGAAAGTTTACATAGAATATTTTTCCAAGACTTGAGTAATTGTAGCTGTATTTAAATGTGTTAATCTACTATATAAAAATAAGTCGGGTTTTCCTTCCTGACGCTATAACTCCAGAACGCACGAACCGATTTCCACGGTTTTGCATTCGTTGGAAAGGTCTCGGGCTCCGTGAGGTTTATAGCAAAGAAAAATTTCAACAGAAAAGCGGGAAAATCTTTTTTCACATACAGCGCCATCTCTGATACATAGCTACACCAAACGAAATGTTACATAAAACGAAGCCATCTGGTGGCGAAACGGAGGTCGCCGGGTTTGCTAGTAAATTTATAAATACATCTGTGAAAACATTGTCTTTTGTTAATGCTTCCATCTCATTTATACAATCCCTTAGTTACCAATATATAAATATAACTCTATACCAAGAACAGCCGCTGCTAAAGAAACAATATGTCGTCTCATAAATGAAGTGTATTCGTCTTCTATTGAAGACTGCAGACTCATATTTCCTTAATATATTTTCTAAGGAATGTACGAAAGCGAAAGCCCGCTTATCTCGTGTACCTAATCCCTGTACTATACAAACTTATCTCTCTGTACGTATTATTTAAATTCCATTTATCTTAAGCCATTTCCTGTAAGTGACACCGGTCGAGTCCACCGGCAGCTCGAAGTAAAATCTTTAAACAGGACTGCTCTATTCATGGCAATGAGCACGCTATGGTTACACTAACAACTACGAAGCTTAGACTGTCTAAATTGAACACATTACATTCAAATTTACAGACCACCAAAAACGAATGAAACATAGATGATATGCAATATGCAATCATATCGTCTGTCTTCCTGGGGATTTAATTTTTACTTTTTATGTTTTTTTAAACATAAAAGTTACAATTTTCCAGGAAAAAATGGCAACACTGCAGTGCAAATGTACCTACAGTACGTGCGCGAGCTTCGAGGAATCTTGGGCTGCACTCTACCAGTACGAGTGTTGTCTTAAAGGAATGCTTATACTCATCGATGCCATTGCCGTTTCATTCATTTACTGCACAAAATTTTTAACGTGCGTTAAGATTCCTGGGAGCTCGCTCGCGGATAGTATGGATTCTGTCATCAATGTTGCCAGTCTAAA
The DNA here is from genome assembly GCA_947859335.1 of Tortricodes alternella. Taxonomy (NCBI): domain Eukaryota; kingdom Metazoa; phylum Arthropoda; class Insecta; order Lepidoptera; family Tortricidae; genus Tortricodes; species Tortricodes alternella. The sequence goes on from OX401976.1 coordinate 4,667,805, forward strand.
CCTGAAATTTAGTAACTTCTAGTTTTGTAAAAAAAGGCCTGACGGTCAGTTAGAACGAGACAGACGATGTAGTGTGCTCACTTGCTATAATTAATTAAACTTAAATGATATAATTAAACAAATTAAATATCTACACAGTAGCTGTAGAAAAATCTACACGCTTTATTGCTAGTAAACTTTTTATTGATATTTTATTAGTGTCAGTGGGGTCCGGTTAATGTACGACCAGATAATTCGCGACCACCCATACTACTAGTCACACCAAATGTATGGGTGGTCGCGAATTATCTGGTCGTATATTAACCGGACCCTGTCAGTGCTGTATTTTGATGAGCTTGGCAATATCACTTACGTGGTGTAGCCGGTCGCAGTGTTCTCGGAGCGCGTCTATGTCGCCGCGCTGCTTCGTCGCCAGCTCGCGCGCCGCGCGCAACTGCTCGTCCAGCGCGCGCAAGCAGCCGTCTGCGCCCGCGCCGGCGCCTGGCAACTCAATATTTTTTAATATATTGTATCAAGGGTCCACTGGTAGAGCACCACAAGGGGTATCAGATTCACCCCGGTTCAAATCCCATATAGTGGGAGAAGATGAAATGCAGTTGAGACTTTAAATAGTGATTTAAAAAACCGGCCAAGTGCGAGTCGGATTCGCGCACGAAGGGTTCCGTACCATTATCTATTAAAACGGCAAAAAATAATTAATTTAGTTATTTATTCTTCAATTGAATATATAACTAAATATTCTGTGAATATTGCAAGCATCTACCTGTTGCCGCTATCAATCTCGAGCAAAAACGAGCAAAAAAATTTCGTTTGTTGTATGGGAGCCCCCTTAAATATTTATTTTATTCTGTTTTTTAGTATTTGTTATTATAGCGGCAACAGAAACAGATCATCTGTGAAAATTTCAGCTGTCTTACTATCACAGTTCGTGAGATACAGCCTGGAGACAGAAGGAAAGACGGACAGACGGACGGAAGGACAGCGAAGTCTTAGTAATAGGGTCCCGTTGTACCCTTTTAATATTGTTTAGGGTGAATCTGATATCTTTTGAGGTTACCTCTGGACTGCTTGACACAATTTCCTGGCAAACACATAGCAAAAATCATGTGGATTGACAGCGCTGCCAATTTTCAATGAAATGTAACATTAAAAAACAAATACACGCGTCGAATTGAGAACCTCCTCTTACGGTTTTTTTGAAACGGTTAAAAAGAAAACCCAGCCTGATGAGCTTTATTTATTTGTTTATTTATTACATACATACATAGCATCACGCCCGAGATCCCTAATGGGGTGGGCAGAGCCACAAGACTATTTGTGGCCACGTTCGATTAATTAGTCCTTAGATGGTATGATGAACCGTATGGTGACAGGTGATCAGCCCATCGCCCATACAGATAGTCCACCATGTTGGAGAGGACCCGTCCCCTAGTCGACTTTTACGACATGCCAGGATGATAAGCATCTGCACGCATTCTATGCTATTTCTTCACTCCCAGTGCAGGAGAGGAGGTTTATTTATTATTTGGTTGTTAAACCAGAACCGGTTCTACACTGAGTGCACTATGAATGACATTGATATTTTTTTATAGTTCAATTCGAATTCTATTTCCTTTCTTCTTTTTATAGCTACTCATGAGATCAAATTAAGTCAATGGCGATGATCGCATTCTTTACAGCACGATCTCTCGTGAAACCTTGTAACAATTGCGATACACTTTGCAGCTATTGTAGTCACATATAGGTTCCTTTCACTGAACCGATGCCAAACTGTTTGGAAACGAACCATGTCACGAGGCAAGATAATCGTTGACCTGTGAATGTTCCACAAGCATTTACCTTAACGAACAAGTAGAAGAAACAGATTCTCTGCATCTGCAAATTAGTTAGTCACATACGGCTACGTCAAGTCTAATATAGAGGATATAGGGACGGGGCTAAGCGAAACTCCACCTAGTAATTCAGGGGGTTATCGCCGCCTTGAGCTAAATTAGCGCAGTTAAAAAACTGCCACATCTGATGATTAACCTTTTCAACGCCAACGACGGATATATCCGTCAGGGTATACAGGGTAAAAAAACCCTTCATTAGTTTGACGTAAAGTTGAAATTCGTGTAGTTCTCAGACATGCTTGGCGTTGAAGTAAAGTGTCAAAATATGGTTTGCCCATGGTGTGTTGTACCTCCATTACCAAAAATGGTGAGGGGACTAAAGAACATTGCATTAAAAATATCAAATAGACACGTGTCTTTTCATTCTTTCGTCATAGAAACGAGCTATGGGCTAAAGCAAAAAGTTAAAAAGTTTAGTTAGATGATCTTGGCTCTTATGTTGTATTTCAGATATGCTACATAAACGTTTTGAAATTTGTATTTTTTCTTTTTATAATTTTAAGAAGTCTCGTCAACATATTATGTAGGTATACGTATATCACAATAGTAGTTTATGCAACGGTTGCATAATGATAGGCCTTAAAACACTAGTGCGGTTTTCATGAAACGAGCCGATAGGCGAGTTTCATAATAAGATCGCACGAGTGTTTTAAGGCCAAATTATGCAGAGTTGCATACATAACTTTATCTACACACATATTATAAATCCTCCATGATGTGTTCAGAAACAATATTTTCTGGCAACAAGTTATTTGTTACAATCGTGGCTGCATTTACGATATCCGGCGGAGTTTTCACATCGTGCTTGGAGTCACTACTATTCATATTTTCAACTAAAATGTAAATTACAAACAACTGATTTTATAAAATCAACAAACAGACAAATGACAACAGTAATAATGCTGGTGATTTCCTACGGTTTTTGAATACATTATGGAGGTTTTATGATATGGGTGTAGATAAACTATGTAATGTTTGTACGTTGGTACGTAGTGTCTCGGGTCTTACCGGCTCCAGCGAGCTCGAGCAGCCGCTGCGAGTTGCGCTCGAGGTCGGCGATGGCGGCGAGGCGCGCGGCGCGCTCGGCGGCCAGCTGCGCCTCGGCGCGCTCGCGGCGCGCGCGCTCCTCGCCCGCCGCCGCCGTCGCCGCCGCCAGCCGCGCCGCCTCCGCGTCGCGCGAGCTCGCCTGCACGCCGCGGTGGCACCGGCTCACCTCGCGGACACTGCCCGACACAACACCTGTTACCTCCCGTTCCATCACCAACCGAATTCACACAAGTCGCAGAGATCCTTACCATTCAATATTAGGCGTGATGCCGGCTAAAGCCGATTCCACGTCCGTTCCTAATAGCACCGTTTGGGAAATCTTCTCAGCGTAGATTCGCACCCGCGTTTTTGTCGTCGAGCGCGTTGAGACCGAGCGCGTGATTGTAGGCCTCCTGGATGTTGGCGGCGTGACTTCATGTTTGGGAGAACCCTCCGGTTCGCCGTTTTCTCGCCTCCGACGCGGCAGCGTGCCGTATTTGTCGGCCGCCACTCGGGCCGCGTTGGCGTCCGTGGGGGTTGTCAGCCGGGGCCCGTTCGACGGCCATCTCTTTTCCTCGCTCGGCGAGTTGGGCGTTCTGCATCGAGCGGCTGAAGTCTTAGTGGGTTTCGCGCGCAGAGCGGGGCTCTCACGAACGAGGTTCGGCAGTTCACCGGTGGGACGGATTCGCGGCTTTGGCGTGAGCGGTCGGGGTTTTTCGGGCGGAGTCGGTTTCTCTCTACTTCTAGCGCGTTCTCGCGTGGCTAAGTTGGGTCCTCGGGGCGCTGTCACAGGGCGGGGAGTAGAGGAGCCGAGAGGCGAGTTGCGCTTTGGTTCGGTGACTGTTACGTTGACACGACGACGCGGGCGCGGCGGCGCGCCGGCGACCGACGAGCTTTCCGAGCCACAGCCGGATCCGCAGGACACGACGCTCGACGCACACGAGCGCGACCCGCCGCCGCTGCTAAGGGCGCGCCCGCACCCTTCCACCCCGCTGTCGCTGCCGGCGGCTCCCAACACCAGCTCGTCACCGGCGGGTAAGCTGTCTAAATCTCCCAACGACCGCGCATCATCGTTCACTTCACACGGCTCCTGCTCCGCTGAAGATTCAACCGTAACATTCTTGTTGCAGTCGTCCACGAATTCTAACACCACTCCACTTTCGTCATTATTGACAATAGTGCTGCCACTGGTCGCGAGCCCTTCGCTGTCTGTTGACACGTCACATCGGTCAGCGACGTCCCCGGTAGACAGGATTTCGATCAAGGGTGGATCGCGGTCCTCACTAGTGCAAGTTGTGCCTCCTTCTTCCATTACTACTACTAATTCACATGATCTGTAACAAAGTATAAGTCTGTTAGAAAAAGACAATCGTAAGGTATCGAGTAATAAGTAAGGAGCAGCGCTGCGGGCGGTGAATTGTTTCGGTGCGCCCCGAGGGAATTTTTTGTTGATAGCAAATAAATATATTTCAATATCGATCAATTATGAGAAGTGTGAACCTACGGCTTTTCATACAAAAGGCGATAAAGATTTCCACCCGTTAAACGTTAACCGATGTTGACCAATTTTTGATAGGTTGTGAGTAAGAACAAAATCTAGGTCTATACGTTTTGGTTTTTTCACTATAATTAATAAATTAAGTTTTATTGTTGTTTTAGTATTCTCATACAAAACTAATTTCGGCGATTATGACTTTGTTGATCTTTAATCAATATTCAAAAAAAAGTATAAACCTAGAGTTTGTTGTGACTGAGAAATTTGTCAAAATCGGTTAACATTTAAAGGGTGGAAATCGTTATCGCCTTTTGTATGAAAAGGCTGATTTTTGCCGTTGGTTCACAGTCCTCTTAACAGTCACAACAAACGGTTTAACATCAACTCAGCCTAAGACTAAATTAATATATGTGTGACCCACACCATTGATCAAATATTAAATTTTAAGACAGCTTTCAAATACTTAGTTTTGGCACTAATCCCCTGTTCCCAAGCGCTAATACAATTTTTTATATGTATTTGGTGTTGAGTACACGCAACATCAAAACATATATATACCATTCTCTCGGAAGACAAAGTAGCATATTAATTCCCGCCACTCACAGTGATCTAGGTAATCTAGGAGTAATTATTATAATTGAGCCTGCATACCATTTGCTTATAATTAGTTTCGCGTACCCACTATATTAAATAAATACTTTCCAGCCAATGACGTTCGTGTTTTACAAAACCACGTTCTATGGCTTCGTTTTGTAATATCATCGCAGCAGTGAGAAGTTACTGTCAGCAGACGTTATATTGTACGAGTAAACGTTAATACGTAACTAAATACATCGCTCCACATTGTCTTGCTACTTACGTTTCTACAAGCAATGACCTATTGAGGTAGTTTTGGTGTTGTTATCATTCATATTAAAATATCTAAAAACCTACTACGCATTCCCTTAAGAGGACTGTGAACCAATGGCAAAAATCACCCTTTTCATACAAAAGGCGATAACGATTTCCAACCCTTAAATGTTAACCGATTTTGACCAATTTTTGATAGGTTATCAGTAAGAACAAAATCTAGGTTTAGGTATACGTTTTTGATTATTGATTAAAGATCAACAAAGACAAATAATCGCCGAAATTTGTTTTGTATAAGAATACTTAAACAACAATAACACTGAATTTATTGATTATAGTGAAAAAACCAAAACATAAGTAGACCTAGATTTGGTTCTGACTGACAACCTAACAAAAATTCGTCAACATCGGTTAACATTTAAGGGGTGAAAATCGTTATCGCCTTTTGTATGAAAAGACGTAGGTTCACACTCCTCTTAAGTCCAGTATTTATCGAATCAAGTAGTTAGAAAAAAAGCAGTTTCCGAACATAATTTAGCTTGATTGTTCGCTTTAAAAAGCTAGGCATTCCATAGAATGTCAAGTGGTGAAACCAGTAACAATGCGCAAAACCTAGGTATCGACGTATTGCGGCGCGTTTCTCTAAGAAACAATACACCGTTCCCATGGACGGAGGCTGCCCGAGCGGCCTCGTCGGCTATTCATACTGCCATTACACCTCAATGTTTTTCCCCTTCGACATAAAATGTATTCCTATTATGTATGTATGTAGTATACGTTTAAAACATGAATTGTTATTAAGCAATAGATGGTTAAATCGCCAACTCATTTACTTTTTCTTACTAAGTAAATATTAGGCCGTTTACCTTCAATAATTAATCTGTAAGATAATTTATAATCAGATACTAACGATTGTTAAGAGTCCTATCTGAGTAGCAATTGTGACACTATCCGACAACTAGCTATTCGCGATAAGCCGCCTTCTCGGTAGATACAATACATGTATGTATATTCATTATTGCATCAAATTGAGATAGAGCATAAGAACGATAGGCTGGGGGGTCAGGTCAACGCTCCGCAATCCATACGCGGTAATAACCTGCCTATTTAAATACAACTTTGGTACAAGTAACACCCACTCGGAGGTCTTCTATTCAATTCGTCATGGTTGCGAACGTCGACCAGCCGTCTGCGCACCCACTTGGTATTAATCATATGGTTATTTTTACCAGCGTTAAAGCACGCGGCGTTGTGGCGGCCATTAATTAAGCAAGCTAGAAAGGCCACGGCGAAGGTCTCAAGCCGATGCCACTGGTCACGCTTCACGTAAAAATTGATCAGGCAAGATAGAAATTATTGTATATTCTCAGAGAATATGTTTGGCTTAAATCGTGACCTGCACCGGCGATCCCTGGGTCTCGATGGGCGTACCTGCTGTGGTATATACTCAGATTTGTATAAAACTGTAGACATCATTGTTGACTTATATGTGTACTGATTTGAAAAATGATACCTCACCTAGTTTCTTGCCGGCTCTTCTCAGTAGAGGATTTTTTCCGAACCGGTGGTAGATTCATTCCTACCTAATCAACTCCCAACTTCATAAGAGCTTGTGAAAGCCTAAATTGAATAAAGATAGTTTGACTTTGACTTTGACTAGTACTCCTCATAACTTAAAAAATAAATGCCTCCCCTTGCCGTGTCTTTGAATCATTCTTAACCATATCTCTTACACTACCGCAGAAAAATAGATCTCGTGGTTATCCATTGTGGTTTATGCGAAAGATATTTTAGTATTTTACTACTGTGCGGGAGCTTTCATCTGATCCGATAACTAACATGCGGAATGCCGCTGCGATTTCTATTCGAAGTTAACTTTCGTAAGAAACCACATTGGACATTTTAAATAAACCTCTTCTTTCTGTTTAGTATTCTGAAAATAGCTGGATTGCATTTGCCAGCTAAAGTAATCGAGACACGTCTCGCTTTCAACATCGATTCCCACAGAAACGGATCCTTATTGAAAATGTATCCTTATTTGAAGTTAAAATAGCAGCATCTAATATTGCTTTCCTTTCTAACAAAGCCGATGTTATATATTTTACTGCAGGCGTGATCATTATCTAATCTACTGGTACATTGTTTAATTATCGCCGAAGGGATATATATCTTAAGAACAAAAGAAAGTCGTTGCCTACTCATTGAAACATGGCTTCCAAGCATTTGGCGAGTTTCCATATGTCACCGTCGGTTTTCGAGTAACACTAAGCTGTTGCAACACGCATGTAGGTTAATAGTCTATTGCTTACATTCAAACGTAAATAAACAACAAATTGCATCTTAACGTCATTCGCATAAGGTATTTCGGTACCAGCTCGGGATTCAAATGTTACTAATTAATAAACAGCAGTGTATTAAAGCTTTAGTGTTTTTCTTTTTATCTTTACCGAACCAAAGAACTTATGTCTCTTTACAGATAGATTAGTTGTTAGAATTGACGTTCCATTAGTAGTTTGATCCCCATCTGCGATTTCACATGTTTCATATGCTTCACAAAATACACACACTGTCTAAATATCATGCTCCTAGTTTCTTATAATATTCATATTCATCAGTATTAAACATTAATATACATGGATGACATTATGAGATAATCTCAAGACTAAACAAACAACCTTAATAGCTTAGTGACACCGACATCATATAGACGTCTTGACAGCTTCATTTGAAGAGGATCACATTCAGGCACATGTAAAATAAAAGCTATATGTGGAGACGTAACTTTTGATGCCATACAAAAATGTTGGTTTATGATCGTTTGTTGCTGCCGAGGAAATCGCATTTTAGACTTGAAAACTGTTAGGTCATCTATCCGGAAACAATAATAGAGCAATCATTTTCGACATTGTGATGATATGCATTTTGTAAACAATAATTAAAATGCGCAACGCTACTAACCACTATAATTTGGTGTGACTGTTTTAATAGATACCTATATTGCGCAGTAAGAATGAGAACACGATCACGAAACATCTTTTTAGGGTTCCGTACCTCAAAAGGAAAAAAGGAACCCTTATAGGATCACTCGTGTGTCTGTCTGTCTGTCCGTCTGTCACAGCCAATTTGCTCCGAAACTACTGGACCGATTGATTTAAAATTTGGTATACATATGTAAATTGGTGACTACAACACGGATGCGTAACGTAAATTAATTAATTTTGAACATGGGGCCCACTTTTGGGGGATAAATTAGAAAATTGCAATTGTGCAACTTACATCGTGTGACATATCAAATGAAAGGGCTTATTGTGAGGATCTTAAATGTATTTTCTTTTGAATTTTAAGTAAAATAGTTTAGAAGTTATTTAGGAAAATAGGTGAAAATTGACCACCCCCCCCCGCCCCCCCTTATCTCCGAAATTACCGGGCCTAAAATTTTGAAAAAAAATTGAAAAACAGTTCTTTACCTATAGATTACAGGAAAACCTATAGGAAGTCTATGGTATTTAAAGTAACATAGGAAATTTCAGTTAATCATGTATGGAACGGAACCCTCTCCACGCGGTTTCACTAGCACTTGACCGGTTGTAGAACTACAATCACTCACCAACATAAAGGTAATATTGCTCGCAAGAACCAGACTGATTGATGACTACAAAAACTACCAACAATATCAAGTGGGTTTGAAGATTTATTACCGGAGTCACAACACTTATCTTTATCAGTATCGCTATAACGTAAAAACTTTAGTGCTCAAGTTTTTTCTGGAGGCTGATCTCATAAAACGTCATTATAACCGCGAACATTTCTCAAGACGGTTACGGTACGTACACCGAGCTTTTAACAAATAAGAGTGTTAAATTAAGTATTGTAACATACATACATAGCATCACGCCCGAAATCCCTAATGGGGTGGGCAGAGCCACAAGGCTACTTGTGGCCACGTTCGATTAATTAGTCCTAAGATGGTATGATGAACCGTATGGTGACAGGTGATCAGCCCATCGCCCATACAGATAGTCCACCATGTTGGAGAGGACCCGTACCTTAGTCGACTTTTACGACATGCCAGGATGATAAGCATCTGCACGCATTCTATGCTATTTCTTCACTCCCAGTGCAGCAGAGGAGGAAGTATTGTAATAACTGGCAAAACCTCTAGTGAACATTAGGTATTTCCAATGTTCCAATTTTATGGCAGATACATGTTAAGCCGCATAAGATCATTGCTCCACGACTTTGAACACGACGGCCGGCGGACATGTTTTTGGCAATCGATTTGTTTATCCATTTGGCGATAGCACCTAAATATTTACTTTACACTGACCAACAGTGAGTTCTATTTACCAGAAAAATTACATACACATCACGCCCGAAATCCCTAATGGGGTGGGCAGAGCCACAAGACTACTTGTGGCCACGTTCGATTAATTAGTCCTAAGATGGTATGATGAACCGTATGGTGACAGGTGGTTGACAGGGAAAAATTACATTTACAAAGCAAAATATTCATACATTTTATGCTTCAGCTTCTGAAGGACTTGTGCATTTGAATTAAATAATAAAGCTTTGACGCGATTATATACATTTAACAAACTATTCCAATTATATTTATTATCATTTTATGCTTATTTTCAAAAACATGTCTACCATTAAAAGTTATTGGGTCGTATAACAGGGCACAGAGCTCATTGAGACATCCCCGAGGAGCCGGCACAAATTTCGAACAAGGCGAGGGTCGCTACCGTTATCACTAACTGTTACGACAGGCTAACAGTATTTTAATCTGGCCAACGTAACAATAAATTATTGAGTCTCAATGCGTCTGTTGTAATGTATTTGAGTTCTAACCTGTGCCCTCGTAAAGCTGCCAGGAGGCAAGTATCACAGCATTGTGCCTGTAGTGGTACAATGTGCTCGTTGCATGTAGAACCCTTGCTTACAACATTAGTGGGCAGACAGGGCGGGACCGGATACGAAGGGCTCGGTGCAATAAAGACTAGCGTGTCCATAGGGGAGTTGATTAGGTATGAAAACACTGCAAAGGAACCTAAAGTAAATTCATCCTTACTTGACTTATTTGTTAATAGTAGTTTATGCAACGGTTGCATAATGATAGGCCTTAAAACACTAGTGCGGTTTTCATGAAACGAGCCGATAGGCGAGTTTCATAATAAGATCGCACGTGTGTTTTAAGGCCAAATTATGCAGAGTTGCATACATAACTTTATCTACACACATATTATAAATCCTCCATGATGGGTTCAGAAACAATATTTTCTGGCAACAAGTTATTTGTTGCAATCGTGGCTGCATATTTCCGATATCCGGCGCATTTTCACATCACACACACTCCGAGAAGACTACTTACTATTCATATTTTCAACTAAAATGTAAATTACAAACAACTTTTTCTATTCAATTCAACAACAATTCTACTTTCGTTCAGCAAAACACCAACATGGCGGCGTCCTCCGTCAAGACCATTTTTTTAAAATCATAGACAAACGGATGAAGTCTCTATTCTCACGTCACTCGAGATCAAATATTGTGCAGTTTATTTAAAAAAACATACTGAATTGACGTTTCATATCAATAACTGTTTTAATATCTATGGATACTAGAATAGAGACCCACTTGAGTTTTGACAGCTGTTCCAAATTTAATCTCATTTCTTTACTAAAAACGATAAAGAAGTCATGTTATTTCTTTATCGCAGCACTGGTTTTTCCTAATTGGTTGTCAAAATGGTGGTCATTTCCTACGGTTTTTGATTAACCAATGGAGGTTTTATGATATGGGTGTAGATAAACAATTTTATAAACTCAAAATGTACCCTTTTTGGGTGATGCAGCTATTTCATCCTAAACTTCTAATTAGTCCGTCAGTTATATTATCGAAAAATATTGAACACATATTTTTTGCTTTATCAAATCAATCAGAATTGACAAAGATAATGCGCATCAAAGTTCGGAAGTGGGGGCTAATGACGTCACTTAATGGTGAAAAGTGTACAGAGTCGTGACGTCACACGGAACTTCAACGCACTATATCTTCGTCATTTTTTGTTTAATTGACAAAATAAAAAATACGTGTTGAATATTTTTTTATCATGTAAAAGACGGACTAATTAGATTTTTTTAGGAAACTAGCCTATTAAAGCATTCCTCGGTGAAAATTGGCAAAATAATCTGCAAAATATTATCTCCGGTTGCTTAATTTACGAAGAAATTGCTGTTTTAGCCAAAAATGGTAAATTGTGAGGTTAGCAACTTGTTTACCAAATAAGTAAGGATGAATGCACTTTAGTAATTATTCAATAATATTTCGGTTTATTGATGACTTGCAAAGATACCTAGTATAAATTTTAGTTTTCACTATAAAAGGCTTAATTATATAGCATAAGGAGCGTTTTGTAGAGTTCAACAAGTATCACTTCTCTGGCTCGCAAATGTCCTTCTACGGCTCTATGTATATATTATATGGTTATTTACATATTTATTGTGGCACCTTTACATATTGATCTTTACTTGGAAAGTTCCCTATGCCTATGTATGAAGTGCCGATTAAAATGCGCAAAGTTCTGACAGCAGTTATTAGCAGTGATGGGAAATAGGTGAGCTAAAATACCTATTCTTTACGAGAGGACATAATATGGAGTGGTTACAACCGGATAAAAGTATATATTTTTTGGATTCCGGGTATTTGATATTTATCCGGGCACTTGTCAGATTGGCGTATTAAATACGCCAATCTTACAAGCACTGACAATGAATACGAAAACACAGACTACATAATTGACCATATATTTCACATTTTCGGATTACTTATAATTTTAACTTTATGGCGGGAATGTTACCATTTTTACTACAAACTTTACAAACATTCTATAAGGAAAAGAATGTATGTTCAACATTACGGCTAGTATTCGCAGAGCCCGGATAAATATCAAATACCCGGAATCCAAAAAATATATACTTTTATCCGGTTGTAACCACTCCATATTATGTCCTCTCGCAAAGAATAGGTATTTTAGCTCACCTATTTCCCATCACTGGTTATTAGATATATTTTCATAATTGTTGGTAAGTTAACCAAGGTGTACATAATTTTCTACTAACGTGCCTGAACTATTGAATATTATAACATTTCCATCTGTTGCACAACAGTGAACTCTATAGAACAGCTAGGATATTTCATAGAACATGAAACGAAAGCTTGTATACAATTTAGCGTTAAAGGTTAAACATAATGTGGGCTAAGCTATTATACGGCATGTGCTGTAAAACCTGTTGTGAGAACCGATAAAGTTTTATAATTAAACTATACGATAATAAATTAATCTACATTGGTTCGCGATTAAAGCTTCATTATGAATTTATTATTATATTAAAATAATACTTAAAATTATTTATTTGAATGAGAAAGTTAAGGTTATGGTGCGAGTTCCCTACATATTTAAACATGTGATTTAGAAATTGAATGACGATATACGGTAGTCAAGTTCATTGCAAAACATAGTATCAAAGCACTCAACCGGATAAGGACCATTATTATTATTGCTCATTCTCTCCTTACAATATATTAATCATAATCGCCACACGGGCTACGTCTGAACATATAATCTATGCGACTCATAATTCACTTCTCATATCACGCAACGCCCGTGCGTTTGAAAAATTGGAAATTACGCGTACCCCACATTATTTACCGACCTCCCTCGTAATGGGGAGTTCGGATCCCACGCCTTAACGACCCTCAAAGACATTTATAAATATAATTCCGCAACAGTGTCAAGATTATTAATGATATCGTAGACATGCAAATAAATGGGCCATCGATTTTTCACCAAACTTGCCGCCAGCTTGAGCGAGGTGAGAGATTAGATAAATCGTTCAGTTCGAAACTCGCGTGTTTGTTATTAAAGCGAGCCGACAGTTATATTATTCGAGCAAACAACGGGTCCCCCGCAGTTACACCCTCGCTATTGCTTTACGAGATGGGAATGTTAAATTACCGCCATTCGATTTTGGGAATGAAGGTCTCATTCTCATTGATACCTATAATCGAAGTAACAGACATTGGAAGATTGGCGAGATATAGTTGATAAGATTGCAAAATGGAATGCGCCGTAATATTTTAACATCTGCGCAGGGATTATCCGAGTGTCTACAATTGAAACTGCTTAAACAGACGGCCAAGGGAACTACTAGTACTTCGTCGTACTACTCGGACGACGCTATAAGCAATATTGAAAGTAGTGCTGGCATTTGCGGTAAAACCAATTAAATGATCACACTAGTAGTACTACGTAGTCCGTTGTCCCAAAGCTAAGAAACTGTTGTATACGAATTCGGCTAGAGACCTACATAGGGATGACGCAATAGACCCATAAACCTCGAATACCTATCTATTTCTTATGCATCGGCTAAAATGTTCTTAAAAGATGGGAGATAGGGGGGCCCGGAATTAGAAAAATGCAAAATATTGAACTTTGTCAAATTGCTATTGGACGTAATAGCTGAGCCCCGAAAATTTCCATTAAAATCCAAAAGCCTTATTACTTACGAAGGTTTTAGAAGCATAGAGTATTAAAATGTCGAGTTGCCTGATTTCGCACATGCTTCCTAAAAACTTCGTAAGAAATGATCTTTTGTGTTAAATTAAAAGACCCACTTATGACATCCAATAGCAATTTTACGGATTTCAGATAGCTACCACGGCTTTTTTTTTCCTTTTTTTGTATTTCGGACCCCTCTATCTTTCAAGAACATCCTAGCCGGTGCGTAAGGAATAGGTATTCGAGCACTGTGGGTGAATGGCACTGGTGCCACACCCCTGCATATGAATTCCGAATTCATATACTACAGTTTTTTACCTCTGGGTCGACGGACAAAACGATTTCTACCGTATTTCTTTAAGGTTACTAGTATATTATCTGTGGTAAAAGCAACAAAGCTCTCAAAACGAATATGATTGTTGAATAAATTATAACTGTTGAAAGAAAGATAAGCAAAGATAGAAGTGGTTCGATAATGATTTGATTATTGATAAATATAACATGCCACTAAACGCTAAAATTTAATGATATAAAGAATAATATATTATTCTTTATATGATTTAATTTTATTAAGGTTTATTTATGCTTAAATGCTTTGATATATTAAGCTTATGCTTAATATATCAAAGCATTTAAGCATAAATAAATCTTAAATTTTTGCATAATAATTTTGCTAGGCCTCCTGAAATAATGTTTTAGGTAAATAATGGCCAAATTCACAAAAGCTGCTAAGCACTATCCGAGATTAATTTTTTAACTCTCCGTCTACCAGCAGCCCGTTTCATGAAGCTACAAATTACAATTTTACTAGAAAAAACTGGCAGCACCGATGATAAATCCCATACCCATTCTATTGCCTTGCAATGTTGCCAGCTTTTGCCTTGTCAAGCTGTTAATCTTTACATAATCAATGACATATTATAGAAAGACACGTTATATCCATACTCAACGCGTTTTAAAAACGTGACTTAGATAATTTTCTTCTTTTTTTCGTTTCTTTTCGGCCAGTGCAGCTTTAGGTGACATTTGACGTGCGGATATTACACATTAATTTGGAATATGGCGATCATGTATGAACAAAATAAATGCATTTGAGTAATTCTATTTGCGTTGAATGTATCTATAAATGAAATAAAGCGTCAGTTCTTCCTTTTCATTTTTTTGTAGAATTATGAACCGACATTTAGCTCAAGAATGACTTTTTTGAGAACATTTTCAATAGAACACGACATGTGTTACTCGGCCAAAAGTCCGCGCATGACTAATTGAAATGATCACAATTGGTTTGCTTTCTGGGTTTTAATATTTGATCTTGAAAGACGCATCTTTGGTTTTTTAATATCATTGTACATAATCGTAATTTTAATCAAAGATCAATTTGTGACTGCAACCATAAACAACTTTGTTTGTCCGGCCTAGAAAAGTGATTAGTGAGTGGGGTTAATTTTGATTTCACTGAATTACAAAATAATAAAAGAATATTACCTCCTATGCACGAAAAACATGAACGAAATTTGAACAATGCACACAGTATAACTCTCCTTATAAGCACACTTTCACAGTATAGCTAGTAAATAAATAATAATCTTCAACCATAATATATCGCATCAGCTGCTGAGAATTCGAACACGCGTCAATTTCCAAGACGGGCGCGGATGGAACTGTCAGACCGTACTAAATAAAAGACCGCGATGGCGGTGCCGAGAGGGGCGCGCGGCACTGCGTGTACAAAAACACAACACATGCTTCTGTCCCTAATACCAATTTCATATAAACGCACGTCGACCTTACATCGGCAAGGTTATAAGTCTTTACTGGGTAATCAACCCCGCAGCTGCACATGTTCGACACAAAAAACTAGTCGGTACTTGGAATGCTATCTTCATCAGAATCATGCACAAGATGAAGTGGTCTTGATTACTTCGGTTTAAAAATGCTATATAACTGTCAAAAACTTGCAGCTTTACAAGAAGGAGAATTAGCTTCGTTTTCAACTTATTCCCGAAGGGCATTTATTATTATTAGGTACTATTATTGGTTAACTGGGCCATATATGTGCCGCTTCGACCATTGCTGATCTATTGTGACATCGCTTTCTTTATAGTTCACTACTTAACCCCATTGCATCCAGGAAGTTTCAGATGCTTTGGGCAGATCTTGTATCTCTTCGGGGTGTATATTGTGTCGCCATAGGTGGATACTTCTATTGAGCATGAGTGGCCCACATGAGCAGAGGATGTGCATAGCTTCTTCTGTCTCATGAATCTGCACATTGTGTCTTGGCTCATGCCCATATTTAACAAGTGTTTGTTTAGATCGCAGTGACCAGTGAGTATTCTTGTCACTGCTCAAGTCTTACATCTTTTGAGCTGTACAAGTTCTTTTGATAGCTTGCTTTTGTATCCTTTGATTACTGCTTTCGAGTGTTTGAATCCTGCCGCGGACTTCCACAGCTCGATAGCTTCTTGGCTACACTTAGCGTTAAGCAAAGTGTATGCCTGTTGCGTAGTGATCCCGCAGAAGGGTTCAGGGCATTACAGGGCAGGCATTAGAACATATGAGATTGGATCTATAATTCGATCTATAATGACCTGCAAATTGGCAATACGTTCCGCTCGGGGGATTCAATATCGCGTGCAATCACCGAAGGCTGATCGGACGCGCAGACTCGGGGTTTCATCTTCATTCATGATAGCTGTATTCGCAATAACAGATTTGCCGCTAGACATTCTATTTGCATATGAGATGTTGGTTGTTATCACATTTTCTGGTCCGTCGAGCTCAATATGGTTCAATCATGAAATAAGTACTCACGCAAACATTCATATTTTAGCACTTTATTATTGTCAACATTCGCCAATTGACGAAACATCGATATTTTTTGCACGCAAATAACTACCAAATTAACGTCGAATGTAGAATGTTTGTTTTCATCACTCAGGAAATCCTAACTGACTGTCGAACTATGTTATTTTTATGTTGTAGCTACAATTGCCTTGATTTACGTTGAGTAATCTAATAAAAACGTTTTAGAATATGTAAAACAACTTAAAATGAATTCATCCATACTTGTCTTATTTGGTAAACAAGTTTCTAACCTCAAAATGCACCTTTTTTGGCTAAAACAGCTATCTTATACTAAGTAAAGCAATACTAGGTGAATTGGCAAAGTGATTTCTAAAATATTATCTCCGTTTGCTTAATTTATGCAGAAATAGCTTTTAGCCAAAAACAGGTGCATATTGAGGTTAGAAACTTGTTTACCAAATAAGACAAGTAAGGATGAATTCACCTTAACACATTGCCTGCCGAGTATACTCGTAGTTTTTCTATGAAAATTTTCGTAGTTGGCAGGCAACGTGTTAAATTAATAAAGACTGATGTTAATGAAACTGACACACTTAGATATGGATATTATGTAGAGATCGAATTAAAATCCATGCGCGTGGGAATCTAAGCAGGGTAATTAATTTCAACTTGGATGCAAAGTACCTACTACTGAAACAGTTAAAGGCCAATTGTTTGGATATTTATGACAGAGATTGGGCAGTGCTGGATAGAAAGTTAACCCGCTATTATTATGTTTAATACACTGCCGTTGTAACGAACAATGGACCAGCAAAGTTACTGCATGCTAATTAATCACTTTGGATTATTTTAATGACAAAATGTTGATCAAGTTATTTTGCTTTTCAATAATTCATTCGTATTTTCATCTTTTTAAGTGTATCTACCTATTATTAATACGTGATGTATGTTTTAGTAATGTGATGGTAAATACTTATTCGATAGGTATTCTACATGATTCTAAAAGTAAATACTAATAAATAACAACATACTATAAAGTTGAGATCCTCTTTCAAGCTTAGAATTAAACATACATGGGTCAAAAATATTAAAAGACTAATGTTCTCTACGTACCTACTCAAAATAAACATAACTCTCCTTTTTGCTCCTCTGCAGTCGCATAAAAATAGAAATGATGTATACACAATAAAAACCATGCCATATTCCGAACGTTGTACCGGAACATGATTAGGCATATTTCCGCAGACGTCAATATCCTGTCTAGTCGAGATCGATCAGACAGGAAATTTCAATTTTCTTCACCTATCATGCTGCACTACCTACCCTTTATAACAAGAGGTCCGAGCCGCCTTATAGCGAAAGTAATGACATTAATAACTCACTTAATGAGCGGAAAATCAAAGAATAAGATCGTAAACAGTTGTGCCTATTTGAAATCATTGGATTTCCATTTGTCTTCGCTCGAGCTTGACAACTCTATTACCGAATGATTTGAAGCAGCAAGTGCAATCAGTTTTTGCCTTAAAGGCATCACTTAACAACACGACATTCGGTACTATTTAGTAGAGTGAACAAGTCGCCCTTGGTTTTCAAAAACATCTGTTGTTATGCAATTCCCTCCAACTAGGTAACTTGAATGTGCCATAAATTCAAAACCTTGCCTTACAACAAGGGTAAACATTGCCACGTAATTTAACGAGGTACTCGAGGCATTTACAAGGTTCGACAGCAGAAATTTTCCTTTGAACTTCTCGAGTGTCGACCCAGAAAGACTGGTGCACGGCCTTGACCAGTGTAGCAGCGGCCATATGGTGCCGTGCCGTGCCGTGTGAGCTTTGATTCTCCAATCTGGAATGACGAGACCACTGCCGTACAAGGAGCAATGCTCGTGACCATCCGATACAGAGTTGCACGAAAGCTGTAAGAATTGACCACAAACATGGCCGACTTTACAGTAACAAATATGTAATGGCTGGCATAAAAACCAACAAGGAAAAAGTCAACAGAGCAGCTAAGCAAGTTAAATGAACGTTAACTTGAGACTGACGCAAGTAGGCGCCAGTAAAAAACGTTAATATTACAAAACTAATTATCTGCTTCAACCTTACATAATTAATGCTGAACATCTGTGTCAATGGAGCATTTTTTTCTGGAAACTCCAATGTTGGTATTAACAACTTTGACATGACATGTTTCAAACACCTGTTTTGGCTTTCTGCTGATTTCACAAAAATTCAACGGGTGCTTTTAATATTCTAAAATATAAATGAACCCCCGATGAACCATTTAAATTTAGGTATTGTTTAAGCAACTGTGACCACTAGGATGGTCTAAGTACGTATGCCTTATAGTAAGTATTACTTTAAGTGCTTTATCATGACGGTTGAACAGTGCCCCAGCAAGATTGCATCCGCATCATTGCGTCGGCTGACCTGACCTGGCACTGCAATCAGATCCTCAGCTCTCTCGGTCGGAACGATCACCACGAGTATCAGTTTCGATTAACGTCAGTAAAGCCATGACATTTTACATGAGAGTTACACAGATTCAGTGATCCACGTAGTTTACGTTGTACGTACAAATTCAAGTATCCGATTTCTACTTTCACAAGTAACAAGCTCCTTAAAAGAAATACAATTATAGGTCAACTAGACCAATGGAAAACAGTAGCAGTTACATAACTTACCCTCTTGTAAAACGATCTGGTCAACACAAGTGTTCTATGCGCGACAAGACTTGCGCAAAGTAACCAACGGTAGGCGCCTTCCCATTCAAGTTCGTAATAATAATGCTACTGTTGGTAATATTGAGATCACCTTTCATCTTGCAAAGCTAATTAAAAGCATGCAATGAAAACATTGTCACTTAATCTGCAACACTTGGTTTTAACGCTAGGTAATGCGAAAAAAACTGGCTTTTCTCCTGCAGAGTGAAATAAATAATTGGCGAGAGCAATATAGAGAACCGATCAAGCAGGACAAATTTGATCGATCCTACGAGAAAACAAAAATGCATTCCAATTAAGTGGTGAAATATGCTGACGTATATATTTAGTATTATTCAGGCAAATTTATACAGAGGGGCTGGGCTATACGAGACAGAACGTCTAATAATATCTCCTCCCCGTCGCGTGCCTAGCGTTCCTGTCGAGAACCTATGGCATTTGCCACACAACAGTATTTTGTGAAGAACGTAAAACAAAATGCAACTCATTAAACAAAACAGGTTGTTATAAAATACGGGATTAATAGGTCGTCATTTCCACGTCGTTCTATTTTCTCTGAACTAAGTCTTGTACGGTAAATATGAAGTTGCGGTTTTAATCTAAGAGGCGCAATTATTCAAAACTAATATCGAGTTGATTTAAAATTATCTTTTAGCAGTCAAACGAATATCAAACCGGATGAAATATGAAAAGAGTTATGTCAGTCGTTGAACGCTCCGAGGATTACGTTCGGAGTTTCCGACCGATATTTCATTTCGGCGTGTTTGGACTGGTCTTGAAAAGTGTTCAGACACCCAATGCATTTCCGCATAGCTTTATCCAAAATAAAGGCGTCGTGGTTAATAATGATTTATGGTTTATTTTAACATTGCCACTATTTACTATAAGAAGCTGCATCCTTTGATTTTTATTACGGGAACGTTCGGTGTCTGTTGTTATTTCCGTTTGGCTAAGAAATAGTAAACACATGTGTAAAGCATTACATATAGTACGCTTTAGAACAATTTAATCGAACATCGGACGAATTACTCTGTCAAAAACCGAACAAGTGCGAGTTAAGCTCGCGTGGAGAGGGTTCCGTTCCCTACATGATTATCTGAAATTTACTAGGTTACTTTAAATACCATAGACTTCTTATGGGTTTTCCTGTAATCTATAGGTAAAGAACTATTTACGTTTTTTTTTCAAAATATTAGCCCATGTAGATGGTTTCGTGGCTATTATGCGCAAGCGGTGCGCCTCCCTGCTGCACCGATGGCGCGCCAGCGCCAACAGCATTTTGGGGGCGTTAGCTGATAGGTGGGACTCCCCCCTACTGCAGCGTTGGACAAACCTCCACGCTGTTGTATAAATAAATGTAAATTATAAATTATAATGTAAATGAATTGTACTAACAATAGCATGTAAGTTTTAATTGTAATTTGTGTAACTAACAGAATATGGATTATGTCCGAAATAAATGATTTGATTTGATTTGATTTGATTTAGTTTTTGAACTAAAGGGGGGAAACGGTCAATTTTCGCCTATTTTCCTAAATAACTTCCCAACTATTTTACTTGAAATTCAAAAGAAAATATATTTAAGATTCTCACAATAAGCCCTTTCATTTGATATGTCACACGATATAGGTTGCATAACTTTTTTTTTTAAATTTTAATTTACACCCCAAAAGTGGCCGCCATGTTTAAAATTCATATATTTACGTCACGCGTCCGTGTTGCGGTCACCAACTTACATATGTATACCAAATTTCAACCTAATCGCTCCAGTAGTTTCGGAACAAATTGGCTGTGACAGACGGACAGACGGACAGACAGACAGACAGACAGACAGACAGACAGACAGACAGACAGACAGACAGACACACGAGTGATCCTATAAGGGTTTCATTTTTTCCTATTGAGGTACGGAACCCTAAAAAAGTATTACCTAGTTATAACAAAACATTAAAATCGTACATAATGACATACGATCACAATGCACTCGGAAATGGAACACAATACAGCAGGATGGTTCAAATTGGTCGCACTTAGGGTGAAGGCCGGTCTCCCAGAGCGTGCGGCGAGCATCGGAGATGATAACCACACGGCTCGCTAAACAACTGACTTCCGCAGCGACGCCACGCTGGTATAACCCGACCACACGCGAACTCTATTACTGTTGTTATGCGAACACTTAGCGCAAATATTTTTTCTAATGTTGGAAGTCACCTAATACATACAATGTAAGCGTTAGAGCGTGGTCCGTGTGGTGCCGGCTAAGAATAGCATCACCCCATCTCCTCCCGTGGGTGTCGTAAAAGGCGACAGAGGGACCAACCGAAGGATGGGCAGCAGCATCCTTCGAGCACTATCACGACCAACTGCGGTCGCCAACCCGCCTGCCAAGCGTGGCGACTATGGCAAATCCCCCCATTTTTGGGGGAGGCCTATGTCCTGCAGTGGATGTTTTATGGCTGATGATGATGATGATGATGAAGCGTTAGATATGAACAAAATATAACAGGCTGGTGCTAATGAGAGTTTATATAAGGTTAAAGTTGGCTACAATTTTAATTTTAAAATACCTACACAAAAACAGGAAAAGGCGAGTGATGGTTCGCTTTCTGTTCATTGTTTTGTAGAGGTACAGTTGCTGAACGAGGATCATAATTTGTGGTCGGTTAATATTTATTTTCAAGTTTATTGTTCTCCAGGGTCGTGTAAGGCAGCCGTCAGCTGTGTCAAGAGCACGTGTGTTTTTGTACACATTGACGCCGCATGTGTTCAACCGTCAGATAAGACATGCACGAAATGTGAGCGTCAAGTTGGCGTACTCGTGGAAGATATTCAGGATCTGATGATTCCAATAAATAGTATCGAATTAGTACCGAGTTCAAAAAAATTGTACCTTTGTAATGTCGGAGATATGAGCCCTGTTTAACGGGTACGCTAACTTGACGTCAAGCTGGCGTACATTGTTTGGATCTCGAGAATGGTGCTGCTCCCAAAAATGCTGTATATCCCAAAAAAAATAGTGCCCAAATAGTCCCGAAGTCTCAACTTCGTAGCTCTAATAGAAACTGAGATATTTCATACCAAACACGGGTAAAATATTGTGCACCGTCAAGCTGGCGTATCCGGCCGAGATCACACGGAAAGCCATTGAATTCCTAAGCCAGCTATTACCAAAAAATAGTACCGGAAATAGCCCTTTTACGACAAAAGCATAACAGAAAAGCTAAGTGGAACATTGAAAAAAAATGAATGCCAACTTCTACATACAAACTTATTTTGGTACAGACGCAAACAGAGAGGAACTTTATAACGGGTAGTAAACGATTATGCGTAGGTACTATTATTTGGAATCATCAGATCCTGGATATCTTCCACGGGTACGCCAACCTGACGCTCACCACGAAATGGGCAACCGGACCCTTTTTGTCGCTACAGTCAACTACCACTTCTTTGTATTGTAAAGTAAATATATGTATTATAACCGTTTTATTTGCTCTAGATGCTTATCATCCTGGCATGTCGTTAAAGTCGACTAAGGGACGGGTCCTCTCCAACATGCTGGACTATCTGTATGGGCGATGGGCTGATCACCTGTCACCATACGGTTCATCATACCATCTTAGGACTAATTAATCGAACGTGGCCACAAGTAGTCTTGTGGCTCTGCCCACTCCATTAGGGATTTCGGGCGTGATGCTATGTATGTATGTATTTGCTCTATACGTATAATTACATCATAAATTGGTTTGCTAGTCCGCTCAGGTCGGAAGTCATGCGCAGTATGGCATATTCGTGATTCACTTTCCGTCAATAAGTCTCTCCTCGTCCAGTTATGGTTCTATAGACATTTTAAGGCAAGGACCCTTCCTTCCAAGTTCGATGCACCGTGATTGTTTTGCATTGTACCACGACGACAGCGTCTGCATATTGATCGTATGCTCTTCTATTTTCACTGTATCTGTACACTTGAGTTGCTTTTAACGTCAATTCGATCCGTCTAATTGGTACTTAGAAGCAATTTGGACCGAGGCGAGCTTTATTTTAACTGAGCGCTAAATGACAAATCTTCGTATTTGCCGCCAGTCACCTTGGGTCGTTAAAAGTTACATCATCGGCGATCACCGTGATTGCTGGTTACGAGGACTGCATGCAATAGACGTGCTAAAGGCGCAAAATCGTCGACAACATCCGGGAAAGTCGCGGGCAAATGATTTCAATCGGCCCGGTCTCTATCAATCACATTATATCGCACGAATCACTTCTGTTGTTAAAAGAACAATAAAATTTGAGCAAAGTGGATGTCGAAAATCTAACCATAAGCCCTTTCGAGAATAATTTAAACTTACTTTACATCCTCAATGTAAGAACAAACGTCAATAAAAACATAAATCTCTTGTGATAAATGACTATTGTTAAAGTTATTGCGGTCAAATAAGTAAAGATTTATCCAAAATTACAGCTCGGATACTAGATATAAAAGGTCGTGCAACAATAACTATATACACATAGGTGGGGCAAGTTTTCGCAACAAGCTACCACAGTCGCGACAATCTGGCGCCGGTGCCTAAAACAGATATTGTAAGTAGCTAGTGAAGTACAAGCGACTAATGGATAGTGTCGAATTAGAACTAAGGAAAACACGTCTTTTCCGTCGGTTCTCCCAACGACAGCAAACGGAAAAGGAAGCAACAACTAACAGTCATCTTAAAGTTCAAACTGCGAATGTGTTCGCAATTTCTGTTTACGGTATGGTCTAAAATTAAGTCGTGTGTCTGTAAACGGTTAAGGCAGTGAAACTAAACACACCACGACTTTCGACCGTGCCCAGCATCGTTTAACGAGCGCGCCCCTATTGCTAGACGATAAACATGTCCGTACACCGGTAAAACAAGATGCCAGTCAGACAGAAATACCCATCGACAAACAAATAAAAACCTCAGGAAATACAAGACTGTTACCAAAACGATAACTAAGGAAAAAAAGCAAATAGGAAATAATGTTATACCCGCCGTACGTATACCGTACCCTAAGCTTTCAGCGCTACATAATGAGCTTAATTATCGACATTACGGCCGCTACTTTTGCTATTAAATTAAAATGCATCACCTGCCCAGCCTGGTGCCTGGTTTTACATTGGCAAGGATCCAAAGTAAAGCGTGAAACAGACCGCATCAAGTACACATGCACTTACTTGCAACTACCAATGACCAATGATGAGTTCCCATTTCTATGACCAGATTGAAAATAATGTTATAGCGTAACAAAAATAACAAAAGAATAACGAAATGAGACCACCAATGCATATCTTTCAAATTATCATACAAATAACGGTAACGCGAAAGTTTTACATAATTCCAAGCGTAGGGCAATGGGTCGCGCGGAGACTGGGGAATGTTTTAAAATAGATACGCATAGTCGACGAACAAAATATGAAAAGATATAAATGTAAAACCACCAAAGCGACGGATTAAGGAAAAGATTTAAACAAGCAAGCCCATTTGAAAAATTAGGGGAATTAAAGAGAATGAGCGTCGGTTTCTTGCTTTGACAATGGCTTTAGCAGACGCCTGCCGGCGACAACACTTCGCGAGGAAAATAGGGCGCGGAGACGGGAATCGTGGGAAAAACATCCGTAGCAGCAAATTGTGTGGAAACCACTCGCGACTAGGCAAGAGATGAGGTGGAAATATGGGTTAGGTTCGCGACGAATCTTTTAGAAACCAAAAAGCCGGCTTGAGAGCAAAAATTATACCATAAGATCCGGTTTGTTGCCATTTTGGTATAACCTAAAGCGTAGGTGCAAAAAAAGATTAAATTTAGTGTGTTCATTTGATGATGTCATGGGTCAAATAAACGTGTTCTGGTTTTTTATTATAATTTAAAAGATATCTAAAGTGAGAAAAGTAACCAAAAGGAAATACCCGCCATACAGACATAAAACGTTTAATATGGACGGATAAGAATTTCAGAACATAAAATTTAATTTTAGTTTTCAAACTCCTATGGCTCGTACTTTGCAAGGTCGTCGCTCTAAAAACGATCTAACGGGTTCGACGCCCGATGCTGTGCAGCTCCGTCTGCTTAACAATTATGTTTTTTACGAAAATAAATGTAAAGATAATCTATACATATAATAAAATCGGAACTTGCAAGATCTGTACATTGCAGATAAGAATGAAAAAATGCTATGGAGGACTTCAGAATGAGTAACAAAACAAATCCTAATGGTTTTTGAATTTCATGTCTGTTTGTCTGATTTGCGCGATAAACTTTAAAACTACTGGACGGATTCCAGTGCGCTGTTCCATATTATATTAAGGGTAACTTCAGGCACGACTATAGAAACGTTTGGAAATAAAACTGGAAGGGAGTTAAACAGCGGGTAGAAATAGTATGAGAAAAAGTAATTCCATGAGTTTTATCAACCTAAAACTCGATATAAATACTCTTCAAAACAATCAATTAGGTTGGCGGTGGAGAAAAATCTGAACACACCCCTAAAAACCGCCCCAAGGCACCCCGCCTTGGGTTGTTGAACTTTATATGGGAAAAACTGATTCTAATTGTTTATCAACTTGAAACTTTGTATAAAGGCACCTTAAAACAAACAATCGTTGAAGAAATAAATGAAACAACCCCTAAAAAGGGATGCCTTGGAGTATTGAAAGTTGGTCCGGATTGATTTTATGCTGGATCTACTTACAATTTGGTACAGATACTCTTTGAAACAAACAGTCCTACTTCCTTACTAATCCTACTAATATTATAAATGCAAACGTTTGTGTATGTATATCTGTATGTTTGTTGCTACTCAGCTTAATATGGCTGAACGGAATTTTATGAAACTTAGCATTAGTTTCTAACTAATGTTCTAGAATAGGGTACTTTTTATCCTGGATAAGTCAAACGTTTCCGAGGGACCAATTATAACTGAATTCCACGCAGAATAAATGTGAATACATTGGCAACATGTTCAGAATCGATTGCTCAGACACTATTCGATAGTTTGTTCATCGCTCTGATTCACACCAGGCACCAGATCTGTATGTCGAATACATTGTCAACAATACTACTTAATGAGTTAAGTAGAATGGGGAACAGGAAAAAAATATTACAAGCACGTTTTTGTCGAGTGGAGGAAAAATAATAACACATGCCATGTATCGAACTTTACAATGAAATAATTTGATAATAGATGACCTGGGTAAGGCTCGGTGACCATCGTCGAAGTTTATTACGTAGGTAATTTTCTCATAAACGCGGCAAAGCCGACCGTGTGGTCAGTAGAGATAATCCGCATTGTACACAACGGGATCTGCGTATGTGTGACACAAGTTCTTTTGGTCATGTTTTTATTTATCTATACGAGTACTATATCGTTTCTACTCCATGATGTTTTAATTACTTTGATGAGATTCCTCATTTGAATGCAGGCTTTTATGCCGCGCTAGGAAGATCATTGGTAACAAAGTATTCTTTACCATTATATTTAAAACATAAATAATTCATTCGAATATTCCGCGCATACACATCACAAGTCTGGTTTCATTAGACAAAGACCTCACTTTCGAACCGGTCTAGACATCAATTCTTAAATGTGTGTCTATGAAAAATTATCACATCCAACTATTTTTCTTATAATAATACTTTAGAAAGACATCACAGATCATTACGTTAAATAAAAAAGGCTGTACTTACATGTTGCAAAACAAGAAAAAGTTTTTATCAGTCCACACAAAATCCGATAGCCGCTCGTAACACGAGTAACATCAGAAATCCAGCTGCATAATAGTTTTCAAGAGCACTTAAAGAGCAATAAACAACAGGTAGAGGAGAAAAGTAGCACTTCACACGGCCAGCGGCCAGGCGGGGGTGATCGAGACTGAAGGAGCGATCCGACTCAGAGAACTGAAAGTGAAGCGAGTGCAATGCGGACTTAATATCCCAATGACATCATAAACCAATTTCAAAACATGTATTTTTATGTACTAAGCTATATATTCCAAGGAATAATAATTGTCTTAAACGAACAAGCTCGCGTTGCTTACTTTAACATTTTTAACCTCACGTTTGACGAGCGATATCGTGGTCGGACGTCGGTTATCGGGGAGGAGGTAAATGTTAGCGATTTATTACGCACGCTTTTCAAATAGGTTGTGCTCTTTTAGAATATAAAGTAATGCCATTTTATTTAGAGAAGTGTGAACCTACGGCTTTTCATACAAAAGGCGATAACGATTTCCACCCCTTAAATGTTAACCGATGTTGACCAATTTTTGATAGGTTGTCAGTCAGAATAAAATCTATGTCTATACGTTTTGATTTTTTCACTATAATCAATAAATTCAATTTTATTGTTGTTTCAGTATTCTCATACAAAACGAATTTCGGCGATTATTTAGTTTGTTCCTCTTTAATCAATATTCAAAAAACGTATAAACCTAGATTTCGTTCTGCAGGACAACCTGTCAAAAATTGGTCGAAATCGGCTAACATTTAAGGGGTGGAATTTGTTATCGCCTTTTGTATGAAAAGGGTGATTTTCGCCGTTGGTTCACAGTCCTCTTAAGAGCATCGTTATAATACGTTTAAGACAAAATTTGTAGAACGAGTAGTGGAACCTATTATTAACTAAATTTGCTGCAGTAAATGACTAACGCACACGTGGTTCGAGGCAGGAAATTGCTAAGGCATTACAGCTACGAATAAGTTCGCATTTGAGTGCCGTTTCAAAATGTTCCCGGATCAACGTTTGAGTGGAACATTCGGCGCCGTTCGCATGACCCAGATCCGAGGTCTGCGGCGGAGCCTGCGTACACCGGCATCGAGAGGTCAGCTCGTTTTACACGCACTGTGCAGCCGTGACATAAAAAACGAGAAACAATTTGTAACCTATAGAAACATTTTACTCTTGTTCAAGTTTGAGCAATGAATCAAAACCTACCGTTAACGTCACGTAGACACGCAACCGGTTCATACGAAAAACTTTCTTCACAGCAAAAGACAATGGAAAAAGTAAAAATAGAATAGCGCAAAGTATAGCCGATAACTGGATTCCCATACGCTATTAATTCCGTGTACAATAAAAAATGCATTACATGCGCGTGTAATAGTTTGTTCGAGAGATGACACAGTTGATTATTCCCACGTCGACAAGGAAATATTTATCGATTCTTTAGTTACACCTTGTGTATTGTATAGGTGAAAGTTGATTTTTGCGGAGTACGCTAAGAGTCCCCAGTAAGCTCGTGTTTTCATACAAAGCGTACAACAAAAAGAAATACAGCGTATCAAATTTTGCCTAATAACTTTCGGCTAGTTGCCACGCACGTAATAATGCTTCATTTCCGGTGTAAACATATTTCCTACATGGACTATATGTTTTAGCATTAGAATAACAAAGATTTTACAAAATTACTAATTCTTTTTCGAAATGACAGCGTATGCAAAATCTTTATATAATTTACCGAGCGGGCGTGAAGCGTCTCCGTTTCAGCTTGGGCAAACATGCTTTTGTATTTCCGAGTGTCCGATGTCCAGCTGGTCTCCTCTACAGGTCGCATTTCTCAATTCTCGTTCGACAATTATATCGATTTTTTTGTCGATACATTTCAAAATGGCGGGGACATGAGGGTTGAAAACGTACAAAAAAAATCATATTTACTCGCGAGGTCTACAGCTCACAGAGCCAGTATAATATTGCGCAAATAAAATAAGCGCCTGTGACGTGAATCCCCATTTCGGAGTTCGGCGGTGCGAACAGGCGACTTTAAGTTCAAGTTTTCCCTAAGTATTTGAAGGTATTTTAAGCATTTCAACGCTGTGATGTCATGGTATGTTGCAATTAGGTGTAATTTGTAAGTGCAGTCTTCGCGAAACACAGGTAAGCTCTCATTTTATAACTTTTAAAAACCATGTTATTTGCAATAAAAGCTACACCCAAGATCGGGAAATTAAAAGCCCAAACTCGTTAAAAGAACTCGACTCCAATATCATTCAGTGTGGCATCGGCGTGTTATTTTTTAAATCATTAAATTTACGACTGAGATTTATTTAATAGGTCATGTGTTCAGCCATTGCGCCAGCAGCAATTAATTGTGTATAGCAAGTAATAGATTAGTTTGAATGATTTTGCCATACTTTCTCTAGCGATTGAATTTGATGCGCAATCCACTCGGCGCGGATTGTGGAGCAATTAACGAGTGCGGATATACTTACACGCTGTCCGTCAGCGCGTGCGCGTCCTCCCTCCATTACGGAAATGCATTTCAGACAGTATACGCTGAGACGTCGGTTTACTTCTGACTCACGTTTGTTTATTGTCTAGCCGGTTCACTTGATAATATCGATATCCCCCAAGGCATCGAGCGTTTTAGAAATTTAATCTAGGGAGGTACCGTCTTTTGTCTTCAGATTAATCTAAAGATAGAGTAAGAAACTTACAAGGCGAGCTTTATAGAAAGTGCAATTAAATTGACATGGCTTTTGGCTACGCCTCGCCTTACCGACACATAGGTGCTTATTACGTGAAAATACAAGCGAAAGTGATTTACAATTATAATTTTTGCCGTAAACTCAAAATCTGGAATGCTGACAACTTTCTACACATACATGGACAGAAATAAAAATCATAAAAAATAACCGACCAAATGCATGTCGGACCATGCATATTGCAGGGATTCGTATTACCCAACACCCAGCGCTATTTTTAGAACAAAGTGTACGCATATACAGGTTGGGTTTTTGCAAATAGCAACACAGTTTTTTTTTCTAAACTATTCATTGTGCGGTTGAAAGGATGCAGGGAAATTAAACGCCATTTTGTATATTTTTGACTACGATGGACGGTTTCACAGGAAAGCAACGTGATTATTGTGTTAAATCCTTTTAAAAAAAAACAGTCATATGTTACTATGCGATGCCTTTTTAAGATTGTAAATGGATTACGCCGTATAAGTCAGTGTCCCAGCATTAATTTAATCAAAGTTGTGGTCAATGAGTTCAAAGAAACTGGTTCAATAATGAATATTAAGCAAACAGGGCTGTTACGTACGAGAAGTAATGATTGTCAGCATCTTTGCATACAATTGCGTAGTTGGTTGCAGGGGTGCCAGCAACAAAACGGAGATCATTTAGACGACAGTATTTTTACAAATTAAAAATCTATTTTATACTAATTACTTATAATAAATACCTAATAAAATAGCATTTGTAGTTTTGCCTCTATCAAGTTTCTAAAAGTGCAAAAACTTATGGCCCACCCCGTACCTACAATCGATGATAGGAATGGACGTGGGACGATTTGGTATAAACGTTTTGTAGAATAGTACCCAGCGGCCCTAACATGCATGCCACAAAGATAAATTACAACCGTTTATCTCTATGACTATCTCTTTCGCCGGCACTAGTGTGAGAGAGACGCACTTAGAGATAAACGGTTCTAATTTATCTATGCGCCATGCATGTTAGGGCCGCAGGTATTAACAAGTTAGCCGCCTATAACTCATAAACCAATTAAGCCTACTTGGTCGTGATAGTTTTCTTTATAACTTTTTTATATCATTATATATTAGCTTTCATTTAAGATATATTTCAGATTTTGTATTTATAGTTTTGGCTGTGGGGGGGGCTCAATTGGTCAAATCATACAAATCTTCTGCTTTGTAACGCAAATAGTCTTTGAGAAAAAGTGGGTGTGACATGCAGATATATGGACATAGCTGCGTTGACATAGTTGGACTGTGGAACCCTAAAAACGAGAACTGGATTCCGACGTGTGACCATAACCATTAAGCCATCAGTCGGCTTGGTAAGGAGCATTGCCCATAGCTCTTATAAGCATTTATAATTCTAATCTGGCCCTCTATTCGTGGATAGCTTAGCCTAAAGGGTGTTCTAGGAACAGCGACTGGGTGTACAAAAGGACGGTGGCTAATTATAACCACGCCGTCGGCCCCGCGTTCCGCGCATAACTGCACTTTCAGCGACAACGCTGCCGCGTCGTCCGAACGCACCAGCGCAGCACAAATAATCCGTGGTCCCAGAAGTAAAAAACTGTAGTATGTTAATTCGGATGAATACCTATAAAGGGGCGATGCAATAAACTGACGATGCTCGGATACCTTTTTCTTACGTGCCGGGTATGACGCTCTCTAAATAGTGTTATGTGAACGTCGAACACACATACAGAACAACGACACATTCGTGGTTTTGGCATTTTAGCGACGATAAATTAAATCACTTAACAGTGCCGAATAGAGGCCTGGTTTGCTTGTCTTGAAGATCGACAACGCAGTTCTTTATAGCACGTTGTCTAAAATAGATACGCTCTTCAATGAGCACGAACACTTAAACCAATCGCTTTAACAGCCCGTTACTTAAGAATCAAGAGCCATTACGTGCCATTACTGCAGTTTAAGTATTGACGGTTTGTTTATTTCTTACCTACAGGCTTAAAAGTTACGTTTCCTTGTAATTTATTTAGACTTCCTATATTGACGACATAAGCGTTTTAGACAAAGTTACGTTCACGGATATTTCATTCTGTACGAAATAAAAATAATCAGAGAATGCGTGATTGAAAACTACAGTTTCTTGGCCAATTTGCAAAACGAAACTTAAATGTTAACTGCCGCAAGGTTATCTTAATTATGAACACGTTTTGAATTAAACTTCGCGGTTGATCCGGCTTTGAATATTGTTTTACAGACGAAATATTCCTTAACCATATTCTAACTGCATTTTATAATTTATTTTACAATAGTGAAGCATTTCTTGTTTTTTTATTGTTACTTCGAGATGTAAGCTCTCGGGTTGCAGCTTATTATTTACTAGCTTTGCCCGCGACTTCGTCCGCGTTTATTTGGTTGTCATTATTTGACTCGAAACATCTCATCATAATTTCCCATTTAAACCTGGAGAGGTACACTGCTGAATACAAGTGTCTTCCAAAGACCTAGAAAACTTATATGGATTATACAATATCAATCACTTTACGATTTTTTTAAATTATTATTTCGAATGTGATCTCTCGTTTTGCAGACTTATTAATTATACATACATACATACATAACATCACGCCCGAAATCCCCAATGGGAAGGGCAGAGCCACAAGACCACTTGCGGCCACGTTCGATCAATTAGTCCTAAGATGGTATGATGAACCGTATGGTGACAGGTGATCAGCCCATCGCCCATACAAATAGTCCACCATGTTGGAGAGGACCCGTCCCTTAGTCGACTTTTACGACATGCCAGGATGATAAGCATCTGCACGCATTCTATGCTAATTCTTCACTCCCAGTGCAGCAGAGGAGTATTAATTATGCCCGCGATTTTTCTCGCGTAAGATAAGGTTGAGGAATAGAAATAGAAGTAATTTATTTGCATAAACATGGTAGGTATCCTGTTTTATTTCAAGATATGATCTATTTGTCTGCTAAATCCAAATTGAGGAACCAATATCAAAACATCTTCGCATAGTTTCACATTTATAATATTAGTAGGATATGACACGACCTTATTCAGTGTTATCACGAATGTCGCGATCACGGTACGACCTTATTCCGTGAATGTCATAGTTTGACGTCATTTCGGTACCTGTGTAGAGCCATTGCCCTATAAATTTATAACTGATGTACAAAAGTCTGCGATGTACGTCTGTCCGTATCTGATCAGGCCGTTACTTTGGATATATTGTCGTTCAATGGCTTTATTTGTAATCCTGTTATAGGAACCGTTTGCTTTACTTTAAGTTTTACATTTAAAGAAATGCCTGCAGTATTTACAAATTGAAATACATACCTTGAAGACTTGTTTTTCAATGAGATATTGTTAGGACCCGAGGACCAAATAACATGTCAGTATTTTGAGAGTTAGGTTAGGGGAGGAAAACAAGCGAAATCAGGGAGGGTTGTTATTTTATCCTACATCATTAACATCGCCAATTAATAGTACGCAATTAATGTCACAAAGAACACAGACAGACAAGGGGTCAAACTTATAATACCCCTCTTTTATCCGTCAGGGGTTAAAAATAAAATACTTTGCTCAATAGCTGCACTACCAGGTCAAAAAAATCGCTATTACCTTTTGCCCGCGACTTCGCAGCGCCATCTACCGAGGAGGAGCATTTCACATATATCCTGTATTTATACAGATTCCTGAAAATCCTTCTAGGATATAGGGATGAAAAGTATCCTATGTCCATCTCCATATAATTCGCTATACATGTGCCAAATTTTATGGAAATCTCTTAAACCGTTTTGCCTAAGAAATTATATCACATGATCTAAAAAAAAAAACATATCAGTGCGTACCTGCGAGCCACGCCGAAGGAATTTAATAGTAAAACCTAAATCCAGGTCAACCTAGCTTAATAACACCGCGACACAGTCAACTATGCAAACAGGAAAGGTTGAGTCGATAAAGGTTAATGCTTACTTCCTTCTTAAGGTGAACGAACAATGGCAAAACATAAAGCTTTTGAAGTTACTAAGGTACAATAGAAGCATCTAAATGCCATTATGGACTAACGCAAATAAAGTTTTTAATACATTTATTTTATAAAGAGCTTTACGTTAGAGCTCAATTATAATTTTAAAGAGCAAGGTAACAATATTAATAATTGTACAAAAACAAATAACCCGAGTGCATGACCTCAAAAGAAATAAAAAAGAAATGGATGCTTCCGTGTTCGTGCAGTTGATATGGAAATAGCAGTCGGTGACTATCCATTAAATCTTATAATAGCTATTTAAAGTCACCGAGTCTAGCATCCGCCATATTGGATTTCAGGTAACGTCATATGCTGTCACCCGGGCATTTTGCCTGAATCGTTTGACACCCTATTTGTTAAAATCGGTTCAGTAGTTTTTGCTCTAGGTGGTGACAAATTACATACTCGTGAAAAACATGTAATCCCCGGCACATAACTTGAACCAAGATGGCGGTCATCCGCGCAGGTAGAATTATGGTTACGCGCCGCCCCTCGCATCGCACTTCGATTGAGACCCAAAAATGCGTTCTGCGCATCCAAGGTCATAATTCAAGTTACGTGCCGTGAAGTAACCACAGTTGTACGTGCGCGGACCACCGCCATCTTGGTTCAACTTATGTGCCGGGGATTACACCTACCCATACTTCTTGCTTTGCTGTGGTCGGGTAAAAACTAGCTTTCATTGTCATGAGGAAACTGAATTTCAACTTGACATTTAAAACAAAACGACCACATAAAGAAACTCGTTTACGAAATATAGTTACAAAAGAGTTAATTTGGTAAATGCGCTATGTAAAAATTAAGTGTCACGCCGCCATTGCTTTACGAAACAACGGTTGCAATACAATGTATTATATGTACGCACACGACAACCGAGAGCAATTAATTAGACCAAACCAGGGGGGCTAGCACGACATGCCCGCGAGTCGTTTGTCGCTCAGTGCGTCTCTGGCAAACTAGTCAAACATGTAAGGGACGCACTGAGCGACAAATGTTTCGCGGGCAGGTCGTGCTAGACGTGCAGGCGGGTTTCACTCCGCACTTTAGGTAAGCTCGGCCATCGCGTTGCTCGGAGCTGTAAATCGCAGTAGGTTGCCGCTCGCTCACTCGCTGGGCGATTCGCGCGTCGTTATCGTTGGACGGCGCGGATAAAAACTGACAACCCTAGCGTACATGAAAGAGCACTTTTATGCGACGGACAGAGAAGGCATGATTAGGCATATTTTCGTACCTAAATACCAGTTTTGTAATAGAGTGATTCTTCTGTACGTTAGTACTATTATCTATTCTGTGACCAAACTGAGAAACAACTGAGGACACTAAGAGGTAGGTAGGTATTGTTCAAACAGAAAACTGTCTTCGCACGCCTCGTTATGTTTGAATATTAAACCTTTTGAACGCCACAGTCGGCTGTAGCCGACAGCAGATTCACGTTCCCCTGACGCCATGGCATGTCGTTTCCCATACACTTTGTCGGCTACAGCCGTCACTCAGCGTTCAGGCACGCTTTCTCGCACTCAGCCGTTAAACATGTTCTGCACGTCTAGCACGACCTGCCCGCGAGTCGTTTGTCGCTCAGTGCGTCCCTTACGTATTTGACTAGTTTGACAGGGACGCACTGAGCGACAAACGACTCGCGGGCGTGTCGTGCTAGCCCCCCTGGTATCATTGTCAAAGCGTACCGCAAATTAGAGACGGGAAAAAGCACTAGGAAGATGATGATGATCACGTCAGAGTTCAGATCAGTAACGTTTTAAACTCAGGGTTTGAGCCTTAGAAATAGAGGCTCTGTATAGTGTAAAGATGATGGGCAGGAGGGTCTCACTCCGCACTTTAGCTGCACTAGCCGTCGGACAGCTCGGAACTGCAAATCGCAGTAGGTTGCCGCTCACTCGCTGGCTGATTCGGGCATCATCAAGTACCCTAGATGTTTGGTGTTGATGGGTGACGCGGATAAAAAACTGACAAACCTAGGGAACACGAAAGAGCACGTTTTACGGAGGGAGAAGGCATGATTAGGCATATTTTCGTACCTAAACACCGATTTTGTTAGACAGTGATACTCCTGTACGTTAGTATAATTATCTATTCTTTGTTATGGGTTTCTACTTTTACACTGTCTTATTCAGATGAGCCTGGAAAAAAAGTGTTTGTGGTTTCCGTTCAGTACACACCATTTACATGTTACAAATCGCAATTACCGCACTTCTATTTGCATCATCATCGCCTTACGTCAGTATGAAGCTATCTACCTAGATTGTCACAACCGCATCTAATGTTGCGTGTAATCTTCTTTTGCACGCGACTCCCAGAACACTTTTTGCCGTGTTCATATCCCATATACATGATGAAGACAGTTCTCACTGTTATAATTAAGACGTAGGTAGGTTCCATTAAGCAGTAGGTATTCTTTCTTAAAACTGTCGGATCGCTTAACGTGTTAATAGCCTTAACAGCCTAACAGACGGCACTGTACATTATATAGGAAATCGTTTAATTTTAACGACTCTACGAGCTGTTTGCTTAATTAAGGCATGTACAGTTGCGCTGAAACTGATTTAAACAAAGTGAACGCAAATTGAAATCGTCACGGGTAACGTTCACAACCGAAGTTATGAAAGCAAAATGAGCATAGTAACATTTTAACTTGGTAACTTAACTTGGCCTATTTATAAATAAAATTGAGATTGTAATAATGAAGTCATTGTTCTCGGAGCTACTCAAATTCATATAACGGATATTATTGAACACTTTATCTGCCGCACCACAAAGTGCATACTTTGTAACGAGGCGCTATCGTCGACTCTTACAATAGGTACTACTCCTTCAATGCTGACAACCTCTTTTTCTTTTTCAATTCCTTTTTCGTTTCCAAATCCAAAGTCAAAGTCAAACTATCTTTATTCAATTTAGGCTTTCACAAGCTCTTATGAAGGTCAAGGAATGAATCTACCACCGGTTCGGAAAAAATCTTCTACTGAGAAGAGCCGGCAAGAAACTCGGTGAGGTATAATTTTTTCAAATCAGTACACATAAATAACTCAACAATGATGTCTACAGTTTTATACAAATCTAAGTATATACCACAGCAGGTACGCCCATCGAGACCCAGGGATCGCCGGTGCAGGTTACGATTTAAGCCAAACGTAGCGTAAACGTGTCCATGACGTAGTCTTTCACTGAGTAATATGCCCTAGAAATAAGAATTCGCTTTACAGTAGCTTTGAACATTGTGTCTGTTTGTTCTATAATGTTTTTAGGTATTTTATTTTAAAAACGTGTACAATTTCCTAGAAATTATTTATTAGTTTTAGCCAGTCTATAAGTGGGTACTTTAAGCTTTTCGGTATTTCTAGTAGCCTTTGGCTTGTCTACATTTGTAGGAAAATTGTATATTTTTTTCTGACATACATTATTATTTCAAATACGTATAGCGAAGGCAGGGTTAGTATTTCAATTTCCTTGAAAAATTCCCTCAGTGACTCGCGGGTGCCCATGTTATATATGTTATACAAATTTAGACCGATGGATCGATTCAGAAATCGATCATCATTCCATCCATAATAGATCTTGGCCCAGAAAGATCGATTTTCACATTAGCTTCGAATTTAATGGTAGGGCTACCCTCTTGTTCACAATGTAGGTACATTGTGATTTCAAGTACCTACCTAATATCTGAACAAGTTTCTTATAAACAAGAGTGCAGTGTTGGCAATATTCTTTATGAAGGAAAGACAAATATGCTAACCTATCTTATTGTGAAAATAAAGGATTTACCATTGATGCACTTACATGTAAGTAAAGTGTCACACAAAGCCTACCCAAACATCCCATCCACATCATTACCATAGTACCCATATTTATAAATGTTTTTATACCATTGTTACAGAGTGCCTCGTACCTTATTTAATAATTTTACCGTTACCACATTCTGTTGTTTACCTGCTACCATCCACTCTCACCTGCATCCAGTGTCAACGTATCAACTTAGTACTTGTTCCCTTTACATTTTCGTGATATTTTATGTTCCTATTTCTTAATAGTCGCACGTGACAATTAATGGAACCAATTAATAAGTCGGGCTCGTAAATCAAATTTAACCGTCGCCACCATTATTAGACAGTTCGCATTGCAGCGTGGACGGCAGTTATGGACGAAATGTGTTTTATGCTGCCAAAAATAAACTAGTTGCGTCATCTAACTGTTGCCCTTAATCACACACGCGACGCGGAAATCAAGCTGAAACTCTATTTAATAACTTAGTCAAATATTCCCTCTAAAGTAATCCAGTTATGTATATGGAAAGTCTGTCATTATCATTAATTACAATATTAGTGCAAGTAAGGTAACACAACAAAAGCAAGAAACCAATGACACAGACAGGCAACCAGTGAAAACTAGAAAACGTACTGGAACATGTAAAAAAAAGGTTTAAATTACTGATAGCACTGACAGAAACCAGAACTTTTAATACATGACAATATTAATTGGTAATTCTACTAGGTATATAGTACAAAACCATTACATAATTAACTAATTAGAAACATAGTTAAGTCGTCAAATAAATAATATTGTGTGTAGCAATTGGTGCGAAACTGTCTAAGTGGACTGTAACAAAAACAGCTAACTAGGCAATTAAATAGCTACATAGAATCAGGTTTGATGAAATAACAACCAATCAGTAGGAACTCTACCAAACTTTAATTTTAGCTTCCTCGTTCCATGGAGCAAAATACAATTCATCCATACAAGCTTCATCATCATCACTTCATCAATCCCAACCAGGCTAGTTCTTTGGTAATCTTTCATGTCAAGATCGTTGCACATAAACAGGGTCTTGGTGGCACTCATACTTCCATAACAATGATATAAATGCGGAAAAAACTCTGAACCGATTTTGATTGAATTGAACAGGTAACACATTTTAGAAAATAAAGCCATGAATGAGTGAAATAGGACCTGGAAAATTGGTTTTACCAGACGTTCATGCGCAATTTTGATGAATTTTGGTATGGAGATAGTTTGAGCCCAGAGGAAGGCCAGACTACTTTTTTATAAATTACCTACCTATACAATGACTAAGTTCAGTATCAAACAGCCAACTCTTACAAAAGTATTTTTAAATGATATATTATTTTTTTAGTTTTAAATGGTCATAATTGTATTAAAAAGTAAATATAAATCTAAGAAATTTATTATTTTGTCCTCGATTACTTGTTATCTTGTGATTGACTTGTGATAAACATTTAGCTTGATAATAGGCTTATCAATAGGGATTTATTTTTTATGGAGACCCTAACACTAATTCATCTGTCCATTGAATTTTTGCAGTATGACTAAGTATACACAGAATATTCAACAAATGATCCAAACTTAAACATTGTTCGCACATTTTGGATTATTTGAAAACTATCATCTATACATTCTACATAAATGTACTGCAAAATTTTATGAATGTCGGAACTAGTGTCAGTGTCAAACGCCTCATTGACAAGACTATAAAATAAAACTCCCTCTTTGATCAAATCAATTGAAACGAAAAAACATGGTATAGGTACTTCCTTATTGAAAAAAACTATATTTTGATATTTGACCTTACGAGCAGCCTCTGGAACCACTATACGCAAAGACAATATAACGCCTTGCGCGTGCAGTACAATAATGCCTTCAGGGTGCTGATGGGGCTGCCCCATTTCTGTAGCGCGTAGGGTATATTCG
Organism: Tortricodes alternella; assembly: GCA_947859335.1. Classification (NCBI taxonomy): domain Eukaryota; kingdom Metazoa; phylum Arthropoda; class Insecta; order Lepidoptera; family Tortricidae; genus Tortricodes; species Tortricodes alternella. The sequence continues at coordinate 4,707,372 of OX401976.1, forward strand.
CCGAGGCGAGAGTGGATTGTTTCTATGCCACTATGCGGAAACGGTGTACATCCCTGGTGCGCAGGGTTCGGGCCAGCTCCAACAGTATCCTGTCGACATTCGCGCAGAGATTCGATGGTCAGTACCTGAATCATTGCTGGAGCATTCATGTACTATCAAATTGATCCATTTAGTGCATGTGTATGCGTTAGTTTGTGTTTGTAAGAATTTAGTTAATAATAACATTAGGTTAAGTAATAATTGGAGCTGACTAACACCATATAATCCAACTTGGTCAAAACAAAGATTTTATTATTATTATTCTTAGTCACTTAAAAATATTGTCACAAATAGTTTAAAAAGAAAATATTATGGTATGAAATGAATTTTCATACAACTTTCCTTACACACTTATTGATTCCAATCCAAATTCATTCAATTAAGTCTAGACCCTGAGAAAGGACATAGGCTACTTTTTAATGCGAAAAAAGGATTGTAAGGCGTTGAAAGGGGGGGATGAAAAGTTGTATGGAAGTATTGTCATTTTTAGAGCTAGAAGCTTGAAACTTATTTTTTAGGCTGCTGATTCGATATAAATGAATATGACATTCAAAGTTTGTAAAAGTTTTACCCTCAAAGGTGTAAAATAACAATAGGGAATAGGGGATGAAAGATTGTATGGAAATATGTAAGGTTTATGTGAATGTTTTATAGAGTGACAAGAGACAAAATATTAGAGCTATTCTGATGTTTAATACTTAATTAGCCTAAATAATTAAAAATGCTACCCAAAGACACTATTCCACCCGGACAAAGTCGCGGGCACAGCTAGTATTCAATAAACTTAACACATAACTAGCTTAACATAATCAAAACATTTTCTTATTTTTTAAACTGCTTCGTGTTATTTTGGAACCTACTTTTCCTAACTTAATACGGTAACTTCAGACAACAGTTATACATAAATTATGCAATTAGCCGCAATTAAATTAACAAGTAGTAAACCATTAGTAAACATTATAATTACAACCTAAGTTACGCTTAAGATGGGTACAATATGATGTATTCATAACGAAACACGTAACAAAGATATCACGTAAACTGAAAATGACTATTTTATTCAATGAAAGTAGAAATTTAACTTAAATAAAATAACACTTACCTGTTCACTCCCAGTATTGAAACTATTTGAAGCTTTTTTCCCTATTAATCGCTTATTTGCAGTTGAAAGCGAAAGCAAAATACATGAAACGTTTGATCACAATTTTAAAGTCTTTTTAATACAAAAACATGAATAAACAACATTAATAATAAAAAATAAATGATACCGCAACCACAAAACGCAAACGCATCGAAATCGAACGCTTACACCACAGATTATTAACTTTATACAGATAAGAAAAGAACCATCAGACAACAAAATCCGACAGCAAGAGATATAGATGAATAAATGATATTTTTGACGAATTCACCATACATTATTTTGCAGGTAAGCCAACATAACCTTCTAAACCTACACCAGTATGTATGTATTCTCTTTTTCTTTTGGTACCCGACGTTCCAAGACGCGCTATAAGCATCCTCACAGCGCCGAGAGCTTGCTATCTTCCGTTTCAAAATGACCACAAGCACACGTACATGTAAAACATACGTGTAAACTTAGTATCTCCTAGGTAGTCTGTGGTGTAAACCGTATGACGTCATTGTTCGTGCTCGCCGTGCTTCACAGATACAGGTAAAGCAGGTTAAGCGCTATTTGTTTGACACTTAAGTAGGTAAGTTTGAAATTGAAATTGGGTAAATGGCGTTCCGTTTCACCAAAACGATTGGCAACATTAGCGCGTTTCGGAACATAGCGTATGTCAATTTGTCAAATTTGATTGACAGCTGTCAGAAAAAAATGAAAAATGCATAGGGGCTCTTGGAAATACTATAAAAGTTTAATTTGATTACTTTATTAATACAAAAACATCATTATTATGTTAAAATATGTAAAAACAAAGAGCGCCTTCGGTAAACTTTGCCAATACAGGCAAATGAATAACAACTAAAAGTCAGAGCTACAAACAAATTAAACTATACAATGGAAGCGGATTCCACTACTTTCGACAACAGTCCTAAACAAGCGAGATGTGAGACAAACTTCCCTTTCCCTGTAAGCCCAGGGTAAGTTTAACGGTTTCAAGTTCCATGTATTATTTTATTATAGCGCATATTGAACGCAAAAAACTTTGGAACCCAGTCATTCCCAGCAACAAAGATTTTTTCCTGGCATAATAATAAGAGCCCACTAACATCGTATGTGGTGGTAGTGCCTATATCATATAGAATAACATATATTTTAAACGGGGAAGATTTTGTCCAAATTTCCAGGTACTAACAGCTTCAACAGATTGTGCATGCTACTTAATAATTTTATTTTTCTAATACATATGAGTGGTTGGCGTGTGTCTTAAATTGCAGCTAGACTTAATGAATTATTTTATTTATTTCAGGAACTATCAACTCTACAGCAGCTTCATGACTAACAGTGGGGATAAAAGGGTGGAATGTCAGATTGTAGAGAAATTACAGGCACAAGGCCTGTTGCCTAACTCTGTGAAATGTCCTACTGGGAAACCTGGGTGTAATGTTGTGTGTAAAAATGCTAGAGTCATAGATAGGTAGATATATTTACTTTTAAGCTTTCTGTTATCTCTTTGTTTTTCATAGTTTATTTAAATTTAGATATAAATTTGACTTATTGAAAAATGAAAATACAAATACGCTTTCATAAAAACCATAAAATGGCTCATGCCAATAATTCAAGAATACCCTGAGTCAAATCAAATTTTCATACAGAGATTTTAGACTGTAAATGCAATGTTTGGACCATAATTGTATGGTTTTACAGTACTAATAAAGAACCTCTTATCATTGTTACCTGTTACGAAACTATCAAATAGATGCAGCAATTATTGTTAATAGAGTACAGTGGGTGTGCTCAGAGTGTGGGGTGCGGCGCGGTGTCCGCGAGGGCTCGCTGTTCCACCGGCTGCAGTGCTCGCTGGCGCAGGCTCTCTGCCTAATACTGGCCTGGAGTGAAGATGCTGATTGTGCACTTGCCGCCGAGCATTTTGGTATCACTACTTTATTACTAGCTTTTGATTTACTTTATTACCTATGTGTTGGCCAAAGATTACTTGGCAATTTTCTTCTTTTGGACTATGGTAACCAATATATAATATACTTACAATATTCCTGTCAAAATATTTTTACTGTTACGTGAAAGTTTCTAGTATACAAAAAACAAAAAAAAAAACAAAAATGTTTATTCAATCACTTGCAATATACATATAAAGTGGTTGGCGCCTCTTTTTAAGTATACGAAGATACCTGTGCTAAGAGGCACCGCTCTTCCTTAGGTGGTAACTGGTTAACGCTAAAGTGAAAGATTGATTTTAGTACATAAAAAATTTGAATTCAAGATCAATTTGAAGCATGCAAGCATGCAAATAAAATAAAAAAATACAATATAAGCATAGCCTTTAACATCAAAAAAAAAAGAAAAAGGAAAACAGCAGAAAAGATTTGAGTTTGTGTGTGTTCGGGGGTGTGTGTGTGTGTGTGAGCGTGTGTGTGTGTGTGTGTGTGTGTGAGCGTGTGTGTGTGTGTGTGTGTGTGTGTGTGTGTGTGTATGTGTGTGTGTGTGTGTGTGTGTGTGTGTGTGTGTGTGTGCGTGCGTGCGTGCATGCGTGTGTGTGCGTGTGTGTGTATGTGTGTGTACGTTTGGCAGTTTATACGCGTGAGCAGTGTATTATCATGAATGTATTGCTTTCATAATAATACACCGCTGTCTTGTGTTAATTTTAATTTAATTTATATTTTTTAGATGATATTAAGTAATAAGTTTTCAGTTTCTGTATAGCTTTTAGCTTTAAGCCATTCTGTTACTTTGATTTTGCAATCGTGGTGGGAACAAGAATAAATGTTTAAGTTCTTATTTAGAAGGTTGTAAAGTTTCGCGGATTGTACGACATATTGTCTTCTTGCATAGGTTGATTTTACCACGTTTGTTGGAACCACGTTATGCTTCCTTCTTCTTGTTTGTACAGAACTGTGTTCATATTTAATAGATTTGTGTCGTCTTAAGATCGCGTGTAATATATATAATTTTCTTACAGAGAGAAGATTGCTTAAGGCATATAGTTCAGCTGTGGGAAATGTAAATGGCTTAGTGTACATCACTTTAAGCAATGATCTCTGGGCTCGTTCCAAATCCAGGAACTTGGTTTTTGTGGCACCACCCCAAACTGGTATGCAGTATACTAAGACCGATTGCACTAAGGATACATAAATTTGGTTTAGCAGATTATGAGAGGCGACGTGTCTTAAGTTCTTGAAGATCCAAATAAGTTTCCTTACTCTAGACATGATTAATTCCGTATGGCTGTGCCATGTTAAACGCTGATCAACCATTACACCTAGATACTTAGTGTTCTCGACCTTTGTGATACTGGAGCAAGAACAGTTTAGATTTTCTATGCTACCACATGTGTGGATCTTGATCTTAAATCCTGATTTTGGTTGTGTGCGATTATAATTGGTGAAGCAGATGTAGTTGGTTTTGGTGGTATTGAGGGTAAGTAGGTTTATGTGCAGCCACTTAGCTATTTTAGCTAGTCCGAGTTCAGTATATCTACGTACTTCATCCCACGTGTCACCAGAAAAAACAACTGCAGTATCGTCTGCGTAGGCAAAGATGCGTCCTTTATCGATTTGCATATCACAGAGTTTGTTAATATATATCAAAAACAAGGTTGGGCCTAGAACGCTTCCCTGGGGGACGCCATAGTTTACATTACTCTCTTCACTGATGTGATTTCCTATTTTCACTCTTTGCTTCCGATTTAGGAGATAGTCTTTTATTAACATTAAAGGAACACCTCTTATACCTACGGTCTCCATGGTGTTGACAAGGGTGGGAACAGAGACAGTGTCGAATGCCTTTTTAAGATCCAGGAATACTGTTAGACATTTTTTGTGTTTATCTACTTGTTCAACAATTACGGACGAGAGTGCTGTCACAGCATCTTCGGTGGAGAGACCTTGTCGAAAGCCAAATTGCGATTTGGAAAGAATGTTAAATTTATTCAGGTAATTTATTAGTCTGCTGTTAATTATTTTTTCCAGTATCTTTGAAATAGCCGGTAATACAGATATTGGTCTAAAATCGGACACGTTATTCCTGCTCCCGCCCTTGAACACAGGAGTGATTACAGCTAGTTTAAGTGGTTCCGGGAAGACACCCAACTTAAAGCATAGATTAGATAGGTGGGAGATTATGGGCACCACGATGCTGGTTGCCATTTTTAGAAAATTTGTGGATATGTTGTCCCATCCAGGGGCACTAGTAGATTTGAGGTTCATGAGAGTAACAAATACTTCGTTAGGGTCTGTATCAAAGAGTACAAAGGACGAAACCAAATTATTAGAGTCGTTATCAAAGTTATTAATTCGAGTTACATTCGTTGCTAAGATCTTCTCAGCTAAGATTTTACCAATATCGGAGAAATAATTATTTACAGCATTGACTGATTCGCGCGGGGAGTTTCTAATGTCTAGTAGTTCAAAATTGTCATTATTACTTAATTTACGATGCGTTATATCGTTAATACTTTTCCATAGTGTTTTAGAATTTTTACTAGCTTTTGTTAATTGTTCTTTGTCATACTTTCGTCTTAACTTTTTTATTAAATTATTACAATAGTTACGGTATCTTTTATATGTGATTTTTAATGTTATATTATCAGGATTAGAGCGTAGTTTCCTCTGCATGTCGTTTCTGTTTCTTATACATCGAAGGATTCCTATGGTGATCCAAGGTTTAATGATGCGGTTATTTCTAGGAACTAGATAAGTTACTGTGTTTTCTATTTGACATTTTCTTATTTGATTTATAAGTACTTCCGTTATTTTATAAGGGTCATTCAATTTCAGTAGCTCAGCAAGGTTATCTTTATATAGGCTACATAGTGCATTTTCGAAGTTAATAATAGATTTAGTTTTTTGACACGGTGTTTTCCTGTTAATGGCAGACAGTTTAAGGAATATCATAAAATGGTCTGTTATGGTAGTATCTAACACAAATATAGCCGCTTTTGTTAATGTATGATCTAATTTTATCATAAAATGGTCAAGGCATGTTTTGTCTCTTGTGGGCAAAAGATGGCCAGGCAGAAGGCCCACCATTGCTAGCATATTTAGGTAATTTAGTCTGTTTGTATGTTCATGTGTTTGTTCATTAACTTTATCTATGATGTTAATATTTATGTCCCCTGCTAAAATTATATTTTTATACGTTTTTATAGAATCTAAGTGTGAGTTTAGGGATATCAAAAAGTTATCAGCGTTATTATTAGATGGAGAGCGGTATATACCTAGTATTTTTATATTTAAAATTGTTACTTCTAGGCAGGATGCATGAGTTAATAATATTTCTCTTACTTTAACTTTGTGTATATTTTTAACGTAGACTACTACACCATCGTTTTGGTTAAGGTGATTTGTTGTAGCAAAGGTCATGTAGTTATCAAGGGGGGGGATGGGTTTATCCCGATTTAGTCTACATTCACTTAGAATTATGATGTCAACATTTAGTTTAAGGCCAGTCAAAGCTAGCTGTAGGTTATCTAAGTTACTATAAACGCTTCTTATATTTTGTGAGATTATTGTTAAGTCTGATTGGTTAATGTGTATCAAATTGTTTATTTCTTCTGGTTTACATTTCATGGAATATGCAATAGCTAACTCATCTATTTGATTTAATGTAGAGAGTGTACTATCCATTTGTAAGGCAATGGGGTTCATGTTGCACAGGATGTATAAATATTTTTATTATTAAATTAGTGGACTTAAGACGCACATAAATGTCATACGAATAGTGTTCTGTGGGGTATATGATTGTGTGGAGGTGTGTGTATGTAGTTTGTTTATAATTGGTTAGTGTAAGTGTGTATGATTCATAAAAATAATTTGTGGCTATTTTTTTGAGTAAATAAGTCTTTGTGACATAGTGTGACTCAAATTGAGCAGGTACAACAGTGTGATATGACAATATAAGCACTGTTTTATGTTCATCACAGGAGCAACAGTATTTAATTAGAAATAGTCATTTATCCTGTAATAGCCTATGTACTTGCGCTTCACTATTAATGTGAATTATCCGAGAGGATTCCATTTTTCTTATGAAGACTTTCCCAAAAGAGGTCCAGCAGAATTTATAGTTATTTGATTTTGCCAGATCTCGTGCCAAGAAACGGAGGCGGGCTGCTTTTGCCGTTAGATGCTCCGCGACGTACACTGGGGTGTTCTCGCTTTTGGTGTGGCCAAGGTGTTTGGCACTGAGCTTGTTGTTAGGATTACTTACATTGTAATCCCTACATTTCTTTAATATATCAGTTTTCAGCATAGCTGACGACAACTCCACTATAATTGGTGTGTTTGGTTTATCTTCCCGCTTCCCACGCACTCTGTGTATATCGCTAATGTCTGTTCTTGAGATCTTGCAATCTATGGTTTCACTGAGTTCTGTAACCATTTTTATGAGGGCTTCTCTATTTTCATTTTCCAGTTTTGGGACATTGTTTATTTCTATGGTCCTTTTGCGGCCTTCTCTCTGCATGTCCTCTATCTTCTCCTCGAGTAAATTTATATAATCTCTGTCTTCTCTTCTATCGGTTTCTAATTTATCCACCTTCTTCTTAAGTTCATCATTCTGCGCCGCAAGGAACGCTATTGAATTCTCAATACTCTTGTTTGTTTCTTGAATTTGTAGTAGTGTTGGAGTGATAACTTTTAGATTATTCTCCTGTGTGTCCATAAATGTTTGGATAATATCCTTAATCTCCTCTTTAAATTTTTCAAAATCTGCGCCTGGGCTATCCCGGCCTCTTTTGTTGTTTCGTTGGGCGATAAAATTCGGAGGTGTTCGTGCTTGTCCTACATCCTTCTCCGAGAACGATCGCTCCATCTTGCTTAATCTTTATGCACGCAACCAGGCAATTATAAGTCAAAGGAAGCTTGCGTATGAGCAGCTTAGTTCCGCAGCGGCATACAGCGGTTTTGATCATAAAGTACCAGGAGCACAAAATTCAAGGATCACACTCTTAAATAGATTACTATAGTTGACGGAATAAAAACGTTAGGGGTCTTCCAAACTGGTCACCGATCTACGATTTCATACATTTTTGCTTTCCGTCCAGTTTATTAAGACCTCCATATCACTGATCAAAATAGTTTTTGAGTAATATATTGTTGTCTCCTTCTACCGCATCCAACTGAGTAGGGAGTAGTGAGAGTTCCAATTTTTAAGTATTAAGTAACTATATTTATCTCACTCACGCACAATGGTTGCGGGCGGCAGCCGTTGCAGTTTGCAGCAATTGTCGAAACACAATGATCTTATGCACTCATGAACTCCTATTTTTGGAGTGTAATTTAACTCGTCAATAAATATGATTATTTTTAAATCCAAGCAAATACGGGCAATGCGTCTGTACTCAACAGAGGTCCTAGGGGAAGAGGAAAAGTTTACGAGGACGAAAGTTTAATTTACATGCCGGTCATATTAACATTACATAAATGTGGTAAACTACACACTTCTTATATATTATTGATAATGCTTTGTTTCATGCTAACATTATCAAACAGCTTGGTAAGTACCCAAAGTGTGTTTTACGTTTTATATTACATACATACATAGCATCACGCGAAATCCCTAATGGGGTAGGCAGAGCCACAAGACTACTTGTGGCCACATTCGATTAATTAGTCCTAAGATGGTGGTTTTATATTACCACCTATAGTATTCATATGAAAAAGTTCGTCACTGTTGGATCAAGGGATTAAAGTTCAAAAGTGACGAAATTTTTCATACCACAGCTATACATACATGTATTTATTATAGAGATGCAACGGATAGTGGTTTGGCTGGATACCGGATATCCGGCATTGCCATTGGCCGAATATCCAGCAACCGGATATCCGGCTGCATATTAGCTATCTTTAAAGTCGTGTTGGCTTGCGCGGCCTTCGCACGGCGGGCAAGTTTAAACTTGTTACGAATTGTAAGTGCGCGCGGAGGCCCTTTGAGATTCAATACGCGTTCTATTACGTCGGTTGGGAATATTCAAACGTGCACTACGTGATCTTAACTGGAGTTTTATTTTAAATTACAATAAACTAAGCTTTAATTTGATAACTCACGTGGATTTCCTTAGTTCTAATGGGTTATTATTGGTTTTATCGTATTTCTGATGCAAGTTTTTACTATCCGGTATCCGGCTGGATACTGACTCACTATCCGGTATCCGGCCGGATAGTAAAATCATGGCCGGATAGGCCGGATACCGAATAGTAACCGGATATCCGTTGCATCTCTAATTTATTACAAACAGATACTTAAATTGTATAACTAAAATACTTAGAAAAATATTCACCACTAATACTCTAATAATACTCTAATTACAGGAGTAAAACTGCGTGTAGCGTCCGCCATATACAACAAGTTAGATGACCTAGCAATTAAAGAGCAGAGCAAGTGTCGCCTCGGTGGAGACAACAGTGTGGTGCTCGCGGAGATGTATCCTGAGTGCATGGAACGGCTGTCGCCCGACACCACCGACCAGCCCCATGTCCACAGGGTACTAATGCTCGCTGACACTAATGTAAGTACAACACAGCAGGGTTGATTGATTTAATCGCGATTAAAATAGTACCTTTTTGATAGTACTCTCTGCTTGGCCCGTTGGTTGTCTGGTAGAGAATACCATTGGGCATTAAGTCAGCCATTTGTACCTTGTTTGTGCAATAAAGCTTAAATAAATAAATAAATAAATAAAATCAAGTGATTAATAAAAAAAATTGTGTGTGTGTCGGTTCCGACGCACGACAGGAGTTTACTCCTTATGAACGATTATAAAATAAACCAGTACCCATCATACCATGCTGTCATGTTTCATTTTGACATTTGTCAGTAAATAATAAAGTTTCATATTGATGAATATAAACATGTCACTCATTGAATACAATAATTAATTGACACTTCGGGTCTCGTCGTCTTCCGATTGAGATCCGAGTTTTACCGATGGAAACATATTATTCACTATATCTGTATGCAATGCGAAGCGACCGACGCATCTTTGGCTAAAATTGTGTGACTTCGTGTGACTCCGTACCGTGTGACAGTGTGACATTGTAGTTTGATTTTACTCCCCATAATTTTTCATACCACGGGCTTATATGTATATGAAAATCGATTCTTAAGGAGTAAACTCCAACAATGATTTAAATCAATACTTTTTTAATGCGACCAAATCAGGCAAAAAGTGTCAAGACACTTCCCCCGTCAAACTACGGCGCGCGCATACGTGTTCAATACTATGTTTATGTTAATGTTAATGTAATGTCTTAGAAAAAATCATGATTTTTATCAACCCTGCGACACAATAACAGAGACACAACAGCACCTTGTCGCCCCAGGGAGACAAGAGTATTGTGCTTGCAGATATAATATCAGCAAAAAATAAAATGCATGTGTTATTATTCGAAAATACACAATGATTCGTTATTTTTAGGGTTCCGTACCCAAAGGGTAAAAACTGTCCGTCTGTCCGTCTGTCTCCAGGCTGTATCTCATGAACCGTTATAGTTAGACAGTTGAAATTTTCATAGATGATGTATTTCTGTTGCCGCTATAACAACAAATGCTAAAAAACAGAATAAAATAAATATTTAAGGGGGCTCCCATACAACAAACGTGATTTTTTTGCCATTTTTAAAGATATTGGTACGGAACACTTCGTGCGCGAGTCCGACTCGCACTTGGCCGGTTTTTTTTTCTGGTCTCCATTAATTATATTTAATCCTATTGTATACCTATATTATTGGTATGATGCCTTTAAATAGTCACACGTTTCCTTTGTATTCGATTGAAACTTCTCAAGTACTTAACAATTTTTGATGCGTTTTGCATCATCTGGAGAATCTAGAGGAATTGAGAAAAGTTTTAATACAAAGTAGTAGTGAATAATTATTGTTTTTTATTTTACAGCACATTCCTACTCGGTACTGGCTGCACGTGGTAAAAGATGATAAAAAGAAAACAAATTCTTCCAGTTCTTTGGACTATGAGGTAATACCCACCACCACGTAATCTTATATATAAACGCGAAATACCACTGCGACGACAAAGAACCAATACCTATCTAAAAACCGGTCAAGTGTGAGTCTGACTCGCATGCCGCGGTCCCGTACTTACCTATGAAAAACAGTACGTTGTAAGTACTTTATCAATTTTCTATTTAATTAAACTATGTTTGTTTTGATAAAGGGTTGTCAAATAATTATTTTGAGACCGAGTCTATTGTTTGCAGCATCTGAAAGCAACAGTAGAAGAGGTGGTGAAAACGGTGACGCTCCCAAATTCCATGCTGGTGACCGGGAGCCACGTGCCTGTCCTAGAGGGGGCGTCCACCATGCAACAGCTGATGCAGTACTGCGATGCTGACATGCAGAACTTCTGTAAGCCATTTTTATATACTCAGGAAATGTTAATACTGGTTACTGCCTGATATTTCGAATACAGGGTTAGCTAGAAAGACTCAAGTAACGTCCGTTCTCAATATTCAATTAGGATAGATTTGATTTACATAGATACATACATACATAGCATCACGCCCGAAATCCCTAATGGGGTGGGCAGAGCCACAAGACTACTTGTGGCCACGTTCGATTAATTAGTCCTAAGATGGTATGATGAACCGTATGGTGACAGGTGATCAGCCCATCGCCCATACAGATAGTCCACCATGTTGGAGAGGACCCGTCCCTTAGTCGACTTTTACGACATGCCAGGATGATAAGCATCTGCACGCATTCTATGCTATTTCTTCACTCCCAGTGCAGCAGAGGAGATTTGATTTGTATGCGGCAAATGTCAAATTTTAACCCATAGTAACCAAATATATCCGCAGATTGAATATTGGGAACGGTCATAAGAAGATACTTACTTGAGTATGGTATCAGTCATAAGTGCAGACTAATTAATATGGGTCTAATAATGCTACTTCATCATCTTTGGCCTATATACGGTTTACTGTCATTAGGTACAAATGGAAAATCATCCACGTGAAATAACCATTCTAAAGTTGGGTCAAAAGTAATAGTATTAAAAGTGAATTTAGTCAAAATATAATTATGCTGATAAGTATCATCATCATAAATATATATTATTTCTAAAAGGTATTTTTTTGAAGACGCTCCATATCTCCGTTAATTCTTTACCAAAATTAATGATTTAATAGTAGTTTATGCAACGGTTGCATAATGATAGGCCTTAAAACACTAGTGCGGTTTTATGAAACGAGCTTTTAGCGAGTTTCATAATAAGATCGCACGTGTGTTTTAAGGCCAAATTATGCAGAGTTGCATACATAACTTTATCTACACACATATTATAAATCCTCCATGATGGGTTCAGAAACAATATTTTCTGGCAACAAGTTATTTGTTGCAATCGTGGCTGCATATTTCCGATATCCGGCGCATTTTCATATCACACACACTCCGAGAAGACTACTTACTATTCATATTTTCAACTAAAATGTAAATTACAAACAACTTTTTCTATTCAATTCAACAAAATTCTACTTTCATTCAGCAATACGTCAACATAATGGCGGCCGTCCGTCAAGACCATTTTTTTTTAAATCATAGACAAACGGATGAAGTCTCTATTCTCACGTCACTCAAGATCGAATATTGTGCAGTTTATATTAAAAAAACATACTGAATTGACGTTTCGTATCAATAACTGTTTTAATATCTATGTATACTAGAATAGAGACCCACTTGAGTTGGACAGCTGTTCCAAATTTAATCTCATTTCTTTACTAAAAACGATAAAGAAGTCATGTTATTTCTTCATCGCAGCACTGGTTTTTCCTAATTGGTTGTCAAAATGGTGGTCATTTCCTACCGTTTTTGATTAACCAATGGAGGTTGATTGGTTGATATGGGTGTGGATAAACGTCATTTTAAAGCTTATATTCGTCGCTTTGTCACACAAATAGATTATTAACGTTTTCGTTAAAAAATAAATAAAAAAACCACGCGGTTGGCAAGCGCCATCTATTGTCAGTCTGTTTAATTAACATGTGTGATGGCCACAGACTACTTATGTTCCGTATGTGATGGCTATTTGCACATGCAGACTAATGTCAACAGATGGCGCTGCGCGTCGGGTAGGCTAGGTACTGACCTACAATGTGTATTATCTCTCAAAAATAAAATATCTTTTACTAATAATACTTGCATTTACTTATTCTCACTTTATTATATTGTTCATCATACCACCTTAGGACTAATTAATCGAACGTGGCCACAAGTAGTCTTGTGGCTCTGCCCACCCCTAGCTATTTCGGGCGTGATGCTATGTATGTATGTATTATATTGTTATTATTACTATCCGATGTTTGATAACGATACTGTGCGAAAATTCGCACGGGTCAGCTAGTTTATAACCAAATTTATTTTCGTTGTAAATTAATTAATTAATTAACGAATAATGGATGTGGACGTTCAAGTGGACGATTTTCCATTTGTACCTAATGACAGTAAACCCTATATACGCCCAACTGCTGGACACAGGCCTCCTTTCATAGTGAGAGGGACTGGGCAGCAGTTCTTACAGGAGCTCTGTTGCGGATTTCTTCAAATTAGTTTGCAGATGATATACAAGTTTTCTCACGATGTTATCTTTTACCGTAATGATAGTGATAAATATAAATTTAAATTTCTCACACGAGATCCGGGAATTTCAAAGGAGCTAGCCGAATTTGAACCCCGCGATTCTGCACGAAAGGCCGCGAGCGATTTCAGAAGAAAGTGAAAGAAAATTACTACTTGAATTGATGAATATTATTGATTCTAATTAAAAAAAGAAGTGTCCCTGATTTTTGTCATGCCGTTATGTGACTTTTTAGGGTTCCGTACCTCAAAAGGAAAAAACGAAACCCTTATAGGATCACTCGTGCGTCTGTCTGTCTGTCTGTCTGTCTGTCTGTCTGTCTGTCTGTCTGTCTGTCCGTCTGTCACAGTCAATTTGCTCCGAAACTACTGGACCGATTGAGCTAAAATTTGGTATACATATGTAAGTCGGTGACCGCAACACAGACGCGTGACGTAAATATATGAATTTTAAACATGGGGGCCACTTTTGGGGGGTTAATCAGAAAATTAAAAAAAAAGTTATGCAATCTATATTGTGTGACATATCAAATGAAAGGACTTATTGTGAGGACTTTAAATATATTTTTTTTATTATAAAATGGAAACATGCAATTACTATGTAAAATTAGGGACCCTTTTTTCTATTATCATCAATACTTAATGATTTTGTGCAAAAATACCAGAAAAAAATCATTATTATAAAACTGAAACATGAAATCACTATTTAAAATTAGGGACACTTTTTTTCTATTAACATGAATAGGTAATGATTTTGAATAAAAATATCAAAAAAAAATTGTACAATGTGATGTACATTGGGCGGCACGAGGATAAAGAGGGGAAGTAAGTTATCTTCATACAAACGCACCGCGCGCGGCTTGTATGTGTGCGCCAAAGTATCTATGCGTCGCCGCACGCACACTTAAACAAAATCTCGACCCGTTTCTCAGTGCGCCAGTCGGGGCTAACACCGCACGAGGTTCGCGCGTCACGGCTTTTCGGCACCGCTAAATGAATGAAAAATGGGTGATAATCGCAGGAGAACGTATTGCTGTGTGTTTGGGTGTCTTAATAATTCATCGATTCCAGAATTGTCTCTGTTCAGATTACCTATTGAACAGGATCAACCCTGAGATAGTAGGCAGTTATATCGCGGATTGGGCCGGAGATAGCCTACTTCCCCTCTTTATACTATGACGATTCGGTGTGTACAATATGATGATCTGACCGCAGTGAGCTGCCGCATCTGGCGCCGAGCGCTGGCGCTGTGCGCGGCGGCGCGCGACCTGTGCGCGGGGGCGGGGGGCGGCGCGGGGGGCGGCGCGGGGGGCGGCGCGGGGGGCTGCGCGCGCGCGGCGCAGCGCTACCTGAGCGCGGCGCTGTTCCGCGCGCCGCGCGCGCGCCTCTTCGCCGACGCGCTCGCGCTCATCGCGCAGGACACCGCCGCCATGCAGACATAGCTCGCACGTTGGGCTTATTTACGAGTCATTATAAATAAGATTTTCGGTAGAAATTCAAACATATCGTCACTGCCTTAAGAAGTCGTATCTCAAAGTCGCTTCATGGAAAAATAAACTTTATCTACACCCATATATAACCACCTCCATAATGTATTCAAAAACCGTAGGAAATTACCAACATTATTACAACCAATTTTACTATGAGCTGTGGTAGTAGGTAAAATCTGTACTGTAATGTTAATAAAGTACCTATCGATTTTTGAAACGTTATGAGTTTAAAGGAACAGCTGTCAGCTCAAGTGGATCTCTATTCTAGTATCCATTGATATTTAAACAGTTATCGATACGAAACATCAATTCAGTATGTTTTTTTAATATAAACCGTACGACATTTGATCTCGAGTGACATGAGAATAGGGACTTCATTCGTTTGTCTATGATTTAAAAAACATTCATCTAAACGGAGGATCGAATTGCCGCCATTACTTTTGTCAATTGTTTGTTTGTTGTTTTTTTGCTGTTACGAAAGTAGAATTATAAAAAGTTGTTTGTTATTTACATTTTAGTTGAAAATATGAATAGTAGTGACTCCGAGAACGATGTGAAAATGCGCCGGATATCGTAAATGCAGCCACGATTGCAACAAATAACTTGTTGCCAGAAAATATTGTTTCTGAACACATCATGGGAGATTTATAATATGTGTGTAGATAAAGTTATGTATGCAACTGAACATAATTTGGCCTTAAAACACTCCTATCTTATTATTAAACTCGCCTATTTATTTTGAGGCCTATCATTATGCATCCGTTGCATAAACTACTATACCATGCTTGTAACAAATTTGACTTTGTTACCGTGATTTCGAGGTACGAGTTTTTTCAAAGTAGTGACGATTTGGCGAAGTATAGGAACGTTCATGCAGGAGCGCTCTACTTGATATGCAACGTTACTAACGCGCAAGTAACGAAACCACGCATCGCCATATACAGGTGATTTTGAAAACTTAATGCAAAATCAATGCTGCCGGCTCAGAGGAAGACAGCCAATATAATGCAATAACTCTAACGCTGTATGAGCGTATACGCACACTAGTCCAGGAAATGAACTTTATCTAGCATCGTGATAATGGCAAAACGGAAATAATTTATAAAAACCATTTTTTTTTTAAATAGATTGTAAGTTTATCGCTTTAATTAATATTTAAACTAGGAATTCGCCTACACTCAAAATTATTGCAATTTTAGTATCATATTTCAGAATATAGTTAAAATGGTTTAATTTTATTATGTTTGTCTATTAATATACTTCACGTATAGCTACTATCATGGACAAATAAAACAAGAGGACTGATAATAAGGATGTTTTCTGGGTAAAAAAATAATAATTCTAACTAGTCCCTCAGTTAGATTATCAAAAAATATTGAACACGTATTTTTTGCTTTATCAAATCAAACAAAATTCACAAAGATAACGCGCATCAATAATTCGGGAGCGGCCCCTCATGATGTCACTTAATGGTAAAAAGTGTGCAAAGTCGTGACGTCACACGGAACTTCAACGCACTATATCTTCGTGATTTTTTGTTTAATTGACAAAAGATTAAATGTTTTTAATATTTTTTTAATAATGTAAATCACAGACTAATTAGAATTTTTTAGGAAACACGCCTATCGCCTTACGGCGAGCGTACCTCGGAAATAAGCTGAAGGTCCTAATATACTCGTAAACTAGATGGCGCCACAATCGTAGCCAGCGAGGTATTCAATCAAATACAACAAAATTAAATAATGTATTGAGCAAAATGTCACTTATAGTACGTCTTTACACATGGTCTGTGAAATTTACCAGCTTTTCGAAGGAAAGCTGTTTGAAGGAATTGTAGCCACAATTTAAGAAACTCACCGTTAGATGGCGTTACAACATCCGAGGAACGCTTGACTGTACAGATATAGTCAATAATATGTTTCCATCGCTAAAACTCGGATCTGAATCGGAAGACGACGGGACCCGAAGTGTCAATTATTGTATTAAATGAGTGACATGTTTATATTCATTAATATGAAACTTTATTATTTACTGTCAGATGTCAAAATGTAAAATGACAGCATGCTATGATGGATACTGGCCCCCAATTCTCGATGCATTGGAGGTAATGTCGATTGCGAGATTAAACGTCAGATTCATACAGTTGTGTCAAATGACGTATGCACTGACGTTTAATCTCGATTGTGAGACTATCTCGAATGCACCGAGAATTGGGGGCCTGCTGAAGCTAATTGAGAGAGCACGATAATACGAACTTTTCCGATAAAACACGATGGAAACTAATTATGCACTACATCTGTATGGTGATTGGTAGACAGTCCTCTTGCTTTATTTATCCATGCTATTATTATATTTTGTTATTAAATTATACACTTCCGGTGATAAATTCTGTTGAATTCTAACGGCTAAAGAGTGGAATTCCCTGCCTGCAGAACGCTACAACTTGGGTCTTTTCAAGGAGAGAGTGAATATGCATTATCTAGGTGTGCATGCTCCATCGTCGACCTCATCATCACTTTCCATCAGGTGAGATAGGGGTCAAACGCACATCTATCTTCCATAAAAAAAAATCTCATACATATTTTATGAATTAAATGTTTTCCAAAATCGTTCGTTTCCTGGATTCTTTGGAGCCGTCCATTGATAAAGTATATTCTTTTATTGCCATTTTAACACTTAAGAAGCTAAAGGAGACAATTAAATAGATTATATTTTTATGTATTGTATTAAGTGAGTACTTCGTTTTTTTTGCTGTTAGTTTTAGGTTCACAAGTATTAATTTTGCACTAGCGGTAGGTTTTATTATCAGGTCCTTACACATGAAATTAGCGTTTTGTCGTACTGACCACTTTGATCTGAAATATCTCCTCTTTGGTTAAGAATTCTAAATTCAAATTTATAAATTTATTTAGCTGTTAGAGTTTTTAAAACAGTCATTCATTAGTTTTTTCCTCATTATTTTTTTCTTTGGCGTCGCTTATTACCGCACAATGGAAAACACGAAATATTTACGAGTACGAGTTCTACCGTGGCACCAGTGCAGCAGAAACAGCTCGAAGGATTAACGATATGTACGGCGCTGGTATCGTAAAAGAAAGCACGGTACGTTTTTGGTTTCAACGTTTTCGTTCTGGAAATGTCGATCCTCAGAACCAACCCCGTGGACGGCCGGAGACCAAAGTGGAAAATGAAGAATTAAAGGCTATTGTGGAAGCGGATCCATCACAAAGCAATTCAGAGATAGCTGCAGGCTTCGGGGTAAGTGATAAAACTGTATTAATCCACTTGAAGCAAAAGGAAGAACTAGCTGCTAGACAACCGAGATTGGTCAATCGCTCTAGGCCACTGCTGCTTCACGACAACGCAAGACCACACACTGCACTAAAAAGCAACCACTACGTTAGATGAGATACAAATGGAATTTCTGCGACATTCACCGTACTCCCCGGACCTTGCTCCAACAGATTACCATTTTTTCCGGAATTTGAACAACTTCTTACAAGGAAAAAAATTCAACTCCGATGCGGCAGTCCAAACCGCCTTCAAAGAGTTTATGGATTCTCGCCCCCATGGTTTTTCTTAATAAAGGGATCAATGAACTACCTATGAGATGGCAAAAGTGCATAGATGACAACGGTGCATACTTTGATTAATTAAATATATTTTACGAAAAAAAATTGACCTTATATTCCTCCCGTACAAAACGCCAATTTCATATGTAAGGACCTAATATGTCTTGTTAGTTGTTCGAATCATAGGAATAAGGGTCTTCCTGTGTGCCTTCACACATTTATGTCATAGTATAAAGAGAAGGGAAGTAGGTTATCTTCATACAAACGCACCGCGCGCGCCGCACGCACACTTAAACAAAATCTCGACCCGTTTCCCCTTACTAAGCGAGTCGAGATTTGTTTAAGTGTGCGTGCGGCGACGCATAGATACTTTGGCGCACACATACAAGCCGCGCGCGGTGCGTTTGTATGAAGATAACCTACTTCCCTTCTCTTTATACTATGTTTATCTAGTTTGTAGTTGCGACAAGTCGTGCCTTAAAAAATATTTAGGTCTTCCAAAGAGACTTAAATCGATATTAAAATTAAATTTAACTCTCAATTTTTTTTCATGTGTAGCAAGATTATGTTGATTTGAAACTTGCAATAATGAGATTCTCTATATTTTTAATGAGTTGTAATTATTGTTTCTTTTTTGTATTTTGTTAAGATCTTGCACTTTATTTCCTCGCACAATAAGTTGTTTATAGTGTATTAAATTGGAAAAAAATATATGTAAATGGATAAGATAATATTTCCGATCAGATTTTGGTTTAAATATGTTCGAAATTGTTAACATAGGTCTTCCATTGGTATGTTAAAAGTTTATATTACCTATTAACGATATAAAAATTCGCTGAAATGTGTTTCAACGCATTCACAGCCGGCGACGCACATATGCGTTATAAGCACTTTCACTCAATGCCACGAACGCGTCTGTGCGTTCAACATATATATATATATATATATAGCAAGTCTCGCGTAGTGATTTTGACCGAAGTCTCGGGGAAAACGAAGGAAAAATATGACTTATGTTTGACTAAAATAAATAGTTATTAACTTTAGTGTTGTTTAATTTAATAAAATAGAACGAAAATAATCCTCAAAAATAAATAAAACCCTGAAAACGAAAATCGTTGGAATATCTCAATTCTGATTTGAATCCGGCTCTCCTCCGCTCCAATCTGCTTCAGTGGGAACAAGGGCGTAGCCAAGATCCGAGGCGAAGAAAAACCAAGAAGGTACACCTGAGGGCTTAGCACACTAATTTTTATCGCGCACATAGAGCATTCGTCCCTTTCGCACCCGCATATTAGTTAAAAAGTGACAGATGCTTTATGTACGCGATAAAAACTAGCGGACCAACTGCATCTTTTAGCTTTACACAATGTCGGAGGAGGAATGATGATTCTCATCGACGAAGGGCAAGGCGGTACGCAAATGCCAAGATCAAAGAGACCGACCGGCCGCATGTTCTACGCTGAGCTTTTGCATCTAAGAATTAAGTACACAAAAATTACCATATTTCTCAAAAAAACAACATAATACAGTATTTCCGGTCAAATAGTGTGCAGTACAACCACACGCTACTATGGAAACTACATTTTTAAATAAAATTATTTTGAACTAATAACAAATGACTCCAAAAACTCTTTGAAAAATAAGAAATAAGAACAAGCCTTCGTTATTAAATTTAATAAATTTAATCCCTTTGGTTCCTCATGGATTCCATCATCAGATCACATGGTTTTTCAATGGGACCATTTTCTGAAGAAGGTATGACTTTTCCAAAAAGGAATCATTGAAATCGCTAAAGTTATCATCAGTGATCGTACTTTTTCCAGCATTTTTGATGCAGTGCTAGGGTTGTCAGTAGTGCCCGATATTATTGTTTTAACCGAGAATCAAATAAAATAAAAAATAAAATTTGAGGAATGTTGGGTTACAGTAATAAACGTTATACACAATTATAATAACTGATTAAGTAAAAAAATTAGTGTTTAATTTTCAATGACAACATAATATTACATAATTTTAAACGTCAATCATATTATACACGTCGACAACCCTAGGTCGCTGTCGTGTGTCATTTGACGTCATGTCACCAAGAATGCTGGAAAAAGTACGATCACTGGTTATCATACATGCCTACATAAAAAGATATACAGGTCCAAGAGATGACCTCCTCCTTTTCTGAAATCTGTTAATAATAACTAAGTACATCTACGGAAAACTAAAATAGTCATGAGAATCTTCCGAAAAACTGTGTGTTAATTAGAATAGTCTGCCTAATAATCCTATTCTCTTGAGAAGAACCTCCATTATCCTCCCAAGGATGAAAAAATATTATTCTGAATGCACTTTTTCAGTCCAAGCGAAATAACCATTACGCACGACGTACCAATATACACTGTGGATGTACAAATCTTTCACCACGTGTAGCACATCCCCACGAGTCGTTTGTCACTCAGTGCGTCTCTGTCAAACTTGTCAAATATGTAAGGGATGCACTCCCCCCTGCTGCCAACGTGCATGTTGTCGACGCAACTTTCGGTCCGAGACGTTGGCTTCTTTGTGGCTGCATATCAAAGTATGTAGACTATTTTAAGACAAAAAAAAACTAAAATCAACTATTTCTATCGGCTTAGAGATCCAGTCTGTTATTATTCTTTGATCTTAGTGTGGTAAAGTGACTATCGCACGCGCGCGCGCATGTCAGCATCTAATTAGGGCTGCCAACTCGCCGGCTGGTTTAGAAAGGCGCGGGTCCCGTTGCACCGGTTCTGGCTTCCTGAGTGCAGCCTTAACCAGTGACAACCTTGCTTGTCAGGAATGCTAGAGCTTTTTTTAGAAATGCGCAGGCGTCGTTTCAAAACGGTTGCTTGTTTTTATCCAAAGGAATATGTGATAAAAAGCTGATAGAAAACACTCATATTTTGATTCTATTACGAAAGAAGATGAGATCTGCAACTCAAAAACTGTCAATTTACTCTAATGGCCTTAGCAAGATTGGCACTGGGCTAACTTAGAGTATTATCTCTTTCTCTTTCGTCGGGACTAGTGTGAGAGAGACGCACTTAGAGATAAGACGGTGTCAACTTATCCTCGTGTCAACCTTGCTAGGGTTGCCAGCCGTACTATAATATATAGTATTGTACTATATTTTGGCTCCGTGTACTATATACTGTTGAAGAAATATATAGTACGCAAAAATACTATATTTCGGTCAGTCCTTAGAAATGGGCTTTGAGTTGGCCAGTTCAACAGGCATTTTCGCAGCCGGATAGCCACAAGATGCGCAAGAAAACGAATTTTGCGTATAATACTTAATCAATCATACCTACCTTACACTCTTTTCAAAGGGGTTTTCTTTAAAGTACTATATTTTCTTCCAGTGTACTATTTTATTTATAGCTTTGACTGGAAAATACTATATCTGCCCCATAAATAGATGGCGACCGTAGTCGCAGCTAAACTTTTTGAATGCTATGATCGGCTAAAGACGACAGCGGGTTTTCGTGCCACTTGCACCACGATATGCCGTTTTCCATACATTTGCATTGATTGGCTAATGCCGTCGTCGGTGGTATATTTTTTTCCCGTGTTTGGGAGATTACCGCTGCACAATGGGCGGGCCCATGGAACCGCAGCTGACGTTCACGAGGCTTCATGATACAACTGTGAATCATTTTATGAGTTATCGCCCGGGAGGGAATGATTGACGAAATTTGTAGCTCGTGGACTATTTATTTATTTACTTATAAATAACACTTATAGTCTAGCCCCAAATGTTAATCCTTATCAATTATTACGTATACCTACCTACACAAGAAGAACTTATCTATTATCTAACCACACGGTTACAGAGTACATTATGGGCTTTGAGTAACAGTCGCTCCACTATTTGGCTCTGCACGACATGCCCGCGAGTCGTTTGTCTCTCGGTGCGTCTCTGTTATACTTGTCAAATATGTTAGGGAGCCACAAATGACTCGCGGGCAGGTAGTGCTTAGGGTTGCCAACCGTACTATAATATATAGTATTGTACTATATTTTGGCTCTGTGTACTATATACTGTTGAAGAAATATATAGTACGCAAAAATACTATTTTTCGATCAGCCCTTACAAATGGGCTTTGAGTTGGCCAGTTCAATAGGCATTTTCGCAGCTCTGAGTCACAAGATGAGCAATCTGAATGTTAGTCTGACGAATTTTGTATACTCGTATTACATGTAATCAATCATACCTTACACTCCTTTTAAGAGGTTTTTCTTTGAAGTACTATATTTTCTTTCAGTGTACTATTTTATTTATACCTTTTACTCGAAAATACTATATTTGCCCCATACTATATTGGCAACCCTAGTCGTGCTAGACGCGCGGAAGAGTTTAAATAGGTACAAGAATACAATTTCTTGTAACACTCTATCATTGTAAATATTTTGGTAGCGACTTTTTTGTAATTCGGAGTTGTTTACAACTCATTCATATACTATCTCAATTCTTATACAATACCAATACAATAAAAACAAACACCACGGCAATCTATAAGAACAGTTAACCACCACAAACTTGCATAATCGCCTTACAGTTATGCGCAGGAGTGCCTGAGCTTGACCACCACGCACGCAGGACACGGCTGTTAGGTTGACAGTAATCTTAGGGCAAATAAACGGATCGGTGACGCAGTCCCGTTTATTGGTACAGTTAGGCGAAAGCTGCGCTCGCGACAGGTTGGGATCTGTGCCAGCCGGCCGAGATGCTATCGCCTTATGTTATGGGTACCGGAGCTTTGCGGGCGCTCAAGTAATAATAAATACCGTCAAACTCGACAGCCCGAACTATTATATGTATCTTGGGTCCGTGTAAAATATATAAAGACGCAAAAACAACTGCTAAGGGATTAACTATATCGCCTAGAAATTGACAAAACCGCGAATGTGAACGTCAACCACGTAAAAAACGACGTGAGCGTCAAGTTGGCGTACCCGTGGAAGACATCCAGGATCTGATGATTTCTAAAAATAGTGCTTAAATAGTACCGAATTAGTACCGAGTTCAAAAAATAGTACCTTTGTAATTTCGGAGTTATGAGCCCTGTTAAACGGGTACGCTAACTTAACGTCAAGCTGGCGTACCAGGTTTGGATCTCGAGAATGGTGCTGCTCCCAAAAATGCTGTATATATCAAAAAATAGTGCCCAAATAGTACCCCTGGCTCCCGAAGTCTCAACTTCGTAGCTCTAATAGTAACTGAGATATTCCATACCAAACACGGGTAAACTATTTTGCACCGTCAAGCTGGCGTACCCGACCGAGATCACACAGAAAGCCATTGAATATCTTCCACGGGTACGCCAACTTGACGCTCACCAAAACGACACATTCGCGATTTTGGCATTTTAGCGTCCATACAGTAAATCACTGCAGTACCGAATAGAGGCCCAGACCCCAAGTCACGTCCATAAGCATTATAAAGAATACGAGTATTATATAACTTATAGTATATTTCGTATTCTAATATGCTTAGCCGCCCTAGCATGCCAGAAATGGGGATAACTCACACCAAATATCCTAAAGACATCGCTTAGCCTCACTTTTATTAGCAAATAATGCTGCCAAAGTTGCGGGGCGCGCGGGGTTTTTAGAGCGCTGTGATTGGTGCGTTCGAGGTTATGCGCCCCGCGCGACCCGCTGCAGCCCCGCCACTTGTTGCCATTGGGCCACAACGCTTGGCAGCGGGGGGCGCCCGGCTATGCGAAGTCTATTGGATATATGATCTGTGGGATAAGTTAAACCCGTTTATCTCTCGGACTATTTCTTTCGTCGGCACTAGTGTGATAGAGACGCACTTTGAGATAAGACGGTTTATGTTATCGTTGTGTCAACCTTGCTAGGACCGCTGTGTTTCTAATAATTGGATGTATTAAGTATTTAAAAAGTGTACCAAATGAGAAAGTATATAAAATGCTAATAAATCTAATATAAGCACTATATCCCTTGAAGATAGAATAGCATCCATATAACTCCTGTTGGGCGCCGACGCGATTTGTTACTCCTATGGATTAATACTAAAGCAATATTTTGGAAAGGGCTACAAACATACATTGGTAAACGCGTTTATGGTGATAATCTACATTAATATTATAAAGAGGTAAAACTTGTTTGTTTGTATGTGGGGGGGTACCTAATCTCTGGAATAGAATGCATCGGGTTACCCTTGTTTCATCGAAAAAATATTGACAAATTATCACTTCCCAAACAATTTTTCGTAAGTATATTTTCATTTGCCAAATTATTATTTGACAAATGAACTCTTCACAAATAATTGTAACGCAAACCTAATGTTTGGCAAGTGAACGTTCCATCAATTACTCACTTGCCAACTGGTACTTATACCAAATTTCATGAAGTCAAATGTTTCAATTGGCATAACATATTTTACGCAAACAAAATAAGGCAAAAGCATGTTTTATTAAGGGATGAAAAAAAAAACCTTTCTAACCTAAATTTATCCGTCTCGGTTCTGCTCCGACCTGTATTGCTCGCTCGCTTCGCTCGCTCGCCGCAACATATTATTATTTCGTATTTGTTATTTTTGGCTTTAAGTATAGTTTTTATCATAACAATTTATTTGACTAAATGATTATTGTCGAATGATTTTTTGCTTTAATAAAAGCTTTGATAAAAGACCAAATGACTAAATGTCGTTTCCCGTAGTAATATTCTGCTGAGTGAAAATTTGATCAAATGAAAATGTGCGTACTAAAATTATTCCAAAGATTGCATTGGCAAAAAACCGGTTGCTAAAATTTGTTTGGGAAGTGATTATTTGTCAAAAGTTTTTCGATGAAACGGCAGGCACCCAGAATGCTAAACTATCCCCAAGTGACGAAGCCTACTTTATACCCCGGAAAATCCCGGTTTCCGAGGGAACAGTGATAACCGAATTCCACGTGGACGAAGTCGCGGGCAAAAAGCTAGTCGGCCTATATATATACGACCTACTACTGGGCGCAGACCTCTCTTAGTAGGAGGAATTGCGCAGTAGTATCCACGCTGGCTCAGTGCGAATTGGGAGCTTCACACAATCCTTGAATTGCTTCGCAGTGTGCAGGTTTCCACGCGATGTTTTCGTTCACTAAATTGTTAGTAGTAACCCTATAGCATTTAGTGTTGGCATTTGGTCGGGCCACATGGGTCTCGTTAGATGGACAACGGTTAGATTTGGCCGTCGTTTTGAGGTAAGGCTTACAACCAAGGGCCATTGTAGAATTTCCAACTGAAACAATATACTTACTGCTGAAATGCCAACAATTTTAAACCAACGGTAGTGAATGAGCGTAATGATGATATTTTACAGCATTGGGCCAACATCTAATAGGACCTTCGTTGTATAGGTATAATACAGAAATGCCAGCCGTTTTTAAACAACGGCCCAACGTTGGTAATTGGTTGGGCGTAATGATAATCTCTTTGTTATATTGGTCCAATTTTAGTTGTATGTGGGCAAACTACTAACTATATCCCTACAGATTCCCTACCGTTGGCCGATGGATGCCAACCAGTGGCGAAGCGTCAAATATTTCCTAAGGGAAGCCGGAAGAATTAGAACCGTACGTGCGCGTATGACATTTAGTAAGAGTAACATGGACTTCACTGACAGCAAGCCGTAGCTTTCTAGCTTGGTAAAGCCGTCAGGAATCGGCTTGTAGGCAGGCTTCGCCACTGATGCCAACGGAAAATGCTACTAGGGAAAGTCAAACGAAAAACCAGAGGTACTAACCGGGATATAACTTTATTTATAAACTGCACCAAGAAGCACAAATTACTGTTCAGCTTAGATCTTTAACGATACCAATAGGTAACGGGTCATTGGGTTGGCGGGGCATTGCGCCCGCGGCTATCGTTTATTTACAATCACGTTTTAATAAAAACACACCATCATCCGATCTATACCGGTAATAACTGTTCATGATATGCACGAAGAGTCCAACAATATTTAAATAACAGCTTTGAATCGGTTGATATCCATATTAATGCGAGCATTTTATAGCATGTTTTACTGCAACCATTCCGGAATAAGACCGGCGTGGTAGGTCGGCCCGGAGTACCGCTATCTCCGCAAATAAATAAAAAATGCATCGGAGTCTGGGTACATAGCGGGCCCTGCGAGCGGAGCCGGCAGTGCGCATCCAGCCAGCAGCCGCGATGGTCAACTACAAGCGCGTCGTGTGCGAGGTGGCGCTACTGGCCACGCTGGTGGCGCTAGTCGACGCTGCGCCGGCGCCCGCGGCCGATTGCCACTACGACCAGCGGCAAAACGGCACGGAGAACTACCGGCTCAACATCGACGGCGTCGTCATCGCTGTTGCACCCGCAGATGCCCTCCTCGCGGCCGCCTCTGAGATCGACCTGAGCGACCTTCTCGACCTGGCCGATTACCCCGAGCACTCCTCGTCCAGCGAGAAGCCGCTCGAGCCGAAGCCCGAGGATAGCAAACCCGACGATGCCAAGCCGCAGGACGCCAAGCCCGACGCCGAGAAGCCCGAGAAACCCACGGACCTGTCGGTGCTCGATGCCAGCCAGAACACCGGAAAGGAGCAGAGGAAGGAGGCGGTTAACCGCAAACAGGAAAAGGCGCAAAGGTAGGTAAATATAACTTGACTTGGTTAAATATTTACAGCAAAGCTTTTTTAACTATTTCATGACATTAAAATTACGTTCTCAAAGAATACGTCCACATATTCATGCAGATATGAAGTTATTGTTTCCATTCAAATTAAAATAAAAAAGATATTTCACTTAACTATCCAGCGGCCCTAGCAAGGTTAAGTGCGTCTCGCTCACACTAGTGTCGACGAAAGAAATAGTCAGAGAGATAAACGGGTTCAACTTATATAAAAGCAAGGAATTTGGTTTGCCGTGTAATTTCAACGAGAATCGTTGCTTCAAGTGGTTTATATTGTGTAATGACTTGTAAATTAATTTAACACATGTATTTTTTTGTTCACAGGTTGAAGAGCCGTCTGGCCCAATTCCTGATACCGCTCCTGAGAAAGAATCGTCATCACTAATCATGCCAAGACCAGGACACAAACGGAACACGCTCTTAAAAGCCGGTCGTTCATGTAGAATGAAACCCTAATCGCCTGATGAATAAATAAATGTTTGGCACATTTTGTGCGTTGACTTTCCTCTTGTAAGATTTAGCCACGAGTGATATTGTACTGCATTTATAGATATTTATTTTAGTTTTAAGTTAATTTATAAGTTAGCATGTAAAATTGTTTTGTTGAAAATAAATGAAAATTCTTATTGAAAAATCCCTAAACATCATCTGTTCTTATTAAGTCTTTCATTCCTACTAGATTTGGATAAATTGATGTATGTATAGTTTAGAATGAGATTTATTTAATAACCAACTTTCTCATGAGATAAGTAATAGGTACCTAATGCCTCTAATTATTCAGTAAGCACATCCATGGCTTGTGTTTCATTGGTTTTCGATCTTGTTTTTACGCTTAAACGGAGCGACGGATCAATGTTATTTTTAACGCAGAGTTAGTGACACAGGTCACTTTTTGTCTCGGTTAAATCCACAGTGACGCGGATGAAGTTGGGGGCATAACCTTGTACGTTCAAAGCGATTTCATAAATCGATATTGTCAAAAGAGTGATTTCCAATATATCACTGATCAAAAGATCGTTTAAATACGTATAATCTCACATGGGCGCTGTACATTGACGACGCGACGCCCCGTGAAGCGGTTACTTTTCTCTTTTACACATAGGGTAAGTGAAGCAGAGGTATGAGTTTACGTCGCGGCGTAAATGTATGTACATACGGGAAAATGGATTTCTGAGTGCATTCATGCGTAGCGAATGTGCGTAGCCATTTCGTAGAGATACGTAGCATAGCGCGTAGCATCGCATTCAACGAGTTCATTCATAATCTGGGCCTGTATATTCCGTGCCGATAAGTATTTTATTATATATCGTCACTAAAAAGCCGAAACCGCGAATGGGAACGTCAAACACGCACAAATATAACGACATATTCACGGTTTTGACGTTCTAGTGACGATATAGTAAATCACTGGGTGACCGAGCGTCGCCGGGCGTCTTTCTTTCTGTCTTTCTTTGTCAGGGATGACACCTATCTAGATAGAATTGGAAAATTTAATATTATCTAAATACAACATTTCATCCAAATCGTTACAGCCGTTTCCGAGAAACCAATTACATATACACATACATACGTACAGTAATTTTTCGTTTAAAGTATTAAGGTAATAATATAGTAAATCACTTAGGAGTACCGAATACTCGTAGAAGCCTACTCGTAGGATCTGAGTTGCGAACCACTGGGTTGAAATAAGCAGTAGGTACCTACCTTACTGACACGTATTATTATATCACTGTGACTATATTTTGATTTAATGTAATAATATAAAATGTTACTCAAATTAAAAATGTGAATGTAAGTTTGTTTGTTACGCTTTCACGCGACAACTACTTAACCGATCATCATGAAACTTTGTACACATATTCTAGGAGGTATTAGAAGTAACATAGGGTACTTTTTATCCCGGAAATTACAAAGTTCCCTAGGGAATAACTATAACCGAATTCCATGCGAACGAAGTCGCGGCCTAAAGCTAGTAATATTATAAACTAGCTTATATGAATCATATCTTAAGAATCTAATAAATAAATAACTGGTTGTTTTTCAGACGTTCGTTAGTAAGGTTAGGACATAAATCGCCATAAACCTGCTAATAAATGCGAAAGTTTGTATGTATGTATGTCTTGCTACCACTCAGCTCCATAACGGCAGAATAGGTTTCAAAAAATTTGGTATCTATATAGTTACGTTAACTAGTTTATATACTTAGGTGCATTTCATCCCGGGAAATCTAATATAAATATATAATATTTAAAAAAAAATATAGGCCCGAGGGAAACCTTATACAGAAATCTAATCGCCACCTGTGAAATAATTATCATTGAAGAGTTCCTGTGGTCACCCGTGGTCTTCATCATCAGTTCCACTTCCACTTCACCAAGTAATGTTTTTGAAACTGCTTGAGTTATTATAGAAAATATCCAAATTTCTATATGCATGCTTATAATATTTGAGGAGTTCCTTCGATTCTTCATAGATCCTCTCATCAGATCTCGACTTTGATGACAAAGGGACCAAATTGTAGAAATATCCTATCGATTAAAAACAGAATCATGCATATCGGTCCAGCCATCTCCGAGTAATCGGTGTACATACATATAAAAAAAAAAACAAATATACGCGACGAATTGCGAACCTCCTCCTTCGGCTTTTTTGAAGTCGGTTAAAAATATTTTAAAAAAACTTAGGAGGTTGTTATTAATTATAATCATAATTCACTCCTCGCAATAAAAACTGCCCGACTGTACTCGTATTTCAGTTTCAAATTGAACTGCAGCCATCCCGGGTCAACAACTTGCTACGTAAAAGTTCGCGGGCCTAAGACTGATATGGTTATAAATAGAGGTGCCCGTCCGCAGAAACTCGGTTATCGTATCGATGACCTGCGGTCACTGTCACAGGGCGCGTGGCCAATGGCACTCACGACACGACAGACAGACGAATACCATCACCACCTAGTACATTTTGAATGTATATGCTAGAACAAGAGCGAGTTAAACTCGCGTGGAGAGGGTTCCGTTCCGTACATGATTATCTGAAATTTCCTATGTTACTATGATACCATAGACTTATTATAGGTCTTCCTGTAATCTATAGCAAAGATAATTTTTTGTATTTTTTTTCAAAATTTTAGGCCCAGTAGTTTCGGAGATAAGGGGGGAATGGTCAATTTTCGCCTATTTTCCTAAATAACTTCCAAACTATTAATTTTAAAATTATAAAAAAAAATTAAGATTCTCAAAGAGATTTCATTTGATATGTCACACAATATAGTTTGCAAACCTTTTTCTTTTTTAATTTTCTATTCTGCCCCCGAAAATTGGCCCTCATGTTTAAAATGCATTTGTTTACGTTACACGTCCATATTGCGGTTACCGTTTTACATATGTGTACCACATTTCATCTCAATCGGTCCAGTAGTTTCGGAGCAAATTGGCTGTGACAGACGGACAGACAGACAGACAGACACACGAGTGATCCTATAAGGGTTCCGTTTTTTCCTTTTGAGGTCCGGAACCCTAAAAATTAAACCTGCAGTATATACAGCAACTTTTGTTCTTGCTGGTGTGCCCATGATTACCACTTACCCGTTTGGGTGTTGATCGTGAAACGAGATTGTTACAAGACCCTCAAATAACAATGGTTTTGTCGACAATAGACGAAAAACGACAAAGCGATTGTGGACGAACGCTAAGACAGTCGAAGACAGACGAAGTCTCACGCGGCGCAGCCTTTTGCTAGTGTATTGTTATGACAAAGTAAAGTACGCATTCGCAAGACCCCAGCTTACAACGGTGCAAGTCTTAATGAGCGTGTAAATATTTTAAAATATTACCACTCACTGCCTGGGATCAGTGTGAGTGTCGAGGGCCGTTCTAGTGTCGTGTTAACCGTTACCGTGTGCTCGATTTCGTCCGGCGACTGGTTCGTGGGTGCTCGGTAAAAGCGGCGCGGGAGCATGCGGCGCGCAGTTCGCATCCGGGAGGTCACTCTAGCGCACGCGATGTTCCACACACTAGCCCTCGTGTGCCTGGTGGCCGCCGCCGCCGCCGCGCCCGCCCTCTACGACCAGCGACAGGATGGCGACTTCAACGTGCGCGCCGACGTCCAAAACGTCGTTCTCATCGTCGCATACCCGCAGAAGATGGCACTGCCGATAGGCGACATATTCGGCGCGTTCAAGAGTACGCAAAAACAGGAGAATGAATTTCAGGAGAGAGCGGACGTCAGGATAACTGAGGCGTTTGTGGAGCCCAGCACGCCGTACCGGGTGGAGATCGGGTCGGACGGCGAGCGCAGCGCTGACAACGACGGCCGGAGCGTGGAGGTGGTGATCGCGGGGCGCCGACGGCTGGAGGCCGGGCCTCCTGCGGACGAAGAGGGCGAGACGGACGAGTACAAGCTACTCGGCGCGCAGGAGCAGTGCGGCCCGGAGCGCGAGCGCGACCCCGTCACGCTCACGTGCCGGTGGAAAACGGGAGCCGGGCCCGCCGCGTCCGAATTATCAACTGCGTCGGCCACAGCCGCCGAGCCACAGCCCGAAGAAAAACCCGAGAAACCCACCGTGCAGCCCGAGTCGGTCATCCCCGTGTCTGCGTAACCATCGATTTCCGCCATGAACTATACTTTTAAGTTATTTATTTCCTAATTATGTAAGCTATCGTGAGTTATATTTTAGTAAAGCTTTTTACTAAATTGTTTATGTGTATTTTATGTTCTTAATTTTCCTTATCTGGTGCAATATCAAGAAACAAAATGTTATCTTGCACCCGCCATAGGTATTGGTTTTCAGGTGACGTCATATGTCCGGTGTCATCCGGGAAATTTCATCGGATTATTTGGCACCCCATTTGTTAAAAAAAGTATATGCAGGTCGATTAGATAACCTGCTCCTTTTTTGAAGTCGGTTAAAAATCGGTTCGGTACTTTAGGCTTTAGGTGGTAACTAATGAAGTCATTTAATCACATTCATCACAACGGCCCTAACATACAAGACATAAGGATAATTTAAACCGTCTTATCTCTAAGTGCGTCTCTCTCACACTAGTGCCGACGAAAGAGATAGTCATAGAGATACCTAAACGGGTTTAACGTATCTTTGAGTCTTGCATGTTAGGACCGCAGATAAAAAGGATTGCTTTGTTTAAGAAAACGCATTTTATCCAAATGTTTCATAACTTCAAGAGAAAGTACCTTTGTGCAAGCAATATATGTACGTACATATATTTATTTCAAGTATACGATGTTCATAGTATCACATAAAGTTATGCTTGATTGATTTGCTACAATTAAAGAAAACCATTTCAAGTTTGAAATGGTTTTCTTTCAATGAAGAAAAAATAAAAAAAAACATGCACTTGCAAACTAATTGTTCTTCGTGGAAGGTAATTACACAGGTGAACAAAAAAAAATTTTTTTAATGCCCTGGATATCCCTACGGATTTTTCTAGTTCCAAGCATTTTGAAAAAAAAAAATACGTAATAGAATGTAAAATTGCGTATAATAAATCCAACGACACCGTTGCAACTGCTAACTTGCAAGTAAAAAAAAAAACAAAATAAAACTTAAAAAGCCAAAATAATCTACTACTTCAAAAAACACTAGGAGTTTTTTCTTTTATAAATGTGTCTTAAATACATGTCTAAAATATCCTAAGTACAAGCCAATTGGTAGCGTAGTTTGGCTAAAAAAAAATGAAAACTTAGTTTTATATTTTAAAATTTTTTCGCTAACCGTAAACATTTAAGGGGTAATATTCAGCAAAATTGTATCATATAATTAAAGAAATAAACGTGCATAACAATATTTCAAATTCAGCCAGGGGCGATTTTACTACAGCATTCTGGCCAGGCCCTTAAAAAGAAATAATAACGAAGGAGTTCACGGCACCTATATATCAAGGAATACTACGTGGAGACCATTTCAACATGACTGTACAATTTCTGTCATAAAGCGAACCTGTCGTAAAGCGAATCTGTCCTAAAGCGAATCTGTCGTACCTAAAGCGAATCTGTCTTAAAGCGAATCTGTCCTAAAGCGAACAAGGGCGCTGTAGGACTGCCATATACTGGTTCAATAAATTACCTGATAATTTGTGTCACCATCTCCGAGTCTATGAACGAAATGATTTGATAAGAGAATCACATAAGTATGTTAACGGTGTGGCTCACACTTATACGTTTGATGTGACTACTAATTAAAAGAAAAAAATAATTGCGACTCTGCTCTCCTTTATTGCCTAAATATAATTTTTGAATTTGATCAGATAAGTATTGTCTAGAGTTTACCGTTATCGTTCAAATCAAATCAAATCAAATCAAATCATCATTTATTTGCATAAAAAAGGGTAAATTTACAGATGTCATCTTAGATATAAGTTCTCCTTCTTTAGCTGTCCCCAAACAGCATACAAATATTTTAATTAATAATTAAGCAACTGATAGCATAATCATTCTTATTTCATATTCAGTACATTTACAATTACATAATGCATTAACAAAAAAATAACAAAACAACAAAACAAACAACTGAAATAAAAACATAAAAAAATATATGTAAATATAATCAAAATAAATATAAAATAAAATGTTAAGTCAACTAATTGGAACATTAAAATACATTAAACACTAAATTTACAAATTATTATTCATTCTGATTATATGTTAAAAATTCATTGATGGAATAAAATCTACGTTCCAACAGCCATTTAAATAGCATGGTCTTAAATGTATTTATAGGTAGGTAGCTGCTTTAGTTTTTGTGGTAGATTATTGTAGATTCTAACACACATTACGCTACAATTTTTCCTAAACAATGCAGTCCTTTGCTGTTTATGAACGACCAGCCTGTCTGGGTTCCTCGTGTTCCTCGGAAACACTTCACTTGCCTTTTGGAACAAGCCAGTATGCTGCTTATCAAGTTTCGAAATTTCAAAAATGTATAAACTAGGAAGGGGCAATATATTAAGTTTGAATAATAATGGTTTACACGAGCTAAGCGGGGACACACCACATATGGCTCGAATACATTTTTTTTTGACTTATAAAAGCTTTTTTTACATCAGTCCCATTTCCCCACACGATAAGACCATATCTGAGTAGGTACAGATTATACGTAGCCATAATACGCTGACAGAGCAGTTTTGTAATCTGTTGTTCTGCGTAGTCTATTAAGAACGTATATAAATCGATTGATCTTATTACATACATGTTCAATATGCCCATTCCATCTTAAATTATTATCAATAACTAATCCTAAAAAAGTTACTACATTTGATTCATTTACAATTTGTCCATTATAATTACTATTCAATGATTGACTAGAGTTAATTCTTTTAAAGTTAATATATTTTGTTTTATTTAAATTTACTTGCAAATTGTTATACTCTAACCATTGGATCACAGAAGTTACAGTGTTATTAACATTAGATTCATGATTTAGTATTGAATCTGAGTTATCATTAGTCACAATAATTGATATGTCATCAGCAAATAAAAAACATTTGTGATTTGTAACATCAGGTAAATCGTTAATATAGATCAGAAAGAGTAGCGGCCCTAGAACACTACCTTGTGGCACACCAAAGTTATTATTAATATACTCTGATCTATATGATTGAATTTCGTTACAGCTATTCACACTCTTAACTTCTACGCATTGTTTTCTATTCTGCAGATATGACTTTATCCACTGTAGTGCTGGTTCAGAATAATAATCGCAGTCACAGCAATGTTGATACGAGGATAAGCTTACCCTATCTTATCGCCCAGTGCGTCTCTCTCATACTAATATCGAAGAAAGAGATCCACTGATAGATAGGATGGGGATTATTATATTTCTCCTCGTGTCAACCTTCAAGATATTGTTAAAGTGTACTATTACTCCAATAACGTGATCTGCTAGTTGTACCGCGCTAATTGAAACCAACGTTATTCTAAAAATATTCAATATGTCGTCCCCAGTGAAAATCAGGGAATTACCGGAGGAAACAGATAAACTGCTTCGAAGTTTGTTCAAAGGTAAGGTATCGGCATTTATTATTATTTGTTTATGTTGAGCAAGTAACCGCTATCTTTAACCGATTCGCGGTCGTAACTTTTCCCTGATAATTGCCATTTTACTACGTGTTTACCGCATTTTTTAATAGATGAAAATAAGAAAATAATTGAAAGGGTATATCCTGACAGCACATGCTGGATATTGTTGGTTATCCATCTGCGCTGGAAGTCGCGGGTTCGCGTCCTACAAGGAACAACATTTGTATATAGACCACGAATGTTTGTATCCGAGTCATGGATGTTTAGAATCTATATATAATGTATGTATTTATTTATATAAGCATTCGTCTCGATGTCTAGTACCCATAGAACAGGGAAATCCTAGTTCGGAACTATTACAAAGCGTCCAAGAAATATTACATTATATCTCTTATATTTTATTAGAATATAGACTTGTGTAGGATTAATCTTTTGAACGCCACAGTTGGCTGTAGCCAACAGTAGATTTTCGTGCGCCCCTCACGCCGCGACATGCCGTTTTCGGTACATTTTGTCGGCTACAGCCGGTCACTCGGCGTCCGGGGTACGCTTTCTCGTATTCAGCCATGGCGGTCAAAAGGTTAAGTTAATTTAGGTACAGGGCAAAAAAATGTTAGTTGAGCGCGATCTCGCCAACAAACTGTTATGTCAGTTTGGCGAGGAAATTATTTGTATAATACCTATGTTAGGGCTCATCCATAAAGTACGTCACACGTTAAGGGGGGGAGGGGGTAGACGAAGTGTGACATTGTGTGACAAGGGGTGGGAGGGGTCCTAAGTTTCGTGACATCACATTTCAAAATCGAATACATCAGCAATACATGGGCATGGGCATAAGGTTTTAACAGATTTGTTGGTGAGTTCACTCACACTCGGCCCACTAGTGTCACGCGCCGGTCGCGTTTTTTCAAATATTTGATTTGAATTTCGGAACAGCTGTCTTAATTTAATAATTTCTAGATGGAAAATTGCAAAATATGAGATGTCACACTAGGGAGGGGGTGGTCTCACAAATGTGACCAACTGTGACAAGGACGGGGGAGGGGTCAAAAAAACACAAAATTGGTGTAACGTACTTTATGGATGACCCCTTATGTATGTACGTCTTGTTAAATAAATAAATAAGTAATTATTATAATTAATACGGCCAGAATACAATCTAAACACCGTTCCGTTGTCATGCTATGCGGGAATAAATGATGAATTTTGTATGTAAAAAAAAATAGGTATTTCGGTGACTCTTTAATTTTTATTTCGGAGCGGTAATCTTGTATATAAATGGCTGATGTTGACCGGGCTCTTGCAGAGCGTATACTTGTTGTAGAGGGGGCAATGGAAGCAATTGCTGCCCCCCCCCACTGACTCACGATCGAAGTACCCCACTTCTACCAAATCTTTTGATTAGTACGATTTTTCCGGAAGATCATACAAAAATAACCCCAAATAAGGGACACAAAACAGCACAGGATCGTTCGCTGTGGCGATAAGGCGAGGCCTATGTCCAGCGGTGCACGTTTTAAGGCTGAAGAATGATGAAAAAAAAAGGAACGAACGAACAGCGCAAATGAACTAACATATAAAATTGGCAACAAGTGCGTTAGCAACTACACCTTTCCTTTACAGGTCACCCTGAAGGTTTTCTCCAATTTGGCGATGAAAAGTACATGATGCCTAGACGCTACAGAGAGCATGCGGACGCTATGCGCGCCATGACACTGCGCCCCGACGACGTTTGGGTGGCCAGCTTCCCGCGTTGCGGTATGAAACATGATATACACTTACTATATAGAGTTGAAGATTATTTAAATGATAAAGAAGCTTGGCCAGCTCTGAGGC
Organism: Tortricodes alternella; assembly: GCA_947859335.1. Lineage (NCBI taxonomy): Eukaryota > Metazoa > Arthropoda > Insecta > Lepidoptera > Tortricidae > Tortricodes > Tortricodes alternella. Next base: position 4,744,742 of record OX401976.1, read on the forward strand.
CAAGAAACGCATCAGTGTAACCTCGTAGTGTCCGGGAGTCTGTATGTCGTTTCCTGGCGCTGTCTCCGTTTCCTATTGTGTCTCCTTAATAAACTGTTATTGACCTTTTGGCTTAATAGCCAATAATATTTGTATTATTAGGACATGAAATGTTATATTTCAGATTGTTTTTGATATTTGGAGACCTTACATCTCCATCTTTATACTTGACCATGGAGACTGTCTACATCTCCATGTAACCTAGATTAATCAATTTAGATGTTTTCTCTGTTTTAATATTATTCTTATTATTATGACCCTTAGAGACTTTATACATCTCTAAGGCACTTAAATTTACTTGTTCAGACGCGGAGACTATACATCTCCCTTATTAGTTGTATAAGATAATTAATTTATGCCCATTAGGTTTATTTGTTGCACTTTTTATGTTAGTTTTAGTTATATGTAATTTTAAAGTGGAAAAAAAGACTTACTGCTGAGTTTCTTGCGGCGTTTCTTCTCAGCAAATGTCACCTTTCGAAGCGCTGGTAGATTCAGACATGTAAAAGAGCCCGTGAGGCCTACTTGCAAAATAAATATTTTCATTTTCATTTTCATTTTCATTTTCATACCTGTACTATAAATACAAACGGCTTTACTCACGAATTATTGTCAGAAATAGTCCGACATGTTTCGATTGTTTCACTATCAACGAAGAGCCGCAGCAGCCGAGTACATCAACAGCGCCGTCATCCCCCGTCGCCCCCGCGCCCTCGGCTCGGGCACAGCGGGCCGCGCGGCGGGCAGTGCGCGGGTTGCTTTGACCGCAAACTCATTCAAACCCTGAATAAGGACTCCATACGGGTCCGAAATATGTCGGACTATTTCTGACAATAATTCGTGAGTAAAGCCGTTTGTATTTATACCTAGTGTTAATAATGTCTCACGAAAGTTTTAATTTCTATATACCTGTACTATAGGTTGACCGCTTAAATGAGTCGTCGCCCGCGCGGCACAGGGGCGCGGGGCATGACGACAAAGGGGCCTGAGAGAGATGCGGGTGGCGTGAAATGAATGAAAACAAAAATGCGCCTGCCGCCCGCACCTCTCTCGTTCCCCTTTGTCGCCATGCCCCCGCGCCTCTGTGCCGCGCGGGCGACGACTCATTTAAGTGGTCAACCTATAATGACAATGCATTGTAAATAAACGTTAATATTTATTTAAGGTACTACGTGGACTCAGGAGCTAGTATGGCTGTTGAAACAGGATTTAGATTACAAAAAGGCAGCCGAAACTAACTTGAACGCGAGATATTTCTTTATTGAGTATCTGCTAGAAACACAAAAAAATACGGGTCGAATAGTTAACCTACTCCTTTTTGGAAGACGGTTAATTATCACTTAAGAGCTCTATTACAATTTTTTCAATAATTGGGCAACTTTGGCGTTCTTATTATGAGAAATTGAAAGAGTTAGACAAATTTGACTTGCCCTATGGTGGAGTATAGTTATCAGTATTGATCAAAGCGGCCTCGCTTTTTGCAATTTATTCTTATCTATTGATATAAAGCCGAAATTCCGCAACAAGTTTTAAAACAATGCGCGTCATCACTTTTTCGAGCTCGTGAATTGAACTACTCTACTAAGCAAACGAAATGAAAAATATATAATTATGTCTCTTGAATAGTCGTGTAGTTTATAGCGGTCTCTGAATTTTGAAATATGTATGGAATATGTAGAAAGAATCCAAGCCAAAACCATACAACTATTAAAAACGCTAAGTATTAACCGTACATTTCTCTTTACAACGTTAATATTATTACGTAAAATTAATCTCAGAATAATCGTTACTTTATAAATAACTAGTGGACCCGCCACAGCTTCGCCCGCGGCATTTTCCACACAATCTTTGTCACCCATTTTCACCCCTTTAGGGATGGAATTTCAAAAAATCCCTTCTTAGGATACTCGAGGAACGTCTCGTACAAATTTCAAACCTCTAGGACCACCCGTTTAGGCTGTGCGTTGTCTATAAGTGAGTCACGGTACTGTTTTATATGTATTGATTAAAAAATACCTTTTAAAAAATATATATGATTGTACAACTTAAAATAAACGTACTTAATTACAACTCCCAAATTACTACGGCGGTTGAGTAGAGCAGACCTATGTCCCGCCGAACGATAGTTTCCAATGTAAAAAGAGCGCTGCCGGCCATACATCTTATATGGCCGTCGGCGCTCCTTGTATATTGGACGAGGGCGACGTAACGCTGTGCGTACAATATACCTAATCTTTCAGAACGCGATTTAGTGAAAGCCCTCTGAAGCTACTTTACGCAAAAATGTATGCCAGTTAATTATTCTTTGTGATTTTTAGCCGATTTGCGTTACTGAACGAACAGAAGCCAGGATTGGAAGCTTTGTTGGGTATTGACGCGGCCCAGTTAAAGACCCCCGGCTACCAATTTGCGGAAACGCTTCCTTCACCGAGATTCTTCAAGACGCACCTGCCGCTGTCACTGCTGCCGCCGTCTTTGCTCGACACCTGCAGGATGGTGTACGTGGCGCGCGACCCCAGGGATGTGGCTGTTTCCTTTTACCACCTCAACAAACGATTCAAAGGATTCGACTTTTTAGGCGACTTCAAGACCTATTGGGACTTGTTTAGAAATGATTTAAGTAAGTGCCTACTGTTAGCGTTAAAGCAAATGAGTTAGGTAGGCGATTTTGTCTTCTTGTTTTATTCATCTACTAACTTCTGCCTGCGACTTCGTTCACGTGGCATTCGGTTAAACCTTTTGAACGCCACGGCTAACGGCGAAAAAGCGTGCCACGAGCGCTTGACGACGGCTGTAGCCGGTGCAAATGTATGGAAAACGGCATATCGTGGCGTCAGGGGCACGGAAATCTGCTGTCGGCTACAGCCGACTGGGGCATTCAAAAGGTTAAAGTTATTTTCTCAGAAACTTTTTAACCGACTTCAAAAAAAAGGAGGAGTTTCTTAATTTGGTTGTATTTTTTTTATGTTTGTTACTTCAGAACTCCGTCATTTATAAACCAATTTTAAAAATTCTTTTTTATTCGGTAGGGTATACCTCCAGTTTGGTCGCGTTGTAGTCAAAGTCGAGTTATGATGAGAGGATCTATGAGGAATTGATGGAACTCTTCAAATATTATAGCATATAGCAATTTTAGTATTTTCTATAATAACTCAAGCAGTTACGTTCCAAAAGCATTATTTGGTGAAGTGGAACTGTTGATGAAGACCATAGATGATCACCGGAACTCCTAAATGTTGAGTATTTCACGGTTGGCGATTAAATTGCTGTATAAAGTTCTGAAGCAACTTATGTCCATGAAAATTCATGTAGAAAAATTGAAGAACCAGGAGAACTCCTCAAGGATTGACATCCTTGCACCGTGGATGGCAACAGTTTGTAAATGGTGATGAGCATTTGGCATTATGCTATTGTTACTTGATGTAGTAAATGTGTGTCGTTAAATCACAGGACAATAAATAAAATGTGAAAAAAAAACTTACTTTTCAAAGGCTATTTGAAGTTGTTTTTTTATTTTATAAAGTATTAATCCTGGGATATCTTCATTCTAAATTTCGCATTTATAATATTAGTGTGATTCTAGTACGAAGGGAAGATGTTTCCACATCCCACTTAATTCTCATCTCTAAGTCGAATCGTCCTAATGGCCAACACGATCCGTTACTTGTATTTCATAAATAACCTTATTCAATTCAAGCTTAACCTTTTGACCGGCAAGCATGTCTGAGAAGTAACACGAATTTCCACTTTAAGTCAAGGTAATGAAGGACTTTTTTACGCTGACGGCTGCAGCCGACTGGGGCGGTCAAAAGGTTAATACGGTTGGTTATGAACGCTAATACTGGAAAATTAATTGTGAAAAACGCTGCACATTCATCTCTTGTCGAAATTTAAATATGATTTTTGATGTAAAGTATATCGACTGTACCGTGTTTTTATTAAACTACCTTTTAAAAGTCATGCGATTTAGTTATTTTTGTTTTTATTTTAGTTCTCTACAGTCCATTCTGGGCGCGCACCAAAGAAGCCTGGTCTCAGAGGCATCACCCCAACATGCTGTTTATGTTCTACGAAGACATGATCCAGGTACCGATTTTCTCATATCTCCTTTTGGTATTTGCTTGTGCTTGTGCTAAAAATTCGTTCTTTTTCAGAATCTTCCAGCAGCTGTAAAGAGAGTCTCGACTTTTTTGGGCAAAGAATATTCAAAAGAGCAGTTACAAAAACTGTGCGACCATTTGGATATCAAAAACTTCAAAAATAACGTATCCGTTAATAATCAGTCTTTGAACCAGGCTGCGTTAGTCAATAAGGACTCTTCGCCATTTATACGTCAAGGTTGGTCCTTATTGCAGCTACTGATTTTATAATTTCATTTCTTGTGGTTAAGAGCGACTTGTGGTGAGGTAAGGTACGGAGTTCGAATCTGCTCACCAATTAATGACTGTTTCTAACTTTACGTTTGTTTTTCTTACTTTGACTAACTTGATGGCGTAAGTGCAACTTTCGTTTCGACAAAAAAGCGGACACTTTTTCCCGTTATAGGTAATAATTGATTACAAGACGTTTATATTTTATAAAGATTAGTTAAATAGCCTATTAATAATGTATTCGATTGTGCGTCAATTTGAGTGGCTTTGTTTTTAATAAAATACTTAAGTTTAATAGAAAATACAATACCTAACACTGATGAGGAAACAATACAACAATTTTAAACTGTACCTACAGTTCGACACGACGTCAAACCGTTAGCGCTTTCGACCCTCATCAATCAACATGTTCTTGTGTACTAGCAGACGGTTGACTCATTCGTGTCGCGTGCGCAGGTAAGGCGGGCGGCTGGCGCGAGCACTTCGACGCGGACATGCAGCAGCAGGCGCACGAGTGGATGCAGAGCCATCTGCAGGATACCGACCTGCGCTTCCCGCAGATGAACTGACATTTACATATTATAAATCTACCAACATTCCTGTGAACTGCCAACGTTCTTATCCGAGCAAAACAATAATTTAAACTAATATAATAAGAGCTTTGACCTTCACAGCCGCACTGGAAGGTTACGAGGAGGTTACGAGGATTGCCATCTTAACCCTCAGTGCGTCTCTCGTACTAGTATCGAAGAAGGAGAGATGTATCTACTCAGAGATTTGATAATTCATAGATAAATAAAAAAAAGAGAGGCGACGCTCTCCAGTTTCGCCTAAATGAATTATGGGTTGTAAACAGATAAAGGTGTACCTAAGTAAGTTATGTACATATATGTATAGTTAGGTACTTACGATTTCTTGTTTTATCTTGTTATGTATTTTGTGATGGTTCGTTATCGATCGGAATAAAGATAATCAGTGATCAGTGCATCCAAGATATATTGTTAAAGCAGATAGCTCAACTCCATACTTTAATTTGCAACCCACTCCAATCCTCTTATACCTATCCAGCGGGCGCTAGGAGCGCCGCCTTATCTTTTTATTTATTACTCATTTCTTATAAATCAGCGCTACCTGTGTTTTCTTATTGGCAACTTTTAGTTCAAAGCCATTGAATTGTCGAGAGTCGTTGTTCGTTTATGCATAGATGGCATTTTCATAAATCTATATAATATTGCTGCTTCCGTTAAACCAACGATTGATTTACGAAGAACTGAGTGCCTAGCACACTAGCTTTTATCGCGCACATAAAGCATCTGTCCCTTTTTAGGGTTCCGTACCTCAAAAGGAAAAAAGGAACCCTTATAGGATCACTCGTGTGTCTGTCTGTCTGTCTGTCTGTCTGTCTGTCTGTCCGTCTGTCACAGCCAATTTGCTCCGAAACTACTGGACCGATCGAGTTGAAATTTGGTATTCATATGTAAGTTGGTGACCGCAACACGGACGCGTGACGTAAATATATGAATTTTAAACATAGGGGCCACTTTTTGGGGGTATACTAGAAAATAAAAAAAAAAGTTATTCCACCTATATTGTGTGACATATCAAATGAAAGGGCTTATTGTGAGGATCTTAAATATATATTTTTTTGAATTTTAAGTAAAACAGTTTAGAAGTTATTCAGGAAAATAGGCGAAAAATGACCATCCCCCCCCCTTATTTCCGAAACTACTGGGGCTAAAACTTTGAAAAAAATACACAAAATAGATCTTTGCCTATAGATTACAGGAAAACCTATAAGAAGTCTATGGTATTTAAGGTAACCTAGTAAATTTCAGATAATCATGTTCGGAACGGAACCCTCTCCACGCGAGTTTAACTCGCACTTGTCCGGTTTTTAACTAATATGCGGGTGCGAAAGGGACGAATGCTTTATGTGCGCGATATAAATTAGTGTGCTACGGGACCAGGGCATCAAAGCAGTGTTGCTAATAAATAAAAGTAATATCCCTAAATATTTCCATGAACTTCCCATGTTCACTTCAAACTTGTCTTGGTTTTAAAAATTGCCGCTGTAGAATTTTTTTGCGGCAGCAAGTGACTTTATGTAAAGTGATCAAGACTAGAAAATGTTGTAAGTATATTTTCAGGGTTCCGTACCTCAAAAGAAAAAAAACGAAACCCTTATAGGATCACTCGTGTGTCTGTCTGTCTGTCTGTCCGTCTGTCACAGCCAATTTGCTCCAAAACTCCTGGACCGATTGAGTTGAAATTTGGTATACATATGTAAGTTGGTAACCGCAACACGGACGCGTGACGTAAATATATGAATTTTAAACATGGGGGCCACTTTTAGGGCGTAAATTAGAAAAAAAAAAAAGTTATGCAACCTATATTGTGTGACAGGTCAAATAAAAAGAAAGGGCATATTGTGAGGATCTTAAATATATTTTCTTTTGAATTTCAAGTAATATAGTTTAGAAGTTATTTAGGAAAATAGGCGAAGATTGACTATCCCCCCCCCCCTTATTTCCGAAACTAGTGGGGCTAAAATTTTGAAAAAATACAGAAAATTGTTCTTTACCTATATATTACAGGAAAACCTATAAAAAGTCTATGGTATTTAAAGTAACGTAGTTAATTTCAGATAATCATGTACGGAACGGAACCCTCTCCACGCGAGTTTAACTCGCACTTGTCCGGTTTTTTCGAGTACTGTCCGTGTTGTGATTCCCTACGTTTCGTTTGGGACGTGTTGAAACATAAGTTCAAGAGGCAGACGCGAACAAATGATTTAGCACACCGTTTTTTCTTTAATTTTTGAAACGCTGTCAAGTGAAAACACAGCGCTACCATGGAATGGCAGACTATTTTTCTGTTGTTCCTTACATTGTCATTAATCGAACAATTCAGGTCTGCCGAGCGAACAAATCATATAGAAATTTTTGCACTCGGCTCCCTAGCTATTACATGATATCCGGTTTAAGCAGAAACACACAACTGTAACTCTTTTCTGTTTAAACTAAGTGAGTATATACTCGTACATTAATTTAAAATTATGGAGTCAGATATAGGTATAATGTTTTCGTTTTAAGCCTTCTATGCTTTTAGTAATTGTTCTGAGTCAAAATTGGAATGAAAATTACTTATTCCAAATTCAGAACAATAACTAAGCATAGAAGGAGGCATTAAACGAAAACTTAGGTAATATGTACCTATATTTGTCTCCATAATTTTTATACAACGCTACTTTGCCATTTGGGCAATATAAGGGATCTTTCCTGGGTATAAAAATTCTAATTCTAATTAGTCCGTCAGTTAGATTATCAAAAATTATTGAACACGTATTTTTTGCTTTATCAAATCAATCAAAATTGACAAAGATAACACGCATCAAAGTTCGAGAGTAGGGGCTCATGACGTCACTTAATGGTAAAAAAGTGTACAAAGTCGTGACGTCACGCGGAACCTCAACGCACTATATCTTCGTATTTTTTTGTTTAATTAGCAAAAATTTTTTTTTTTATAATGTAAATTACGGACTAATTAGATTTTTTCAGGAAACTAGCCTATTACGATGGCAACGAACGTAGACATTACTTGGTGGATTGGCTCAGCAGTAGCATGGGGTCCCAACTCGAACAAATTATCTTTTGTACAGTAAACGTATCATAGATGGCGCAACGATTCACTTATTTGTATTAACTTCGCAAATACGGCATATTAAATAGAATTCTGGTAATTGGAAATTAATGCTAGTATATTTAAAGAAAATAAATGAATGTTAAAGCTAATTCAACACGTATTTAAAAATAACAAATATTACATTTAGATTTTTTGTTTCGACACGTCACACTAGATAGCACTTATATATAAAAAGTACCTGAATGACGGATTTGTTGGTAAAACGTGTTTTTTGGCAATTATATTTAAATACAACTTTTATGCGTTGATAAAGGGCTCCCAATAATAGGGATAACTTGAAAAAAAAGAGGGAAAAAGAAAAATCGTCTGGACTCGAACCGGGGTCGTCTCGTTTCGGGACCGCCCGATTCGCCAGCTGACTGAACAGATATTTATTTTGTTTCATGGCACTGCACTGGAAGAATATTTAATTTGTTTAATTTATTCACACCAAAGTCTTAACCAAAGTATTAGTACTTAGAACATTTTTTTTAGTGTATTAAATAGTAGACCTACCTGTGCGAATTATAAACCCTTTGACCGCCACAGTCGGCTGTGGCCGTCGGCAGTTTTGCGTGCTCCTGACGCCACGACATTCCGTTTTCCATACATTTGCGTCGGCTACAGCCGTTGTCGAGCGCTCGTGGCACGCTTTTTAGCCGTTAGCCGTGGCGTTCAAAAGGTTAAAGACTAGGTTCTGCCCGTGACTTCGTTGGCGTGGAATTTGGTTATAACCTGTTATTCCCCCGGAACTAACCAAGGTTCGAAAGGATATTTGTCAATGATAATTATCACGATAATTATCATGATAATTATCGTGATAATAACGGATCGATAATTATCGATTGATAAAAAATTTCGCGCGTGATAGTAAACTGTGTTCGAAGTATTCGAACGTGTATCTCCGCACTTGCGTCTATCCGATTTTTTTAAATATAAAATGTATTTGTTTTTATTTATATTTTGTTAGAATTTGTTATGAAACAATATAACATCGGAATTTCTTATGACTCAATATAACAAATTCATTTCTTATACTGGTGATTATTATCCGATAATTATCAGATTATGATGTCTCTACAATACCTTGAAAATGATACCAATGATATATAATATGAATGACGATTTTTGATATGACAGTGTCATCCGCCATCTTAGATCCAAAAAGTGACATCGGATTTGGTTTTGTCATGCCTAAATACATTGAAAACGATACCAATGACGATTTTTGACATGACAGTGTCATCCGCCATCTTGGATCCAAAAAGTGACCTCGGATTTGATTTTTTCATGCCTAAATACCTTGAAAACGATACCAATGACGATTTTTGACATGACGCTGTCATCCGCCATCTTGGATCCAAAAAGTGACATCGGATTTGGTTTTGTCATGCCTTAATCCATTGAAAACGATATCTATGACTATTTTTGACATGCCAGTGGCAACCGCCATCTTGGATCCAAAAAAGTGACATCCAATTTGCCAAACCAGCGAAAAAAATGAGAATAAATCCGAAAGTTTCTGTGTGTGTGTGTATTATCTTTGTTGCAACTCTCATGCCTAAATACCTTGAAATTCGATAATTATCGATCCGTTATTATCACGATAATTATCATGATAATTATCGTGATAATTATCATTGACAAATATCCTTTCGAACCTTGGTTAGTTCCCGGGGGAATAACAGGTTATAACCAAATTCCACGCCAACGAAGTCACGGGCAGAACCTAGTCTTTAACCTTTTGAACGCCACGGCTAACGGCTAAAAAGCGTGCCACGAGCGCTCGACAACGGCTGTAGCCGACGCAAATGTATGGAAAACGGAATGTCGTGGCGTCAGGAGCACGCAAAACTGCCGACGGCCACAGCCGACTGTGGCGGTCAAAGGGTTTATAATTCGCACAGGTAGGTCTACTATTTAATACACTAAAAAAAATGTTCTAAGTACTAATACTTTGGTTAAGACTTTGGTGTGAATAAATTAAACAAATTAAATATTCTTCCAGTGCAGTGCCATGAAACAAAATAAATATCTGTTCAGTCAGCTGGCGAATCGGGCGGTCCCGAAACGAGACGACCCCGGTTCGAGTCCAGACGATTTTTCTTTTTCCCTCTTTTTTTTCAAGTTATCCCTATTATTGGGAGCCCTTTATCAACGCATAAAAGTTGTATTTAAATATAATTGCCAAAAAACACGATTTACCAACAAATCCGTCATTCTGGTACTTTTTATATATAAGCGCTATCTAGTGTGACGTGTTGAAACAAAAAATCTAAATGTAATATTTGTTATTTTTAAATACGTGTTGAATTAGCTTTAACATTCATTTATTTTCTTTAAATATACTAGCATTAATTTCCAATTACCAGAATTCTATTTAATATGCCGTATTTGCGAAGTTAATACAAATAAGTGAATCGTTGCGCCATCTATGATACGTTTACTGTACAAAAGATAATTTGTTCGAGTTGGGACCCCATGGTATTATGTAATCTGTGATGGTGGCAACACTGGTAATCAGGCCCGCCCGTGTGATTACTGTGATTATTAAGTTCATGCATAAATTAGTCTTATTCCTCTATGGTTCATGGGCCAATCATATAAGAGCGTTCGGGTTAAATTCGAATCGAAATTTAAAGTTAAATGTCGCCGGGTTAGTTAGTTTATCTGTGTGCCAACCTTTGCTAGTCGCAGCCGCTATTTAAAACATTTTATACTTTTACTACAGAAATATTAAACATGTCGTCCCCAGTGAAAATCAGGGAATTACCGGAAGAAACAGATGAACTGCTTCGAACGCTGTACAAAGGTATCGGCTTTTATTACATTTCATTTATTTGAAGTATCTAGTATTGCATCTTTAACCCTTTAACCGCTGTTGTCTGAATTATAAGACACAGCATATCCAGCTCATTTCGCCGCAGTCTTATAATTAAGACAACTGACTTATATATTTTGAATGTGTCACTTCGTATACTTACAGGTGGTGACACGGACACGTCCGATGTTAATTTTTGCGGCGGTTAAAAGGTTAAGACAGTGGGGCCGATTTGAAAGTGTGTGTGTGTTCGCTAAATTTGAAAGTCACAAAACTTAAAATAAGAAACGTCAAACTTGATTTTGACAGCTCTGTGATATACAAAATTGTGTATGACGTTTCTTATTTGAAGTTTAGGAAATTATAAATAAACCCCACGTATGCGGGAGATCAAAAGAAACAAAATGCAAAAAGTGTATGTAAGAAGAAGCACGGATCCGAGCCTAAGCGTCCGATGGTTAAAGTACACAGTTTCGAATTGGACCCGATGAGCGATTTTTAAAATAAATATAAATATGAAGTGGTTACACGGGTATATTCCGTAGTGACAAACAGCACAATCATGCTGGATGGTAATGGCAACGTTTGTAATATAATGTATCGTGGAGCCACCAGGGCTGTGTCGTACCGTCGGCAAAAGACGACACGGACTGACATTGGTGCCATGGCAGCGGGGCTTTGTCTTTTGTGGGATACAACATCTGTGAGCGCATTTGCTACATCCTACTTGAAACAAAACATGAGGGCAGCTGGATCCGCGGCAGAAAGTACCCCAAAGTTGAAGCACGGTACATTTAGAATCGCGCCAGTGCATTACCAAACTGGTGCATGTATTGGGGGTGCTCTTGTTTAAGTGACATTGTACTTAATATCATTAATATCAATTAACGTGATATTCAACATTACGCGCCCCAAACCCAGGCATCTTTGTCAGATATTGTACTTGTACTGGCACTAGAAATTCCAATTGGAATAAAAAAGAACATGTGCGCTAGGGTCACGACTTAGGCTAGCTTCCGCCCGTGACTTTTTCTGTGTGGAATTCGCTTATAATTATTTCCTTGGGAAATTTTGACTAATCCAGGATTTTTGAAGTACCCGTTGTCCTATTTCAGGACCTAAGGTCTAACTATATACCAAGTTTCATGAAAATCTGTGCAGCTACTTGAAGCTAAGTGGTAATAAACATACAGACACACACACAAACTTTTGCACTTATAATATTACTAGGATTAGTAGGAAGCACTTAAAATTTGTTACAAATACTCTTCGACCCAAACAGTCCTATTTCAGAGAGTATTTATACCAAATTTTAAGTAGATATCAGCATGAAATAAGTTTTTCCCGTACAACCTTTCTAGCCACCAAGGCAACCCCTTTAGGGGTAGTTTAATTTATTTCCTCAATGGTTACCTTATTATTGTTTTGAGGTGCATTTATACCAATTTCAAGTTGATTAACAAATGGTATCCATTTTTTAGGGGTTTTTCATATGTTCCTCTAACAACTACTACATACGCACCCAAAAACAAACGAACTGAGCAAACTGATGCACGAACTGTCAACAATTGGAAAGGAGTGCCTTGTGCATGATCAACAATACTTTTTTTACAGGTCACCCTCGAGGTTTTCTCCAATTTGGTGATGAAAAGTACATTCTGCCTACAAGCTACAGAGAGCATGCGGACGCTATGCGCGCCATGCCGCTGCGCCCCGACGACATATGGGTGGCCGCCTACCCGCGTTGCGGTATGAAAGAAAATAAAATCATACACTTATATTATGTATGTATGTATGTATGTATGTATGTAAAACTTTATTTTACATCAAAACACCTTAAAAATTACAATAAATAAAAAAATCATTAGTACAAAGGCGAACTTATCCCTTTATTATAATTGTACAAACGAAAAAGCACTGTACAAATAAACATAAATATCTATTTAAGGTACTACGTGGACTCAGGAGCTAGTATGGCTATTGAACCACGATTTAGATTACAAAAAGGCAGCCGAAACTTTCTTGAATGAGAGATATTACTTTATTGAGTAAGTATCTGCTTGAAACACACAATGAACACTGAAGTTACTTTATGCAAAAAAGATGCAAAATGAATATTCTTTGTGATTTGTAGACAATTTGCGTTCCTGCACGAAAAGCTGCCAGAATTTGAAGCTTTGGGTATAGATGAGGCCAACTTAGTATCTAAAAAGACTCCCGGCTATCAATTTGCGGAAAAGCTACCTTCGCCGCGGTTCCTAAAGACGCACCTGCCCCTGTCACTGCTGCCGCCATCTTTGCTCGACACCTGCAGGATGGTGTACGTGGCGCGCGACCCCAGGGATGTCGCTGTTTCCTTTTACTACCATAACAAACGATTCAGAAGTCACGACTATGTAGGCGACTTGAAGAGCTATTGGGATTTGTTTAGAAAAGATTTAAGTATGTTCTATTAAGCTAATGAGTTACTGTTTGTGTTTCTATATGGTATGTGAGCATTGCCTAGTACCATGGAAGAATAAACAAAGAGAACTATCAATAAAATTGCCTTACACTGAAGCGTCGGTCAGTACCTCCCCAACTAGCAAAACTATGTTCTATAACAGTCGAGACCACGTTTTCAATTTAGCGTAATGCTTTTATAAAAAGTCAAATAAGCGTGCTAATCACGTTTATTAAACGCGAAATGGATACAAATTATTCAGCTCGATATTGAGTAAAAGTCATATAGTCGTACAACGAGTCGTATAATTGGCCGAATAAGTATCCTGATATGGTGAACTGCAGACTACAAGTATTGTAGTACCTAGCATTTTTTATACTAGTTACTATCAAGTTAATGTTTGATAAAAAGTGTCAGCATTTTCAATTATAGAGTATTTTAGTCGAAATATAGCTGCCCGATTTACTATTACTCGACCATTTTGCCGAGTTCAAGTTATCATATAGCTTTTTCTCTACCACCGGATATCATATTACACGCGATAGAATGGTAAAAATGCAATACAGTGCAGTATTCATTTTTACTCGACAATGTGGTATTTGTTTGACGATTATATAACTAATATAATACTTTCAGCTAAATAATGTGTCACTTATTTAACTATTTTGCTAGTTGGGTCGGATTTCGTAACACCATCTATCGGTGAATTTCTTAAATTGCAGCAGCAAGCTGGTAGTTTTACAAACAACGCGTAAAAAAGTACTTTCCTCGCCATTCTGCTTAAAAAATGATTTAACATACATACATAGCATCACGCCCGAAATCCCTAATGGGGAGACCAGACCCAGAGCCACAAGACTACTTACGGCCACGTTCGATTAATTAGTCCTAAGATGGTATGATGAACCGTATGGTGACAGGTGATCAGCCCAATACCATACCACAGAACACAGAAAGAGGTTAGAAAGGCCATCTGCCATAATTCCCACCGAAACCGCTATCGCCGACGCATCCCTGTAGTTGTAACGTCGAGCGGGGGCTCGACGTTACAACTACTAGCGCAAACGAAATAACTACGAGAATACGCACACACCCACAATAACCGAAATCCGCTCGTGATTCGTGCGTTCGAATAGCCAGCCGTTGCCCCACCCATACACCACTACATTGACAAAAGCAATTTATTTTACATTTGCACTAGGCCTCGAGCATATCGATAATAGTTATCGATGAAGTATCGCGCCCTCTATGCCGCGTTTTGAAGTGTATACTACTATTTCGTAGTTAATCACTCTATAATGAATAATAAATAACAGTTCCATTTCTACAAGTCATTCTTGAATATACTTAATCAAGTTACGGTAATGCTTAAAACAAGTCTGGATTTCAAATTTGGATGGGGGGAATTTGTTTAGTTCGCCATACAATTTATATTGCCATCAGCACTCCATTTACGTGAAGCGAATTATAATAACCCTTTCACCGCCAGACCATTTCTAAAGAGCGTTGCCATCAGCGCCAGGCCCTTAAAATTGTACCCTATTTTTATTAAGTACAGGTGTTCAGAGACGCTTTGTTTTAAATTAATCGGTTTATTATGATCCGAGTTTTGTCATCTGTAGATGACTGTAGCAGTCGTGGAACTTTTCAAGTTTTTATCTTATCATGAGTCAGATGGTGAAGGGGTTTAAAAGAGATCCATTGTTACTAGCCGATGTTACTCAGATGAGAAACAAACTAAAGAACTGGGTCTCTATTCGACATTGCCTAAGCGATATCACGTACGGTTTTTTATGTTGCGGCCGCTATTGCTATCAAGCTAATGAGAGCTACCATATCGTAGCAAAATAGTTTGGATATCGCTTAGGCAATGACATATAGAGGCCCTGGAGATAATAATTATAATTAAACTATAATTATAAATTATCGAATTAGCATGGATACTATGTTATTTACTTCAATCCAATGTCACATATCTCAGGTATAGATCGCGTTACGTAAAATTACTGCTGACGCTCTTTTTACTTGACGTAACCTATAGAGCTGCAGCACAATAGATAATAGTACTAACGTAGCTGCAGCTCTTTTCCTATCTTTAGTAAGTAGGTCTTGCCTACTAAAAGGTCGTGTAAATATCTTTTTCATCACACTTGCTCGGAAAGGGTGTTATTATACGCAGGCGTATAGAGCACTATAGCCGATTATCCTCTATGGGCCCCGCCGTCAGCGGGAGTTATAAACCTACCAAAATCCATAACTCCTTAAGGAGTTATGGATGTTCTATGGTTTCGAACTCCCGCGGGCAGTTAAGTATGCGCCAGGTCGGAGCGGGCGCGCAGGTGCCGCAGCCGACGGAGCTGCCCCGTGCTGATCGCGAGCTACCGTTTGTTCTACCCATCTGATGGTAATTCACGGTGTACATGTACAATGGGAATAAAATTAATATATATATATATATATATATATATATATATATATATATATATTTTTTATTTTTTTTCCTCGCAAATGTGATGAAAAACATTGTGTGTATCACGGGCAGTAAGGGGATAACAAACTCGAGTCATAAAAGCCCTCGCCTAACGGCATCGGGCTTCTAACAGACTCTCGTTAGTTATCCCCTTCTTACGGCCTTAGATGCACAATGTACTATATCTAGGTACCCGTAATCTACTGTAATAACATTACAGATTTTACAGTACAGGTTGTAATAATACTGGTCATTTCCTACGGTTTTTGAATACATCATAGAGGATTTATAATATGTGTGTAGATAAAGTTATGTATGCAACTGTACATAATTTGGCCTTAAAACACTCGTGCGATCTTATGAACATCGCCTATCGGCTCGTTGCATAAACCCGTACTCGTATTTTAATGCCTATCATTATGCAACCGTTGCATAAACTACAATAAATATGCGCAAATACAAAAAAATATTTAAGTTTACTGTGGCTACACGTGAGTTACAACTCGTGTGTAATTTTGAAACTTATTCATTATATTGTTACTTATTATTATAGGTATTGTATTTACATATAAAGTATGTAATATACTTTTTTATGTAAATTAAATATAGTTATAAAAACACACAAGCTATTATAATATTAACTTTAGACACTATACACCGGCTTTACATCAAGCCCCGCCACTTTTAGGTAAATTGTTTTTATATTATTAGGAACAACACTGATAAAAAATACAGAAGTTAACTTAAATGATAAATAAATTAAAAAGACTTATTAGAATAGGGTATAACAGGACCAAATGTACTTAAGCTGAACTCAGAGGAATTAACAAGTTACTTTGTAAACCAGGCTCAAGGTGTATTATGGTCGCAGCTCTGTACGTGCATTAAAAGTATTTTTTTTAAACACTCTTATCATTAATTATCGCTTTTTTGGTCCATTCATCAATGCAGAAAAATAAATAACATATCGAACACATTGTTTATCTATAGTCGATAACACTAACTTTGGCCACATCACTAGTCTCATTACTTCGTCACGTAGGCAGTTTTTGGGAAACCATTAAGTAACTTAGTTTTTAGACTTAGCTGTGAAAAGAAACTTCATCTTTTGACACATTTGATACTTGGCTTCTGGCCCTGCACGTAATTATTGCACAAGACGACATTTTCAATGAATTAAACCGGATTTTACTGCAGCTCGACACTGTGACGCAGCGCGCTCGCGACTGACGGCGCCAAAGAGTATAGTAATATTACCAAAAGGACGGCGCTGACAGCGAGTTGTGTTTGAAATAGGCTCATTTGCTCAACTGCGCGGCGCGCGTGCCCCGCGCACATCGCCTTTCTAACCTCTTTCTGTGTTCTGTGGCCCATACAGATAGTCCACCATGTTGGAGAGGACCCGTCCCTTAGTCGACTTTTACGACATGCCAGCATGATAAGCATCTGCACGCATTCTATGCTATTTCTTCACACTTCATTTCATCGTTTTTCATTTAATAACCCGCAGGCTATGATGGTTGCGCCATCTAGTTTAACTCGGTTTTACCAGCTTCGGATTATTTCCAAGCTGCGATCGCTATAAAGCGATGGTCAGTCCTTTTGTTTTATTGATCCATTCAAGTACGAAGCGAAAATGTTTCGACATCCCACTTCTCATCTCAAAATCGAATCGTTGTACACGTAGCATTAAAGTCTAGCAGTGACCGTTATTGTGCAGAAGTCGAAAATTGGTTGTCGTGTGGGAGTGAGCGGGACAGTGACGGGAGCGAGAGCAATCGTACCCATGCGCAGTATCCCCACAACATTTCGTTCACCGCTAGACTTTCCTGCCGCTACCTTCAATGGCATATACGCGACTCCTTACTTGAATTTCGCCAATAACTTCAATTCAAACTTATACGATCGGGTTTTGAATACTGATAGGTACCTGAAATGAAATAAGTATTATAAGTATATTTTGTTAAGAAACGCTGCACATTAATCTCTTGTCCAAATTAAGATTTGATTTTTGATCTAACGACTATTGACTGTACATTTATTTTAAACCATCCTAGAAAAGTTATGTGATGTATAATGATTTTAATTTTATTTTAGTTTTCTACAGTCCATTCTGGGCGCAAGTCAAAGAGGCCTGGTCTCAGAGGCATCACCCCAACATGCTGTTCATGTTCTACGAAGAGATGATCAAGGTCCCGATTTTCTCATATCTCTGTTCTGTATTTGCCTGTTTACTGTATCAAGTAACTTTAAAATTAGTTCCCTTCCAGGATCTTCCAGCGGTTGTAAAGAGAGTTTCGACTTTTTTTGGCAAAGAATATTCAGAAGGGCAGATACAAAAACTGTGCGACCATTTGGATTTCAAAAACTTCAAAAATAACGTGTCCGTTAATTATGAGTCGTTTAACCAAGCTGCGTTCGTCAATAAGGACACTCCGCCGTTTATGCGTCAAGGTCGGTCCAAGTTGCAGGTACTGGGGTCGTATCATGAGTTCTTAATTCCAGGCAGTTTCCGCCGTAAACTGAGCTGCCTGGAAACGTCGTATTATGAGTGCGCTTAAGAGAGCGGCTTTAGCTCTCTCATGATACGAACTTTCCAGGCAGCTCAGTTTACGGCGGACGCTGCCTGGAATACAGAGCTCATAATACGGCCCCTGATTTTATAATTTCATACCTCGTGGATAAGGGCGATCGCTCAGATTGGCGTGACGGTGACAATCGGGTCTCCGCTGTCAGAAAAAATGCCATCAATATCGGGTAATCTATTGAAAATTACCAAAATCATAAAATGATTAACGATTTAGTCTGGGGTTTATAAAGATCCGTTCGATCTTATTTCAGTCACGAATGTCAAAAATTGTACTGATTTACTAAAATAATTTACAATTATCAGAGGCGAAGCGTGAGGGAGGGTAAGCCGGTAAACATTATTATTATTATTAATTACTTCTTGTATTAACATAAAAATTGCATATTACATATTCAAAATACAAAAATACAATTTTTTTATGTAAATACAAAATTTAATGAATAATATAATGTTTAGAACGAGAAATTATACACCGGCTTACTCTCACGCTTCGCCTCTGACAATTATACAGTTGGACTCGACATGAACCCAATAGGGGTTTTAGAACCCTATATCAACATGTTCTAGTGTACAGGCTGTGTGTGATTTAGGGGAGGGCATCCGGGGCTATTGCCCCGGGCCTCCACCAAAGAGCAAGCCCCCACAATAGGAACCGTCAATATCATCTACGTCATATTATATTCTAGGGGGCCTCCAGACCTCTAAATCCGGCCCTGTGTACAGCAGGTCCGGTTGACTCATTTGTGTCGCGTGCGCAGGTAAGGCGGGCGGCTGGCGCGAGCACTTCGACGCGGACATGCAGCGGCAGGCGCACGAGTGGATGCAGAGCCATCTGCAGGATACCGACCTGCGCTTCCCGCAGACGAACTGACACTTCGATTTAAATCTACCAACTCTCCTGTGAACTGGCAACGTTCTTATCTTAGCAAAGCAGTAATTTAGACCAATGCAATAAGAGCTTTGACCGTCCAATGGGCCTCTATTCTGTACCACTAAGTGATTTACATTAAAATGCCAAAACCATGAATGTGTCGTTGTTTTTGACGTACTCATTTAGGTACTGAATAGAGGCCCTGGAGTTAAAAAAAAGTTGGTAATCGCACTTAAGTTTCAATCTGTTCGGGAAATTGTGACGTCACAGAGCAGTCGAGCGTCGTCATGAAAATACATGCAAATGCAATAAATACTGAATCTTTTATTTAATGTTCTAATATTTAAACTTCACATAACAAAAATATGATTTAAAGCAAGCGCTAGCATTCGGAACGAATGGACCGAATAATTCCGAACGGAAAAAAATCGAATATGTGTGACAAGCTCTGACTGTTATATGGATTTGCTGCGTTCGAAGAGCCCGATTCGAAAAATGAAGCGAGCCTTAGGCCCGTCACATACATTCGTTTTCCTGATTCGATTTCCGAATTCGTTTTCCGTATACGGACACCCCGAACGCAAGCATTTCATATAAATAGTTCTACATGACACACACGTTCGAACGAATTCCGTACGGAAAAATTACGAACGTGTGTGTCATGTAGAACTATTTATATGAAATGCTTGCGTTCGGGGTGTCCGCATACGGAAAACGAATTCGGAAATCGAATCAGGAAAACGAATGTATGTGACGGGCCTAAGTTATGTAGTCACTTTTTTGAGTTACAGATAAACGAAAGTCCGATTTCATTTAACAAATCTTTTTTTTTATTATTGTAGGAGCAAACTCTTTCTGGGGTCGTATTATTAGCTCCTAATTCCAGGCAGTTTCCGCTGTAAACTGAACTGCCTGGATAATTCGTATAATGAGCGAACTAATTAGGCCGGCTTTAGCGCGTTCATAATACGAATTTTCCAAGCAGCTCAGTTTACGGCGGAGACTGTCTGAAATTAAGTGCTCATACTACGATCCCTGATCTGATGAGTGAGTATGTTTATTATTTATACATATATGTATTGTATGTATATACTTATCTATGTAAAAATTCGTATCGATGTCCAGTACCCTTAGAACAGGGAATCCTAGTTTGGGCCTAGTCATTTATTCCATATATTTGACTGTATTGCTCGGTGTTACATCGGTGTACACACGGCAACGACCTTGGCAATAAATAACTAGCTATAGCGTTTAGATGTTATGCCTTATTATTTTAAAAAAAGTCCTCGCGACACACGGGAGCGGTACGGCAATTATAAACGTCGTGCCATTAAAATAAATAAAATAAAATAAAATAATTAATTAATTAAAGCCCTCGCTTGATAGTTCCCCTTCGTTCTTTATTGTTTCACTACCTTAATATATTAATATTATTAATAGGTCTACAATCAACTATATTCTATATTCTATGTATACTATTAACTAATGGTGTAGGTACCATACCTACTGATATTAATATTTTATATATAAAATTCTCGTGTCACAATGTTCGTTCCCGTACTCCTCCGAAACGGCTTGACCGATTCTCATGAAATTTTGTGAGCATATTGAGTAGGTCTGAGAATCGGCCAACATCTATTTTTCATACCCCTAAATGATAAGGGTGACTCACCGGGCAGGACGACGTCTGCTGGGTCCGCTAGTGTTTTCATAAAAACTTTATAAATGCCATGTTTGCAAAGTCAATTATATGAATGTGGGAATCAATGCTGTGCAATATAAAAGTCGGTCACAGCTCCTTATAAAAAATTGCGCATTAATTTGGAGGGTTCAGACCGATTGTAAGCCGAACTCATCTGACCTCTCCCAGATCTTCAAAAGCAATAAAGAAATTAATATATCTTGGAGGTTTTGTGGGTACCTAAGCTATTCACAGTTCTAACTATATCAACCTCACTGCATGCTGTATGCAATGTGCAATCCTCTACACATATTATATTTGGTGTGGTTAATTCAACAGGCGCAGGCGCTCGCTTCTGTATTTTATCCTGTGTATAAAAGCCGGTCAAGTGCGAGTTTGACTCGCGCGCCGAGGGTCCCGTACGTACCTATGAAGAACAGACAGTACCTTGTATCCTAAAACATAAAAAAATCGCTTTTAACAACCGGATAAGATAACCACTACCTATGAAATAAGACTGAAAATAACTTTCGCATGCTCCTGTCTCTGTACAACCGTCGAGTGTGATACAACCTTGCAAAGGTTATTCCAAATTTACGGTTTTCGGACTTTTCCCTTTACTTGTGCTATAAGACATTGCTTTTTGTCAATTTTCATGAATAACGGGAAGTACCATAAAGGTTTTGATTCTATTGCGAGTATCAAAATATGTGGCATAAACGGGTATGGGTATCTTTTGATTGCGTTGACTTAGAAGACATTTTCACAGCTCCAAGGGATTGCAGACCTTAGTATTCGATAATAATTTGAACTTGATACCTCCACGCGTTCCTGAGAAAATGATTGGAGACAGACGGACAGACGGACGGACGGACGGACAGACAAAGACAACGAAGTGATCCTATAATGGTTCCTTGTTTTCTCTTGAGGAACGGAAGCCCAAAAATTATTAAACAAGTGCGTTCCGTCCCATACATGATAAACTGAAATTTCCTATGTTACTTTAAATACCATAGACTTCTTATAGGTTTTCCAGTAATCTATAGGTAAAGAACTATTTTCTGTATTTTTTCAAAATTGTAGGCCCGGTAGTTTCGGAGATAAGGGGGGGGGGGGGGGTTGGTCAATTTTCACCTATTTTCCTAAATAACTTCTAAACTATTTTACTTAAAATTAATTTAAAAAAAAACATTTAAAATCCTCACAATAAGCCCTTTCATTTGATATGTCACACGATTTCAGTTTACAACTTTTTTTTTAATTTTCTAATTTATCCCCCAAAAGTGGACCCCGTGTTCAAAATTAATTAATTTACATTACGCTTCCCTGTTGCGGTCACCATTGTACATATGTATACCAAATTTCAAATCAATCGGTCCAGTAGTTTCGGAGCAAATTGGCTGTGGCAGACGGAAAGACAGATACACAAGCAATCCTATAAGAGTTCCTTTTTTCCTTTTGAGGTACGGAACCCTAATTTTTCCTTTTGAGGTACGGAACCCTAAAAAAAATCAAAAAGCAATTATTATTGGTAATAATATTCAGTTTATTATACCTTTGTTTATGCAGTAACGAAGTACCTATATAAAACATTCTACAGAAACTGCTTAAACTATAAACGCCTCATGTAAATGAATAATACTTAAGATCATGTAAATATCAGCAAAAATAACACATTACAACTTTAATCACCCCTTTGATTAACATTATGTTAGAAATTGTTACAGGGATACGCATAAAGGTACCTATTAGTTACTTTCAAGGTAACAAACAAGAGTGCATGCTGCAATCTTCTATATTATACCAGTTACTGCGTTCATGCAGCGTTTACATTATTTGAGCTATTGCCTCGAGAGGTGGTAGTGATATCAAATCGACGCAAGACGTCGTCGCCGGCGCACTGTCCGACCCAACGCGAGCTGTGCCCAGCGCGCACGCACTTTCACTCACTTTCTCCTATAATAATTGTGTCAAATTATTAAATTAAAAGCGATTGCTTCAATAACAAGAAGCCATGGATATTCAGAACAATAACGAATTTCCTTTGGAAATTCTTGATGTGGAGCCAAAATTGGCAACGGGGCTGATGAAATATTTCACTGGTATGTTTATACAATTTATTTTATTTTATTAAGTATCGACAATAAATGTTTTTCTTATTTTTGAGATTTCCCGTCATAATCTATAAATATTATACATATAAACATTTTAATAATACGAATAAAATATATATATTTTTTGCAATTAATGAAATTAAAATAACCGCCTTTAAAATACAAAAAATTAAAAAAGGTAGCAAGCATAGACTACACGGGGCAATTTTTACTAATACTAGGTGTTATTAAGTCGTGATGAATTCGATATTTCGGTATCGGTACCAATTAAAAAAGTTGTTAAGTGCTAGTCGGACTCGCGTGAAGAGGGTTCCGTACAATAAATCAACGATTGCCTAATTTCTGCGAATTGAATTGAATTGAAATTTCGTGTGTGATGAGCACGAATGTTTGTTCCTGAGTCTTGGATGTTTACTATGTATTTAAGTATTTATTTCTCTATACAAGTATGTATATCGTCGTCTAGTACCCATAACACAAGCCTTTGGAGCTTACTTTGGGACTAGATCGATTTGTGTAAAGATTGTCCCTTGATTATTTATTATTTATTTATTTAAGTCCTTAAATTCCAACGGGAAACCTAAAATATTGAAAAAAGCCTGTACTTATGTTTTATATGTAAATCAGATAGACAGATACGAGGGGATCTTCCTCCGGGGTTCCGTTTTTTTACCAGATATTCGGAATCCTAATAAAATCCCTATATAGATTGTCATTCTGAACTGGAAAAGATTCGGCATCAATATAAACGGCGAGTACATCACTCACCTTCGGTTTCCTAATAGCACTGTAGTCATGGCTGAGACTATGGAGGCCCTCAGTATATACAAATACTCGATGACCTCAGTCGAGCCTCCGAACGAGTTGGCCTTAAAATGAACATGGAAAAGACGAAGATTTTATCAAATGTCCATGTAATGCAAACTTCCGTGGAAACTGGAGATTCCGCGATCATAGTTGTTGACGATTATGTATAGATGGAAACGATGGAAATTAGGCCAACTGACATCTTCGTAGCCAGCTACCCTCGATCAGGTTAAAGGATATTATTGCTTATTCTGCTATACGGTAAACAGACACTGTATTCACTGCAGAAGCATGACGCGGGGCTAGCAACCAAACAGCACATACGCCGTATAAGAGCTTATATAACCCTTATAACTCTAGTTTGAGCGTTATAAGGGCTGTATCAACTCTTATACAGCTTGTGTGTTGCCTGGGTACAGTGGCGGCGTTAAGGAGGGGGGGGGGGAGGGGGCGGTCCGCCCCGGGTGCCAAACACCAAGGAGTGACAACGACAACTCACTCGTACCTACATCCAAGGAAGGCGCGCAAAATCTCCCTTTTTAAAGACATATCAGTAAATTACTACCACCAAGACATGACACCTGCGGCCCTAACATGCAAGACAAGGTGAAGTTAAACCGTCTTATCTCTAAGTGCGTCTCTCTCACACTAGTGCCGACGAAAGAGATAGTCAAAGAGATAAACGGGTTGAACTTATCTTTGTGTCTTGCATGTTAGGGCTGCTGGGAATAACTGTCCAGTTAGTCAATCGTCGAATCTGACTCGGCTGGGCAGCTTTCGGGAACCTGCACCATACGGTACTTCAATTCAAATTATTCAATTTCAATTATTCAAATATTCAATTATTCAATTTAACAGTTTATACTTTTTCATTATTTTCCATTAACTTACTCTTAAATGTAGCAAAAGTATCTGCAAAACTATCAGTGTGTTTTGAAATTGCGTTACTCAATTTGGATAAGCGTGATACAGGGGATTACTTCTTTAGATTGGATCCCCAGAAAGGAATTGACATTAGATTGACAGGTTTCCGTGGGTATAGGGGCAGTACGTACAGTCTAAAAGTGGCAAAAGCAAAGTGGCTCTTGTCCATTATACCGTGAATATACCGCAGTGTCTCAAGACGAAATTCTTTGAACAGTGTGTGTTGAACAGTGATATAGCTGTGAGACGTGGTCGCTCACTATGGGCCTCATAGGAAGGCTCAAGGTCACACAAAAGCAATGGAGTGCTCGCATTCTATACTCGGAATTTCACTGCAAGATCAAATTAGAAATGAGGAAATCCGAAAAAGAACTAGAGTAACTGACATAGCTCGAAGAATTCCTAAACTTAAATATAAGTCAGCAGGGCACACTGCTCGTAGAACATATGGCTGATGGGGCCGAAGAGTTCTTGAGTGGCGACCGCGTACTGGAAGGCACAGCATGGGCCACCCACACGGTGGACTGACGAACTGGTGAGTATTGCGGGACTCAGCAGCACAGGATCGGTTGTTGTGGCAATCACTGCGGGAGGCCTATGTCCAGTAGTGGACGTCTTTCGGCTGAAATTATGATGATGAGATAGTGAACACACTGAGATATCATGACCTTGGTTAGAGCGACTTGTTCTTAGTCTTCCAGATTTTCAGGTAAAAATAATCTTCTAGTGAAAAGTATTAAGTTAATGCGTGAATTACAATAAAAAAAATTACATGCGCATGCGGCTCTTTGAAGGGCCAGTTGCGGCTCTTCAAGTTACCCTCAAAATCGCACAAGACCGACTTTTTTTTAAATTCCATTCAAAATCCTCAGTATGGACAATGTTAATTGTTCAGTAGTGCCTATAAGGCTGCGATTTCACCATAGGTGAATGAAGCAGCTAAGCGGCGCGCAAAGAAAAATCTCACCAATGAGATTACTTCATTTTGAAATGACCACAAGCCTTATGGTGGACTTTTTCTTCTGTCACCGCTTAGTGGAAACAGGTTAAGGGGCGACTTTGACCAGGGCCAGATTCAGAGGTCTGGAGGCCCTGGGGCAACAAAGGAGTGGAGCCTCCCTAGACTAGACTACAATATACTTAACGTAGATGATATTGATGGTCAATATCATCAACTCACCGTACTGTACCGGCCCCTCATCACGCGAGTCAGACTCGCACTACTCCGATTTTATTTATTTTTTATTGTATCGCTTTCATCAAATCGTGCTTTTGAAATAGTTAGGTTTTCAATAATATAAAGTTCTTCTCGCTTTGCCATATCAAATAGTTTTTGTTAAAACATTTTTAAAGTAAAGCCTATTTAAGTCTATTCAGCGCCTTAACGATATCCGCTAATCTCTAATCTGCGCTGCATCTATAATACTTTGGTAATTACTTGAATACATAATTGCAAACAGCATTCCAGCGTTAGATGAATCTACGCCGTGGTTGCATTCAGTACATGCGTAACACTGCACCGCACCATGCATCCAAATATTTTGTTTCATCAGTCAATCGTTTAAGGGTATTTGTCCTTATGAAAGGGGCTTTGAACCCTGTGCCTTTTGATGACCTTATTTTTAGCACATCACCTTAGCAAGTCATCAGCCACTACAATTGATATACTCTGTTTTTAGTTGATAATCCTATTTAGGTATTTACCCATAGCATAATAAACCTTTGGACTATAAACAAAAAGCAATAGACAGAATTAAAGCATAACATATGGAGCTCCAAAGAGATTTTAAAGCGATCTTTCAGTGCAAGTAAAATGAAAAGATTATGACTCCTGTATGATCCCAACCCTCATTTGGGGTGTGATACTCTAACGTGCACAGCGGCTGATCAGCGGATAAATGAAACTATTTAGACCGTAAGGACGAAGTCATTTTGTCTAAATTTGAATGTCTCCTTCCTCGCTGATCAGCCGCTGCACACCTTAAATAATTACATGGCTGGTCTAATCAGCTTTAACCTTTTCAACGCCAACGACGGATATATCCGTCAAAGCATACATGGTCCTTCCTCCCCTGCTGCACAGGGAGTGAAGAAATAGCATAGAATGCGTGCAGATGCTTATCATCCTGGCATGTCGTAAAATTCGACTAAGGGACGGGTCCTCTCAACATGGTGGACTATCTGTATGGGCGATGGGCTGATCACCTGTCACCATACGGTTCATCATACCATCTTAGGACTAATTAATCAAACGTGGCCACAAGTAATCTTGTGGCTCTGCCCACCCCATTAGGGAGTTCGGGCGTGATGCTATATATGTATGTTTACATGGTAAAAAGGGCCCACATAAGTTTGACGTAAGGTTTAAATTCGTATTAGTTCTAAGACATGGTTGGCGTGTCAGTGACGACTTTTGTATTTGACATGGTGTTGAAGAGGTTAAATAACGAATTGTTTTGGAAATAAGGGGGGGATTGGTCAATTTTCGCCTATTTTCGTAAATAACTTCCTACTTTAATTAAAATTCAAAAGAAAATATATTTAAGATCCTCACCCCTAATAAGCCCTTTCATTTTATATGTCAGACGATATAGGTTGCATAACTTTTTTTTAAATTTTCTTATTTACCCCCCAAAAGTGGCCCCCATGTTTAAAAATCATATATTTACGTCAAGCTTCCGTGTTGCGGTCACCAACTTACATATGTATACCAAATTTCAATTCAATCGGTCTAGTAGTTTCGGAGCAAATTGGCTGTGACAGACGGACAGGCAGACAGACAGACAGTCAGACACACGAGTGATCCTATAAGGGTTTCGTTTTTTCCTATTGAGGTACGGAACCCTAAAAAGAAGTGTCAACTAATGCTCCATTTAAAATTTGTTGCTTTAAACGCTTGTTTGTGCCTTACCTAAGTCATTGGCCTTTATCAGTTTGACCTACAATTATAACTCGATTAGATTCTTATTTTTATGTACGCTGACCTTATTCAATAAGAATGAGATACGAAGTACTTTAGTAACTTATCATTTACATAGATACTTTAACCAGTCATACATATTTTTGAGGGTTTTTTTTTATACCAGGGTCCCACCTAGATTCAGCCATTCACATTTTCGTTCCAAAATTATCATGATCTCCTAGCCTATGAAGTTTGCATTTTTTCTAAGTCTAATGATTAGAATAAAATTATAATTCTTTTTGTTGTTTACGAATCCAATATTTGCTAACTATGTTTTTTGTTAGTTATTCAAATTCTGCCGCTTAATGTTGATTTCCGTGACCTACTTCATCTTTAACACATTAGCTGCGTAGGGCTTTTATAGTCATATGTTTTTCTGCCTGTGCGTACAAAAATCACAATGCAATCAGTGTAGTAAGGCAAGGTAGTGTAGTTTATCATGCTTTAATGGGCAACAACGCAAATAATTCCTTCACCTCTTTTTTTATTAGACAATAAAATATACCGATACTAACGGGTCCGTATTTATTTCTTCACTATACCTCCCCAAAAAAATTATTTTCTGGGTCGTAACCCGATTTAAAATACGTTATATTTCTCCTAATTGGTGGATTACTGGTTCTAATAATAGCTGATCCCCAGGCTAAGCGAGGGTTAAGTAGATATATGCACAAACTAGATAATTAAGCGATGTTTTTTCTGGTTAGTGCGTACAATGAGTATTCATACTGAGAGGGTGTAACCAGGCCTAACAAACTAGGTTTGCGGGAATACTGCTACTGCGCCGAAAGAACCCGGTAACGCTTGGTATGGAAGTACATTCAGAATTAGATCAATGCCGCAGTTAACGGGTTAATAATTTAAATTACTATTAAAGTTACTTTGAATATATCTTATTTTGTAGCAATGAAAACCAAATGCAACCTCCAAATAGCACGCTCGATTGAATTGTAAAGGTCTATACTTAGTTTATAGAGGTTACCACCAAGGTTAGGTTGGATAGTTAGTTTAAATTGCCTTGATTATTTGGTTTATTATGGTTATTATTTACAATAAATTTAATTGTTTCACGAAAAAAGGAGATGGATGTATGTAGGTTATCCATATTACTATACAAGATAGTAAAAATGTAGAGCTGATTAAGAATTGAACACACATTATGTAGTCTTTAGTAGTAGGTATTACGAAAAAAGTGTTAATTATATTTGGATTAACGATACATATGAAATTGATAAATTGTTGTCCTGTGAAATTCATAAGACTCTAGGAACTTTAATTTTACTTTAACTTTAATAGTTGTGTATATTGCCATATTGCGATTAACTCACTTTATACTTACATTGCGATATTTATGAGCGGAAACAAGAAGAAAGTGGAAACTATTCGTACTCTAATCTCTTACGATAACCAATAATATATTGAATGCTGCATATGCTTATATGTATCGGTACCTAAATAAAAAAAATATATATTCAATCCAGTATTTTTAAGGTTCCGTATCTCAAAAGGAAAAAACGGAACCCTTATAGGATCACTCGTGTGACTCTGTCTGTCCGTCTGTCACAGCCAATTTGCTCCGAAACTACTGGACTGATTGAGTTGAAATTTGATATACATATGTAATTCGATGACCAGAACACGGACGTGTAACGTAAATGGATGAATTTTAAATATGGGGGCCACTTTTAAATTAGAAAAAAAAAATGCAAGCTATATTATGTGACATATCAAATGAAACGGCTCGTTGTGAGAAACTTATTTTTATTTTTTTTTATTTTAAGGTAAGTAGTTTGGAAGTTATTTAGGAAAATAGGCGAAAATTGATCATTCCTCTTATCGCCGAAACTACTGAGCCTAAAATTTTGAAAAAATACAGAAAGTAGTTCTTTACCTATAAATTACAGGAAAACCTATAAGAAGCCTATGGTATTTGAAGTAACGTAGGAAAGTTCAGGTAATCATGTATGGAACGGAACCCTCTCCACGCAAGTATAACTCGCACTTGTCCGGTTTTTTTGTTGTATACCTATGTTGACCGCCTATTGTTCCCTAACTTTATTTTGTTAGTGTATGCTTTTCTGTTCTTTTTGTGGTGTTTAAAGAGTATTGTACCTACGTATTGTATGTTGAAAACATTGGTCGAAAGGCAACAACACTGCGCTTACGCAGCTGCGCACGCACGCCAACGTATGTTGACTATTATGCTTATAATAGTAGTTTATGCAATGGTTGCATAATGATAGGCCTTAAAACACTAGTGCGGTTTTCATTAAACGAGCCGATAGGCGAGTTTCATAATAAGATCGCACGAGTGTTTTAAGGCCAAATTATGCAGAGTTGCATACATAACTTTATCTACACACATATTATAAATCCTCCATGATGGGTACAGAAACAATATTTTCTGGCAACAAGTTATTTGTTGCAATCGTGGCTGCATATTTCCGATATCCGGCGCATTTTCACATCACACACATTCCGAGAAGACTACTATTCATATTTTCAACTAAAATGTAAATTACAAACAACTTTTTCTATTCAATTCAACAACAATTCTACTTTCGTTCAGCAAAACACCAACATAATGGCGCCAATTAGATTCTCTGTCAAGACCATTTTTTTTTTTAAATCATAGACTCATCATAGAATGAAGTCTCTATTCTCATGTCACTCGAGATCAAATGTTGTGCAGTTTATATTAAAAAAACATACTGAATTGACGTTTCGTATCAATAACTGTTTAATATCTATGGATACTAGAATAGAGACCCACTTGAGTTTTGACAGCTGTTCCAAATTTAATCTCATTTCTTTACTAAAAACGATAAAGAAATAACATTGCAGCACTGGTTTTTCCTAATTGGTTGTCAAAATGGTGGTCATTTCCTACGGTTTTTGATTAAACAATGGAGGTTTTATGATATGGGTGTAGATAAACATAATTGCAAAATTTTCCTGTCATTATTTTAATATATAGGGTCCAATTCGACATGCTAATCGCTAAATTTAAAATTGCCTAAATTTAAAATAAGAAACGTCAAACTCGATTTTGTATAGCTCCAAGAATCAAAATCGAGTCTAACCATTCTTATTTCAAATTTAGCGACTTCTAAATTTAGCGAAAACACGTTCGAATAGGTAAGTAAACTATTTGTGAATTATTTTCCCCAAAGGTGAGCACACCGGTTTCGTCCGCGTGGGCCCGAAAGGCTACTTTCTCCCGGACAAGTACAAGACGGAGGCGCTGAACATCTTCACGATGGAAATTAGGCCAACTGACATCTTCGTAGCCAGCTACCCTCGATCAGGTTAAAGGATATTATTGCTTATTCTACTATACGGTAAACAGACACTGTATTCACTGCAGAAGCATTACGCGGGGCTAGCTACCCAAGCAGCACATACGCCGTATAAGAGCTTATATAACCCCCTAGTGCCAACGCAAGAGATAGTCATACAGATAAACGGGTTGAAATTATCTATGTGCCTTGCATGTTTGGGCCGCAGCACTATAAGCATGTTTAGTATTTGGTGTTGTATTTTAAGCAGAGGTGCTCAATATAATACATAACCGCCCGGGGTGCCAATCTACCCTACGCCGCCACTGCCTGGGTAGAACTCGTGAGAGCAGAGCACCTTGCTACAGACAGAATAAATAAATAAGGGCATTATGAAAAGTAGACTTTATATCCCTGTTGCTACAATTGTTCTTTTTTCACTTGCTCCTCACGATCACGCCTCCTTTCCCAATATTTACAAATACGTACTGCACTTAACAAATAAATTCACCACAGGCACCACATGGACTCAAGAGTTGGTCTGGATGGTGGCGAACGACTTGGATTACACTAAATCCGATGCGACGCCATTAACCGAGAGATATCCATTTTTAGAGTAAGTATATGGTTAGGCAACAGTCAGGAAGAAAATGTAGGAATACTTGCTTGAAAATAAATGCCATAGGTGTGGGGATTGTGTAGCTGCAGGTGCCGTACTCTTTCTAACTTGATTTATAATAATAAACTGGTTCTTGATTGAGATGTATTTATATGTACGTATAACTTCTATCAACCTGGTGTAGGTCTGCGACTGCCCTACATTACTAAACGTTAATCGAATGGCAGTCGTAATCATTTTACAAATATTATTGAAACTAGTTAAACAAGAAAAAAAGATACAATTCGTTCTTATATCATTATTAACAACTACCTACTTGTCTGACAGTAGCCGGAACACCTCACGTCCGATCCGTGGTCACACCAATTTACCACACTGGTGTGACTATGGTCAGGGCCGTCTTAAAGTAGGCTGGGGCCCTTGGGCACACAAGAATTTGGGGCCCTTTTATAAGTAAAAAAAGCGAATTAAATAAATGTGTGCGAGAAATTGTCGGTCCTTCGGGGCCTCTGAGAATAGGGGCCCCAGGCACGGGCCCCGTGTGCCCTTATGGTGAAGACGGTATTGAATAGCATTTGGTCAAGGGTGTATGGGTCAGGTAAAATGAACGGTAGTCACACCGGTGTGACTACGGGTAAATAAAATTATGAACCATAATCACACCAGTGTAGTAAATTGGTGTGACTACGGATCGGAAATGGAACACCTGACGGCCTTATAAACGAATCTTTGTATTGTCCGCTTTCAGATTCTCAGTGTTCGTCCACCCAATGATGAAGACTCGTTTTCAAGAAGAGAACAGTGACAGTGCGGAAAAGCTAAAACTTCTCGAGTTGGTATCTCAACCAGGCACTCAGCAGCTAGCCGCGAGCAAATCTCCTCGCTTCATCAAGACACATCTGCCTTTATCTTTGCTGCCTCCCTCGCTGCTGGACAAGGGCCGGATGGTGTACGTGGCGCGCGACCCTCGAGACGTCGCCGTTTCCTTCTACCATCTCAACAGACTCATCAGAACGCAGGGGTACACCGGAGATTTCAAAACTTACTGGAACTTCTTTATTAATGACTTGCGTGAGTATATTTTGGATTATGGAAACTAAAAGGTAAAATTAGCTAAATATTTAGCGAGATGTTTTGTTGTTGCGATTCTATTCGCACCTCCGATAAATCATGTGGCCAGGCGCGGTCGCAGCCAAATTTTGGGGGGGGGTCACTAATAATAAAATATGTCGAGTAAATTAGACTTTACTTTTAGACTTGATTTTTCTATTTGATGTGTACGATTTTGGGGGGGGTCATGTCCCCTGTGCCCCCCCCCCCTGGGACCGCGCCTGCATGTGGCCCTAACATGAATGACACAAAGATAAATTAAACCCGTTTATCTCTACGACTATCTCTTTCGTCGGCACTAGTGTGAGAGAGACGCATTTAGAGAGAAGACGGTCTATCTTATCTTTGTGTCATTCATGTTAGGGCCGCAGGATTTGTTTTGTAAATTGAATTACATGTCATACAAATAGTGAGAAGAAAGAAGTGAATATGTTGTCTCCTTTGACTTCTTTCTCACCCACTGTAGTCAGAAGGTACTCCATAATGACGTAATCAATGTACGATCATTAGATCTCAACAATTTACTGGTTCGAAATAATTAGTTAAGACACTACGCTGTGACAGCGCTACCGTTATACAGTAGCCCAACTAATTTTACCCCCAACCTTAATGATAATAATAAATATTATCTTATGCCTTAGCTCCCAACATTCACATCATCTAAGTATTGGAACAGTCTCACTAGACTTACCTACTCGTAGTTATGATTATGTAAACAAATCGTCAGGGATTTGCAATATCCCTGACGAAATATGAATTGACATGGCTATTTAATAAACTAAACAAGGCTGGTTTGGATCCTATAGCGTTGCTTTATTACTATAAAAAACCACAGTGACATAAAGCGGATAGACACAGATAAAGAGGTAAATCTTTCAAAAGCAATATCAACTTGTGCTAAATGTCTTTTTTATGTTACGATTACTTACTTAACAAATATTTGGGCCTTGTGCATGAATAGTTAAATAGGGCACTTTGTAGTATTAAATAGTAAATATTTAAGTACCATAACAGTTGTTGGTTCGGCGTAGGTATCAATACTTTCACTGTCAAGAACACGCCTCGCGAGTTTTCTATAATGTTAAGATGCCGACCTCGCGAGGCCAGTTTATTCTATACTAGCTATATAAAAGCAGCGCCAAAGGACCCGCCTAGCGGGTTCTGTTTGCTTGACGCAACGGCATAGATATGTGAGCTCGTTTAGCGAGTTTTCGGCGTGTAGCGAAGTTAGGTGGATAAGCGCGCGTTTGGACAGCAATTTATCTTCACGCTGTCCGTCGCTGTCAGCGAATCGTTTGTTTTAGACTTGGCAATGAAAGTGTTAAACGGATTTATATTTTGAGTATTATCAGTAGTTCTTACCTCACAGATCATTGGACGCCGTACTTCGAACATTTGAAAGAAGCGTGGCAACAGAGAGACCACCCTCGCATGCTGTTTTTGTTCTACGAAGAACTTACTAAGGTCAGACTCAGTAGTGTCTAGACGCTTCGCCCGACGTCGAATTCGACGCTTTCTCATACCGGTTTTCTAAACGGTAAAGTAGCTATAAAAGTCCCATCTATAACTTAAGGTTTACCTATGTACCTTATAAAAGGTAACCGAACAAAACTTTCCGTTTGGGTATAATTGCTTGTAAGGCCGTCACCGCAAGACCAACTAGAACTTTAAAATATACATCTAAAGAAAAACACTGCTAAATCGCACAAAATAATTATTTACTCATTTACGCAGTACTAAAATAATGTACAAAAAGTTTATGTACGTAAAACGTGGTGGTTTCAAAGACTAGCGGCATACACCCATCCATGCCGTTCCTTGCATGGTAACAACTTAAAATGAACTTTAAGGATTAGTAAATAAAGCATAATATCCAAAACCTATTGCAGCACATAGACCCTTTTTGATATGGGTCGAAATCCGCACGGTACCAGCAAGCCGGCGTGGCGCATACGTTTTTTACCTAATTATTCTATATTTATGTTTATGATAATATATGATTCGGCCAGATCAATATTTTTTCTATTAGATGCAATTTTTTCCAGATTTTTAAGTTAATAAATATGGGGAGAAAATGTGAATTGTAAGTTCTACGATCAATATTCATCTAATTATAAAGTATTTTTGATTTTTGTTGAAAGCATGTTATTAATGTATCGCTTAAATATTTTATCTATAAAAAAAAATCTGGATAACTTGACTGCATCTAGATTTATACGTAAAAATGTCATGGCGCTACAGTGGTGTCATGGAGACGGAAGGGGTCGTCGCGCTATGGCGCCACTGTGGTGTCATGGGGACTGAAAGGGTTAAGCTATATCGCTGCTTTAGTAGAACAGTGACTTGAGTGATTAGAGATTTTAATTGAATAGTATTAAGACTTTTAAAAGAATAGAATTTCATTTCGAGTTGTGCCACTGTCCAACTAAAACAGTGATATGTATAAACTAACAGACACATAGATACACGCAGATAACCTAGTTGGGAGTGACCCTGCCTCCGAAGCTAGCGTCCTGGGTTCGATCCCCGGTAGGGGCAAATATTTGTGTGATGAGCACGAATGTTTGTTCCTGAGTTTCCTATGTATTTAAGTATTTATTTATCTATATAAGTATGTATATCGTCCGTCGTCTAGTACCTACCCATAACACAAGCCTTTAGAGCTTACATTGGGACTAGATCGATTTGTGTAAAGATTGTCACACGATTTGTTTATTTATTTACATTAACAATGAATAATAAACAACTATGGTTGCGTGCGTGCCTGTAACAATTAGTCAGATCAATACCGTCTTCACAATAAGGGCACACGGGGCCCGTGCCTAGGGTCCCCATTCTCAGGGGGCCCCGAAGGACGGACAATTTCTCTCACATAATTAGCTTTTTAATAAGACGGCCCTGAGTCGGATTATTAAGAATCATGTTAATATCATAAAACACCAATGTTTGTTACAAATTACAGGACCTGCCAAAGGCCATAGGCAGAGTAGCCGCGTTTCTGGGCAAGCAGTACTCGGCTGAAGAGACCATGCGGCTCTGCGATCACCTGAGCATCGCACGGTTCAAAAACAACAAATCCGTCAACTACGACGTCATGAAGGAGCTGGGAATACTGATTCCCGGAGAACAAGGATTTATCCGGAACGGTCAGTTCATACTTGTGTTCATTGAAATTACCAAACGCCCTGCCCTCCTTATACTTGATACTGGCCGTTAC
Source organism: Tortricodes alternella (assembly GCA_947859335.1). Taxonomy (NCBI): domain Eukaryota; kingdom Metazoa; phylum Arthropoda; class Insecta; order Lepidoptera; family Tortricidae; genus Tortricodes; species Tortricodes alternella. Next base: position 4,780,739 of record OX401976.1, read on the forward strand.
ATTTTATTAACGTCATGTGCCACGGACGCCAACGACGGCATGACCCGACACAAATATCTGCCGCTCTGTCGCGGTATCACTGACGCTCGCTTCGAAAGTCCACCCTTAGGCCGGTCACATACATTCGTTTTCCTGATTCGATTTCCGAATTAGTTTTCCGTATGCGGACACCCCGAACGCAAGCATTTCATATAAATATTCTACTTGACACACACGGTCGTAATTTTTCCGTACGGAATTCCGAACGGAATTCGTTCGAACGTGTGTGTCATGTAGACCTATTTATATGAAATGCTTGCGTTCGGGGTGTCCGCACACGGAAAACGAATTCGGAAATCGAATCAGGAAAACGAATGTATGTGGCGGGCCTTAAGCTTTTGAACGCCACAGTCGGCTGTAGCCGCCAACAGATTTCCGTGCCCCTTGACGCTACGATATGCTGTTTGCGGAAAACTGCCGACGGCCACAGCCAACCGTGGCGGTCAAAGGGTTTAACACTCGTACGGTTTCTATAGCGATAGCTTCGGACGACCGTACGACCGATATCGGTACTGACCGTCAGCATAATACTAAGCAGGGCCTTATATATACGGAAACCCTAGACTCCACTGGCTCGCCAGATTGGCATTTTACAAAGCTCTTGACATTTGAACAGCAAAAATTCATCATATATGTAGTTAGATTGTTAATTTTTATTACGCTCCTATTATGAGAAAAACGTTAATAGTTATTGCACATTCAAGGATTTACTGCAGTTTAAGCCTTTGGTTATTATTGTTTTGCATAATATGATAATAATATATAATTGTTATGTGCAGGCAAGGCGGGCGGTTGGCGCGATTATTTCGATCACGAAATGACTGAGCAAGCAGAAAAATGGATCGCAGACAACCTTCACGACACCGACTTTAGATTCCCACATTTCTCAATTTAGTGAATTTTAGTTAATAATTTATTTAAACATAGTTTTAAGTAAAAGGGTCATGGTATAAATGCACTGTAAATATTGTGATATGAAATAAAAAGGCTGGAAAGTGGATGTATAATCATTTATTTGAATAAAATGTTCTATTTTAGTTATTTCTTTGTAACACCATGATTATTTAAGACTTTTAAGTTTACATAATATGTAAGTACAGTAGCAAGTAAACGAACAACATCTAATTTTAAGCCTTGCATGATAATAATAATAACTGCATCACTAGAATTTTCATAAATAAAACAATGTCTCAGTCCTATCTCACGTTTTTATTAAAATAATACGGTTATACAAAGATAATAAATTAAAAACCAGATTTTAAATCAATCATTCGTTGGTAATATAAAATTCTAAAACAGACTCATATCATAATAATGAATAATAACCGTTTAAAGGCGGGCGCCCGCTCGTAACGAATTAGCAACGTACACGTCTGTAAAAAGCGACTCTATAATATAAAACTGGGAGATCCCTCCCGCACCTAACGTCTCGCCGCCACGAACGGCGTTAAACTATCATACACTTATAGAAAATCACAAAATTCAAGCGGAAATAATAGGAATCGGAATCATTCACTGGGACTTCCGAGGGCGCGACGCGTGCGCGTGCGCTTGCGCGGGCGAGCTCCTGCGGCCGGGCGCGGCGCTCACGCGATGACGTCGGGCAGCGCGCCGTCGCCGGCCGGGCTGGGCGGCGCCTTCGCGTCGCCGTTGGCCAGCGCCGGCTTCTTGGGCACGCAGCGCGGCACCGCCTGCGGCTTGCTCGGGGGCGCCGCCTGCGGCCAAACATTACATCAATACATATAAAACAGTACGTGACTCACTTATAGACAACGCAGCCTTATTTGAAATTGAAACCAGGTTTGAAATTTGGAGGAGATATTCCTCGAGTACCCTAGAGGTGCACTAAGGATGGATTTTTTTAAATTCCATTCCTAAAGTGGTGAAAAGGGGTGATAAAGTTTGTATGGAACATACCGCTGTGGCGGGTCCACTACTTCACTTAAAAAACTTTGAAAACGACACACATAAAAACGTTATTATAATAGATACGTTTTAAAAATGTTCTGTCAAAAATATTTGTAAATGAAGTTGATGACACTTCATTTTATTTGCATTTGCCGCACATTCACTTAATGTCGTTTCATGTGTAATCTGTGGTAGGAAGTAGATTATGTAATCTGTGGTCAGACGAGTGTCAAAGGAAATACATTTTACATGTAAACGAATTTGTGAGATACCTAATAGCTTTAAATGTTGTTTCACTTTTCAGGTAAGATTTGTAATTAGTGGCATTAAGCGTACATAATCTAAAAGAGAAATAGTAAAAACAGTGTTTAATCAAATATTCTCTTTTCAGAGAAACTCAATTTGGTTTTTATTTCGCGGTTCTAAGCAAATGGGGCCTGTGTATAAAGCATTATATATTTATAACTGTCAATGAATCAACTATCGGTTCCGAAGCAACGTCCACGGAGAAGAGTGAGCAAGAAAGTGAACGAGGTTGGTACAATTTAGTACACATCTAAGAAGCCTATTACACTGACCGTTTTCTCGGGGTCCCTTAGTCTTATTCCTGGTAGAGTTATAAGAGTAAGGGCACGCACGCTAAAGCCCCTCACATCGTGTCTGGTTTATCGTGCAGTGTAATACGGGTCGAAGTGTTTAACTACAGTCTGTTCGGCGACAGTTGATAAATATTATGATACCGTTTCGAAATAGCGACTGTCGCTTAACTATCGCAAACTGTATTACGGGCGTCGCTTATCGCCGCGCGCACTGAGTTTCGTGGTACGAGGAACGCAGATTTCGTCAACCGCGGTGCGATGTCGCGCCGGGCGGACGGCGACGACAAAAATATTTGTTTTGTTCATATACACAATCGCCATATTGCAAATTAATGTCTTATATGTGCGCGTCAAATGTCACATAAATTTAAAAATCTGCACTGGCTTCGGCCAAATAAACGACAATGAAAAAAATATCTATGACACGCGTTGAGTATGGATATGCCGTGTCTTGTGTCTTTCTACATATAATATGTTGGCTTCGAGTGTGTTGTTGGGGTGTTCTGTTCGTGTGTTGCTTTCTGTTTATACAGTTAGGCTATTCAATAATAATATTCTATGGAAAAAATGTAATTTTTCCCTTAAATTTTTCATCATCATCGGTAAAAATAATTAGCGGGCCACTATTTGTAATGAGTTAAGAAGCTCTGACTTTTAACTTTTTTTATCAACTCTCGCCAAACAGACCTTACACTTCGAAACCCACAGAGTAGACTTTGAGTAGTTCACGAATGAATAATGAATTGAATTATATCAGTTGGTTTCACTTTTCAATCTCTAGCTCAATTGAGTTCAATGTGCTTCAATACATATTTTAGTTCGCGACCGACACTCACTATAAATATATCAATTCTCTCAATAGTCCGGTTCGATTCATCTTGATCTATCTAATAAGACGTTGAAAGCGCAACGCACACAGAACGCGTGCGCGGGTCGGGCGCGGTTGTATTTTGTTGAATTTATATGGACAACACAGAACGCGTGCGCGGCAAAGGCTCGGGTCGGATAACAGAATTACCCGCGCCCGACCCGCGCACGCGTTCTGTGTGTTGAGCTTAAACTGAACAGTTGACCTAACCGAGTGATGTGTATCACAGTGAACCAAAGACACGTGAATCATCATTTTGCGCTTGCCTACCACACAGTGTGTCAGTTCAGTACAGATGTAGTGCATAATTAGTTTCCATCGTGTTTTATCGGAAAAGTTCGTATTATCGTGCTCTCTCAATTAGCTTCAGCAGGCCCCCAATTCTCGGTGCATTCGAGATAATCTCAGAATCGAGATTCAACGTCAACGCATACAGTCATTTGACACAACTGTATGAATCTGACGTTTAATCTCGCAATCGACATTATCTCGAACGCTTCGAGAATTGGCGGCCATTATCTATCATACCATGCTGTCATTTTTCATTTTGACATTTGACAGTAAATAATAAAGTTTCATATGAATGAATATAAACATGTCACTCATTTAATACAATAATTAATTGACACTTCGGGTCCCGTCGTCTTCCGATTGAGATCCGAGTTTTACCGATGGAACCATATTATTCACTATATCTGTACAGCCCGATTAATGTGCATACGAATTAGAGTTTTGAAGTACATACCTTGGTGGTAGCGGTCCTGGGCGGGGCGGTTTTTGCAGTGATGCGCTTGTTGGCGAGATCCTTCGTCTGCTTGTCGAGCGGCGCGCGCGGCGCCGCGCGGACGGCCGGCTTCGCTGCGGCGGTTCTGCCATAAGTAAAACATCATATTATAACAAATACAAAAATTACTATAACATCGTTTTATTTAAAGAAATTTAATCTCATAGCGGGGCCTATTCGAAATTGTGTGTACTAAATTTAAATCAAAAGCGTGTTCCAGTGCCGGCCGCAAGAGGTACTTCATTTGCATACTATGAGGACGACGACGGTTTGATATATGGTATGTATTCTTGAGGTCTATTAACTTAATAACTTAATGGTCAATTTTCGCCTATTTTCCTAAGTAATTTCCGAAGCCGCAAACGCAAAATTCGAAATTCGGAGGACTTCTGGGTGAAATCTTGTTGACAAAAATGTGTAGGCCACCTTGACGGTGCGCAAATTTTTACAAAGCTCAATAGGCAAATATCTCAGCTTCTACAATAGCCATCATCCTCGATATTTTGTTGGTGTACGTTACCTTGACGATCACCTTATTTAGTCGTTCGTTTTGTATATCCTAAATCACTAAAATTTTAAACGGTGAACTAAGCAATTAAGTTTTGCTCAATTCTATAATCAAAATTTGCTAAGATGTGTTAAGTCGGAAACTCACTTTGCGGCGGGCGCGGTGGCCGGGCGCGGCGCGGGGCGCGCGGACAGCGGAACCCTCTTGATCGGGGCCGGCTTCGCGTCGCCATTGGTGAGCGGCTTCTTCTCCGGCGCCTTCATCTCCTTGGGCTTGGCGGCGGGCGCGGCGCGCGGGGCGGGGCGCGCGGGGGCGCGCGGGGCGGGGGCGGCGGCGGGCCGCGCGGCGCTGGCGGCGGGCCGGGCGGGCGCGGGCGCGCTGCCGGCGGGCCGCGCGGGCGCCGCGCGCTGCGGGGCCGCGGCGGGCCGCGGGGCGGGCGCCGGCCGCGCGGCCGCCGGCCTGGGCGCCGCGGCGCCGGGCGCGGGGCGCGCGGCGGCGGCGCGGGGCGCGGCGCGCAGGGCGGGCGCGGCGCGGGCTAAGGGCGCCGCGGCCTCCTTCACGGGCGAGCTCTTGGCCGCGGGCCTCGGCGCGGGCTTGGTCGCCGCCGCGGTCGAGGCGGGTTTCGGTTTGGCGGCCGAGGTGGGGGTCTTCGCTAGCGACGTCCGCGTCGGCGTCGCGGCGAGCTTCTTAGCGGGGGTGAGGCCGGCCTTGGGTGCGGGTTTCGCCGTCACCGGTGTCTTAGCTGCGACCGGTTTCTTCGTAGGGGACTCGGCCCCGGAGATCGCGGCGGCGGCGGCGGCGAGCGGCGCGGCGGCGGGCGCGAGCTCGGCGGCCGGCGCGGGCGGCGGCGTGCCGGCGGACGGCTGCACTCGCTCGTCCTCGATTTCGTTTGTGACGGGGACGCAAATCTCTTGCGCGTGCGACTCGGGGATTCCTATATCGATGTCGGTCACGAGCTCTCTCTTTTGGGACTGCTCGATTCGTTCTTCAGGTACTATGTCGGGGGCGGGCCCCGAAGCTTCGGGGACCTCGACTCGTTCCGATGCTATTTCTTCCGGTAATTTTTCTTCAGGAACCTCTGGCGTCGATCGAGCGTTTTCGGGCGCTGGCTCGGGCGAAAGCGCGGCGGCGATCGGTGATGCGGTTTCGGGCCTGAGCTCGGGCTCCGCCGGGACCGGCGACTCGATCGGCAGCGGCGACTCCGCGGGCATCGGGGACTCGCTCGGCAGCTCCACGTCGGCCGGCGTCGGGAACTCGCTCGGAATAGCACACTCTGCGAGCGGAGCCGATTCGACGGGTAGCGGGGAAGACGCCGGGAGGGGAGATTCGGACGGTACTGACGGCTCCGCAGGGAGCGGTACCTCCGCGGGCAGCGGCGAGCGAGCGGCGGGCTCCTCGGCCGGCTGAGGCGAGGGCGATGCGACCGGAGATGCGGCGGCTAGCGGGGACTCGGAAGGCGCGAGGGTCTCCTGTTCTGGAGCTGGAGATGGAGACTTGGGGGGCACAGGAGACTGCACGGGAGACTCCGCCGGAGCCAAAGTCTCGAGTTCAACTTCACAAACTGTGCTGTCACCGGGCAGTGGTGATTTTGACGGGGTCGGCGATTCCACGGCGGCCAAGTCCTCGTGCACAGCTTGAGGGGCGGGCGACAAGGCTGACACGTCGCATGGAACGGGCGAAGCGGCCACCGGGAGGAATTCCTGGGTGACAATGTCAGATGACATCAGATTAGAATCCTCCTGCATTTCATGACGTGTCTCTTCATCATGAGCCTCCTTCTCGTTTTCGTTGCTTTGTGGATCAGCGACGCTGTCAAAATGGTCATCGACCCTATCGTAATTGTGAATTTCAGCCTTAATATTTTCCTGGAAATCGTGCGCGGGCTCTGGAGTGATCGCATCCAAGCACCGATTGTCCTGCACCGGTTCCGGAGACAGGGGAATTTGATCATTGGAATGCTGTTCATGGCTTTCTAAATTGTGTGATAAATCGCTGATAATCTGGTTCTCACTAACTTCCGTTTGATAAGTAATCTCTTCAGGAACATGTTCAGAATCAAGGTTTTCAACTTGTTTATCTTGTGATTCCTCAGATGGTTGTGACACTGGCTCAATGCAAGGAGACTCTGGTTTACATTCCAGTTCAACATCTTGTTGCGTCTCCTCTTGCGGTGTAATTGCTCTGTCGGACGGATCCTGATTGTCTTCATAATTAAAACCTAATTCGGAACTCTTGCCGTCTGGAATTTCAGGAATTTGTTCAAATAGTAGCTTGTGAGATTCTGGTGTATCTGTTTGCATTATATCATCCTGAGGCATGCAGATATCTGGGAAGTTTTGTAAATTATTTGAATCATTAACAAAGTCCATGAAGTTAGTACCCTGGCTGAAGCTATCAATATTGTGCACTAGGTTTTCTGTTCTGCCGTCGAGTCTCATTATGTCATTGTTAGGTTCAGGGGCATCTTTATCTGCTGGGTGCGGGGAAATGTTTTCTTTATCAAGGTCGGGACCATTCTGCTGCGGATCATCGTCGTCGCTTTCAGGTAGTTGCTGCACAGCATTGAGATCGACGTCATGCGCGTCGTCTTGCAGTCGCTCACACGTGTCGTCGTCCTTCTCCTGGTAGAAGCTCATGCTCATGGGATCGCGCTCCTTGTTCTTCAGTCTTTCCAGAAGTTCCTCATTATCATCGGATGCAAATGGATTTGTTTCAGTGTGCGCTTGGAATACCTGTAATAAGTAGCAATGGGAAGGTTATTTCATATGTCCAGTTACAATAAAATCTGCAATTGAATATTGCATTCTCTCACTAACCCGTTGTTCCCATCTTCTATTTGAGTACAATTTTATTTTATTCAATAAAGGGTCAACAAACCTGTACGTTACAGAAGTCAGTTGTGTCCTTCTGTATTCTCTCAAAATCTTGAATGAGACTGATGTCTTTCGCCTTGTCGGAGTCCACACCCACACTGAAGCCAAAGCCTAGGCTATCAAGGCTCTTTTCATTTCCATTCAATTGTTCTGTTACCCCGTCAATGGATACATTCTGAAATTATATTAAATTTATGCTTAAATGAAGTTCAATTACTACAATTATTAAATTAGAGGACTCTAATTACTGCTCCTATGATTCCTAGTCTCCATTACTCATCTCAGTAACAGAAAGCGGTAGAAAGTTGAACTTAAAATTGATTGGATCTTATTATGGCACGAATAATATAACCATATTAGTAATAGCTTGCTATTGCGTGTCGTAAGGGAGTGACGAAGGGCGATCCCCCATCCCCTTGGCGCCATAGACCAGCAAAACATTGGCAGCACCTCTGGTGATGCAAACGACCATAGGTGAAGGTGACCACTTTCCACCAAGTCTATGGCACCAATAAAAACCAAGAGCATGTTGGACCATGCTCAGTAGGGTTCCATAGTTTTCTATTCAAAAGTTATTGCTGCTATTATCGATGATTTTCAGTAGGCATAAACAAGTTGCCTATAAACTATATAGGTTCCTAGTTTGACAATGGAGACCTAAAAAACATAGAACCTCCCTATATAAAGTAGATACTCCAAAAATTTGCAAATTTGAGACTATCTGTTTCAGGTGCATTTTCAAAATTGTTTTGACATTTAGCCAGATTATACTTACTCTATAGCTAAACAACAATAACAATCCAAATGTAACATTGTCATAATATATTATCATCTATGTGGAAAGATATTGTAATATTATAAGGACATGTCTGGGGGACCGTGATATCCAAACAAGTCAAGTGCAGTATGAAAGTAACGTGGTATGGAACCCTTTGTATACAAGCCCAACTTTCACAGTGACTTCCATTGCAATTCTAAGTTGTACAGGTATCAGTAGGAACTAAATACTTGAACAGTATGTGCTAAATATAAGGTTTTCCTGAAATTCATAATGATGAGGTATAAGTGACTCAGTATAGCTACATAACATACTACGTGGATAACATGCCATTATGCAGTTATCCTATTGACATATGTTTTTCTTTGGTTCCCTTTACAAAAAAACATTGAAGTTAAAATGAAATGTATCCATCCAGATTTTCACTTATGATTTGGATGTTCCACCAAACATTTGCTTTGTCTAAAGGTTATAAAATATTGACACAAAGGGAGAAAGTTGTTTGTCACTAGCTAAAAATTAAATGGTACCTATGTTATAATATTATTGTCTACAGGCACAGGAGAGGGTGGAGTGGAGACGGAGGGGGGAGGCCTTTGCCCAGTAGTGGGACACAATTGGCTAAGATTGATTGATTGATTAGATTAACAAATGAAAAATGCTTACATGATGTCCATTCAACTGATCACAGTTGTCTAAGTCCAGCAGCTCAGCTGGCCTTCTGACTGCTTCTGTTTGGAACTTTTCCACATCTGGGAGCTCAATGTCATCCATTGGCTGAGGTTTGCGTGGGGACTCAGCCAGGAGGATGTCCGAACCCGCCGCTGTCCCCGGAATGAACACCGGGGCATCAGGGTTGAGTGGGGAGCTGTTCATGTCTACTGAACTGCTTTCCCAAGCAGACTGGAAAAATGGATTTAAATCATTTTGCAAATTGTATTGAGGTTACAAACAGTGCAATCTTATCTTTAAAATCTCGGTGAAATGTAAAATGCATACACCAAGGAAAACACTATTATCAGCTGCATTCATATCAACATAAGACTAACAGCTGATTACCTTGCTTTAAATTTAAACGAAAATGTCCACTTTCAGACCATATTTAACATACCTACACATCTCATATCTCTTTAGAATATGAAATAAATCCGTCTAATATCATCCCTTTGAACTCCAGTTACAACAATGGCAACAAAAACTAATATTATTGTTTTGTTGTGCAATAACAAACAAGTTTCATGTGCAATGTTACCTACATGTTAATGTTCTGTGAATATCGTATGGGTAAGGCCAAACAGGTAGCGAATATGCACCATATCAATATCGTAGGACTGTATGAAATGATATCCTTGAGAGAATCATTCGTGTTGTGATATTATTTAGGTTTTATAGGTGTGTTGTGAAGTTCAGAGACTCACGTTATCTTGGCAGGGCGTCTCAGAGCGCGGCGGCTCGTCGTGGTCGTCCGCCTCGCTTGGCTGCTGCTCGGAGCGCTCGCCCTCGCCTTTGAAGTAGTTCCACTCGTCTTCGGACTCCTCGCCACTCTCACCTACATTATCCGCCAGGGCACCGTCGATTGGGCTCGCCTCCACTGCGCATCACAAAATAACACATGTTTAGGAACATTCCACCCCTCTCCCATCATCAACAGGTGACACACCCTCGTCAACAACGGCTTATCGTAAATATTCGCTTTAAAATTGACAAAGAAATGACGACGCGGCATTATCGGCGCGATATAATAAACACGTTAGCGGACGTAGGATAACATAATGAGCGCCCAACGATATTTTACCGGTCGCTAAATTCAAACGTGCGACATTCGCGGACGCCATTTCGAGCTCGGCCTGTTGAGACACGCCCGATATCCTAGTCTAAATTTTAAAACAGACGAAGGAACCTGCGAGAATCCTGCGTGAAACGACGATGGAGGGATGCGCCTTCGGGCGAACCGATCTATTTCCAGAACACCGCTCCGCATGAATCAACACAGAAATAACCTTTCACAAACGGATCGGTATGTGAAAGTAATTAACAACTTATATAAATCCACGTACCGTAAACGGTAATTTCACTGCACAGATTATTATCTTCACTTCACTGTTGGCGTAATATTCGAGCGGTGAGCGAGCAAGAATGTATGGATAGAAGCCGGTCACAAACAATAGGCAAGCGGCTGTTGGGACAACACAGGTCCGACGCGCGTTCAATGAGCGACTGAGCGCGGCACGGGAGCGGGCGCGGGCGGCGGGTACGAGCACGCGGCCGGTGGTGATGCGCCGCGGGGCAGCCGGGCCGGCAGGAGCCGGGAGGGGCGGCGTATTCCAGGGACGGGGATGTCGTATATTCGTTGTTCGTTAATAAATAATACTTGAGCTTTTAAAACTTTATTTAGGAGTTTTCTCTCATTGTTTTTACATACTTTAAAATATAACTTTTTATACCTACAAATTGGTTAAGTATAATCAATTTATGTTGTAGTAGATAACTACCTACCTGTACCTTCCTATCATATTCATATCATATGATTTTATTAATTGTTTAGGTTAGGTAGGTATTAAAAGGGGATCCTTTAGGGGATGAATTTTCGAAAATCCTTTCTTAGTGCTCACGTTATACCTAACAGGAACTCCGGTGCCAAACTTTTTGCACTTCTAGACTAGATGTACACCCTCCGGTTTTTGCATATTTTTAAAGTAGGTACCTAAATAAGGGGACAATCTTCACTCTTCAACTCGTTATAGTTCCAAAGTAAGCTCTAATGACTTGAGTTATGGGTACTAGACGACGATATACTTACAATTATATGTCTACAAAAATCAAAGATTCAGGATCTAACATTAGATTCGTGCTCATCCATCACACAAATATACCTATTTGCCCTTACCGGGGGTCGAACCCGGGACCGCTTGCTTCGGAGGCAGGGTCACTACCAACTAGACTAACCGCTAGGTTTAGGCTGTGCGTTGTCCGTCAGTCAGTGTTATTGGAATTTAATTCAGTAAGTACGTACATACTTACCTACCTGGAAGATTCTGCGGTTCAAGATAAGTAAGTAGGTTGGTAGTTACGAACCAACTATTGTCTCATGAAAATGAAAATGAAAATATTTATTTAGCAAGTAGGCCCCATGGGCTCTTTCACATGTCTGAAGGTACCAGCGCTTCAAAAGGTGACATCTGCTGAGAAGAAATGACGCAAGAAACGCAGCAGTAAGTCTTTTTTTTTTCAACTTTTACATTAGAGTTTTAAATAAAACTAAAACATAAAAAGGGTAGTAAACAAACCTAATGGGTACAACATGATTTTGCACGGTGCTTTATTTTTAAAAGGAGATTTTTTGACATCTGTTACCTATGGTTCATCATGTATCATGAGAAAATCAAGGAAACAGGCGAAGAACAATTCAGTAGCTAGGTATATCATCTTCAGTATGCAAGCTGCACTGGGATTGGGATTACCGTATACTCCGGATGTTGGCAAAGTTTGATATTTGTGTTCTCCACTTAGGCCTGAAGGGCTCCACCAATCCACTAATTTAAATTAGGCTGAATAATTAATTAATTGTTTATCGCACACCTCAACCTCTCTGCTCTCGCGCCAGTCTCGCAATTTTCCCTTAATTGAACAAACACATTTATGTTTTGGCGGCAGCCACCACATAGTACCCACCTATTAAGAAACCTAGCTATGGAATGTCTTGGCGTGAACACATGGACACTGTACCTTGTGGGACTCCGGGATCGCTGCAGGATTTTCGTTGTTGTTGGTAAGAGAAGAGAGATAAAGTCATCCACTTAAACGTACCTATATTTGCTGGCGGCGAGGGCGACGCCTGGTGGTTCCTGGTGTCGGCGTCTGCTTCGTCGGCGTCCACGGCGGTCTCGGGGCCGAGGTCCTCGCTGTCGCTGTCGGAGTGGTCGACGCCATTGTCGTCGGCGCCCGTGGCCTCCATCTGCCGCTTACACGCCTCCGCCGCCTCCACAGCGAACGGTGGCAGTGACGCGTTTACCAACGCGTTGTCCAGCCTGCCGGGTTTGTTACTGTTAGAACCACTAGCTTTCGGCTTGGATCAAGAAGCAATTGCATTTTGCTGCCACATTTAACTTCACTGATTGCCACGTTTAAAATCATTAGTTCTTCGTAAGTACCTTACGTAATATTAGAAGATAATGAAACTCAAGCCGCAAAATATGGTATGTATGAATTTTGAAAGAATACGGAAGTAGTGCACATGCACTCTTACAAGAATTTCTCGACAATCATACCCTAAGCGATGGAATTTAAATACACGCACACGAAATAGCAAGCGAATTCTGTTTCTAAATAATAATAAAAAATCTCTTTACTCCAATAATAGGATCCCATTGATAACGGTTAGGTACGGAACCCAAACAATCAAAAGCCCTGCAAGACTAAATTCCCGCTGCTTGCCTTACAGGTGGTTTGAGATAGTTAATTATTTACATGAAAAATCCTTAAGAACTCTTGATTATAACAAAAGAAAATTGTGTGAAACGGACAACAGTGCATTTCCGTTGACATAAGTATCAATACCTGTTTCGAAATATTTGCGTTCGTGTAACAGCACTTCTCTGTTGTCGTTATCATCGGTATGTTTGGACCGCGAAGCACAATGACTCATTTCACGATCTTCTCAAAACGTTTCGCCCGATGAGTAATAAATATTTTAGAACCAGGCGACGACCAGCTATTTAATTCAGAAATTAAGCAGGCAACCGAATTCATCAAGGTCGTCTAGTTTTACTAAAATCATATTGATATAATGTCAAACATACCCGTTTGCCTAAAACCGGAAATTGAAGCGTTTTAGCATTCCATAAATAATCGCATCGATTAAATTCGGGAATAGGTACCTAGATCCTTATTTATTTATCACACGTCAATAGAAATCTTATTCGTTAATTCTTTTACCCTTTTCATATTCTTGAAGAAGTTACGCCAACGCAAACGCATCATTTTTGGTTACCCTGGTAGTTGATTAGCTAAGAAACTTTAGATTATTAAGGCTTACCCAAGATCCATGGGCGGGCGGTTATCGGCAGCTATTTCGCGGGTGTCTTTGAGAAACACCACGATTATGGAGATATTGTCGCAGGAGCCCTGCCGCTTGGCCTGCAAAATCAGACGCTTCGTCACCGCCTTCAAGTCATCTGAGGACAACGACACTCGTGAGCACAGTCATTGACTTAGAAATAAACAACAAGCTTAAAGCCTAAACTTATCCTAGATTGTTACGTTTTTATTATTCATGCAATCAAGATCCTATACTACCTTCGATTTTGTATACATTTGCCTATTTTAATTAGAGATTCATTCTAGGATCTAATAATATCTACAAGAACATAAACTGCAGCACGCTCTTTTAATAATTCACAGACAATTAAAGCACACACATTGTGAGACGTCCGTCAGAATTTCTCAAGACTATTATCATGCCTAAAATATCAGTGTCATCTAGCGCAGCGAAGGTGTTGCAAAGTCTATTATGCCTGCAATTTGTTGCGGCACAATGGCGAACAGCCGGGACGGATATGGAGTAATGATGTTGATGTTTCGATTGGTCGTAGTGCTTGTGTGCGGGATGTCCTTGTTCTGTCTCGGTCGTGGAGGCATGAGTCAGCGCACCGCTATTGTGCCCCATTCGAGTACGTGATGCGCCTTAGGTGACTTCAAGCCGTTATCCTCGTTTATATAATTTTCACATTTGTTAGTACCTATACCCAGATATTTAAGCCGTCACCGTTATTTAAATGTTACTTCTGTCATAGTTGCATTTCAAGTTATTGACTATTGTCATTGTCCTCAAAGCATTTCTATTTTCTGTGTTCACGAATCAATCATCACCGGCGCTCCATTTGTTAAGATAACTTATGCATAACTAATGAACATAAACAAAATACGTAGAAATCGAAGGCCAAAATTGTAGAATAGCTTTACCAAAACTCTTTTCTTTGTAAAACTCTCGTAAAATTGAAAACGGGTCGAATGAAAAATATGCTGAGTACAGCAATGTAACCGCAAGACTGACATTTTCGTCTGCACTTAAAATATCTTAAGAATAACGGAGTTATGAAAATCAGGCCGAGGTACAGGAATTAACTGTAAAATCATCTAATAGCGGAATTAAAAAAACAATATTATACAGGTACATGGAAAGGAGAGGAGTTTATTGTCCTCATAAACATAATTTTTCTATTTGCTGTCGCATAAAGGGCGACCAGAATGACCTGAGCGACCCGACCTTTATAAAACGAAAACTGATACTCGTATTGAGATAAAATTCTTATCGAAATTTCATTATTAAACAAAGATATGCGTTGAATCCAGAAAGCATTATGTTATGTACCGTTGAAACCTAATTGGGTGCGCCAGACGAATTCCAAAGGCTACTGGTTAACCATTGCGTGAAATTAACACGTTATATTGCAATGGAGGGATCGCGTTATCATCGCGCTAACTAGAGGTGCGCTGAACATTATTATTGGTTTAATTGGCACTGGCTACTGTCGCATGACCTAATCCTAGAGGCACGCCCAACGCCAAGGTGTGACTAGTTATTAGCTAGGTCTGGGGTCGCTAGGGGTATGTTATATGACGTGTATCTATATTAAATGAATGTACCTAGTCCTGCCGCCGGTGAAGCATCGGCTAGCGCTTGCGGGTACTGCAGCACACGCCTTGACTTTGCTCGCTATTTCGGGGCGCGGTCACCGTCGCCGCCCTTGCTTTTTACCCTGTTTGGTCTGGCTCGCAGCCAACCGCGCCCCGTCTACTCTTACTCGACGGGTTTAACCGCCGAACGAACTCGGTAGGAGTAGAAAGTCATAAATGGCGCGTCATTGATAAAATATTTGTAAAGGCCGGGTTTAGATTTTGCTGCGTTCGAATTAAGAGAAATAGAAAAAAAAACGGACAAGTGCGAGTCCGACTCGCGCGCCGAGGGTCCCGTAACTATCTATGACATGCAACGAGATAACTTTCACAAACTCCTATCACTTTATGCAACGTCGAGTATGATACGACCTTGCAAAGGTTATACCATTTTATTCTTTTATTTTAATTAATATCCTTTTTTTTGGAAAAATATTTAGCAAACAATGAAGAATATATCTCAAAAAATTTAATAACATTAGAGAAAAGTACCTTTATGCTTATGCTACTTACATAATTTTAGATCTTTCACATGATAATATTTTGGTTGATTCTATATTGTCATTAAGTTTTGTTATTTTGTTTATTTATTTTAATTTGCTTCAGTGCAGTCATTTTAGTACTAAAACTGTGCCAATTTGAACTCGATAAGTCAAGCCGTTCATGAGAAAAGGAGTATTGACAGACAGATGAACAACAAAAGGACTGTATAAGGGTTCCCATTTCTCAACATTTGGTACGCACCCTATATGTTTATACTGGAAATCCCAAATGTACTCTAGATCAATGTTAGATGGGATAAATTTGTTGCCAATACATGATAGGAGTCCGTGTTTATAATTTCTCGCGGACGCGGAAGTGGAGCGCATAAAGTAATCTGGATGAGTCGTATTGGAAGTCGGTCGGGTCCGGAGCCCGGCCCGCGATGATCGCGGCGATTACCGCCGGCGGCTAACGGCGCCGGCGCTGCGGAATGCGATGCGGCGGCCATTGTTCAAGCATACTCCGGCAAAAACTCGTGTACCGACCTCGAGTGCACCTGTCCCTTTGCAGTACATGACTTCATCAAATAGCTCCCTTGCATTACTAGTCACAGCTTGAAACGTAAGTAGTCCTTCGGAAATGTTTCCTTAAAGCTTGAATTGGTTTAAATCAGAAAACCGACTTTAATGTAACAAAATAACAAAGGCAACTTGGTAATTGAAATGTTAATAAGAGCTGATTGTTATCCTTTAATACGCCTTTAATATATAGCCTCGATAAGTATACCGGAAATATGGGAAACGGGGGTGGGTACATAATTGTAGTAGGTCGGAAATCGCATCAAGGAGGCAGACGTAGACTGCGGAATGGGGAGAATGCAGAGAACCAAGTGCAATTTTCCGCCAAGCCCAGTGCAACGTGCCTATTTCCAGAATTCGTAATTCAAAAGTATTTACAATTGAACTGCGTATAAAACCACAACAGTCAGTAAATCGAAAGCAAGTTGGTATAAAAAACGAATCAGCACAAATTTTACTAAAATGGGTCTCTACTGAAAATAATTTAGACGCACGATAACAGTCTATTAATAGAGCTCTTCTAACTGCTGTATTATCAGCCGCCACGCTACAACGTGGGATAATAATAATAGTCAATAAACAAAATGGTAACTGTCATCCAACAAAACTGTGATCAATTCAATATGTCCGTAGTTTTGATGAATTCTAAATGAATGATTGAAAAATAATTCCAAAGAAGGCGCGTTTAAATTTAACATTCAATTGATATTATTAAATGTTCACTGCTTATATTGTATGAAACTCCTGGCAACGGGCTTTAACTAGGCAGTCGGGGAAGGGGGCGAACCACCCCGTTCGCTATTGCAGTTTCAGGACAGCAGCCGCCCAGTAAGCCGTTCGACTAGGCAAAGCACTTTTAATTTGATGTTATACCTATCTACCCTGCGAGCACAACATTTCACGAGATTTTTATTATTACGTAGAAAGGACGTGATGCAACAGAACATGAATGTAATGTAAGATTGGTTTCGAAGAAGTGCAAGAAAAATTGCAAAGCTCTCTAGCACGAGTCGGTCAGCAAAAATCGATCAAGTCAGGAGGGAAGCGGCCCTTACTAAGTGGCGCGACAGGAATATAAAACGATCGAATAGACAATGCAACAGCGTAACATTTATTTTTTAGGGTTCGTAAAACGGCAAAATGGAAATCTACGGTGGTTGCGTGGTTGCGCCCGCCCCCTACAGCTCTATCAATTTGCATTTATGTTTTCAAATACCACAGTGAAATGCCAAGACACCAAAGACAGGGTTTATGGTAAAATTAAAGCTGTACGCATAGTAGAGCACAACTACAGGAGCACCAGCACCATCTTCGTTATTACTGTAACATCTATTAGATCAAATTACGTCGCTTATACATTTGATTAGATGAAATTAATTACGAAATTCCATTGCGTCCAACATATAATGGAATGGAAGCGCGCGTACGCCGCGCGTGGAATGTGCGTGCATTGTGCAAGGAAACACCCGACACCGCGGCTGCGGTCCAACTGTACCTCGCGTCCATCTATACGTACAAGCAATGAATTAATGTTGTAAACCACTCTCGTAATATCTGCAAAAGATATTAGCCCGATACATCAGCAGCTGCAAAACCGATGCATCATACCCATTTAATAAACGTTATAGCGGCGCGCTGATATGCAGAATTCATTGCTATCTCCACTTAACGCTGAAGTGTTAATTAAAGTTATCTATACGCGAAGCTTTCCGTTAAGCCGTGGTCGAATGGTGGAGACAAACTTACGTCTCGCTGGAATTTAAACTCCATTAGCTATAATAAACAAACGTGTACTTTTATAGATCAAGTTAAAATGATTTTACCAACAAATGTGACAGAAGAACACGCACCCATAAGGATTAAATACGACAAACAACTGTAAACACTTAACTAAGATAACATCTTGCATTAACTAAAATAACACATCTATTTTAGATGCGAGACAATAAAATAATAGTAGTTTATGCAACGGTTGCATAATGATAGGCCTTAAAACACTAGTGCGGTTTTATGAAACGAGCTTTTAGCGAGTTTCATAATAAGATCGCACGTGTGTTTTAAGGCCAAATTATGCAGAGTTGCATACATAACTTTATCTACACACATATTATAAATCCTCCATGATGGGTTCAGAAACAATATTTTCTGGCAACAAGTTATTTGTTGCAATCGTGGCTGCATATTTCCGATATCCGGCGCATTTTCACATCACACACACTCCGAGAAGACTACTTACTATTCATATTTTCAACTAAAATGTAAATTACAAACAACTTTTTCTATTCAATTCAACAAAATTCTACTTTCGTTCAGCAATACGTCAACATAATGGCGGCCGTCCGTCAAGACCATTTTTTTTTAAATCATAGACAAACGGATGAAGTCTCTATTCTCACGTCACTCGAGATCAAATATTGTGCAGTTTATATTAAAAAAACATACTGAATTGACGTTTCGTATCAATAACTGTTTTAATATCTATGGATACTAGAATAGAGACCCACTTGAGTTTGACAGCTGTTCCAAATTTAATCTCATTTCTTTACTAAAAACGATAAAAAAGTCATGTTATTTCTTTATCGCAGCACTGGTTTTTCCTAATTGGTTGTCAAAATGGTGGTCATTTCATACGGTTTTTGATTAACCAATGGAGGTTGTATGATATGGGTGTAGATAAAAGCTTTAACAAGTCACCATGGCAGAATGATTTAGGGGACGAATTAAATTCGATTAGAAGTAGGTACATTTCAATTGTTTCATCAAACGGCACGATCTGGAAACGCTTCGACCAAGCATCTTATAAGGTTTTAGTTAGTTCATTACCAACAAGTTATCCGGCTAACAAGCCTGCACGTAGGGAGGCTTAATGGGATTGTGTGTGAACTTTTGTGCACGCCCAGCGTTCATCAGCTGGTAAAGGTTTACCAACTTTTCCGTGGGCTCCAGTGAACGAACTGTCAAAGTTCTTATTGCATTGGAATAAAGTATAGTTCTGCTTGGATAAGAACTGTGACAGTTTACTGAAAAATTGGTAGATGTATAATTGGTTTGCAAGCGAACACGGGCTCGAAAGAGTTAACGCAGCCATGCACCGTTGGGAGTCCCTCTAATTACCGCGCGCGGCAGCGGTGATTCTATTAGCCCGCGTAATTGGAAGACTGCCTGTTCGATTGTCCATGTAGTACTTATACATATATGCACCGCTGTGATCGAAGTACTTTTTTATTTTTAAACAGTTGGTAGCGAGGCAACGCTATTAGGTGAAGGTTCTTCAACAACCATCATTACGCAAGACTATGTAAAATTCAATTAAGTTTGACTCGTGTCTTTCTTTAATTAATAAACAAGTTATCCTGGAGATATGTACCTTTACGTTAATATGCTGCTTTTAATCATCCCACGTTCCATCATATCCAGCGTTCTATCCCTCGCGATGCAGTACCTCATTAGTGAAACGCAAATCAACACCCATTTAAACTGGCAAAGCGACCTAAATTTCAGCAGCACTTGCGAAACAGAGTACAAGCCTATGCAAGCCATGAAAGAGGAGAATCGTGTCATTTGTTAAATGAAAGTTCCGGGAAGCCTGCATCATGTCCCGGAAAATGGGCATGAAGAATAAACATTTACCCAATTGATAATGTTGCAGACAACTATAATAGGGATCTAGTTATTCCGCAACAACTGTCCTGCCGCAAAAAGTCTGTCCAACGGAAACAAGTTTGAAATTTCATGAATTGTAAATGATAAATGACTTCAGTTTAGCATAGCGCAGGCAAGTTGTTTCGTGCCGCAAATCACGCGCGCACGTCGCATTGATATACAAAAGCCTGGATCCCACGCAACAAGTGCCACTCGCAGGCCCGGGCAATGAGATACAGAACGTAAGTCTGGAATTGATAAATCGCCATAACTAAACGATTACATACAAATAAACATAAGTAACTCAGGAACGTTGCACAAAAAGGAAGGAGACATTACCATTTCACTTGATTATCAGAGTATATAAATACGCGGCCATAAATGTCGCGATAAAACGGCCCATTTTTGCTGAAACTGGGGGAGAAATTGCGTTCGTTTGAGTCATTATCAGTCGTTATCTAAATTAAACTTGTTGCAGAATGTGTCATGGCATGTTTCATACGTAGCTACGGTGAATGCATATGAAACTACGTGCAGGTTTATTTCATTCTTATCTTTTCGAACAAGCTGTAAGGATCGATAAGTACTCTGGTCTGAAAGCACTTATTACTTTCATTCATTAAATACACGTATTTCATTTTTTTTTAAACTTAGGACAAATGAGTAACGCGACGAGTTCATATTTCGAGGTCGCTCCGACGAGGTGAATCCACTATGAAACATCATGAAAGCCGGCCAGAGACCTCGCCGCGCTCGCCAGACGAACTTAAACTACACATAATACGATAATTATACCTAACAACTTCGTTACCGTCTCTATCAACACATTGTCATACATGATTCATGCTGCGTTCGCAAGTGTGACTTGTACATCCTAAGGAACATTCACGTCTTTACTTCATTCATTGAATAATAATTTAATTTGCAATAATGGAAGTTATAATGGAACCTGGATACGTAAGCCGAACGAGGTCCTGATACGAGATTGGCCGGAGGATATTGACAGAGCGCAGTGCAATAAATGTAGCGAATTACCGGTTCCTAATGCAAAACCCGTGTCGAGTGGGCGAAGGCCGGTGAAAATACTTTATTTTGTGATGGTGGCCACCGCAAGCCAGGTGGGTTGGTGTACAATGGTAGGTAGCCATTTAGACAGAAAGTAAGAATAAATGGGCAATTGCAAGCAAATGGTGTTATTTGCGATCACTAAACATACATACATACATACATATGTCACGCCTGTTTCACAAAGGGGAGGCAGAGACCACGGATTTCCACCTGCTACGATCCTGACACACACCTTTCGCTTCGTCTACTCTCATTAAGTTCTTCATGCACGCTCGCCGGTTTAGGGTACTCTTGACCTGGCCTTTCTTAAGAACGTCCTCGATCGTTCGGCGATCCCTAAATATGTACATAAATACTCAAGCCATGTGACCAAAATAGCTAAAGAATCAATTTAAACAGCAAAACTGTTAATTGTAAGATGTCGTTTTCAAATTAATGAGTTATCTATGAGTGAGGGGCGGAGGCGCAGGAGGTAATTGCATCGACATCGCCGGCCGGCTCTCCAATCCGCCCGACACTTCATTTGCGTCCTCACTGCGCTGCAATCAATCGCAATTTCCGATTACAGTTATCGAGTTAGCAGAAAGATCGCAGATTTCATCTATTGACGGACATTATTATTGTATGATTCGAAAAATGATGCGTGTTGCATATGTTTTTCTAACATTTACTACTACTAAAAACACGATATCCACTTTACCGGGATCATTATCCATAAAGAGCGCTTCTAAAAATCAATCTCGATGATGAACACAAAACACTGACCAAACATTTAGGTAATTACTATACGGATGCACATCATTAAAATGTCTGTACTCGTTCAGGGATTTCCGAAATCTAAACGTCTTCAGTTATAGTTGTTTCTTAAGATGCGAAAATGCCGGAAATCCCTTCGTTTATTTGGAATACTAGCACAGAATGTACCGCTGAATTCAAAATTACACAAATTGAACAATATTAAAGCCGTTCTCAGCTGCGTAAACATCGAGATGAAATTTGAATTGTAGATCGGACACAATCATAATGACGACGTTTGCAAATACATAGTTCTATCTTGTGTGTGATGAAACTGATGGATGCTGGTGGCATATTCTCCGGTATTGCCCCTTCATCATTACTATTATTCACGGTCATAATCGAATCAGAAAACAACTTGCAAGACTGCGTCAGATTCGCGGTTGATGACCGATGTAGAGTTAAAAATACGTTCGCGCCTGCCTCCCACGCCGGGTCAAGGGTATTATGGTGCATGCTGGTTTGCACTGAACATTAGATGTGATTTGAATTTGGTCCATTATTACTCGTGGTCATTTGGAACCACCACCGCATCCTCTAACGTCACGACTTCTGAAAGAGTTAAACTACTAAACGTTTAACAATATGTTTGCGGTTTAGTAGAAAAACGAAGGACAATAGATTTGAATTTTTAAAACTCTTTTTCTTGAAGATGAATAATTAATTTGCAGTAGAAATCGTTAGTCAAATACGCTCACGTAAAAAGTAATTTTATCAGATCGTGAATCTGTCCCAACAAGAACTCTTCATCACGACAATTCGTGAGAGTCAGAGTAAGTAAAGCAGCAACAATTAGTTTTTTTGTTGCTTCAATGTTTTGTTTGTCCTCATTTTGTTCGGGCCTTATACGCCGTGTTGAAGATTGAAGAGGCTGAAATAAATCGCATAATTGTGCAACGCAGCGGCTTCATTGGATTTGGTAAGTCGGTCAGAGCCCGGGCTGGGTTTCACGGAGCTTTCTCAAGGATATTGAGAGCGTCGGCGGGCGCCAGCGCCAGCGCCTCCTTTACATACAATCATACAATGCAGCGCCCCGCGGCCTAGCGCCTCCTCGGCCTCCGCACGAGCCCCGCGGCGGCGGCCCACATCGCAATTGTCTGACTCACCAGGCGGCGCGGCACATGCACATACGGGCTTGTTTACAATCGGCGCGATTAATAACACTCTTGAAGCGAGGTTCACACCATTACTTTGACTGCGCATTGTTTGAAGAGCCATAAAGCGGAACTGGCTTCACCATATGCATAGTAGACGTTGTAACATTTATGCGATTACGGAGGATTAAAACTTTTTACTAATTGCTGTCATGCTCGTTTAGATTATTGGTATCCAAGTAGTAAAAAACAGGGGACGAGGAGGAGAAATTAATCAGCGTCCGACTTTTAACCGCATCAATAAACTTCTTCATGGACCAATGCGCCTTTCATGTATAATGAACCGCAACGAAACTACTTACTTTAAATAAACTTTTAGGGTACCCAACCCACACCGAATCAAACAAAATACCTACTATTGCCGAAGGCAATTTCTTTATTAATGTGACTTAGCCGGAGATGATTCACGGTTCGCATTGCGACACTGAGGGTACAAATCTTATACTATAATCGAACATGTGGGTGTCACTGCGATTATTGCTTTAAATCAGTTGATCTAAATTCATGTACATTTGATTGATGTTGATTACGATTTTCGGATAAATTCTTAACCAGGTATAATTATGAAGCTGTAACAGTCAGACTTTTGATGTCCTGATAGTAATTAAAAACAGCATCTAAGGGTTATACTACCATTTGAAACCAGGTTGATAATGATATGTGTAAATAAATAACTGTATGTATACCAAAGAGAGCAGCGGCATTATTCTTACTGAAGCGAGGCTTGAGAATGTGCGAATATTTGATAACTTTCCTTGCAGCCTATTACCCTGAGATGCTTCAATCAGTGTATCTAAACTAACAGTAACAAGATGAACTCAATCTCAATTCCAACATTCTATTCCAATCTCGATTTATGAAGTCCAATACAACTGCGTGATGCACGATACTTAATGTAATGCGTGTTCGAGGCCAAGGCTTACAGAAATCAAAATAAACACCTTCACATTACGCCTTTTAGGTCACCGTTTAACAAAAGACAAAGTATGCACTCAACAAGAATGGACGATAGACAATTCCGTGCAAAGAAAAACTGACGGCAAAGTGCTTTGTTAAAAATAAATTGCAACAAAAAGAGGTATGTACAAACGTTGCGGGGCTTATAGGTACGACAATAAGGTCCGCAAACCGCACAGTAACATGTACTGTATTTCATATCCTAAAACCCGACAAGTGCGAGTGAAACCCGCGTGTAGAGGGTTCCGTTCCATACATGATTAACTGAAATTTCCTATGCTACTTCAAATACCATAGGACTTCTTATAGGTTTTCCTGTAATCTATAGGTAAAGAACTATTGTTTGTATTTTTTTCAAAATTTTAGGCTCGGTAGTTTCGGAGATAAGTGGGGGGGGGGGGGGGTTAATGGTCAAATTTCGCCTATTTTCCTAAATAACTTCCAAACAATATTTTTTTTAATTCCAAAAAAAACATATTTAAGATCCTCACAATAAGCCCTTTCATATGATATGTCACATGATATAGTTTGCGTAACTTTTTTTTTTAATTCTCTAATTTTCCCTCCGAAAGTGGGCCCCATGTTCAAAATTAATTTATTTACGTTACGCATCCCTGTTGCGGTCACCAATTTACATATGTATACCAAATTTCAAATCAATTCGTCCAGTAGTTTCGGAGCAAATTGGCTGTGACAGACGGACAGACGGACAGACAGACAGACACACGAGTGATCCTATAAGGGTTCCTTTTTTCCTTTTGAGGTACGGAACCCTAAAAACTAAATTAAATGTATATAGTGTCCTTCAATGGTGTGATTATTTCACTTAACAGCGTTTCGATGGTCCGAAAATCAAATTTTTGTTGCATGAGATAACTCAATATAATTCTACTGAAAGTTAATTGTAACTTGATACGGCTCATAACGATTCGATTTCAAAAGAAAGTCTCTCGTGTCGTCATACTTCATACGGCTAGACAGAAATAATCTGTTTAACGCCAACACATTGTCGGCGCGGATTTGACGCGCTCAATATCCCCGTTCGGGATAGAATGATAAAATAGCATTAACATCTCCAGCTGCGAAGTGCATTGGAAGTGCACTGACAGAATTATCGAAATGGTCGCGGTGTGGGGAGGCTATTTGTGGACGTTTCGCGAGAGCCATCGTTAGCGACCACGAGATTATGGCCGGCATAACTTGCGGGGCGTCGTCATCGGCGCCGGCGCCGGCCAATGCTCCAGCTTCGATTTAGATATTGCCGGTATCTTTATTTCTTTACTAAAACAGTAATGTAAAAAAAATACCGAGTCGGATTCGCGCACTAAGGGTTCCGTACTATTATCTATATAATGGTTCACGGTTTATGTATAAGATTTATGTTTATAAAATTAAATGTTTCTTTTTTATTTTTATATTTGAGTTGATTGAATGAAAGGCAAATTGCGGTTTACGATTTATGACGTATTAAAAAAAACTACTCACTAGATCTCGTTCAAACCAATTTTCGGTGGAAATTTACATGGTAATGTACATCGTATATTTTTTTTTAGTTTTATCATTCTTTTATTTTAGAAGTTACAGGGGGGGGGGGGACACAATTTACCACTTTGGAAGTGTCTCTCGCGCAAACTGTTTATTTTAGAAAAAAAAATATATTATAAACCTCAATATAATTTTTGAAGACCTATCCATAGATGCCTCATACGTATAAGTTTGATGTTTTTTTTTTTTTATCAGTTTCAGTCCTAAGTATGGGGAACCCCCAAAATTCATTGTTTTTTTTTTTCTATTTTTGTGTGAAAATTTTAATGCGGTTCACAGAATACATCTACTTACCAAGTTTCAACAGCATAGTTCTTATAGTTTCGGAAAAAAGTTGCTGTGACATACGGACGGACAGACAGACAGACATGACGAATCCATGAGGGTTCCGTTTTTTGCCATTTGGCTACGGAAACCTAACAACATCTTACAATTGTTTAGATCAACGCATTTCGAGTTATTTATATATATTCTAATTAACTTTTGACCGCGTATGACTGTGTCCATCCGAAATGCGTTAATTGCGAGTCTGTTTGCAATTATGTCACTTTCTGATTTGGGATAAAAATTAATCTGTTTTTATCCTCGGCTGTGTCTGCCAAATTTTGTCGAATTCAGTTCTGTAGTTAAGATGTGAAATTCGCGTTTATAATATTAATATATTTATACTCTCATTAATGTAATGTTATTCATCAGCTTACAGCCTATGAATAAATTTTCATTTCATTGTTTTATGCAACACGAGAAAATTTCTGCAAAGATAGATGAACCAAATGAGAAATCAAAAAGCTATGCAAGGAAGAACATCAAAGAGAGGATTTATAACGTCTATAAACTTATGAAATTAACGACAGTAAATGCTACATGAATCGCATAAACAGTTCTTATTGTCCTGCGGACATACGAAAACTTAAAAGGACATTAATAAATAAACAGGTTTTCCGGGATGATGCAGATATCGGAACAAAGTGAAAATGAAAAATGAAAATGAAAATATTTATTTTGCAAGTAGGCCACCTGGGCACTTTTACATGTCTGAATCTACCAGCGCTTCGAAAGGTGACATCTGCTGAGAAGAAACGCCGCAAGAAACTCAGCAGTAAAAATGTGCAACATAAAAACCTAATGGGTACAAATTAATTCTAATAAATAACTATTAAGGGAGATGTATAGTCGTCTGGAAATGGTCAGCAAAAACAACTGTTACGAAAATTTAGTTATAATTAACAAGAGCTGAATGTTTAACTATGTAAGCCTTCATGGGGTGGTTTGGTTGCTTTACGACAAAGCCGATTTAATTGAAATAAAAAAGACAATAAAATTTGACGCGAGCATAACCAGCCATACCTTTTGTTCATACAGCTCTACTTATAGGTCAATGTGGTCTAATATTGTATAATTTTGATAAAAAGCTAGCCTAATTTTAAGTGCATTCGTGCAAAACGCAGCTATCACAAGATAATTTTAAAGTGGCAATAATCTGATATACCAGTGTTTTTACATGATGTCAAATACTTATAATTGACACATGAATCATAAATATAATTTCGATAACACTTTTTTGTCATCATTAAAGCAAGTAAGACCGAGCAATTTACAACTACAAATCGAACGATACACAATACCGGCGGCGGTGCATTACGAAACCGGCACAGTAACGTTCTACGCAAAAACTTTCTGCCGAAAGCTGCTCAACTGGTCATGCTAAACCCGAGAAATCAACGCCTTCTTGGGAACCCAGATGCCTGACTATCAATCTTCTACCCGGAACCCATCATGGGACGTCAATCTTCAGTCGGAAACCTCCAAACAGGAAAAAGGTTACAATTGTAACATCTATCTACGTAGTGTGAATGCGATGTTTGGATGCCGTGCATGTAAATAAATAGTGTTGCTTGTGGGGGACGGCGCCGCAAGTGGAGCGTGCCGTGTTTCTTGCTTCCACTCGCGTATAAATATACGGACAATGCAAAAAGACCGCAAGACTCACGGACGACTGAACCGCCCCGCTCGCCTTGAGGACGCCTGTGCCTGTCGCATGCACATTATGGCAGACGCAAATCTTGACAACAATTAGTCAATTTTCAAGAACTTTTAACAAAAATCATTAAATTAATATTTTGTTGTTAAAATTAACTTCTCATCGGCAACACCTCGTAAATTTAAAAACCGGACAAGTGCGAGTTAAACCCGCGTGGAGAGGGTGCCGTTCCATACCTACATGATTATCTGAAATTTCCTATGTGACTTTAAATACCATATCGCCGGCTTAGTACTAGAAGTCACTAATTACATAATTTGAATCATTGAGTTTTATATTCTATGATGAATTGCAAGAAGTCATTAATTTACATGTAAAAATTATGACAGTTAGTGATTTCTTGCACTAAGCCGACGATATACTTCTTATAGGTTTCCCTGTAATCTATAGGTAAATAACTATTAATTTGAATATCTTTCAAAATTTTAGGCCCGGTAGTTTCGGAGATAAGGGGGGGGGGAGAATTGTATTGTATTGTATTGTATCATTTATTTGCCAGAATGTGTCATAAGTACAGGTCTTAAAGCTAAATTGCTCCATACATTCAGTCGACAGTTCGACATGCAAATTAAAATAGTAAAAATAATCATTAGTTAGAGTAACAAAATAGGTACAAAACAAATGGAGTTACAAATGGTAAATAATATAAATAACTTCCAAACCATTTATCTTAAAATTCCAAAAAAAAACACATTTAAGATCCTAACAATAAGCTCTTTCATTTGATATGTCACATGATATAGTTTGCGTAAGTTTTTTTTAATTTTCTAAGGCACCCGCCAAAAGTGGTGTTAAAAATTAATTTATTTACGTTACGCATCCGTGTTGCGGTCACCAACTTACATATGTATACCAAATTTCAAATCAATCGGTCCAGTAGTTTCGGAGCAAATTGACTGTGACAGACGGACAGACAGACAGACAGACAGACAGATAGACAGACAGACAGACAGACGAGTGATCCTATAAGGGTTCCTATTTTCCTTTAAAGGTACGGATCCCTAAAAATTACGAACTTCAATACTAGCGTTCATCCCCTATTAACCCCCTAAACCCCCCTTAGGGGATGAATTTTCAAAAATGCTTTCCTAGTGCTCACCTTCGTCATATAAGGAAATGCTTCTAGACTCACCGGTTTGGTCTGAGCGTTCTCCGTCAGTCAGTGTTAAGAATTTTGTTAAAGGCATTCCACACACGCGGGCCGGCGTAAGCAGCGAAACAGGAGGTAAAATGGAAGCCGCGCGATTTGATGTGAAAGCTTCCTCTTTAGTTCCTGTGACGCTGCTAACGCGCGGGGCCGCTTCCGACCCGCTCCGCTTCCGTTCCACGTTTCGGTGTATTAAGTAACTATATTACAATTATGCGTACAAAGTCTCCGATCGATCCTTATATGAAATTTGAATATTGTTTTATCTACACCCATATCATAAAACCTCCATAGTGTAATCAAAAACCGTAGGAAATGACCACCATTTTGACAACCAATTAGGAAAAACCACTGCTGCAATGTTATTCCCGATATCGATTTTAGTATAGAAATGAGATTAAATTTGGAACAGCTGTCAAAACTCAAGTGGGTCTCTATTCTAGTATCCATAGATATTAAAACAGTTATTGATACGAAACGTCCATTCAGTATGTTTTTTTAATATAAACTGCACAACATTTGATCTCGAGTGACATGAGAATAGAGACTTCATTCGTTTGTCTATGATTAAAAAAAAAATGGTCTTGACGGAGGATCGAATTGCCGCCATTACTGCTTTCATGATGGTTTTTTGCTGAACGAAAGTAGAATTGTAAAAAGTTGTTTGTAATTTACATTTTAGTTGAAAATATGAACAGTAGTCTTCTCGGAGTGACTGTGTGATGCGAAAATGCGCCGGATATCGGAAATATGCAGCCACGATTGCAACAAATAACTTGTTGCCAGAAAATATTGTTTCTGAACACATCATGAAGTAAGTATTTATAATATGTGTGTAGGTAGATAAAGTTATGTATGCAACTCTGCATAATTTGGCCTTAAAACACACGTGCGATCTTATTATGAAACTCGCTAAAGCTCGTTTCATGAAAACCGCACTAGTGTTTTAAGGCCTATCATTATGCAACCGTTGCATAAACTACTATTTATATTTAAAGTGCTAAGTGATTTCAGTGTTTTAAAATACCATATGAAGCGGGCTACTCCCGCGTGCACCCTTAGCTTCAACCGAAACCATGTTAAAACGTGTACGAATGTCAAAACAAGCAGCGTATCGTATATACATATACGTAAATACTTCCCTAGCGAGTAAAAGAGACACAAATAATCGGTTGATAAATATCAGGTTCTCTATAAACAAATAAACGCAGGATTTTTAACACTAGCACGGGAAGAGGCCTGGCACTGGCAGTCCAACTTAATGGAATTAAGGAATATTGAATCGCTATATTAAAATAGTGTCCATTGTGGAAAGCTCACATGTTTCAGGCTTAGGCATGAGTCAGAGGGTACGGGTAGTGCAGGGTCACGGGAATGGACAGTGCGTGGGCACCTTACAACAGGAACCTGCTTGGGTCATGCAACTCATGCCTTTCTATTTATAACCGCGCGTTTTTGCAATCGGCCATACATAGCGGCCCAAAGATAGAAACGGCCTCAGACTATTTATAGATTTAGGATTTGTAGGGTTAACGTGTAGTCAAACTAGGAAGCCCTATAGTTTCGCCATATCTGTCCCTCTGTTCGTATGTCAGAGTCACTTTTTCTCGAAGACTATTAAAGTTGTAAAACTGAAATTTTGCACAACAATAGAAAAAAAGTTTACAAAGTATAAACACTATTTAAAAAATATACTGTTCCTCTCATACTCCTAAAGCAAAGTTAAAAGAAATATATTTTTTTGTACAACCTCGCATGAACCGTTATAAGTATGTTCCCACGAATTTTTTGATTTGAGGCGCTTAAGGAAATATTGAGCTATAAAAGTGTCATTTATGTTGGAGTTATTTGTTCCCGTTTCCCACAGTCAAAACTGTAAATTCAAGAGATCTGAAAACGCTTATATAACGAAGTCAAAAGGAAAACTATCACGACTAATGTAATGAGTTATAGGCAAATAACTTGTTTCTACCTACTGACAATCATCGAAAATAACACCCATCAACTTTGAGTAGAAAACTAGCTAAAGTTATGGTTTTCGGAGCTGTAATGGCTACGGAACCCTACACCGAGCATGGCGCGACATGCTTTTCATAGTAGAAACATACCGAGTCCATTCGAAAATAAGGTTATGTATAACTAACAGTAATCCTCACTAGATGATTACTGTTCGAATGGGCCGGCTCGACCGGGGTAGTACCACACTCTCACAGAATATCGGAGTAAAGTAATAGCTTGCTATTGCGTTTCGTACGGTGAGTGACGAGATCCGGAGGCCTATTCCCTCATCCCCATCCCATCCCCATTCCGCATCCTCCTTAGACTGGCAAGGCATTGGCAGCACCTCTGGTGTTGCAGATGTCCATGGGCGGCGGTGACCACTTTCCATCAGGTGGGCCGTCAGCTCGTTTACGTCAGTCAATTGACATAAAAAAAATCTCTCAACGAAATGCATCAATCTTTTTATTTATAGAAGGCAGTCACATTAAATAATATGGATAGGGGATAGCCTCCAACCAACAGCCTCCGAACATAAAACTCTTCAAACCCTTTATATATAAGCAATATAATTAACGAGCAATGGAAGCGGTGTACGGCCGGACTCGCAGTAAACTGGCTGCAGAGGGCAGCCTACATGGTTTACCGGGAGTGCGTAGGCGGACAACCTGAGTTACCACCGGAGGCTGCAGTAACGAGCGACACGATTACACGCCGATACCACTCCTTACCGATACAGATTACAATTAAACTCCTATTTTAACCAAACCGCCATTAACCATGCTAATGAGAAACATTCGGTAAACTGACAGACAGATATTTCTAAAAGCTATGTGGGCCGTCGTCGCAATTAGCGTACACGTAGGAGCGCTTAAATTAATGTTATTCTGAAATCTGGTTCCATTCCGTTGAACAAAGAACGTTATTTGGCAGACCATTGTTTCATACAATTATATTGTTTTGCTGTGTCGAAATCAGACAGCAATCAATGTAAGAATCGAGGGCGTTATGGCTGGCTCATAATCGAAATATGACGGGAACCCGTTACCGATCACAACGGTAAGGGTAAATATGAACGACAATATTGACAATCTATTTCTACGAAAGCACCTTCAAAAGCGTATCCCACCTGATGTTATTAATGACGCTAATATAAATCAATTAGTTGTGATTTTAAAAGGTATTTTAAAATAAAAACTGAATCGCTAGGTAGGTAGGGAAATATGGAACTTTAGGGAAAGAAGGAAAGAAAGAAAGAAACATTTTATTCACCCATTACACAGAACACACTGATAATTAAACGGAAATAACGAAATAAAGACTGCGTCACAAGAAAAAAGTGGTGGTGTGTAATGAGTGGAGCCGCTTTAAAGTTGTCGCTAGCCGCAGCCAGTTAGTAAAGATGATAATAATTTTGTGTGTGGGTTTCTTATAATAGTTGCGGTGGTGAATCGGCGGTGCAGCCAGCCATTCGCGGAGTAGAAAGTAGGAAATGGGGCGCGAAGGCAGAGCGGCTTGCGCCTCACATCGGTGACGTCACCCTGACTCACCGACAGTGAAAAAAAGAAATACAATGAAGAAAAAACCGGAAAAGGGCGATTTAAATACACGTGGAGAGGGTTCCGTACATAATTATCTGAAATTTCCTTTGTTACTTTAAATACTATAGACTTCTTACAGGTGCAGGTGTTGCGGTAATCTATAGGTAAAAAACAGTTTCCTGTATTATTATTATTTTTTCATTTTAGGCACAGTTGTTCGGGGATAAGGGGGAATGACAAATTTTCGCCTATTTTCCTAAATAACTTCAAAACTATTTATCTTAAAATTATAAAAAAAATGTATTTAATATTCTCACAACGAGCCCTTTCATTTGACATGTCACAATGTTTAAAAATCATTTATTGACGTTAGAAGTCCATGTTGCGGTTACAGACTTACGTAATAATATGTCACCAAATTTCAACTCGATCGGTCTAGTAGTTTCGGAGCAAATTGGCTATGACAGACAGACACACGAGTGATCCTATAATGGTTCCCTTTTTCCTTTTGAGGTACGGAACCCTAAAAACCAGTCAAGTGCATGTCGGACCATGCACAATGTAGGATTCCGTACTCCATAGTCATGATTACGTCTGGCCCCAAAGCCCCCAAAGCTATTTTTTAGGGTTCCGTAGCCAAATGGCAAAAAACGGAACCGTCTGTCTGTCCGCCCGTATGTCACAGCCACTTTTTTCCGAAACTATAAGAACTATGCTGTTGAAACTTGGTAAGTAGATGTATTCTGTGAACCCCATTAAGATTTTCACACAAAAATAGAAAAACAAAGAAACAACACATTTTGGGGGTTCCCCATACTTAGAACCAAAACTCAACATTTTTTTTCCCATCAAACCCATACGTATGGGGTATCTATGGATAGGTCATGAAAAACGATATTCAGGTTTCTAATATATTTTTTTTCTAAACTGAATAGTTTGCGCGAGAGACACTTCCAAGTGGTACATAGTTTCGTATAGGTACATAGATGTTTTACGGAATAGTAGGCATTAACAAGTTAGTCGCTTATAACTCTTGAACCAATGAAGCATACTTAGTAGTGATAGTATTCCTTAACTACATTATATTAGCTTTCATTTCAGATTTTCAGAATTTCGTTTTGGCTGTAGGGGTTATAGAGAAAGACAGCAATAACATGTTTACAGCTCGATATTTGCTAAACAATCCTTCCAATAAAAAAATTGGTAATTACGTACTCATAGTTTTTAAAGAACTATCCAACAAAATATTCGTAGTTGTAGAATATATATTATTTTACCTTTGCTTTACATGTCGAAGAAATCCAGGATGATTCCAATTTTTTTTATCTAAATAGTACCCAAATAATACCTAGTACAAAAAAATAGGACCTTTGTAATTTCGGAGGTATGAGCCCTTTTCCACGAGTACGCTAACTTGACATCAAGCTGGCGTACCAAGTCTGGATCTGCAGAATGGTGCTACTCCCAAAATTCCAGTCCAAAGACAGACAGACAGACAGACGGACATGGCGAAACTATTTTTGACTACAGAACTCTAAAAAAACACCCAGGCACCTAAGCTCTTAGTCAACTGTAGTGCGTTTCTTGAACGGGCGAGAGGTGATGGGCTCTAGTTTTTATAACAATTCAAAACGAGATCGTGATAGCATTTAATGCACGGAGTGCAGGCCCTTTCACGGAGCGAGGCGCGTGACATTTAAAATAACTCGCAACACGATTTACAAACAAGTTGTATTCTCAAATTGCGTCGTTCTTAAATGAATACGGTTAATACTGGTTTTTTAATTGAAAATTGCAGCCACGTCATCATCGATTCCAAAAATGTAGAACATTTTCAAGATTGTAAACGTTCGTAGATCATTCTTTTCCAGAAAATCTATGATGAAAAAACGTACTTGCTTATGTGAATATACATACCTATACATAGCATCACGCCCGAAATCCCTAATGAGGTGGGCAGAGCCACAAGACTACTTGTGGCCACGTTCGATTAATTAGTCCTAAGATGGAATGATGAACCTTATGGTACAGGTGGTCAGCCCGTCGCCCATAAAGATAGTCCACCATGTTGGAGAGGACCCATCCCTTAGTCGACTTTTACGACATGCCAGGATGATAAGCAACTGCACGCATTCTATGCTATTTCTTCATTCCCAGTGCAGCAGAGGAGTACTTATGTGAATATGAAAATAGCTAAAAATAAAAATATTCACGGAATCGTTTGCGTCGGTAACGCTCGTGAATAATGTACTGACACTGAATCATGGCAAGCATGAAACAAACAGCAGGGTTCCAAGGAAATGTGACTCAAGAATAAAAGTCACCAAATCTAAGTACTTACCGACTGAAATTCTAAATCATAAAGGACAAAAACTCGTATTCAGAGCAATTATTAAGTAAATGTCTTTCATATACTAAGTCATTCGCAAGTCTTTTGTAGCAGGAAATACAAAATTGTATCAATCAAAAACTAAATTGAATGTAGAGTTGGGTATTGTAGACTTAACCTTTTTGCTATTTGGTATTCTAAGCAATGGAGTATTCATTTATCGTTTAACTACACAACAAAACATTATTTAAATCGAAAACTTTAACTATAACACTAATTAGAAACTGAAACATTCCTTCCGTTACGTCAAGCACAATAAAAAAACTTGCGTGTCCATGGAATTAGCGGTTAGTCAGACCGAACTGTAAGCTGTAACTAATTTTTTATACCATGTTTTTCAGCGGCGACCTCAATGAGATTAGTCAAATGGTGGAAAAACCGATTTCCTCAACAGACAGTCTAGACGTGCAACTGCAAAAATACAATTAGCTTCGACCTTCAATTGTTGCATGGATTAGGGATGTTGATGGAAACACCAAATTGCTTGACTTGCACGTAGACAATTGAACAAGGGCAACCGAACGTGACCATGTCGAACTGAGTTTGCAGTGGCTTGACCCTTTGATTTAACTTATGATGTTGTGAGCAATGTCCCGGCACGTGGCACGTTTCTTGCGCTCGCAGCCATTAAGATGAGTCACGCTTAGCGACGCGCATGAGCCCCGCTTGCCTTAACGCGATCAGTGGATTCATGATTCTTTTAGTCACCTAACAAAAGCTCTACGAAAGACAACTTTCGGTAAAATGACAGTGAGCGGAAGAATAAAGAAAGTATCGCTTCGTTTTTTGGCAGGCAATATTGACGTGGAAGGACCTGCCGATAAACCGCGGTACCGCGATGCTGATGCATACTATAGAAAGCGGCGGTCGTTGTCGTTTCCACGCGAAGGCCCCCAGTAATGGCGTCGAGCTGAGCTCTTCGCGAGTGACGTCAGCCGTGCTAATTAGCAAGCAGGCGCACGCGCAGCGCACCTATCACCGCTCGAGGAGCCCGCAGGAAATCGCCGCTTACATCATCCCTACGTGCGGCAACCACCGGCCATTGTCCCGCAACACATTAGGTTAAAACTACTGCAAAAATTTAATGACAGCAACAGAACGTTGAGGAAAACTAAGGTCAAATATGTTTCGTTGCATAAACAAGTTTTAAAACTACGAGTAGGTATAGGGCCTGATTGCCGATTGGATTCATTCTCTAACAGTATAAGGCCTAGAGAAATGGTAGGTAAATAATAACGCAATTGTAAACATCGCATAGGTAATGGTAGCGAGCGACTATCATAACTTCACGGCTTGCTATAAATATGCGCCGTTCTGCCTGAGACAACAAGATTTAACGCAATTTGTATGTCAAAAACTTTAAACTGAGTTTAAGTATAAAATGTGCGTATGTACCTACCATTTCTAGGGTTCCGTACCCGTAGGGTAACACGGGACCGTATTATATACTACGCCGGCCGTCTGACCGTCTGTCCTACCGTTAAAGGTTATGTATATTTTGAACTGTATAGGTTAGGTAGCCAGTTGAAATTTTCACAAAATATGTGTTATGAAGGCGGTCTCCACTCAAATGACGTGTTTCTGCAAGGTTTTTTTTTCATTTTCCTCTATCTTAAAAAGGGTAATATATACAAGCGACAAACTTTGTATGAAAATAGAGCAACCTATTGTTAATTCTGTAAGTCACTTCTCCAACTGATGAAAGAAAACGCATTATTTTGGTACCTACCGCACCTGATACTAATATGTCGTGTCTAATACGGCGCACAAGTCCAACTCAGACTTGTCCGGTCTTTTTTATTAACTTGCCGTTGATAAAACGTATTTACATTAACATTTTATGTTCGTCGACATGCAGAAAAACAGGCTGGATAATATTAACTTGGATTCTATTAGTCAATGACAGCGCCAATCCCATTACAGGAGTAAATTGGCTCCGGTGAACAGACTTAGATCCAGTCTCTGCGTCTCGTCAGGGCCCTCGGGCGAATCAATCACCCTCTCTTTTGAAGTGCCCCACTGCACTGACCGCTGCCGATTTATTAATCTTGTCAACATCTCTTGTTTCTAACGAAGTTTCGAGTGTCCCGTGACTTGATTGGTTTAAATTTATATTGTCATGAGTTACCATCGCTTAAAAGACGTTGTCTTCAAATTTAATTTTTATATTATGAAAGTCGCTAATAAGACACAAGAAGCTAAAAAAATCGTCGACGGTTGGTTAACATTATCATCCCATTTTCGGCGAGACATCAATTTTTTCTCGGGCCTAATAGCTCGAATGCGTTCTTTAATCAGATAATTATTGCTTACCTACTGAGATACGGTTCATTAATAGTTCAGTTATGATTATGCTTTACTAACAAAAACCTTATCGTACATACATACATGAATATAAAATAATAACTACTACACTACTATACTTAACAACTTCCTTCTTGCGAGAGAAGTTGGATTACCGAGCCAGTTATTTGAATTACAACTGTCTCTTAGGAACTTAATAAGCGTCATTATTATTTTTAACGTCCGAGTGAAGACGAAGTAGAGATATAACACAAGACGTAAAACGCTCCTCTAAATAAGGAACACTTATAAATAGCCCGCGATGCACAAGGAGCAATGGTTTTGAGCGAAACATACACGACTGCACGAAGAGGAGAGGCGTAAGCGAAATAAAATATGCGTGTGACATACGACAGAGCACTAATTTAACTCCCCCACCCGATGTCGGAGAACCTCAGTAAATCAAGCCGCTCCCGGGGACGATATGTAAATACGGCAGGTATGCCCGTATGGTATGACCGAGCACGCCCAACACGCCACGACACCTCAAATGATGTTAAAAAACGCGACAAATGAATATTTATATTCGCTCCTCTGCTGCACTGGGAGTGAAGAAATAGCATAGAATGCGTGCAGATGCTTATCATCCTGGCATGTCGTAAAAGTCGACTAAGGGACGGGTCCTCTCCAACATGGTGGACTATCTATATGGGCGATGGGCTGATCATCTGTCACCATACGGTTCATCATACCACCTTAGGACTAATTAATCGAACGTGGCCACAAGTAGTCTTGTGGCTCTGCCCACCCTATTAGGGATTTCGGGCGTGATGCTATGTATATGTATGTATTATGCGAATGTGCGATAACTTGCAACTTGTAAGTTTAGGACACGCATGTACATGATTAAAGCTAGTTTATTACGTTACCGCGGCTAACCTAGATACAGTATATTAATAATAAATAATCAGAGAACGATACGAGAAATAATTAGAGAAAGAATATTAAAATATTGAAACGGAAAATATTATAACTAAGTTACTAGTTATTGTTAAAAGGACATTGGCATTACATGTTTTCTTGGAAAACGATAGCCAACATGAAGCATATCTAGATAAAACTTACAAGATAGCAATTACTTAGCCCATAAATAACGAACATCATATAAAAAAATCACCAAGCCCCGTGAATCATAGTTTATGTAATTAAATTATGAATTATAATAATGAAAAAAAGATATCAGTAAGAACTTCATGTTACTTTAATACACGGCCATTATTTAATGTTACCATTTTGTTTATATGTATGAAATTGTAGCTCACTGATTTAAAAGATACAAGTGAAGTTATAGACGCGGTAAATCTTATTTATGGTCTGTTATCCTGGACTTACAGCAGTCACGAATCCGTTCGTCTACAGACCATTAGTCACACTCTCACTGCTGCAAACAGAACACTCCTCGTGTACCAAGTCAACCTAATAATAGAAGAAAGCCATACAAGGGTTTTAATAGCGCAACACACAGGCATACACGTGTAGCTGCAGTTACCTAACTCTGATTGTATTGTAAATCAATTATAAACATTAGGAAGCAGGTATGTTATTCTTGTTTTAAATACAAGGACTAGAAAGGTAATACTGATTGGCTGACTGGCAACACCTGTTAAATAGTGCCTTTTTATTGATCACAAGCGTTAGCAATTTGGCACGACGGCAACAAACTGGTGCCAAAGTTAAGTAAACAATAGCAGTTACTGGGTCAAACCAATAATTTACCAGCACAGTAAGGCCTTTTCAACCGACTTCAAAAAAGGAGGAGGTTCTCAATTCGGTTGTATGTTTATTTATTTTTTATATTTGTTACTTCAGAACTCCGTCATTTGGTCCGTCCATGAATTACGTGAGGCATTTTTGAAAAATTTTTGACCCCCTCTCCCCCCTTGGTGAGATGTTGTAAGATTTTTCTCGACTCCCTCCCCCCTGCCCCAATCTCACGTGAGATCTTTCAAAATTTGTATTTTGAGTATAAAAGCGTTGAATTTGTTTAAAAACACAAATACGATAAACACAATAGTGTCAGATTTTGCCATATTTTATTCAAGACAGTATTCACTTTCATAATAGCTTTAATTTCACTTAACTTTCAAGCAGTTTCACACCGTTTTCTGCTAGAAAAAAATTACGTGATATTTGCCAAGACCCCCCCTCTCCCCGAAGTGAGATTTAGTAAGATTCGTCTCAATCCCCTCCCCCCTGAGCACCTCACGTAATTTATGGACGCCCCCTTATGGACCGATTTGAAAAATTATTTTTTTAATCGGTAGGGTATACCTCCAGATTGGTCCCGTTGTAGTCAAAGTCCCTCGACTGTGATTAGAGGATCTATGAGGAGTCTATGGAACTCCTCAAATATTATAGGCACGCATATAACAATTTTAGTATTTTCTGTAATAACTTAAGTAGTTACATTCCGAAAGCATTATTTGGTGAAGCGGAACTGTCGATGAAGACCATAGATGATCACCGGAACTTCTAAATGATAACTGTTTCACGGGTGGCGATTAGATTTTTGTATAAGGTTTAGAGGCAACTTATGTTCATGACAATCCATGTGGTAAAATAGAATCAGTGGTGAAGAACCAGGAGAACTCCTGAATGATTGACATCCTTGCACCTTGGATAGTAAATGCTGATGAGCAATTGGCATTATGCTATTGTAACTTGATGTAGTAAATGTGTTTCATTAAATCACATGATGATAAATTAAACTGTGAAAAAAAATCTTACTTTGCAAAGGCTATTTGAAGTCGTTTTTTTTTTTTTTTAATTATATGATTATTAGAACCTGGGGTTGTTTTCAATACAGTGCTATTTTATTGCAACATAAGCACATCGAAGCTGCAATTAAAATTTCTGTGGTCCACTTCAGCACACTAATGAGTCGTTCAGTCGGGCCCCCTCGTAACTTCCGCAACCGTTAGAAGCATAAACCTAATTAATGTAAAACGGTAACGGCAATAACATACCCACTTTCCACTTATTCGAATGTAATTCGAAAGCAAGTCACTTTGTTTATTGTTTATCGGCACCGCATACACTTAGCGTGACTCGAGAGGTCTTATTCAGAAGTGTTACTTTGCAACGCGTCTGTGGTCCACATCTCGGCGAGCGTAAGTTTTATCTCGATGATAAAGTGTCTAGTCACGCTTATTACAGACTTATATTACGGCGTTATGGTACTGCAGCCAATAAGCTACGATTCATCGAAGTGCATGGCCAATTGGAATACAGTACGTCGGTGGGAACATTTCCTCACGTAGCTATTTAGTCGATTGGCAGCCCTCATTCAGGGAACGGGACGTGCACGCAATCCACAATACGCACCCGAGGGCGACTATTCGATACCGTGTTATAATAAAATCGATACTGCCGGACCCGAATCAACGACGTCTCTTACAACACAAATCCCGAATCAAAGGTTGTGGGATAGTAGTAGTAGTTGGGGAATAGTTACTGTTACCCAATGTTTCACATCTATGTACCTAACAGCCTGAACAGTAAAATGCAAGGAATTTAAAGAAAGTTACCATTTTTCTTAGAAACTACGTTATACGATGCTTATTATAAAATCTAAGCAACAATACTCGCTTTTAGGTAAGTACTTTACATAAAA
This sequence comes from Tortricodes alternella, assembly GCA_947859335.1. NCBI lineage: Eukaryota > Metazoa > Arthropoda > Insecta > Lepidoptera > Tortricidae > Tortricodes > Tortricodes alternella. The sequence continues at coordinate 4,821,065 of OX401976.1, forward strand.
TTATCACAAAAGAAAGTGACTAAATGCGAGTAATATTTCGCAGTCGTACATAATTTTAAAATGAAAGTTGCAATTTAATTATCAACAGCTTTCTTTCGTGCATAGCAAAATAGGCGCCGGGCATAATGTTAGGGTGTCATTTAAAATGAAGCAGAGCGCAGAAGACAGAGTCAAAAGATTTTCATTAAGAGGGATACATCAAAAACGATAATAAAAAATAATTGGAACAGAATCCAATGCGATATAAACGATAGCATATAGTTGTCGAGGAAAGCTACATGCACCCATTAAATTTTAACGCACCACGCAATAAGATTAATTCAAATTGTGCTTTGAAATAGCTGTGAAAGCTGTATGTGGCGGCAATAAAACTGAGTGCGGCTGGATTTCAAGAGTTAGTTGCGATATGATATGTCTGCGGAGTAAAAAGCGCATTTCCTGTAGAAGCGGCTCGTGCGGACGGAAGGGATTCCATTTCGCACTTATTAACGGGACTACAACTCCCACGAGAAATACACAATTCAGGTAGGGTGGCTCGCAGGGGTCGTGATATTACACAGCGAACGAAGCCGACTGCGTAAACTCACAATCTACGTAATTCCATAAACTACAACTAAAAACAGAAAGAGGGTTAGGGGCGAGAGAGTACACCTTACATAAATAAGTATCAGCGCACCTCCAATGGAAATACAAAAATAACTGATATTTTTTATGTAACGTACCTAGGCGCTTTATAAAAATTGCAGGATCTCGACATGGACGGAGTTCAGTGGAAACAAAAACCGAGTAGCCGGGCAGATGGGAGATGAAAAAACTTAGTTCTCCCATTCAACTTTACGAACAAATGCGGATGAATATTCATTTTGTAAATAATAAATATTCCTGCTCAAGTTGCCCCAGGTCGGCGCGGCAGGTATGCATACTCAGTACATATTATTTGGTTTGACAGGCAGGTAGATGCAATAGGCGGCGAGCGGGCGAAGAGGGCGGGCAGGGGTTGCAGCGCGGGTCGACGACCCCGCCGCGTGACGTCACCCGCCCTACAGCTGGCCGTCGCTGACGTCACCGCAGCCCGCCCTCCGCGCTCCACAACAAATCATTACACACTCTACCGAGTACGATTTAAGACTCAACATTCATACGACCACACCAAGAAGTGGTTACCACATGTTACCGCTGGTGATATTATCATCTGATATTGTGTGGTTAATTCGATGTTTGACGTAAACGGATACTTGTGTTATGGGAGCTTGAGCATTTTAGGCAGCTGTGAAAATAAACTTGACCGTAGTTTAGTGCGTGAAATCTGAACTAGGTCAACAAGTTAATGTGCAATGTTTAGGATAAAAAAACAGGGACATGTAACTTTGAACTTCAGCTAATGACTATCACTCGTTAAAAAGCTTCACAATAGGTTCAACTTAAAAAAAAAACTACAATAAGCTATTTCAGAGACAATGATTTATCACGGAAGCTCAAATTGAAAGCCACCACAGGCTCCAACACGGCGCTCAGCACAATACTGAGAATATACTAAGAAATGATTAATTGGCCAGTTGAGTAAAACGAAGCGCATTAAGAGTAGAGCAATAGCGAGCCAAAGTGCCGTAACTGCGACTAGCGGGATCGCCATGATTTCTCATCGCGCCCGCAGACATCGGGCCCATCAACCGCGCCGTCACACTCCAAATTATACTCTCAAATACCTCAAACATATTTCACTTGCAACTGTATTATAATGACGCGAACGGCGATAGTCTGGGAACATCTCGTAAACTACGTATTTAACATGCCAGTGCTTCAGATCGGCACAGATAGCCCAAACAATGACGGCAGCGCTACTAGGTAATACGCAAATAGAACACCGAACAATGCAGCTTTATTGCAAAAACCTTAGTACCAACGCTGAAAGCTGTTCTCACGAGAGATGTTTTTATTGACATTTCTCAGTAGCCCCTCCAATAAATTACGCGCGAGGTTGGCGTCGTTTTGACTCATGCCTGACTAAGCGGCCGTTTTTGCACACCATACATCACAATACCTACAGCACTGTGATCATACTATGACCTCGAAAATAACTCTGGACATGAAAATACAAGTAAAAAATATTTCCATTAAAAGACTTCACCTACTTAATGTGGTATTACGTAGAGATACTAATCCATGGCATTACTATTAAAAAGAAATCTGTGTAAAGGATATTAAAGCAAGTGAGATTAAACTCCCGTTCTCATATTTCAAAATGGAAACTTTATAAGTACCTAATAAAAGTTATGAGAGCAATAAAAAATATATTGCGGGAAACTGCTAGTCTACGAATAGACAAAAGGCAGCAAACAGGATGAGTTAGAAGTGTAGTCGGATGTGTCGACAAACACCCTAGATTTGTGTCGACTGGCATTGAGCAAGTCTCTAACGACTACATCAACACGACGATCGCTCAGGTGGCCGCTTTGTGTCTGGACAGCTCAATGGAACAGGCATCTGTCTTGTCCAGCCGTCTATCGGAACTCGGATCTGCCACAATAAACCATTGCAACAACTTAAAAGCCAGCACAGATAATAAAACTTTAAGAAAACTTGGGATAATGATTGGAGCTTTCTAAACAAACAGTACTTTTATTATAGGTATTGCAAGAGATAAATCTAATCTAGAAAACAATCATGAGGTTTATACATCGTAAAAATATAACGATTAAATAGATTGTACCACCGATATCCGTCAAGTATCTAGAGGTATACTGAACAAAGTAGACCTATATGTATTATAATGTTATGATGTGTTACGTATGTTGATTTTTATAAGCATCCGTACACCTGAAAAATTAAGTAATGCGATCATCGTAACAAGTCAATCTCTTCCGCTGTAGCGACATGCTTCAATTAATGCACGAAATTATAATTAGTGAGGCACGTTAACTATGCAAGAATCTCTTACGCGATTGGGTTTGCAAGAGAAATGCTCCAAATACTAATATAATTAGGAACCAGCTAACACAAACCCAAAGTGTCATATGACGATGAAACAAAACTAGTCTAAAATAAATAGTGTGAATAGCCAGTAATGGTATAAAAAAAAAACATTTATTTGGTTTTTATGTACGGAATTCGTTGTCGTCTAGCCCCACAGCGAATTATTACTGAGTCGGACGAGTGCGAAATAGCGTCTAAGGCCATCGTGTAATAATCCCATTTCCACGGTTGAGGTTCGTAGACCCCACTCGGATCTAGGGTTACCAGATGGCAATGGATTGAATCTTTCATATTTTTTAGGAAATCAAGAGATTAACAGATCGCTTGGAAATAGTAAGCGATAATTATAAAATAACAAAATAAGGGATTTTTTTATTCATACCACCTATCATCAAAGTAAGAGTTGAAGGAGAAAAAAAAGAAAAAAGTCTTCAACGATTTTTTAGAGTTCCGTGTTACATAAACAAAGGGTAAAAGCGGTATCCTATTACTAAGTCTCCGCTGTCCGTCTGTCCGCCTCTCCGTCCGTCCGTCGGTCACCAGGCTGTATCTCATGAACCGTGATAGTTGGACAGTGAAATTTTCACAGATGATGTATTTCTATTGCCAAAAAATACTAAAAAACAGAATAAAATAAATATATAAGGGGGCTCCCGTACAACAAACGTGATTTTTTTTGCCGTTTTCAAAGATAATGGTACGGAACCCTTCGTGCACGAGTCCGACTCGCACTTGGCCGGGTTTTTTTTAATTCTTGTTATAAGGAGATACATTTTCAAAACTTTATTTGAAATAGAAGTAAAATTATTATTAAAATTTTATACACGCAAATAAGTTGCCGACTAATCACCAATTACTCAAGTTTTCCCGACTAGTTGCTACTCGACCCGTCTTTAAACCAAAACGATATTAGTTTAAGAGGAGTGTGAACCTACGGTTTTTCATAAAAGAGGCAATAACGATTTCCACCCCTTAAATGTTAACCGATGTGGACCAATTTTTGATAGGCTGTCAGTCAGAACACACTCTAGGTCTATACGTGTTAGTTTTTTCAGTATAATCAATAAATTCAGTTTTATTGTTGTTTTAGTATTCTCATACAAAACTATTTTATGTATTCAAAAAACGTATAGACCGAGATTTTGTTCTGGCTGAGAACATCAAAAATTGGTCAAAATCGGTTAACATTTAAGGGGTTGAAAATCGTTATCGCCTTTTGTATGGAAATGGTGATTTTTGCCGTTGGTTCACAGTCCTCTTTACAATAGAATAGAGTAGAGTCAAACTTTAAAAGATTTTAAATTTTTCTACTCAAAAATCGGAAGCTATAGTCCTGGAATAATAAACAATCACTCAACCTAACTGCGGAAAAAAACATACTTAATGGTGTTTTTTTTAGATCACCATCGCCCTTGTATGTGGTATGCTAAAAAATCCTTTAGAAAACTTTAAACATTCGCTAGATTCTTTTAAAAGGTTTTACACATCGAATTGCGCGCTTCAAACCTATAATATGGGGGTAAATTCTTTAAGTATAATCCTAGTGATAACCCTGCCAGTGGTCTTATGGGATCCAAGTGGAGCGGCGAGAGCGCTCGCGTGATCGCGGCGCATAGCCGGCCACGCCGGGGATCGCGTTAATTAATCAACTAATTGAACGACCACCTCCATTTAGTTATATGTTACGGGTAAAATACTCCAAGGGACGGTCATAATTAATTAAAAAGTGGCTATTGTTAATTTGTGAAAATGGAGACATTAAACAAACACGGGACGGGATATAGCATTGAAAAGAATCCTTGTTAAAATTATTATCGATTTATCGATTGGTTTAGTGAGTTAACTATTTCCTATATGTAAAAACCCTTTCACATAAAAATACAAGAATCTCGACGGATATTGTTAAACGAAGTGCGGCCTCAGGAAACGCATACTTTTATATTACATATTACCTTGTTAAAACATACGATCTGAAATTCAATGAAGATAATATAATTATCATATTAGGCAGGCAAATCTTTTGCGAACACCGACAGCTTTGCAAATTCCACGTACAATTATGTGAACGGGTTTTTTTAAATTTCTATTTAGTATATTAGAACTATTCTCAAGTAAATAGTTCATCATTTTTAATTATATTTTCACTTTAGTTATGTTGAAGTAACACTTGAGTCAACAGCACGCATAGGTTATGTAGAAAGCCGGCCGGCGCCGGGCTCGAGCTTCACCGGCGTATCAACAAATGGGCATTATTAAGCGTGGGCATCGCTAGTGTGACTCACATGTCAGCAGCGGCCGAGGGAGCTCCGGTGTCACTCACTGCACTGTACTGATGCACGGGCGCGGTGGCCGTTCACGCGGCCGGTGTCTCGGGGACTGGCGCGCGGAGCCCGGGCGCCTAGCGTCGCGCCCCCCGACGCCCGCGCAACTCGCTTTCCAGATGTTGCCGGCTTACATGGAAACCTCCAGAATGACATGCCGAAAACTTGACAAGCTTTTTGCAAGTTCTGAGGAAGCTTGTAGCTTGGTGCTCTCCAGTTTGATCATGAGATCTCGGCAGATTTTTTATCGTTTTTTTTCTGAATCCTACGGAGAATGGTAAGTAGAGGAAGATATCGGAAATCGTGAATAGGGGGTAGTGGGTAATGCATCCACCAGCACGATATTGATCCCTGAGCGTTGTGCGCAGCGCTGCAGGCGGCGACGGGCGACGACCTCGCTGGCCAGCCACGCTCCAGCGCACCGCGCGCCGCCTCTCCGAAACTTCGCACTTCACTTTTCCACTTCGAACAGTGTACAGGCGCGATAGCCGTGAAATTACCGCAAACTGACGCAACGACAAACAACGCCGACGATAGCAAAATAATTGCAAAAAATTTAAAACAAAAGTTTTGTTGGTGTTGGTCAAAACATAGTTTTTGCGTTCCGTCTCAGAGAGAGTCCCTGTACCTCTAGTGCCCAGCATTGCAGCATTGCATTTTCGGCCATCTGGGAATCTGGGGTTGTATTATGAGCTCTTAATTCCAGGCAGTTTCCGCCGTAAATTGAGCTGCCTCGAAAATCGTCGGCCCCTGATGGAACTGCAATACATATTGGCATTCGCATTGGTAACATTTACAATGGTTGCTTCTATTGAAAACATGGATTTAAATTAGAATCGACACTTTCTTTTCCAGCATCATGCAAAATGCATCTTAGTCAATTCCCTCGATTGCTGTTTCAAATGACGATGTGTCGTGTGTAGCCTGCATTACAATGCTCGTTGAGTAATTAGCCTTTCTTTCTAGTATAACATTGCTTTCACCGAAACCGGGGAGCAAATTACTGAACTCTTACACGGAATTTAAAAAAAGATAGCTGAATTAACTCTATTCCATAATTAGTAGGAAGACTTAAAATTAGAAATGCCGCTAACCGATGTTACACTGTACAAAATTGGCATGGATTACTCAGTCCGGTGAACAATAGAGACATTACTGGTGAGCCTGATAAGGCAGGGTTTGGATCACAGCCTGCCCTGTTGAATCTGAATGAGGCCTCGCTCGCAGCTCTGGTTGGTGTCTAACGCCTCGTAAATGTTTCGTCGGGGCTATTATGAGCCCACCGTGACTCATCGTCATGCTTGCAAAAATCAAAAAATGACTACGGACTCTTGCGCAACAGATAGATGCGTAATTATTATGATAATATCCAAATGAACTCACTTCAACTTTGATATAATGTTCCTAGATATGAATAAAATAACGGTAGGTAATTGATCGCTTATTTATGTAGTAGGTAGACAAATAATCTATCAGTAGATGATTAAAAGCTATGTAGATGACATCACTCGAAACTTTCAGTATTACTCGAAGCTATCAGCAGTTGAAGTTGTTGAAATAATAAGGAAGGTGGCTCTGCCACACTGATGCTCGTTCTCCGAATACGTAGTTGTAAATATTTAGTTTAATTTATTTCTGATAATAGCCATGCTTGGAGAAACGAACGCGTAACTATTGATAACATTTAACAGTTACCGAGCGGATGTCACGATCCTTACGTATTCCACGGTGATAGCCTCTGTCGCCAATTAAGGCCCATTACTCATTGGTATGATATTTATAAATTAAACACATACCACACGTTTAAGTAATGATAGGGTCGGGCTACTTCTGCCGCATTAACTGCTGCTACACTAACCCGCAGTTTAGGTTACACATTATAATACTTAGTTGGTAACAAGCCAGAGAAGCTTAATCGCTCAATCATTGTAATTAATTAATCATTCTTAAGATACATGGTTCGATACACCAGCAAGCAAGAAGAATTTGAACGGCTCATTCGACAGTCTAGAAAATTATAGCGCATACAGGTTCATAAATTTTTATGTTACTTGTATACTGCCTGGCGACCTGAGTTCCAGCGTGAGGACTTTTTTTCATCTTATTAATTTGGCGGTGTACGAAAAGTGCGCGGTCGATGAACTTGCGTTCACAAAAACAACAGTCTATTGTGGAAGTGCGTCGCACGGGGCAGGCAGAGTCGCTTCGACGATGCGTACTCGTGCCGCGGCGTCCTTCCGTCGGCGCTGTTGGCCATCTGGCTATCGTTTTGTCGATGCCGATACCAATCTACGTCCAACTGAACGTAACTTCGCGGCTTCTCTCAAATAATGTTTCAAGATGTGAGCCAAACATGACGTGCATGCTCCCACGTTCTCGGTGTGAGCCCGAAAACAAGCCGGGCAAAAAACTTACAAAATGTGAAATTATAAATTCTTTACAATTACAGCATATAAATCATTCCGCGTTCGCCAAGCGAATTGTCCGATAATGCGATTCAAGAACCAGTTCTGGCGGTGGCCATACAATGGCGCGGCGCGCAAACAAGGATCGACAAACCAAACAGAGTGCTCGACAAACATTGCAGGTCGTCTCGCCATGCTCAATTCCACTCCATGCAAATATATTCAGCAAAAAATATCCCGCAACGGCAATGCAACTCGAATATACGTCTCGATATGGAGAGGGCCGGAGACTTTGCTTTAATCGGTCGGTTGTACATGGCCAAAGGCAAGCATTCTTGTAATTGCTTCGATCATCAATTTGACATAGCTCGACTGTATATCGGCATGCCTTTGGTGGCGGCCAGTTTGACACATTTTTATACAGACGTCTACATATATTTATAATCAAGTGTGCTCATAAATGATGCATTCAATTTTATTTACTGTTTTCGTATCGATTTAAAATAACGAAAATGATTGTTACTTGAATGTTACAATCATAATTATAAAAATGAATAGCGTTGGAATAATCAATGGCAATTAATCTATCACATTAATTAGCATTTGAATGGGAGATGCGGCAAACGAACGCTCGAACGGAGAAGAATGGACGCGATGCATTCTGTAGCACTGTTCATGTGTGAATTCGATGAGATAGTTTCGCTTGGCGTCACGGGCGGTTTGTATGCGATGCTACAAGTGAGATAGGGGATTAATTAGCAAAGACGAATTGACGTGAGATAACGTCGCTTGTCCACGCGGCGTAACCCGCCCGTCGCCGGCGCCCGCAACGCCCGTCCACTTTCTCTCGCGACTTGCAACTCATAAACGGAGCATACGTTTCAGTCATGTCAATAACCTCTCTATATAAAGCGGTGATAGTTCGCTTCATAGCGGCTGCTGCTAGTTAAAGGAAAAAGCAAAAATATCATTTCATTTTCTCCATCTCGTTCCTACAAAACTACGCTCTTAAATTATCCAAAGGTCCTCAATCATTTGTCATCCGAGCGATAATAATTTTGCGTTCAGTAGGAAATAATCAAAATATGAATGAATATTGATGAACGGTGCGAGACAATACATCATAGATAAAAGCAAACATTGGGGTCAAAACCACCTGACACAGGCGGTAGTCGGAACCCAACGATAGTGCGGGTCGCAGGTCCGAGGCGCGTGCCCTGGCTCCCTATCTGATCGCTATGAATTATTTATACCGAAGGGGCTTACACGACCACGAGCCGATTTGAAAATGTATTAGGGGATTTACGAGCGATAATTTTAGCAATCTAACGTTTCGTTTCAACAACAGCCCTTTGGTTCGAATTAGTCACACATAAGAATATAATAATAATAATTCACTCCTCTGCTGCACTAGGAGTGAAGAAATAGCATAGAATGCGTGCAGATGCTTATCATCCTGACATGTCGTAAAAGTCGGGTCCTCTCCAACATGGTGGACTATCTGTATGGGCGATGGGCTGATCACCTGTCACCATACGGTTCATCATACCATCTTAGGACTAAATCATCGAACGTGGCCACAAGTAGTCTTGTGGCTCTGCCCACACCATTAGGGATTTCGGGCGTGATAATATGTATGTATGTATGTACTTCACTTGCCATGTCCTAAATTAATATTATGTCATGAGGATGACTAAAAATATCTGTGGCTCAGACTGAGCGTTAAAGCATGTGTCATCTTAATCTGTTATTTTTGTATTTTACAAGATGGTTATCAACCATTGAAATTGTCTGATTGTCACATATGGTTTCCAACATTGTTTGCGAGGAACATCCATCGTGTTGACGTCGTTAAACTGCAGAATAGAGGGCGTCCACCCACGTGGCCCGGAACCGTGACTGTGTAAATTCCTGGACACGCGCCAACAATAAAGCTCCTTTTCCACCGGCGACGCGAGACGGTATGGGACGTGGAATTGGTCTGGGCCGGCGAGATTTCAACGTCTCGCCTCGCCGGTGGAAAAGGATCTTAACACATAAAACTATGCACTACGTATTCCACACGTTGCACGTCATCGTTATATTTGACATCTACTTCCCTGCGTAGGACATCTGCGAAACGATTTTTTTGATTGTTTTGGTGTCCATATTGAGTCAGTTTACAGGCTACCTATCTAAAAACACTAAGATTTTTTATACGTGATGTTATTGACGTTTTACTTATAACTTAACGATATACTATTACTCATTGCTCTCAACACAATGCCTGCAGATCGAAACAATATACAAACACACATTGTTAGAAACATATTTACAACACAATAAGTGTCAATAAGTTTTTCTCGAATTTTCCTTCCGCAAATATAATAACGCTCGTAACTCATATGAAACTTCTGACAATAACAGAATTAAGACAGAATATCTTCACAATACGAGAATTATTGCCTTCGAGGCAAGAGCTAACTTCTTCAAAAGAACATTCGCCTAGCTATTGAAACTTTTAACAATCCTGACTCACCTCTTTGAATAAGAGGAACCGCCCAGAGTAGATCTCAAATTTTGATAAGGGTGATCAAAATTTAAAGCCGCAAACGGTATGTCTCTATGGTGGAAGAATACGGCTTCATTTGGCGGAGGTTTTGTGGCTAGATGGGGGTGGCACAATAAATGTAATGATGTCAAAGCGAGAGGGCTGACGCAGTAACGAGCGCCCCGTGCGCCCTCCGCCTTTACACATTCAAGGAGTGTAAATATCGAAAATAAATAAATTATTTTATCACGTTGCACCCCCTTCGCGACAGCGAGACCACTCGACTGCAAATATAATCAAAACAGAAACGGATCGTTTTGTAAACAGAGTGGGTTAAAGCTGGTCAATTAATTCGCCCGATCTTTTTCAAGCTACTTCTATCAATGGGTTATGAGCGAGTTGCCTACAAAGCAAGATGCCTAACAAAGTAAGATGCCTAAGTATTATGCCTACAAAGCAACATGTCTAACTGATTAAATGCCGTCTAGGCAAATACCGTACTTGCTAAAACGACTACCAAGCAAAATGTCTAAGTAGTTGAATGTCTTGAAGACAAATTGCTTGGTAATTAAAAGCCTGCAAAGCAAGACACCTAAAATGGTTTTTATTGTAGGTAAACGTAAAAAATAAAATAAAGATAGAAACAAATATACGGGGTCAAGGTCCTTTTTGGCTATCTTGCTTCTGAGACATCTTGCCTTTGAGACATCCAGCTTGTTAGGCAACTTGGTTTTTAGCCATCTTGCTTCTGAGGCATCTTGCTTCTGAGACATCTTGCTTTTTGGCCATCTTGCTTTTGAGACATCCTGAAGGGCATTTTGCTTTGTAGGCAACTCGCTCATAATCTCTATCAATTAGTGACAAACTGACAAGTTAACCTCCATAAATTGTCGAGTATCTGATGAATGAGCCGTAATTGTGTGATACGTCTACATAAGGATAGCTAAATGATTGAGACAAGGAGTGTAATGGCTGTGAGACATAGCAGAACGTTTCTGCCGCGCCGCTCCGCCTGTTTACAATGCAAATTCATCCAGCAACGCCCGCGCCGCCGCCTCCGCGCCCGATATGTCATGTGGAGCGAGACTCCGCGTCCGCGTATACTTTCATAGGAAACAAATCATGTACGCTAGTTACTTTCGACAACCACACTCACGTGACGGAGTTATGCGATTTTAACTCATGGTTTTCTGCTGGTCAAATTTCATATACTTTCGTCGCACAAAAATGTTAACAAGGCTTAATTAAAGTTTAAGAATTTGCGAGGCTGACCTGCGAGGAATTTGCTGGTGATGTCATGCGGTCTTATAGTATATTTTTTATTTTAATTTGTGGCCAGTCAATATAGCAGCATATTAGATTAGTGCCTAATTACCTTTACATATGACAGAAACAGGGCCGCGATAAACCCCGGGCGGTTGCTAATGCATTGCATGCATTGTCCACGGCTGCTTTAGCATCGAGAGTTCCGCCCTCATTGATCAATACAGAGAAAACATACTTTTAAAGAAACAACAGCTTTTTAAATTACTTCCCGTAATCGCCAAATAATTTTACACGCCAGCCGGCGTCGTAAGCTAAGAGTAATTGTCAAAGTGGACAATTAAACTCATTACCCGTTAGCCCAGAATTTAAAGAGTTATTACTCAGTTTAAAATAAACGACATAATGACTAGAGCAGCGTATTCCGGTTCATGTCATACCTCTCACTCCAGGCGATAAGTTTTTCTAACTGTCCCGCAGTTATTTTGTAATGATTTGACGTAAAACAACTTCACTTCCGCCGACTGTGCCGTTGCGTTGTTTTATCCTTTTAATTATATTCAAATTTAGTCTAATTTCATAGTCAGATACATCGCAGGGCACAAAAGCTTAACAATGTGATGCGAATGTTTAGACAGTGCCTCTGAATGATCATTTGTTGATCACTCCGATTGTTATTGTAATCACAGCGTAACACGTTAACCAGTGAATGAAAGTTGGCAGATAACGCGTTTGTTTCCAACAGTGTCAAGGTCAAGAATGACATTTTGAGACGAGCCGGTGCCAACTAGCATCGCGGCGCCGAAATTAGTCCGCTGGTAATTTACGAAGTAATAAATAAAAAAGAAACTCGATCTATTTGTTATTATGACGTGCTACTGCAGCATTTCATTCTATTTAAATGTAACGTTTATAATGAGTTTTGTGGGGAATGCGCGTGCGCGCGAGTAATCGTTTATCGATCTATCGGCGCGCACAATGTTATCGCGCGGTGATCGGCGTAGCGCCGAGAGCTAAATAGTTAGGGAGCTGGGTGCCATTTTGGTATATGATTTGTTCGTCTTTCACATTGATAGGGATGAAAGTTTATGTCAATACAAATCGATTTGGTACAGTAAATGAAAGTCCCTGCGTTTTTTAGTTACAACTTTAAAAAATCCTACATAAAAAAATCAGCGACCTAGACATCTGCCAACATTTTTCCTATTCTTGGAGTCCTAATGAATCGAATGGACGCAACGAGAACGACGAACAAATGATTTAGTATCGCTTTTTTCATTTACATTTTTGCAACTTCGTCCCGTTATAAAACAGAGCCTTGCACATCTGCTTCTTCGATGTTCATCGTTTTGAGGATGATTCTGACCATCAATCCAAGAGGCAGACACGAACAACACTTTTTTTTAATTGTTGAAACGCTGTCAATTGAAAACGCAGCGCTACCATGGTGGCAGACTATTTTTCTGTGGTTTTTTACATTGTCGTTAATCGAACAATTCAGGTCTGCCGAGCGAACAAATCATATAGAAATTTTGGCACCCATCTCCCGAGCTAAAAGACCGCGCGGGCGCGCTCCCGCCGCCCCGTGCTTTTGTTAGCTCGATGGAATGCCGCAGCAGTGGGAGTCGCTATCTGAACACAATTTGACATCAATGCATGTTGATGCGAGTTATCAACTAACCAATCATTCTAGTTAACCGCTCTAAATCCGACGCCTACGTAACTTCAAAAGATCAATAGTCACCCTCGTAAATTAGGTAATTTAAATGGGTTATTCTATCTTAAACGGGAGCGAAGGCACGAGGCGTGTTTACAATCCTCGATAGATGTCACATCAAACAGTACTAAGGGAAATTTCCGAATATGCACAAATGGAAATGAGAAGTTAGCATAGACGACGTAATTCTGAACTGATTGGGATTTCAGCATGGCATTTGTGCTGGTGAAATTTTGCCTGTGTAGTTACACAATAAGAGTGAAGTTGAGTGCACCGAATGGATAACGAACCCGCCCCGACCGTATTAGTGACAGCTGTCCTCCCCTGTTTGAGTTCGGACTCACGGTCGACAGCTTAAACGGCTAAATCGCATAATCCACAAGACGGCCAGGCGCGGACGTTCAGCGAAGTGTACAACTAAAAGGCGGTGCATGGATTTCTAAATCCATCGGAAATATTCAATTAATCTAAAGTAAGGGTGACAAATTCACAAGGATTTCATACATACGTGAACAACTTTTTTTTCTATTCATACCTGTATCATATTTAAGATTATCTTGGACAAACAAGCCAACAGACGAACTAGAGCAACACACAAAGCAGAAGAACATCAACGCTCATCCTTCTACGATATAAACCCGTCTTAACCTAATTTCCCATATTGCCTAAAGGCTGCATAGCCGGGTGATTGTGATCGACCGGTTGCGGCTAGTCGGCCGTCCTCTCCCATCCTAGAGCGAGTCACTCCTAAAAAATCTGTGCCCCCTGGTTTATCCGGCTTGTCCGGGTCAGGCTCCGCTCCTGGCTGGGTGTGGTACCTATGTTCATGTTCATATTTCCGTTAAGCAAAACTGTACGTTTTCACAAATTCCGAAATCCAACGAAAATCTACCCTCGTAACGCCTTTCAAAGGTGGTTACTAAAATTACCTACGAATGAGCAACACAGCAATGTTATTGTTGTTCAATTCTCCAGAGCTAATCCATCTATCAGTAATCTCCACAATATTGTGGACGAAGAGTGCAAAGCTAATAATTAGAAAGGCTTCGCGCCGGCCGAGGGGCTGCGACAGAGGGCGAAGCGAGAACAAAGTATCCAATTTCTCCACTTCCCCACTTCCGACGCAATTACTACACAATATTGTGGGGCTGCGGCGGCAGCCTGACCGCAGCGGCTGAAATCTAGGCTCCGGTGCAATCTCGTTACGGAACATAAAGTACAGTTTTATTGTTCTCCTTAGGTTTTTCGCAAGACCTATCGAAACAAAGAAACCTGTGCCGGAATACCGAACTGAACAAAACCGACGTACAGGTGTTCATTGTTTTTTTTTTTTTGTAACTGTAACCAACACTGCGTGACACTCTGAATGAGTCGTGAATGCCGTATTGATTTCGCTAAGTGTCCATCTTAACTAATTGACAGTAATTTGATCTAGTCACGTGCGGGGCATTAGAACATAAATCTCCTCTCAGTTCAAATGTCAAGCTGTCATAATGCTGATGAACACCAAAGGAGGGTCCCCCACATCCCCATTATACGATGTGTCAACAAGTCGGCTAACATTATATTCAGACTTTATTACAATTCTCTAACCCACGTTGCTCACTTCACAAAAGGGTTCTTCGTACTTTTTAGGGTTCCGTACCTCAAAAGGAAAAAAAAACGGAACCCTTATAGGATCACTCGTGTGTCTGTCTGTCTGTCTGTCCGTCTGTCACAGCCAATTTGCTCCGAAACTACTGGACCGATAGAGTTGAAATTTGGTAAGTACACATATGTAATTCGGTGACCGCAACACGGACGCGTAACGTAAATAAATGAATTTTAAACATTGGGGCCACTTTAGTGTAACATATCAAATGAAAGGGCTCGTTTCGTTGTGAGAATCTTAAACATATATATTTTTTAATTTTAGGATAAATAGTTTAGAAGTTATTTAGGAAAATAGGCGATCCCCCCCCATCTCCGAAACGAATGGACCTACAAATTTGAAAAAAATACAGCAAATAGTTCTTTACCTATAAATTACAGGAAAACCTATAAGAAGTCTAGTGTATTTAAAGTAACAGGAAATTGCAGATAATCATGTACGGAACGGAACCCTCTCCACGCAAGTTTAACTAGCATTCTGGTTTTGTAAACCTCGTCAAATCGGAGTACCTACATTCCTGCAAAACGCATACAATTTTAATGAAACCCGCTTCAATGCTTCCGTCGTCGGCGCGTTTCATCGTAACCCTTTTTTGTGGGGTTGCGCAACAAAACGCGCTAACATTTACAAAACAAGAATTTTTGTTGTTGAACAACCTGAAAGCTCTTATCGCCCGAAGCGTAGCGGCCCATTAAGGCACTTTAGAGTAGACTTGAGGGCACCATCGCTACTGTATCTCCAAATATAACAAGACCTCCCGGCCCTTCGCAACTTTCCTTTAAATAGGAGCTTTAAAACAACGTTTTGTATCAGTCAAGGTTCTCAACGACTGGTTATGTTTAAAGCGAGAGCACTCAGATTTTAAGCAAACACTCGTTGCGTCAGAATCATGTGACCCACCCTGTACAACAAACAACATACTTGAGAGGCGTGCCAATCAAAGTCGATCGCCAAATTTCGTTATAAGGCCAATTCCGTCACTCGATTCAGACAACTACTTTACGCTGAATTGAAGCTGTATTAAATGGTGATTCATTAAGAGGACCGTGAACTAACGGCAAAATCTACGGCTACGGCTAGACCTAGATTTTGTTTTGACTGACAACCTGTCAATAATTGGTGAAAATTGGTTAACATTTAAGTGGTGGAAATCGTTATCGCCTTGTGTATGAGAAGCCGTAGCTTCACACTCCTCTAAAATACTAGTAATTATTCACTGAATTTCTTAGAATCCGAAACAAATAATTAAAATATCTGTATTGCGACTCATTTTGTTGTTGTTGTGTGACATCCGATTGTAAAAATAATTTTCCTGTACCTCTTGTTTTGCAAACAAAGGGCTATTTATATCGCACTGACTCAAGGCCAGTAGTACATATAAAAACATTCAAGGCCACCAATTGCAATTTAGTACACACCGGCTTCCCCTCCTTTCCAAATTATATCTATTGCGAAGAATGAGGGTCGAAAACAATGAATCATTCGACACACAATAGATTTAAGGTATGTGATTCGCATTACAACAAATAATGGCGTGAAATGGTCTTAATAAATATAAATGTTCGTGGCTTATATTTATAAAAAGGTGTCATGTGTTTCTTTTCTGCCTCATCAGTGTCATAATGTGGTGATACGCTGGGCTGTGTCGTGCCCCACTGTTGGCACAGCACAGGTCAATTTAAGTATTATTTAATTTTAACCAACCAACAATTGTCAAAAATTCACAATGTAACACGAAATGTTTTTTTTTTTATTTAAATTTTCTTCGCTTATTCAACGTTTGATACCGTGTAAGCAATATAATTTGTATATCAGCGCCTCTATTCGGGAACGCTAAGTGATTCTGTAGCGACCCGTGAGCGAGATTTCTCATCCCACTCTTCCGCACGACGCGCAGTGCGAAAGAGTGGGATGAGAAATCTTGCTCACGAGTCGCTACAGAATCACTTAGCGTTCCCGAATAGAGGCGCAGATTAGGTCATAGAAATATATAGAAAGGAACTGCCCAACGCGATATTCGCGATGCTCATTTTTTTGGTGTCAAATGACACCATCGCGAACTCTGTAAATATTGGAAACATCGGCGTTCTTATTACATTTAGGAAAGGTCCATTATTTGCTGAGTCATGTGATTTGTTTTTGTGGTGCGTAGCTCCTAGCGAGCAATGAAAGACAGCGATGAATCAGGCAAAATTAGACTGTGTAAATGTCATAAGAACTAAGACGTTGGCAAAAGAGCTTCGTAGTTTATAAACTTGTAAAAAGATGGCGTTACCATGACGAACTAAGTAATCTGTTCAACGCAGTTGTAATAAACGCCATATCCTTCTTTTGAGATCGTTGGTTTAGATATATGGAATACAGTCGATGCACTGACCTGGGTCAGCTGCCAGCTGCCGATAGACCGCGAGCGCGACGTCGTCTTCGCTCACGAAGTCCCACAGCCCGTCGCACGCGACCACGACGAAGTCCTCGTCACCATCCAAATCCACCGTCGCCAACTCCGGTCGAGCCGTCACATACGGCTTGTACATCGCGTCCCCTTGGAATCAAAAGGAATCCGTTAAAACATGCAAACGACGAACGTGCAATAAACAAGAGGAAGTGACGCAGAAAGTGTTCTTGAAATCATCTGGTCTGGATCGACCATGGCGGCCAGATTGCATCCGCAGTTTTTGCTAAAACTAAAGTCTGTTCGTCGAGTTGATAAAAAAGTAAAAAGTCAGGGCTTCTTGACTCATTACAAATAGCGGCCCGCTAATTATTTTATTATCGATTGTAATATAAAATTTTATCGATAATAATATTTTTTTCATAGAACATGTCATTTAACAATAGACATGATAGAAAGAGAAATAAAAAGAGTCTTGAAAATGTCTTCCTTGGGTTTCATTTAACTTTACAATATTATTATTGAATAGCCTAACTGTATAAACAGAAAGATAGATAAAAAAAATCTTCTTGTTTATTTTCGGCCAGTGCAGATTTGTGTGACATTTGACGCGCACATATAAGACATTAATTTGCAATATGACGATTGTGTATATGAACAAACAATTTTTTTTTTTTCGCCGCCGTCCGCCCAGCGCTACCGCACGTGACAACATCTGCGTCCCTCGTACCACGAAACTCAGTGCGCGCGGCGATAAGCGACGCCCGTCATACAGTATGCGATAGTTAAGCGACAGTCGCTATTTCGAAACGATAACGTAATATTTATGAACTCTCGGCGAACAGACTTTAGATAAACGTTACCTAAAAACACGGCTGTCTTTATAAATGAAGAAAGTTGACCCAGTCATTCTTTGTAAGTTTTAGCCTGCCCTTATTTGTCAACGGGTTTAACAAAGGAACTGCAGCTGTCGCACTCTTTCGTAATATGATTAGTTACAAACGAGAGTACACCCATATTTGTTGGTGACCTTTCTATTGTTAATGAACAGCGTGCTTTGTTATACAAAAAATAAACAGTCCTGTCGAAGATAAAAAGTTAAGAGGTATGACTAAGGCTTTAGAACAGACTAATATTTGAGACGGATTATATAATCCTATGCCCACATGAACAAACTATTAAGTAAACCGTAGGAATCCTGTCTGAGTAAGCAATTAATACGCAGCGTTGAGGCCATATCAAACTAATCTTGCATGAAGCTCCCCGGCTAACTTTCAGTCGCCTCTAAGGGGTCTCGAGTAAACGTTTCCGAACTTAATCTTCCGTGGAACGCGAAATCGATGGGTTTTAGTCTGCCTCGATATGTGCGGGAAAAGACTGTCGTGTCGCAGTGTTGGGAAAAATGGCAGCGCAATTTTTATCGGTCACTTCTAGGATGACTTCACCCAATCCAATTTCTCCTTATTCACAGGTTTTTTAAAAAGGGTGTTGTTAATCTTTCACCATCATTAATTAAAAGCGAGGCTCCTGCTGGTGGAGTTTTCTCCATGCAGTTCTGCTAGGTAACATTTAAGCTTGGAATAAATTTTCGAATCACAGACGAATCTTAGGAGTGTGAGAATGTATCAAATAACAGCTCATTAAATCTAGCGATGGTATGCATGACAAATTGTTAGGTTCGTTCGGTTAGGTAGGTTCACTTAACGATGCCCCAAAATCAACGTTTAGAATTTTACTAGCCAGCAGTGACGAAGCGTTAAATATTGGCGTTAAATAAGGCGAAGGGAAGCCGGAAGAATTAGTACCGTGCGTGCGAGTCTGACGTTTAGTTAGAGTAACATGGACTTCACTGACAGCTAGCCGTAGCTTTCTAGCCTGGTAAGCTGTCAGGAATCAGCTTGTAGGCAGGCTGCGCCACTGCTAGCCAGGTCTTCAGGGTACAACTACCTAGCTAACTCAATCACCAAAAAACTTGGAAGAAATTTCCGACACTGGCTGCCACGCCCCCTCCCACAGACCATATATCCAATACACTCCGTATAGCCCGGGCGACCCCCGCTGCCATCATTAGAGGCAAAAAGCTATAAGCCGCGGGGCCAGATGCAGGCGCGGGGGCACATAACCTCGAACGCACCCCTTTCAAAAGGAACGTCACAAAAAGAAACTACTTTCCAAATATCATGTTTAGCTTTAGTAGTTTAGATAGATTAATGGCCGAATTCAGAAAGGCCACTCAAATTGATATTTAATTAAAGTGACGTTTCAGTGACGTTTCTGTATAGGTATAAGGGACATTTAACTATTTAATATCTAATCAAATGAGTGGCGTTTCTGTTTTCGGCCATAAGCCTTTCGCCGCCAGGCCATTTCCAGCGCGCATTGCCACCAACGCCGCAGGCACTTAAAATGACACCCTTTTTAATCGACTAGAGTGCTTTTATTTTCATTTTGTAAAAATTACTGTGCCGATCGTGTCACTTTTTACGTTCTCCATCCTATTATGACTGGCGTTGAAAGGGTTAATCTAGAATCAATTATCAGACAGTTTTCGCAATAAGCCGCCCGTCACACCAAAAAGGTTTGATTTGGCTTTTATCCAGCTGAGGAAATTTGAACGACATTCCCGCCCTAGTGTTAAGTGCTCGGTGTCCGAGTGATCGATATGGTGCAACCTGAGGGATAAAATTCTACCAACATTTCTGCAAACTGTAGCGGACTGTCAAAGCTCTTATCGCATTATAATAAAGTATAGTATTGCTTGCATAAGAACTTTGACAGTTCATAGAAAAGTTGTTACTTATACATATACGTAGGGCCAACCTGAAGGGTCGCCACGACTCGCCGGCGCCCGGCGCGCGCACCGCTAACCAATTGAGTTGTAAATTAATGCAGCCCCATTGTTTCGAAAAATCACGCACGTGGGTGGAAATTGTTATTGAAGTGATATGAATATGAATAGCGATCAATTATTATGGGTTGTCTCTATTGATAATGACGACAATAGCTTTCAGTATCATGTCAATTATGTTATTCATAATGTGACAATGAACGTTTACCTTGGATTTCTCTCTAATCTTGAATTAAATTAATTATTGATTCTTCATCGATCAAGAAAGGTTTTAAGGAAACAGAGCTACTCCCGACCTTTGATGCGCGTTATCTTTGTCAATTTTGATTGATTTCTAATTAGAATGACTTCTTTTTTACCCAGGAAACATCCCTTTTGAACATGGTGGAAACCAGAATTCAAAAATCACAACGATAAAAAACAAGCTTTCTTGTCTTCTTAAAAGTGGCAAATGAAATACTTAACTGTGCAGATTAAGAAAATATATTGCGCGGAACCCAAATTCTGTTTCCAACATAAAAGTAGCCTTAGTTACTCCCTATAAAATCAGCTATCTGCCAGTGAAAGTCCCGTCAAAATCGGTCCAGCCGTTTCGGAGATTATCCGGAACAAACAGACAGACAGATAAACAAAATTTTTAAAAATGGTTTTTTAATTTAAAGGACCGTATATACTTTCATATGTATTTAGTAAAAGGCTGTTATTTTGACATAAAACAACCAGACACCAGTGGCGAAGCCTGCCTACAAGCCGATTCCTGACGGCTTTACCAAGCTAGAAAGCTCCGGCTAGCTGTCAGTGAAGTCCATGTTACTCTAACTACATGTCAGACTCGCACGTACGGTTCTAATTCTTCCGGCTTCCCTTAGGAAATATTTGACGCTTGGCCACTGTCAGACACTTAAATTTTATTTATTTATACATATATAGATTATACATGATCGATACTTTATAAGACGACGTTTTTATTATATAAGAGTTGTATTCGGTTGTTAGTTTTCAAGTTTATCTTGTTGTGGGGTTACAATAGCCTCTAATGGCCGGCACGCGTCCGTAATGATCGCGATCCATTGTGAAAATGAACGAGTACGGGTAATAAAAATAAAACGAGCGATTAACTTTTTCGCACCCACCGTGTCAGCGAACCCCTTTCGGGAACCTGTTGTACGCGCATTGTGTGGTGGCGAATGTTTGTTTAAGTTTAACAACCGGTTGTGATTATCATCTGATAATGCGATTAATGCATCATAGAAATTAATACGAGGATAGCGCAAGATTTACGGCATTTATAATTTAATAGGGAAGTTGTCTGAAAGTTAAAATGAGGTTAAAATGATATATTATGAAAGTAATGTAAAAGCATATTACAGAAAAAAAAGCAGATCATTTTGACTATTCATTTTTATTTGATTAATGGTCAAAATTAGTGATAAATATACCTATATTGTTTTTTAATACTGGTTTTAAAACTAATAAAAACGCTAGGAATTAACAGTAAATTTCTCTTTATTACATTCATATTATTACGTAAAATTTATATCAGAATAATCGTTAGTTTATAAACTAGTGGCTCCGTGGCCTGTAAACCTCGCGACAAACTTAACTTTGCCATTGGAAAACGGATATTCCCATATATAGACATAGGGTCCGTTCAGTTTACCAATAGTGCTAATAAATAAGTTTGTAATTGCAAAAACCCCCATATCTCCGCCATTTTGAAAAATTTCAAAAAACTAAATCGCCAGAAAAATTCTATATAATTATCGTACCTGCTCACAAAGTTTCACGAGAATCGGTTGACAACTGCGACCTGTAGACGAGAACAAATGGACAGACGCCGGACATCCGCTGGACATACGAAAACATTTTTGCCCAAGCTGAAACGAAGACGCTTCGCTCGCTCGATAATTAAAATTTAATTTATTTAATAATTAATTATACAACTTAAAATCAACGTAATTATAACTCCCAAATTACTACATAATGTGATGTGTCGGCCGCCTGAATTCAGTGCCGCGCCGGCGGTTGATTAGAGCAGACCTATGTCTCGCCGAACGATAATTCCCAATGTAAAAAGAGCGCTGACGGTCATACACCATATCTGGCCGTCAGCGCTCTTTGTACATTGGACGAGGGCGACGTGACGCGTGCGTCCAATATACCTAATCTATCAGAATGCGATTTAGTAGTGATAGTCCTCTTAATAAAAATACGCAACAAACATCTACAGTGAGATCTGAGAATGTCCAGTCGAGGTGAAAAATATCTATGCGGACAAAGTGGTCGAAAATATGTGAACACGACTTTATTGTCGAGGGCGTAAGAGCGCTTATATTTTTGCCCCTTTGATAACGTATACTATATTTATGACCTCGACGGTACCTTGGAAACATTCGAGTTATTACGAAATTACCTTCCTTTTTTTAAATTTGAATAAGATTTGGCAATACACGAAATTCTGAGATCCCAATATAATGGACTCACTCATAAGCAGTTAATGAACCGTTAACGTGTTCCATTTTCGAAATTTCCATACAAAATCTAAACCGAGGAACATGTCAATCGTTCATTAACCTTTTGAACGCCACAGTCGGCTGTACACGACAACAGAGTTTCGTGCCCCTGACGCCAAAATATGCCGTTTTCCATACATTTGTCGTCCACGGCACGCTTTTTCGTATTTAACCGTGGCGTTCGTTCAAAAGGTTACAGATTTAGTGAATAAATAATCCTATCCCATCGTGAAAACTCCAAATGCTGCCGACGTGTCTGTAAACTATTGTGACATGTTTGTATTAAATATATAAGGTACTTCATTTATCAGTCACAAATATCAAACCACGAGTATGAAGTATATCACACTGAGATGTTATAAACACCACGATCAAATTATATAGAGAAGGTAGTTTTAACAAAAATCGAACTAACGAGAATTGTTCGTCGAGAAATTCCACTGGCCTCCGAAACTAGTTTTTGCACTTCATAGAAATAATCAGCATTATTGTTATTTTTTTATTTATAATTTCAGGTAAGAAATATATGTAAATAAATGTTGAAAAGAATTTTACAGGCTTTTTGATCTAAACGTTTCGCAGGTCTTAATGCTTTCGGCATGACTATTAAAAAGAACTGAAAACAAACTTAAAATAATAATAATCTTAACTTAGGTATTATCCACTCTATATCGATTGTTAATCTCGAGACGCGAGCTTCCCCTACGCTGTCTTGATGGGTACTGAGACTAACTGAAGTAGCATGACAAATACGAACGTTTCCGAGAAAATACGATCTTTAACTGAGTCTGAGTAGCGCCATTAAGTACTAATATAAACTGAGCAATTACCTATCGCTCTGGAGACCGCCAGCTGTCCATTGACTCGCCACGTGCCCCAGAACATGACTGTCCCACCGCCTGCTGTTATTCGTTCTTTTTCATCCTGAGAAAAAAATGCGGAAAAATAAATTATTAAAATCTGGATTCATCATTTAAAACACCAGTAGCAAATACAGTCCTGACAGCATTGCTATTATCAAATGCGCAGGACATTAAAGATGACAACCAGAGATGTGGTGCTTTGAGCTGGGTAAAATACACCAATGGACAAGATTTCATATTTCTAATACTATATTAACTTTGGACTAACAAATATATTACTTTCTACTAAAATACATTAACTATAAAATAACTAACTACTTACCTAAGTAATTAATGAATTTAACAAAGGTGCAGTAGTTTCGGACCAAATTGGCTGTGACAGACGGACAGACAGACACACGAGTGATCCTATAAGAGTTCCGTTTTTTCCTTTTGAGGTACGGAACCCTAAAAAAGTTCAATGACTCGAGGTTAACGATGACAACATATTGGTGTTGTATATGGAAACAGCAGAGATATTTATCTATTCTGCCAAACAAATGGAAAAATTGGGTTTTATTATTTTATTTTCTTGTATTTTTTTTTATAATTTCAAAATAAATTTTGATAAATAATTGACGTGACTTTTTTTTATTTCTATGGTAATGTTCGCGTCTCAGAATTAAATAAATGCTATCAATTAGCCAACTGCGATTTTGTCCTCCACAAAGATAACCAAATGAACCAGTCTTATTAGTAATGTTCCCCAGCTCATGGCAAACCCGAACAGCCACCATAAAGCATGGTGCATCAATAGAAAACAGCTATCAGTGTCAATAGATGACGCTCATATTCGCCACAATAGCTGCGTACAGCCGGCGCGCTGAAAGCGACTTTATTACAGTGCGGAAGGGTAGAGTGTGGCGCACGCACCTGCCGGCTGGGTTTGTGCGGGCGCACGAGCTGCATGAGGCGCATGCGCTTGGCGAGCAGCGCCAGCGAGTCGCCGGCCCACGCCGCGTGCAGCTGCCGCCCGCGCACCGCCACGGCCACCGCCGTGCTGCCGCCGCACGCGCGCTGCAATCAGAACCTTATTACAATCAGGTAAGATCTAATTTCCATTAAGGCATTTGTCAGTGCGATGGATATTAGAATAACAACTTTATTCCAATGCAGAAGGATATAAGTGGAATTGAGATGTTTGCAAGTGTAATCAAAAGGATTAAAAATTAGAGATGATCTGCCTCTGCTGCTTGATACTATTGTAAGGTATGTAAGCACAGTAAAGGCCCGGGCAAACCAAACGCATTTGCGGCGCGTCGCGTTACAAACGCGGGCCCGCGCAATTTGTACATGGCACACCGAAGGCGGGCGGCGGCATCAACGCGTTTCGAACGCGGGCCCGCGTTGCTCACGCCCCGCGCCGCTTTCGCGACGCGTTCACCCCGCCTCGGTGTGTCTCTGGACATGGCGGCCATATTAAATACAACTTCGCGTGCCCACGCGCGCCCCGCGCCAC
This sequence comes from Tortricodes alternella, assembly GCA_947859335.1. NCBI lineage: Eukaryota > Metazoa > Arthropoda > Insecta > Lepidoptera > Tortricidae > Tortricodes > Tortricodes alternella. The sequence goes on from OX401976.1 coordinate 4,846,039, forward strand.
GCTGCCCGAGTTGTCTGCGGCGAAAGCAGCGCGGCGCGGGCGCGAAGCGTTTCGTACGCGGGCCCGCGCTACTTTTTGGTGTGCCATGGTCAATTTGATTTGTTGTTTTACAAATTGCGCGGGCCCGCGTTCGAATCGCGACGCGCCGCAAACGCGTTTGGTGTGCCCGGGCCTTTAAACTGCTTCACAGCGACCATTGTGAGCATAGTTGACCGAGAAATTGCTATATCAGTTCATAACGATTTCTATCGAATCGACATGTCGCTAAACTCCGTCGAATTGTTTGCAAATATTTGTTTTGTTTGATCAATAAATTCATACAAATCTGTTCAATTTACGGTGTGCAAATGAACTTCAGCCATCAATCTGATTGGCGTACTAAACATAGTTTTTCGCCGCTGATATATTGAAAACTATGCCTTTTAGCACTCACGTAGTAGCTAAAAGAAACATCCATGCAAACAAACAAAATTTATATCTAAACCTATCTGACAAAATCACAATTCTATACAAGCATATCACCAGGCTATGCGAAATTGAATTTGAAGTCGAACAGCATAAGAAACTCCAATAAGAACATCGCCGTCGATGTATCTTTAGAGAATGAAATACATCGAGGTGTAAGATCTGTATCGAGGACGGCTCACCTCCTGATTGCTCTTCCGTATGAACTCGTTGTCGGTGCGCAGGAAGGCGTCGCGCAGCGCCTTGCGCAGGTCGGCGGCGAAGTGCGGGCTCTCCACCACGTACTGGTGCAGGTGCGCGGCGCAGTACGTGGCCGCCGCCGAGCCCGCGTGCCCGTCGTACACCGCGTAGAAGCTGGTCGGCTTGGACGTCTGCAATAAGTGACAAAAAAAATAAGCTTTGATGAGGTCAACGGACGGAACGTTTTGGGGCTGAAAGAATAAAATTTTGAATTTTGCTACGACTACTAAACATACAAAATATACCCTAAACAAAACAGGTCCCTCCCAAGAAGACGGCTAATTCATAAGCGAATCCCATGAACCTGTATAGCTCGAAAATACTGGTTTTATATCTAAAATCAACTTCAAATAGTAATGAAATCAGAAATTCAAACGGGTCATCAGACCAAGTAAAAGATTAACGGGGTCCGTGATCCATAAAAATCCTCGCAAAATTTTATACTCGTATTTTTATACTCTATTACGACGCTGCTTTATCTATTAAACATTTCCCTACAGCACTGAAACTACTAAAAAAAGGCGGAAAGATATAGTTTGCCCTAAAAATATAGGCAGAAAACATGCCTTCTCATCCAGATTTTACGTGTTCCTTGGACCACTTCTTTACAATAGATTAAACGCCATATTAGGCATATATCCTCTTAGTTATAACAATACTAAGAAAATTCTCCAAGAAGCACTTCAAAATATGTCCTACGAAGATACAGAGAAATTGATCATTGTTTTGAAATGAATATTGTTTTGTGTTTAAGTTCATAACGCTGCCTATTGGTATTTTGTTATTGTTGTTATTGTTTTTTGTTTTATTTGTACTTTCTTTTTTTGTAATTTATCTAACTACTAAGAATATTATTTGTATTTTTCATGTGATTGTTTAAGATAGTTATGTAAGTCCTTTTTCGCCTGAAACACAGGAACTTCCTAGTTCAGGCACGTGTGTTATTTTTGTCCATCAGTATGTTTAGTCTTTAGTTGTATTAATGTCAAATAAGTTTTATCAATAAAGATTTTATTTTTATTATTTATTATTTATATCAATACATATAAAACAGTACCGTGACTCCCTTATAGACACGCACAGCCTAAACGGGTGGTCCTAGAGGTTTGAAAATTGGAGGAGACATTCCTCGAGTACCCTGGAGGTGTACCAAGGAGGGTTTATTTTTATTCCATCCCTAAAGGGGTGAAAGGGGCGGATAAAGATTGTATGGAAAATACCACAGGCGAAGCTGTGGCGGGTCCACAAGTATGATATAAAGTAACGATCGCAAGCTATAAATAATAACGGTCCCTCCCTTAAGGGATCGGAGTCACTTACAGTTATAGGCCGTTATATTAATCGATGCACTCTATGCATCGATTAATGTCCCAATTTCGTATAATATACCTTTATATTATACAAAATTGGGACGGCAATTTCAATCATACGTTAGAATATTCTTGCAAGTTGTAAATAATTCGGTGGCAGGATATAAGGAAAAAGCCGATGTTAAACCTACACATCATTTTATTTGATAGATAGCCGGTAAATACAGAAAGATACTTCAACATCCACAAAGCAGGAAAACATGCTTGCTGTAAGTACTTATTCCGGTTATGCGCTGGCAACCACAAAAGCGTGGTGATGAATATTATAGTCATCACACATATAATTTTCCAAAGAATCATATTAAGTACCTACCAGGGTCATTTCATTTAATTTTTTTGGGTTCCGTACCTCAAAAGGAAAAAACGAAACCATTATAGGATCACTCGTGTGTCTGTCTGTCTGTCTGTCTGTCTGTCACAGCGAATTTGCTCCGAAACTACTGGACCGATTGAGTTGAAATTTGATATACATATGTAAGTCAGTGACCGCAACATGGACGTGTGACGTAAATATATGAATTTTAAACATGGGGGCCCCTTTTGGGGGTTAATTAGAAAATAAAAATAAAATAAGTTATGCTTCCTATATCGTGTGACATATCAAATGAAAGGGCTTATTGTGAGGATCTTAAGTATATTTTCTTTTGAATTTCAAGTAAAATAGTTTGGAAGTTATTTAACAAAATAGGCGAAAATTGACCATCCCCCCCCCCCCCCTTATTTACGAAACTACTAGGGCTAAAATTTTGAAAAAAATACAGAAAATAGTTTTTACATATAGATTACAGGAAAACCTATAAGAAGTCTATGGTATTTAAAGTAACCTAGTAAATTTCAGATAATCATGTACGGAACGGAACCCTCTCCACGCGGGTTTAACTCGCACTTGTCCTTGTTTTTTTAATTGAGGAATCATGAGACATTTAACCTTCTTATGAGTTAAATTATAAATCTCTAGGTGAGACTAGAAATAAGGACGCGCGCGCGCGCGCGCGGTCCGTTGCGCCCGAGCTGAGGGCGCGGGGGCGGTGGGGGGCTGCACCGGTGTTGATGATGCACCAGGCTGCGGCTCGTTGTTGGTGGTAAACAGTCAACGAGCTGCAGCCTGGTGCATCATCAACACCGGTGCAGCCCCCCACCGCCCCCGCGCCCTAAGCTCGGGCGCAAAGGGCCGCGCGGAGGGCAGTGCGTGGGTTGCTGTGAGCGCGACCGCACTCAACCCCTGAAGAAGGACTCCATATGAGTCCGAAACATGTCGGACTATTTCCGACAATAAATCGTGAGTAAAGCCGTGCTTATTTCTAGTCTTAGTAATGTCTCACGAAAGTTTTAATCTGATTAATATCTAGGTGGCTTTGTTATAAAAAAACTGACCCGGAACGTTTACTTTTGGCCCAAACAATATATCACATAATGTAATGAAAAGAAAAGAATATGCCAATACATTTGTTAGGACAAAAACGGTTTTATTTAATAATAACATATTGAAACTGAATATATGAGTTTTATTTGATAATCTGCGGCTTTGTTTGAGTCGAATCATCATATAATTTGATTGTTTACAAGGTGCTATAAATTATTACAGTAAACTTACCTCAATTCCAAATAAGGCTTCCAGATTCCCGATCTCAACATGGCGGTCCTCCATTACCCGTCGGGAGTTCTTGGTGGCCGCCGAGACTGTCTTCAGCTCCTGCAGGTGCGCTGGCGGCGGCGGCGGCAGTGAGTCCAGGCGCGAGTTATCCAGGTAACGGAGGCAGACGGCGTTCACGCGAGCGGTCACGGCTTGCATCAGACGGAGGGCTATATACACTGGAAGCGCAAGGGACAAGTGTTAAATCTACTCGATACGTGAATGAGGAAGTATTCTGAAAAAATCTAATTAGTCCGTCATTTACAATATAAAAAAATATTGAATAAGTACATATTTTTTTCTTTGGTCGATTAAACAAAAAATTACGAAGATATAGTGCGTTGAAGTTTCGCGTGACCTCAAGACTTTGCACACTTTGTACCAAATAAGAGGGGACTTTATGACGTCATGGGCCTCCACACACGAACTTTGATGCGCGTTATCTTTGTCAATTTTGATTGCTTTGATTATAAAAAAAATATGAACTGACGGACAAATTAGAATTTTTCAGAAAACTTTCTTATTGTAAGAGTTGCCTATTATTTAGTTTAACAAATAATGCAATATAACTATAATTAATGAATGATTATAAATTTAAATATAAAGGAATGAAATAATGATTGACCCAACTGACATGTAACTTGATGTTATTAATAAAGATTTTATTGTTTCATCATCAGACTAGGTATAAACATCCCACTACGGGACACGTAGGCTTCCTCTCATGAGGACCAGAACTTGGAATTTCACACACATTTTTGATTCGCTTTGCTAATGTGTGCAGGTTTCCTTCCGATGTTTTCTTTCATCGAAATTTGCTAAGGTGAAATGTTACAATCTCTCTTTAAAGGTTAAGACTTTTATCTTCTCGACGTTTAATTTATTGTATGTATTGCACGTATTCGTGCCATTTGACAACATTTTATAAAATAAAGAAAATCTAAAGCATATTGTACAAGTCCAAAATTATGCATATTTAATTCCATTTATTTTTTAATTTTCCTGGTCTATGAGTTCGAGTACTTCGAGGTAGAAGTTTGCATCGACGGTAGAAAAGAAAAAGCACTATATTCGGTCCTTGTTCGTTTTCTCAGATGAGTAACATACATTCGAACAACGATTACCTCATATCATCTAAGCAAACACATTCTTTGCACGAAATAACTTCACCAGATCCTGAGGCATTTTAAGAGACCAAAGTAGCGAAAATAGGAACGCGTATTAAAATTTTATAGCCATGAATAATGGCTACAAACTTAACGCTTTTATGTTTTATCTGGACAGGTGTAAATAAAGTTTTATCGCGGGTAGTGACTCACCTGATTCGTCGGACTTGTATCCGAACTCGGTGGGCTGTTTCTTGGAGGCGACGCGGACCTCGTCGAGAATTATCCACAGGAGCGGGGTCAATAGTGTGGTTGGACATTGCCTGGAAATAAATATAGCACGTGTTCACTATCTTAAAAGGAAACTTCTTCTAAATCGTGGCCATCATTAATCACACACAGAAAACGATGCATCTGCAAACCCGGCAGTTTGTTGATATCTTCGTTGTTCTACGATCATAACGAAATGCATCTGGTAAAACGTAACACGTCTTTATAGATTAATATCTGGTGATCATCTCGAATATTTGAGGAACATCTCCATCCAAGGTTTTTAAATTAACACAACGTCTAAAACTTATCGCACTGATTTTTTGCATCGGCATTAGGTACCTAACATACCCAACAACAGTAAATAGTTTTGTACCAAAATAAAGGCAATTATCCGGCGCTGAATTTAACGCATAAGCGGTTTTACCATCTTATTTAGGGCGTTAGCTCACAGCAACTTTTTATAGCGATGCAGTTGCTATAAAGCTGTGGTGGCGCTGGCCGTATACCATAGCCTACGCAGACATGATTCTGCATCGCTATAGACGTAATTCTGCATCGCTACTATCGCAATGCAGCATCGATACAAACGCTCGCCCGCGGTCCCATTTCGCTAGTCTGCCCTGCTAAGCCGAAAAGCGGTATCTCAATCAGAGTAAGTTTTGAGTAATCGACTTTATGACAATATACAAAAGGTCGATTACCTCAAACATTCTCTGATTGAGATACCGCTTTTCGGCTTAGCAGGGCAGTATTCCTTCCTCGGATGTCGGCCGATACCGATGCGTATTTGCATCGGTACAGTCGCGCGTTTGTATCGATACAGGAGCGATGCTGAATCAATGCAGTCGCGCGTTGCAAATGCGACAAGTGGCAGTCGTAAAGCAGTCGCGCGTTTCGAGATCGATACAAAAGTCGCCGTGGGCGAGCGCCCTCATTCTGCAAGCGCTGAAATAATTACAACGCGCACACGTGCTTTCTCCAAACATGATTAGTTACGCAACAGAATATTGCACCTAGCATTCATTTCCTTTCGAAATCACACTACCGCCAAAAAATGCATAATTATCAAACGTTAATAAAAATTGTGTTGTGATATCCCATTTGCAAAAAAAAATATACACAAAAGTATCGTTTTGTATCAATGACACGAGCAATCTCCAGATAGGGAAACGTGAAGTAGGTGCGTCTATTGATACCGCTGCTATCACGACCGTATCTAAAGAATGACGCACGTGTTTGCACTTGTGTGTACCTGTTACAGGTCAGTCTTAAAAGTAGAGATAGAAGTGCATATACCAATCTATTTATACCTATCAGATGAAAGATTAGACCAGGATAAATAAACCCAACGGGCATTCACTCGTTCTTTATTCGGCACATGTGTTATTTCCCCCGCTTTTCGAGCAGGCAGGTGTATACTTATAAATTAAAAAGCGGACGTACGTACGTACGTCTGTCTGTAGTACATAAAGAGGTCAGTGCTCCTGATCTATCTAACTACTCCCCAACAAAGCCGAACAGGCGATACGTCCCGATGTTGACATGACACCACAAATTAAAGTTGATTCGTATGGCGTAGACACAAAGCAATTGAATTGAATATAAGAAGAACTCTCGAAAGTATAAAGAGGCAACATCTACGTCATATAGTTAGTTTATTTATAAATGAATGATCATAGAGAATGGTACCGGAAATTAAATGTTATGTTCCGGTTGGGGTTCCAAGCTGTGCTGTTGACGCTCAGTTTGTTTCAACCGTGAATATTAAACAACCAGTCATTCTTAGTTAATATGAATTTTATGCATGAAAGATGTACGAAACGGAATTATCAAACGTCTCATAAAAGATCTTAGTGTCAACGGTGAGTTGTGTGACCGTAATTTGGCTGATTAACGTTGAACAAGAAGGGCAGCGGTACAGCCGCCGACCGTGCGTTGACTCCGCGGTACTATCTGGCATCCGCCAGCAGCCCACGCGGCTCTCGTGCCAATTTGTGCATCGGAACAACCTACGACCTCAGCCCACGTCCAATAGAGAAAGCGTTCAAAAGGCTCCGTCTCACTTGACTAATATAACCCTGATGAAGAAAACGGGTTGCGGTTCTTTCCTGCCTGGGCGCGTGGGGCCGCAACAGGCTTTGCAATAAACGGTTCCATGGCGATTCTATTTTGTTACAGCCATTTCGTATGGCCAGACCACGTGACTTTTCTTCAGTTTATAGTTTTCATGGCTTTAAACTTTACAAACTGAATAAAAGTCACGTGTTCTCGCCATACGAACCTTAACCTTTTATTGCAAAGCCTGTTGCGGCCCCATGCGCGCATTTTGACCTTAACCGATCTTGATAATATTTAGGAGACACGTTAAGGGTTGAGTTCTAATTATCATATAGGAAAATTTTGGTTTCCGGCAGTAAAACAAGTTCACTTTTGTCCCTTTACTATTTTTATCGCTAATAGAATGTAATCTATCTAGACTCTAAGCCACTGCGCTCTATTCAGCCAATTAGTTGTACGCTATGTCGAACTAAATAGTGATCTCAGCCATTGATGTATCCTGCCAAGTTTCACAAGTCTAAATTGAGATACTAACCACATCTTATTACCTACTAGATACGTATGTAAATTGAATGCATGTGAAACGGTTTCACATTGTGCACCACTGCAGCACAGTACAGAAATATTCACACGGATATTATGACAAAGTATTTAATTAGGACTCCTGTTTACAGATCAAACCTTAAAGGTTGGGAGCTGGTGTAAGTGTACACTTTTGTTTTTTACTATTGTTCGTAGGTACTTAACGGGAACGAGAGGAGTTGGTAGTATATCGAAGTAGCTATCTCTCAAAATTACACAAACGCACGCCTGAAAATCATACAAACGATACAGGACGGCATGACAGTAACAAATTGGTAATTGTCGAACACATCGCTGCATAAAATCAACAAATTGGTATTGTAATTGCAATTCAATGTAGCGTTAGGTTATGCAACTCGGCAGATGGCCGTCGGGTATCGTAACATACAATTTATGCTCTCTTACCGCATAAACTGAAATAAATGGAGCGTCTAGCAAATTACACATTATAGAATATCGTATGGAAGATCAGCTGTTAAAACTGCTATTACGATGCTCAGAGGTGTTTTATTTTCCAATGCAGATTAACGGTATTTTTAAATCGTTTAAAAAAACACTGTTCAAAGCACAAACGTAACTACCATGTTAGATTGCTACTTAAGAAACCCATACAAATGGGATCGTAAAATCTTTCTAGTCCAGTTAAGTTGTATGAAAGCGATTGCATTGGTGATATGAAAAACTACTTATGAATTCTTTTCATAACATTTACGTAACAACGCCTACGCGTTAACTGAGTTGAGTATTTTCCAGTACTCTTTTTTCTGGTCGATAATAGTGAGTAATCAGCACAGTACAAGATGAAGAGGCATATGATATATGATGCATAATAAATAAATGATTTAAAGTAGGTTCTGTCTAAAGTATAGATAGGTACATCGGCCCAAATATAGGCACCATGTCTTGAGCGCTTGAGACATTTGTTCGAATGTGATAGAAAATACCATTACTAACATAAGTTAATAAACGATTAACGCATTAGTTTTTCCAAGTCCATAATTAATCTTCTCTTAAGGGATAAATAGTGCGTCGCGATAATAAGGAACAGTATTTTTATTTTGAACCGAAGCGAGTGGGCCTGGTTTTAATTTTCTATCGATAAGATAAATTAAAACCGATTATGAATTGGATGGAAAATTTTAATCGCGTTAAATTGCACAGTTCCCGAAGGAACAGCCATAAATGTTGTTACTTGTTCAGTTCTGTTGTCCACAAATATATAACTGTTCACGACACAGTTAGATCAAACTTGTGCTTATTTTGTGTCAGGATATAAATGTTTCGCTCGCGTCAGTCATTCGGTTGTCGGCACGTATCCGGGTGCAACATCTGTGAGCGCGGAAGCAGAATGCAGGCGCGCGATGGTAGGTACCTATTAGTTCCATGAAAAATGGTTCCTAACGTCCTAAACGTACCTCATATCATACGTAAATTAGAATCTGACAAGTGCCAGTGACCTTGAGTGAGTGAATGAAATTCGTTTCGAACGAACTAACTTTCTGGAATATCACTCAAAAAGAGAATGGTTTTGAAGTTATTTAGGAAAATAGGCGAAAATTTACCATTTCCCCCATTATCTCCGTAACTATTGGGCTTAAATTTTGAAAAAAAAAAATACAGGAAATATTTCTTTACCTATAGATTACAGGAAAACCTATAAGAAGTCTAAGGTATTTAAAGTAACATAGGAAATTTCACATAATCATGGAACCCTCTCCACGCGAGCTTAAGTCGCACTTTTCCGTTTTTTTTGTGTTGGTATGGATATTGGTTTGACGTATTGTACGTTATTTTGGCTGTTCAAACTTTATATATTTAACGTACATAAAGTACGCTTTAATACTTTTTTGCGACATCGATTTATCAATGGTTTAATTTAAGTGAAGTGTACCGTATTTCTTTGATTTTTTCTCACTCAATCAAATATTTATATATTTTATAAAAAAGGTGGCAACCCTGCAAGCTGCGGTGACGAACAATTACATTTATGTCACGATGATGACAAATAGCATACTGCGAAAACAATCAATCGTTGCATATGCTATATATATTTATAAAATTATAGTCAAAACACGTAATAGTGCATTGTTTATAAAAGGCAAGGCGGTAGGAACCAATGAAAAAATAAGAAATATTTATATTCTTCAAAGGCACGATGTGTAAATAACTTCTTTAGCGCATGATGATCTTACAGACACTTGCGAAAGTTTCAAAATCTATATACATACATACATATAAAAATCTCGTGTCACAGTCAGTGTTTGTGGTCGCAATTCTCTGAAACGGCTCGACCTATTTTTATGAATGTTTTATGTATAGGTATTTGGTAGGTATGAGAATAGGTCGTAAAGTATAACTTCAAAAAAAGCGTAGGAAGACGGTCTTAATCTTAATTCGACGCGTACATTTTTTTTTATATGTGTGTTCACCGATTACTCGGAAATGGCTGGACCGATGATTCTTTTTTTAATCGATAGGGTATACCTCAAAATTGGTCCCGTTGTGACTAAAGTCGAGGACTCAATGTAACTCCCAAAATATTATAGGCTTGCATACTTATAGTAAATTTTGGTATCATCTGTAATAAATTAATTTAATTTAATAATTGATTGTGTACTAATCTTGTAATGTGTAATTTATGTAATTAATTGTTAATGGGTTTATACCTAAATAAATAAATATTTTATTTATTTATTTAATAACTCAAGCAGTTGCGTTCCAAAAGCATCACTATTTGGTGAAGTGGAACTGATGACGAAGCCCACAAATGACCACCGGAACTCCTCAATGTTAAGTATTTCACGGGTGACGATTAGATAGATTTCTTTATTAAGTTTGGCAAGCAAAGTACCTACCTATGCTAAAGTGGAACCGATAGTGAAGAAACAGGAGAACTCCTCAAGGGTTAACGTCCTTTCAATTTGGATAGCAACATTTTGTAAAGGGTGATGAATGAGCAATTGGCATAAGGCATCTTTACTTCATGTAGTGTCGTCAAATCATAATATGATAAATCACTTAAAAGTGTGGAACAACAAGTAATTAAAAAAACCCGACTTCAAAAAACCCTTTAAAAAGTAACAAATAATGATTAATTTTCGTTAATCAATTACCTAGAAACTAAAGATATTGTTCATTAAATATTGAATTTATTCTATAAAATATACTTACAGAAGTCGGTGGCAGTAAATTAGGTATAACATATCCCTCATACATTTATTTAAATATATCTTTCGTTTCTAGGTAGGTACCTAATTGACTAACGAAGATCAATCATTTTATCTTACTTTTCAAACGGTTTTTGAAGTCGGTTTTGTTTTATTAGTTACTAGTGGACCCGCCACAGCTTCGTCCGCGGTATTTTCTATGCAAACTTTATCACCCCTTTTCACCCCTTCAGCGATGGAATTTCAAAATAAATCCCTCCTTAGTGCACCTCTAGGGTACTCGAGGAATGTCTCCTCCAAATTTCAAATCTCTAGGACCGCCCGTTTAAGCTGTGCGTTGTCTATAAGTGAGTCACGGTACTCTTTTATATGTATTGATTATATTATATGCGATGAAAATAACTAATTAAGGACGTAGGCACCCGTATTACTATCCTTATTAATTTCCGTCGTTCTACCTAAAACATTCGGCTTTTTAGTGAGCGTATCAGAATGACACATCACGTAGTAGTATCCATAGGTAGGTACCTAAATATGGCGTAGTTTTACCTGTAATAAAACATACAATACGTCATCGTTCGCCGCAGTGATTGCGATCGCCGTTCGGAATGAGTAACCATCTTTTGTCGCGGTCATAAAAACCAAACACAACCAACGATGTACCTATAGCGGTAGTTAAACTTAACGTACGCCGTTTTGGACTCGCTGCGGATTACGCAAACATCCCAACAAAGAGCAGTCTAACAAATAAGACAAATGCATTATTATGCGCTTAAATCACCTGTGCTTTCCGCGTCGTACAAAATTAAATTAAAATAGGTAGGTAGGTACAGTATCACATGCATAAGCTGCTATCTAAGTCCAAGGTATTTCTGATCTGCCCCATAGCACGAACTAAAGCTTTACTGGAAAAAAAATGTGTGCTGGGGGTGTTCGTCCCTTTCACACCAGCTACTGAGAAATGTGCCAGATGCTATATGAGCGCAATAATAGATAGTGTGGGTAGGCTTTGATGCACCTACTTGAATGTTGTTAGTAAAAACATTTTCATGATTAATTTAGTTTAAGACTAGAAATAATCACGGCTTTACTCACACAATTATATTTTCAGAAATAGACGGACATGTTTCGGACCCTAATGGAGTCCTTCGTCAGGGGTTGAGTGCGGTCGCGGTCAAAGCAAACAGCGCACTCAACAATAAGTCGTGAGTAAAGACGTGATTATTTCTGGTGTTAATAATGTCTCACGAAAGTATTAATAAGTATATTCATTTAGTTTATTCTTTTTTCGTTAGAACGCTATTTAGATTTAAGATTGTAATTATATTTTAGTGTTTAGTTATCAGTGCTACACTGAAAACTAGCGCCACGGTCTTCGGCATATCGCCGAATGGTATCTTTTTTAACGTCATTTTTTTGTTAGTGACTTACAATTATTTTGTTTATTTTACGCTAAATAAATAAACAGGGTGCGAAAGGATAATTATCGTGATAATAACAGATCGATAATTATCGCTTGATAATAACAAAAAATTTCGCTCATGAAAGTACCTAAACTGTATTCGAAGTATTCGAACGTGTATTTCCGCACTTGCGTCAATTTGTTATGAAACAATATAATAAATGAATTCCTTATACTGGTGATAATTATCCGATTTATCAAGAAGCGTAAGTATCTTGATAATTTCGAACCCTGTAAATAAATACTGCCTACAGACTGCTTTTCAGCATGTCTACATCAAAAAAACATACACCCATAAATTAAAATACTAGTAAAGAAAATGTACTTATTTTAACTGTGTAGATAAAATTTAAGTTAAATCATCTGAATAATGTTTTTTTGATATTGAGTCATATACCATAATATAAACATTACAGTCTTACAGTCAAGGCATACCTAGTAGGCTTTTGATAATTTCAATTCCAAAGAGATTTCATGGAGCACTGTTAATGTTGTTTTGAAGTATGCAGATGAACATTTTCAAGTCTGACAATGACAAAACAATTGAATAATATCAATAAGTTTTTATAAATTGACTAGCTTCCGCCCGCGACTTCGTCCGCGTGGAATTCGGTTGTAATTATACTCTCCACAACTTTTGAGTTATTTGGGACAAAAATGACCCTATTTTCTATTCCAGAAGCTAAGGTCTAACTATATACGACGTTTCATGAAAATATGTTCAGCCATATGGAGCTAAGTTGTAACAAACATACACAAACACACACACAATAATTTATTTTAGAAACGGTTACCTTGTTTGTTTTGAACTGCATATATACCAAGTTTCAAGTCGATAAACAAATGGAATCGGTTTTTCCAATACAAAGTTTAACGCCCCAAGGCCCCCTCTTTAGGGGTAGTTTCATATTGTCTTATACCGCATACCTATTTTTCTATTTTGAAGATTATTTATACCAAGTTTTAAGTTAATAAACTCATCCAAACAGTTTTTCGCATACTAACTTCCACCCCCTCTTTTACCCCCTTCCACTTTTATTTCCAAAAGTTTCTATAGCCTATGTCCTGCCTTAAGTGTTCCTGGATATATTATCGAAAACCGCATTAAAAACCATCCAGTAGTTTTAAAGTTTATCGCGAACATACAATCAGACAAACAGACATGAAATTCAAAAACCATTGGGATTTCTTCTGCTGCTCATTCTGAAGCCCCCCATATCATTTTTTCATTATTATCTTCAATGTAGGTACAGACTTTTTCCACTTTACGATTTTATTATATGTATAGATTACAAAATAAATAGAAGCAATTGTTTTAAAAGTTGGGCAGCTAGCAGTTATGTTATGTCACAACATTAATATTTAAATAATGGTACTAAACAGAACACTTGTACAAATACATACTTCGAACAACAGGCAAGCAAGCCCTTGAAAGCCTTTCAAGGTTAATGACCCAAAGAAAGTTCATTGCTTATGAATAATAAAGGGATTTATTCTATGCAGGTATTTTTCTTGCCTGCTAGTTATTTAGTTTTTGAAAACTCTTGTAGATTTCTATTGGATTATTTTTCATGGAATATTGGAAATGGAATGGAATAACTGTTTAAAATGATATTTATATGATGCCTAAGCCTAAAGTACAGTTTTTAGAAATTCTGTCTATCTATCTGGACGTTTGTTCCGAATAGGCTCCAAAATGGCTGAATGGATTTAAATGAAACTTAGAGGTTTTCGACATATTACATACTGCTGTTCATATGAATAATCATCCCAATCCAATGCAAACAAAGCAGGCCTGTAGCTAGAGTTGAATTTAACCTCGTAAGTCCTATCATTTTAAATGCTCAGTAGTGATTCCATCCCAGTGCACTAAAATAAGAACAAAATACGGAAATAGTTTTTAACCTTAAATCAATAATAACAAAGTTGAAATTAGAACCAATTTAAGCAAAATACCAGGTCTTAATGAGGTACAGTAATTTGTACTAAACAAAGTACAAGGGGACTTACGAGGTTAAGGTATGGCTGCAACAATTTAAGGTAAGGCACTAGTGGTTACAAGGTAGTATCTATCTTAGTTAATGATATTTTTTTAGGTAGGGCATTGGTATTTTATGGTACCACAATGCCCCACCCCTCACCCCTAGCTATGGCCCTGGAACAAAGTTGCAGGCTCAGTTTTCAATATAGATGTTAATGATTTCGATAAGCCAGTGTAAGGACAGCCAAGTTATGAGCTATTGCAGTACAATTATCATGATGTAAGCATACCTACTAGTCAGTAAATACAATAGTAATCATTTTCAGACAGACAATAAACTGATAAGAAATATTTTTATTTGAAAAAGTCATTCAGTCCATTCAGTTCAATTCTTGGGAATATATGGCCTGTATGGTATCCTACTTGTGTTTGTGTGGGTTATTTAACTCATAATTGTAAAACTAAACACATTGGGCCACTACCCATTATCAATAAATTATTTTCCCCTTTACTACATTCTGAATGAAGGTAGTTTTGCTTCAAGAGATGACATGCCCACACCCTTAGCTGTGCATTGTGTTATTTTACTGAAAGCCATGAGTTTTTCTATTTTAGATAATTTCTATAAACTCTTATCACAAGTAGTGAGTAAGTTCGTAAATAAATACTCACTTCTCTGATAAATACTGGGTGGTCCAGTAAAGTACTTCGCCCGGCAGTTCACTCTCGGTGATGGAGTAACCCGCGATATTCACGGGCAACTGGTCCTCCGGGTTAACTGTAGCCGCAAAGTTCTCAAAAAACACCCGGTACGTCGTCAAGTAGTCCTCTTTATCACTCATTTTCAATTAGGTCAACAGAATAAAGTATTAACACACAATCGATCAAGTCTTGCTAACTATCACCGAAAAGAATCTGAATAATAAGTCACTATAAACACTTTTTCACTTAAAGCTAAATAACGCTATTTTTGTAAAAATCAAAACATTAGGTTCGGTCACATCACGTCACAACTCACATCAAATTTCATTTCTGTGATTTCTCTGTCTGTCCGTCGTCCGCTTCGTAAACACCCAACTACAAAGACGTTTTTAAAATGCATGTCAATGACATAGGACGGCGTACCACAACACCAGCTCGAGCACGACACACGAGACCCTTCTTCTAATCTGTGCACTAGACCCGTGGCCCATTTCACGAAGCTACAAGTTACAATTTTACAAGCAACAACTGGCGACACCGCTGACAGATCCTATATATACCTCGTCTACAGTAAAAAGAGCGCTGACGGCCATACATTTTATATGGCAGTCAGCGCTCTTTTTACTGTAGACGAAGTATATCTGCCTTGCAGTGCTGCCAGACTTTGCCTATAAAATTGTAACTTAAAGCTTCGTGAAACGGACCACAGCTTGAATACATTACAATAGAATAGGTGTTTATTATAATTATTATTATTATTATGTATTTCAATGCTATGGCAAAAACAAACCTTACCCACTAACATAAATATTAAAAATATCACTGAATAAGAATCTTAAAATTAAAAATTAAAATAATAAAACCGTCAGCTGGCTGCATCTCAGTGGAATTGGTTTGATTTGGGAAAGATCGTCAGCTGGTCACCGGAACATGAGAAAAAATCGGCCGGGAGGAAATGATTGGCCAAATTTGTCCCTGGCTCGGGTACTATGACCTATATATATGAATATGTGTGTTTCGTGGAATTATATCTAATGAATAAATGTTTTTCTTTCTTTAAAACCTCGTGTATCAAAATTTCTTTAATTTCGCTTTATTTTACAATTTTTAACATTTTTATTATATATGAATATTTATATAGTTAGATACATATATAAACAGATATGACCATCCATGACTCGGGTACAAACATTCTTCATGTCATCTATTATTTATCATCTCTTAGGAAATGATAGATGATGGTGATAATTAAGTATTTGATAAGTGTTTTTTGTATAAAACATAAGCAAATAGATACTTACTTAAGAAAAAATATTCGAGGACATAACGATGAATATGCAAATCTCTAGGCCCCCAATTCTCGTTGCATTCGAGATAATGTCGATTACGAGATTAAACGTCAGATTCATACAGTTGTGTCAAACGACTGTATGCACTGACGTTTAATCTCGATTTTGAGATTATCTCGAATGCACCGAGAATTTGGGGGCCTAGCCCCTACTTTACTGGTACTTTTAATTTACTTATTTCTACACGACTGCGGCGGAGTCCAAAGGAGGGTAATAATTTTTTTATACAATTTGATGTACTCTAAGTCCGCACATAAATCAGTTTCAACGTAATCGGTTCACTTTTTTTACCTAAAGATTTTAAATCTTACTGGAATTAGTAGGATTTATTTTATCCTTAAATAAGTCTTAGTTTAAAAACATCGATCCGAAATTGGTTTACGGTTTTTTAACAAATGTACACTGGCAATACAGTGACATAATAAAAGCGTTCAGCCCCCGTAGTACACTATTCTTAATCGTGCACATAACGCATTCGTCCCTGTCGCACCCGCATATTAGTTAAAAAGTAACAGATGCTTTAAGTGCACGACAAAAGCTATATAGTGTGCTAGGCCTTCAGTCTGTCACTTGTCAAGTTATCACTATCACGTCACTATCATGTAATCACCTCGCCACTAACTATTTTGTGTTTTCACTGATGCCGGATTGGTTGTGTTGTTGATTACACTTGTGTTATCATCATTCCTCCCCAAAAGTAACTGTAAAAACATTGTCAATAAATACTAACAAAATGCCATCAATAGCCGGCAAATACCAGCATTACAAAAATGAAGACGTGGAAGACTATTTCGTCGCAGTCGGTTAGTAATAATATTGTAAATTACTAAGTGTATCAATAATTTACCTGTTGCTAGTTGCATCCAAATACCTACAACTCTTTATCATGTTAATATGTTACGAACTTTCTGCTAATCTTTTGAATATGTATACTTTTGAGGTTTCTGCATATGGGATTTCAACCAATTTGATTTTATGTCGAAATATTAAAATTTATTATTGGTCTTAGGCATACCTACAGTTAAGTAAGTTCGTTTTTCTACAGGTGTACCATACATAGGACGGAAGATGATGTCTATGTCATCTCCTGTGATGGAAATCACGACAGACGGAAAAACTATGACCATTAAGAATGCCTCTTTAATTAGAACAGTGGAATGGACTTTCAAATTAGGGGAAGAATATGATGAAACCATGCCTAATGCAACAATTAAGGTAACTTCTACTTTTACTCATCTGCTGCGATTGAAGATAGAGGGTTAAGATTTTGTGAGTATGTATGTATGTATAAAATAATATATGGTAAAATATGTAATCAGTCCATTAGTTACTACCTATATCTTAAGCCTAAATTACTGAACCTGATTTTAACAAATGGGGTGCCTAATGAATCCTGGTGACAAAAGGGATATAAGGTCACCTAGAGTACAAATACAATATTTTGGATGTTAGAAGACATTTTGTATTCTTATACTTTTGCCACCAATATTATTGATATTAAATTAAATGAAAGGGGGCGATGGGAGGATTCCAATACTATATGACACATTGTTATTTTATATAACAACATTTTGAATAATATCACATTCAAATTCCACATCAGCATGACATAACTAAAATGTGGAGTTATTGCTTAAAGGAATGCCTGATCTTAGTAATAAGACATAAACTGTTTGATAGGTATTATTAAACTAATTTCTTTATTTTTCAGAGTGTTACTAATATAGTCAGTGACCATGAAATGGTAACCAACTCTGTTATTCCTGAAACTGGAGTAAAATGTGGACGTCATTATAACTTTACTGATGAGGAATGCATCGTTGTAAGTCTCAACACTATTAGATCAATTCTTTATTAACCTTTTGAACGCCTTGGCTGAATGCAACAAAGCGTGTCTCGGACGCCGATTGACAGCTGTAGCCGACAAAATGTTTGGAAAACGTCATGCCGTGGCGTCAGGGGCACGGAATTTAAAAGCGTTCAAAAGGTTAACTTTGTATTTTAGTTAACCCTGAACCTGAATTCTCGATGCATTCGAGATAATTTCAAATCTCGTGTCAAGGAGCTGTATGCACTGACGTTTAATTTCATATTTGACATTATCTCATGCACCGAGAACTGGGATCCTGGACCATAAGCATCATGAATTGTGCACACACAATTCACATGAGATGAAAATTAACGTGATCCATTTCCGATAAATATATTCGTCAGTCTCATTTTCACCTAGTGTAAGTAATTATGAATGCTTATTGACAAGACCTCAATATTTATTTATATTTTCTCGTTGAATTAGGGTCTGGTCATTTTGGCGTCTCTCTGTACTATTCCTGGACATAAAATAAGGGTTATTCTAGTTCTGGTTGTTGAGTATAACATTATTTATTTGTTAAATACTTCAATACTTGAAGTATTTATTTGTGTTACTTGCCTTTGTCCGCGACCTCTTGTCTGTGTGGAATTCGTTTATCGGGTTTCCACAGGAACTGTGCATTTTCTAATAAAAAAAGTATGAAATGCCTTTCCCCCGCTCGCTAAGTAGATTCCATTATTTTTATTCCCCAAGTTTACAGTAGAAAGAAGAAGAAAGAAAGTACAAAAACAAAGTGAAATTTCATTACCATGGGAATTAAAAGGAATTGCTTATATGAACCATCCTGAACTGGAACATATCCTCACTATAACAGTATAATGGAATATCTGGGAATGTTCCAGAGGATTCTGGACTTCTGTTGCATCCTAGAATGTTCCCGAATAGGAAGTCCCTTTGATGATCTCAAGCCACCGGGAACATTCTTGTACATCCCGGAATCGTGAGTCTGGGCTACACCATAGCATTCCTGAACATCCAGCAAATCCAGAAGAGTCCCCTCCTCCAGAAAATTCCGGAAGATTTTACAACATTCCCGAATACAAGACATTTCCAGAATGGACTGTTTGATATACTCCGGAACATTCTGGAGCCCCCAGAAACTTCCGGCCAGTCTTAGCCACTTCGGCACTAAATTCACAGCTGTTCTCACTGACCTCCCAAAAGAAGTCCATTGGTGCGGTCTTTTGGCACCGATATCTCCGAACCGGGATGGAGAGCAACCATGCCTCATAACCATAAAGGAGCTACAGGGGTGTGTTGCGGAGTTATAGTGGCAGTTATAGCCAAACCACTTTACACTATATATATATATATATGTATATTGATTATTATCCTTAAATCAAAAACGCCTTGAGATTAGGAAGTTATATCGAATTACGTGCGCCCGATCGTACTCCGGTTTAAGCTGATAATTATCGTTATCTGTAAAAATAAGTAGTTGATAACAGACTAAATACATCAGATTCATGTTATCATTTTGTGATTTTGTTACAGACTCTTACACATGAACAGGTAACTAAGCCTGGAAAGAGATTTTTCAAAAGAATTAACTAAGCAACAAACTAAGATGCACCATGAACCACTATGAAATAACCACCAACCACCAAAACCATTCGGAAGAAACATACAGAAAAAAAGGAATTTTGTAATCTACAACGCACGCTGTCTTATGAAACCAGTCTGTGGTTCCTCGGAAAACCAGCTTATTTTCTTAAGGAAAAAAGTTTAATACAATGTCATGCGAAATAAAGAATTTCTATTTCTATAAGATGTAAAAAAAAATTAAAGATTTGAACGAGAATGATATGGACTACGGATTGATCAATTTGTTAATTAAAATTCGCAAAACTTATAGTTGTGTGTTGCAGATAAAACCAGGGGTTGAAATATTTTTATAAGTACATTTTTAAACGTGTTAATGTTAGGATTAATTGTTTTTATTTTTTTACTGTTTTTTATATTCTTGTTTTTTGGGTTAATAAATATGCATTGTTCTAAGCGACATCGAAGTTTATTTTTTCGTTCAAACCAATACCTACAGTTGTATTATTCATAGATTTTTTTGACATCGCATTGTCTTTTTCCACCATTTAATGAAGTCCAGTCCAGTACTACGTCATAGTGCAATTAGTGGCATTAATTAATTGGTCGTTTTGAATTACCAAGTCACAATAAAGTTAACTAGCTGACCCGTGCGAATTTTCGCACAGTATCGTGATCAAACACCGGATAATAATAATATAATAAAGTGAGAATAAGTAAATGCAAGTATTATTAGTACCCTATTTGTCTATTTTTCGTCAATAGCAGATAATTTTGACAAAGATAATAATTAACGGAGTACTTGCGGGTGTGCCATCTATTGACATTTGGTCTGCAAATATTAGCCAAGACACATTTTAGTTAAATAGACTGTCAATAGATGGCGCTTGGACGTACGCGGCTGTGGGCCACGCGCATTATAATACCTATATAGTGACGGATAATTTTGACAAAGATAATGATCCTAACATGAATGACACAAATATAGTAGCGCCATCTGTTGACATTAGTTTGTATATTCAAATAGCCATCATACATGTTAGTTAAACTGACTTTCAATAGATGGCGCTTGCAAATCGCGTGTTTTTTTATTTATTTAACGAAATCGTTAATTTTAATATATTTGTGTATTTTTGTGACAAAACGACGAACATAAGCTTTAAAATGATGTTTAAATCATTAATTTTGGTAAAGAATTAACGGAGATATGGAGCGTCTTCAAAAAAATACCTTTTAGAAATAATATATATATGATGATGATATTTTATATAATTAAAAATGTAATTATAATGATATAGACCAGATCTGAAATAAATAAAAAATGTAATTTTTATTAATTATTATAAAACTCATTTTATTAAAATTCATTCATTAATTTAAATGCATTTGCGCAAGTCATATATTCTTTATTGAATAAAGGTTCACTTCAGAATTATTTTATTATCTTTTTACTTTATCAATAACTAGCTTTTTTCCCGCGACTTCGTCCACGCGGAATTCGGTTTTCACTGTTCCCTCGGGAAACGTATAAATTTCCGGAATAAAAAGTAGTCAATGTCACTTGGGATGGCGTAGTTTTCTATTAAAGAAAGAATTTTTAGAATCGGTTCAGTAGTTCCAGAGATTACCCCCTACATACAAACAAACAAATTTTACCTCTTTGTATAATGATATATATAGTGTAGATAAAAAGTTGCGGCAAAGAATACCATTCATTATCTGACTCTGGCGGGCGACACCGGGCTCTTATATATATTCAGAGAGCTAGGCTCTAGGATATTCGAGAAAGTTTGAGAATAACAATAGGTTCTGCAGCTGTAGCATACTTTCGAAATGCAACCCAAATAATCGTTCTGAATGAAGTTCAAATACTCGACAACAGATGGCGCCACTACACTTAATTTCGAAGTTCAAATACTCGACAACAGAACAAATGTAACTTAAGACTATTGAAATTAGAATTTTAAATTTCGCGCCATTACTACACATGCTGCAATTGCTCGCAGCGCCTTTCGAAATGCAACCCAAATAATCGTTGTTGTTCTGAATACAGTTCAAATACTCGACCACAGATGGCGCCACTACACTTAATTTCCAAGTTCAACTGCTCGACAACAGATGGCGCCACTACACTTAATTTCCAAGTTGAAGGGTTGGAAAAGCCCTTATATCTTTAAAAACACGCCCTTTAGGTTAAAACGGGAACTTTCTTGTTCGAGGGGGGATAAAGGGCTATCACACTATATAAGTCCCTTTATCGTGCCGGGACTCCTTTTTAAGTTTTATCGGCACGCACATTTTATTAACTTTGTTTTATTATATATAATGATTTATGGGAATTCCAATGATACTGGCGACCTAGTACACAGATAAAAAATATAGCATATTATTTTGAAACTAGTCAATCCGTCAATGAAGTAAAATACAGGTTAACCAACATTCTACAAATGTTCCCACAGTGAGTCGATCCGCTAAACTATACAGATAAGATAATATTATTTGAAGAGAGGAATATTACCATACCAAGGAGTATTTTTTTGTCTTGGGTGTATTGGCATGTCATGTCTCATCTCATTTCATTGTTTTGAATGGAAATACTTCTCAGTCATCTCACTTCAAAGCGAGCAAATCGAAACTGACATCAAAGTATCAAAGAGAATATAATAACCGACATCGCGAACGTAGCGCGGCTCTCTAAATTATTTAACTCCTTCGTAGTTTTGTCATAATTGCGTGTAAAAAAGTGTCACAAGCATAACTCTTGCATTATTTATTACTTCTGCCGTCTTTGAAGAGAATCGGAAAATGACAGAAATAGTCGCCCAGGATCAGGTTGGTAAAACGTACCTAATTAAATTAATTAAATTGAGTATCGTATTAAAATATATATGTAAAGAAACTGCTCGCCAATTCTTTTAAACTTTAATATCTTTAAAATTTATATTATGGGAAGATGTAAGTATGTGAAGTTTTAAGATGATTTTCTTTGTGGTAAGCAGTTGTTCCATTTTAAATTCCATACGTTATTTTTTAGGAGCAGCAAGTGAAGAAAGTAAAACGATTGTTAGAAGGATGGCGTATGGCTCTCTTGCCGATGAGATCAATAATTCTGTGGGAACAACACTGGTACCCAGCTGCTATGGTTGGTGTGCTTACCTTCCTTTATTTGTTCATTTGGCTCATGGATTCGAACTTCCTGACCACTTTAGCTATGGTTGGAATAATTCTCAACTTCGTTGATTTTATTGTTCCTATAATATGCACATCTCTATATGGACCAAGCTTCTGGACTGGGCAGAAGGAGAAAATGTTTGAAGATATCTGTAGAAGCATTGTTATGAACTATAACAAGATGCTACACCATGTCAACAGTTTTTGCTCCTTGAGGGAAACAAGCCCATGCATGGTAAGTACCCTCATAAAAAAAAGTTGCAGTGTTTATGATTTGATGTTTTAAAAAGCAATGTTAGTCCTTTGCTGCCATTAAAGCAAGTATTTAAATATCAGTGTGCATTAGCAAAGTAACTATATAAATATTTTATGTTTATTTCTTTTCTATGTTCCAGTACTATGTCATATCCATCAGTTTGCTGTGTACTGTGGCATGGGTAGCTGCTTCTGTCAACAACATCTTCCTGCTCTACATCCTGTCTACAGTGGTGCTGCTGTGGCCAGGAATCCAGCACCGCGGAATCTTCAACACTGTTCTATCCATGGTCAATATGGGGCCTAAAACCAAGTTCCCGAAAGCCGAGTAGAATGCACTAATAGAAATTTAGCTTTTATCACAATGTGATGTATCTGGTCATTACAATTTTAAGTTTAAGCTTAGCTTATTCAATTAGAGCTTTAAATTTTTGTATGATTACTGTGTGATAATTTGGTTTAACTGTTAAGGCAAAGTTCAAAAGTAAGGAATTAAGGTTATCACACACATATCAGCTCAGCACTGGATCGGCACCGCCTCGCCTTATCGACTCACCGTCAACCAGGCGTCACTAAACGCAGGCATGTAAGATGTAACTGAAGCAGCTCAGCACCTCCAACGAGTTGGCATGGCTACAGCTGGGCGACACCGCGCTTAAGGCTGGTTGATGGCTAAGTGTCACCTGGAGGACGAGACGACTTAACGTCGACGATCGTCAACGTGAGCGTAGGCACATAAGCGAAGCGGTGCCCACGTGCTTCCGCGCAGTAATCAAAAGTGGTTAGCGTGCCGTTCTTGCGCCGACAGAGACTTAAGCGCAGTGACTTCGAGTTGCCGACAAACCGCATGTAGTTTACTAGCTTGTCCCAAGGTGAGGAGATGCCTTTATGATGCATTATGGAGCTTCATACAAAGAATACTGGGGAAAGGTACAAGTTGAGGCAATGTTGATCAGGTGCCAAGATGATATGTGTGCTAACCTTTAATTTTACATATTTTATTGTTGGTGGTATCAGGAAGTATTAAATAATATTGTTTTAATGTATAGAAGTTTATATATTTCTCATAAAAGGCTTAATATTCTATTAGTTTTACTAAGTTTGTTTGAAGTACAGTATAATACATATAAATGGTACATTCAGCTAAAACAAGTATAGAAAATCCATGGGGACAAATGAAATTCCAATACAATTCTCTTGTATCAATTCAAGATACTGTTCCCTACCAGAAAATGTGTATAACTATTTAAAAACAAAAACTATGTGTTTGTACATTAAATTACACATTGTTTTATGCTTATCGAGCCTATGTTGTTTATAAAAAGCTATGTTATATATATTACATTATGATCATTTGGTTTAACTTCCTATCGATATTATGAGTTAGTTATAGGACCACTTTTCCAAATTGGACGATATTCTTAGGATAGTTTGGAGGTAACACGAATCTTGTTATCTATATATTATAGTAAATATATATATATATTTATCTTCTATAACGCTAAGAGCATACTACGATTTTTTTCGCGGCAACAGTCTGATTAATCGTAAGAATGAAGGTGTATAGAGCTAGAGATCAGACTGTCGCCGCGACAAAAAATACGCGCTTAGCCTAAAGCTATGTACAAATTAGAGTCCGATAGGGTTCGGAGAGCGCTTGTTTTTTTTTCACACAGACCGCAGGTCACGGAGCCGGTCGGCTGCCTGCACATCTTATTACAAAAAATATGAAGCTTAAATATATTTTTTATTTCAATGTTCCGAAACTCTATTTTAAATACGATTAAAGTTTGTTCTGCCCTCCGAACCGGTCTAATTGAACTGCCGCTCAATTACGCAACACCAAGTGGTATCGCTTTCGCGAAAAGTAAACCAATTGTGCCCTTATTTACACAGAGTTAAGAATAAATTTGTTTGCATTTCGAGCCAAACCGATACCAATTGTGCTGCGTAATTGAGCTGCTGATCCTTAGAGGCAGCCTCGGGTCGAGGCATACACGGGTCGCCCGTTTGCTCGACGTGCGTTATGAACATGCCAAGTTATCTGTCTCCTCTACTCCTGTCTGTGCGCGCGCCACGTACGTATTTGAGCGGCGCGCAATGGGCGAGCAAGTTCCCTCACCGCACAGACCCATACGCGACAGAACAGCCTCGCCGTGCGCTATGAGGCTGCCTTGGACTGTGGAGCTCTAATTCGTACGCACCTTGCATGCAGTTTTTGATTGAGGTGTTAATTTAAACTTCAACAAATGAACCTTATAGTTAGGGAGCTGGGTGCGATTTTGGTATGATTTGTTCGTCTTTTATATTGATAGGGATGAAAGTTTGTCAGTACAAATCGAATTGGTCCTGTAAATGAAAGTCGTATGTCCCTGCATTTTTGAATTAAAACTTTCAAAAATCGTACATAAAGACGTCTGCCAACTATTTTTTTCTATTCTGGTATTCCTAATGAATCGAATGGACGCAACGAGAACAACGAACAAATGATTTAGTATAACTTTTTTCAGTTACATTTTTGCAACTACATCCCGTTATAAAACAGAGCCCTGCACGTCTACCTCTTCGATGTTCATCGTTTTGAGGATGATTCTGACCATCACTCCAAGAGGCAGACACGAACGACTTAACACACTGTTTTTTTAAATTTTTGAAACGCTGTCAATTGAAAACGCAGCGCTACCTTGGTGGCAGACATTTTTTCTGTGGTTCTTTACATTGTCATTAATCGAACAATTCAGCGCCTCTATTCGGGAACGCTAAGTGATTCTGTAGCGACTCGTAAGCCAGATTTCTCATCTCACTCTTCCGCACGACGCGTAATGCGTAAGAGCGAGA
Organism: Tortricodes alternella; assembly: GCA_947859335.1. Classification (NCBI taxonomy): domain Eukaryota; kingdom Metazoa; phylum Arthropoda; class Insecta; order Lepidoptera; family Tortricidae; genus Tortricodes; species Tortricodes alternella. The sequence continues at coordinate 4,872,106 of OX401976.1, forward strand.
CGAGAAATCTGGCTTACGAGTCGCTACAGAATCACTTAGCGTTCCCGAATAGAGGCGCTGGTCTGCCAAGCGAACAAATCATATAGAAATTTTGGCACCCAGCTCCCTAGCTATTACTCGTTTGAGCGTCTATTATTGGGGCACACGGATTCACGTCCAAGATAAGAAAACGGCTAAATATCTTTTCTGGCTAGCTAAACCCCTTTTTACTATCAATATCACAATTTATCTTAACTATAATATAATTAAACATGTTTAATGGAAAAGCTTGAGACTGCAGATTGTGCTTGTCCTAGTTAAGATTAAATCATTCGCGTTTAATCGTCACTAATGGTGAAGCCAGGCTTGATAGCAGCATCTTTCGCTTTGGTGACCGAGGGCGCCGCGGAGTCGCTCGGCGAGGCGGTTGGCAAATTGTTGTTCGATTTGCTGTCTCTAGAGGTCCCGGGTCTCAGCAAATCTTCGGCAACCAGAGTGGTCGTGAACCTACTGCCCGCCACCGATCCCTGCGAGGCGAGGCTCTTCTGTGCGCTGCTGTCACTGTACCTCCTGCTCTCGTTATTAAGCATCTCGTTTTTCTTGTTTTTATTATTACTAGATTCTTTTAAAAGGTCATTCACCGACTCCAAGTTGCTTAGGTAGTGAGAAGCGTCCACTTTTGTGTATTTATTGTTTTTTTCGCTGTCGATGTTCAGGTTGATGCTATTTATGTTCTCCTTTGACTTTTCCAAGTCCGGTCTGGGCGAGTCGACGGGCGTGTGGCTGGTGGACGCCCGGCAGTTGTCAATTTTGTTGGTCGTTTGCGAAGTCAGATCGTTCCTGATGAACCTTAACGGTGAGCCGCAGTAGGGGTCCGTCGACAAGGTTTCTTCGTCGTCTTCACCCTCGGCACTCTGTAAGAGACATCATACATATGAAAATCGTTGGATCACACAGGTTCTCGGTCCAAAACTGACAGAGCCCGAACTTTATCCCAATAGCAGACACCAGGACTTGTCATGATTCTGAAGTAGGAATTAATTTGTTATTGCCATCTCGCTCCCACTTAAGAGTCATCCATAAAGTACGTCACACTAATCGTAATTTCGTTTGCGAGACCCCCCCTCCCTAGTTTGACGTCACATATTTTGCAATTTTATATCTAGAAATTATTAAATGAAAAACAGTAGTTCCGAACTTAGTTTTATTTCCAGTTTTAAACCTTATGACGTATCGATGTATTAGATTTTGAAATGTGACGTCACGAAACTTAGGACCCCCCCCCCCCTTGTCACAATGTCACACTTCGTCGACCCCCCCCCCCCTAACGTGTGACGTACTTTATGGATGACCCCTTACGTCTCACGCTGAAGTGTAATCTTGACACTTGGGCTGTATTTGTCAAACGTTCTCGTTGCATTCGATAAAATATTGGACAATATGGCAGGATCCCTTATGTAACGCAATTTGGCAAATACAGCAAATTGAATTGCTATGCTCCCGTATTCTGGCATCTACAAAGTCGTGGTTATTTATAGGGTTGTAGGCCCTGTATTGTTTCGAGTACCTTTGTGGTGGACCCCTCGCCCAACTCAAGAGTAAATTTTGGACAGATGGCCAAACCAAGCCCCTTTAACACAACGCTTAAACGCAACGTTACAAAATCGAAACCCGGTCTTATCTCTCTCTTTCGTCTGCACTAGTGTGAGAGAGACGCATATAGAGATAAGACGGTGATAACACCTCGATCTTCGTGTCGACCTTGCTAGAGCCGCAGGAGACCCAGCTTTAATAGGGAACTTGCATGTTTTTTTTTCATCTTTTATTACAAGTACTGAGTAATAGAAACCAAACTGTGTATGCAAAACATTATTGTGTTGTTAATTTTTTGGGATACGAAGCTTTGAAAATTCATACCCTGTTCATACCACTCGCAAAGACGCTCCATAAAAAATGGACAATGGACGTTACAGCACACGTTAAGAGTGTACAAAATATATGGCGGTTAAACGAAATTTGCAATTTGCCATTTTTAGGCCCACTGCGTACAAATATAAAATAAAATAAATTTGATGAGGATGTCAAAATCTAGTAATTCATAAGTAAAAAACAATATTCATTCTTCACTTATTTTGACCGTTAGTACAAAAGAGGACCAGACAAAATGATCTTTTTTCTTTTAAATGCATCAATTTACATTTTCTTTCATTTTGATTTTCATGCATATTCCCTATTAATCATGTCCCCGACTACCCCTTTTAAACAATACGCCTGTCGTGGTCTCACCATGAGGTCGTGGTCGGTGACGGAGCCGGCGGTCGCCTCGTTGCTGTTGAACTCCAGCTCCGACGCGATCGACACTGGCGTCACGTCGCCGCTAATAGAAGAACCTTCGAACAAAATATAATTACGACTCTGAAGGCATTTCGGGTACTTTCCCAAATCTTGATTTGAGTTGTTTCGCAATGTAGTGGTTTTGGAACCTTGCTTTAGATTTGCGTATGATAAGTGTTTTAGGAAGTACGATTTGTTGCTCTCTATATGCCATCTTCGGCCATCACAAGAGACGTATTCATACGACATATCTATTTCATTCTTATGTATGGATGCGTACCGTACAATAACCCATCGTGTAAAGCGGCCATGAGGAATAATGGTGGCTTTTTGCAACCTAACACTGTACAGGACATAACTTTTACCACAAAATTTACTTAGATGTTTATTAAGAGTCCTAAAAGTTATTAATTTACAGTATGCCTAAGGCCACCTACGCACAGGCAGGTGGCTTGCTCAGCGCCTAAGAACCTTGGCTATAAACGTGCCAGATTTCTCGGCACTGGCCGCACTGCGTGCTTGGCGCCTTCAATAGTAACCCGACTCTCTAGGCTCTAGGCGCTAAGCAAGCCACCTACCTGCCTGTGCAACTAGCCTAAGATTTCCTTAAATTTACCAGTTATGTATCATGCAATGGGTTTGTCATTAACAAAATAAATTGTGGCCCATTTTTTCCTAACAAGTTCGTATGAAGCTGGACGGCTTTTTTTCTTTTCGGATAACTTCTATATCGGAGTAGATAAGGTGCTAAAAATATGTCAACACGCTCTAGAAAGTGTTGCACCCAATTCTTATCGGCTGGAGCTATATCTGTCATTATCGTTGTTGAAAATATTGTAAGTTCTTCAATAAACCCATGTTAAATGTTCTAAAACGGAACGACACATTGCATGCAGTCTAACATTCCGCGCGCGAGCTCCGAGGAATCAGGGACTAGGGAAATAGGCATGGAGCGCCGCGCCCGACCCTCCTGTCATACCCTGCACTCTATTAGTACGAGCGCTGTCCTAAACGCATGCTCATACTTATCGATGCTGTTGCCGTACTAGTCATTTACTGCACTAAATCTTTACTTTAACGCGCGTTAAGATTTCTCGGAGCTAGCGCAAGAACAAAATGTGCCATGCTTGATTAATTTAAGTGCATGCAGAATTGAATCGTCAACATATAGATCTGTGTGCTTATAGGTAAGAGTTACCCCCTAGCCTAGGCACGTTTGTAATTTTATTTAGAAGTAGTGGCACGTAATAGCTACGTGTGATATGTGGTACTAGTGCAGCTTCTATTTGAGTGTTTAAATAGTGCTGTTTATGCTATTTAATGTAGGATTTGATGTGTAATGGAAATTGGAAATATGGTAGCCGCCTAAGGCTTCGAAGATGAGAAGCACCAAAATTTCTACCGTTTATTACGATTGCCTATGTCAATAAATACCTAAAAATAAGATGCGTTATTATTGAGTTCTTTAAATGTTTAATAACCTGTACGACTAGGGAACGGGCAGGGGGAGGGGGGCTGCTTAGAAAATGGAGTTGGTCTCTGATGTATATTTCTTTTTAATTTTTAACGTAACTTAAATATTTTGCAAACTATGGCGTGTGAAATATCAAATGAAGGGAACCCTCTCCACGCGAGTTTAACTCGCATTTGTCCGGGTTTTCTACACTGGAATGCTAGTGGTAATCATCAAATTGAATTTCGCACGTCAGGTACGAGAAAGCTAGAGGTACGAGTCGGGGTTTGAATCTGCGACCGGATCCTCTGCGCCTAATGAGGTATTCCGGTTAGGTTAGGTTTTTTTCCGTTTTGTTCCATCAGTGGTAGATCCAGTGGCATACAAAGGAATAAATCCCCGGATCAGAGGCAAATGGCGACACTATTTGAGCGAACAGATTTTACCTGCAATGTGGGCGAGCGGCACGAGCGGGTGCAGGTCGCACGGGGCGCCCTCGCCGTCCCACTGGGGGAGCTTGCTCGGCACATTTTTACTCCAATTGCTACTGGAACCCATAATATTTCATTTACCAGCCTAAGCTTCAATCAAACGACAAATCTCACTCACTTTAGCATGCGTGAACGGGAGTGAGATTTTATCGTTACGATGTCGACAGATCTTAAATGTGCTTAGCGAAGATGACAATGCACGATTGATAAACGGAGACCGTCAATGTGGCTGTACAATTATAGATATCCAGGATCCAATGATTTTAAAAAAATTGTATTTCGCCGATTTTTTTTCCGAAACCATCGGCGGCACTAACAAGATTGACACGAGGATAAGCTATTCCCTTTAGTGCGTCTCTCTCATGAAAAAAAAGATGCACTGAGAGATAAGATGGCGATAACTTATCCTCGCGTCAACAGATCGCGATTGTCTTCGATGGGTACGCCACCTTGACGCTCACTGGATCCAATTCGAAACGTGATTTTGAATAGCACCAAGTGTGACGTTTCTTAAAACAAATTAACCCTTTCGGCGCGCATGATGCACATGTGCATCATGGGATTGCAGCCTCGCGCACGCGCATGATGCACATGTGCATCATGGGATTGCAGCCCCGCGCACGCGCATGATGCACATGTGCTTCATGGGATTGCAGCCCCTTGGGCGCGCATGATGCACATGTGCTTCATGACAAAGATTGATGACAACATAGTATTTTGTCCAAATTGGAACAGTTTTTAGGTTGATTAAGATTATTGAGACTATAAATAATTGAGTGTCATATATATATCTTTTTCTTCCTTTGTATTTTCAGAGAAAAATTACTTTGAACTTTAACAATCGATATTACTCGTATTAAGTAAGAAATTTTTCTTATTTATTTGATAAACCGTTAGCGTAGTCATCATTGTACATTTTAATTTAATTTAATCATCTATATATTTAGATTTTCACTTAAAAATGTCATGATAACCACGGTGCATCATTGCGCCAGAGCGTACCGCATTTATTACCATGCAATTTTAAAATGCAACAAGTACCGTATTTGTCGTATAATATTAGACTTTATTGCGCATGAACGAAAGTACATTTTTCTTAAGTAAGCAACAGAGAATCACATTGGACGGTGTCATGCGGCGTTGACGTTAGTCATTCATTTGTAATTTTTTAAAGTAATGTATATAAACATTCAATATTTCGGCGATAAATACAATAGTAGATACAAATATTACTCAGCGAATAAATTTAGCAAATAGTCGTTTTTGTATAGTCTAGAAAGTGGCGGTACACTTGACTTGACTAAGAAATGGTTTATCACGCTACTTATCTCGTTCAGCTACCTGGCGGCGACCTGTCATGTCCCGTGACCTTGCATTCCTTAGAGACATACGCTAATTATTATTTTCTTATCTTTTCTATTGCTAAGAAAACTTTCACGAAATGCAGGCGACCAATCACGAATGTCGCCGTGCTGAGCTGGGAAGACAAAGGGTGGGTAATTCATATTAAATACGTACAGTCTTAGTTTATGCCTGTGACTGTGCGTTTGTCTCCTTGGGTCTTGTGAGTGATAATCGATTGTGATTGTGAATCTTTAACCACTGACCCGGCTATCTTTATGGACCCGAATACTGTACGTAGAACGATGGACCCGGCTTTCTCTATGTACTCGAACTCTGCTAACTCTACGATTGACCCGGCTTTCATAATGGAGTCCGATTATGCGCCTTCCACCACGGATGACCCTGCTCACCTCATGGACCCGATAGTTGCCGTTTTATCAAATGGTCAACTGCCGACCGATATCAGCGATATACCAATGCCGCTAGGTAACTACTTGGATTAATTAATTAAATTTTCCAATGTTATTGTCAAATTAATTCAATTAGACTGTTTACCCATTGTTTTTTATTTCATCCGAAATAAACATTTTGTACCTAACTGGTTATTATAAATTGCGCATGACACCATTCATTCTCTTGTTGCTCGCGGCAGCGAAATGCGTGCGGTACCGTAGCGCGCAATGATGCACAGGGTGCATCATGGCTTTTAGAACAGAAAATTATGTATGTGCGCGCGGGCACGTTGCACCGCGCTGGAAGTCGTTCGCGCAGGGGCATTGCAGCGCGCTATGAGGCGGTCGCGCGGGTGGATTGCAGCGCGCTATCACATGCTCGCGCCGAAAGGGTTAAGCGACTTTTAAATTTAGCGAACACTCTTTCGAATTGGCCCCACTATTTACTTTATCACCTTTCCTGTCCCGCTGACACATGATAAGCAAAAGTATGTGTTGCTTTCTGCAATAATAATAATAAAAGCATATTTCAGACGTGTGTCCAGTCCATAGTTTAATAATAGTTGATTCATGTGCCTCGTTGGAATAAGAGCGTGTGAAAACAATTGAAAAACTACAGCGATTGTGCAAAAGCCTTGATGATATTGGTGTTTATTTTCAAGGCATATTTCCCTTTGCAGAAGGATAAAACAGGGATAATTGTCAACGAACGATACTTTTACGTATTCCAATAATTGGGTATATTATTAAGAGGAGTGTGAACCTACGGCTTTTCATATAAAAGGCGATAACGATTTCCACTTCTTAAATCTCCCCCCTTAAGTCTGAAAAATGTAGGTCAAATATTTTATTTATAGGTTATAATTTAGTCATAGTTTATATAGATATATTCTTTTAATTATAATTAATCTTAGATTTATATTTAGACTTAATTTAGTTTATTTAGATTATTATTTGACCATAAATCTAGGTCTATACGTTTTGTGTTTTTCACTATAAAAAATAAATTCAGCTTTATTATTGTTTTACTATTCTCATACAAAACAAATTTTGGTAATTATTTGATTTTGTTGATATTTAATCAATATTCAAAAAACGTACATAGGTACCGAGATTTTATTCTGACTGACAACCCATCAAAAATTGGTCAAAATCGGTTAACATTTAAGGGGTGGAAATCGTTATCGCCTTTTGTATGAAAAGGTTGCTTTTTGCCGTTGGTTCATAGTCCTCTTAATTAGTCTTCTAAAGTCATACGCACACAAAAGATACTAAACCGACGCTGACACATCAGCGATGGACTTATTTTGAATTAAAGAATTCTTCATTCGAACGCTAATGTTTCGTTTTTCGAAATGTCACTCGAAACAAATTAGTCGCATCACAAATATCTTCAGTAGAAACAATATTAACTATGCCTAGGACTTAGATGGCCGAATACAGAAAGGCCACTCAAATTGAGCTTTAATTACAGTGACGTTTCTGTATAGGTTGACAACTAGTTGGGGGACATTTAACTACTTAATACCGAGTCAAATGCTTAAATGGCGTTTCTGAATTCGGCTATGAGAGACTCGTCGTATCGCGTTCAAATCTACACATATCTATTCCTAGGGACACATATAGGTATGATTTAAGTGTAAAGGTGTGGCATACCTTTCCGAGTTGTTCTTGTGTTCGGAATTCGCGTAGTTGGAATTGGGAGAGGACGGCCCGGCTGACGACAGGCCGCTGGGGAGCTCACCCGACGAAGACATGAGCGAAGAGGGACCGCTCCAGCCCACACCTAAATAAGCATTCATCATCATCAGCCGTAAAACATCCACTGCAGGACATAGGCCTCCCCCAAAACTGGGGGATTTGCCATAGGCGCCACGCTTGCCAGGCGGGTTGGCGACCGCAGTTGGACATGATAGTACTCGCAGGACGCTGCTGCCCGTCCTTCGGTTGGTCCCTTTGTCGCTTTTTACGACACCTACGGGAGATGGGGTGATGCTATTCTTAGCATTAACTTTTTAACCGCCGCAAAAATTTTCATCGGACGTGTCACCACCTATATACGAAGTGACCATTCAAAATATATGAGTCATATGTCTTAATTATAAGACTGCGGCGAAATGAGCTGGATATTTTGTGTGATATATCAGACAACGGCGGTTAAGGGGTTAATATTATAAAATTAAAATTAAGCAAAAAGCTAGCATTTATCCTGTCACCGCACGTCACCATAAGATGACAAGTAATGCACCACGTGTATTATTATACTAGCTGTCCCCCGCGTAGATCAAATTTTGTTCATAATTTGATTAGGTTTTTTCGCGCGGAACCCTTATTCTGTTTCTAAAATAAAAGTAGCTTAGTTACTCATTATAACATCAGCTATCTGCGAGTGAAAGTCCCTTCAAAATAGGTCCAGCCGTTTCGGAGATTAGCCGGAAAAAACAGTTTTTTTTTTGTTATAAGTACCGTATATACTTTCATATGCATTTTGTAAAGAGCTGTTATTTTAACATAACAAGCAGACATTTAAATTTTATTTATTTGTAAAAAGGATTAGAATTTAAATCAAGTTGCATTTGAACTTCACATCGCTCTTTAAAGCTCGTAATGACTGGCGCTCGTGCCCAAAATACCAGACTTCCAAAATACCTGGTTCTTCATAATACCACACTCCCAAAATACCAATTCTGTTAAAGAATAGCGGATGTTATTTTAATTTTATTACTAAATCTGGTGTTTTGGGAGTGTGGTATTATGGGGAACCAGGTATTTTGGGCACGAGCGGACTCTGGTAGGATGAATGGCTTAGCAGTAACAAGTTTACTTTCGACGGTATTCACTGCCATGTTAATTCGTATGGAGCTAAGTACTGCGGCGTTGTGCAGTCTGTAGCACACTCACTGTTGGGGGGCGAGACGCGCTTGGCGCCGGCGGGCGCGGGCGCGGGCGCGGGCGGGGTGCCGAGCAGCACGGGCGCCGCCGTGACGCGCTCCAGGAACGCGTCCAGCTGCCGCAGCGACAGCGCGTTGTGCAGCGTCTCCAGCGGCCGGATCGCCGGCACGCCGCCGAACCCCTCCAGCGCTGCTGCCGTTCACAATGCACCTCTTCACAAGCATTCTTATAATTGGTCGCACACACTTAACAATATAGTGGAAATTCCAGCAGCTTGAGTGACTTAACCCATCGGATTTTTCTTAAGTGCACTTTTTGCATTTTTTTGTCGATAATTTTTTTGGTACTCCATGAATCCAATGAGATGCGAATGCCGGTTTTTTTAGCTCCCGCATACGAGAGGTTAAGTCATTATCGACAGAAACAGAAATGCAAATTTTTGTAGCATTTATTTACTGTAAAGGCAACTTTTACTTCCCCTTTTGTGATAGCGGGAAATTGAATTTATAATTGCATTGAATATTAGCTGGTTAAACAATACTTCATAAGAGAGCATAAAGTTAAAATAGTATTGCTATAATATTTATTGCACTATGGTTCTAGGAAATTTGTTTGTATTGAGTAGTCTTATACAGTGTGAAAATTAAGAGGAGTGTGAACCTACAGCTTTACATACAAAAGGCGATAACGATTTCCACCCCTTAAATGTTATCTGATTTTGACCTATTTTTGAGAGGTTGTCAGTCAAAACAAAATCTAGGTCAATAAGTACGTTTTGGTTTCTTCACTATAATCAATAAATTCAATTTCATTGCTGTTTCAGTATTCTCATACAAAACCAATTTCGGCGATTATCTGACTTTGTTAATATTTTATAAATATTCAGAAAACGTATAGAGACCTAGATTTTGTTCTGACTGACATCCTAACAAAAATTGGTCAAAATCGGTTAACATTTAAGGGGTGGAAATCGTTATCCCCTTTTGTATGGAAAGGGGATTTTTGCCGTTGGTTCACAGTCCTCTTAATATCTCAGGTTTACTATATTTGCAATTTCTTTACATAACAAGATATGAAGTGCATTTAGAAAGTATTTCTTTTTGTGTACCCAGTCTTGATACTTTGGTTATTGCGTAGTCGATGAATAAGTATAATATTAGGTGCATATTAATAATAAATATAGTGATTATAAGCCGCAGGTACTGAGTCATTTCGTACTGTCTGCAAGTGTCTTTACATGTTAAAAATTCGCCTTGAAGCTGAAAATCAAAACATGAATTGGGTGAATCGTCGAATCAAAAAAATAATTTGCTAAACGCCAGTATAAAAACAATGCTTTCAACTTACCTAATTTATTAAGAAAAGCCAAACCTTATAAACAAAATAAGTTGGCAATCATATCCTAGATTCCCGGTCCCATTCACGTCACTTACCAGAATTACTTGGTTTATTTTAATACTTTTTATTCGAGGAGTGTTACACGATCGTTTGGCCGGCTACCGAGTGTTCGTTCGTTCGCTTTGTTCAAGCGTTACCGAAGTCTTACAAATGCAAGTATTTCGTCATTATAAGGACGTTCCGTTCATTTCGATGTAAACGATTTTTCGTAGTTCCATTTTTAACTTGTTTCAACTTAACGTTGGTACGGGAAAATTACCGAAAACTATATCCGTACACATTTCTCTGGCTTTGTTCAAAAGATTGACGGCATTAGTGTAGTGGTAGAGCCAAACAGTAATCCTCACTAGATGATTACTGTTCGAATGGGCCGGCTCGACCGGGGTAGTACCACACTCTCACAGAATACCGGCGTAAAGTAATAGCTTGCTATTGCGTTTCGTACGGTGAGTGACGAGATCCGGAGGCCTATTCTCTCATCCCTATCGCATCCCCATTCCCCATCCTCCCTAGACTGGTAACGCATTGGCAGCACCTCTGGTGTTGCAGATGTCCATGGGCGGCGGTGACCACTTTCCATCAGGTGGGCCGTCAGCTCGTTTGTCAGTCAATTGACATACAAAAAAAATATATATATTTTCAGTCTTACGTATATAGGTTGAGAAAACGTAATTTTTCCTTCATTTTTACTTAACGGAATACTGGACTGTACCTATCATTAAAAGCAAAGTAAAAATAGCCGTAATACTAACTTGATGGTCAACCATTAGATTGTGGAACTGCTAAACTAACTTTCACGTTGTTGTTACTAATTTTTAATAAATATATAAATTAGTGTCCGACGGAAACATGTTTTTTTGCCGAAACAGAAACTTTTATACATGTGTTAAAATCGCTGAATATTATGAATAAAAATATCGGTGGACCGTTATTTCTAGACAAATGAATAACTATTATAATTCGTGTAGGTGGTATAAAATGAAACAAGTTCACTTATAAAAGTTGAAAAAAGATGTATTCTGAGTTTTAATTTTAACAAATATCAATCAGCGAGCCTCAAAATACTTCTCATAACTTATGTTATGATCATATATAAAATCATCGTCATTCAAGTCAATCGTTTTACGATTTATTACTCTTTATTTATTTATTACAGATGTAGTGCATTATTAGTTTCCATCGTGTTTTATCGGAAAAGTTCGTATTTATCGTGCTCTCTCAATTAGCTTCAGCAGGCCCCCAATTCTCGGCGTATTCGACATAATCTCACAATCGCGATTAAACGTCAGTGCATACAGTCATTTGACACAACTGTATGAATCTGACGTTCAATCTCGCAATTGACATTATCTCGAATGCATCGAGAATTGGGGGCCAGTACCCATCATACCATGCTGTCATTTTTCATTTTGACATTTGACAGAAAATAATAAAGTTTCATATTAATGAATATAAACATGTCACTCATTTAATACAATAATTAATTGACACTTCGGGTGCCGTCGACTTCGATCCGAGTTTTACCGATGGAAACATATTATTCACTATATCTGTACTTAAGTTACTCGATATAATCACCAGGCATATGTGACAAGTTGACGCGAGTTTTGTTGCCATTTTTATGCACAGTACTTAGGAAAAAGCCACTAGGGCACTTCATTGATACTTCGAGAATCTAGTGACCTGTAGACCTAGGCTACCAGTAAATTAACGTAACATTTACGTTGAATAAACGTCAAGATCCATAAGTATTAATAGTCACAGTAGCCAGGTCGTGGCTACGTCGAATTCACGTTGATGAAGTGGCCTTTTTTTGACTTGTAGGTTGCATTTACTAAAATAACATCGTAGCCGGCACGTCGATTCTCTCCCCTATAAGGTCGAATTGACGTAAAATTGTCTAGGAATAATAGGAATGATATTTTATTTCAGCCAAATATCGACTTGAATGTTTGCTACTCGAAACTCGGACTCCAAAAAGTTGCCCCCTTCCCACCTATAGCCGTCTCTGGCGAGGACGAAAATGAAAATATTTATTTTGCAAGTAGGCCACATGGGCTCTTTTACATGTCTGAAGCTACCTAGCTAGATAGCCTGGCTAGGGTGTTTCTTGTTTTTAATGCACTAATATGTGGAGACGATCCCACGATGCAGCCTTGTATGAAACCCTGAGCAAGTCCAGGTGTGGTGATACTCACTGTTGTCACTGGCGGCGGCGGGGATCATGACGCGCAGGTTGGGCGCGGAGCTGGAGCCCGAGATGACGGCGGTGCTGAACAGCGAGCCCGGCGGCGCCTTGCCGCGCGCCAGCCCCAGCATCTTGAGGTAGCTCATCTGGCCGGCGATACTGTGCCGCTGGCGCCGCCCTGCGTCGCGCCACAGTGACTCCTCGGGGGGCCACGAGCCCCCGCGGGCGCCCGGGCCCCCGCCCCTACCGAATGTGATCGCGGACAGCGGCAGCTCGTTAGTGCTGGACTCGTCCGCGGGCGTCAACGTTAGCGCGGGAGGGACTAGTCGGGGTACTGGGGTGCGTGCGGTTACGTGATATGCGAGTGTCGTTAGAAGGGGGTGATAGAAACAAAATAAATTAGTATATTGCAAAGGAATATAAGAGTAAAATATAATAAATAAATTAAGATAGGTATAGTTGTGCTTTGAAGCGTGCCCGTGAGAGATTGCCGTACGCGAGAGACGTCACAATAAAACCCGTAACCGACGTGTGTCGTTTGAACATTGTCGCGGCCTTGCGGACGCACGCTCGGCTCCGAAGCTCCTCTCGCGCTCACATGCCATGTCATCGAGGGAGGACGATTGGGACCGAAAGCTTACGTCCGCAGCTTTCACTTTTAATTAAAAGATAAATCACAGAATCGATCTTACTTCTAAAATACGCTAAGTTAGAGTTAAGTGAACTCCATGCAGGTCACCACAATAATCGAACGCACACACACACGAGCAGCAAGAATGCGCACAAACACACAAGATCGCCGGCCAGCTGAGCTCACCACTCCGGGGAACGCTAGAACTGTTCACTATATAGAAAAACTCATTAAAACATACAACAGGTTCGCTTAAGGCGTGATGCACCATAAAACTTATCAAAACATGCTGGCTTACCTACAACAAAGGAAACTAAAGTATGAGGTAGCTACGTTGCCTGGTGTACCCTATTTTCTATTTTGTCGCGAGGGGGAAATGACAAAATGTCACCGGAGATACAAAAACATAAGAGACCTTTAAAGTATACCTCGCCCAATTTAAAAAGATCGCTGACGGCCATATGAAACGTCAGCCGTCAGCGCTCTTTTTAAATTGGGCGACGTATAACATGTCGGGCGCGCATGTTCACAAGTTTGCGCCCTTTCTGCCTATGACCGGTCCTCGTCTGCACTGAGGTGAGACGAGAAGGAAACAAGCATGCTGCATCGACTATGCACTCGCTGACACGTGTTCATCTTCGGAAAAGACAACTAAAGGGATTGGATAATAAAAATGGGTTTTTTCTCTGGGAAACTGATCTGAATCGATGCAGCCAGAGTCGACTGCGCTGGCTGTTTAACCCATTCGACTCCGCAGACGCAACGTATGCGTCATGGTATTGTGGGATTTTATTCATGCGCAAGGCACCGGAGTCGAATGGCAGACTGGTCGTTATGAAATGTCCAGGAGAAACTATGGAAAAGATAAAGCTAATATATAGCTGATAGGATTGCAGCAAAAATAAAGACAGGACCATGGCAGATCAGGACCATGCGCGGATCCACCGTTGCGGGCATGCCCACAACGCTGATAGACTTGTAACGTCCTTTATAGAAATGCACTATATCGATCATGAGCGAATGCATTCTCCGACTCGCACTTGGCCAATTTTCGGGTGGCTGACCACTTTTTTTGAGGGCTGGATCCGCGCCTGATCAGGAGAAAAAAATAAATGGACTACCTGCCAAGAGAGCGCAACTCTGTTCGCGTATGTTTGCGATTTTATAAATAAAATCTATGATGACGTCATTTTCTCTGACCATGTACTGTAGTGTGAAATCGGATCACCATGTTCGTCGTTTGGGAACATTCCGACGGTGACCAGGCTTACGTGATACACCGGACAATAGAACATACTGCAGTAAAACATGACTGGCCACTAACTATTAAAAACAAGGTTTTACTCGATAAAAAAAAATCTGCCCTAAGGAATAAAAAAAGTTAAAAAAAAAGATACAGTAAAACAGAATTTAATTGACATCTAACGGTAAATTGATTGCTCAATACCTTAACCAAATATTAATTTTGGCATCGATAAGGCATTTATACAATTTTGCACGGTTGATAACCTAAAAGAAAAATGGCATCATAGTTTTGAAAAATCGTGCAACATCGTACAAGCAGCCATTTAATTCACATTTTTAGAAACAATTATGAACGTAATACATTGACCGAAAGATATAAGAAATACCCAAGATAGTAAAGAAATATTGAAAGAAGTACCTACACCACATCTTTTACTGCAATTTGCTTAGTTTTCAAGCGAAGTCAGGAGTTGATAGTAGTCGAGCCTACGTGTTGGATTATGGCAAAAATCAAAACGATCTATTCAGTAGCAAATAATCATAATCGGAAAGATGATGGAGTCGAAATATAAAAATATCCTGATAATTTTAAGACAAAATAACAAGAGAATCTTAACTGATTGCTAAAAGAGGTATAACTTACATTGTAGCCAAAGCCAACTCCCAATACTCAATCCGTGGATAGATTAGCTTACTACGACTTGAAAATTGACATATTTTGTATGCGGTAAATGTCAAATTTTAACCTTTAGTAACCAAATCTATCAACCTTTGAGAAGTTGATAGACATCCCAAAAATATATGTTCATAATTTTCCAGTCTGTTAATTCTCGAGCTGCCGAGCTGCCTACTTTTCTTTGAACACATTCGAACCTTACTTGTATGTTACAATAATTATTGACCACACTTCAATCATAAAACACAAATTATTAGTACAGTCCAGGTTATTTTTTGGACTATATCACGTGTAGTTCACACAGGAGCTGTTAGTCAACTCGAGTTAGCCAATGAACGCGAAGCCGCGCCGGAATGCATACTTACCGCTCTCATGGGTCTGCTTGTGCTGGTCATAGCTGCGAGCGCGGGGCTGTGGATCTTCAGTGTCCTTTTGTTCTTTTTCTTCGCTCTGGAAAGGAAAAAACACTAATAAAAAAATACAAATATACGCGTCGAATTAAGAACCTCCTCCTTCGGTTTTTTTGAAGTCGGTTAAAAGATAAGGATAGGAAGAAAGATAGAAAGGTAGTGGGAACGCTGCACTTGTTGTAGTGAGTGACCATGTGTGAGTTAGTGTATTTTGTAATCAACGTCTGTGTGTGTGCGAGGGACCTGTTCGCAGTGCGCGGGGTGCTCGGTGCGCGCGCGCAGCTCCGCGTTGAGCCGCGCCGCCAGCGACGACGCCTCGTGCCCGCTCACCGTGTAGTGCAGGTGGCTGCCAACAACAAACCAATTATACCACATGGAGCCCATATACCTCGCCCAATGTAAAAAGAGCGCTGACGGCCATAAAAAATGTATGACCGTCAGCGCTCTTTTTACATTGGTTGGGGTATACTAACTTTGTCCATTTACCATAGTTACATAAAAATAATAATAAAAGACCAACCAGCCAATCAAGACATACAACAGATATAAAAGACTGATTGGATTGGCTGGTTAGCTGAGTGACGTGGGATAGTTTGTTTACATTAAATTAACTACATAAACGAATAGAGTACAGAGCTCATTTCGTGGAATTTTGTGGAAATTGTTTTATAAATGGAACCGAGCTTTGGGTAAAAGTAAAATTATTATATTTTTAAATGCTAAAACTATTAATACGACTACGTACCATATTGGTATAGGATCTGAAGGCCTCAATTTTGATATCTTCTTTGGCGAAAACGTGTTGTCCAAATCGTCAGGGTTGTCCTGAAAGATTTTATGAATGACTCTTCTTCCTCTACTACTCTTTATTGCTTAGATTTTGGCTAAAACATCAGTCTTTATTGAAATATGTAAAAATGTACCGGCTGTAAGGTTTCCTGACTGGCCATCTGATCGTCCTCGACTTCTTCTTCTATACATTTAACTTCTTCAGAAGAGCTCTGCTATAAATAAATATAATACATGTACATAATTATCAAGACATATAAAACAGTACCGGGCCTCCCTTATAGACAACGCACAGCCACGGGTGGTCCTCGAGGTTTGAAATTTAGAGGAGACATTCCTCGAGTACCCTAGAGGTGTACTAGGGAGGGATGTTTTGAAATTCCATCCCTAAAGAGGTGAAAAGGGGTGATAAAGTTTGTATGGAAAATACCGCGGGCGAAGCTGCGGCGGGTCCACTAGTCTTTAATAATATTGTATTCGCTAAAAACATTAAACAATTCATCCCAAAAGGGTTTTAACAGTTGAAATTGAAATTATAATATAATTGGATTTACGGCGACTTTTTTACTTTCTAGAAGTCTGAAAGATGTTGATTTTGATAAACAAGTGTCCCTACACTTGTGGTTTAATGCGTAACCAATCCAATTGTTCTTCAAAATCTCACCGAGTTGTTGGTTGTGGAGTGGTTGCGGCTGTGCGGCCGGAAGCCGGGCCCGGGCGGCAGGTTCTTCTGCACACAGCAGTTCACCCCCGGGCTGAAGTGGAGCTCCACGTGGAATCTAAAGTCATAGTCTTCTTTAAACTCATCCATTTGCAAATAATTACAGATCACAAAAATTAAATAAAAAACACGCTTTTGTCACAAAGGTAATGTATTGGACTCGTCAAAACAAACCAAATGAGCCCAAACTCAAAGGGTTTACTATTAATCATTGAAGAGCTCCGCTATCCACCTCCTGGCTCCATGGTCAGAACAGCTGGATGGTACCAAATTATTGTATTGATATCCGAATTACATATACGCTTGTGTCTTACATGTTAGGGCCGCAGGTACGTTGTAAATTAACTAGAGACGGATACCGGTGCAACGGATAGTATTTGGCCGGATATCCGGCATTGCCATTGACCGGATAGCCGTATATACGGCAACCGGATATACGGCTGCACATTAGCTATCTCTAGAGTCGTGTTAGCTGGCGTGGCCTTCTCGCGGCGAGCAAGTGTCAACGTTGTACGAATTGTAAGTGCACGGGGAGCTCCTTCGAGGTTCAATACGCGCTCCGCTTGCGCTGCGCTGCCGGTGCCTAACACCTCAGCATTATGCTGAGCCAGTGTCCTATTCACAGCGACGTGGATACACACACCATCATTTTGTTTCATATTGTTTTTAATTTAAATATTTATGTTATTCTGTGTGTCTTTTGTGTTAGTGAATAACGAATAATAATCGAACGTGTACGACTGGATGTTAAGTGAAGTTCTATGTTTAAATTACAAGAAATCAAGCTTTAATTTGATAACTGACGTAGATTTCGTATATTTCTGATGCAAGCTTTCATATCATGTTCGAATAGGCCGGATACCGGATAGTAACCGGATATCCGTTGCATCTGTAAAATTAACCCTTTGCCCGCCACAACAAGCTTTTATGCGTCTCGAAAAATTCGGAGTCGCACATGAGCCAATGCCAAATGTATCAACGATACATGAAACTACTTTACGACTCGTGGACGAATTGGTAATAATACGCAGTCGTGGCTTGACAACTTGATAGGCCCGTAGCTAGAGTTGAATTTAAGGTAGGGCAGCGGTATTTTATGATAGGGCATTGCCCCACAATGTGTGCGTTTGAATCATACACAACTGAACTTTGCTCTTATTTTGACATAAAAGTGACGTTAACCTCTTGGCGTTGAAGATGTCTCAGAAGTTACATAAATTTCACCCTGTACCCTGACGGATGTATCCGTCGTTGGCGTTCAAAAGGTTAATGTCGGCTTTGATCAAATCAAAAGCTATCTGACATAAGCCGCGCGGGGTCCTTTTGACAAATAGCAGGCAAGTACTTAATTAACGTTTAATGAACGTAATTGTTTTAACGGAAGTTAATGAAACCGGTAAGATTTTTTAAAGTTAACTTTAAAGTTAATCCGTTACTCGCAGTGCTAACTTAGTCAACTAACGATTAACGGATTAACGGTCTTGTGCCCAGCTATGTCTATACCTATACACACAAATAAATAAAATTTCACTGTCTGTTTGTAATGTAAAGTAACAGCTTTTTACTAAATACATATTAAAATACTTACTGTACTTATGAGAAACAACCAATTTTAAAATTGTAGTCTCTCTGTCTGTTCGTTTCGGCTAATCTCCGAAACGGCTGGACCGATTTTGGCGGGAATTTCACTGACAGATAGGTGATGTTATAATGAGTAACTTAGGCTACTTTTATATTAGAAACAAAATTCAGCGTAGAGAGAGGGGGTAGAAGATAGAGTTCAGCGCAAAAAAATAATTACTTGAAATTATATGAACCCATTACTACTACGGTATATTATTACGGTAACTAACCTTTCCTCGGAGCAGGGGTCTTTGGTGGGGTCTTCATAGAGCATCACCACGATTTGCGACATGTAGTTAAGCTCTGACACCATTGACACGTATTCCATCGCGCGTCGCCATTGCTCGTCCTTCAGAACCTGCCATGCCAAACAATAACATCACGCTCAACGGCCCAAACTAGCATCCCGTATCGAAACGACCGATACCAACCTTAACAACAAGAAAGATCAATAATGAAGTCAATAACAGTAAATGTACAAAAATTAGGTCTTCGTTTTTATTCAAAACTCACAATTCTTTCTCCCTGATTAAAAAGTTAACAGAGTTTTTGAGCAAATGTTATTTTCATTCTGTGACAAACACTCTTACAAATGGTAGCCATGTCCTTCAGCGACAGAGCATTAATATTTAAAACACGTTTTAAGGATGTGTACCACGTCAAATCCGCAGTACATCAATATTATTTTTCAAGTTTTGTTCCATTTGCACCAAATAACAGCAATGAGTAATTTTGTACGAATAATGATTTAAAATATACAAATTGTGTGATTATTAATAATTATTTGGTATGTGAAATAAAATCAAAACCTGATTTGACTACTCGAGTCATAACCAATCAATATGCAGTATTTGAAACGGTCCGGACACATGGAAATTCAATCAAGAATATTTCCGTGGGAACAACGGTAACGACATTTATTTTTGTCATCAGATAATCGTGGAGAGTACAAAGTTATAGAAAATACATTTTCTGATTATAAAAGTACTATGGGACAGAAACATTTTTCGCGTTTTCTTGTAATTTAATCAACTTCCCGTACAAATAACATGGGCACAGCACGTAACACATGTAATCTTAAATGTCATTTATCTCCTTTAAAAGAACGGTGAAGTGGTTTTATTTTTTATTACACTTATGCGAAACGACTAATACTACCATACTATTCAATTTCAGCGAAAAATATACAAATCGATATATTGGGTATACATCCTTAAAAAAATCGTTGTCGTCATACTTCCACTTACATCGAGCATGGAGCCGAAACGCAGAACCGTGAGGAGCGAGTGCACGTGACTCTCGCTCGTGAAGTACAGGCGCGTGCGCACGTGCCGCCCCGGACTCGACACGCCGTGGCTGTACCTGTGATGCAATCAAAACTTTCATACAATCAGGGCAAAGAACATTTTGGTAACTCTTAACCAGGCAAAGAGAATGTTCCCTTGACACGCCTTGAATGTACCTGCACAACGCAATATCAACCTTAATACAAGTGGGGTAAAGAACAGTCTGCAATTCAACCCTGAGACAAAGGGAACTTGCTCCCCGCGTAATGGATTTAAAACGAATTGCAAATAACACATACAAATGCTGCAGATGGAAAATGATACATTTGAGAATTGAGAAAAATGAGATAACTGAGACGTAATAAACCAACAAACGTATGGCTTGGTATAGATAGAGTTTACTATATATATATATATATATATATATATATATATATATATATATATATATATATATATATATATATATATATATATATATATATATATTTATTCAAGTTTTAATCTTGACTTGAATGATCTTTACAATTTTTTTATAATGTTTGTTTTAGAATATAGTTCAACGAATTAATTCGAAATACTGCATACGTTCTTAGAAAGAAACCCAATATACAAAATACTTAAATAAAAAAGATTATAATAAAAGATATTGTATTTTGTAATCATCATCATTTTAGCCGAGAGACAACCACTGCTGGAAATAGGCCTCTCTCAATGACCGCCACAATGAATATCCTGTGCTGCTCGCATCATATATTCTTCCTCTTAATCCCACATTCTTCACCAGTGGTCCTAACATGCAAGACACAAAGGTAAGTGAAACCCGTTTATCTCTATGACTATCTCTTTCGTCGGCACTAGTGTGAGAGAGACGCACTTAGAGATAAGACAGTTTAACTTATCCTTGTGTCTTGAATGTTAGGGCCGCAGGACAGTCCACCGTGTGGGCGGTCCGCCTACGCAGCGCCTTCCAGTACGCGGTCGCCACTCGAGTACTATTCGGTCCCATCGGCTATCTAATCTACGAGCTATGGGCCCCGCCCGCTGCCACATCAGTTCCGTAACTCTTTGGTCTATGTCGGTTACCCTAGTTCAGGGATTGCGAACCTTTATCGGTCAACGTGCCATATTTCTAAAGGAATGTTTAACTAAGCCATAGACGTGCCGCAGCAGAATGCATGCTGAACTGGAGTCATCTGCCAAACGTCTCGATCGGTGGCGTGCCCAAAATATATTATCACGCGTGCCATTGGTTCGCCATCCCTGCTCTAGCTCTTCTGCGGATATCCAGTTTAATTCGATCTCGCTGTGAAACTTCCAGCACAGCCCTCTCCATTGCCCTTTGGGTGACATGGAACCTGTTTTTTCTAAGGAAATTGAACTTTCTAGTTGAATATACCTCGGATTTAGCCTATTGACGGTCTCCTCCCCCGACTCCTCGATGTTCCTCTGCAGGTCGGCACGTATCTTCTTGAGCAGCGGCGTGCAGATGCCCTGCCCGATCGTCAGCTTCTCTTGCATCGTCAGACCATATTCCTGAACAAAATTTTATTGAAAAATTATACTTTTAACAAACATTTTGAGCCCCCCTGTAGCATGGACTGATAATGGTCGCTTACAATCGTCTTACGACTTTTTACCATGCCACTCTTCTGAGATCGGGTTTTCTGTTCATTTAACCTTACTAGTAGAAGTAAAATGGATATAGCACGAACAAAACGTTTAATTTAACAATTTAATTGTTTAATTTTTTAATTGTTGCAAAAAGTAATCATTACAATAAAAACAGGCGAAGTGCGAGTCGGACTCGCGCACGCACGGTTCCGTACCATTATCTTATCTATAAAAACGGCAAAAAAAATCACGTTTGTTGTATGGGAGCCCCCTTAAATATTAATTTTATTCTGTTTTTTAGTATTTGTTGTTATAGCGGCAAAATGTCAACTGTCTAACTATCACGGTTCATGAGATACAGCCTGGTGACAGACGGACGGACGGACAGACGGACAGCGGAGCCTTAGTAATAGGGTCCCATTTTTACCCTTTAGGTACAGAGCCCTAAAAACGGCTTTACTCATGATTTATTGTCAGGAATGGCGCGACATGTTTCGGACTCGTATGGGTCCTTCTTCAGGGATTGAGTGCAGTCGCTGCTAGAGAAACCCATGCCCTGTATGCTATGCTTGGTTTGCTCTGACCGACCGTAAGAGTCCGAAACATGTCGGGCCATGCCTAACAATAAGTCGTGAGTGAAACTGTTTTAATTTCAAGTGTTCATAATGACTCACGAAAGTTTTATCTGGCTAAAAAGGAATACTTTATACATACATATATACATAGCATCACGCCCGAAATCCCTAATGGGGTGGGCAGAGCCACAAGACTACTTGTGGCCACGTTCGATTAATTAGTCCTAGGATGGTATGATGAACCGTATGGTGACACGTGATCAGCCCATCGCCCATACAGATAGTCCACCATGTTGGAGAGGACCCGTCCCTTAGTCGAGTTTTACGACATGCCAGGATGATAAGCATCCGCACGCATTCTATGCTATGTCATGCTTCTAACTCTCGACATAACTCACCTCTCTCTCTCACTCTCTTTACGCGTATTCAAAAACTTACCTGCGGTATCACGATATCCGCTAAAGACTTGGCATACATGTACAGCTCCTCGGCCAAATCGAACTGGAGCGCGTGTTGGTTATGCTGCAGATCGTATTTAATGCAGTCGTAGATATCCGGTATCTTGGAGATGTCGTATGACTTGTTCTTTGTGCAAAAGTCCTTCTCTATCTTGCCCCAGCGCCGCCCCATCAGCTCCCATGTCTCGCCGTGGTAGAGGATTGTATCTACAAAATTTATAATAATTATTATTATTTTAATTACTGTAGTACAGCAACAGTGGAAGTTGTAAAACGTACTAAGGGAAGATGGGAGTGAGAGAGTTAAATTATAAAATGGATACGAACGGTTTAAAAAGAAACTCATGAGAAGTATCTGGTTAATAGCCCTGTTAATCGTCGTTATTTTAACCGACTTCAAAAAAAGGAAAAAAAAATTATGTTTGTTACTTCACAACTCCGTCATTTATTAACCGATTTGGAAAATTCTTTTTTTGTACAGTCGCGTTATGAAAAGGTTCGACACTTTTCGATCTAATGTCAAGGGAATAAAGTTTAAAAGTGACGAACCTTTTCATACCGCGTCTATACCATAGAATAGATAATAGTACTAACGTACAGAAGAATCACTTTCTAACAAAACCGCTCTTTAGGTACGAATAATTGCCTAATCATGCCTTCTCTCTCTGTTGCATAAGACGTGCTCTTTCGTGTACGCTAGGGTTGTCAGTTGCAAACAATAGATAGGTAAGCAAAGAGAACAACACCGGCCGCCGCGTAAACAAACGGTACCTATTGAAAAACGAATCGAATTTAATTTGATGTGTAAAAAAACACGAAAGTCTACTACCTAAATAGGTAGTTAATTGTATTTTGAACCCTACTCTCATTCTAACATCCTATGTACTTGCCTATAACAACTCTCATTGCTACAGTGACAGAGTATCTATAACAAAAACACTAAGTATGTACTAACATTTCAATATCTTTCGGAACACAAAAAAATTATAGTACCGATTTCAATATCTTCTTTGCTTTATTCAAGCACCTGTAAACACTACAGTATTTTGTATACTTATTACCAGTCATTATTAATTAATACAAGAACAGGAAACAGCACAGGAATTCACTGAGTACTGTAAATGAAATAATAAGTACATAACACGCTTTGCTACGACGACGCGCGACGCGGCGAGCGAGCGGCAACCTACTGCGATATACACCGCCGCGGTGCCCGACGGCCGAACGTACCTAAAGTGCGGAGTGGAACCCGCCTGTCTATACACTTGTTGTTTATGTAGCGGTGAGGTATTGAACTATTCTAAGTTCAACTCATCTTTGCGCGCAGCGCTGTGTGCGTGTTAATAAATATTAGGGCTGGACCAGAGAGATTAAGAACTTCCTCCCGCTCCTTGATCATGAAAATGGAGAATTCATTGGAACACCACTCAACTCAATAATAAATAAAAGAATGAGCTAAAACATATTATTATGGCTAAGACAGCCGATCGCAGATAATTAATATAAAAAACCGGACAAGTGCCAGTTGAAGTCGCGTGGAGAAGGTTCCGTTCCGTACATGATTATCTGAAATTTACTATGTTACTTTAAATAGCATAGACTTCTTATAGGTTTTCCTGTAATCTATAGGTAAAGACCTATAATCTGTATTTTTTTTAAAATTTTAGCCCCAGTATTTTCGGAAATAAGGGGGGGGAATGGTAAATTTACACCTATTTTCCTAAATAACTTCTAAAATATTTTACTTGAAATATATTTAAGATCCTCATCTTAAGCCCTTTCATTTGCTATGTCACACGATATAGGTTGCATAACTTTTTTTTTTCTAATTTACCCCTCAGAAGTGGCCCCCTTGTTTAAAATTCATATATTTGCGTCACATGTCTTTGTTGCGGTCACCTACTTACATATGTATACCAAATTTCAACTCAATCGGTCCACTAGTTTCGGAGCAAATTGGCTGTGACAGACGGACAGACAGACAGACAGACGAGTGATCCTATAAGGGTTTCGTTTTTTCCTTTTGAGGTACGGAACCCTAAAAACAGCGCCACACGCAAATATGAGTTGAAGTATCAATATCAAAAGAGCGCTCACAGCCATACATTTTATATGGCGGTCGACGCTCTTTTTACAATTGGCGAGGTATAGCATGTAAGACTTCGCCGACGTTTGGCCCAGTTGCTGATCTGACCTTTAGTCTTCGGATCGTCCTTCTTCGTAAGCACGATGTGCACCAGCTGCTGTATGAGCGTGTGCACGTGCGCGCAGCACCGCACCGGATTCTTGACGAAGTCCATAGCAGCCGTGATGCTGAGCGACTCGCAAGGGTTGATGCGGAGACGGTCCTCGTCCGTGAAGTCGCGGTCTACCTGCATTGCCTCGTGAAGACGCGCTTTGGCCCTGGATGACGAAAAAGCGTCACAAACAACGGCCTAATTAGGATAATCGATTAAGGCCGTGAATTACACATAAATAATTACACACACGATTATCTGAATGTAACGCACGCCATCTGTACGAGTATCTTATGTTACACGATATAGGTTGCAAAAATTTACGTTTTAATTTTCTGATTTACCCCCAAAATTAGCCCCCCATGTTTAAAATTAATTTACGTACGTTACGCGTCCCTGTTGCGGTCACCGACTTACATATGTGTACCAAATTTCAACTCAATTGGTCCAGTAGTTTCGGAGCAAATTGGCTGTGACACACAGACAACACACACGTGATCCTATAAGGGTTCCGTTTTTCCTTTTGAGGTACGGAACCCTAATAGCAAGAAAAAGGCAAGTAAATACCTTTTTGTATTAATTATCCCGACATTTAGCATAGCCCCAGTAAGTAGTACCAAATAAACTGCTTATTTCCCTACTGACCAAATTTTAATGAGTTTTAAGATCCGATATTAGAGGTATATCTGACTAAGTTAATGCTAAGGAAAACTTGTCTCAAAATCATGGATCTATGAAACAGAAAAAAAAATGTGTACATATAGTTTTGGATTGTAATCTAACCTTAAAAATTTCCGTCATCTATATTAATTGTAATACGACGCGGTGACGACGCGGTTAGCCTAGTTGGGAGTGACTCTGCCTCCGAAGCTAGCGTCCCGGGTTCGATCCCCGGTATGGGCAAATATTTGTGTGATGAGCACGAATGTTTGTTCCTGAGTCTTGGATGTTCCTATGTATTTAAATATTTATTTCTCTATATAAGTATGTATATCGTCGTCTAGTACCCATAACACAAGCCTTTAGAGCTTACTTTGGGACTAGATCGATTTGTGTAAAGATTGTCCCGCAATTTATTATTATTATTATTATTATTGTAATAATATCGATTGTCGTTGGTTTCATGTACATTTTGAAATAAAATTAAATGTAAAAGAAAATCACTCACATATTCTGCACCTTCGAGGAATCACAGTCGTTATCCAACAGCCCATTAGTATTCGCGGACTTGACCATCTGGACGAGTATCGGCGTCAGTTCCCCTTCCAAAGCCAGCAGCCCCTTCGCGAAGGCTGCCGCCGTCATCTGGACCCGACCTTCGTCTGAGGCGTATATCTTGAGGTCGTGACGGAACGTGGAGTGGAGACGCAGCAAGCCGAGCCCTTGGGTACCGCCTTCGCCTTACGCGGAACGATTCACACATTGATATGGCACAAAAATTATTACACCGGCCTACCAACGTTTCTGTGGAATCCAGTCAAAGCTCTTATTGGATTGGAATGAAGTATTGTATAAGTAGTTTTGCTTGTATAAGAACTTTGAGAGTCAAGTGTGGAACCAGGTTCCTAACAGTGACCCCTGTCACTGTCCCAAAAATTCCAAAATACAAAAATGTATGACAAGCTATATTTTGAGTCATTGATTTTATAATTGCACCAATTCAGCTCAGGTGAGGGGAGGGGGGGAGGGCATAGATACGCTCTTGTTGAGAGTTCACAGAAAAGTTGGTATACAAATATATGAGATACAAAGTAGTTCTGTCTCCTTTCGCCGCAAATATGGGAACAAGAGAGGGAATTTAAAACTACAGGTGTATTTATTGTTGGGTGCTAAGAATGTTGAACTTATGAACTGTTTGAGGAATGTGATGCTACACAAACTTTTTCCTACTCCTACTTTTATGTCAATTACCTGCTTGGTTTGGTTCACAGGTTATGTTGTCGTATGCCTTATGGCATACGCGTATGCGCGGTATTCAAAAACCAGAATGAAATAGATCTATTTCATTTCAATTATGAATGTTAGCCAGTCATCATACTGTAAACCATCTCATCGTGTCCCTAGATATAGGCTCAGGCTAGTTTGGGTTCCACCAGGTACTGAACAATTTATTCAAGTCTATGTCTCAATATGTTCTTTTTTCTTTTGTACTAGCAAGTAGATTATCAATAATAGAAATCCCGCATGGAGAACGAACTTTATTAATATCAAAACCTACGTTCATCTTCAAAAAGTTCAAAAGAACCGTGTCCCGGATAGTACGGGTTCTGGGCCATGACGAGTCCCGAAGTAGTTTATATATTATTAGATAGTGCATCACCTATATCGATAGAATATATCGTTCGTTTTTGAAGAGTTAACTGCGTTATATTAGGGTGGCAGAAATTCATTTCATTTGTTAAAATATCGCTTATAATTTATATGGAAAATATTATAGGGCATTGTAATTCTTTTTGCGACCGGAGCACCTCCTTGTGGTGACGGTGGTAATGGTCAAAGTTTAAACTTTGAAAAGACTCAATAAAATGCTTCTATTGTACCTGCAAAAATGGGGCTCGAACCGTAGGCTGTTGCGCTCACATAGCGACTATTATTTGGTATTTATATAGGGTATGCAAGGCATCTGACACAGCCAATAAAACCTCCATCAACAAAAATGGGAGACTATTTATGAGATTTGATAGTACTGATGAAGAATGTTCATCCAGAAGAAGTGGCAAGTGGAGAAGTTTTAATCTAAGAATCTTCATAGTAATAAATGACATTTAAGTCATCAATGTTGGGTTGCTTATAAACCCATACGCCCACTTCGAATAACAATGAAACTATTTTTCCATGAATGTACTCTTAAACCACTATCCGTTAGTTTGCAATTCATTAATGGACGACCCATGGTCCAAATCGGGACACGGTTCTTTTTGTAGCACTCTTAATGAAATGTTCTGGTTAAAATGGTTCCATCCTCCATGGAACTGCGCAAACTGTGGAACCACTAAAAACCAACCTAGACATAATGCACATAAGATTGAAACTCAACTAACCAGGTATATGCCGCCCCTGGCCGCCGGGGTACATGCAGCGGAACATCCGCCCCAACTCCTCGGCCTGGATCCTGCCCGCCGGGGTCAGCTCCCCGCCCCACTTGAGGATCAGCACCAGGGACGGCTCCCCGGCGTCCTCTACTGTAATACGGCGGCATTTAGATAGTTGGATTGGTAGCACTCATTTTAAATAGATCTTTGGATATGGACACAATATGTCTAACGATCATTCCCAGTAATTAATCCGTGTGTAGATTAGCTTGCTACCAGTAAAAACATTGCATATTTTGTATGCGGCAAATTTCAAATTCTAACCCGTAGTAGACGAATCTATCCGCGGATTGAATATTGAGAATGGTCATTCATAATAGTTCTACGTGGAATGGGTCATCGATAGGTAAATCCTATGAACTTTTTCCTGAGTCCTGACTGTCCACAAAGACATTACTCACGCTTTTTACTTCAGCATGTTTATTTGGAACAGTAGCTTTAATTAACCACTCTGGTTGGTATTTTCTGTTTTTAAATAACGAATAAAATCAAACATATATCCAATAAATGCATGGTAATAAATCAGTCCGCACGCTAGCTCCAATGAATCTTAAAGAGTGTGAACCTACGGCATTTCATACAAAAGGCGATAACGATTTCCAACCCGTTAACCGTTGATGACCAATAATTGATAGGTTGTCAGTAAGAACAAAATCTAGGTCTATATGTGTTTTGAATA
This sequence comes from Tortricodes alternella, assembly GCA_947859335.1. Lineage (NCBI taxonomy): Eukaryota > Metazoa > Arthropoda > Insecta > Lepidoptera > Tortricidae > Tortricodes > Tortricodes alternella. Next base: position 4,900,673 of record OX401976.1, read on the forward strand.
TTAATACGTTTATGAATAGGGTGATTTTTGCCTTTGGTTCACAGTACTCTTAAGATTTCATGGAGTAAACGAGCTGTACGGCAACAGCGTCGATAAGTATGAGCATGCCTTTAGAAAAACACTCTTACTGGTAGAGTGCAGGGTATGACAGTACGGTCGGGCGCGGCGCTCCACGCCCGTTTCCCTAGCTACAGATTCCTCAGAGCTCGCGCGCGGACTGTATGTTTAGCGGACATACATACATACATACACATCACGCCCGAAATCCCTAATGGGGTGGGCAGAGCCACAAGACTACTTGTGGCCACGTTAGATTAATTACATAGTCCTAAGATGGTTTGATGAACCGTATGGTGACAGGTGATCAGCACATCGCCCATACAGATAGTCCACCATGTTGGAGAGGACCCGTCCCTTAGTCGACTTTTACGACATGCCAGGATGATAAGCATCTGCACGAATTCTATGCTATTTTTTCACTCCCAGTGCAGCAGAGGAAGACAAGACTTTAATTTGATTTGGATAGAATCTTCATCAATCATGTATAACATACACTTTCATATTGGTCTTACTTTTAACACAACCTGTATACAGTTAAAGGACATCCTAAATATTATATAACTCAGGATTCTTCAAATTTAAAACTGTGAAATTCTACTAGTATTAACTAAATGATTATACTAGTGAAAAAACTACATTTTGCGAAGCTTTGAATGATTGCATATTTCTGATGTTTGCCTATGGCTAACTGCTACTTTTTACCTTATCGAGTTCCTAAATTAAAGAATAGTAGTTTATGCAACGGTTGCATAATGATAGGCCTTAAGACACTAGTGCGGTTTTCATGAAACGAGCCGATAGGCGAGTTTCATAATAAGATCGCACGTGTGTTTTAAGGCCAAATTATGCAGAGTTGCATACATAACTTTATCTACACACATATTATAAATCCTCCATGATGGGTTCAGAAACAATATTTTCTGGCAACAAGTTATTTGTTGCAATCGTGGCTGCATATTTCCGATATCCGGCGCATTTTCACATCACACACACTCCGAGAAGACTACTTACTATTCATATTTTCAACTGAAATGTAAATTACAAACAACTTTTTCTATTCAATTCAACAACAATTCTACTTTCGTTCAGCAAAACACCAACATGGCGGCAATTCGATCCTCCGTCAAGACCATTTAAGAAAAAACATAGACAAGCGAATGAAGTCTCTATTCTCATGTCACTCGAGATCAAATGTCGTTCGGTTTATATTAAAAAAACATACTGAATTGATGTTTCGTATCAATAACTGTTTAATATCTATGGATACTAGAATAGAGATCCACTTGAGTTTTGACAGCTGTTCCAAATTTAATCTCATTTCTTTACTAAAAACGATAAAGAAATAACATTGCAGCACTGGTTTTTCCTAATTGGTTGTCAAAATGGTGGTCATTTCCTATGGTTTTTGATTAAACAATGGAGGTTTTATGATATGGGTGTAGATAAAAAAAAATTAAATACAAGAATCGAATGCTCCCGTCTAGAATCATTTTTAAATTACTTCCAAACACTCATTTGAGTACTTTTCAATACCTCATTTTGCTACAGCATAAACTTGAAATCTTATTACCATTCAGAATTTGCCTCGTAAGTACTCTAAATCAGTATTTTTCAATCTTCTTGAGTACGCAACCCCCTAACAAGTAAAAAAAAAATCTACACCTCAACACACCACCCCGTCTCTGTGTAAGCATGTTAGTGTATAAAGCGGTGTAATAATGCGAGGCAGACCGTGCGTTTGGGGCGCGTTACCGTCGTCGGAGCTCGAGCCGCGCGGCCGTCCGCGCGGCTGGTACTTCATCTGCACCTTGCGGTTGATGCCCGAGAAGTGACCGTACCTGGAACCGAGGGTGCCATTATAGTCATAATTTCAACGCAGGGACATCCATTGCTGGACATAGGTCTTCCTCGAAGACATCCAAAATGATCGCACGCCATCTGTATCATTAAATGTTGCCTATAATATCGGGTCAATAAGGTTCAGTTTCAGAGATCAATAGCTCTAGGTGTATGCTAGGCATCAAAATAAAAGACAGAATAAAGGCAGACTATTGTCTGCCTTTATTCCCCTATTGCCTATTGGCAACAGAAATAAGAAAAACCGGTCAAGTGCGAGTCGGACTCGCGGACGGAGGGTTCTGTACGATTATCTATAATCAAGCAAAAAAAATTATCATATTTGTTGTATGGAATATTTATTTTATTCTGTTTTTTAGTATTTGTTGTTATAGCATCATCATCATATAACATCATCTGTGAAAATTTCAACTGTCTAACTATCACGGTTCATGAGATACAGCTCATACAGCTGACAGACGGACGGACGGACAGACGGACAGCGGAGCCTTGATGATAGGGTCCCGTTTTTACCCTTTGGTTACGGAGCACTAAAAAAGACAAAACTTGTTGACGCGGTAGAGTTTATAACAGACATGAAAATCCAATGGGCAGGATATGTGGCTCAGATGAGCAGTGCAAGATGGACAAACAGGGTAACAAAATGGATACCTACCTCCGGAAAACGAAAAGTTGGGACACCAAAAACAAGATGGGAACAGCACATAAGAAACACCATGGGAAACGAATGGAAGGATCGTGCACAAGATAGAAAAACCTGAATCAAAGAAATAAACACACACATTATAAATAAACAAACCGGAAGAGGCCTAGAGCTTAAAGCTCTCCAGGAAACTGGAAAGAAGAGGCTCATACGTATATAAATAAGGTTCAGTTTGACTTACATCTCGAGCACGCTCTTGAGCTGTTCCAGTTTGCCTTGTTTCTCCTCGATCTCTGGATCCGCGTGCCGCGTGTGTATGTCGGCGAGCAGCGCGCGCGCAATATCCAGTATTTCTTGCAATTGCTTCGGTTTCTTTAGTTTCACGTGACCACGTTTGAAGCCTTCGTACTTCTCGAATATCTCGAAAAATCTGAAAAGGGTCAGAAATTTTAATGATTTCACCCCGATACAAGGGCGGAACCCCGGATCATGACCCCCATGACGTCCCCTTGGATCCGCGTTTGCACCGAGCAGTGAAACGGCGGATTTCTATAGAGATCTCCCTCGGGGCGGGTGTTATCCTTGGGGACCGAAATACAAGGAAACATGATTCGAAGTCGTATATGAGCGTCGGACTATAACATTCATATAGAATCACAGTTTATGATTGTGTATAAATAAATTATGGCTTGAAAAACGGCTAGCTGTAGAAACTGTCCGTAAGTTCGTAAAATCATGAAGGTTTTGAGCAGCCAGCTCGTTCAATGGTAATGTTTGCAACACAATGCCAAGTCATAATTGCTTTTAGCTATTTTCATGCCTCTACTATAGACATCCAAAATCAGACAGCCAACTATTAATCAAATTTACTAACCTGGGATGTCTGACTTCAACTTTCATCTTTTGCTTAGGCGTTCTGTCGCCGTGCCGAATCACAGCTACGACACACCGCAACTCCATCATTTTGCCAAAAGTTGTCGGCACTATGGGCGGGTCGTCCAACTGAAAGGGCACCGACCAAGGAATGTGCAGGGTTGGAGCCAGCTCCCTCAGTATCATATTACCAAGTATCTTGGCGCAGTCATCGTAGTACTTGTTAGAGTTCTTCACAAAAGAGAAGCCGTTTACGTCACACACGAATGATTTTCCGTTCGCTCTGTGGAGGAGAATTTAATTATAAATCCGGTTCGAAGGACCATTTCTAACCAAACAGATTTGTTTTCCAATTAATAATGTTGTGTAATGTATAGTCTTTAATCGACATTAAACTATTAACAAATTAAATAAAGGCGGCTAAATAAAACGTATTTATTTGATTAACAATAGATTCTTCCAGTTAGCCTTCTGGCGATTGCAAGGACTTTAATTACCTCAATAAGTCAAAACCACATACTGTCTGTTTGAAGGCCAAACAGACTTTCCTGGATATAAGTTTTTCCTGATTGGACAGTATGACGGGGTACCGGATCTCTTTCCCTTCAGAGTCCCTCTCTACCTTACCGTCGAGGGCTGGACTCTTGCGCGCCTCCGCGTGTGCATAATCTGGCCCTACTGTGTATACTTTTACGTCGGTACCTGAAAAGAAAGATGGCGCATTTTTTTTGATTGGAGACCTGCGAGTCTGGTTTTATAATTAGATCCGCAGCCATAAGGCGCCTTTTTTCCAGATGGGAGATTGAAATTTTTTTGTATAGCGTGAGTGTCAATACTGCTGAATTTACTTTGGATGGAGGATGTATGCATGTTTCTATGTATGTGTAGGGATGTATGCTTCCATTAGAATCTCTAAATAGTGGCGCATTCAATCATCAAGTAATTGCGCAGTTTTAAGCAAATACACAGGGAGACGATATAAGTGACTTGGTTTTGTAGAAACGTTTTAAATATGATTATTCTTCGATAATGTTTAATTTTAGTCGGAACGGAATTGAGTTATATTCTGTGCGTGTGACAGTTCGATATTATTATAAGTGTCTTAGCAGCGTAAAATCAATACTTAGATCAATCAAGTAAAAAGGTTTTAATTTGGTCACGTTCAAAATCGATACACCACTTGCTACGTTATCATCTGTACTATAAATTATAGTACAGATTTAAAAGTATTCAAACTTCGCCATTAGTTATGATAATGATGGTTAAGAATTGCTTTTTATCGATGTCGATAAACTTAGTCGATTTTTAATTAACCACTAGCACTGGTACATTTTTGCCCCCGTCAATCCGGTGTTTGACTATACAAAAACACTAGTGATAAGGGCAGGTTATGAACGAAATCGCGCGATTACTTGAAGTTTTGTTCTTAGCGTTGATGAGAGATACGCACCATCAGTAGGCATGAAGTCCTCGTAGATAAACGAGCCGGTCTTCCTTACTCGAGATTCGGGCGAATAAATACTGCTGCGACTACCTATCTGTAATATAAAAGTTGCATTTGAATGATGATTTATTTATTTAAAATGCAGCAGAACATATCTGGTATCAGTCAGCCACATATCACCAACCACGTGTCGATTGACAACTTTCTTGAAAATGAAAATATTTATTTTGCAAGTAGGCCACATGGGCTGTTTTACATGTCTGAAGCTACGAGCGCTTCGAAAGGTGACATCTGCTGAGAAGAAACGACGCAAGAAAATCAGCAGTAAGTCTTTTTTTTTCAACTTTTACATTAGAGTTTTAACTAAAACTAACACATGAAAAGGGCAGCAAACAATCCTAATAGGTCCGTCTGGACAAGTTAAGCTACTTAGAGATGTATAAAGCCTCTAAGGGTCATCATAATAACAATTAAAATAAAGAAACATCTAAATTGATTACCTAATCTAGGTTAAATGAAGATGTAGACAGTCTTAATACATTAATCCTATAATGTTGGAAGAGTGGTCTGGATCGTGGTGGTTCGATGGAGTAATAAGTCAACGTAGTTCCATATATGGAGTGTTTTTTTTTACGTCTTCTTTATTACTAAACGTATCGCTATTTATAACAGTATTTTGTAGCTGAGACAAGCAATATGAGTTTATGTCGCAGTAAACCTGCTTTCTCAATGCACCTTTTGATATTATTCTCTGCTTGGCCTGTTGGTTGGCTGGGAGAGAATGCCATTGGGCATTAAGCCCGTCATTTGTACTTTGTGCAATAATGCTTAAATAAATAAATAAACCAGGTTTACTGCTAATATGTTAAAGTAGCCATATGCTTCTTTTTTTATGTCAATTGACTGACAAACGAGCTGACGGCCCACCTGATAGAAAGTGGTCACTGCCGCCCATGGACATCTGCAACACCAGAGGTGCTGCCAATGCGTTGCCAGTCTAGGGAGGATGGGGCATGGGGATGGGATGGGGATGAGGGAATAGGCGTCCGGATCTCGTCACTCATCGTACGAAACGCAATAGCAAGCTATTACTTTACGCCGATATTCTGTGAGAGTGTGGTACTACCCCGGTCGAGCCGGCCCATTCGAACAGTAATCATCTAGTGAGGATTACTGTTTGGCTCTACCACTACCGAAACCAGCCATATGCTACAATCCAAAGGCGCATTATTTCTATTAACAACTCTTCATGACTCGTACTGTTGAGTTATATTTGAATTTTTTGTCAGCATCAAAAATGTATAGGCAATTATAAACATGCCAGATAAAAAGTATCCTCTTTCCTTACTCCTTCCAGCCTGAAAATAGGTTTGAATTGGGGCCATTCCCAATAGCACTTGAATCGGTTACCCACTTAAGTATATACCTTTCATTGTTAGTAAAACTCCTCTGCTGCATTGGGAGTGAAGAAATAGCATTGAATGCGTGCAGAACTGCAGATGCTTATCATCCTGGCATGTCGTAAAAGTCGATTAAGGGACGGGTCCTCTCCAACATGGTGGACTATCAGTATGGGCGATGGGCTGATCACCTGTCACCATACGGTTCATCATACCATCTTAGGACTAATTAATCGAACGCGGCCACAAGTAGCCTTGTGGTTCTGCCCACCCCATTAGGGATTTCGGGCGAGATAATATGTATGTATGTATGTTAGTAAAACCGAGCTACGGTCCGCGCGCGAGCTCTGAAGGATCTAGACGCACGCTTAAGTCAACCTTTAGTGCAGTAAATGACTAATACGGCAACGGCGTCGATAAGTATGAGCATGCGTTTAGGACAACGCTCGTCCACGCCCGTTTCCCTAGCCCCGATTCCTCGCAGTTCGAACGTGGACTTGTATTTACCTTTCTGAACAGCCGCTGACTCCCTCCGCCCGCCGAAGTGGGGTAGTATATGTAGATGTTATGATCCTCCGCCGAGACTGGCTTCTCGACAAACGGCTTGTTGAACACCACTCCGTTCACCTCCACATGGTCCTCAGATTCCACCAGCTCATGGTCTAAATCGCCATAACAACAGTTCCTTTATTACCGTTTAACCCTTGTTACCCCTTAACCGGTCACGACAGTCAGCTAAGGATGACCATATTCAAATCGATCAAAAAAAACTGATCGATCCGCGACAGCATCGCCCGCGGTATATTCCATACAATCTTTATCACCTCTTTTCACCCCTTTAGGGATGGAATTTCAAAAAATCCCTCTATAGTGCACCTCTAGGGTACTCGAGGAATGTCTCCTCCAAATTTCAAACCTCTAGGACCAAGACTAGAAATAAGCACGGCTTTACTCACGATTTATTGTCAGAAATAGTCCGACATGTTTCGGACTCATATGGAGTCCTTCTTCAGGGGTTGAGCAACGCGCCGCACGGAGGGCGGCAGTGCGTGGGCTGCAGTGAGCGCGACCGTACTCAACCCCTGAAAAAGGACTCCATATGAGTCCGAAACATGTCGGACTATTTCTGATAATAAATCGTGAGTAAAGCCGTGCTTATTTCTAGTCTTAGTAATGTCTCACGAAAGTTTTAATCTGATTACCTCTAGGACCACCCGTTTAGGCTGTGCGTTGTCTATAAATGCGTCACGGTACTGTTTTAGATGTATTGATAAGCTATACTAAGTTGTATTAATCAATAAGAAGCTTGTCATTTTGAAGGGCTTGGCGCTCCTGGCACTGCTCGCTAAAAAAGCGTGGCGGTGAAACGGTAAAAAAAACAAAACGGAAATATTAATGTGCACTAATTTAAACGACTTACGCTTAGGATCCGGTGAGTCTCTATCCAAAACAGCGTATCTTGGTATTTCGATTCCCTCGCCTTCTAAAATTGCGTATACTTTTCTGCGATCCTGAAACCTCGGTCAATATTAATGAATCAAATTAGATATCACACTAATGTCGGGTTCCACCAACAATTTAACAGGATTAAATGCTTAACACCTGATTAGCGACTGCCAAAATGTACTACGGGTGTTTAGATTCAATCGTCTTAAATGGAGTGTGAACCTACGGCGTTTCATACAAAACGCGTTAATGATTTCCACCCTTTGAAGCTAAACTGATGTTGACCAATTTTTGATGGGTTGCCAGTCACAACAAAATCTAGGTTTACACGTTTTGGTTTTTTCACTATAATCAAAAAAAGCTATTATTTGACTTGTTGATCTTTAATCAAAATTCAAAAAACGTATAAACCTAGGTTTTGTTCTGACTGACAACCTACCAAAAATTGGTCAAAATCGGTTAACATTTAAGGGGTGGAAATCCTTATCGCCTTTTGCATGAAAAGGGTGAAGTCTGCCGTTGTTTCACAGTCCTCTTAAAAAGCATATTACAAAACTGAGATGGAAACGTCGAATTTGTCGCGTTTTTCTTTATTTAAGTGAAATTGAGGGACGAAGTCATCTCCGTTTGGAAATACGCCTCTTAATTCATCGATGAAACCCAGAGTTAACTAACAGAGGAAGTATATATGTAACGAATACCAGCGTACCTGAATGTCGTACTGCATATGAAGATTGTTTATAACGTACGGCTTCTGTAGTTTTTCATATTGAATGGCTTTGTCTAATGGGAAGCCTTTTGAATGGAAAGAGATCAAACAATCACAGATCGGCCACTCCTCTACGGGGCTCTGTGAATGTACAAACAGCCAGTTGTTTATCTCTGCCGACCGAGTCGAATGTTCGCGACACGGCCACACAATGAACTCGCTCGCCGCCACACTAGCGGCGATGGAATGTGCACGGTAGTGAAAAGGCCAAGTTCCTAGCAATTTTAACTGATCGCACGACCTTTATTTATTCAACTGCTATGTGATTATTTAACGTGTGCAGCGGCTGAGGGAGCGTTCAAGTATCACGTAACGAATTTGGGGGGGGGGGGGGGTGTCTTGTAAAACGTTACGATGCGTTACAGGGGTGGGAGGGGGGGTTTAAACTACGCGTTACGTAACAATTTTTTTAGAGAAATTCGCTCACGCATTTTTTTAAACGCTTTTTTGCTCAAAATTTCACATGGAATGACCACCTGAAAAATTTATTTAGGTAGAAATGGTCACTTGTTGGTTACGTAACGTTTTACTACGGGGGAGGGGGGGTCAAAATCTCCAAAAGTTGCGTTACGTAATACTTGAACGCTCCCTGATCAGCGATGAGGGACATATTCAAATTTCGACCGAATGGCCTTGTTCTTACAGTCTAAATTAACAGTTTCGTTTATCCGCTGCGCACGTAAGTGAAACACACCAATGTACTTATTGTTAACTTGAAAGATGTCAATATTAACCTTTTCAACGCCAACGACAGATATAGCCGACAGGGTATATAAAGGGAAAAAAGCGACCAAGTGCGTGTCGGACTCGCCCATAAGGGTTCCGTGATTTATGACGTATTAAAAAAAAAGATCTCGCTCAAACCAATTTTCGGTGGAAGTTTACATGGTAATGTGCATCATATATTGTTTTCAGTTTTATCATTCTCTTATTTTAAAAGTTACAGGGGGGGGACACACATTTTACCACTTTGGAAGTGTCTCTGGCGCAAACTATTCAGTTTAGAAAAAAATGATATTAGAAACCTCAATATCATTTTTGAAGACCTCTCCATAGATACCCCACATGTATGGGTTTGATGAAAAAAAAATGAGTTTCAGTTCTAAGTATGGGGAATCCCCAAATTTATTGTTTTTTTTTTTCTGTTTTTGTGTGAAAAAATATCTTAATGCGGTTCACAAAACACAGACAAACAGACAGACAGACATGACGAATCTATAAGGGTTCAGTTTTTTGACATTTGGCTACGGAACCCTAAAAAAGACCTTCATTATGACGTAAAGTTGAAATTCGTGTTACTTCTCAGACATGCTTGGCGTTGAAGAGGTTTTTTAAATGAATTAAAACGCATCGTGTGCGTCGTGGATGTACCACGGTTAACCAAACAACCGGATGCGCCATTGACAGTTATAAATTGCGACTGTAAATAATTATGCTGAAGTACGTTTCTTCAATTTGCATTAAAAACAATCTGCAAATATCAAGGAAGTATACAAAAGTCATTGAGCATATAACTTAAGTACATTCTTAAGACGCTGACAAGTGCCAATGACCTTGATTCCTTGATTCTATTCTATTCTATTCTATTCTTGAGTGATCGGTCACTGTCTGTTTGCAGCGGAGTGAACGAGAAGCACTGTGCGGTTTTTTGTATGGGGAAAATAAAAAACGGATGAATTATATAAGTAAACACACTACACGTAAAATTAATTAGTATTTTTTTTAGTATGAGCGTGATGTAATAATGTTATTAATTATGGACATATAAGTAAAAAAAATTAAGACATAGAACTGTTTAAAGAGGATCTCAGACGTAACTTCACGATTTTTTTCTATTGTATCGATTTCATCAAATCGTGTTATGGAAATAGTCATTTTTTCAATAATATAATGAATATGAACGTATATTTTTTTCGCTATCCCAAATCAAATAGTTTTTGTTAAAAAACTGTTTAAGTAAGGCCGATTTAGGTCTTGTCAGCGCCTTAAATGTTCTTTCTGGCCAATCATCTTGTTAACGCGCGTGTCCGCATAATAAAGGTAATGGATTAAGAAAATTGACCTTTTACGTAAAAATTAAAAAGAACCAAGCAAGTTTTTTTACAAGGCAAAGACGAGTCATGCATCGCACATTGTCAGGTGTAAAGCGAAATGAATGTGTCAATCAATTCGAAATCCGACACCTCGAACAAAGGGTGTATCAATTATCCGATTAAGCGTCAATGGAAACATCAACACTACTTTCCAACTACAAGGAAACATGCGCACACACATACCAAACTATACAGAAATAATCAAGGGAGGTTACCAAGATAAACCAACGATATACTTCCAAATATATCTAGTGAAACAAAATAAACTGTGGAAAAACTAGCCATTACTGAGTACTTTTTACGCTGGTGCCGAGCATTGGAGCATTCATCGCGGGGTTAAGACTACAGACACATGTTAACCGACCTTGGATAGTACAGTCAGCGTCATGATACGACACATTATAGTACCATGTCGCTCCAAGTTGATGTATGGGGACGTATTATGATTGTGTATATAAACTTAGAGTGGCACGGTACTAAAATGGCACCTCGAGCATCAATGTATTACGAACCAGGTCTGTTCCACCTTCATGTGTGTATAGTCTAAAGGCAGCCTTCCTTTGCGCACTAGACTAGTATGAAAGGGACGAAGGATACACCATACTCTCGTGAAATTATCACGGCATTGGAGGGACAATTTTCGCCTAATAAAGACAATCTCGATAACGTCTTTAAAAATATGGCGACATTCGTGTTCATAACGCAATGCTTACGAGAAATTTCAAGAAATCATAGCGGTTCAATACTCAGATATCAATTAATCGAGATTTTCTCTATTAACATGATTAGCCAGCCATCAGCCACCCAATTCTCGTATCAATTGAGATGAAGTCACAATCGAGATATGTCAAACAAATCTAACCTTTGACATAAAAAATTGAGGGCCTGGCCCTTTCTAGCTAGTCTATGCGCAGAATGTTGTTAGCTAACGATAAATGCTGGTACTCTAGGGTAATATTGCTGACGTTTCAACCACCGTATCTTTACCGAATTTATTAAACCTTTTATATACATCAACCAATGTAAAAAGAGCGCTGACGGTCATACATTTTATGGGGCCATCAGCGCTCTTTTTACATTGGGCGGGGCATAAATTCATTTCTTAAGGTGCGTTCTCACTGAAGCAGAGCGGAGCGCAAATAAGCCGCTGCTCTGAGCAAACAGAACACTTAAAATATTTGAATTGCTTATATACTTTTTTATCATGGACTAATTCAAATGTAGTCGTGGTAGCTTTTGTTCATAAACGAGGTCGTTTTCGAATCATAACTTTCGGTAAGGTATAATTCGCGGCACGTAAGTTGAACTTTAACCTTGAATGAGCAGAAAGCATTTCATTCAAATTATGCGCCGGGGATTATAGATATATTGCTGCAATGCCTTATGCAGCTCAAAGCTATATAGCCCAAGTTCTTTTTCTGTCGTTGCGCCACTTAGAACATCAGCGCTGCCTCTTTTTCTACTTCTAGAAATACTACATAGAACTTTACAATAGATTTAGTGAGAACGGGGAATTCACAAAATTTTGTCTTGAAAAAATTAGCGCCCATTTCTTAGGTATCCGAATTGAGGTGAAAAGACAACGCCACTTGTCTATGGTAAGGACGGCAGGTGAAGACTGAACAACCCTCTAGCACCTGACCTGCATATTTTGTTCCACTAATAGGTTAGAGTATGAGGAGAACCTTCAAGATAACCTCCTCAGGGAAGACGAGCATCTTGATGTACTCGAATTCATCGAGCCGCGTCAGGATCTCCTTCATCGGCTTGGACTGCGACTTCTTGGCCATGGCACACACCCCCACCACAACTTTCTTCCCGCCGCCATCGTAGTGTGGGTCCAAGGATTCGCAAAGATCCAACTCGCCCTGTGCACAAAAAGACCAATTGAAAATTAGAATACATCGCGCAATTTGAAACAATCCCGTACCACGCGCCAATCAGGAAGCGCACATTGAAATACCAATACTATCATGTCAAACAGAGCTACAACCTACATAGCCTAAATAGTAAGTCTTTCGGCCAAAGGATCCATCATTCAGGCAGGAAGCCATGCTTTAAGAGTGAGATAGAAGTAGGTTGTCACAACACACTCTAATATTATAACCACTGTGTCCACCTTGGAATTTCTGCTGAGCTGGGCACCATTAACTTCGTGTTTAACTGACTTTAATTGATTTAACGGAAGTTAATGAGTCCATTAATAATTTTTGAAGTTAACTTAAAAGTTAACTTAGTTTAAGTTAAGTTAGTTTAGTTACTTGAAATGTTAATTTCGTTAATTAACGATTAACGGATTAACGGTCTTTTGCCCAGCTATGATTAACATCACAGTTTCCATTTCCAAGTATAAACTAACTGATCACATTAATTTAGATAAAATGTCCATGAATTCATAATGACCTACTAGATCCAACCTTTAAGCCCAACAAATTTAATTTATACTTAATTTAACAGATATTTTCAATTTCAAGATAGTATATGTAAATTCAAAATAAATATGACTGACTATGCCTACATAATTATCACAAAAGAATACATTAACTCCTTATTGTTTTTGCAGTCCACAGAGTAAACTATTCATTATTTCTTAACTCAGAAGATTCACTTTAAAACTCACTAGTGGTGAAAACAACATCAAGCAAGTTGAATTTTAAATAGATAATGGCAAGAAATGGAGAATTATAAAAGAGCATGTGTAACAACCTACTCCACAAAATGATCATACACAACACTTATTTATAACATTACGTAAAATACCTACATAGTTATCTTCTAAAAACATACACAGTTATAGTCACATAATTGTTATCTCTAACCAAAACATTAATTTCATTTAAAGCTCACATCAGCCAAACAGTCATCACAGTAACAGAAATCATCCTGATTTTGCTCCTTCTTCTTTCTATTCCTCCATCTTTTTAACCGCCACCAATCTTTTAGCCACTGCCATTCCATCACTGTGTCACTTTACATGTAGCCGAGTGAAAATTTGTAGTAAAACTAAAGATAACACAAAGCAGCCTCGTCAATGGTTGGTTATCACTCACTCTAGATAACTATGATAAACTTGACACAATTAACATACTGCATTACCTCAGTTGACATTGTCACCAGAATATAAGCGACTATAAAACATGCATTGTATATCAGTGTCCTGTAATCATATTATGTGTATATTTATGGGACTTGTTAGTGTGAACATGCAGCTTGGTTGATATACAGTTAGTTCTGGAAAATTGTAGTATTTTATCACTTAATCTATGTGCTGTGCTTATCCCATGTTAATCTTCAAATCTCAGTACTGTTTATATAAGATTGTAGATAAGGTATGCATAAAAAATTCTAGTTAGCCTTGACTGAGCTGTGTACCTAATAATGTAGATTAAAGTGGCTTGGACTATCAGTGAATTTAATGGTATGATTATCAAATATTTGCATTGAACTACAAAGTGTAGTTGCAATCATTTGTTTTGTTTATATTACTCATACTTTATTATAACATTGGTATATTCTGGTTTGTTTTATTTTTTTAAGACACACTTACTAAATATACCTACATGTTAAAAAATTCTGTGCAAGTCTTGGTGTTTCTCTGCATTAGTTGGAGTCATTGTGGAATGCAAAGCCAAAAAAGATGTTCAGTTTTTTTAAGTGTTCTTACAAAGAAACATTTGTATACTGCAATTTTATCACATAACCAACGAATGCCTCAACTAATTTACAACATTGTGAAGAATCATGGAGAAAAGCATGTCCTCAATGACATGGACACTTGCCAGATACAGAAAACAAAGAAATGCATGTCGAGAGGCCATGCTGGCACATTGTTTTGGACATGATGATTTTTAGTATTATCGTAGCTTGAGTGAGAGTTGTTAATATAATACATTATTGACCGCTCGTAAATGACCTGCGTCTGACATAACATTCTCTAGCAGCCTTTATCATTTACATTAATTAGTATTATCTTCAGTAAATACGCTGCATACAGAATTATATGCCAGAATTATTGCCTACTTAGTCACTTACTGGAGTTCTTATAGGGACGAGATTTCCATCATCACCAACATAAAATTGAGGCTGTTGTGTGGCCTGCCGCAACCCTTGGTAGCCATGCTCAAGCTCAGTGTATGACATTACCTACATATATCAATTAATGAGAAGAATATCAATGAGAAAATATTACGATTCAACATATAAGTACATTCATAATTAATTGGTAAAAAATTATTTCATAAAAGCAAAAATATTTTCATGATTTGCAGCTGTTAGACAGCTGACGTCACTTATGTGTGTTACGTTTGGTTGGTGGTCCTGGCGCCTCATTCGGGAACGCTAAGTGATTCTGTAGCGACTCATAAACCAGATTTCTCATCCCACTCTTCCGCACGACGCGTAATGCGTAAGAGCGAGATGAGAAATCTGGCTTACGAGTCGCTACAGAATCACTTAGCGTTCCCGAATGAGGCGCCAGATCTTATATACTAAAACGCGATTAATATTTATTTATTTTCATTTAATACTGTACTGTAATTAAAAAGAACTATTTTTTTAAAATTTTAATCAATTATTCTATTTTTTTTTCCATTATATGTTTGTAAATCAAGAACATTAACATTAATTTTATTTTACGTTAGCTTGTCAACTCGGTATCACATGCTGTCAAATCAAATGTCACTTTGATTGATGTCGAAACACGAAAACAGAACAGGCGCCTCATTCGGGAACGCTAAGTGATTCTGTAGCGACTCGTAAGCCAGATCTCTCAACTCGCTCTTACGCATTTCGCGTCGTGCGGAAGAGTGGAATGACAAATCTGGCTTACGAGTCGCTACAGAATCACTTAGCGTTCCCGAATGAGGCGCCAGATTACAGACTATCGCCTCTATTCGGGAACGCTAAGTGATTCTGTAGCGATTCGTAAGCGAGATTTCTCATGCCACTCTTCCGCACGACGCGTAATGCGTAAGAGCGAGATGAGAAATCTCGCTCGCGAATCGCTACAGAATCACTCAGCATTCCCGAATAGAGGCGTATATTTTCTGATTAAATGACCAAAATGAACGAAATCGCTATTAAAACTACCATGATCCCAGTTTCTTTTTGGGAATCTGTAAACATTTTAATAGCTAAATCTCACGTTGTGAATAAGAGACTATGGGGTAGCAAGGTGCTGTACGAATCCAGTTGCAAATCAATTACTACACAGTGGGATTTGCCGCAGAAGTGCGCTAAATTAACAAATCATGTAAATGTAGAACATTTTGTGGACTACTTGAATGAAGTTCTTCATCTACAGCAAAGCGATAAACCCGATTCTGAAGAAACAGTCTATATTGTTTTATCGGAGCTTCTCCCTAAGAATTATAGTGATGCCCATGCTTTTCAACTTATCTGTTTGGTGAAAGATAAGGCTCAAGTAACATTTTATGATGTGACACCTGAAAGTGATGAGCAGAACTTATGCCCACCTTTTCCTTATACATTAACATTAATAGGCGATCAAGTTTTGTTGAAAGCAGATTGTGGTCAGTGATGGTAATTTGTAAGCTACTAACGCTAGCTTAGTTTATTTCTTGCAAATTTACCTTTTTGTTTCCTACAGATTCAAACTCCAAAGCCTTCCAATGGCTTATAGAAACTGTGCTGCCTCAGTTTATCAAGTGGGGGCAAGAGTGTGCAAACACAAAGGCGACCACACAAATTTGCAGTGATTCACTAGCCCTGGTTGATACTGACAAATATTACAAGAAATACAATGATCTCAAAATCAAATATGGGAAAGAAATGGTCAAGGTAGTATAATGAGAGTCATTGTTTATTGGTATTTTTACCATGCATTTTTTTTAATTGATGCAAAAGCTAAATAAATCAATTATTTAGTATCATTAATAGAAATGGTATGTTCCAGATATGGCCTGAATGCACAGACCCATCCAAGTTTGTATATGAAGATGTTGCTATAGCTACATACTTACTTCTGCTCTGGGAAGAAGAGAGGATCTTACAGGGTTCACCAAAACTTCAAAGCTTTGTGGACTTGGGCTGTGGCAATGGCTTACTTGTGTATATTTTGACAAAAGAATGTCACCCTGGAGTTGGCTTTGATGTGAGGAAGAGACAAATATGGGACATGTTTGGTAGTGATGTTCAATTGGAAGTAAGTACCTAATGCAAGAAAACACATTTGAACTTAAAGTGGTACAAAAATTCTATAGCAATTTTATTGTGTTTTATGAAAAAGTACTGCTGCAGTGTATGATTTGATTAAATGTGGTTCTAATTTTCAGGAGAAGACAATAACACCTTCTGATTTGCATCTGTTTCCTGAAGTTGATTGGATTATAGGCAATCACTCAGATGAACTTACTCCATGGATTCCAGTGATTGCAGCACGGAGTTCTTATAAGTGCAACTTCTTCCTACTTCCATGCTGTGCTTATAACTTTGATGGCAGCAAATATCAACGAAAAAATTCATCCAAGAGTCAGTATACAGAATACTTAGAATATATACAACAACTGTGTAAAGATGTTGGATTTAGAACAGACATAGACAGGCTGAAAATTCCTAGTACTAAAAGAATTTGCCTAGTTGGTAGAGGCAGACATTATGAGGAAAAGGCATTTGAGAAGTACTGTAATCAGATACAAAATCTTATTAATGGTAAAAATCATTCAAACAGGCATGGCAGTGTTTGGATTGATGAATTTAAGTCTAGAGATCCAGTAGAAAAGGTAAAAAATTGTACTCAAATAGACAAAAGCCTTATTCAATTGATTGTAGGGCATATAACTGACTATTTACTTGAAGGATGTAAATTGTCAGTTAGCTGGAGTCCAGGTAAAACAGCTGAAATAAATGAGTTGGTGCAACTCATTCCACAAGACCAGTTGAAAGCATTAAAGTCAGAATGTGGTGGACTTCAAACAGTATTGAAGAACAATCACCATATCTTTAAAGTGCAAGGTGGTAAGGTTCAACTGAGGTATCCTAAAACCGTGGAAGAAGTAAAGAAAAACAGCCAATATAAGAAGAATAAGTCAAAGTCTTTAAATATCAGAATACAGTGCAGGCCATGCTGGTTTTACAGTCACCACCCACAGGGGTGCCCATTGTCAGGTGACAAGTGCAGTTTCTTACATGCTAAAAGTTGATATTAAATCAAAACAAAATATAATTATAAAAATATCTAATTTAATAGTTTTTCTTAAAATTAAATATCCAGTCCACCTTAATAATTATAATAACCATAAAATAAAACATATATTAGCTTTTATATCATTATTTTCTAACATCACATTGCAATAGTTCATATATTTATAATCATAACATAATGATCCCAAAAAATGTAATCCTTGGAACACCCAATAACTACTTAGTTTAGCCTTCTCAGTCATTGTTAGTGTTTTTAATGCTTATGAAAGGTAAGTAACAAAAACTAGCACATGCCTTCACATAAATAAATGCTAGACTATAATGTTATTCAATTTCAAAGAATTTGTTCAGTTCACTCAACTTTTTATCATCTACCAATTTTGCCACTTCATGTTCTCCCATAAAGGAACACACCATTCTAAGAGTTGTCCAGATTGTGGATGAACTAACATCCCCAGATGTGGAATCTGGGAACATGCTCTTAGCTTTATATTGTTGATTCAAAGCCACTAGAAAGTGCTCTGCTGCCTGCTTGTGAGCTCTCAAATTCATACAAGTAATGCCAACATTATACCTGGCTCTGATAAACCCAGGCTCTAGGTTCAAAGCCTCATGATATGCATCGACTGCCTCTTCAGATCTTTCACTATTGGCTAATGTTGCTCCAAGCCTGTTCCACAGTTTTGAATCAGTGTTGTCAACCATTAAAGCTGCCTTGAAACAGTCAACAGCTTTGTCATATTCTTGACTGATGTTGAATACTACTCCGAGAGCATTTTGGACATCAGGGTCAACCTGGGAGGGGTGTAGCTGAGCAGCCCGAAGATAAAGTGCTTTAACATGAGCCTCTAACTCTTTTAAATCTAAGCTTTTAGGGTCAATATCCTGAGGGAGTAAATCACTGTATTTAGGACTGGCTCTTAACCAATCAATAAGTGACATGAAAGCATACTTGGGCATATTTTCATTGGTGTATGCAGCTGCCAGTGTTATATAAGCCTGTAGTTGCCTTGGATCTATATCTAGGGATTTTTTAAGAGCTGTAATGGCTAAGGGATCTTGCTCGTTTTCAGCCTGAGTAGTTCCCAACAAGAACCAACCTTCAGCTGAGTCAGACTGCTGTTGTGCAGCAGCTTCAAAACATAACACTGCTCCAGGAATATCTCCCATTTTTAATTTTTCTTTGCCAATTTCCAAAGCACTCTTATTTTCTAGCATAACATTGCCTTCTGTAAATGCATATTCCTTGGCTATACCATTAGCTTCTTCAGAGTTCCAGTAATCAGTGACGTCACTTAGCTTGGCCCACTCATCTTTGTACTTTTCGGCCATTTCATCCAATATTTTACCTTTATTTTTCTGCTGAGTTGTCTCTGCTGATTCCCCCAAGTTAAGCTCTCCCGCACTTATCCTTTTCATGAAAGACATGAATTGATTATATGCAAGTTGATCATCATCTTTCACTGCACCCACATACTCTTCAGCTTTTGCTCTTACATTGCTGTTATCAGATGTTTCAATATCTGATTCATTAATATATTCAATCTGAACATTTGATTTTCCTTGTTGATGCAACATTGGCTGTTGTGGCATGAAGGAAGGCCTTAAAAGGTGCTGGGGCTGCATAAAGGAGGCAGAGGGACCTGCCATCCAAGGGGAAGTCATTTGCGGCCTCATGTTTGCCATTTGACTTGGTCTAATTGTGGGCTTATTCTGTTTGCTAGCAGCCATTTCTACATCTGGAATGTTAGTGAGTAGAGTGCTCATGTTAAAGGTTTGTGGGGCTGGGAAGTTCTGAGCCATGAATTCACTCACATACCTGTCAGATTGGGACATTTGTTGCGAGACGGAAGCATCTCGACCGACAATGTTTGACAACTGGACAAGAGAATTATTTCCACCACAATCACCGCCAACAAGCTTGTTCAAAGACATCTTCAATAGCAAACAGAACCGTTTACTAATGAAACTGCACTCAACCAAATATAATTGGTGTCGAAAAATAATTTATTCCGAACGCTTACAATATGGCTATTTTTAGTTAATGGCACGTTGATTTATTTAAATTATAATCGAATTTAACTTATCTATAAAGATCAAAGTGCACAGACATAGGTAGTCAGTCTTGTAATCTGTTTGTGTTAAAATGCACTGCGTGGTAACCAGGGGGAGGGGGTACTGTCATACTCAGTGCTGCCAGCACGTAACTACAATTTCGCATGGTGGGTTATCTGAAATAGGACGGTTTTGAACGAAAACGGACAGGAAATAAAAAGCAATTACAAACCCAATCATAACATTTCTTTTGCGAGCCCTTGCTGCAGGGCCCAAGGCCATATAGATGCAATATGGCCTTGGGCCTTGCAGCAGGTTCACGCTCTTCCATATTTAAACGTTCGTATAAAAGAGATGGCATCAAAGTGTCGTTTCGAATTCCGTTGGACCCTCTTAAAAGGTCTTGTCGTGTGATGATACATTTTATGCTGGTACCACACGATAAATCGAACGTGGCCACAAGAGTCTTGTGGCTCTGCCCACCCCATTAGGGATTTCGGGCGTGATGCTATGTATGTATGTACCACACGATCGTCCAACACCCAAACTTTATTGTCCAACTGTCGATGTGTGGTGGGCTTTGATGTTTGTCGTCCACTTTAGATAGAATATCTGTGGTCGTCCAGAGGGCTTAGCACGCTAGTTTTTATCGCGCACATAAAGCATTCGTCCCTTACGCACCCGCTTATTAGTTAAAAAGTGACAGATGCTTTATATGCGCGATAAAACGTAGTGTGCTAGCCACTCAGTTGTCTGTCTATACCTGTACCCAGTACTAAAGCTTGGTTTGAACATTCCAACAAGTACCTTGAAAGGAACTTTATTACTTCCATCAGCAGACTACGCATAGGCCATTGTCGTTTCCTTGCTCATTTGTTTAGATTAAAGTTATGTGAAAGTCCTGTATCTTTATATTGCAACTGTAATTTTTGTGATCTTGATCACATATTTTTCCATTGTCCTAAGTTTAATATTCAAAGATTGTTATTAATATGTCTTTGCTACGATTTAGGTTTAAAGTCCATTCCTAACTCTGTTCAAGAATTGTTAAAAAATCCTAAATTGTATTTTATAATTTATGATTTTATCTTCAGTACCGTTGGTAGGTTGTAATTTAATAAAGCTACCTTTGTTTATATAGAATAGTCTTAGAGTCGTTATGTATGTCTTAGCATAATTGTATATTTTCTTCATTTATAAATAGTTAACTTGTTTTTTATATGTATTAGTATAATTAATTACACTTAAGATAAAAATATGTAAAATTTTGATGTAACTGTTTGAGTTGATGGCCTTGTAGCCAAAGATTCAATAAATTAAAAAAAAAATTGTCTGACTATTATCTGTCAATGTCAAATTTTAAATGTTTCGGGTTATTTGTGATTTTTCTTTTTTACGTATTATAAATGAATGAAAAGAACTATGGTAATAACTAGTTGCTAGTTCTAATAATGAATACTAGCGCTGTATAACTTAACTATTGCATTTCTTTTGTAATTATCGTGAACATTATGTAATACAACATTTTACAGGTTATGTTAGTCAGTCTTGCGTGAATTCGATGTAAACTTCTTGAATTTGCTAACAAACTTGTCAAATGGCACCTATAAGCAGTGAATCAAACACAACCACAATTAACGAAGAAACAACAACGATTGACGATAAATTTGTAGGAGATAAGTGGTTGGTATGTATTTAGATTCTTTAATAATGAAGTATGTGTAAGCCGGTTTTCTCTCTGGGCGATACTCTCCATGTTCTTATTCTCAATTCTATATTCGTGCTGAAAGGATCCTTTTAAATCGGTTTAGTAATTTTACACAGGTACTAAGTGTAAGCGCGCACTACGACTTTGCCGCGGCGACGGACAGTCAGATCTCTCGCTCTATACGTCTTCGTCCGTAGTGCGCGCTTGGCTTAACTGATGGAGCAAGCAGTGCTGTGCAATAGTTGATGGTGCCCTGGCCCTGTCTTTGTTCTTAAGACTTTCAAACCATTGTAGTTTTAAATCAGAACAGGAAATGAGTAAAAGCTGGCCACATTAGCTCACTAATTTAATTTAAGGATGTGTACCATGTCAAATCCGCAGTACATCTATTAGATTTTTCAACTTTATTTCATTTGCACCTAATAATGACAATGAGTAATTTTGTATGAATAATGATTTAAAATGAACAAATTGTGTGATTATTAATAATTATTTAGTATGTGA
This sequence comes from Tortricodes alternella, assembly GCA_947859335.1. Taxonomy (NCBI): domain Eukaryota; kingdom Metazoa; phylum Arthropoda; class Insecta; order Lepidoptera; family Tortricidae; genus Tortricodes; species Tortricodes alternella. The sequence continues at coordinate 4,922,686 of OX401976.1, forward strand.
AATAAAATCAGGTCCTGATTTGACTACTCGAGTCATAATCAATCAAAATGCAGTATTTGAAACGGTCTGGACACATGGAAATTCAATCAAGCATATTTCAGTGGGAACAACAGTAATGACATTTTTTTTAAATCAAGAAGTTGAGGAGAGTTCAAAGTTATACAAAATACATTTTCTGATTATAAAAGTACTATGGGATAGAAACATTTTTTGCTTTTTCTTGTAATTTACTTAATCAACTTCCGGTACAAATAACATAAAGCCTATGTTGAATGTAATCTTAAATGTCATTTATCTCCTTTTAAACAACAGTAAAGTTTTTTTTGTTTCTATTACATTTGCAAAATGACTAATATTACCATACTATTTAATTTCAGCGAAAAATATACTAATCGAAATATTGGGTACACATCCTTAAATAATAACCACACAATTATTAGCAGGAGTAGTATGTTAGAGTTTTGTTGTGTCTCTTTTGAACTAGTATCAGTTTCAACCTCCTTTTGGTAAATCATTATTGTAAGCAATCCTCTTCTCATTTCTAGATAAGAGAATGTGACATCTACAAGGATGAATATAACGAGTGCACAAGCTTTAGGGGACGGTTCCATCAATACTTTATATTTGGTGAGACTGTTGATTGCAATCAGTGGAAGAAAGATTATAATAACTGCTGCAAATGGGAGTCTGATAAGGATGAAAATGCAGCTGTGAGTATTTCTTGTATTTTATATGTTTAAAAGTAAAAGGGAATAAGTCAAAATTAAATTCACTTTAGTTTTAAGCTTTGATAAACTGCGTCATGATTTAATTTGCATTGAATTTATATGTCACATAATTTATTTTTAATTATAGTTTCTGTATAATCAAGCAATAAAAAACGTGTGATTGCTGTGCTGGAAGAGTGCACTATTTTTATTTTATTTTTATTTTAGCATATAATATGCACAGAAGTAGTGGTCCATTTAACAGAACTAAATATTATTTATTTATTTTTATTTATTTCATTGCTTACATGTATTAAGATTTACGTAATCTGTTCTTTGACAAGTGCAAGGTTCCTGAGGGAATATTAGGGCCATTTTATGAAAAGTTGTATACACCGAGAAATGTTAGATTCAAAATTGATCTCGTTGCAAATGAATTTAAATAATATTTATGGATACTCCGACATGTAAATTTATAGAAAACATAGGTTGTTTATTGGATTATTAATTGAGAATGAAGTAAAAAAATATTTAGTTGAGTGGGAGAGAAGCAGGCGTTCCATTCCATGACCAACTTCGTACAATATTTAAAAAGAATACAAAAGGTTTACAATGTTTTATTTTTTTATAACAATTACTAATATCGTAACTTAAAATTACACAGTTTTAATTGGATAGAAATGTAGACAATTTTTTTTAGAGTTAATTTTATACTTCCGTTACGTAAAAAATAATCAAAGTTTTTCCAATTATCATGTTCATTAACAGGTTGATCCAATGAGATCAACTGTACCAAATAAACAAAACTTAGCAGTTTTATATACAATATTCAAAAATTAGTTATACCAACTAATTATATTTTATTTAAGCATACAAAAATATTTCTCGCGTGGGACAGTCACGAAAAATATTGGTAACGGAATAAATTCTAAAGGCTCGTTCACAAGTATACCAGAAATTCAACTCAAAAGAATATCATATCTATAATATGATTTGGTAATTTTTATAAACAGTTTTCATACGCTTTATAAAAATAATTATATATGAAATATGAAAACTTCATGTGGGTTTAAGTAACATTTTTAAGTCAGATCCAATAAATTTGTTGAAATTTATTTCAAAAGTATGGGACAACCCAAAAACGCTGTGTACAACTTTTCATAAAATGGCCCATTAATTGGCTTTATTTATGTACAATTATATAGTGAATATGTTTCATTTTACAGAAAGCTCTCATTGAAAGTGAGAAAGCGCGCCGTATGGAAAGGTTAAAGGCCCACTACAGTAATGATATTTGGAAGAAACGCAATGGCCCGCCACCAGATTGGGATAAACCGTTACCAGAATGGATGCAAAAGCGAAATGAAGACACATACCTAGACCACAAAGGAAAGGAATACAGAGCAGGAACATTATCAGAAACTAGTGACTGGTCCTGCTCTATAATGTGATAGTTGTACGAATTATTATTAATATTTATAAAATATATTTAGGTAAATTGAGTTTGTGTTGATTTTATTAAGTATCTCAAATATTTTACTGCACTTCAGCCCCCCTGACAAATTAGTGTTTATCATACACTTAAATCATTTTTCTCTTTAGTTTACATTAGCCAAAAAGTGACTGTTGTCTGTAATCAAACCTATTTTTGCCGCCACCCTAGTATTAATAGTGTTAGATATAAATTTCTCAATGCTGCATGTGGATGGTATATTCTTCAAGAACAACCTCCTTTATGACGAGCACCACGTTTTTAGGGTTCCGTAGACAAATGGTAAAAAACGGAACCCTTATGGATTCGTCATGTCTGTCTGTCTGTCTGTCCGTCCGTATGTCACAGCCACTTTTTTCGAAACTATAAGAACTATGCTGTTGAAACTTGGTAAGTAGATGTATTCTGTGAACCGCATTAAGATTTTCGAACAAAAATACAAAAAAAAACAATACATTTTGGGGGTTCTCCATACTTAGAACTGAAACTCAACATTTTTTTTTTCATCAAACACATACGTGTCTATGGATAGGTCTTCAAAAATGATATTGAGGTTTCTAATATCATTTTTTTCTAAACTGAATAGTTTGCGCGAGAGACACATCCAAAGTGGTAACATGTGTCCCCCCTCCCGTGTAACTTCTAAAATAACAGAATGATAAAACTAAAAAAAATATATGATGTACATTAACATGTAAACTTCCACTGAAAATTAGTTTGAACGAGATCTAGTAAGTAGTTTTTTTTAATACGTCATAAATCACGCAACCCTTCATGGGCGAGTCCGACTCGCACTTGGCCGCTTTTTTCATGTTCCTTTTGGGATAATTTTATCTATGTATACATAATAAAATCTTAAAGTGGAAAAAAACTATACTAAACTGGCGTGTTTGATGAGCTGTTGTGCGCGCGCTCAGGAAGGTTTATGAACTAAAAAATTATTTAACCTTTTGACTGCCAAGCATGTCTGAGAAGTAACACGAATTTCAACTTTAAGTCAACGTAATGAAGGACTTTTTTACCCTGTATCCGCCGACTGTGGCGGTCAAAAAGTTAAAATAAAATGAGCATTGCAACGTATGCCAGGCACAGTTAGTTTAAAATACATTAAATACTAGCTGTGCCCGCGACTTCGTCCGCGTAGAGTTTGATTATGACTATTCCCTTTGGGAACTTTTCAATTTTCCGGGATAAAAAGTAGCCTGTGTTAATCCAGGGTATAAGCTATCTCCATTCCAAATTTAATCAAAATCCATCCAGCCGTTTTAACGGGAAGAGGTAACAATCATACACACACAATAATAATATTAGTACGATTTTACAGTTGTGTACAGTACAGTCATGTCATGACTTATGATAATGGTATTTTATGTATTTGTTTTAATATTTACCGCAACAAATACCTACAAATTGTCATATTCTCGCAGACAGTGATGCCACATTATAACATTATTCATGATTTTACTGACATATTTAATCATCACCTTTTTAAGCAATCCGGGGGTGTTCCCGTAAGTTTCAATAATATTACTCTGAAGTTTTTATGAGCTGTCGATATTTCGACGATGTCGCAATCTTCATGATCACGGAATTACTTCAAACCCGGAAGAACCCGTTTATAAGTAGTATCATGAAATATATGATTATGACGAGCAGCCGGTATAATAGTTTGGTACTTCTTTTTTATAAAAACGAGAAAAACTGTATTGAGACAAACCAAATCAACTCGTAGACGTTCTAAATATTTCATTTCGAACCGATTTTGATAATAAGTACTTATGAAAGAACATAGAAACAAAAATAATTAAATCAAATTTACACACGCATTATACTTTCTTGTTTTCTCCGTACTTTGATGAAAAAGCAGCAAACACTACGCCTAAATTTACCATGAATTTCTAGGCAATTTAATATTTTATCAATAAAAAGCAACATGAAAAATTCAATGGCAAATAAGTAGCTTGACCCAGCAACCGCGTTATCGCTACGATAAGACGTTCATTTATAATTGTTCACAAATAAGATAATACGTTATATCAAATTAATGCTTCGTAAACAAGTATTTTGATACGCGCTCGGGCGAAAGAAGCAGAAATGAGTCGTGTCTTGTGTCGCGTGCTTTCCCTGCGTGTAGTCCCGGTACCTATGGCTCGCAACGCTTCCTACCTCATCGAGGACCCGAAATATTCCTTCTTGAAGGAATTGGGCTTGGACAAGAAGAATGTGGGCGTGTTCAATGGCAAATGGGAGGCAAATGGACAGGTTAGTCTGAATGTTCCACTTAATTTCGTGATTTAAGAGGACTGTGAAACAACAGCAGAAATGAGCCTTTTCATAGAAAAGGCGATAACGATTTTCACCCCTTAAATGTGAACCGATTTTGACGAATTTTTGATAGGTTGTCAGTCAGAACAAAATATACGGCTATACGTTTTCGATTATTGATTAAAGATCAACAAAGTCAAATAATGGCCCAAAATAGTTTTGCATGAGAATACCAAAAAAAAACAAAATACTGAATTTATTGATTATAGTGAAAAAACAAAAACGTATGGACCTATAGATTTTATTCTGACTGATAACTTATCAAAAAAGTCAACATCGGTTAACATTTAAGGGGTGTAAATCGTGATCGCCTTTTGTATGAAAAGCCGTAGGTACACACTCCTCTTACCTATTTGTTTTCCGCATAAAAAGAGCGATGAATGAAGAATCAATTCTGAAGCAGTTTTATTATCTATGCCTTATAATAATCATTATTTTAGCTCATTACGTTGTTAGGTAACTAATTGTTACTCAGACACCGTTGAACAAAATATAATTACCCGACTGAAAATCTATTGTACTCGTCCATTAGATTATGTTGATAAGGCGCTACATGTTCTGTTATCAACGTTGTATAACATTTAACCTTAGTAAACAATATTGCACTGTCTTGCGCTATATAAATACCTAATTGTTTCACTGAACTTTTCATTATAGAATACGGCTCGAAGGACCAAGTGGTCCTTCGAGCTATATATTTGATTTTTTAGTCCTCACAGGGTCTAGGTTTTGCACGCGACTTCAGCCGCGCGGAATTGGTTTAAGCGCCCAGCGCCATTTACCGACGACTAGCATTGCTCATATTTCATGTATTTATAAAAACCCCTGAAAATCCTAGGATATCGAGATAAAAAGTATCCCATGTTCATCTCCATATAACAGGTTACATTTGTGCTCATTCTTATGGAATTCTGTTAAGCCGTTTGCATACTTTCAAATATTAAAATACTAGCTTCCGACCGCGACTTCATTCGCGTGGAATTCAGTTATAGTTATTCCGTCGGGAACAATTAAATTTTCCGGGCTAAAAAAAAACCCTATGTGCTATTCCAGGCTATAGTCTATCTCTGTGCCAAATTTCATCCGGATCCGTTCAGCCATTCTGGCGTGATTGAGTAACAAACATCCATCCTTACAAACTTTCGCATTTACAATATTAGGTATATACTCGTAGTAGGAATATAATATACATTATATTATAACGTGCTGTCTCTTACCAGGTCATCCAATCATACAGCCCAGCGAACGGCAAGATAATAGCCGAGGTGCAGGCGGCGAGCCCGGCCGACTACGAGTCGTGCGCAGCGGCGGCGCAGGCGGCATGGCACGAGTGGGCCGAGATGCCGGCGCCGGCGCGCGGCGAGGTCGTACGCCAGATTGGGGACGCGCTGAGGGAAAAGCTGCAGCCTTTGGGACAGCTGGTTTCCTTGGAGATGGGTACGCATTGAGGATTTTCTCGTTATAGTGTGTGAAATGCGGGTACGCCGAGGCTGTTTTGCAGGAGAACCTGGCTCTGAGACAGCTCGTGTCTTTGAAGAGGGTACGTAAATATCACCAATTTTTTTACTTAATCTTACCGATCGACGTGTACTTAGCTCAGTTCATAGGAGTAAGATGATGTCTTCCCAGATGCATCCGTCGACAGCGACACCCTGACGAATAATTAATGTAGCCCCGATTATTTCTTGCATTGGTAGGCTGTATAATAAAGTACCTAAGCAGCGGGCGAAAAAATACGTAGGAGACATGACGGTTGACAGTTTCTTCCCGTCCTGTTCTGATGGCGTACCTACGGTTAGGATCCCTGTTTTCTATGTTGTCGATTTTGATTGTACTTTGAAACGAGTTGAAATTAAAAAAGAACCTTGATTTTCGTTAACGTAATCGCAATTGTTTTTCAAGATACCGATATAATTTAAAGATGCCAAACGACAGAACGGAAAATTTGCAGTCGAACTGTATATATAACTCAATTTCATCATTTTGGTGGTTACGGTAATTTATATTATAATAGCTGTCGATACTTATAGGTCCAACATGCGAAGGCCCTTCCGGCCTTCGCATGAATCTTGGTGATGCTGGGGGAGTCGTATGAGACTACCAGCTTAGGTCAAACAAAAAAAAACTTATAGGTATAATTATTTATTCTCGCATCCTCCGCAGGCAAAATCCTCCCCGAAGCGATCGGCGAGGTAGTTGAGTACATCCACGTATGTGATCTGGCACTGGGGCTCTCGCGCTCCCTTCCCGGCACCATCTTCCCGTCGGAGCGCCCGGGACACGTCCTCATCGAGAAGTGGAACCCCCTCGGCGCCGTCGGCATCATCACCGCATTTAACTTCCCTGTCGCGGTGTTTGGGTGGAACAGCGCCATTGCCATGGTTGGTACTGACAAAATAGGTAGACAATTATTTTTTGGGATTCAGATGGTTTTGTTTGCAAAAATTAACATCTATACATATCAAACAGTACCGTGAATCATAGACAACGCACAGCCTAAACGGGTGGTCCTAGAGGTTTGAAATTTGGAGGAGACATTCCTCGAGTACCCTAGAAGTGCACTAAAGAGGGATTTTTCGAAACTTCATCCCTAAAGCGATGAAAAGGGGTGATAAAGTTTGTATGGAAAATACCACGGGTAAAGCAGTGACGGGGCCACTAGTGTTTAGATATGGACCTTAAAATTCTTAGAACTTGGAACCTGAAGAAGTCTACAAGAGTTATTTAACGCTTGAAAAAAACCTGAACGGCCCCAATTAGCATGACTCACATGTCTGTATCGTGGGCACATGCATGAGCAACACGCAGAGACCAATATAGGTACCAAGTTGTCAAATTATAGATGATATAATCTTTAACCATTACAACGGCCCTAGCAAGGTTGACACAAGGATAAGTTAATCCGTCTTATCTCTAAGTGCGTCTCTCACACACTAGTGCCGACTAAAGAGATAGTCAGCAAGATAAACGGGTTTAACTTATTCCCGTGTCTGGCATGCTAGGGCCGCTGTCTTAAATAAATAAATAAATAAATAAAATAAATAAATCAGGGGACAATCTTTACACAAATCAATCTAGCCCCAAAGTAAGCTCTAAAGGCTTGTGTTATGGGTACTAGACGACGATATACATACTTATATAGATAAATAAATACTTAAATACATAGGAAACATCCAAGACTCAGGAACAAACATTCGTGCTCATCACACAAATATTTGCCCTTACCGGGAATCGAACCCGGGACCGCTGGCTTCGGAAGCAGAGTCACTACCAACTAAGCCAAACGTGTCGTCAAACACGTCACGTCACGTCAAAACGTGTTGTCTTATGTTTATCTTTCTCGTAACTAAGTACTTTTATTGACAGATCGAATGAAGGATTGATTATCCGTATTGAGTTAACTGATAACAGTGAATGGTTGCCTCCCTGTGTCTGACACGTGACTTACTTTTCAAGGTCATTATTACAATGATATATGATGAAGCTAATAATTGATTACCTTACTACAATTATAAATGCAAACAGCAGTACTAAAAATTAGCTGACTTTTTTCCTAAATTGGGTTCACAGTCAATCATTTAAATAGAGCGGAATACGGTTAATAAAGTTTGCGGTCGCAGGTTCGATGCCTGCGTGAGTCATACTCAACTTATTACATGCATTTGTCTTAGGATGTGGGTGGGCCTAGATCCGACATGTATAAGGCCGCGTACGCACAGGCAGGCTTGCTTAGCATCTAGAACTTAGCGAGTTAGGCGACTAAGTTTGTTTATATCCTAGGCTCTAGGCGCTAAGCAAGCTGAAACCGGTCAGTTTTTATATCTCGCTACGTTTGTCCTCTGTCCTACAGTACTATTAAAATAAGTTAACCATTCGGCCATCCTCGATTAGGGGCCGTCCATTATTCACGTGATCTTTTTTTAAGCATTTTTTAACCCCCCCCCCCCCCCCCCCCCCTCCCCCTTGGTGATACATGGTGAGGTTTAAGACTACCCCCCACCCCCCACCCAACATCACGTGTATTTTTAGTATCGGCTGGCTCAGGATCAAACATTCTATTCCGCTACTGGTAGCATGAAAGAGATGACACTGTGAGAGCCCATTCTCGGTTAGATCATTTCGTGCTTAGCGGATTGCCTGTACTATGGGTACTAAATAGACAACACAAATACTAAATATCCATGACTCTGATACAAACTTCGTGCTCATCACAATTTGCGCCTAGCGGGATTCGAACCGCGTCGTCCGGCACAGGGGGCCGTCCATTAATCACGTGATCTTTTTTTAAGCATTTTTTTAACCCCCCCTCTTAACCCGTATAATATATTACCCGTTATCATATGGTCCGTGATGTATTTGGAGATTGAGATATGTATGGCTTGTGATGCAGGTGTGCGGCGACGTGAGCGTCTGGAAGCCCTCCGACACGACGCCGCTGATCGCGGTGGCCGTCACCAAGATTGTAGAAGGCGTGTTGGTCAAGAACAACATCCCTGCAGCCGTGGCATCGCTCTGCGTGGGCGGGAAGGACGTGGGGCAGCAGTTGGTGAAGGATCCGAGGATGAAGCTGGTCTCGTTTACGGGCAGCACTGCCGTCGGACAACAGGTGAGATAGCCGAAGGCAATTGGGTGTGCACCATATATGTGCGAAGATAAAGCGAGTAAAAATCTATTCACACTTCCATTGCCGAGAACTCTGCTTACGGTATTCGGAGAATTAGCGTAAACACCGAACAACCCGTGATCCGGGTTCTTGCATTCTGTAATGAATCTTGAATAGTAATTCTATAATCTAAGGAATAGGCGTGTTTCCTGAAAAATTCTAATTAGTCCGTCATTTAGGTACATTATAAAAAAATATTGAACACATATTTTTTCTTTTGTCAATTAAACATAAAATGACGAAGATATAGTGCGATGAAGTTCCGCGTGACGTCACGACTTCTCACACTTTGTACCAATAAGCGACGTCATAAGTCCCCACTCCCGAACTTTAATGCGCGTTATCTTTGTCAATTTTGATTGATTTGATAAAGCAAAAAATACATGTTCAATATTTTTTGATAATCTAACTGACGGACTAATTTAAAAAAGTCAGAGTGAAATTTACGAGTTTTCTTTTCTTGTGAAATAGAAAAGATTTATCTATTCTGCTATACAAATGGGAAAATTGGGTTAGTAGATAATTTTATTATCTTGTCTTTTTTTAAATAGGTAATGAAAAATAAATTTTAGTAAATAATCTATAATAGTAATTTCAAGTCTCAATAAAAATGAAATGTTGTCCATTTTAAGTCACTTACTTTCTTTTGTCAAAGCTCATTTACGCACTAAAGGGCACTAGCAATATATTAGGCCTATTTGTGAGATCCCTTCGTTTCAAATCTGCTATCTCCGTTAGGTGGGCGTGGAAGTCCAGAAGCGCTTCGGGCGCCACCTCCTGGAGCTGGGCGGCAACAACGCCATCATCGTGAACGCCGACGCCAACCTAGACCTGATGCTGTCCGCGGCTCTGTTCGCGTGCGCGGGCACCGCTGGCCAGCGCTGCACCACTACTAGGAGGCTGCTGCTGCACAAGAAGGTATCATTATCAGACCGATTATAGACCAAGACTATAATCGGTCTTCGGACCTAGACTGATTATAGACCGGGCTGCGGCCCTTACATGAATGAGACAAAGATAAGATAGACCGTCTTATCTCTAAGTGCGTCTCTCTCACATTAGTACCGACGAAAGAGTCATAGAGATAAACGGGTTTAATGTATCATTGTGTCATTCATGTTAGGGCCGCTGTAGCTCTTATCACAAAACGCCGACGCGGTTATCCTAGTTGGTAGTGACCCTGCCTCCGAAGCTAGCGTCCCGGGTTCAATCCCCGGTAAGGGCAAATATTTATGTGATGAGCACGAATGTTTGTTCCTGAGTTTTGGATGTTTCCTATGTATTTAAATATTTATTTATCTATATAAGTATGTATATCGTCGTCTAGTACCCATAACACAAGCCTTTGGAGCTTACTTTGGGATTAGATCGATTTGTGTATAGACTGTGTACTTTCTAATGATTCTAAAACAAAATGTATGGATTTATCGAAACAGGTGGCCTAGTGGTTCGAATCGCTCTTCACCTCTGAAATCAGACTTTATGGGCGGGTTTGAAATTTATATTTACCACATGCATTTCGATGAAACATCGTGAAGACCCCTGCATACATCTGCGAAGAACTTCAATATGTGTGAAGTTCTCAATCCGCACTGGGCCCACGTGGGGACTACTGTGTGTGTGCGTGTGCCCAGGAGCGGCCCTAGCATGCCGGACACGGGCATAAGTTAAACTGTCTTATTTCTAAGTGTGTCTCTCACACTCACACACAAGTGCCGACGAAAAAGATAGAGAAATAAACGGGTTTAAGGTTTAACATATCCCCGTGTCTGGCTTGCTAGGGCCGCTGTGGGATGTATGTAGGCTAAAGGCCTCATTAGGAAATTTGGTCTCTGAAATACAAACATTAACCTTACTTTTACTAGCAAATAAAGTTGCCGAACTTGCGTGGCGCGCGGGGTTTGTAGAGCGCTGTGATTGGTGCGTTCAAGGTTATGCGTAGCCCGCGGGGTTTTTAGAGCGCTGTGATTGGTGCGTTCAAGGTTATGCGTAGCGCGCAGGGTTTTAAGAGCGCTGTGATTGGTGCGTTCAAGGTTATGCGTAGCGCGCAGGGTTTTAAGAGCGCTGTGATTGGTGCGTTCAAGGTTATGCGTAGCACGCGGGTTTTTTTTAGAGAGCTGTAATTGGTGTGTTCTAGGTTATGCGTAGCGTGCGGGGTTTTTCGCTGTGATTGGTGCGTCCGATGTATGCTGCTTATTGGATATATTTTCTGTGATGTATTTGGAGATGGTGATTTGAATGGTTTGTGATGCAGGCGTGCGGCGACGTGAGCGTCTAGAACTGGCCTGTCTATGTCTGGCCTCTGCTCAGTAGTGGGGCGTATATATACGCCAATGATGATGAAAGTTGATCAAGGCCTTAATTGATATTAATTGTATCCACAGGTGTACAGCGAAGTGGTGTCCCGCCTGACAAAAGCTTTTGCGGGGGTGGTGAGCAAGATCGGGGACCCGCTGTTGCCGGAGACGCTAATCGGGCCGCTGCACACGCCCGCGGCCGTGGAGGCCTACAAGAGGACCGTCGCCGAGGCCGTGAAGCAGGGGGGCAAGATCGAGTTCGGAGGGAAGGTGGGAATTACGTGTTTTTGTTTTTATGCAGGACGGCATGCGTTTGACCCTAGTCTCACCATGGAAAGCAAAGACAGGGTCTAGGATAGAACACGCTTGCCCAGAAGATTCTTATTCACTCTTAGGCTAGCCACTGACCTACAATATAACTGTGCAATATCACTGGTTGCACAATTATATTGATCGTCAGTAGTCGATATTGACCGTCAATATCATCTACTGACGATCAATATAATTGTGCAACCAGTGATATTGCGCAGTGATATTATAGGTCAGTGGCTAGCCTTACGTTGAAGACACCAAGATTGTATAATTCAGGAAATACAGACGCTTTACTTGGTGTAAAGGGGCTGGTAAAAAAGGTTACAGAAGCCAGGCCTCGAAAGTTTACATTCAAACTTTTTGTCCCCAATAGTGATAATATGTAATTCTTTTGGGGATAGCCCGAATTGCAGCAATAAATTGCCGAAAAACTAACCCGTATCTCTTGCGCCTTTAATTGCCTAAAAGTTTCAAAAATAAAAGAAGTATGGTTGACTTGATATAATCAGCCAGCCCTATAGCTAGAGTTTTAGTTAGTTAATGGTATATTTTATGGTTAATTTTAGGGCATTGTTATTTTATGGTAGGGCATTGACCCAAACCCGCTTCCCACCGCAACCCCTAGTTACGGCCCTGGTGTAAGCAGATCCTATCCTAAATTCTTAGTTTCATGCCAACCTTCCTACCTATATGCCGCCTGTCCCACAAAAACCACACTTTACATTCCAGTCCAGCAAATACATGTCTTAAATCTTCAGCGCAAGGGCGGATCCAACGTGTGACCACAACCTTTTTTCAGCGCTGGATCCGCGCCTGCTTCAGTGATGCAGAAGCTAACACGGACTAATTTACAAAACTCACTCAATTTTTTTTCGAGTTAATATTGAGTGACGTATATGTATTTAAAAACAAGGACGGATGCAGGATCCAGGGGATAATCCAAGGGGCAATGGCAAAATACATAAACTACTCGTATAACGGATCACACGTGGACACATTTGATTTGATTACTGCTCCTGTCTCCTCTGAACCACCCCGACCAGATCCGCCTGTGCTTAACCTTTTGAACGCCCCAGTCGGCTGTAGCCGACAGCAGATTTCCGTGAAAAGCTGCCCGATTTGAATTTATCTAATAATCGCAGGTGATCGAACGCGAAGGCTTCTTCGTGGAGCCGACGATCATCACCGGCCTGCCCCACGACTCGCCGCTCGTCAAGACGGAGTGCTTCGCGCCCATCGTCTACTGCATCGAAATACCAGACTTGAACACCGGCATCGAGTACAATAACGAGGTCGAACAGGGACTGTCTTCTAGTCTGTTCACTGAAAACTTGGGAGATATTTTCAAGGTAAGTTGTAACTGATTTGATACTAGACCTCTCATGCTAAGGACATCCACCCCCGAGAGTGGAATTCCTTAGCTGGCCAAAGGCATTCAAAGCTCTTTACAGGGAGCGTAGACTCAAGCTGGACCAATAAACTTTGGAAACGCAGCCGTAAACAGCTCAGATACATAATCGGAGTATTCACGGGTCACTTCGGGGTTAAGTACATCTTAGCCAAGATGGGACTCTCTGACAACACAAGCTGTAGAATGTTTGGCGAGGAGGAAGAAACAATGAAACACATCATGTGCGAATGTGACGCCCTCGCCAGACTAACAATGAAAATCCTTGGCAATGGTTATCCAGAACCAGGGGAATTCAAGGCACTACCACTGCGCTCCACGAGTCACTTCATTGAAGTGGTGGAGAATGCTATGGATAGTGCTTAGGAAAAAGGGGTAATTACACAAAAGATTCCATAGGGTCGAAGTGTATCCGCAAGGACCCCACCCTCTAAGATAAAATAAGATAAGACCTCTGTAGAAAGCTAATAACAAATGGTGTTACGAAATACGTGCCTACGCTTTATATTTGTTTTGCAGTCCACTTGATTTATTAGGCCATGGGACTACGTAGTTCCTATACAGTAGTCAGGGGCGTAGCGACGTATAACGGCGTCCAGGGCACGCGTCCAAACTCCCCTTTCCTTTTGTAAATTATTTTAAAAACAAGTAGCTATACATTTTGTTAACAAATTTTTATTCTTATGACATACTACAAATCGCTCGTTTAAAATTAAAAAGAAATAATGTGAAATACAAATCCATTCCAAATTCAATTCTAACGCGGTTGAGTAAAGTTTAAAACAAAAGTGAATTTCATTTGGACTTATTTCCTTTTATTTTTAAACGTGCGAAATATTGGCCTTGTCCCCAAGTTAGTTTGCTTTTAAGGATACTATGAGTACTCATACCTACTAGGACAACGATATACAATATTAGATAGATAGATAAGCATATCGTCGGTGCGAATCCCAAAATCGCTATTTTTTGCATTTTTTTTTATTTTAACACTAAACGTTTCGATTTTAATTTCTGCACCTGTCCACACAATTTTTTTTTGTTATCTGTACTGGTTTATGTGTTATTAGGCAAAAATGTATCTTGATAAATTAGCTTTGTGAAATTGGGCTGTTAGCGAATTTTAAATAAAAACGCACATTTAAGAAAGTGGTCGTTTTATTTCGCTATATGTTCGTTGATGCACATAACGATATTTTATCATCGGCATTGTTGTTATATTTTTACACATATCTTCAAATATAGTGAGTAAAACCCGCTATGTAGCAAAATATTCCTAAAAAACATCATTTAAGAAAATATTCATGTGACCGCTAGTTACATAGCGATTTTTAATGTTACAAATTAAACCCGCTATGTACCAATATTTCCGTTTAAGTCATGTATTACTCTAATAACTTACTAACAAATTTAATTTAATTCAATTTATATTGATGTAAAAGTTACCTAGTTATCATAAAAAAATATAACTACGCCTGTTAAGTAACTGTTAAAGAAAAAAACGGTGTAAACTGTCTCCTGAAAAGTAGTCCAAAAACACAGCGATTTTGTGATTCGCACCGACGATATAAATAGTATTTATTTCGCCATGTTTCCAAATTTGGATTTTATGTTTTATAAATAGGTAGTTAGTAAATTTAGTTTTTTCGCCCAACCCTTGATGGCGCCCGGGGCACGTGGCCTGCCTGCCTGCGATCACAATAACAGCAAGAAACGTTAGCAATTCGTCCGCCATAGAAAAAACCAAAAGGACACAATTGACATGAAATGGTTTTCAACTGTAGTTTGCATTCCCACTCTAATCGCTAATAAATAAATAAATAAAGTCAGGGGGACAATCTTTACACAAATAATCTAGTCCCAAAGTAAGCTCTAAAGGCTTGTATTATGGGTAGGTACTAGATGACGATATAAATACTTATATAGAGAAATAAATACTTAAATACATAGGAAATATCCAAGACTCAGGAAAAAACATTCGTGCTCATCACACAAATATTTGCTCTTACCGGGGATCGAACCCGGGACGCTAGCTTCGGAGGCAGGGTCACTACCAACTAGGCTATCTGCGTCGTCGGAATAGTTCTATTGTTAACAGAACATGTTATTGATGCTTGAATCATTACTATAACTTATGAAAGCGGTTGAACTCTAATCATTCCCGATGGTCAGATTAGCTTAACAGAACAATTGACAATGGTCCCCGCAGTGGATGGGCGCGCACGGCTCGGACTGCGGCATCGTGAACGTGAACATCCCGACCAACGGCGCGGAGGTGGGCGGCGCGTTCGGCGGCGAGAAGGCCACGGGCGGCGGCCGCGAGTGCGGCTCCGACTCCTGGAAGAACTACATGCGCCGCTCCACCGTCACCATCAACTACTCCGGCGCCATCAAACTGGCGCAGAACATCAAGTTCGGTGATGAGTAATGCGGTTCGATCGACAACGGGAACTTATTTTCGTATAGGTTAAGTCCGTTCAAATAATGTCGTCCTTTGCATAAATCTATTATAGTTATTGAAGAATGCTCCCGGCGACGGATACCTGCAGACGCATAGTTTATTGTCATTTCATAAAAATGCTGCATAGCGTCTCGCTAAATATAAGCACACTTTTCGAGCGAATGAATTATTGCTACTGCAAGCTATATTCGATAATATCTATTGTTTTCTTGTCTGTCTGCCTGTATCCCATTAAAAACGTTGAAAAATTGTTTATAAGCCCCTATAATTTAAGACTGAACGCGATATTTTGTAAGAATAAAATGTACTTTCGTGTTAAAACTTTTTTATTTACTACTAAAACCCTAATAAAAATCAGTGACATCTCTCAAGTATATTTAGATCTCTCAGAGATATATATAGATAGTATAGTATGTTGTATAATTGGATCTTCAGTAAATTTATCAGTTTTTAAGTAAATAACATAAATCGAAGAGGCAAAGAAAGGTATTTAACCTGTTATTTGTTAAGGTAGGGTCAAAAATTATTTTTTAATATGAAATCACGCTCAAGTTGCATGCAAGTCTCCTGCAATGTTAACAAAAACCTAATAAATGTAAAATGGTCTTTTGCAAAGATAAGATAACATTTTCAATTTTAATAAATACATTGAAGTAATAAAGAAAGAGATATTAATACATTTCATTACATCTCAGTGAATCTCTGTGTACATTAGTCTGTGGTTGTGGATAAATAACACTAATTTAACGATATTTTCACAGAATTTCCTATGGTCTCCTAGTTTTTAACCTATTACATCATTTAATATAGTTGTGAGCATACTTCACATAAAATAAATAATTAACTATGGTGAACTCTCCACAAGTCCACAGCGATGTCCCGAGACTGTTGCTTGTGAAACTTGAATGTGGCCGGCAGATCGTAACGCAACTCCGCTATAACGCTACCTTTTATGCCCCATTCTTTTATCTTCTTTTGTATATGTGACCTGTAAAAACCATGTAAGTCATAACTTGTTTGAATTTTCATATTTTTCATAAATTTTATCTTAAGATGACATCAAATTTTACCTTGTGGAGGATTTATGTAGAGAATAAACACTATCACAGCTGAGATTAAGACCCATGCGTAGAAATTTCATGTCAATACCAGAATTATTCTTCGTACCAAATGGAGGATTCATCACTACTGTATCAAAGTAATTCTCCCATCTGAAATATTAAGCCCAATTCCTTTTTTTAATACATAATTATTTCTCACAGTACAAACATTAGCAACTTCAAACATTGCTTCAAGAACCCTTATATATATTTTTAATACCAACCTACAAACATGAGCTCCTAGAAAATCGCATTGTATGGCATCAACATTTGTGACTTCCATATCATCAACATTTTCTCGAAAGACATCGAGGGCTTCAGCATCAATATCTATAGCAGTGACCGCACCAGCACCGAGCATCGCCGCGCCGAGCGCTAGGGCTCCCGGACCGCAGCCCGCATCCAGGACTAGCTTGCTCTCGAGAGCCTCAAATTGGGTCTGGAATATAATATAATGCTTAAAGTACTCATGTGTAAAAGTATCATATAAGAGTTATAGTAAGATAATATGGTTAAATACTTCATTTAGGTGTATAATTTTTTTCAAAAATGTAAACCTGTGTAGTAAAGACCATAATATAAATTTGTATATTCACTAAGAATTACCTGCATCGTGTAAAGGGCAACAGCAGCAATATGTGGAGGAGTTTCATACTGTTCCAGCTGCACCTTTGGTCTCTCAAAGCCACTCAGATCCTGCAAGTGGCCTTGCAGAGTTTTCAGCTTCATTACGGCTGACATGTTTACAAATGTCACTTGCTGTCAAACCTTGGAAGTACAGGTAGGATCTGGTTGCCAAAGGAAGAGTCTTGGGAGACAAAGAAGCCACAGGATGTGGCGTTGGCGTGCTGCAATGCTGCCCGGTGGCTTGTGTTCACTATGTTCGCTTCAGGAAGTTGTGGGAAACCCTAAAAATTTAATATCATATAGTAATATAATATAGTAATTACACTGGACGATGAAGTGTTCTTATCTTTTGCATTGTTTTGAAGTTCATAATTAAATAGTATTGAATACTTCATAACATTTGGTGATGACTTTACACATTATGTTGATCATGCCTGCAGATGAAAAACTGCATCAATGTTTTTTGTTAATGGTAACTCACAAATAAATAGGTAAGCCAACATGTCTCACAGGCATCACTCGAAGGGGCCAGGAAAGAAATGTCGTAGCATCATAGGGGAACCTGACTATAGGTATCTATAGGTCAATTCAAAGGAGCTGACATTAATGGAATGAATGAAACTCATGTCACCTACCTATCAGTGTGTGAGTGCCGTCCTTATACTGTGTACTTTTTCAATTATAAGGGTCTTGTAAAAAGGCTGGTTTTAAGGCAATTTATTGCTGCAATTCAGGCTATCCCCAGAAGATTACATAATCTCACTAATGGGGACAAAAAGTATGATTGTAGACTTTCGAGGATAACCCAAATTGCAGCAATATATAATAAATGCGAAATAGAGTTCCACGGACACCAACAATGGCAATGGCATTAGCCAAAACAAATGTACGGAAAACGGTATATTTTGGTGTAAGTGGCACAAAAATCCCCTTTCATATATCGTCCCCTTAGTTCAAAAACCACTTAACTGCATGAAATACTTCATGCAGTTAAGCGGTTTTTGCACTATGGGGACGATATATCCAACTGTGGCATTCAAAAGACGTTGTTGCCCATTAGTTAAAAGATATATTTTCAAAAACTTCCATTCTTTCCTTCAGTGTATTTGTGTCAGATCTTGTGTATTAACCTATACTTGTGACAAACCCTGTCAATGCAGAGGCGAAGCGTGAGGGTAAGTCGGTGCATAATTTCTTAACTCAAACATTATTGTTATTATTAATTACTTCTTGTATTTACATAAAAATTACATATTACATACTTTTATAATTAAATAGATAATTTAATGAGTAATAATATAATTTTTAGAACGAGAAATGATACTCCGGCTTACCCTCACGCTTCACCTCTGGTACAATGGATGGCTACTTTCAATATTTGTTTGGCACTAACATTATGGCATAGTTCAGTCAACTTACAGCAGTAGCAGAGACGGGTGGGATCGAGCACATAGGCAGTGAACCGGCAGGGTTGGGCTGTGTGAGACTGATTGTAGTGGCAGTGAGTGGAGCCACGGCGCCCTGCTGTAAAAGCATTTGTTTCTTCAACTGAAGCTCTTCCAAAATCTTTCTATTTGTCAATTCTACAAAAGCAACACGTTAAATAAAGTTAGTTTTACTGCAGAAAAGTATATGTTTTTAGTCATGCAAAAAAATATAATTCATTTATAACCTCTTTGAGCGTTGGGCTGAGAAAACGCCATCTAATATTAGCTATATCAATAGCGAGATAACATGAAGTACTTAAAAAAAATTGCTAAAACATAATTCATTAAACGATTTAAATACGTAAATGTATATATAAACTTTACTAGATATAAGTTAGTTGGACACAACTACTAACAGAGTTTAACGGGACCCTTAGAAATGACATGACATGACAGTCATGACAGATATAACATTGACAGATTGTTGCGTTTATTTTTTGTTTTTGTAATTTGTAGAAGTTTGTAGACCACGTGTAGACATATCTTTATTGTTTTGTCGACGTTGGCTAGCATGTCATTAGTAAATTGACACAGATTAATTACATTGGTGACGAGCTAGGAAGAAATGAGCTTAATACACCTTCCTAAATTTAGTCACTTACGAGAGGGACGCCGCAATACGTTTGAATGTGATTGAGATATCGCCATACGTATCTGACGTATTGCGGTGTCCCTCTCGTAAGTGACTAAATTTTGGAAGGTGTAATAAGCCCTTAACCAATAAAATGGACTAGTAAGTTATGTTATGGCCGAGACGAATTCGAGGTTCCCTAAGATAGGTACGAGCATCTATTGCCCTTGACATGCCCAGACATAAAGCTTTTCACAACTCTGCACTAAATACGTCGGCAACAGATGGATCAAGCAAGCACAAACTGTGATGGATCAATTATTTTGCTGGCCTGGAAATGGCCAAGTAAAGTATACTTTGCTGATCTGTATTCAACTTTCCAGAGATTAGCAGTTTTGTGGGCGCAATAGTGAGAATCTAACAAAACATTTCCGAGCAATGTTGTGACAAAATATTTTAATTTTATATATCGAGTTAGAGATAATTTATTATTCCCAAAAGAAATATTACATTTCACTTAATGAGAAAGATTACAGAATTATATTATTGCCATTGAGCGTTAATCATGCTTTATATTAAATTAAAAGCAGTAGTGCTTATAACTAATTAAAAGTTTCTTAAATTCCACATTAACTGTGTTCCACGTTGTGTTAACACATCTTAAACATCATAATATTATTTATATAGGTATATTCATAGTTAAGATTAAATGACAAATCGTAATCATTGATTTGGAATAGATTTCACTTATACATACTTATTTATAATTTAGGAAAATAGAAGTAAAGTTTGAATAAATTCTTGTAAAGAGGGTAGGACTAGATTCCCTTTGTTCTCGTCAGCGCAGCAACTTGCAACGGCCAGGGCCATAATTAGGTGAAGGGAATTTTATTTAAAATATGAGTTTTGAGTTTTCGTTTAAAGATTACTAACGACTGTATTTCCTTGATGTTATTTGGAAGACTATTATAACAGCGTGCTCTATGTTATGTTTTTGTTGCCAAAGTTTTTTGTGCGTGCGACAGGTAGGTAGTCGTAGTAAAAAAGTACCTTTACTATTTTGTTTTGGATGATTTGAAGATCTTTTAGACTTGTTTTTGCAGCATTTCCCCATATTTCGATTAAATAGTCCAAATGAGATTTTACTAATGAATTGTATATATTAAATCTCACCTGACGTGGGAGGTTCTTGGCTACCCTCCATACAGACCCTAAAACAGATGACAAAGTGGATCGTATTTTATTTATATGTGGCTTCCATGTCAGGCCGCTATCTAATATAAGACCAAGGTATTTTTCTTGTGTTGTTTTTATTTTTATTTTATTTTATTTATTTATTTATTTATATCAGATAACAATTGATCCATAAATGTGTTAGTAAACTTATTAACTATATTAGCACATGATACACGGTATACAAAAAAAATCTAAGATTACTGATTACAAATAATTAATTAAAGTTAATAATAATACAATACAAAATTAAAATACAATACAATGTCAATTACATAAAATTAAATTAAATTAAAATTTCCCAAATTAAAAGTGATTCAATAATAATTCAAAATAAAATCAAACAAAGAAATAATTAAAATAATCATGCATAAAACCTACATGTGGAGCCTTATTGCATGAAGCATTATAGGACAGTCGAGGCGGCTCGCAATAACACTCAGGATGCCATTGGCACTGCCACGGACACAGCTCAGCATGGATGCAGCTCTCTTCCTAAGAATGGCCTGGAAGCCATCCACGCGAGCTTCGGCAAACATACCCGAAGCACTGCAGTGTCTCGGCAGCCCCATCAACATCCTGAACGCGTTATTGTATTGCACGCGCAGGGCGCTGAGTGCCCTCTGCGTGTAGTTGACCCACAGATTGCAAGTATAAAAAGATGTACAGAACGCCTTGAAGAGGGTAACTTTCACTGCCACCGTACACCGCGAAAATCTGCGGGCCAACATATTGCTTCTGACAGCCAACGCCCTGCGCTCCCTCCCTGTTTGGTTTATCTTGGTTTCGTTAATATGTAAAGGTTTGTGTTCTTGTATTTTTTTATTTTTTGCTCTAAATCTTATATAAGAGCTCTTCGATATATTTATGGTAAGAAGATTATACTGAAACCATTTAAATATTGAGGGTGTCCAAATCCTCCTGTGCTGATTTTGTGATGTCGGTAATTGAATGTCCAAACTAAAAGATACAGGTATCATCCGCATATAGTGTTACTTCACCTTGTAGTTGGAGCTGGCTTATGTTATTTACATAAATCAGAAACAAGAGTGGTCCTAGTATTGATCCATGGGGGACGCCACATGTTATGGGATGAGCTGTGCTATGATATTTGTCGATCTTAACAATTTGATAACGGCTAGAAAGATATGACGCAATAATCTTGTGTGCAGTTCCAGTTACTCCAATGCTGGCAAGCTTTTTGAATAGAACAAGGTGACTAACCGTGTCAGATGCCTTTTTCAAATCGATAAATACGCCGAGGGCCAGTTTCTTAGCATCAATGTGTGTTCTGATTTTGGTAATTAAATCAACAGTTGCAGAAAGTGTGCTAGACTTGGTCCGGAAACCATATTGCCGTTCAAAAAGAAAGAATGATATTTAAAATTATCAATCTGCAGTATATTAATAAGATTCATGTTGATATGAGTGTTTTGATTGTTATTGTTTGAGATGATGACCTTGTTGCCCATGCTGCAATAAATAAATATAAATAAGTATATGTCTACGGCCATCATCTCTCTATCATATTATAAAGTCTAGGTTACACCAGTCGCATTCGTCTACCGCTACCGCTTCGAATTTATAAACCATTTAGGGAGTTTTATATTTTGCTTTAATCTTCCCTAATATTATAAATGTGCCAGTTAGTTTTTCCGTCCATTTGTTTTGTTTGCACTAAGCAAACTGTGAAAGAAAGGATCGGAACATTATTGTTGACATTTCATGCTAGATCTTTTATGTTATATATAATATGACCATAGACGCTTCATGCATACCGAAGTCTAGGTACCTATTGAAGATTATTTGAACTCATTGTTAAACTTTGTTTGTCAGTCGTTTACGGTTAGTCAGGATTTTTATAAATTTAAAAGAAGACAATCATATTTATATAAAAGCATTTATTTTAAAACAATGTAGGTAATAATATACTTTCTGATTCTTGGCAAAACAGTCTCACATTAGCAAGTCAACATTTGGCCTCTCAAAGAATAAACATAGACTAACATGCGCTGCCATATCTCACAAAATAATAAAACTGATAAAATATCAGATATAAATGATAATATAAAAAGGACATGATATAAAATTATTCCTACATCTAAATTGCAGTTAGCATTGCATCCGGTTGAGCAATCTTAATTAATTTGTTTATATAGTAAATAACTCTAAATAAAAGGGATCATTAACATTAATAGATTTGATTCATATTATTAGCAATACAAAAAATTACTGAAATATATTCTCCGCTTCACTGATTCTGACCTTATCACGAGTATGTAGTACTTTACGCAATAAAAGTTGAGAATAAATGCACAACATAAATAGAATTTAAGTTGCCTTTGTCTTTTACGTTCATGAAAATATTCATATAAAAATTTAGAAATAATAAAGGGTTTTCTTTATAAAAAATTTGGAATAATATAGCACAAGCTTGCAACTAAACAATTATGTGCAATTTATAAGATATCCACTATACATGTAGTAACAAACCAACACGGCTTTCCAAAGGCTCCACTCCGTACACTTTACGACTTATAATGATTAATGACACATGCTTCCCAATAAATCGACTGCAGTGACCAAACGTGAGGACGGGTGCCGTTATTTCTTTCGGGTTTATTATATTAGCCTCAATGATATTTTTTTAACCAGATAAGTTGAGATCCATCGTCGAGTTCGCCCAAGATATAAGAGACACCCTAACCTCCGGAAACTTTTTATCCGATTCGCTCACTGCTGTCGAAACCCCTTATAGGTACATCACAATTTAAAAGTTGATCGCAATGTAGCTGATTTAATAACGTAATATAACAAGAATAAATAGTCAACTCAAATATTTAAAAAAATTATAAAGGGTCGGGATGAAGGCAAGATTCTAGCTAAAAAGATTATTAAAACAACTACATTGCAATTTAACTATCGCACCACCAACTAGTGTTGATTTGATCGAAGTAATTACTTTCACAGCACAGGAATAAACATATTCTGGACTAAATAAAATCTGAAAATTGATAACATTTGATTTAAAAGACTAGTACATAATTTTGGCACAACGCTGCGCGGGCGCAGCGGCATCGATGTTGTTCTCGGCGTGGCACACGCGCTTAACCTTTTGACCACCAGTCGGCTGCAGCCGTCAGCGGATACAGGGTAAAAAAGTCCTTCAATACCTTGACTTAAAGTTGAAATTCGTGTTACTTCTCAGACATGCTTGGCGGTCAAAAGGTATTAGATTATCATTACCTAGACAAGTTGGCAGAGTAGAGTACGTATTCCAGGTACGTATCTAACAGTAACTCAAGGGTTCCACAAAGTTACACCAATTACAGACAACAGTATCAGGAACAATACTTACAACAGGGACTGATTAAGTATAATATAGCGAAGCATAGAAAGAAACAAGCAATTTTTAACAATATTTGTGCCCAATATGTCATGTTCGATGTATCGTTTTAAAACTACTTCTGAAACCCTACGCAGTCAGTGACTGATCCTATCCGTTCACCGTTATATGGACAGCTGCCATTACAATAATAAAATGCAAAAAAATGTATATTCATTAAAATTTAGTTAAAATATCATTAATCATAAAATTATTTGAGTAAATAAATTCTCTTCCTCTTGCTCTTTTACCATCACCATTATAAAACAGAGTGTAAAAATAAGAGTATGCGTCAGCGCAGGGCGAAGGGCGCTGGGCGCGACGTCTCCGACAATAACTTTACCCTGTAGAGAAGTGGAGGTACACCTTCATGGTTTTTGGCGTTTTGTAATTTGTTTCATTTTTATTTCACATTTTTTTTAGTATCAAAACTAGACTAGGTTAGAAATAGGTGCTAAGCGCCTACTCGATCACATTTTGTCTTCTAAAGCCGAGGGAATACCGATGCGTTTCCGAAATATCGGTTACAGAGCAGGTACGTTTATTTTTACACCCTGCCACATGAGTATTTTATCTCAACAACATTCCTTAATCCAACGACAATACCTAAACACTTTCCCTGTATAGCCTTGTTAAAGAAAACGATCGAAACCTCATAGGTCGTCACAATAATTGAGTTACACAAGAGCATTAGGATACGATATATTGCTACGAGTTAACTTATGATTTGGCACTAAATAAACATATTGCATTCGACTCGACCCGATCACACACCACGAAGTATTTAAAACTTGCAAACACCACTCTGAATAAACTCTAACTACGCTTATTTAAATAACTATAAATTTTTTGTTCAATTTAAATTACTAATGATATATTTTCTCTTGGGCCGAACATTTTAATTCTACTTGAAAGTGTAAAAAATGAATATTCCGTACTATTGAGCAAATCGTCGCTTCGAGTGAGCGCGCGACTACAGACTGTCGACTATGCATCACGCATCTGACAAGACGTTTACGGCAAGTAAAATTTGGCAAAATTGAGCATTAAGACTTTTAATTGGCATCGTAAAACATTACTAATTTGTAGTAAGTGTTTACTAGGTAGCGCTGCGGGACTCCTACACTATCCTACTGTGGTAACTGTTACTTAACCGCGGCTCCCCCTACCGCAGGGGGGGCGCTCGCCTAAAACGACCGTACAAAATGTTCACCGTGAAAAACTAAGAAACATTACAAAATGATATGATTCAAAATGTGAGACGTATTACGACATTACTCATCGTTCAAAAGAACTCTTAAACGACTGTGGACTTTTTAAAGAGACTTTTAATTAATTTACTAGCTACTTTTATAACAACTTGGTTAAAACAGTATTTATAAATTAAAAATTCGTTTCTATCAAATAATAGTTATTGCTTTTTTTGATATGATTATTATTATAAACACGACCGTGCGCGTGGGGCATAGCCGGCGCCGCGCCGAACTGAGACGCGGCCGGAGACGTGACGTTATCAGCCGCAGCACTGCCGTGACTGGCCGCGGCATTGACGTAATCAGCCGCAGTACTGACGAGACCGGCCTTAGCCGTGCCGTGACCGGCCTCAGCAGTTACATGACCAGCCGCAGCAGTGACGAGATCAGCCGCAGTACTGACCTGACCGGCCGTAGCCGTGACCGACCGTAACCATGCCGTGACCGGCCCACAGCAGTGACGTGACCAGCCGCAGCAGTGACGTGATCAGCCGCAGTACTGACCTGACCGGCCGTAGCCGTGACCGACCATAACCATGCCGTGACCGGCCCACAGCAGCGACGTGACCAGCCGCAGCAGTGACGTGACCAGCCGCAGCAGTGACGTGATCAGCCGCAGTACTGACCAGACCGGCCGTACCCGTGCCGTGACGTGACTGGCCGCAGCAGTGACGCGGCTAAAACCGAGCAGCGGCGCGTGGCGACCCCGTGCCTAACACCTATGTACACCACATCTTCATACAATATGCTGTATACCTGGCGATAATTACGTAGTAACTCCTAAACGTTATTTAAAAATATGACTGCTTTATATCCATCTCGATCACAGCTCTCCGAAAACTTTACAATATCCAAACCTGACGCTCCAAAATAAATTCTTTATCATTTACACCTATAAAACGAAATGACTATAATATATCTATGTTAGTTCTAAACATTATGCCATTTATATATTTACTTTGCAATTGCAACGGTCCCTCGTACAGCACTTAAATGCTTCATATACAAATTTTAACGTAACATTGAAAATGACTGTTTTAATATAAAATAAAGGAAGCAATTAAATGACTAATATCCATGAAATAATTGTTTTTAGATATCAAGCGGCAGTGTTTGCGAAAATTCGTGCAATAGAACCTAACTACGAAACATGTCTTAGGAACCTGATAAATTATTGCTAGAGCTTCGGGCACGACCCCTCCTTACAACGACAGTGCACCCCGGCGTGGCCGGCGAATACATAACGACAGATAAAATCTTATCAGTAGCCAATAGAAAAATATCACCTAAATAAATATGAATATTTTACACGGCCTACTCACCACCGTCGTTCGTCGTCGCGTCGCCTAACTAATAAATAAATCTTTCGATACGTCCGAGAGTCGCTTCAGCGGGCGAGCGACGACTCTCGTTACAATTTCTCTTTTTTTTTGGTAAAAAACAACAAGATTATGAAATTGATATGCAATGAAGTCGGTGCCGGGGCGCGCTCAGTGCGCGGCGTCGCCTGCCGCCGGCGCGCCGGCCGCGCTCGCAGCACTCGCTACGCTCGTGGCGCGCGAGCACTCGCCGCCGCTCGGGCTCTTCGGGGCCTCGCTGCAAACACAAAACAAACGTACCGTCTTGATACAAGGTCGGGCCATGCTCAGTGAATCGTTCTGTAGCCGTTATAACTCAGAAAACTAAAATTATTAGCTAGTTTTCTATTGAATGGTTATATTTTCAATATGTAAACACAACCACCAACACAAGAAAGCAGTCGTGATACTTTTTCTTTCAACTTCTTTATTATGAGCTTTCATCACACTTACATTAAAAATGCGGAAGTTTGTGAGCGTGTATGTTTGTTACTTCTTAACGCTGAAAAGGATCAACGGATTTGAATGGAATTTAGAATGGAGATAGCATATACCCTTTTTTTTTTTGACGAAGTGGATATGCTTTATGCATCGTCACCCCAGCCCCGGGTCAGGGCTTATGTGGGGCGGTATGACGGACTCATCCCAGGGGGCATACCGTCTAAAACCACTCCGGCATTTCCGTTACGGCTGTTGAGTGGGGACGTCATGGGATCGCCGAAGCATGCAACCACGACGCCCCCCAAGATAGCTTATACCCTGGACTAACACATATAATACTTTATACCGAAAAATGTGTAAGTTCTCCAGGGAATTCGTGGGCAGATGCTAGTATATTATTATAACTGTGAAAGTATTCGGGACACAACAGTCAGCAATCACAAGCAACGATAATCAGCGGCAGCACACAACATATTAACATCACAATAAAAAAAGGCATCTCATAATCAGACTATGAGCAAACTCAACCTTGCTGTAAGGCACTAAAGCTCATTCTACCATTGCCCGATTTTGAGATACGAGATTTTCTCAAAGAAGTGACGCTGTCATAGTTTGTAATAAACACATTCGAGTTGTAATGCGCTGGACGCTGTTCGATCGCGTCGGGGTCAATGCGCTATCGCCACGTAAGATTTCGTTGCCAAATGTTTAGTACTAATGGTTTTCTGGATACGTATTTTCAGACGCAACGTATTCTAGAGTTTCAAGAATCTATTTTTACAACTATGGTGCGAGAGTGTGATTGAATTTAAATCACAATTCGTTTTTTTTTTTTTTTGCAGTTTCCAAACGATTTTCTTTTTTCGTTAACGTAATCTCCTACCTGATCCACGGAATTGACTTTTGAAATTTTTTATTGTTTAAAACACGCATGTCAGTATATTGTTTTTATTTAAATTAATGTAAAGCAGTTTGTCCTTTCAACTTCCGTTGTCTGAATTATAAGACACAAAATATCCAGCTTATTTCGCCGCCGTCTTATAATTAAGATAAATTACTTATACATTTTGTTTGTGTCACTTATAAAAAATGGTGGCGATACCAATGATATTATAAGACCTCTTTTTATTATAATATCATTGGGCCATACGGACACATCCGATGAAAATATAAATTGCAATTTAAAAAAAATACACAATTGCAGTAAACATCGGGACGTTTTTCAGCTGAAATTATGATGATGTAGAAATAATAAGATGCAAGTAGACGGGCTAGTTTTTCGGCAATTTATTGCTGCAATTCGGGCCATCCCCAAAAAGATTACATATTACATCACAAATGGGAACAAAAAGATTGAATTTAAACTTTTGTGAATACCCAGAATAGGAATGTTTCATGGGTAAAAAAACAAATCTAAATAGAACGTCAGGTAGATTATCAAAAAATATTGAACACGTATTTTTTGCTTTATCAAATCAATCAAAATTGACAAAGGAAACTAGCCTATTGCAGAAGTTAATCGCCGAAGGCCGTTTACTACGGTGGTCCTATAAGCTGTTTTCAAATTTTTGGTGGGACGCCATCCGATTTGATTCTATGTCTAAAAATAGTAAATAAGTATCTATTGGATGTTGTGTATATTGGGTATTGGGTGGTCCCACCCTACCGTTTACGATCCCCATTATATACTTACTAGTGCGAGTAAGGTCGTGTCGCCGGCGGGCCGGGCGGGTCGAGCTCGCAGGGCGGCGGGCGCGCCGCGGCCGTCAGCATGTAGTTCGTCGACTCGCTGAAACAATTCGACAGCCTACTTCAAATTGTATTACTGCCTCGAGTATCGCATTAACAAGAAACACATGGTCAATAGGTTACATTAATAACTTGAACTTAAGGATGTATACCACGTCAAATCCGCAGTACATTATGTTATTTTTCAAGTTTTGTTTCATTTGCACCAAATAACGGCAATGGGTAATGTTGTACGAATAATGATTTAAAATATACAAATTGTGTGATTACTGATAATTATTTAGTATGTGATATAAAATTAGAACCTGATTTGACTACTCGAGTGACAACAGCGCTAGCGGCCTTTCGCTACCGTTTGACGTTACGGTCCGGACACATGGAAATTCAATCAAGAATATTTCCGTGGGAACAACGGTAACGACATTTTTTTTTCATCAATAAATCGAAGAGAGTACAAAGTTATAGAAAATACATTTTCTGATTATAAAAGTATTATGAGACAGAAACATTTTTCGCTTTTTCTTGTAATTTAATCAACTTCCGGTACAAATAACACAGGCACAGCACATAATAAATGTAATTTATCTCCTTTAAAAGAACGGTAAATTGGTTTTATTTTTTATTGCACTCCTGCGCAACGACTAATATTACCATACTATTCAATTTCAGCGAAAAATATACAAATCGATATATTGGGTATACATCCTTAAGTGAACCCATCTATGGCGGGCCCCCCTTTGCTACTGTCTCACCTATCTAAAGGTTAGTCGTTCTCGTATGAAACGAGACGGTTTGCCGAATTATATCGGACACAGATTTGTTTTGTCATAACAGTGGCTGACAGACGGTTCGCACTATTACGGTTAATTCGATTCGGTTCTTATACGGTTAAGCTGTTAAAAAGATCTGAAGCATTCTTTATACGTATTGCAAGTCGGTTTTTTACGGTAGAACCGTTTGGGAGCGTGGTCACGATTTGCTGCTGAAACACGGTAGCGAAAATAAACGAAACAGTTTTTTTCTTAATGTACAGTGACAATACACCCGCCGCATACGCCGCTGGAAGCCGAATAAGAAAAATGCTTCGGTAAACCGTAATGTGTGAACTGGCCACAAGGCTGGCTGTCGACCGAAATCTATGATGATCATTTTTAGTATAGTGTGTCAAAATAAATAATAACAATTCTCATATTGTTTCTGTTAGAGATTACATATTCTTAGTAGATTCATCCTTACTTGTCTTATTTGGTAAACAAGTTTCTAACCTCAAAATTTACCTTTTTTGGGTGAAACAGCTAGTTTATCCTAGGTGAAAAATTAGCAACATGATATCTAAAATATTATCTCCAGTTGCTTTATTTACGAAGAAATTGCCGTTTTAGTCAAAGAAGTCGACATTCAGTAGGCAAAATTATTCAATTTCATGATAAATTTATGGAAAATCTGCGACTCTGCAAACGTTTATCGTATGTAAGCCTTAGTAAACAAGAATCTACAAACAACAGTTCTGTGAAAGCTTCCTTTGAATTACAGACAGTCACATTATTCATATATGAAGATTTTAAATTAACATTTTCTTTAACATATCTAGTTACCACGGTTCTATGATTGTACATACCCAATCTTAACTTAATACTATTAATTAGGACCTATCTAAAAAAAATGATCTTTGATTCCTATGTACTAGGTTCTACAAACATCCTCGTCATTAAAAGAGAAATATATTAAAAATGTGGTAAATGAATGTATGCGTACGCTTGCATCTCTAGCAAGTAAAGATTGATGCAAATAAAACTGCAAACGTTTTAATACATCTCGTCAGAAAGCGTGTCTCGAATACCTCAGCAACTACCATTAGCATGATCCAGATTTAACGGTTTGTTATTCTTAAAAAAAAGCCGGTAAATAATAAAAAAAATGTACTTACAATTAAATATAGACGACGACGCGGATAGCCTAGTTGGGAGTGACCCTGCCTCCGAAGCTAGCGTCCCGGGTTCGATCCCCGGTAAGGGCAAATATTTGTGTGATGAGCACGAATGTTTGTTCCTGAGTCTTGGATGTTTCCTATGTATTTAAGTATTTATTTATCTATATAAGTATTTATATCGTCGTCTAGTACTCATAACACAAGCCTTTAGAGCTTACTTTGGGACTAGATCGATTAGTGTAAAGAAAAATATATATATATATATATACTTGCGCCAAAATAAAGGATGTTTTTGAAATAGGTATATTACTCAAAAAACTTTATTTATAAGAGCATAACAGAAAAGTCACCTATATTTTCCAAGCAACGATATTGATATCAATTTACCGTATACCATTAGCCAGTTGTAATATTCGCATGTTATAAATACAGCACAAGCGAGAATTTGCTTAACGATAAACAAGACGAACGCCTATTAAACTCGAACTCAACTATGGGCTGATAGCACCGCTGATATAAACCTGAGACGGCCGCGGACCGCAGGGGACTGGCGCCCTGACTCATGTGATAAGCATGGCACACATGGTGCCGATAACCTTCAAGTTTATGTTTATTGTAGGCCGAGGATTGCCATAAAAAACCGGTCAAGTGCGAGTCGGACTCGAGCACCGAGGGTTCCATACTACGCCAATTTGGCATTGCCTCAATCAACCAATAATAGACTTTATATTAATCGTATAAGAACTTTGACGGTTGAAAATAAGTGATTGTGGAACGTGGATAAGTTGCCGGTGTAGGTGAGGATGGAGACAGGATATGGTATCGGTAATTTATTTTATAAATACGAGGCACTCTGGAACAACATTATAAAACATGAATATAGGTAGGTGAGGCTATGGAATGAGATGATTTTGAGGCTTTGTGTGACACTCTACTTACGATTAAGTGCCTCACTGGTAATTCTTAATAACAGGATAACGGGTACAATTGTGCTTCCTTTATAACTCGCACTGCACTTTTTAACTGCGGTTCATAGTAACCGTTCTAATTATTTAGGTATTTTACAGTATGTATGTATTAAAATAAAGCTATATTTCTTTATAATTCTAAGACCTTTCTAGGCCGAGCTCTCTTATGAAGTGAAGTCAATTGTCTAAATCGATCTATCGATCTAACGTTTGAGTTTCGAATTTGGAATTGGAAAAGAAATTGAAAGAAGAAGAAGAAGATGAAGAAGTCAGTCGCAGGAGTTTTGTACGAGTCGCGATAGCGCCTCGTTACAATTGTTAATTGCAGCGGTAATTTTCATGTTTGATATCTATATATTTTTCACATTTCTATAACAGAACCGCATTGAATTGATATTTGTTGTTTAACTATGGAGTATAAACTAAAATGTGGTCAAATTTGGTAGCTGAAACTTAAGCCAATTTAGGCTTAAATCTTTTTGATATTTTTATTATTTTTTCTTGCCATAACAACACATATTCTGTGAATATTTCAACCTTCTACCTCTTACCGTTGCTGAGCTACAGGCCTCTGACAGACGGACTGACGGACGTTGTAGGCTCAGTAATAGGGTCCCGTTTGGATACGTAACCCTAAAAAGGTCAAAGTTCCAACTCAACTTTGCAAATGGTGAAAGTGTGCGAACAGATAAGGAGTTATGACAAAGTTTATTGTTATGTTATGGCGATTAGGGTCGTTTGCCGCAAGTGTAGTGCGCTCATTCAACGCGCAAAGATAATACGAGTTATATGGCGTCGCAGGTCACGATAACATATGCAGATGCTTACTCGAACAGTGCGAATATTAACCGTCATCTCGGTGGGCCACTTATACCCGACTACAAGTTTTATAACGATGACAATGTCCTCTTAATAATTTAACAAATGAAAAACCGATTTAGGTGGAGTTCTGGTTCTTCACCACCGATTCTATTTTACCACATGGATTTTCATCAACATAAGTTGCTTTCGAACCTTATACAGAAATCTAATTACCACCCGTGAAATACTTATCATTTAGGATTTGGTCTATGGTATTTTAAAATTGGTATTTTATGAAATTTCATATAGTCACGGACCCTCTCCACGCGATTTTCCGGTTTTTGATATTTCATTGTTTTTTGCTTTGCCCATCTCATTAGGGATTTCGGGCGTGATGCTATGTATGTATGTATGCTTTGCCGTAGTCGGGTAATGATGCCAGAGCTCACGCCTAAGACTGGAGGAACATTAACTTTGCCATTCTAAAACGTTAGTTTTGTTTACTAACAACGATCACATACATAGCTATTTATTATGTATGTATAAAAAAGTGGTGATAAATACTATCTTATATAACTATTGTGCGTGTGGGATAAATTTTAGGTAATAAGATAAAGATGTTTTGACAAACAATTTCAAAGTAAGAAACAGGAAAAATTAAGTCTTTGTTAGAAGATGAGGAGATCAGTGAGAATGTACATGTTTATATAATGTGCCTTATGTGAACGAATGAAGAAAATTATTTAGAAAGAGGGTTTTCTGTCAAAGTCAATTTCATTTGGATGTTAAATGTATGGTGCTAAGCATTAAGGTTTAGCCCAAAAATGCATTTTCAGTAAAAGTGTATCTTACTTTTTTCAGATATTGGAACACAATTTCGAAGCCGTTGAAAAAAAAAGTGAGCCTGATGTTTTTCCTATCCGGTATATGTGACTTTTTTCATACAGTCACAAAACGGAAACATGAAATTATTATGTAAAAATTAGGGACACTTTTCTAATAACATCAATAGTATTCATGATACTGAGCTGAAATAACACAAAATTTCCAAATTTTCTGTTGTTCCTAATAATTAAACGCTCGATCCCCAACGCAAAAACAAAACATTACCTGGCGGTCCTCATCCTAAGCGCGGCGCAGTTCTCCTTGCACTTGTAGGCGAGCACCTGCTTGATCCGGCTGACCTCCACGTCGGGGAAGTGCCGCGACACGTACGAGATGAGCGCGTGCACCCGACGGCGGTCCAGCGGCGGCTTGGTCGGGCGGGACTCCTGCCCCGCGCGCGACCAGCGCTGCCCGGTCACCGAACAGGTCGCCAGCTCGATGGGCGAGAACAGCGCCGCTGCCAGCCCCCGAGTCACCTTCCTATAGTCCCCCCACTTCACCCCCCGCAGCAGCTCCTCGCGGATCTCGACGCCCTCCCCGAGCTTTATCTGTCGACATACCATGAATTATCAATCGGTAAAAGAAACCCTGATAACCCCACGATAATAGGAGATAACAATGTATTTAATTAACCACGCAAAGAGTTGGAGAAAATTAGAGGGTTACGTCGATGTGTTTTATACTATTATATAATACTATTATAGGTTACGGTAATAATTGCAAAGTCAGAAAATCAAGGAATCTTCATGATTCGTCTGCTTGTGTTCGTCCGTTAGTCTGGTGCATTGCCATTTTCCATTAAGTTAAGAATTATTACGGCTATATTTGAGTAAAAAATACATAAAAAATATACAACCGAATTGAGAACCTCCTCCTTTTTTTGAAGTCGGTTAAAAAAGGTCCTAAGACACGACGCGCACGTGCTCAATTTTTTAGGACGATAAACAGATCTAGCATGGTCATGCAGTGGCAAAAATGATTACCTATCATATCCAATTTAACCTAGGTTCTTATTGTGTTGCCAACTTAATTTTTCTGCTTGATATTTTTTTTTAAGAATATTTTTTATCTGTAATTTTTTTTTCTAGTGATGTAGCAGATTTGCAGAAATTAAAGATGCTTCAATTTTGTAGGCATGTGACTTGAACATATTTGCGTCAATAAAAGTATTCGCCATATAAGCAAGATGTTTTACCACCCAATGTTTATGTCACCGGCAATGTATGAAATCCGTCGTTGTATAGAATCCCTAGGTATTCTATAGGCCTTTTTTTTGTAACAGACCGACAAATCATGCTCGCTTGTAAGATGTTATTAATAGATTTAAGCTGTATTATTATTATGCCAAAGAAAGGGGTAACATTTTATACTTTATCTGACGTCCTACGGTAAAGTATGTAATCAATAAAGAAAGAAACAAAATTGTAAACAAGACCCGGCATTCTTTAGAGTGCCTGAATTTCATACATTGCCGGTAACATTTATATGAATGACACCATAAAATGTTAAATTGCATATATAGCACAGCGAGTTTATCTCTGGCATTATTTAGAGACTGATAAGAAATAGGGAAAGAACTTTGTCATTAGCTTCCGACCCGTGGCAATCTACCACTGACTGGTCTCATGCTCCCGTATCACATCACATATAATACATACGTACATACGGTTGACTAGAATCAAACGTAAACAGGACAATTTAAGAGGAGTGTGAACCTACGGCTTTTCATACAAAAGACGATAACGATTTCCACCACTTAAATGTTAACCGACGTTCACCAGTTTTTGATAGGTTGTGAGTCAGAACAAAATCTAGGTCTATACGTTTTGATTTTTTCACTATAATGAATAAATTCAGTTTTATTGTGGTTTCAGTATTCAAATACAAAACAAATTTCGGCGTTTATTTGACTTTCTTGGTCTTTAATCAAAATTCAAAGAACGTATAAACCTAGATATTGTTTCGACTAACCGACCAACCTATAAAAAAAATGGTCAAAATGGGTTAACATTTAAGGGGTGGAAATCGTTATCGCCTTTTGTATGAAAAGGGTGATTTTTGTCGTTGCTTCACAATCCTCTTAATCTATGTGTATTATAAAAAAACCCTAATACTACCCACTGAGTAACCATTTTGTCCCTTGATTGGCTGACATTGTGGACGTCAGTTCATTGTCCATTTAAATCTGAGACAGTAACCATAATTATTTATTTTCAATGGATAGTATGGAAAGTTGCATACGTTAAGTGCACAGAGCATATATCCTATAGACTTCGCATAGCCGAGCTACCCCCGCTGCCAATATTAGGGCCGAAAAACTATAAGCCGCAGGGCTGCATATAGGCAAGGGTTCCGCATAACCTTAAACCCCTCACGCCTACAAGTTTGGCAGCTTTGCTAGTCAAAAGTTAGGCTAAGCGGTGTCTTTAGGATAGGATCGCGGGCCATGTGTAGAGCGGCGTGTAGTGTAGATACTTTAACTAAACTTTACGCGCTGCGCTATATGTGCGTGAGCTTGTAAATATGCAGCTTGGATGTGTGTGGCAGTGACGCGGCATGCGTCCGTACGAGCAACACAATCTCACGCACACGGCGCCACGGGCAAATGTGAGATGAACATAGCTGCGGCCCTAACATGCATGCCACAAAGATAAATTAGAACCGTTTATCTCTAAGTGCGTCTCTCTCACACTAGTGCCGACGAAAGAGATAGTCATAGAGACAAACGGTTCTAATTTATCTTTGTGGCATGCATGTTAGGGCTGCTGGGCACCGTAAAATAGTTAACTTCGTTAATCGCTAATCCGGTACTAAAACAGTTATAGCGTTAAGGCGTTACATTTCGGAAGATTTAAGAGCCGGTTCGAAGGACCATTTAATGTACGATCCACTAGGTGGTGTACACTGTATCGTAGTTGTAGTAGTTAGTTGTTGGAGTGCAGAGAAAGAATGATTGCTTGAGTTGGTTTATTTCACGTAAGTTAAGTTATGGATAATAAGTAAAAACAGTTGATTGTTCCTTCTCTTGATGCGTACCGTACGCTAGTTAGTTATGCACTAAAATTAGGTAAACAAATGTTATAATATAATGATGGCCATCGTGTGGCCCAAAGTAGGTCGCAACGTTAGCGGAAAAATGTACAGTGGTGAGACTGTACAAACGGTAATCGTTACCTCATGATAGAAATTGCATTTTTTATGTCGTTGTGTTAGTGATGTACTTATAAAAAAATGTTGGTACGGGCTATGGCAGTTTAGGCAGGACATGAAAAATTAATAAAAGATACGCGTGATATAATGGCAGACCGGCCCGAACGTATTTGTAAGAAAGAGTTTTTCACGGCGCGGCGCGGTGCCCTCTTGGCAAATAGTAGGTACTTAATGAACGATTAACGGATTAACGGTCTGGTGCCCAGCTATGTAGATGAAGTGTGTGTAGCGATCTTACCAGACGCGGTGCGACGGCGCCCCGCTCGTTGTCGCGTTTGAGCACGAAGGGCAGCGCGCGCCGGTGCTGCTCCAGCCAGACCGCGTCCGGCACCGGCCGGTTGCGCCGCCCGTCCCAGCGGCCCGCTGCCACAAACATCATGATACCAACCAGCTCGACACATTACAATACCTGGCCACCCGGTAAGGCCAAATGCCCAAGTTGACCTTTAATTATTTTAAAAACTCCACTTGGGTAATACACACTTTTAGAAACAAAAACTGTCCCTCCTGTGATCAACAGGTAATGAAAACGACTGCATAATTGTACGTTTTCTTCATGCAGGCCAAAATTATGCCTGACATCCTAAATGCTGATATAGTCCAAATAAAAAAATGAGACCTCTGAGAACTTTCGGGAACAGGAGGGGACATTTCTGAACCTAAACGTGTGTATGACCCATTTAAGTGCGATTTCTGTCTTGAGCGCAGTAAATATACCACTAATCACGGACGAAGAAACGGAGCCTATTTTCAAGCAGAATTTAGACAGAAGTCTCAGTAGGGTAATAAACAAATCCTGGTTATGCGACTGTTCCCTGTCCGTACACCACAATGTTAATTATTTTGTTCTGAAGTGGACTGCGTTTCTCAAGACCGAAAGGATCTGAACAACCATCCGTCCATCATGCGCGTCCATCCGAGAGAAGCCGATGCAGAATAATTACTCAAACGTAACTCTGCGTTTTTTCCCGGACCAACGTTTAAACGGACCGCAATAAGTGGTATCTATTGATACAGTCAGATCAAATTATATAGGTCAGTTTCTCACGATATACATACAATAACGCTCTTGAAAAAGCTTCGCTTCCCAAAAGCGCTATCCATTTAATTTTTGATGTAATACTGACTGTACCAGAGATGTTTACCTGCCGAATTTTTGAATCAAATAATCACCTTTAGATAATCTGGAATTAGATGTAAACTGGCCAATGGAGGTGGTTTCTAAAGTGAATTCATCATTCATACTTGTCTTATTTTGTAAACAAGTTTCTAACCTCAAAATGCACCTTTTTAGGGTTCCGTAGCCAAATGGCAAAAAACGGAACCCTTATAGTTTCGTCATGTCTGTCTGTCTGTCCGTCCGTATGTCACAACCACTTTTTTCCGAAACTATAAGAACTACGCTGTTGAAACTTGGTAAGTAGATGTATTCTGTGAACCGCATTAAGATTTTCACACAAAAATAGAAAAAAAAAAAACAATAAATTTTTGGGGTTCCCCATACTTAGAACTGAAACTCAAAAAAATCAAACCCATACGTTTGGGGTATCTATGGATAGGTCTTCAAAAATTTTTTTCTAAACTGAATAGTTTGCGCGAGAGACACTTCCAAAGTGGTAAAATGTGTGTCCCCCCCCCTGTAACTTCTAAAATACGAGAATGATAAAACTAAAAAAAATATATGATGTACATTACCATGTAAACTTCCACCGAAAATTGGTTTGAACGAGATCTAGTAAGTAGTTTTTTTTAATACGTCATAAATCACGGAACCCTTCATGTGCGAGTCCGACTCGCACTTGGCCGCTTTTTTTTTGGCTAAAACAGCGGTTTCCTTGCAAATAAAGGAACCGGAGACAATATTTTAGATGTCACCTTGCCAATTTTTTTTGTAGCCTAGGTTTGCTTTGTTTAGGGTAAAACAGCGGTTTCACGCAAAAATTGCGCATTTTGAGGTTAGAAACTTGTTTACCAAATAAGTCAAGTATGGATGAATCCACTGTAAGAAGCTTTATGAAACGCAAGCGGTTATCGCGGTCGTCAAACCGCACCACACCCGCTCAATAACCAACCATGAGCCAAAACAAACTGAGGGAATTATTTGATTTGAAAATGTATATAAATAGGTATCACCTTTTGATGTGCGCGCTGTGATTGCATTCTAACAACAATTAGATTATTTATTGATTATTTTATAATCAATTTCCTTGACTCGATTGCTTATAACGAAGTTACTGCAAAATGATGCAACCAAATTGTACGGAATGTGACCACCAGCACCGCCTCAATACAGGACAAAACGTAAAGAAATGTACATACCTATGACGTCGGAATGTTTAAATTCAGTAAAAGTCAAGTTCCATTAGCATTTTACAACTAAAAACGTAAGTCTTTGCATGACTTTATTTTTTTATATTTAGTAAAAAATTACAATGATTTATGTACATAAAGATGAACGATATATATATACAACCTAAAATTAACAGGATCAATTCAGGTTATAACAAAAAAGTACTTGATGTATATTGAACTTAAATTATCTTGTTATTCTGCGTGTGGAGTTATAGCTTGTAACATTACACAGGTCAAATTAGATATGGCAAGTAAGTTTCAACGACTATGGAATCAAGCAGAACAATTTAAATAACTCTATTATGAAATGATTTCCGATAATTTATAATTAATTTTATCCCAACCATTTTACTGTGTAATAATATTATTTTAATTTACATTCATAAACATATTATCGTAATGATAAAACCCTATCTTCAAAAATTACTATTAAAACTCAGCAAGTGCGAAGAGATTCGATTTTTTTCTAAATTTTATATATTTTTTAAGTATTTAGTTTGATTATGAAAGCTGCTCTGCATCCTAACTTAATAATTGGATTTAAATGATTAAAATTCGAAAGTGCTTTGTCTCCAATTACCTTACTATTAGATTAATATAAGCGCTTAATTCCAAGAATAATTTATTATTATTGCAATTTATATAATCTAGGATTCCTATGTGGGATCAGTAGACTTTCAGTTTCAACTTTAAGATTATCATAACATTTAAAATAAATGCGACGTCAAAATTTAGAGATCATGGTAAGAAATAATCAGTTGAGATCACACCTATATACGGTTTACATTTACTTTTAAAATGATAAACTAATATTGTAATTCACAACCCTAATCATAGATACATCCGAATAACGTCCCTTATAAATGCTTTTTCTGGGAAATGACTAGATGTGATATCATGGCAAACTTTTATCACCCCAAAACGCAATTATCAAACAAAATTACAGGATCAAAAAAAAAAACCTACGTACAAAAATAAGTGTATATAATTTAAAACTACACCTTCATAAGCCATCTCTTGTAAAATAAGTTTGTTCAGTGCAAAGTGTTGACACTGGGAACTATGGCAAATTATCGGTTTGACTATAAATCGTAACTAATTATTATGTTTTCTGTATACGTCAATCGGGGTAACTTTGAACACTCGGGTAACATAAAAACGGCATTGAAAAACTTATTGAACGTTCAAATACTTGTAATTGGCGGAAAGCTCAAATAGCTAAGGAGCTGAGTGCCAAAATTTCTATATGATTTGTTCGCTTGGCAGACCTGAATTGTTCGATTAAAGACAATGAAAATAACAGAAAAATAGTCTGCCACCATGGTAGCGCTGCGTTTTCAATTAATAGCGGTAAAACAATTTAAAAAAAAAGGAGTCCTAAATCATTTCTTCGTGTCTGCCTTTTGGACTGATGGTCAGAATCATCCTCAAAACGATGAACATCGAAGAGGCAGAAGTGCAGTGCTCTGTTTTATAACGGGACGAAGTTACAAAAATGTAAATGAAAAAGCTATACTAAATCATTTGTTCGTCGTTCTCGTTGCGTCCATTCGATTAATTAGGACTCCCAGAATAGAAAAAAAAGTTTGCAGACGTCTAGGTCGCCGAATGTTTTTAGTTGTAACTCAAAAACGCAGGGACATACGACTTTCATTTACTGGACCAAATCGATTTGTATTGACATAAACTACATCCCTATCAATATGAAAGACGAACAAATCATATACCAAAATGGCACCCAGCTCCCTAACTAAAAGGGGGTATGAGATTATTAATACAAATACATTGTGGTAAAACATTTAGCAAATGCTATTTTTAACGCCGTTCTTATATTGTGTGTTCAAAGCTACCTCGGTTGCCTGTTAGTATATTGATTCCGAAGACATTTATTAATTATCATTTCATCTGACACTTTACAAACTATTGACCGGGAGCCGTCCAATCACTCAACAATATAACATCGTGTAAAGATAATAAAATCTATTGTGTATAAAAATATTACTATTGCTGTTGCGAATATAATGTATATCCGGAGAAGTACGCGAGCTCGCGTATTCGACAAATAATACGGGCGTACTAGCCGCTCTCCGCCGCATGCGGTACAAAAAATTACACTCTATTATGAAAATACACCTTATCTTTACTTCTAGGAGGGCGACGGAGAGCGGCGAGTCACTGTGGATAACGTGTGTGTATAATGTCTGTACATTGTAACCTGTAAATAATCTATTTCCATGTAAAATCAGCACCGGTTGCAACAAATGCTTCAACAACGATCAGTCTATTGTCAAAAAGGAAGGTACTCGTGTATTCCCTTTTACGAGGCCCCGTCAGCCGTGCCACTACGCGGGCGTGACTCAGCGCCGCGCATTGTTCTGCCAAGTAGGTACTTCCCAAGTAAACAACGTAATTATTGCCGGAAGGACTTAATTCCGTGGCAAACGCGCACCACGTCTAAATAGATACGTATTATGTGGAATGGACCCGCGACATAAAAAAATTAATGTACCAACGGGGACTCGTCGAAGCGGACTACATCTGGCACTCGGTATATTTATCGAAAGGCACGCAATAAGCGGAAAGGTGTGATGGCAGATAGGCCCCCGGCGACACTCCGATCACAGACTAGATACATCTACTGACAGTCTTCATTACGACCTCGTAAGTCACACCTACACGACGCTCCGACCCGAGACTCGCGACACCCTCCTCGAGTCAGTCGCGCGCGATACTAGATCGAATCAAATCCGTTTAGGTTCACTTCGTCCACATTCCTATTGCGTTCACATTCCTACTTCGTCAGCAATCCTATTTCGTCCACAACCAATTCCCAACTCGTCCATATTCCCATATCGTCCATATTTCCATTTCGTCCACATTCCCACTTCGTCAACATTCCTAGCTTAACTAACACGCGTAAAGTAAAAAAATAGGCCAAATACGTATTTATTTACTATTTTTTTACTTTACGCGTGTTAGTTAAGCTAGGAATGTTGATGAAGTTGGAATGTGGACGAAGTGGGAATGTGGACGAAGTGGGAATGTGAACGTAATGGGAATGTAGACGAAGTGGGAAAAGGCCAAAATAGGAATATGGACGCAATAGGAACGTTGACGAAGTGGGATTGTGGACGACAGTGGCGAAACCTGCCTACAAACCGATTCCTGACGGCTTTACCAAGCTATAAAGCTACGGCTAGCGGTCAGTCAAGTGCATGTTCTCTAACTAAATGTCAGACCCGCACGTACGGTTCTAATTCTTCCGGCTTCCCTTAGGAAATCTTTGACGCTTCGCCACTGGTGGACGAAGAAGGAATGTGAACGAAATGGGAATGTAGACGATGTGGGAAAAGGACAAAATAGGAATATGGACGAAATGGGAATGTTGACGAAGTGGGATTGTGGACGAAGTAGGAATGTGAATGAAATGGGAATGTGGACGAAGTGAATCTAAACGATCAAATCCAGGTTACTCGAACCGCGTGTACAAGTCTCTCGTGAGCAGACCAAAAGGTATGTTTTAGTAGATGTGCATGAAAAACATAGCGTTACGTGTGCGATAGGAACGTTTGGCGGGCAGCGAGCGGGTCGGGCGCGCGCAGAGGCGCTACTGCGCGAAGCGCGGCGCGGGCGGCGCCGGCCCGGGCGCGGGCGGCGACTTGCGCGCGAGGTGCTGCGCCAGCGTGTGCCGCCGCAGGTACAGCGGCGTCTTGAAGCAGCGGCCGCACTGCGCGCACGCCACGGGCTGCGCCTCGTGGATGAGGCGCACGTGCTGGCGCAGGTTGGACGCGTTGCTGTAGCGGCGGCCGCAGCGCGCGCAGCGCACGCCCGCGGCAGCTGCCAACAACACCACGTTCGCACTGCGCCGCCGGCCGCCCGCCGCGGCCGGCGGCGCACCGCCCGCACCCGACACCCGCGCGCCTAGCCACCTCGCTCGCTCTACAGAGACCGCGCGCGCTCTCTTCTACTCCACATTCAATGTGCTAAAGGTTCGCCGGGGGCGCGGCTGTCCGAGTCGACGTGTGCGTGTGACAATGAAGTGACAGTGAAAAGTGGACGAGCAAATTACCTTCCGCGTTCTCGTCTCGCAGCTCCGCGTTCATCCCCGACATGAGATCCACGTTTCCTGCGCCAAAAGAAAACGTTTTTAGCATGCTGATCACTTTTGACTTCAGGAATTGCGAGTCTATGCTGGGTGTTATTAATATAACCAACCTTGCAGAGCGGCAAAGGGATTCGCGAGTGTGTTGTTCTCGCTATAATAGATCTGCGGAAAACCGGAGCGCTCCTCGTCGCTGCCTTCCTGTTCCAACACTTCCATTTTTGGTTCTAAAAGATCGGACGCGTTAAAGTCTTGACATTTGTCGGCTCGGTCGGAGCCCCCCGGGTCCATCAGGATGTCGTTCTCTTCGGTCTTCACGTCCGTAGCTTCGAGATCAGTTTTCACCCGTATGGTCGGGTAGTTGCACGTTTCGTTATAGTCATCATTATTAGGCCTCATTTGACTAGACGTTTGAAAGGGAGCTTCTTCAGTGAGATTATTTCTGGCAACATCGGGAGAATTAATGGTGGAGCGTCGACTCGCGCTCTTGTCTGGGTCGTCGGCGGAGGTCGACTCGACATTTTGGCTTGCGGCTTTGGAGGAGGAGGTAGACTGAGACGGCTTGGCGCTGAGCAAATTGCGTAGTTGGGAAGGAGGAGATTTTCGATTCACTTTCTGTAAGCAAAATATCAATAAGAAACAGTCAATTACAGATAATTCAATTTATCTTTGCGCGCGGCGCTATGTGCGCGTGAGCTTGTATGTACATTGTATGTATGCAGCTTTGTTTCGTGTGGTAGCGCCGTGGCAGGCGTCGTCCGAACAACCCAAGCTCACGCACACAGCGCCGCGCGCCAATATTAATTGAATTATCCATACAGGAATACGATTCTAGAAATGTATATGAGTAGTATTAGCAGAGAATTTCAATCGTCGACCGATCCGAACCATCAGCGAGATTAAAATAGTATACAGCGTGTTAATAAGCTAGAGCAGTGTCTTTCAACCGGTGGGTCGCGACCCCGCGGGGGGTCGCCAGCCCTTGCTCAGGGGGTCGCAAAACCTTGCTCAAGGGTGGCGAGCGCCAGTCAGGTTTTTGAATACCTCGTCTTGGAAACCATTGACATAGTATTAATACGGTCATGGGGGTCGCCAGATGTTTTTACTTGTAAAGGAGTCGCGTACTCAAAATGGTTGAAAAACAATGAGCTAGAGCTTATCAAACAGAATTAAGTACATTAAAATGACAATTATAGGTTTCGTAGGTCGCTGGACTCTTTTGATAGATAGACAAGAG
Organism: Tortricodes alternella; assembly: GCA_947859335.1. Lineage (NCBI taxonomy): Eukaryota > Metazoa > Arthropoda > Insecta > Lepidoptera > Tortricidae > Tortricodes > Tortricodes alternella. Next base: position 4,967,037 of record OX401976.1, read on the forward strand.
AAAATCATCAATACATATAAAACAGTACCATGACTAAACGGGTGGTCCTAGAAGTTTGAAATTTGGAGGAGACATTCTCGAGTACCCTAGAGGTACCCTAAGGAGGGATTTTTGAAATTGGTGATAAAGTTTGTATGGAAAATACCGCGGGTCCACATGTATATAAGGGCTACAGAACCTTATGGCATCGGTACTAGATATTTAGTAGACAGAAACACAGCGATCGACCGTTCAACCCTGTACATTTGGTACCAACATCTAGCAAGACCGCGCGATAGCCCTCACGTCCAGTACCATTACCATAAGTTTACGAGAGCAATTCTTGATATTGGAAATACTGTTTATTGCCGATACAAGTAAAAGGGACCGAGGGATAGTTTTCTATTACGAGATCGGTTTGCATAAACTCATAGTAATGGTGTACCATTACTATGAGTTTATGCAACCACAGCTTCGCTCCCGCGACATTTTCTATACAAACTTTATCACCCCTTTTCACCCCTTTAGGCATGGAATTTCAAAAAAATCGTCCTTAGTGCACCTCTAGGGTACTCGAGGAATGTCTCCTCCAAATTTCAAACCTCTGGGACCACCCGTTTAGGCTGTGCGTTGTCTATAAGTGAGCCACGGTACTATTTTATATGTATTAATTGTAATATTTCGTTGAAGCGTTTGATATGTCGTCCAAACGCGGTGCAGCGTTGATCCAGGGGGCTAGCACGACATGCCCGCGAGTCGTTTGTCGCTTAGTGCGTCACTGTCAATCGAATATGTGAAGGTGCAGTTACAACGGATATTAAAATTGCTGAATTGTCGGCAATATTACTCGACCGCAATTAAATACGATTCGAAAGTACCGTTAGCACAACAGTACTGATAATTAATTAACATAATCATAAGTCAATATATGATATCTTCGGTGTACTGCCCTTTGGGCAAAATATTTTTCGCCAAATTCCACTTCCCAAAAAACTTATCGCAGTAGTTTCATTTCCCAAACGAATCTTTAGCGTATTTACATGTCGCATTATATTCATTTGGTCAAATTTATCAACTGGCATCATTTTCCTTTGTCATGGGTAGGTTAGGTTAGGGTTAACTTGTCCCTTACGTAAGTACTTATTTGTCAAAAAATACTTCTGCTAACTGTAAAATTGCGATAAGCTGTTTTGACTAATGATTTTTTGCCAAATGATAATTTGGGTTAAAAAGTTTGGGATCTGATACTTTGGGAAAAAAATTGTGCCCATACATTAATAATCCGATATCTTCATACTTTAAGTGCAGACATTTATGGATAATTGATTTACAAAGTATGTTTTACTAATAGTTACTAGATATTTCAACTCTAGTTATTCTTGGTAAATGTGTCAGGATTAACCTATTTGTATGATGTCAAATATGAAAGTATTCACGTTTTTTCACACAAATTTACTGTTTTATTGTGTTTGTACCAGCTGATAATACAGACAACTCCAATAACGATGGGGTGTTATGAGTGAATCATTTTTGATGGTATTTCTGAAAGTAATTACTGCATTCGTATTTAATATGAGTTTTTTTTTTCCCAAGCTTTAGAAGTTCATCGTAATGAAATAAGTATTTTTATTTATCTGCACACGCTACCATTGACAATGTCATTTCATGTATTAATTAATTCAAAAACGATGTGCTCAATTCTATTCTAGTCGCGGTTTGATAATACTAGGCGACTTTGACGTAACGGCCACAGCAGGCAATTTCTATATTGCCCCATATAGAGAACTGTTGCTCCATTGTGGCTCCAGTATGAATGGGGAAGTTGCATGAAAATCAAAATCAGGTTTAAATGATACCTATATTATGAAAGTAAATGTAAACTAAAGCATATTACAGAAAAATGCAGATCATTTTGACTATTATTCATTTTTATTTGATTAAGGGTCAAAATTAGTGAAAAATATATATTGTTTTTAGTTCTAATTTTACTTTTTTGGACATGTCGTTTTATTTCTACGATGTTGGTCTAAAAACAGTATTTTCGGAAACAATTGCAGATTTCATTTAAACACCATACATTTTGTACAGTCTAACGACAGCTGTGACGTCATAGCTGTTGTCCATTTTGTATGGAGTGTTTTTGCAAGTGGTATGAACAATGACTTTTCAAAGCATTCATAACTCATAAAATAATCAACATAAAAATGTTTTGCATATACAGATGGATTTCTATTACTAAGCACTTTCCAATACAAGATGAAAGAAAAATGTATCTTCCCTATTGGGCGTAAGGGGAGTATTGAGACTGACAATGAGCGAGAAATGACGCGAGCAGCTCGTGCTAGCTGTGCAGAGGGCGAAACCCTTGGTCACAACGCTGTACGGTGCCATCGGAAAAACGCAGATGCTATAAAAGTAACTCGAAGACTATTGGAGGTTCTGAGCTCACCTTGTCGTTGTGTTGCGAGCAGTCGGTGAGTCCGCGGATCTGCAGCGCATCCGCAGTCCGCAGGAACGCGCTGAGCTGAGCCTGCGCGATGTTCACCTGCCCCGCGTACATAAACTGTAGCAGCGCTCGCACGTGCGACACCTCGCAGTCGCGCATGAATATTATGGGGTGCGGGCATGGGTTGTTCTGGAACAAAACAGCACGCTGTAGGTACATTCTGGTCTGTCATCAAAGATACTATGTACACGAGTACATGTATGTATTTATGTATGTTATATATTTATCTGTGTATAGTATGTGCTTATGTATTTTGTATTTTTGTGGTTTTGTGTGATTTAAATGTTTACTTTAGTTTGCACCGAGCAAGACGGCGTCTACCTTGTAACTTATTTCTGTGTTTTTCAATATGTTTTATGTGGTGTTTAATAATCAGTGATCGGCAACACCCGTGCCACACCGCGGGATTCAAAGAGGAAATAATAATATGGACATGACATGATTCGCAAAAATTAAGACTTATGTTATATGTATTTGTAAATAGAAGTCAGAATATTTAATAAACTCATAAAATGTAACTCATTAAAGAAAATATGGATTAACTTTGGTTTTATTTTATACTGCGTAAAATATTACGTGCACTCATATAAAATATGTAAGTGTTAAAATATAATCGTTTAAAGTGCATAAAAACCCCTGTTCCCTACTATTGAAATGAGAATATATTATTTTCCTTTACAGATTCGAATGCTCGAATCCCGGGGAATATCCATATTAACATAATGATTAAGGTCATTGACACCAAATGGCACAAAGTTGCTTTTTAACCGCGTGTTCAATTTTGATGACCGAGCAAGCGAGGGAATATCCCTTTCTTACGGCCCTAGATGCACAATGTACTATTACAATAAACACTTATTTTTCCAAATGTCCATGTCCATATCCGTAAGATCCGCGTATATTTTTATTTTCCCCATACCAGCGAGCCGACCACGTGAAGGAAGTGTAGGCGAACCCTGAACGACGTCACTTCGGCGTCAAATGACCTTTGAAAAATTGTCTTTCTAGGTATATCAAAATAACTTTCGAAGAAAATAAAAATAGTACGTCTCGAAAATACGCGACCTTTTACTAGCTAAAAATGGACATGGAGGGGAAGTTGCATGAAAATCAAAATGAGGTTTAAATGATATATTATGAATGAAAGTAAATGTAATATTACAGAAAAAAGCAGATCATTTTGACTATTCATTTTTATTTGATTAAAGATCAAAATTAGTGAAATATATACCTAAATATATTGTTTTTTTAGTTCCGATTTTAGTTTTTTCGACATCCTCATAAAATTTATGTCATGTGTCATTTCTAAGTTTTATGTGTAAATTTTGTATGGAGTGTTTATGCGAGTGGTATGAACTATGACTTTTCAAAGCTCCATAACTCATAACATAATCAACATAAAAATGTTTTGTGTATACAGATCGCTTTCTTAATACTCAGCACTTTCCAATACAAAATGGAAATAAAATGCATTTTCCCTATTCGGGTCAGATTAACAAATGATTTCTAATAAAACTATCTGAAACCCTTTACTTTCGCACTCAGAGGGAAGATGCTAAAATATTGTTAGCCAGAATAAAAATATCTATTATCTATCAGTTTTGGCCTGTGCTGTTGTTTTATCCTTGGGGGTTGATTTTTGTGAACTTCTTTCTTACTTACCTAATGTGTATTAATTTATCCTTCGAACTTTCGAGAGTTCTAGCTTTAGCGTATTATTTAGACGTGCCTTAATAGCTCAGTCAGTCACGCTGCTATTTTGCCTTTATATTTATATACAGACTGATTAAAAATATACATAATGCAGAAGGGCCGGATTAAAAGTACCCACTACCGACGAGTGTGGGCGTAAGGAAGGTATGAAAAGATACAAGTGTCGTCAGTGGTCTCTGTTCACTCCCAAGGGAAACAGGCGTGAGCTTTATTTTGTATGTTGGTGTATACAACTATTAGTTTAGATTACATACTTTGTAAATTGTAGATTAGGCATTAAGACCACAATGTGGAATAGTATTAACGTACCTACAAAAACTCAAGAAACTGTTGCGCGAGAACGCTTGCGGATCGCTAGAAAACACGCGAAGTCCTCTATTTGGGGATATACTAATTTCTAATCAATAGGTACCTACTGATTGGTATAAGATTCTAGTGTATTATGCAATAAAGTATTAATCGCCATAATTGATAACAAAACACTATTTCCATATGTCTACTTTAAAAAATACTGATTCCTTATAATTGTTGAAACCTTTTAACTAGTTCAAAAAAAAGACCTGATGAAAAAGGTTTCGTTCTCAATTACCTATGTCTACGTGGACAGAAGAACAAACCGATCTATAATTTGATATGTCCATTGACTGATAAGATACCTATACCCATGATACGTCAGTCATGATCGACCCATCACGTGTTATTTAATCTTTGTTTCATCAGTCATTATTGATTTTAGCGGCCCTCACGGATAAAAATAATAATGCAGAATGTTTAAGGTTCCTTATCACTAAATAAAAAATCGAATCACTTTATCATCCATCTGCCAGTTTCTGTCTGTTTGACTGACTGACCATCAAGAACTATTCGTGGTACAGAGCATGTACAGAACTTAAATATTTTATTTTACAATAATTATTTTCTAATTAACTTATGGCCGAATTCAGAAACGCCACTTAAGCATAGCCGATGACGCGGATAGCTTAGTTGGTAGTGACCCTGCCTCCGAAGCAAGCGTCCCGGGTTCGATCCCCGGTAAGGGCAAATATTTGTGTGATGAGCACGAATGTTTGTTCCTGAGTCTTGGATGTTTCCTATGTATTTAAGTATTTATTTCTCTATATAAGTATTTATATCGTCGTCCAGTACTCATAACACAAGCCTTTAGAACTTACTTTGGGACTAGATCGATTTGTGTAAAGATTGCCCCCTGATTTATTTATTATTTATTATTTATTTAAGCATTCTGTTAGAGATTGCCTTTCTGAATTTGGCTATTAGTCTCTACAGTTATAGTTCCTTGAAGTTCTATTTATAGTCAACTTTCTAACAATGCCAGAGAGCCAAAGTGAAAAACTCAATTTGTATATGAACCTATAAGAAGGCAGTCAGTGGGTGTATCACCGGTTAAGGTTAAGGTTTTTTTATGATTCTTGTTACTTTCTCAGTAGAAACTGAGAAAGTAACAAGAATCATAAAAAAACCTTAGCATAGTATTATATTTTTCGTATGTACTTGTTATAAAGAATTACAGAGCAACGGGAAGGGATAGAGGACAGGTATTCATTTTTATTCCCTCCATTACTGCATATTTATAAGTGGAAGAAAGTGTATCACTATGTCAAATGTTGTGTTAAACAATAGCAGTGAAAGAGGACTCGACTGGTTAGACTGTGAAAATTATACTTACTACTCATTCGGATCACAACATACAAAACAAATCAAAGTCTACAATTATTGTCAGATTGTCAGCACCTGTTAATGTAAAGCTAAGAATAAAGAATTGTGTGCATATTAGTCAGCATATCCTCAATACCTTTAAAAATCTCATAAAATTCGTTATTGGAAAGATGGATTTAACATACTTGTAGCAAAGTTCATTTTCCTACATGTTAATTTCAGCATATGAGATTGATTCAAAGTGGAGAAGATTTACTTATGGTGTTGGTATTGGTTAGTCATTCATAATTGACTTTATCTTGGAGCAGGGGTCATAATCCCCATGACCTTTCTTGGGATTTACCCCACACATTAGTGTGAAACAAATCTTGTTTCATAGTTTTATGATGGTTATGCAAGGTTGATTATGGAGAAAGATATGTATTCAGTTTTAAAGTAAGTCCTTATGATCTGTAATGCAAAATAACCTCTGTAAATCTGCCTATCAATTTGTGTGTCTATTTATTTTCGCAACACATCATCACTGTCACCTAAAACAATCCATAAGGAGCAAGTAGGATTACATTAGCATGAGAAAATCTCATTTTATTGCTTAGTCAAACTGAAAGAGAGACCAGTAGAGCTGTGTAAAAAAAAACTAATTTCCTTATATGAGGCTTCATGTCACTCTTAAATAATAATTTAAGAAATCAGTATATTGTGTTGAATAAAGGTAGCATTTTAAACATTTAGTAGTAACATTACTCTCAAAGGTAATTTGTAAAGGCAGTTTTAAATTGTATTTTGTTATCCTCAACACATAAACCACACCATATGTAAGTTCAGACTATATTCATATTTGCTTCATAATTATGTCTACCACTCGCTGCCTACATAGCTATACTAAATCCCAATAAAAGAGATTTAGTAATAAAACAATAAGAAACAAGCTGTTATCCTTGAAACACATAATTATTGTATGCACAAGAAACTCCACTAAGTGACCTTGAATCATTAATTGTTCAATGCATATTCCCCTGAGTTTTGGAATGTAATAATGTTATGAAATATTGTTAAAATGTTGTTGAAGTGCACTTTGTTCTGTGTGACATGCAATGGTCATTACTGATTCAATGGGAACCAGTTGATTACATGGTGTCATTATAATTAGGTTAATCACCTCTGATAAGTGACAGTCCAAAGAGACTGTTAACATTCAAACAATGTTATTCATTTCATAATCAAGGGAATAACAAACAGATAAAAGTTTCCATAGAATATATTTAAACCAAGTTACGTTGCAGTATACAATCTCTGGTTAGCATTTGATGCCATGCCATGTGTAGAAGAATGGACAAAATGGATGTTTTTATGCAGTACACAATAAAATAAGGGCTATTTTCTATTATTGTTAGACAAACTTACCATTTAAAACTCATATTAAACACAAAAAAATCATTTTATCTCTATTGATGAGTCAAACCAAAATGATCTTTGAGACAAAATGTTTGCAAATGCATACAGTATTCAAAATTGTGAATTTAGGTGTTATTTTTATAGATAAAATGTCAATTTAGTCCATAACCATTTTCCTTAGAAACTAATCATTTTATCAGTTTATTAAACTAAGAAATGAAAAGAATATAAATGACTTAAGTATCCCTTATTTGTTATTTATAGAACCTAATTCTGGAGTTTTTATTTTCATTGATAAAAACTCAACAACTGTATTTTCTACATCTCAACCAATATTGTACTAGAACTATCAATGTATAAGCTAATACTACAGTTGGGAAGAAATCAGTAATTCAAAGGTAGGTAATTTTATTATAATGAACAATGCTTTAACAATGCAGACATCATGAAAGTGGAGACAGTAAAATAGGTGGTTTGAATTTTAAATCATGCTCCACAACTCAACTCTGCCACATCAAACCCATTCAGTGCATTGCATTCATTGTAATTATAAAACTAGAAAAATGCACTGTAAGATTTCTAATGTGAAAATATGCATTAATTAAAGCAAAGGTCCACACACAGAGGCTTGCCCCCCTTCCGCAGATCGACAAAGGACATTAAACCCATGGAATATCGCAATATTAATGAGCTGATTAGAAAATGTCATATAGAATTATAAAATAGCTATGAATAAATGAAATCACGAGTACTTAACCGGAACGCGAGACATGGCATTTGTAAGTAGATCAAGTGTTTTATACATAACAACTTTCACTGGAGTCATTGTAATGGTGACACATCAAAGTGTGGGGAGTGAAAGATCGACTTACCTTAAATAATTCCTTGAAATAAGGACTACAGGCCGAAAGAACCACTTTGTGGGCCTCCAGCCTGTGTCCCTCGCACGCCAGGGTGACATCCACGAAGTCCTCATCATCGCGCAGCGCCTCGAATTGAGAAGTTATATTCGCTTGAAAATTGTTCCATCTCAAACAGAATTGCTGGTCGCCACCCAGTTCTGGTCCTTCCATTACTTATAGACATAACTCGTTATACCTGCTCATTTAATTCTTTTATAAGAATTGTAAAATATTGAAAATAAATATATCACAGTAACTTGCAATTTCAGTCGCCGTCTGCCCGAAAATCTTATGAAAGAAAACAATCAATAAAATCTCGTACCAATATAAGAAAAATAAAACTTTTTAATTTGTCATTTGAGTACCTAGCTGAGTACATTCACTTTAACGTTCCGATTCACACTAAGTAAACCGAAACATTAACCATAGATTTGTATGTGATTGTAGTAACAATAATGTTCCCATTGATTCAAATGTATTAGTGTTGTTAATATAATAAACAATGATAAATATAAACTACGAAAGTGTTTCTTTTAATTATTTACAACAGAGTCTGAGAGAAACCAATTAAAATTGAATGTGTATTCACGTCTTTATATTTAATTGCGCTCCGTTTTTCTTCTGCAGTCACAACACAACTATATAAGCCAAGAGAGCCTAGCACACTAACTTTTATCCCGCACGTAAAGTATCTATCACTCTTTAACTAACATGCTGGTGCGAAAGGGAAGACTGTTTATGTGTGTGATAAAAATGTGTGTGCTACGGGGACTGCTCTGAAATTAAAAGCTTTCATTAATAATCTATGATAATTTAACTTCTATCTTGTAAATTCTTTGGTTGTTTATTATTAGTGCATTAATTTTTATTTGTGATAGATTTAGACAATGTTGTGGAACCCTGCTATCGTTTTCTCTCCAATTTAAATATCTCTCATCTTTATTTCTACCATATCAATGTAAAAATGATATAATATTGGTTAGTGATTTAATAATACAACAGAATGGAACAATTAATGAATAGTCCAACCTTAAACTTTACTTTTATTAATATTATTACAATGCTTGTTCACCCTCAACCATTTCTTTCAAATTTAATAATTCAAACTGACCATGTCCCTTTGTTTCTGTTCTGATCAGTTCATCTAAATTTCTGAAGTTTCCAGGATCAATTAAGCAAATTATGTTGGCAGTACCGGAATCCCAGTTTTCTTCTTCAACGCTTGAAGTCAATTTAACCACTTTTTCTTTTGTTTTTCGTGCATCCTTGCCTGTGAGTAGAATCCTGACTCTCATCTGTGCTCTTTCAAGAGGAATATCTTTTTTGAGTAGTTGAATGACATCTAGAGCTTGTTGTTTTGCATTTTTGTTAACATTCACAGAAAAATGAATATCTTTCATTGCTTTCTCTATGATAGAAACAGGATAGGGCCTCTTAGTTTCTGGATTAATACATTTATCAGCTACAGTGGTTGCAATATCTTTGAATAAGGAATCGATTTGAGAATGTCTTTCTTTGTCAGATACTTGGAGCTCTCCTTTTTCTAAAATGTCTTTACATATTTCTGTTAGATCTTCCTTGGCAAAAACTTTTACCAAATCCTCTTTTTTGGCTACTTGCCCTTTAGAAACGTTTGTAAACACTGTATGCGTCTGCAAGACTTCGTCAATATCTTTTTCCCTGAAAATAAACAAATCAGATGTCATTTATTTAGTGTGGAGCATATTTCATACTATTTCTAGCAACTCCACAATAGTACTTAAAAACACCTACACTTTATTTCTCCACGAAAGTACTTTGTTTCTATAACACGCTATTTCAAATCGTTTGCCACCTTTCTTTAGCCTTACTATCGCAACATTCGTCAAGCGAATTTGATTAGTGGGTGTGAATATTTTTGACATCTTGGTTTAACAGCGGCACTATGTAGGACAAGTACATTAATTTGTAAAACAAACAAGATCAATCAGAGTAATAGTAGAAAACTAATCACTAAGCACAAAAAATATTTTCGTCTTCACCAAGAAATAATTACGCAGTGCAAAGAACGAACGATAATCTCCCTCATGCACGAGTAAAAAAAGAAAGAATCACCAATGAAAAGGAAAAGACCAAAGCGAATAAAAAAAAGCCGAACGATAAATAGAAACCTTTCGATCTTCCTTATCTGTGGCAAAAAATACATATTAGGGTGGTATCTCTGGTTTACTTCTAGATTTTATATGAAAATTTTATAGAGTTATTTTTTCGTTTTTAGTCTGAAGGAGCTGGACGGGACGGAACTCTTTGGTATCTCTTATTAGTCTGTGGACGCAACACGACGTGTATTCCTTGATTAGTGAAGGCCGTCATTTTGAGTATTTTTGAGTGTTTTGTCGGTAATTTTATGTGATTCATCTTTAAAATGGCGAAATTGGTTGATATATATAACAGCGAAAAAGAACCCGTGATTAAGCGACGACAGTTACCGCTTACTATTTATGATAATCTCACGGTAAGTAAGGTCTATATTCTGACACTAGTACCGTGATAGATTTATAATAATCAGTTACTGGATGTAAAAACAAAAAGATACCACTGCGTTTTAACGGCAAAACATATAAATAACTGTTTTTGTCGGTGCAATATTGATTTAATTTGGGATCGCGATGATTTCTTGAAACCAAGTAATCATTGATTTGTACCAAAAGAAGCATGACATTTCGTAGTTGACCTTATTTAGCGATTTAATTCCTTTGTTGAGCGTTAACTATTGTCATTTTTTAAATTTTCAGATGATAATGGACTTGAACACAATGGGTCTGATATGTGACAACCCTCAAGTGAAAGGCCGCGAATATGAAGAGTTCATGCGCAAATATAAAGTCCTCACAACCGACGAACTAAAAGTAGCTCTCAGAGTAGATGCCACAGATATATTCAATGTCTTAAATCAAAGCATTCCTTGTGTTGGCTGTCGGAGAAGGTATGTATCTGAATAATATACATATTTTTTTCTGTTGTCCCTAAACAAAATGGTGTTTTATGCCATTGAATACTGTATTTGATCATTTGGATTAAAAACATGTCTATAAGATCACTTGGTTTTCTCTTAGTGCACTTCTCCCTTTTGCTCAGGAACAACAATAAATAAATAAAATGCCTGTCATGCAATGTGTCAATTGAAAGTTAAGCATGAAGCATTTTTTTTTTTAATTTGTTGATATTAATTCATTTGAATATGGCTCTAAGTTGGTTCTGAAAGAAATGCCTCAGGGACATTTCTTGTATATTTAGATTTAATTGAATATATTTAGAATTAACTTAGTTTATTTACATGATTATGTTATTAATATTCTGGGCGTAAACATGTTACAATTTTACTTGGTTTACTAATCTCCTATTGTTTTTAGTGTGGAGCGCCTTTTTTACCAGTTAGCAAAATCAGGTCACCCTACACTAGACCCACTAATTCTTGGGTCGGATGAAATAATGACCATCAGAGATGACAAGATAATACATCCACAATCACTCGCTACCTTGTTAAATGGTCATAGGTAAGTTAACAATTGCCATTTTCCATACATTTGCGTCAGCTACAACCGTCGTTGAGTGCTCATGGCACGATTTTTTCCTGTTAGCTGTGGCGTAAAAAGGTTAAATTGTACAATATTTATATTTACAGTAATGGTATAATGTACATAATTAAGACATGAAACTTGCAATGCGTGTTTGTTGAATATTGTTAATAAAGCAGTTCTATTCCTAGTTGTATTCCGAATTCCCAAGTCCCAATCTTATCTTTTTTTGACTTCATTTTGTGTATGTAACTTTATTAGGTATCGCAGTCAGATATACACTGCTTTTTTGTCATCTGCAATCAGTATTCTTTACTATACTCTAGGAAATTGTACACGTTTTTACAATAAAATACCTAAAAACATAATAGAACAAACAGACACAATGTTCAAATCTACTGTAAAGCGAATTCTTATTTCTAGGGCACATTACTCAGTAAAAGACTACGTCATGGACAGGGACGTTTGGCTTAAATCGTGACCTGCACTGGCGATCCCTGGGTCTCGATGAGCGTACCTGCTGTGGTATATACTTAGATTTGTATAAAACTGTAGACATCATTGTTGACTTATATGTGTACTGATTTGAAAAAATGATACCTCACCGAGTTTCTTGCCGGCTCTTCTCAGTAGAGGATTTTTTCCGAACCGGTGGTAGATTCATTCCTTGACCTTCATAAGAGCTTGTAAAAGCCTAAATTGAAGTTTGACTTTGGCTTTGACTATAAGCAGCTTTGTTGTAAGTTCAATGTCAATCTGCATGTCTAGCACGACTTGCCTTCGAGTCGTTTGTTGCTCAGTGCATCCCTTACATATTTGACAAGTTAGACAAAGACATACCGAGCGACAAACGACTTGCAGGCATGTCCACAGGCATGTCATGCTAGCCCCCCTGAGTGTGTCCTCCAGTGAGAACAGCTATTCATTTTATTTGAATATTTTTTTGTTATATTCTTTTCCAGTGGTTTCTGGTTGTTTACAGGCAAGTTCCTTCCAATGTGTATGTGAGCTTTCCATGGCATCTCTTAGTCATATTGGGGATTTCCTTGTTCACTGTATTCATCTCCAGGTGTTTGTGGATTTTGTTATTATTTGTGAACCTCGAAGCATTACATATTATCCCTATTATGTTTTGCATTCTTTGAAGCATTGAGATGTTAGAGTTGCTGGCACTCACCCACGGTGGTATGCTGTATGCCCATACCAGCTCTAGGATAATTCTTGTCGATGAGTAGTTTCTTGTTGGTGGACAACTTGCTGTTACTGCCCATTATTCATAGGAAATTCTTGTAGAGGGGTTGAGCTTTTTTTGTTTTATTGTGATGGTTCCATAAAAGACATTGATCAAGATGTAGTCCAGTACATATCACATATCACACCCTGTCATGGTGAGGTGTAAATTTATGGCATTTTCCATTTTTCAGCGTAAAGGTGAAATGTATGGATTTAGATGCGTTTAGTCCACTTCTGTAGCTTGCTGCATCTGTCACGTGATTATCTCATCAAAGCCTTTGTGCACGTTTAGCACGACCTGCCCGCGAGTCGTTTGTCGCTCAGTGCGTCCCTTACATATTTCACTAGTTTGACAGAGACGCACTGAGCGACAAACGACTCGCGGGCATGTCGTGCTAGCGCCACTGGAGTGTTAATGATGTGACTAGGACATTTTACTTGCAGGTATCACAGTATCGTCAACGAATGTGGTAGTTGTAATACCTATAATCTATTTAAAAAGAGGTCTGTTCAATTGCACAGACAAACACAATTGCCCTTGGATACTTACTGTATTGAATGAAAAATAATTGGACATTCAATTTAATATAGGGTTTCCTGGTTGTCCTGCAGTGATTTAGTTTGTAACTTGCATTTAGTAGTGTTGTTTTATAGTTTTCCAACAGTATGATTTTCAAGAGTTACTTAATTGACAGGGAATAAAAGATGAAATTAATTAATTATAGAATAGAACAACCTGGGACTGTAAGGTCTTAGTTTTATTGGCTTAAATGAAATCAAATCAAATATTATTTATTGTTGATGATCAAGTTATATTTGCATTATTGGTATTATTGGTTTTTTGTTGGCATTTGGGTTCATTAAGGTTCTGTTTATTTAATTAAAATAAACAGAACCTTATTATGAAGTCGTTTTAATAATGTTTTAATATGATGTTGTTCGACTTAAATATCACCAGCCACTTTTCCTAAAACATGGTTGAGGGAGACGATGGCTGAGATACGCATCATACCTACTCGTGAACGGGTGTGGTCTGTGGGTCCGGATGGTTCATGCTCGCAAAGAACAATTAAATTTAGACTTGACAGTGTTCTCTATTTGTTGATTATTCAACAATCTACTTTTATTTTTATTACTTAGTCTTAATAATAATTATTACTTTATAAAGTTTCTACTTAATTTTTTTGGGTTTTTATATTATGATGTAAAAACTTTTGACTTGAAAAGATGACTTTCTGCTGAGTTCCTTGCAGCGTTTCTTCTCGGTAATGATGGTCCTGTCCGAAGCGCTGGTAGAATTAACCCCGTTAATTTAGTCATGTGACAAATAAAAGAGCCCTCAGGTGCCAAATTGCTGAATAAATTATTTGATTTGGTATGTTGACGGTACGGAGTCAATGGCACAGTGGTAGTGAAATTGCCTACTGTGCCGGACGACGCGGTTCGAATCCCGCTAGGCGCAAATTGTGATGAGCACGAAGTTTGTATCAGAGTCATGGATATTTAGTATTTGTGTTGTCTATTCTAGAGAGACTTCATAGTGTTCTCTATACTATATTCTATAGTGTTTCATATTCGGTATTTGAATTATTAGGACATGAAATATTTTTATTTCAAATTATTATTATTATTTTGATATTTGGAGACCTTACATCTTCGTTTTTATACTTGACCGTGGAGACTGTCTACATCTCCATTTAACCTAGATTAGGTAGTCAATTTAGATGTTTCATTAATTCTTTATTTTAATTATTATTATTATGACCCTTAGAGGCTTTATACATCTCTAAGTTACTTAACTTGTCCAGACGCGGAGACTATACATCTCCCTTATTAGTTATTTATTATAATTAATTTTTACCTATCCTACCTACCTTACCTTACCTATTAGGATTGTTTACTGCCCTTTTCATGTGTTAGTTTTAGTTAAAACTCTAATGTAAAAGTTGGGAAAAAAAAAAACTTACTGCTGAGTTTCTTGCGCCGTTTCTTCTCAGCAGATGTCACCTTTCGAAGCGCTGGTAGCTTCAGACGTGTAAAAGAGCCCATGTGGCCTACTTGCAAAATAAATATTTTCATTTTCATTTTCATATTTAGTACCCATAGTACAGGCAATCCGCTAAGCACGAAATGATCTAACTGAGAATGGGCTCTCACAGTGTTGTCTCTTTCACGCTTCCAGTAGCGGAATAGAATGTTTGATCCTGAGCCAGCCACGGTGGAAGAAGTCGCAGCGCTGCACGCTGCACTCGCTGGAGGCGGGCGGCGCGCGCGGCTGGGGCGCGGCGGGCGCGTGGGGCTGGGCGGGCGCGTGGGGCTGGGGCGGGCGCGCGGCGTGGCGCGCCGCCTGGGACGCCATGCGCGCGCCGGCGCGCGACCACGTCACGCTCGTGCACTTCAACACGCTTCACGACACGCTGCACAACTATCTCCGGAAACATCGCTTCTGTGCCGACTGTAAGACCAAGGTTGGTGACTTTTTGGTGTGTATTGGCCGAATTCAGAAACGCCACTTAAGCATTTGACTAGATATTAAGTAGTTAAATGTCCCCCAACTAGTTGTCAACCTATACAGAAACGTCACTTTAATAAAAGCTCAATTTGAGTGCCTTTCTGAATTCGGCCATATGGCGAGTAAATATAGATTATCATATATAAAAGGGGGCTTTCTCTATTATATTCAATACTATTTTACACGGTGCATTTATTCGAAATCCGAGATTTGTATAAAACTGTAGACATTATTGTTAACTTAAATGTGTACTGTTTTGAAAATATTATACCTCAAGGAGTTTCTTGCCGGCTCTTCTCAGTAGAGGATTTTTTCAGAACCGGTGGTAGCTTCATTCCTTGACCTTCATTAGAGCTTGTAAAAGCCTAAATTAAATAAAGATAATTTGACTTTGAACACCGTTTGGACATTTATAAAACTTTTCATATGTTTGTATGTGAATTGATACATTTAAAAATGCTAGTTTTCTAATTCCCATGTAACAACAATAATGTTAAGATTAAGGTCGTTTATGTAAAACCATATCGGCGGCGCATGCGTCATCATCCTCGCCATTTATCATTTTGATAAGCCGAGACTTGTGCACTTATCAGAAAACTGTATTCTTACGAATATAAGTAATATGACACTGTTGTTGCATTACTAATCATTCGAAACTGGTAGTTAGGGAGCTAGGTGCCATTTTGGTATATTGATTCTTTCATATTGATAGGGAGTAAAGTTTATGTCAATACAATTCGATTTGGTCCAGTAAATGAAAGTCGTATGTCCCTCCGTTTTTGAACTACAACTTTAAAACATCGTACATGAAAAACAATCAGCGAGTCCTAATGAATCGAATGGGTGCAACGAGAACGACGAACAAATGATTTAGTATAGCTTTTTTCATTTACTTTTTTGCAACTACGTCCCGTTATAAAACAGAGCCCTGCACGTCTGCCTCTTCGATGTTCATCGTTTTGAAGATGATTCTGACCATCAGTCCAAGAGGCAGACACGAACCAATGATTTAGTACACCGTTTTTTTTTCAGTTTTAAACGCTATCAATTGAAAACGCATCCATGGTGGCAGACTATTTTTCTGTGGTTCTTTACAGTGTCATTAATCGAACAATTCAGGTCTGCCAAGCGAACAAATCATATAGAAATTTTGGCACCCAGCTCCCAGGCTATGGGATAATCAGTTCACTTCCTCCGCCAAAATGTTATCAAAACTGAAAAATATACAACTATATGATAGGATTTTAACGTATTTCGCATTCCGCCTGTAATATTTTCGCATTCGTTGCGTTCGCCACGTTGGAAAGGGTCGGGTGTCCTCAAAATGTCTGTGCTAGAACCATAGTATAAAGAGAAGGAAGTAGGGTATCTTCATACAAGCGCACCGCGCGCGGCGCACGCACACTTAAACACGACCACGACCCGTTTCCCCTTACTACGCTCATTTAAGCGGGTCGAGATTTGTTTAAGTGTGCGTGAGGCCACGTGCGGCGACGCGTAGATACTTTGGCGCACACATACAAGCCGCGCGCGGTGCGCTTGTATCAAGATACCCTACTTCTTACTCTATATACTATGCCAGAACGGTCTGTCCTGGGTTGCTTTTATTGGCCCTTGGGCTTCCACACTTATCCAGGCAGAGGCGCTTTATCGACCACATACATGTATTTATATTTCCAACTTTAGCGACTATATAGTATGATACAAATTTCATTGTATTTACGACAAAAATAATGTATACTTTGTCCGGTGTAAGAAGAGCGCTGGCGGTGGGGGCTGCGCAATAGTCGATTTATCGGCCAAATTGGTGGTATGAGGTGAAGCGCGACGGAGGGGGTTAGGCGCGGTATGTCTGTGCCGTCGCGCTATTGGTCGCGCGTCGCGTCATCAGTCAAGGCTTCCCACACCGAATTCACATTTCGTTTGCTTTTGTATTTGCATTACACTGTATTTGAATTTTACGTAGCATATCTTTAGTATGGGGCCCGCTTAAGGGTGTAAGGGTTTGACAGTTTTTGACCGCCAAGTGACGGTAGAGCGACCTTTATTTTGGCTTCAGATAAGTTTAAGGCAACTCGTAGCACGTGATTACTGTAGCCTCTCATTACATGATCAAACCAGCGAAGTCGACGTTTTTAGGAGACGAAAATTTATAATGACTTTTCACCAAATCAACTTGGAAAGGTTGTCTTTCGTGCTCGAAATCTGCGTGCTGCACTGCACTTTAACCGGAAACGGCTGGTGACTCAGGCGCAGACGGATGCGCGGGTTTTTTTGTTAAAGCAGACTTGGGGTCCATAAGGGGTGTATGTCATGTGTGCCAGGGGTCCATACGGGGCTACACGATTTATTATTAAAAGTGCCTAATATCATTGATTGAGATTAGTTTAGTGTTGTCAATTCTATTCGAAAAGGGGTACATGGGATTTTTGAAATGTTGAAAGTGGTCCGCGGCTACAACAAGGCTCAAGGCAAAACAAAAAAACAAAACGACCTAACCCTTCAAACCCCGGCGCGCGACTATAGTAACAAATATCAATACAGTGAAACCTGGTTAAGTGAGACATCAAGGGACCTGCAAATTTGTCTCACTTATAGAGGTATTCCACTTACCCAGTGTCTCAGATATCCAGGTATAAATAAATATCTGTCTCATTTACAGAGGGTTCCATTAATAGAGGTCAGAATACAGGTTATTTCAGTTATAGAGGTGCGATTATTAAATAAAATAACGTATTATGTAAACATTATAGGCACGCAGCCTTGTCCTTCAGAACATTGTGATTGAATTATATCTTTATTCTGAATTATTCTACAAAGAGTACCTTTTGGCACATAAAATCGGCTTAACCCATTGGCCCTGCGGAGGGATGTTGCATCTCTTTGCATCCTGTATCGCATTTATTATGGGGAGTGTTCCGAAAAATTGTTTGGGTTATTACCTGCTGCCAAGTTCCACCATCGAACTACTCGCAACAAACTGACCTTTCACCCTCACCACCTAGATCGGTGGCAGTCAACTACCGTACGTTTTTTGCGGCAGTACGGTACGGTAGGAATTTGGAATGAGCTTGCAGCGGCAACGTTCCCGGACCGATACAACCTAGGGATCTTCAAAAAAAGAGCCTACTCCTTTCTCAAAGGGCTGGCAACGCATCCGTGATTCCCCTGGTGTTGCGGGTGTCCATGGGTGGCGGTGATTGCTTACCATCAGGCAACCCGCCTGCTCGTTTGCACCCCTCTTAAAATAAAAAATAAAAAAAACGACACCGACTTGACCGCGTGTCTTCCCACTTTCATAAACGGATATTAAGTAACTTCAGTTTTTCACGTAATGATAACGATTTGAGCCTTCGTTTCGGCATTTTTGAAATAAACATCCGTATGATAGTAAAGCAAAACTAAATCGGAAGGTCATTGAGGCTCAAAATTTGTTAAGTGCGGAATTTGCGGGTAGAATAAGAAGAATAAGTAAGTAAACAAACAAAACGATGTTATGTCAGTTACAGAGGTTAATGCATATAAAATTCACTCGCTGTCTCAGTTATAGAGGTAACTATGACGATAAAATCGAAAGAACGAATCCCAGATATAGAGGTTTGCTTCGTCCCACTAACAGAGGTAAATTCAGTGTCAAAGTGTCGGGACCTCAGCATGAGTTGCAGTTATGGAGGTTTTTCACTTATCCAGGTCCCGCTTAACCAAGTTTCACTGTATATTTATGTGGAACAGTAGCTTAACCCTCAATAATACGTAATAGAACAGGATTTATGTAAAAATAAATCAGGATTATTTTGAATATAATAAATTAATAAATTAAAAACTTCAATTTGTACTTCTAAGTCACGTGACTTTAAACACCAGTCACGATGTATGACGTTTGCATAGGTCGGTTGCGTTTCAAGTCACGCTGCCCGCCTCCTTAATCGTTTTGTCGGACCGCACCCTCATACAGACTGCTGACCGGTTTCAGTATGTTGACGCCAGACGGCTGACAGTAAGATAGCGTTTTAGCGGCAAATTTAAAAATGAAAAATATCATTAGTGCTTTTTCCTTGAAAATAGAATGAACAGTGACAAAAACACTGCATATTTCTGGAAAGTCCCTCTCAATATGATGATAATGATGATCTGCGCGTAGATAAATCTCGTATGTTCCTCGCTGCGGTGATATGAAAAGTTATTCGCGTGTCGTGCTTTTGACTTGAATTTTAGACTCTGAAATTACTCTGCACGGCCTGCCCGCAAGTTACTTGTGGCTCTGCACGTCTAGCACGACCTGCACGTCTAGCACGACCTGCCCGCGAGTCGTTTGTCGCTCAGTACGTCCCTTACGTATTTGACTAGTTTGACAGGGACGCACTGAGCGACAAATGACTCGCGGGCGTGTCGTGCTAGCCCCACTGCCCGCGAGTCGTTTGTCGCTCAGTGCATCCCTTACATACTTGACTAGTTAGACAGAGACGCACTGCGCGACAAATGACTCGCGGGCATGTCGTGCTAGCCCCCCTGTGCGTCCCTTACATATTTGATTAGTATGACAGTGATGCACTGAGCGACAAACGACTCGCGGGATTCAATATCAGCACTCGCGCCGAATAATAACTTTGTAGCTTGGCATTAATTGCAAATAGCACAATGTCCTGGGCATATAAAATGCACCAACGGGCGATTGATCTTTTCGCCGCCAGTGCCATGAGCACCAAAGCCGTAAATTTCATGGCATCTTTCAATCAGCTTGGCTAAATACATGCTTATATATTGAAATTAATAATTTGATTAGGTATTGCGAGCGTACCAACTGCTCGTGGAAGAAAAGGAGCCCCAAAAAGAGAAGGGCTACGTGGGAGCTCTATACGGCGGCATCAAGCGGTGCTTACTGGACAAGCACCTGCACCTGCAGGCCAAGACGGAGTACGTGGCGCACCTGATCGCGCGCGCCGAGCCCGAGCTGCTCGGCAACCACCGCGAGCGGCACGCCAAGACCCTCGAGATAGCCCAGGAAGAGGTATGTGCTGTGTTTTAGCAGTAACAAACGCTCCGACCACGAACAAATCGTAAGGCTGTCGGGCCGACATTATTATTATGAATAGATTTAGATTTATTTATTTCTCAATATAATATTACATTATAAATTGCACTCAAGTCAAGATATATGAATTTAGATTGAGATCGTCAGTAATACAAATAAAAAGTTAAACTACGTCTACAGAGTAAAAAGAGCGCTGACAACCATATAAAATGTATCGCCGTCAGCGCTCTTTTTACTGTAGACGAGGTATATAATCGAAATTTTAACTAACCAAATTTAAATGTCAGAATCACAAATGAAAAAGGTAGGTATCTCCGTAAAGGATCGTCGTTTCGCACGTTTAAAAATAAAAAGAAATAATGTGAAATACAAATCCATTCCAAATTCAACTTTAACGCGTTTGAGTAAAGTTTAAAACAAAAGTGAATTAAATTTCGACTTGTTTCCTTTTATTTTTATGCGTGCGGTTTCAAAATATAAAACTAAAATGATCAATGATATTAAAAAAACCAAAGATCAAAAGCAAGCTCAAAATTTAAACCCAGAAAGCAACCCAATTGTGATCATTTCAATTAGTCATGCGCGGACTGTTGGCCGAGTAACACACATGTCGTGCTCTATTGAAAATGTTCTCAAAAAGCCTTTCTTGAGCTAAATTTCGGTTCATAATACTACAAAAAAAAATTAAAAGGACAAACTGATGCTTTATTTCATTTTTACATTGAATGTAAATATAAGTAGGTACTAATAGTAGATTGTTGCACCAAGCAGAAAGTGATTCATTATTGCGCCGAGTGTTGGTTTGGAGCCCGAACGCTAGTGAGGGCTCTAAAAACACGAGCGCAATAACAAATCACTTGATGCGAGGTGCATAATCTGCTTTTCTTTCTACTACTGCTAAAAGTTGGTAAAAAACGTAAAGGTACAGTTAAACCCAACTAGCGAAGTAAAAAGGATATTGGCACCTGTTATGACGCACCCTTAGAATTTTTATATAGCCTATGACACTCGCACGTTCTCCTCGAATCTTAAGATACCCTATTTATTAAAATCGGTCTATTGGTTCTGAAGCTAAAGTCGAAAATCCGTTAATTTTCACAGAAATCTTGTATCTAGTCTATTAATTGTCATATTATGCCAATTTTTTTAAAAATCTTTTTGTAACCCATACTATCTTATCAGCCAGTACTTTGAGCATAACATTTTAGACGAAACAATCACAGTTCGATATGGCCACCGATATGTGGCCTGTTTTTTTTTTTTGCTAACACTAAGTCCACAGAAGAGTGGTCGGCTGTCTCGTCGGACTGTGAATGGGCGGATTGGGTAGCTGTTGGTGTAAACTTCTTTATCAACCAACCAAATTAAAAAAAAAATACAAAACAGTGCAATAATGAAATTTGTATGCAACTTTATTTGCTCTAGAGCAAATAAGGGCTGCTTTGTGCTGAGTATTTAAGGCCATTATGATGAAATTAAAGCGTAGTAGGAAGAAAAATATATTTATTCTGTTCATACATAATCGCCATATTCCAAATTAATGTGTAATATCCGCACGTCAAATGTGACCTAAAGCTGCACTGGCCAAAAAGAAACGAAAAAAGAAGAAAATTATCTAGTCACGTTTTTAAAACGCGTTGAGTATGGATATAACGTGTCTTTCTATAATATGTCATTGAAAATGATTACAATAATAATACGATAATAATAAACAATGTCAAATAAATAAATGAATCTACAGTCTAAATTCCATGTACTCGTTAACTGTGTACAGTGGGTTATCCAAGAATAGGTTCTTAAGTTTGCGCCTAAACGTTTCGTCAGCCAGTTCTTGTCTGAAATCTGCGGGTAGACGCTCGTAATATGTAGGGCCGATCACACGAGGGTTCTTTTCAGCAAGGCTGGAAGGATATTGGATGGAATAATAATAATGTCGGTCCGACAGCCTTCCACACGTTTAGATTCGGTCGCGATTGTTAAATAGTTATTAAATTTATTACATTCGTTATTTTTTTATCGTCGGTGGGGACACTTCGAAACGGTGTCGTCTAAATTAAAAAATCCATAAACTTGAATTAGGAAACGTCAAATTCAATTTTGTTTAGCACCACGCTGCTAAATCGAGTTTGACGTTTCATATTTGAAGTTTAGCGACTTTTAAATTTAGCGAACACACTTTCAAATTAGCCCGGTATATGAGAAGTTATTATGTTTTAATTTTTTTGTGGTACACCGTGTACCCTCGGGCCTGTTGTGAGAAAACTCAGCTGTGTGTCATTTATTAGGAGGAGTATGAAGAAATGGCACCCAAAATTTACCCTTTTCAACTGGGCCATTCTTATTTAAAGTTTAAATTGTAAATCGAATTTACGACAAGGGAGACTAATTCAAAGTAGTTTTAATATGTATATTCGATTTTAAGGTTTAGAATTTAAATTATATATTATTAATTAAATTATTAATTATTAAATAGAAAGGTTTAAATGATATATTATGAAGGTTAATGTAAACAAAAGCATATTACTGAGAAAAGCAGATCATTTTGACTATTAATTTTTATTTGATTAAGGGTCAAAATTAGTGAAAAATATATATTGTTTTTTAGTTCTGATTTTAGTTTTTTGGAAATCCTCATCACATTTATGTCATGTTTTAACTCTACGATGTTGACTTTTCAAAGCTTCATAACTCATAAAATAAACAACATAAAAAAAAATTGCGTACACATATCGGTTTCTATTACTCAGCACTTTCCAATACAAGATGAAAAAGAGTTTTATTTTTGTAGGTTCTAATATGTCTCGGCATATGCATCTACGAGCGTCTCCAACGTATATCCCTGCGGCTGCGCGAGGAGGAGGGCACGTGCCAGACGCTCGCCGCGGTGGCCGTGGAGGCGCTGCACCGCAAGTTCGAGACCGCCGTCGAGCACAAGAGCGGCGTCTCCAAGCTGCAGCTGCTGTACGACGAGATCACCCAGGAGGAGCTCACGAGGCAGCAGAAAAAGGAGCAGAAGAAACTGAAGCGGCGCAAGAAGAAGGAGCGACAGGCTGTCGAGAGCAAGTGCAAGGTATCAAGCTTTGCCACCCGCAATCCATACTTAATATTATAAATGCGAAAGTAACTCTGTCTGTCGCGCTTTCACGCCAAAACAACTGAACCGATTTAAATGAAATTTGGTACACATATAGTATAACGCCTGTGAAAGGATATAGGCTACTTTTTAATGCGAAAAAAGGGTTGTAAGGGTTTGAAAAGGGGGAATAAAAGTTGTATCGAAGTATCGTCATTTTTAGAGCTGGAAGCTTGAAACTTATTTTTAGGCTGTTGATTCGATATAAATAAATATGATATTCAAAGTTTGTAAAAATTTTACCCTCAAGGGTGTAAAATAACAATAGGGAATAGGGGATGAAAGTTTGTATGGAAATATGTAAGGTTTATGTGAATGTTTTATAAGTTTGCGACAAGAGACAAATTAGCCTAAATAATTAAAAATGCTACCCAAAGACACGATTCCACGCGGATGAAGTCGGGGGCACAGCTAGTAAGGCTATAGTTATTTAAATAGAAAATATATGGTGAATAATTCACATGAAATTTGAGCGTCAAACTGTTATCGCTATTCTATTATTGTTTGAAACAGGAGGCTGATTCAGAAGAACCAGAAGAAAAGTGTCAATGTGAGGACTGCCTTCTGGAGGAACGTGACACACCAACCGACTTGCTCTCGCCGCGCGACTACAACGCGTGCTTCGAGGCGAGCGGGGACGGCTGCCAATCGTGCCAAGACGACTCCAAGCGCCGGTCGCCCGCCAAATCCGGCAAGAAGCGTGGCAAAAATGGCAACCTCTCCCCCAGCGAGCACTCCCACGACTGCGGATACTCGTCGGGGAACAACGGGGGCTGCTGTGAAACCATGTCAGGGTCTTCCTCGCTCATGAGTTCCCCTGAAGGCTCCGAGGTGGCTTGTTCAGAGGGATTCTGCAATCACGAAAGAGGCGACTGCTTAGATAAGAACGATAAGACTTCATGCTCTGGTTTTCAATCACTACAAGAAATGTTAATGGTAAGTTAACCATTCTTCATTTTCACTAATATCGTAAAGAACTATTTACGGTAGGATAGGGAGAATTTAGGACACGTATGTGCCCGTATCAAATCAGAAATAGAAATGTTTGTTTGATTTTCCATCATATCTAACTGTGTCAATTGCCCTTCACAGGACACATGCTCTTCAGACGAGGAGCAAGATACCAGTTATATTCCTATAGAAGACGTCCTGGAATTTAAATCCCGTCGAAACATAACAGAAAAGAGACAGGAGTTGCGGCAGAACCTCCGGCAAAAGTTCGCGCAGCTCTGCGTCAACCCACCGGCGCACGCGCCGCCCGCGCCCGCGCACGGCGCTGCCTGAGCCGCCCGCGACGAGCCGAGCCGTAAAATATCATAGTCATTTTACCCTACAACGGCACAAACCTACATATATCCGCTTTATCGTCTATTAAAAAAAAAGGGTTTACATTAAGTACAAATGGAAAATCATCCACGTGAAATAAACATTCTGAAATTGGGTCAAAAGTAATAGTATCCAAAGTGATTTTAGTGAAAATGTAATTATGCTGAATAGTATTTATAACCAAATTAATTTTCGTTGTAAATTGATTAATTAATTAACGAATAATGGACGTGGACGTTCAAGTGGACAATTTTCCATTTGTACCTAATGACAGTAAACCAAAAAAAGTCTTGCATGTGTATCAATTTCGAGTTATTTCATTACGAGTAATTTTACTCCCCGATTTGGTAAAATGGCTATTGATTAGCTTTGATTTTATTTCAGACAATAGAAACCGCCATTTTTTATTGTTATTATTTTAACTTATTTTGCCTTGCGACAAGCATGTCTGTTTAGAATAGAAGGAACCGTCCCAACACCATGGGGTAACATCAGTGGCTGTTAGAAATTGAAAAATGCAGCTATGAAGGCATCATAGGGTACTTGTTTTGTAAAACAGTTTTGTTTCATTATCCCGATCATAATCAACGCGTATAGGCGGTGTTGAATACCAATTTAATTCCAGCTAGGGGTCCATTAATCATGTGAGGCCGGGGGGGGACGGGTTTGACAAAAACCACGAAATGTCACAAGGGGGGGTGTAGTAAGATATCACGTGTATTTCTTTATTTTTTCATTACTTTTCAAACGCGCGATTTTAAAATCGAAAAGCGGCAAATAAAATAAGATTATACTCTAAAATATTCTAAAATTTTTAGATTTTTTGTAGATACTTAAAATACACGTGATGTTGGGTGGGGGGTGGGGGGATAGTCTTAAACCTCACCATGTATCACCAAGGAGGGGGGGTTAAAAAATGCTTAAAAAAAGATCACGTGATTAATGGACGGCCCCCTACTTGGAGGTTGTTGTTAAAGTAATTTGGAAAATGTAGTAAAATCATGTTGGAACACTTCAACCATTTCAATAATCGTGAATATCAATCTGGATAATGCCCAGCATTTAAAAATAATTACTATTTAAAATATTAGAATGCATATGAATATTTAAAGTAGCATTTTTGAACAAACTATTTTATTTTCAATTGTTTTATGTAACTCAATGTTATTCAGGGGTACATGAATTAAATATCGCTCGTTATCAAGAAGCTTCACTGTAAGCACGAGTTCAGAATTTACCTCCACAGTTTTGTTATTGTTACAAAATCAGAAATTTGTAACTCAGTTTAAATATATCTATTGTAATGCAAGAAGTAAGTGTTTTAATTATTTTTGGGTTCCATACCTCAAAGGGAAAAACGGAACCCTTATAGGATCACTCATGTTGCTGTCCTGTCTGTCTGTCATATCAACTGTCTGTCACAAAACAGTTCTCTACTTATAAATTACAAGAAAACCTATAAGAACTCTGGTATTTAAAGTAACAAGAAATTTCTTAATATTTGTACGTATTTGTTAATATGTACAAATACAAAGGTAATTATATTGAATTACCTTTGTAAAGTCGTATCACACTCGACGGTTACACAGAGATTGGAAGGAGGGGGTATTAAGTTATTTTATTAAAGTAATTTTAGCAATTAATAGAGCAATTTTTCGAATTTTTAGTGTTCCATCCCTACAAGGTACTGTCTACTTTTCAAAGGTAAGTACGGGAACCCTTGGCGCGCGAAGCAGACCGGCTTTGCACATATAAGATTAGTGGATTAAATAAAAAATATTCATAAACCCGATCAGATGAATTTATATTTAAATACATATTCTAGAAAACACATAAATTATTGTACTTATTGTAATAAAGTGTTATCATAACTGTCCTATACAGAGTGTAGCATTGGTGCCACCAAACCCAAAGGAATTCTTCAAAGCTATTCTTCTGTCAGCCTCCCATTGCTTTGATACTTTGGTGACATAATTTAAATTATCTACAGCATCCTCTAAATTTAATGTTCGTGGTAACATTCCATGGTGGCAGGCAAGTATTGTAAAGACAGCTTCCAAGTTTCCTGCAGCACCTAGTAAATGTCCATGTGCACCTTTTGTAGATGATACAAATAGTTTGGTGCTGTGTTCTTTGAAAAGTGTTTGAATTGCTTTTGATTCTATACCGTCACCTACAGGAGTAGATGTGGCATGAGCATTTATATAAGTTATTTGTTCCTTTTCTATATTACTGTCTCTCAGAGCTCTACTCATTGACAGAACTGCCCCACTTCCATCCTCACGAGGAGTTGTGATATGTGATGCATCTCCTGATAAACCATAACCTAAGACTTCTGCATACATTTTAGCATTGCGTTTCAGTGCATGTTCATATTCTTCTAAAACTAGAACTGCAGCTCCTTCACCCATTACAAATCCGTCCCGTTTTTTATCAAATGGTCTTGATGCCTGGCTTGGCTGATCATTGAATGAGGTACTCAGAGCTCGAAGTCTGCAAAATCCTGCTATTGCCAGGGGACTGATACAAGATTCTGCTCCGCCACACACCATCACATCAGCATCTCCATTCCTAATAAAGCGTAAAGCATCCCCAATTGAATGTGCACCGGTGGCGCAAGCTGTTGAAACAGCATGGTTAGGACCTCTAAACCCATATTTTATGCTTATATGGCCAGCAGCCATATTTGGTAAAATTCTGGGTACAAAGAATGGGCTTACTTTATTGTAACCTAATTTTAATGCATCATTTGTATCACATACATCCTTAAGGTCTATCATTCCTATTCCCAAAGCGACTCCGGTAGCTTCCTTGTCTTCATTAGACTCTGGGGTCCACTTAGCATCTGCTAATGCCTCTGAGGTGGCTAAGAGAGCTAAACAAGTTGCTGGAGCCATTGATTTCAGGTTCGATTTCGAGAGTGCTTTAGCAACATCATTGCCTTGTTGGATTGGAATAAGTCCTGCAACTTTACATGGTAATTTGGAATATTCTTCCCCTTTAAGTGAAACGATTCCACACTGACCTTTTAAAAGGTTATGCCATATTAATTCCGTTCCCAATCCCAAAGGGCTGACCGCGCCTAAACCAGTTACCACAACTCTTCTCCTTTTAGAAGAACTTCCATAGTGTCTTAATTGCTGAAATAGCTTTACTCTCATTTTATTTATTTTGAATAATATTCCCATATGATTTGACTTGACAAGAATAACATTGTGCCAGTGTTGCCAAGTCAATGAAACAAAAAATAGCTAAACAGTTTCGAAAAGTGTGGCTAGAAATATATAATTTTTGACACCATGAAGTGGCTGGAAGTGGCATTTTTTTTTGAACACCAACAGAGTGCATAGCACTCTTGTTTTTATCGCGCACATATAGCATCTGTCACTTTTTTACTAATTTGCGCGTGCGAAAGGGACGAATGCTTCATGTGCTTCAACATACACTACTTGTCACGTTCTGCAATAGGCCACCGATAGTCACAGACATGAGATGACAAGCAGTTTATCTGGATCTTACCCGTCGATACATTTTGTTTTTGTTGGGGTGGTATGTTGAATAAAATAAAGGTCGATCAAAAGTTGCATTTCATTTATCTCCTAAAATGGAAACTAGTGACGTGTTTCCGGTGTCTCAAAAGTATTAATAGAACATTTGAAAAAAACTTCCATTAATTAACTTATCGATATCGCTAATGCGATCAATTGATATAAACGAAATTCAAATTATCGATTTGTTCTTCATCGATTAGCGCTCCTAAAAGATAATATAAACCGTGCACCTTCTCTCTTTAACCATTCACTTTACATTGATTTTTTTATTGGTAAGACTGTAGTAAAGTGTAAAATAATTTAGTTACCTATATAATTTTGTTATTAACTGAATTTGCAACGGTACTATAAGTGAGTACGTACCTTTAATCCATTCGAGGCCGTACTGACGTTTTTACCGTTAACTCATATGACGTCGTGTAATATTTGACGGCGACGCGTTCGGTCATTCACCTCTCACTCTCACCGCAAATGTATACATTATATTCGTCAGAATTTCAAATTACTTAATTTATTTTACTTTATTATATCGTAACACAGTTTATTGCTCGACAATGTTCAATAAAAAAGTAGTTGTAATTACTGTTACTGTTCTTATAGGAAGTCTTGTGTTTAGATCTCGATTAGAGGAATTTTTCGCAAGTTTTAAAAGTTTCGTATTCCGGCATGAAGACCAAACTAATGGCTTATTTTCTGCTGCTCAGTTAGCTCAATATGATGGAATAAAAAATAACAAACTATATTTAGCCTTAATGGGCGTTATATATGATGTTACAGAAGGTAACAGGCATTATAGTAGAGGTGCCCCATATCATTACTTTATAGGTAAGACCTTTTTTTAACATAAATTATTTATTAAGGCTGTACTAAATAAAACTATACAATTTAAATTTCAAAAGTAATCTTAATCCTACATATTATTAATGTGAAAGTATGTGAAGATGTTACTGAGAAACAATCTTCTCATTAACGCGCAAGGGGCTGGATAGATTTTGATGAAATTTATTAGACTTAATAGATTATATCCGGGAATCCCAAGCCCATGAGTACAAATTTGTTGGCACAGCTAGTTCATTTTATTTTACAATTAATTTGCTGTTTCAGGAAAAGATGGTTCACGAGCATTTATAACAGGTGACTTTCAAGACGAGAGTGCCGACAGAGATCATGTGTTAAGCTTAACCTGTGATGAATTGTTCAACCTAGTTAATTGGAAAAAAACTTTAAAAGAAAAATATGGATCTGTAGGTAAAACTTTTATATGAATTAATATCCTCTATTCTAATTTCAACTACATTCCAGTTATTTCATAATTCTTTATATGAGTTATAATTATAAAATACTTGTTCCTTCTTGACACATAGCAAGAGTTAGCAAATTTAATGTGTGAGGCCCTGGCCTTGAAATCTGCCGTGCTAGTGAAAAATGCAGTAAATTACATTTTACTATGTTACGTAGTTGAGTTATGTATTGATTCAGAATCGACATATTATGCTGATCCCGAATCAATACATAACTCAATTACGTAAAAAGATGTAATTTACTGCATTTCTCACTAGCACAGCAGAAATAACTGTCTTATTAGTTGGATGATATGGTATACCACCTACCATTGTATAGAAAGGGGCTAGCACGACACGCCCGCGAGTCGTTTGTCGCTCAGTGCATCTCTGTCTAACTAGTCAAGTATGTAAGGGATGCACTGAGCGACAAACAACTCGCGGGCAGGTCGTGCTAGACGTGCAGCTATGAAGACTATCAGCAACAAACTTCAAGATGTAAAAGAAAAGGTTTTTTGTAAAAGCGCTATTTTATTTTATATGCTAAAGGACCTAAAACAAACCAAGGGTCTCCTGTTAGCAGTTGCTGCAGGCACAGAATAAATAATAGTACTACTGCAGGCCTCGCACTGGCTTAAGCACTGCTTTTGATGTTGATTAAGGCAACCTTATTGGTATTTGCCACCAAAATATATGCTGTCAAGTTAAATTAAGCCTAAAGAAATTTGTTAATAAAGCTAATAAATGTTTCTTTGTTTAGGAAAACTCATTGGAAGATTCTATGATGACAGGGGAAAAGAAACTGAATATTCCAGACAGTTTGATGACAAGGTTCAACAGTGTGCTATAGAAAGAGAAAATGCTAAGATGCAGGAAGCAAGACAACCACCATGTAACATGGAATGGACTGCCAATGAAGGCACAAGAGTGTGGTGCACTAAAACTAGGTGATTTTTCACTGATGTAACTATTAGAAGTAGGCTTATATCACAGACCAAATATCCTAAAGACACTGTTTAACCTAACTTTTACTAGCAAATAAAGCTGTCAAATTTGTGGGGCGCACGAGGTTTTTAAAGCACTGTGATTGATGCACACAACATTTTTTTTCCTTTCTTCCAATTCTCTTTACTTTTTTAAAAATTATGATTAACTATTTATCTTTACTATGCAAGATTTTGTGTTAGCTAAACAGTATACAAAGGTATTGCTATCTATAATATACTCGGTCTTTCTTTATACAAGGTAATGCCCCCCTTGCATGCCTGTAGGCCTGCCACTTAAAAGTTTTTGTCTCGAATTCTGACAGCAAGAGTCACACTAGCTATGCAGAGTCTATTGTATATATGGTCTGTAGATTACAAAATTGCTTTAAAACTAAGGCATCTACAGACCAAACAAACAAATTAAATTGTGGTAACTTTGCAAAAAACAATAAGACATCAGCGCCTCCATTCGGGAACGCTAAGTGATTCTTTAGCGATTTGTAAACGAGATTTCTCATCCCACTTCCGCACGACGCGTAATTCGTAAGAGCGAGATGAGAAATTTCGCTCGCGAATCGCTACAGAATCAGCATTCTCGAATAGAGGCGCAGTTCTAATACCCACATTATTTAATTTGTAAAGTTACATGGTGTTGACAATGGCCACCCAACTCTGCTGGAATGTAACTTAATGTAAGCTTACTATCTAATTACATGGATCCATCCACACACCCACTACTATGAAAACAGAGATTAGATAAGAAGACCAAACAACCATCCAAAATGTATTCCCTCAAATCCATTAACTACTTGTTCATTAACAGTGGCGGAGTTTCTCGGAGCTGGGCAGGAGTGCCTCGGCAACTTTACAGCCCTGGAGGAAATGAACCCCGCTGTGTATGCATCAATCCCAATGAAGACAACTCATCATCTCTTTTGAAAATATACAAAAACTGTTTAAACACATCATCATCCTGTTATGTTAAAACTTAGGGCTTTTAGTTAATTATGTGATATATTTTTCTAAAGTATGTTTTATCGAATCTCAAATAAAATATTTTGATTGAATTGTTTTTTACTATTTGGTAAATATGACAAGAATATATAGTAGTACTATGGCAACTCCAAAAACAAGTCTTATTATGGTGACCGATTTAAATTATAAAACCATAGCTCTCTGTAGTGCTAAATTTATGTTGTTAAAACTGTAAGTGGTTTGGATTGAAAGTATGAATGACCAGTGAAAAAAGCCTTTCAAGTGGCTCCTTCAAAATAATAATAAAAGTAAAACAAAATCCAAAATTTTAGAGCATATTCAATGTTTAATTAGACAATGCTGATCACATATATTACAGTATAATAAAACAATAAGAAAGATGTGATGAATACCTTAGGTAACAAATAATTTCATGGGCACCAGTGTAGTGGAGCACCAGTTCAAAGACAAGGCAATGCACCCCTTAGCACCCTACTCCCAGTACCCATGATTGATTTTAATTACTAGTTATGAAATAGTTACATTAGTACACGATATTACAGATTCTGTTTGTACCACATCATCTAATTCTAGACTTTCAATTGTTTCCAAAAATACTTTCATAGGTATTTTTTTTCTATTTAAAAATGATTTGTTTCCAAGCAGCTTCTTGATCTTTGCTCTGCGCTTCTTTATTTTGTCCTTGGTATACTGGTTGCCCAGTTGGAATGTAAGCAGTCTTTTCACTTTTCTACCACCAATGAATACATCAGTCTCATTGTTAGGTTTAGGCTCCTCATAAATAGTTTCTAGTGTTTGTGACAGTGTTTTCACTTTCTTGTTAAGGTAGAGAGCCTCTATTTGTTTAGGGCTTGCATTCTCCGTCATTATATTATGTTTACGTGGTCTCATGCTCACTCGCCTGTTAGTTGGCTTACTTATTTCTGTCGCCAACGATTTTCTCTTCCTTAATACACGTGACTCGGACACCTGTCTTTCACGCGTAGTGTCCTCGTCGTCTACCTCCATAATATCTAACAATGCCATTTGGTTTGGCAATTCGCAGTCCGTTCTGTAAACGTAATAAAGTTTTTATGGCACCTAACTTAACAGTTTAAACTTGGCTTCAAAATCAAACAAGTTTTTAGCACGTTATACCAACCTTGAAGGCTCCATATTCCAACAGAGCTGCTTTGCTGAGAGTTCACTGGCTATCCATGTTCTCCATCACCTATTTTAAAGCCTAAATAGGTTTAACTTCCATACAAAACTATCCCAATTTTCACAAACAACGGATTTTTGTCAATCAAACAATCAGTCAACAGCCTTATCTGCACGACAGGAAATTTGATTCGATTTGACAACCAAAACCAACCAACAGGCGAAAGAAAACAGATAAGTTATGATTTTGGCCATAGAGTACTTTGGCATAAAAGAAAAAAGAGAGGGCCTAGCACACTAGCTTTTACCGCGCACATAAAGCAACTGTCACTTTTTAACTAATTAACGGGACTACGGGTGCGCAAGGGACGACTGCTTAATGTGCGAGATAAAAATCAGTGAGCTATGGGAGCAGAGTTCTAATTAATTGCTCAATGAAGGAAGCAAATTCGTGCTCGCCAACTCAACGAGTGAGAAACATTGTGGCAAATTAAGCCCTTTTTTTAACCAACACGTTCACCGGATGTCAGTAACTATTTGCCAATATATTAGTAACTAGCTGTGCCCGCGACTTTGTTTGCGTGGTATTGGGATGAAAAGTACATGCCTTTAGTGACTTCTTGCACTAAGCCGACGATATTAGATCTATGGATGCAGAACAAATTTACACAGCCAAAACACTAAGATAACTCCAGATTGAGTTAGTGTATTAGCTGTGTAAATTAGTTGCAACTATAATACCTACCTCGGCAAAAGATAAGCTAGCCAGCTAGCGGCGAATAGCGTTTTTAAAATACCTAGTTTGAAAATTATGGTTTATACAATTGTAATTATCAAAGTAGTAAAGCACTGCTACCCACTAGATGGCGGAAATATATAATGTACAATCATTTACTTCTAAACTAGTCTTTTCCATTCATTTTATTTATTTCTTTAAACGTACTACTCAAGGCATTCTCTTCTATACATTAGCATTTTTTTATAGTAAGAGGGGGGCAAACGAGCATTGGACATATATAAGCTGAAATTCTTATCATTCGGAATATTAACAGAGTTCGGAATTAAAATGACCTACCACGGCATTCCAGAGAAAGAGAGTATTGAAATGAAGGGTTAGCTCCAGTCAATTACTTAACCTTTCGAATGCTTAAGCAATTATCAGTGCTCTTTTTAGTGCACTTTTTGCATTTTTTTTAGTAGGTATAACAAAAATCTAATGAGACGCGAATGCTGATTTCTTTTTATTATCAACATACGAAGGGTTAATGTCTAGGCCGCTACCACTGTTAACCATGTCATAGTGTTGGACATAACACTTAAATCGCTACAATTTACTTTAAAAATAAATATATTTTTCGCTGTGATAAGGTTCAACAGAGGCCCAGATGTTAAATCGGTTGATTGTACTTGTTTCCAATTTGCACTCTTTAGAACCTTGTCGCTTTAGTAGTTAAAGATGACACTGACAAGTATCAGCCCTCACATCCAGTTAAAATGACAAGGACCAATTAAAGCAAGATGCGCTAACGAGCCTATTCAACAGTAAAAAAAACAAGAATGGTTTTATAACGATTTATTGTACAAAACAATAATACATTAAAATGTACAGGTATGTTTAAATTTTTGGACTCAATAACGTCCATCAAACACTGGACAAATGTATATCCTTCCCAGACACCATATTGCTCGTCGAGGCTCCAGCGTTGATAGACGAACATAGACTCAGCTCTCGATAAGCAGACTAGGTTAAAAGATAATAAAAATATAACAATAAATTAATAGTGAGAATGCTGTCAACTTAAGTACACATTGTCTATCGCACTGTCGTGGTCGACGGGCATCATGTTGTCTTTAATAATAGAACGACGTAATTTAACAAATTGAATAAACCTCCTAAGCATACTGTATAGTATATACACATTTTGAACAACATAAGTCCTCTCTGATGATGTAGCTCGCACTGCCGGCGCGAGGTGTGCGCGCCGGCTCCGCCTCGCCGCCGCTCGCCGCGCGCTTCGCTCGTCCCTATCTATCCGGCCGAGCCGAGCCGAGCCGAGCCTAGCCGAGCCGAGCCGAGCCTAGCCGGCCTAGCCGGGACCACTCTCGACGCTACACGACTTCCTCTTTTACACATTTAAAGCCAATCGGTTATAACAACGGGGGACGAGAGCGGTAGAAGTGGCAGAGAGAAGCGGCAGTGGAACTATCAATCGGTGGCGATTACCACTTGTCAATGACTTGCTCGTTCACTGTAAAACAACGTTAGCGTTAGTGTGCGCTCGGACGAGGGACGCCGTCCGAACTTACGTGAAGGGTTTATGCAGAGATCACAACCGTGTTGAATTTAACTTTAAATGTGTAGTTTCACTGCGGGATCACAACAAACAATGAGTGTTCATGGAATTTGTGCGTGCAGTGTGCTGCGGCGGCGTCAGGGCGCTTACATCTTCCGCTGTGGCTGGGCTGGGGGCAGACAACACCACGTTAGTGCATGCGGGTGCGAAGTGCAGACGGACACGATACGACACGGACAGGCACGCGTCGGCGCGGGGCAGGGCGCTCCCGCTTACCCCCGCGCGGTAAAAGTTTTGCAACTCTACCCATGGAACCATAGATAAATCTATGATGTGTACTCAAGTGAATACACTCTTTCCATTGGGGTTAATTTGTAGGAATATTTTTGAAAAATTGAATTGTTGACACAAATTAAATGTTCAATATACATTTCAAAATAATACACAAATAATACAGACAGTAGAAAAGAATTAGGCGCGAAACAGAACTAGCATCCAAAACGCACGCCCCAGGCGTTGCGTTCGAGACGCTTAGTAAGTTTATATGCAATTGTTCGCAACAAAACAGCAAGCGGCGGCGAATTGAACGCTTGCGAACAATTCCATACAAAGTAACTGAGCGTCTCGAACGCAGTGCCCGGGGCGCGCGTTTCGGACGCTGATTCTGTTTCGTGCCTTATAGGGTAGTGTTGCCATTTGCACATCATTTTTATTGCACAAACGCCTAAACAAGACAACGTTTATGAAATAATATCAATGTGCTGAAACAATTACTTCCCACAAATTCATGTTCAATTTTCAGGTAATTAAACTTAAAAATGCCAATAGATTTTTGAGTAAACTTTTGAGCCAATAAGCAGTTTTCACAAGCATTGCAAAACTTTTAGTAAAACACAGGTTAAACGGATAAAACAACACAAAAATGTTATTTGTAGTGATGTGAGGTGCGGGCGATGTACTCTAATGTCTCGCCCGCTCCCAATATTCATTCCCTAGATAAGATTTGTTTACTAACAGTTAAAATTGACATATTTCGTATGCGGCAAATGTCAAATTTTAACCAGTATTAGAATTTAAATTCATCCGAGGATTGAATATTGGGAACGGCCATAAGTGGGTTTTAATCAAAGAATGAGTACAAGGGATCAAGTTATAACAAAGGAAATGCAGTTCACAAGGAAAATAATTCAAAGTTTAATTCTCGACAATTTTTAATAATGTAAAATATGTATAAACGACTGTACATTTAAATAAGTTATTAAATTTGTGTAACTGTAAAGTCGGAGGTTGGCGGGGGCACATTGCAGGCGGGGCATGCCTCAATCACTGTGCAGTGTACAGTTTAATCATCAAATTCAATGGTTGGTTGTTGTCTCTTACCTCATAATAGTGTTGAATAGTTCAATAACAATATCAGTAGTTATAACTTCACACCACGCTGCACTCGTTTAATTCGTATTCATAACATGCAACGTACACATGCAAGATTCAATTACACTAGTGGTATGTATATATTTATGTACGTACGGACCTGGTACCTCAACATAAATTATGATGCATCTCAGATAAACTTATCATAGTATTATGACTCGCAAGAATTTTAATTATATATTAAAAAAAAACTTAAATTATATTCATTGCATTAATGTTAAATAGAAAGTACCAAATTCAACTATCTTAGCATCAAATGTTCGTACATACATTGACTATTGCTTTAGTTTTTATTCAATACTAATTTGTAATAACTCCGTCATAATTAAATTGAACATTTAAGACCATACCAATTTATAATTAGTTTTAAGCATGAATAACATGGCGTTACGTTTAGTTTTTCTCTCGCGTCAATTGATATTAAACGAAATAGAATAAGTTATCACAAATTACGATATCAAATAATAATGTCAGCATATAGATCGGTTAAATTGAGTAAGTATAACACATTCACAATATGATCAGGTTACAAATTCGGCGACAAAATGCTTTCTGGAAAACAAACTGGAAGTAAGTATAAAGAAATGCATTAATAATGTTAAAAAGCGAGCACAGGTGAAAGGACAGAGAGAGATTTCTTTGCACATATATACCTCCCCTGGAGCACATTATGTTGACCACGTCCCTAACCCTACACTTACAATAGCTTACACTATACTAACAATGCACATTACTATATCATAGTATAGTAAGGTTCAAATATGTCTGCAGTCCAAGAGGACAAGGTACTGAGCCGTGTGCGAGTTAAGAAATTTTCAAAAAGGAGCTTCCTTACACAGTATAAAATCATTATCATACACACTACAGATAAAATGCTACAATTACTCATTTAAAAGAAGCTAGTCGACCAATTTTTGGTGTTCACGTTAACATTTACTATGAAGATGTTCACAGCCACATAACTAAAGACGGGAGGGTAGGATCGTCGACCTCCGTGTGTATGAGCTCAAACAAGTTATTGTCTCGCACGTATAAAATGCATGATCGCGCGAGCGGACGCGCCGCTCGGCCGTAGGCCCTACACTAGCCGCACGGAGCGCTACGGGTCGTAGCGGAGTTCGAGTCGCAGCAGCCGATCCGTCACTATCCGTCACCGCGCGTGCACTGGGATCACTTCACTCGAGGGATTAGCATTCAATCAAACCGAGGTTAGCCGCTGTGGTGAGCAGAGCTCAGCGTCCAGGGTTCCACAGCGAGCCCGAGCGCCACCCACTCGCAACCATAGCTCACTATTTAGAAAAACTATAACTAGAAGATTAGGTATTCCAATCTCTTGGAATTGTTCGAGTAAATAAATAATCACAGAATTGGGCCAATTCGAAAGTTTATTCCTTAATTTAAAAGCCTCTAAATTTTAAATTAGAAATATCAAACTCCACTTTTGACAGCTTCGTACTATACAAAATTGAGTTTGACGTTACTTATTTTAAGTTTAGGGAATTTTAAATTTAGGCGACACTGTTTCGTATTGGACCCAATATCTCTGTGTAAATAAAATTTCAATTAATCGAAACAGAACAGCTGCAAAATACGTTCGCCTGTCTGACTTAGACTGCTAGACTGCTCCATTAGTGGAGTGCAGTGGAGCGAGTTGCGATTGGGTGCCGCAGGATTGGCAGGGTTACGGTGGATAGGGCGGCACACGGCACACGGGGCCTTATAGCGGGCCGTAGAGAAGGAGGCCGAAGAAGACGGCCCACATGAGCACGATCCAGTGCAGGCCGTCCAGCCACGCGCCCTCACCGTCCGACACTTTGCGCGCCGCGAACTTGAGCACTTCGTCCAGCAGCACCACCGGGATCGAGAACTTCATCACCATCAGCCACTCCTCGATCGACAGCGGGGTCACTTGGAACACGGCCTAAGGGCAGCACGCACAACATGTGGGTTAGTACATTGGTAGCATGTGATATAATTAGTTAGCACGGGGCAGTATTTATGAACTGCTTAACACGTTGGCTGCCATGAGCATCACTGGTGGGATCAAAAGCTAATGTGTCACTGGGGATGCTCATGGCTCCTCAGTAATAGAGCGATGCTTTGAGCATCACCGGTGGGATCAGTAAATTTGTATGGGGCGTGGGAGCAATAATGTAGTATGATGGGCAACCAACGTGTTAAGAGACTCGCCTAAGCTGACTACAACTCTAACTTAGCGTAAATTAACTTTTTTTAGACAATAGAAAATTTCGGAAAAATTGAAAAATATATATTAAACTGTCACAACGTCATGCGACATGAGATAACAACAGGACGATTTTACAAACGCCCTAATCAGACCAACTATTTCTTACAGGAAAAAGGGCTGTTATCAGGATCAAGTCGGTTATAAGAGACCTGATTGAGACCTTCAAGACTCTTATTGGACACTATGACCTAGAGAACCTCCATGACATGTTCAAACGCAACAACAACAACAACCGTCTGCGAGGGCACCATCTTAAACTTGTTGCTGATGTATCGCACAATAATCCCCGCAAGCACTTTTTAAGCAACAAAGTGGTTAAAGAGTGGAACCAACTACCAGAAGGAGCCGTCTCAGCGCTGAATGTCAATCAGTTCAAGAATAGACTAGATAACTACAACAGTCATGAAAGAAGCACCTGATTAAAGAATAGCTGGATACAGGCATTTATCAGTTGCTACAACTGCTTGCCTGTTAAGTAATAATAATAATAAACTGTACTCACCGAGAGCACCTCGACGTAGAGGATGACGAAGTGGAGGGTGAAGGAGAGCGCCATGGAGCCGACGAGCCACATGTTGCACCAGGGCGGCATGGTGACCAGCGACTGATTCTCGGACAGCGAGTTCATCGCGTTCAGCATCTCGATGGTCACCAGCACCGACAGCGCCATCGTCATGGGGTGCGGGTCGGTGAAGATCTTGCAGTCGACGCCCTGGGCACGTACACCACGGTAAAGTAAAGAACATAAACAAATTGAACCTTGACGTGGGTTAGCAAAGTTTAAAACGAAAGTGAAGTCTATTTAGAGGCCTACAAGACAGGCAGCGCCTAGTGTAGGGGCCAGTGTAACCGCACACTGAATGTTTTTAGTACACAATTGTCGACTAGTTCTTAAACTCCGAAAATGTATGCTCATGCTGCTTATGTATGTTTGGACTTGCTCAGAATTGTTTTTTTTTTTTTTTTTTTTATTTTTTTTTTATTTTTTTTATTATTTTTATATTAAGTAGCAGGTTATATTAACGAGCAGGCGGGTTGCCTGATGGTAAGCAATCACTGCCACCCATGGACACCCGCAACACCAGGGGAATCACGGATGCGTTGCCGGCCCTCTGAGAAAGGAGTAGGCTCTTTTTTTGAAGATCCCTTGTGTATTTATTTATTTTAATTTTAAATGTTCGATGTGTGAGAAAACGTCGAATATTACATTTCACGAACGTTCAAGCGGTTTATGTATTTTTGGAGCTCGTTCGAACTCACAGTGATGGACAGAACTAAAAAATGCCAGTTATGTATGTGAACCCGTTACATTATGTACGTTAACATTTGGAGACAGACGGTTTGAAATAACCCGCCATGCTATCATGGCCAGATTAACCATGTCGAGGCCCGTCGGCAATGCAATTCTCGGGGCCCCTTTACCCTTTTCTAACTTCCTAAAATACATTTTGTTCTACCACAATACAATTATATTCATAATAACGCTATTTTAATATCGTGAGTGCATAGGGGATACAAATCTTCAAGTTAATTTATCTACACCCATATCATAAAACCTCCATTGGTTAATCAAAAACCGTAGGAAATGACCACCATTTTGACAACCAATTAGGAAAAACCAGTGCTGCGATGAAGAAATAACATGACTTCTTTATCGTTTTTAGTAAAGAAATGAGATTAAATTTGGAACAGCTGTCAAACTCAAGTGGGTCTCTATTCTAGTATCCATATATATTAAATAGTTATTCATACGAAACGTCAATTCAGTATGTTTTTTTTAATATAAACTGCACAATATTTGATCTCGAGTGACGTGAGAATAGAGGCTTCATCCGTTTGTCTATGATTTAAAAAAAAAATGGTCTTGACGGACGGCCGCCATTATGTTGACGTTTTGCTGAACGAAAGTAGAATTTTGTTGAATTGAATAGAAAAAGTTGTTTGTAATTTACATTTTAGTTGAAAATATGAATAGTAAGTAGTCTTCTCGGAGTGTGTGTGATGTGAAAATGCTCCGGATATCGGAAATATGCAGCCACGATTGCAACAAATAACTTATTGCCAGAAAATATTGTTTCTGAACCCATCATGGAGGATTTATAATATGTGTGTAGATAAAGTTATGTATGCAACTCTGCATAATTTGGTCTTAAAACACACGTGCGATCTTATTATGAAACTCGCTAAAAGCTCGTTTCATAAAACCGCACTAGTGTTTTAAGGCCTATCATTATACAACCGTTGCATAAACTACTATTATCACTCGATAATAGTAGTTTATAATGAATTTTTCGTTGGCAAAAACAGGTGTTTACGTTTGCTATTACAATAACTGATGAGCACCTATAGCTATCCTCCAAGTTGGTCAACTAATTTATCGCGTCGACAGTAACAACAAGTGTTTGGATTACCTTGAAGTTCTCGTCCTCGCCGATGCACTGCAGGTGGTGCGTGAGCTGCCAGTACGTGAGCTGCGGCCCGAGGGGCGAGTACATGAACCACCACGTGGCGGCGCCCACGGTCGCGGCGCCCACGTACCCACCGATCGCCATGTACCTGTCATACGACACGCCCATTTGTAATCACACTTCTGCATTGGAATAAATACTAAGGAACTGCTCAAAGCAATACGGAAGATGCATTTTTCATCTTGTATTGGAAAGTGCCGAGTAATAGAAACCGACCTGTGTACGCAAAACATTTTTATGTTGATTATTTTATGAGTTATGAAGCTTTGAAAAGTCATTTTGCATACCACTCGCAAAAACACTCCATACAAAATGAACAACAGCTATGACGTCACAGCTGTCGTTAGTCTGTACGAAATGTATGGCGTTTGAACGAAATCTGCAATTATTTCCGAATATACTGTTTTTAGACCAACATCGCAGAAATAAAACATGACATAAATTTGATGAGGATATCCAAAAAACTAAAATCAGAACTAAAAATAATATATTATTTTCACTAATTTTGAAATAAAAATGGCTTTTCTTTTGTTTACATTAACTTTCATAATATATATTTTAAGCCTCATTTTGATTTTCATTCAACTTCCCCATTCTCGCGATGCTTAATCAAATCCATCATTTCAACTGGACAATTTTCCATTTAAACTAAATAAAAGTGAATGAAAATTAAATAAAAATGAAAATATTTATTTTGCAAGTTGGCCACATGGGCTCTTTTATATGTCTGAAGCTACCAGCGCTTCGAAAGGTGACATCTGCTGAGAAGAAACGCCGCAAGAAACTCAGCAGTAAGTCTTTTTCTTTCAACTTTTACATTAGAGTTTCAACTAAAACTAACACATGAAAAGGGCTGCAAACAATCCTACTAGGTAAAAATTAATTATAATAAATAACTAATAAGGGAGATGAATAGTCTCCGCGTCTGGACAAGTTAAGCTACTTAGAGATGTATAAAGCCTCTAAGGGTCATCATAATAATAATAATTAAAATAAAGAAATAAAGAAGAAAGTGAATATATAGAACCCGGCTATCAAGTCCTCGGTAGTAAGAGTGTTAACAGATGTTAATAAAATAGCATATTTATTTGTCGGTATCTCACCTGAAGAACAGCCATCCAGAGATCAGACCTTCGTC
Source organism: Tortricodes alternella (assembly GCA_947859335.1). NCBI lineage: Eukaryota > Metazoa > Arthropoda > Insecta > Lepidoptera > Tortricidae > Tortricodes > Tortricodes alternella. The sequence goes on from OX401976.1 coordinate 5,009,534, forward strand.
AGCCTTGCGGGGGGGCTTGTCCATGATGTCGAGGTCGGGCGGGTTGAAGCCGAGGGCGGTGGCGGGCAGACCGTCAGTGACCAGGTTGACCCACAGCAGCTGCACGGGGATCAGCGCTTCGGGGAGACCCAGCGCGGCCGTCAGGAAGATGGACACGACTTCGCCGACGTTGGACGAGATCAGGTAACGGATGAACTGCTTCATATTGTTGTAGATGGCACGACCTGACCATAACATACAGAACTTATTCCCCTGATCCAACAGTTTTGACGAGCTGTGTCAATAATTGTAACTGATAATAATGGCGCATCTAACGCCTTCGTGGAAAGTTATATTTATATTTCAAATGCATCCGAAGCTCTTGATTACATCTCTTTGTTGTACTCACATCAAAGATCAGAGTAAAGCCAGCTAAAGTTTAGTACCCGTAGAAATAACAGCTTTGAATTATCAAAAGAGCTTAATTAGCAGTTGATTCCAGAAGTAAATCACCTTTTTATAGAGCATTCTAAAAACTATTGTAGTACTGTGGATAAATCTTGGATGCAAATACAAGTCACGCGTCAGTTTCTTTGATATTAGCAGAAAGTGTTCCTATTGTTTCTTGAATTGTGCTGTTGTTAAGTTATGTACCTTCCTCTACGGCAGCGACGATGGATGAGAAGTTGTCGTCAGCGAGCACCATCTCGGCGGCGGACTTGGCGACGGCGGTTCCGGAGCCCATGGCGATACCGATCTCGGCCTTCTTCAAGGCGGGGGCGTCGTTCACACCGTCACCAGTCTGTCACAGAGAACATTCATGATAGTTATCCGTTTTAAATACTCTGCTTCCGTAAAATATATATGTGTATGCATGTATACTTCATTAGTTCAGTTCAGCTTAGGTGTGATTTACTTTAAAGTGTAATTTTCTCTTTATCTTTTTAGTAAAACGTTATTTTGGAGTAGTAAATGATAAAAGTTTGTATACTGACCATAGCAGAAATTTCGTTCATGCCCTGGAGGAACTCAATGATCTTGGACTTGTGGGAGGGCTCGACGCGGGAGAAGAGGCGGGCGCGGGCGACGGCGGCGCGCTGCTCAGACAGGGGCAGGTCGTCGAATTCGCGGCCCGAGTATGACTTGCCAGTCGTGTCTTCGTCCTCAGTGAAGATGCCGATACGCCTGAAAAGTAACGATCCAATCAGTACCTATAAATGCTGGGACTTAAATATGAACGATGAAAGAACACAATAAGCACCTGCAGATAGCCTCAGCGGTAGCCTTGTTGTCACCGGTGATGACAATTACGCGGATGCCAGCAGCGCGGCAGCGGACAATGGCGTCGAAGACCTCCTTGCGGGGAGGGTCCAACATGCCGAGTACGCCGACGAACGTGAGGTTGACTTCGTAGGTGTAGAACTTGTTGGAGTCAGCCAGGTCCATCTCTTCGGGCTTCACGGGGTTGTCGGAGGTGGCCAGCGCTAAGCAACGCAGCGTGTCGCGGCCGGTACCGTACTGGCGAGTCAGCTCGAGGATGCGATTCTTCAGAGTCGAGGTAAGAGGCACCTTGGTGGTTCCGACGCGAGCGTGTGTGCAACGATCCAGCACGCCCTCGGGCGCGCCCTTGACGAACAGCTTAGGACCGGCGCCGAGGCGAGAGGACTTCAAGGGGGTGCAGTACGAGGACATAGACTTCCTGTCACGGGAGAACTCTAGGGTGAATTCTTTCTTCCACTTGGTCTCGATCTCCTGACGTACAACGATGGCGGTGGAGCGGCGGTCGAGCCCGGACTTGGGGACGTTGAAGGGGTTCATTTTCTCGGCTAGAACGATAAGAGCGGTCTCGGTGGCTTCACCGACCTTCTCGAAAGCCTGCTTGAATTCGTTGAAGTCGATAGCGGAGTCATTGCACATGACGCAGATAGTGCCGAGCTCTTGGAGAGTGTCAAACTCAGAGGACTTGACCTTCTGGCCTTTCAGGTAAACGTCGCCGATGGGTTCGTAAGTGGAGCCGGTGATTTCGAATTCCAGGAAGCTGCTGTCGTTACCCTCGATTTTATCGAAGATGAACATACGGGAGACGGACATCTGGTTAGTGGTCAAAGTTCCGGTCTTGTCTGAGCAGATTACGGATGTGCAACCAAGGGTCTCTACAGAGGGCAGCGACCTAACGATAGCGTTCTTTTTAGCCATACGTCTGGTACCTAAAGCGAGACAAGTGGTGATGACGGCGGGAAGACCCTCAGGGATGGCAGCGACGGCCAAAGCGACAGCGATCTTGAAGTAGTACACGGCGCCCTTGATCCAGCTTCCACCGTGAGCGGGGTCATTGAAGTGGCCAATGTTAATGGCCCAGACGGCGACGCAAATAACGGAGATGACCTTAGACAGCTGTTCACCGAACTCATCTAGTTTCTGCTGCAGGGGGGTCTTGATCTCCTCAGTCTCGGACATTTCAGTTCGGATTTTACCGATGGCAGTGTTAAGACCGGTTCCGATGACAACACCACGGGCCTTGCCAGCGGCGACATTGGTACCGGAGAAGAGAATGTTTTTCTTGTCCTGGTTGACAGCGCGAGGGTCGGGAATGGCGTCTGTGTGCTTGATGACAGAAACAGACTCGCCAGTCAGGATGGACTGGTCAATGCGGATGGTGGTGGAGTAGATCTTGATCAGGCGGATGTCAGCGGGGATCTTGTCACCGACGGACACCTCAACGACATCTCCAGGAACGATTTCTCTCGCTCGCACTTTTTGTACGCCTGATTTGTCTGCTCTGACTACTTTACCCATCTCGGGCTCGTATTCTTTTAAAGCTTCGATGGCGGATTCGGCATTTCTTTCCTGCCATACTCCTACTATAGCATTCGCAATAAGAATAAGTAAAATAACGAAGGGTTCTACGAAGGCCGTGAAAGCATCTTCGTGATCTTCAAATAAAGCTAAAACCTGGAAAGAGACGGCATATGTCAATAGGTTCGATAGTAGTACAGGTATTACAGGGCATACAACTTTTTTTTTCCATTTATATACTTACGAAAGAAATAATAGCGGCTAACAACAAAATCTTGACTAAAAGATCATCGAACTGTTCCAGCACTAACTGCCATAAACTTTTACCTGAAATGCAGAAAATATATATTTAAAACCTACTGTCGACGTTGTTCGCAGCGATGAATAGTTTATCAGTGTCGCGATGTGTGTGTTATTGCCGATCAGAGTAAGGCTTGGATCCACACCGCGGCGTAAATTTGGGAGCATACATTGCATTTCCCTTAAGTAATATTGACATGAGTATATCTAATCTAGCACCAGACACGTAGAAATTTAATTTCAAGACAGCGCAAGAGTTTTGCAATTACGGGGCTCCCGATGCAGCCAAAGGTAAAAAGGTCGAGATTCCAGATACAACGCGAGATGCCGCGCCGATGTCAGTTACATTATTTCATTGTTGCAATTTTTATTTGAAAATCTAAAATAGTTTCTTTGCTCATGCTATTCGAATGAAAAATACGATTTACAACCTTATGCTACGATTATTATGTGTAACAGCTATTGATTTTTACATCAGCGTCTGATGATCGGACACTGTAATTTCGATTTTAGTGTCGATAAAATGAGTGAATCGTTTTTAGCTCTTTGCCTACTAATAATTTTAGAGTTTTATTTTTATGGCGTCGTAAGATGTATTTTTGCAAATGTGCAAAAACTCCACTATGCTTTCGGGTATTGCTTATATTTTTATCGACAGGGCAGCCTACGTTCGTAATGAGGTATTACCTCTCTGAAGTAAATAAAATTTGTCACCGGCGCCCTTGACACAGTTTTCTACTAGGCAAGTGGGAATTAAAACTTAGTGCGTCGTAGGCATGCGTGTATAGTGTATATGTGTTGTGCTTTTGATATTCACGCTAAGTTCGGTAATAGGCTTTGAAAGTACATACGAGTAGGCTCTTTGTCTTTCCGTGCTTACCTTCCTCAGTGGGCAGTTCTGAAAAGAGAAAAAGAACATAATTAGAGCTTTGAATAAAACATCAAAGGAGTAAATTTAACAGACGATAAACCAGTCAGAGCAGGCATGCGATCTATCTCGGTAGTTACGATCGTACATAAATACATTTGTGTAGATGGTGTATGTACAGAGCACGGCGGCACGGCGGCATAGCGGCAAAGCGGCTCTATCGAGGGCTGATGGACATAACATAGTGAGTGGCGTGACGTCAATACTTCCATGCCGCGTGCCGCGCCGCCACGGCCGTCCTGCTGATAACACGTTCGCACTCCTCGCCTCCGTATCAGCTAACCCAAACAGGTTCTTAATGCGATACTAAACTACGCAGATATCGCTGAATAAATAAAACGCACGTGCCAGATTCGCTAATAAGGCCGTGCCGACTGACATCTCTTAGAGCCACCGAGTTTATTTAGAGAATGGAATCCGTATGCAGGTGTAGCTAGTTCGCGTTGAGGTAACATGACATAGCTGTTTTACGTACGCTAGATTTATATAATTACCGAGTGTAAGGTCTAAGGCCAGTGACCTGTGCGCTGACCTCGTTACGTTGACTTTAACGCCATCACGATATTTTGATGCTAGTTCAGTCTACAACCTTTTGAGTTATTTTTCAATGGAAGGTTTTAATAGCATGTGTGAGCCGTGACCTATAAAACCTAGGTTGTAAGCTAGTGATAGTAATACTTTATTTGTCTATCTCGTTATCATTGCAAGGTTTCGCGTCAATATGAGTTACTTTTGTGACGTATGTATACATGTTAATCTCAGATGTTATCAATCATGGCGGGCAGCTCCAACGGGCAATGAGCGCTAAATCAATCGTTGTGCGGCTCTATTTGCGTACGATGCGTTGCCGCGACGGCCCAGCAGCTTCGCCGAGACTAATGTAAGCAATTAGTCAACGCGTCGACAACGCCGACCTAGTATCTAGATATTCGCGAAAGACCGATAGAAAGGGCGATGAAACAACGGAAACAATGCGCTTCCTAAAGGCTCACGGACGTACCGGGCACGTGCTCTGGCTGCCGATTATCGATCCCAGCGAGACCGATAGACAATAGCGCAATTTAGCTATCAACTATAAAAGGAACTATAAACTAGCCATTGAAGCCATAGGAATAAATATACTTTTGCGAAGGTCGTTGACTTTTTTTGCTTGTACCTTTTTTTTATTTGTATTTAATAAACATTAGGGTGAGGTTCGGAGATAGAATTTTTTGGCGGTATTGTTGACGGATGCCGCATGTAATGAAGTACCCCGATGGCTTTTATTTATATACGTGCATAGAAAAGTTGGTTAAATTATTGACCATTAACTGGTCATCTCTTTGTTATATATATAAACAGCAACAAAGAAAATTATTAACATTGATATTGGATTTGCACAATGGCGGGATTGGAACAGTCAATCCACGCAATCCACTTAGCGACATGCCACAGGTGGCGCGTGCCGACCTTCAATCCAATTGAAGTTCTAGTGGGAGCAGGACGTGCGACAGGCGGCAGTCCTGCACTAACATTGACCAATCTAGCGGAAGCTTGATCAGATGGCTTTAATTTGTTGACAGTAAATATGATTATCTAGGTGGGTTCAAGCAAGGTAAAAACAATCGTACGCGTTAAACATCTCTGAAGGAAAAATACATACTGATTGCATACACATTAAAAAAGTTAAGAGACGCTATGGAAATGAGCTCTAGACTGACGTAGGCGAAGACAAAACATCCAACGTAGTTGGATGTTTCTCTAGTTGTATAAGATGACTTGCCTTGAGTAAACAAAATGCTTTCAAATTGCTAGCGAATTCAGAGCTAAGATCTACGCCAATTGCGCTCTGGGTCGAAATCGAGAAAGGTGAAACTCTACCGTCAACAATAATACCTTGAGCCGTCTCAGTCAAGTGAAAAAAAGGTGAAAGTCTGGTAACGATAACGGTACAAAATGAAAATGTATTCGTGTCGATCAGAAAAAAAAAAAGCTAAGTGAAAGAGTGAATTTTCGGAATACGAAAGTATTAACAATAAGAAAACTATCGCAGCAGCATATAGGTATAAATTCAATGACCTAATTAGCAGAACCATGACATGTAAACCTTTTTTCTGTTTATACGTTGAATAGAAATGAATGTAGGTGATACTGGCTTTGATAAAATGGTTTTAAGAAAAGTGAATATTTGAGCAATGATAAATAAATACAAGAAACCACGGACACGGCGCGAGGATCGCGTCAGCCATGCTAAGATAGTAGACGCCAACGTAGTCCGAAATAAACTTACTGCTTAGGTTCATTTTATTTATTTCTGCATTAGCATTTACGAGACGCGCCCGCCCCACCGATTAATAATCCAATCTCCTAGCCTACATTGTTATGAAAATACTATGCGCCCATATCATTTTATTACAAGGAGAATGTACCTGAACTTTCGCCATAACTACGGGTTTTTTAACGCAAGGCGTAAAGTATACGATTTTTACAAACCTGCTAAAATACCCGTAATGATTGGTACCAGAACCTTTTGCTATGCAACCAGCGGGGATAAGTGAAACCCGTTTATCTCTGTCTTTCGTCCGCACTATTGAGAGTGAAACGCACTTAGAGATAAGATGGTTAAACTTATCCTTGTGTCAACCTTGCTAGTGCCGCTGAGGGTTTAATACTAAACGTGACTAGTTCGACAGACAGTAACAAAACGGATATTTATGTTAATCTTGCGATGAATACTAATTCCTCGTGACTTACAAATCTATTATTTGTGGACTATTGAAATAAGGTATAACAGTGGCAAGATCACTGAAACGACTCCTCTGCTGCACTGGGAGTGAAGAAATAGCATAGAATGCGTGCAGATGCTTATCATCCTGGCATGTCGTAAAAGTCGACTAAGGGACGGGTCCTCTCCAACATGGTGGACTATCTGTATGGGCGATGGGCTGATCACCTGTCACCATACGGTTCATCATACCATCTTAGGACTAATTAATCGAACGTGGCCACAAGTACTCTTGTGGCTCTCCCCACCCCATTAGGGATTTAAGCCGTGATATTATGTATGTATGTATGTAAGATCACTGAAACCGAACAATTAAGCTATGATGCGACGCAACATGAAAAGTTTGAAACTAAGTTACAGCGAGGATTGGTATCTGCGCTGAAAAACATACATATGTTATGTAGTAGTAGTAGTAGTGTCTCATGCAGTGTTCCAACACTTCCGAGGTCGAGTAAAAATTATCTAAACATGGTTAAGGATGACGTTACAATATGTTTAACTTGCGATTATGGAATTCCATACACGGAGCGGTTTATTCAAGTCTGTCGACTTATTTAGTAAGATTTGCAATGAATTGTAGTACAAATAACAATTGAGTGATTCAAAATATATTCAGAGTAATGGACGTCGTGCCTTGAAGAGAGCCATTCGCAATGACGTTATGCAATTGTTCATATTTGGTTTTTAGGGTTCCGAACCTCAAATGGGATCACTCGTGTGTCGTCTGTCAGTCAATTTGCTCTGAAACTACTGGACCGATTGAGGAGAAATTTGGTACAAGTCGGAAGCCGGTGACCGCAACACGGACGTGTAACGTAAATAAATAAATTTTAAACTTGAGGGCCACTTTTGGGGGGCAAATTAGAAAAAAAAAAAGGTTTGCAAACTATATTGTGTGATATATCAAATGAAAAGGCTCATTATGAGAATCTCAAATATATATTTTTAGAATTTTAAGATAAATAGTTTGGAAGTTATGTAGGAAAATAAGCGAAAATTTACCATTCCCCCACTTATCTCCGAAACTACTGGGCCTAACATTTTGAAAAAGAAAAAAGTTCATTATCTATACATTACAGGAAACCTATAAAAAGTCTATGGTATTTAAAGTAACATAGGAAATTTCAGATAATCATGTACGGAACGGAACACTCTCCACGCGACTTTAACTCGCACTTATCCGGTTTTAGTATTGAACGTGTCGAGATAATTATACATTGTTTCTTCGTAAATGCTTTATTAGCTAGAGCAAATAGTTCATCAGATAAGAGATGTAAATATTGGTGTAGGTTATGCACACCGTTCGTCCGAAAAGTAAAGCGTTAACTCATCGTTAGGTCATCATCATTATCATCAGCTCATATACGTCACACTGTTGGGCACAGGCCTCATCTCATACACTTCACAAACATCTTTGAATTACTTCGTAGATGTATGCAGTTTTCCTTCACCGAAATGCTCGTAGTAAATATTAATTCCGCACATGAGATCCGAAAACGTCAGAGGTGTGGGCCGGGATTTGAACCCGCAACCTACACGAACTTAGGGTGCGAGGGCACAAATGGGTTGCTTAACCCTTCGACCGCCACAGTTGGCTGTGGCGGTCGGCAGTTTTACGTGCCCCTGACGCCACGATATGCCGTTATCCATACATTTGCGTCGGCTACATCCGTCGTCGAGCGCTCGTGGCACTCCTTTTTCGCCGTTAGCCGTGGCGTTCAAAAGGTTAAGAGAACCCGCGATACTGGCGTCTTTCGAGCGTCGGCGTCTTGACAGCACCCGCGCAGCGTCGACGCGACTCTCGCGCGGCGGTAACTCAACGCTCGCGCGGCGGCGCCAGGACGGTATCTTGCCAGCGTCTAACAACTCATACCAGCTGCGCAGACGTTGGCAAGACGCCGCTGGCGTCGCGGCGCCGCCGCGCGAGCGTTGCGTCGACCCTAGCAAGACACCGACGGTCGAAAGACGCCGCTGGCTTCGCGGCGCGAACGTCGCGTCGACTCTGCACGGACGCTCACAAGACGCCGACGCTCGAAAGACGCTAGTGTGGGGGGGGGGTCTCTTAATAATCTCGCACATTACTCTATCTATTCAAATTAAAGAAGTGAAGCGTATTGAGAAACTCCGCAACACTGCGTAATAATTAACCGGTATTAGATTTGCTTTAAGATCTATTCTCGGTTAACATTTTCCGTATTGTGACGGAACTTCAAGCGGAGTGACGTGTAGTTTATGCCGTGTGGTCAGAAGAAAAACAATCAGCGTGCTGGCTGTACGATACGATGGTAGACGCGGGTAAACAAACAAGCACTTTTAGAAACACTTGCCGAGTGGTAACTAGCTTAGCGTCCGGTGAATATTTTACATGCTTTAGGTATGTAAAAGAGGCCAAAACAATTTTTTTTGGTGGGTTAATATAGACGGTATCAAATCTATCAAAGGGACCCTTTAATAACCACTCTTCTACCAGAAGTCTATGTCTGAGAAATAGTAAGAGTAGCGTAGTAGTAGTAGTAAGAGGTAGGAAGTATAATTTTTTTCTTCCTACTACGCTTTAATTTCATCATAATGGCCTTAAATACTCAGCACAAAGCAGCCCTTATTTGCTCTAGAGCAAATAAAGTTGCATACAAATTTCATTATTGCACTGTTTTGTTTTTTTTTTTTAAATTTGGTTGTTTGTTCAAGAAGTTTACACCAACAGCTACCCAATCCGCCCATTCACAGTCCGACGGGACAGCCGACCACTCTTTTGTGGACTTACTGTTGGCAAAAAAAAAAAAAACAGGCCACATATCGGCGGCCATATCGAACTGTGATTGTCTAAAATGTTATGCTCAAAGTACTGGCTGATAAGATAGTATGGGTTACAAAAAGATTTAAAAAAAAATTGCATAATATGACAATTAATAGACTAGATACAAGATTTCTGTGAAAATTTTCGGATTTTCGACTTTAGCTTCAGAACCAATAGACCGATTTTAATAAATAGGGTATCTTAAGATTCGGGGAGAACGTGCGAGTGTCATAGCCTATATAAAAATTCTAAGGGTGCGTCATAACAGGTGCCAAAACCCTTTTTACTTCGCTAGTTGGGTTCAACTGTACCTTTACGTTTTTTTACCAACTTTTAGCAGTAGTAGAAAGAAAATCAGATTATGCACCTCGCATCAAGTGATTTGTTATTGCGCTCGTGTTTTTAGAGCCCTCACTTGCGTTCGGGCTCCAAACCAACACTCGGCGCAATAATGAATCACTTTCTGCTTGGTGCAACAATCTACTATTACTTATCATGTTATTGCGTAGGTAATCATAGCAAACAATACAATTCTAACTAGCTACTATCTAGGAGGTTACTCCATAAAGGAAATTGAAATGGCGCCTGACCGAGTGATATCAACTCAATACGTTTTAGCAGAGCGTGGTAGTAATCCTTTGTTCGCGAGCACAACTTGCACTTGACCGATGTTTTTGATTATAATTATGATGAGTATTAAACTAACACTCAATGTGTTCGTTTAGGAGTCATCATACACATACACGATGTCATGATTAGAGATGCGCCGAATATAGATTTCACGGCCTACGAACATTCGGCCGAATGTTCGCGTCCTGCTTTTGCCGAATCGAATTTTCGGCTGAATTATTCGGTTCAACTTATGCCCTCATCAGCCGTTGCAAAACATGTACGTCAGGTTCCGCGCGGTGCGATTCGGGTGCCGGTGGGGCATTTTTAATTGCGTGTACTTTTGTTTTTATTAAGTTTATGCAATTGAATATTACATATAAATACCACACAAACATTTCTAAGATACAAGTTAAGTTAACTTAAGTTATAGGTTAGGAACGAATTAATGAACAATATTGTAATTAAATAGTAGCCCTCTCAAATTGCTGTGCCCTTGCAGGGCGTCACATGTGACTATACTGTGATTCCACCTGTTGTAAAAATGTGATGTGCAATCAATATTTGTATTTGTATTTCAATGTTAGGTAAATATTCGGCAGTCGAACCGAAAAACTCGGCCCGATACGAACATCTCGGCGCATCTTTAGTCGTAATAAATGCAAGAAAACTTCCCTGTAAAGGAGATCTGTCTGGTATTGCGTACAAAATGTTCTCGAAAAAAGACAATATATCGCCCCTTCTTTATAAATAGGCGAGGTCGAGGGTTACGCCTGAGGGCGCGCGCTCGTGGCTGGGTGCCCCACACGCACCGCTGGCGCCCTGACCACTCTTCACCCTATTTATAAACACCGCTCGAGTCTGACTCCGTTGCTTTCAAGCTCGCCTCGTCTATCACCTCTAACAACCGCATCAGCCTTGGTGCGTATTTAGATAAATTATCGATATATCATAATGTAGGTCATACAGGAAATTCACAAAATAGGGATGTTTCCTGGGTAAAAAAAAGTAATGCTAATTAGTCCGTCAGTTAGATTATCAAAAAATATTGGACACGTATTTTTAGCTGTATCAAATCAATCAAAATTGACAAAGATAACGCGCATCAAAGTTCGGGAGTGGGGCCTAATGGCGTCACTTAATGGTAAAAACTGTAAAAAGTCGTGACGTCACGCGGAACTTCTACGCACTATATCTTCGTCATTTTTCGTTTTATTGACAAAAGAAAAAATATGTGTTCAATATTTTTTTTATAATGTAAAAGACGGACTAATTAGGTTTTATTTAGGAAACTAGCCCATTAACTACATCCCCAGCCTTTTTCAGTGTGAATGACAAAGTTTAGCATTTTCAGTCTCGTCAGAACCCAGAACTCCAGAACCCGACCATCGAGTCGTTCGGCGTGGCGACAAAGTCATAGAAAACCCGACTATCGGGTTTTCGGCACTGAATGTGTTAGGCGAATGAGCTTCAACAATTAAGATCGAGACGGCTAAGTTGTATGCAAATATTTCATGTTGCAAGAAGGAACGATACGGTTGGTGTGAATAACACGTGTGAAATAAACATTGCTCTCGTGCAGGGGATTCATTGTGATACCAAGAAATATTTTGCAACTACATATTTTCTATTTATGTCTGGATAGTCATCAGAAGGTAAAATAAAAAACGAGTGGAATTTGCATCACGTGTGTTAAGAAGTTGCTCTAGCTTCTTTTCTAACACATTATCGATTCTAATTATGGGTATAGGTGCATTATTGAAAAACTGCTAATTTTAAGTAAAATATAGGTAGTAAAGGTACCACTTTAGTAATATTTGAGTGCCGCAGGGAAACGAAATCGTATCGTGCAACAATTAGCACCGCGGCGCCAGAGACAAGCACAATGGTTTTTTTTTCAGTAGGTATACGTGGTGAGAAAACATGTAACGACTGTTGTCGAAAACTTTTCACACTTAAATAAATACACTAAATATATTCATAGACGCGATCGGATAACAGCTGTTAGCTTTTTTCTGTTTTCTTTTTTGTAACAATTGCTCAATAAAGGAATCTCTATATTAAATTTTTAAATTGAAAATAAAACCGAAATGGATTTTATACGTGTCCATAACAAGCTATGGCGCTATTGGAATGTAACAGTTTATTTTTTTCCATGTGGTTGAAATGGTCTTTTGCATGTGGTTGACTAATTAATGTCAATTAACATTTAGGTATTCATGCCACAAATGGTAGTTTTTTTTTACTGGTAAACAGTGGATGTTGGTTCATGTGAACCAACCACGAATAGTAAACATTCAGTGATCTCAGTTTGACTGTTCATTGAAGCTATAAACAAGGACACTGAACAACTTCAATTCATTGTCAGCAATCTTATTTAATTACCATAAAATAAACATTGAAGAAATTATGGATTAGACAGCCAGCTGACATGATAGCTACATGATAGCTATTAAAAACCTGTATAGGTAGGTGCATTTCAATTACTTGAAATGTCTATAGCATCCAAGGTTATGCTAGGCTTACATTTATTTTTAAAATGGTTGTCATCACTGGTTGATTCACATCCAGGTTTGCGTAGTTGCCAAGACATCAAGTAACCCTGACAGATAGATATTTTAAAGTGATGCCAAATGAAATGAACATGTTTTCTTCTAGCAGTGTCCATGCAGTGGCATATTTCTAAGTTATAACCATTATTATCTTCAACTAACAGTTACAATTCACACCAAGGATTACCCGGACGTTTCAAATAAAATGTATAAATGAAAAGTTCATAACTTGGAAAATTCAGTACCTATAAGGAGAATATGTAACAAACATGTGCCTTTTTGCTTTTCTTAAGATTTTATTGACAGCTAAGGAAGAATAGAGAAATGCGTGTTGCCATCAAAAGGAAGCTCTTAATACATGTGTTATATGTTGCCAAATACGGGCACTTACAAAAAAGCAGATAAACAAACTTGAAGTATATCAGTGATCCATGGAAAGGAGGATGATGAGTATAAATTATCTGAAAGAACTAAAATTGTAACATTTAGGAAAATAGCAAAATTAAGAAATGTCACATATATAACATGAAAACACAAATTGAGATGGATAGGACATACTCTATGAGTAGCTGGCAAATGGTGAAAATCCATTATAAATAGGTACTCAAGAAAAAGAAAACAAGGTCAACAATTTAGGAGATAGGACAAATTAAGAGCTGCCGCAGGATCAACATGCTTGAGGATAGCCAGAGAAAGAGAAGAAAGGAAGAAGGTGGAAGTGGTCTTTGTCAAAAAAGGACAGATTTGTTGTAAATATAGATAAGTAACAATGTAACAACTGTATATGAAAATCTGTATAAAGGCTATTATTTTATTGACACCATCTTAAATGTACATTACTGCTCTGATGGTGTAACTTTGTATTTGAGAGAATAAAGATATATTACAATATAGTACACAAAGTGTTGGAACAATTTGCCGCCTCCAATCAGAAATTCCAAACTAGTTGCCTGTTTTAAATTGAAAAGATTTCTATTAAATATCCAACTTTCCGACACCTAAGAAGTCATATGGTATTATGTATTTTTATTCTTATTTATTTATTTATTAAGGGGCTCATAAACGTGCTAATTTTTCGGAAATTCGGGCTATCATCAAAGTTTACGTTCAAACTTTTTGTTCCTTTTGTTCTTTTTGGGGATAGCCCGAAGTTTATCAATAAATTGCTGAAAAACTATCCCATTTACGAGTCCTTTTAGACAAGCCAACATTCCACGGACACAAAAATAATCAGTGTCAATCGGTGATAATAAGTGTACAGTTTCACTACATCTTCTTGAACTGTCTGGGATTACAATTATACGGAGTCTTTGTTTGGTTTTTGAATAATTATGCACATTTTTTTTTACTCGTTAGCAATTATCTTGACTTTAGTTTAATTTGTTTGATGAAATTATAAAACATACTGACTCTGACTGGCTTATTATGACTTAACAAAGGGAAGCTACAAGACTATAAAACTACTTACCATTGGCACCATATTTTTCTTGGTTCCTTTTGATTTGATCTGGGGTAAGGCCTTTGTCTGGGTCTGTTCCAAAATATCCTAAGACTTCTTCCACGGATTTCGAGTGAGCGTCCTCCATGGTGAAAATCTACGTTGCCGTCAGTTCTGAAAAGCAAAATAATTTAAGGTTAGAAATGACTAGTCATCATCATCAACTAAGGAAGATTGAGGTTATGTTACAAATATTTTACCTTAAAGTTTAATAGACAGACTGTTGCGTATTTTGTATTATTCGTCTCTGTAACTTGGATTTACTATAAAGGTTTTTCATACAATATTGTTAAAAATACCGTAAAAGCCAAAGTATACAGGACCTCAAAAAATATGATTAAATTAAAAAATTACTGCACAATGCCGTGCGATTTAAATTATCACATATTCTCTATTCCTAACATTGCTACACAATCCATTTGAGAAAAGGTTAGAAACCGAAATTCTAAGTAGCAATTTCCTGCATTGCAAGCACCGTTTTACTGTTCGCACCACTTACCAAGAACTTTTATCATTCATGAGATACGGTTTATCATAAACAATGTTTCACTTAATTTAGGAAAGTTCGTGACTCTTTTTTTACAAAATAACAACTAATGTATTTGTACAAATCTAATACTTTTCACGTAAATATCATAAACCACAAGAACACGTATCCAATGTAGCCGTCATTTTTTCCTAAACTGACGTCAAGTGACGTCTAAACGTGACGTTGTAAAAGTACGCGCCGCGGCGCCACCTATCGTGGAAGTCGTGTACTATGAAACCAAATCAAAGCCTTTTTCTATTTAATTGTTGTTTAAGCCAATATTAAAATAGCGACTTTATAGGAAAATAATTCTCATCTAATTTGATAAATGATATTTAAGTCAGATGTACTTAAACATGGTAAAACTATTTAATACTGTAGATAAATGTGGAGCGATTCTATAGGCCGATTCTGTACCACGTGACGGAAAGCTATTTTCGTTCAATAGGCGCCTACAAAATGCGGTATTTTTAAATGCAGAAACGTGAACATTTTCTTTGCGTTATGTAATACACTTTAATCACTGTTAATAAAGTCACAAACTTTTGTTATTTGCTGTCGCGGCACTTAATTAACACTTTATGAATATTCCAAATCCAGGAATGCATTTTTAAGGGTAGTATTTTCAACTTACTAAAATATTTTTCGACAGCGTCGGGAAGGAAAGAAGAAATAAGAGTGGCGCGGGAGGTGTTTTCCCGCCGCGCCCCGATTAGTGACTCCCGGGCGAAGAGCGACGATTTTAGAGCGGCGCGGGCGCGGCGGAGGGACACCGTCGGAGATTTCTTTAATTATTTTGGCAACAGTACTCGATGGCAGAGCCGACTCGCTTTCCAGGGTTGCTTGTCGCGCTCGCGCACCGTCGCCACCGTCCTGTGATGATCTTTTTATAGCGGGCGCTACCCGGGTCGAGCTCCCGGTCCTCGCTAGACCAATATGTGGCTTATGTTTACGACTATTATAAAGTTTTTTAGTTTACGCCACTATTTTCCACGCGATAAAATAGCTTAATAGTTGACATTAATTAAAGTTCCAAACAGATGACCGCTAAGGATATGATGACACTTTACGTTGTAAACTAAACGCATACATTAAAAACTTATTTTTTAGGGTACCTACTACGTTTAAATATCACATTAGTATTTCACGCAGTGCAGAGCATTATGAATATTGATTTTTGGATCAAATCTGAGGGTTCCGAGACGGTCAAGCTGCTTGTATCAAGCATGTAAAGTTTTGCTTCAGCCAAGGATGTTTGATCGTTTACAATGTTTGCTGATGGTTGAGTCAAGCAAGCTTGACCCATGCTTAATGCGAATTTATACGTGCTTCTTTCAAGCAGCTTGACCATCTCGGAACCCTCCAAATGAAGACAAACCAGAAACTATAGAGAGTTTAAATACTTAATAAAGCGGAAACAGCATTTTGCAAACGTCTTGCAAGTTCGTAACGTGAACACGAATAATAACAGCTGGCGTATGATAAACGAAAAACTGTTTTTTTAAGTATGACGTGATAAGAGATTTATTAACTTATTTGCTTTGAATATGGGTTATTAAACATAATTAGGCTATAATTACTCATTATAATTGGGGCATAGCCGACACATTCGACATTGGTGTGTTGGCAAAGACAAACTGTCGCGCGACATTGATGTACGAGTCCAAACATGTAACGGGTGTCTATGGACGTACTGCACTTGTGTTAAAGAAAGACGTAATATTTGACCTTATTTGATGAAGTTAAATTAAGATAAATTGAATCATTCCTCTGTTCCTAGATAAGATCATTATCATCGGTCTATGTACGTCCTATAGCAGGGCACAGGCCTTCTCTCATAGTGAGAGGGACTGGGCAGGAGTCCCCACGCGGGCCCATCAGCGCGGATAGGGACACACAGTTAATGTTTGCAGCAGTGTGTAGCGACGAGCGACACTTTTAGTTTAAGGCCCGGGCACACCAAACGCGGTTGCGGCGCGAACGCGGGTCCGCGCCGTTGTCGAACGGCGCGGGCGGATTTCCCATGCCACACCAAAGTAGCCGCGGGACCGCGGCGGTCCCGCGCCGCCGCGGCGTGGCATGCTATATCCGCCCGCGCCGTTCGACAACGGCGCGGACCCGCGTTCGCGCCGCAAACGCGCCGCAACCGCGTTTGGTTTGCCCCGGCCTTAAGACTGTAAATACGAAGCCATTAAGTCTAAAAATGTGTCCCTCGTCGCTGACGCAAGGCTGTGCACGTTACAGAATCGCAACACGATGTTTACCTTCACCGAAATGTTAGTGGTAAATATCAAATTAAGAGGACTGTGAACCAACGTCAAAAATCACCCTTTTCATACAAAAGGCGATAACGATTACCACGCCTTAAACGTTAACGGATTTTGACTAATTTTTGATAGATTGTCCGTCAGAATAAAATCTAGATTTAAACGTTTTTTGAATATTGATTAAAGATCAACAATGTCAAATGATCGCCGAAATTAGCTTTGTATGAGAATACTGAAACGGCAATTAAACTCAATTGATTGATTATAGTGAAAGAAACAAAACGTATAGACCTAGATTTTGTTCTGACTGACAACCTATCAAATATAAGTTAAAATCGGTTAACATTTAACGGGTGGAAATCGTCACCGACTTTTGTATGAAAAGCCGTAGGTTCACACTCCTCTTAAATCGAGGATAAGACAAAAAAGAAACATTTAAAAGTAAATATTAAAATGCTCCTAAACACCCGTGTTTTGCCAATACCACGAATTATTGCCAGTGACTGAAATCATTGAAGGCTTTTGGTGCCCATTTATGTTTGATAACTTCAGGGTTCTATTCGGGCCTGCTAAGTGATTTAATGTAGAGGTACCTATCGACGCTAAAATGCCAAAAACGCGAATGTGTCGTTGGTTTAATTTAGCGGCGATATAGTTAATCACTTAGCAGTCCCGAATAGAGACCCAGGGCGACCTTTAAGCATAGGGTCCCAGAAAGGATCATGCTTCATTCGATAGGTATAATTCGCGGTACGTAAGTTGAACTTTGACCTAGAATGCGCAAGACACATTTTCGGGTCTCAATCGAGTAGGTGCCGACACTTTTTTCCATACCTACTTGTAACGGTGCGATTTCAGTTCAACTTATATTCAGGGATTATTATGACACTTGTCTCTGTTGTTCTTCCGTCTACTCTACTATCCTATCCCCGTAAAATCGTGTCAACGATCATAAATACCTCAAAGCAGGATTTCTTAACCTGAGCTCCATGGACCTGTGTGCCACCGTATGCCGGGGGTCAATGACTACACGATTAATTATTAAGTGCTAATATAATTTATTACGGTGTTTGGTGTTGCAATTTCTATTCGAAATTTTGAAAATGATCCACGGCTACAAATACTTTAAGAAACCCTGCCTTGAAGCCGGCTTGCTAACCTACAACTCTATTTTCGAAGACACCCTGTGGCTTGTTGTCGTTGTTTGAAATCCACGTGGAAGACACTATGAAGACATTTTCCATTCGTCTGTCACGGCCGGCTAAGTTTGGAACGGCCAAGGCTAACTGTCCGTTTCGAATTCTACATTTATCTTATCTGTGAACTTTGGCACCAGGAATATGATTCGAGTTTTGAATACGTGGCAAATAGTACAGATGTAGTGCATAATTAGTTTCCATCGTGTTTTATCGGAAAAGTTCGTATTTATCGTGCTCTCTCAATTAGCTTCAGCTGTCCCCCAATTCTCGGTGCATTAAAGATAATCTCACAATCGAGATTAAACGTCGGTGGATACGATCATTTGACACAACTGTATGAATCTGACGTTTTATCTTGCAATGGACATTATCTCGAAAACATCGAGAATCGGGAGCCAGTAGCCATCATACCATGCTGTCATTTTTCATTTTGACATTTGACAGTAAATAATAAAGTTTCATATTAATGAGTATAAACATGTCACTCATTTAATACAATAACTAATTGACATGACATTCGGGTCCCGTCGTCTTCCGATTGAGATCCGAGTTTTACCGATGGAAACATATTATTCATTATATCTTGTACAGGCGTAGCAGGTTACAGAAACTCTTGGCCGAATTCAGAAACGCCACTTAAGCATTTGACTAGATGTTAAGTAGTCAAATGGCCCTCAACTAGTTGTCAACCTATACAGAAACGTCACTGAAACGTCACTTTAATTAATGCTCAATTTGAGTGGCCTTTCTGAATTCGGCCATCTATCATTTAAAGGTTTGGCTCGGTGTGTATTTGAGCGGTGAGTTAGAATTTTTCGGGTTGCGAATTTGAGACACACCTCACTTCGGCTTCGACTTCAGAAGAAGTTAATACTTAAGTATCGTGCTTTCAAATTCAAATTCAAATTCAAAAGTATTTATTTCGGACTAGGTACAAGATCCTTTGATTATGTATCGTGTTTTATTTGCTAGCAGTGTTGATAACCTCATCCTTGGGCTATATACGTCCCACTGCTGGCCACAGGCCTCCTTTCACAGTGAGAAGGACCGGGAAGTAGTCCTCACGCGGGCCCAGTGCGGATTGTGGACTTCATACATATCGACTTGCTTCGCTGATGTAGGTTTCGTCCCGATGTTTTCCTCCACCGAAATAGTAGTAATACATTTTAAAAATTGCGTCATTAGTTCCAGAAACCTCAGAGGTTTTGAATCCGCAAGCCTCTGTATAGGAAGCGCGCGTGCGACCACCCTGCTACCACTGTACCTACTGTACTATGATAACATAGCCAAATAAATAAAACCCTCCAGATATTCTGCATCATTGTTAAGGTTCCGTAGTTAAACTTAAACCCTTATAGTTTTTTCCATGTCCGTCTGTCTGTATACACCAGTCAATTTTTAAGGTTCCGTACCCAAAGGGTAAAAACGGGACTCTATTACTAAGGCTCCGCTGTTCGTCTGTCCGTCCGTCCGTCTGTCACCAGGCTGTATCTCATGAACCGTGATAGTTAGACAGTTGAAATGTTCACAGATGCTGTCTTTCTGTTGCCGCTATAACAACAAATACTAAAAAGTAGAATAAAATAAATATTTAAGGCGGCTCCCATACAACAAACGTGTTTTTTTGCCGTTTTTATAGATAATGGTACGGAACCCTTCGTGCGCGAGTCCGACTAGCACTTGTTATTAAGCTACAAAGCTGAAATTTTATACGATTACTGGCTTCCGCCAGCGACTTCGTTCGCGTGGACATCTTAATCACCTAGCGGTATGAAATTTATTTTACGACCTATGCTCATACCTACCATATATACATAAAAAAATCATAAAAATCAGTCGCGCTGTTTCGGAGGAGTGCCACCACAAACACCAGTTACGAGTTTATATATATATAGATAAATGTTTATCCTGCGCACAAAGATAAAGAGTAAAACTGGAAAACAATTTTTTGACGCTAGCTGCCATGACATGGAAAGCAAACGTAAAAAAAACTTTTTTTCTTCTACAACCTTGAGTGGGGTGTCATCGGATAGCTTTTTAAAAACTAGTAAGAGTATGTTTTGACATGTTTCTGACCAATTTATAATAAGAAATATTGAGCTCTAAAGGTACCATTTCTGTTGGAGTTACGTGTCCCCAGAAAAATTGTAAATTCTAGTAATCTGAGAAATTTCTTAAATGTTTATGCCTACTGAAAATCATCTTAAATAGCACCAAATTACTTTGAATAGAAAACTAGTTTATAGTTACGGTTTCGGAGTGACAACGGGTATGGAACCCTACACTGAGCATGACCCGACATATTCTTGACCGGTTTTTAGGGTTCCGTACCCAAAGGGTAAAAACGGGACCCTTTTACTAAGGCTCCGCTGTCCGTCTGTCCGTCTGTCCGTCTGTCTCCAGGCTGTATCTCATGAACCGTGATAGTTAGACAGTTGAAATTTTCACAGATGATGTATTTCTGTTGCCGCTATAACAACAAATGCTAAAAAACAGAATAAAATAAATATTTAAGGGAGCTCCCATACAACAAACGTGTTTTTTTTTTGCTTGAATATAATGGTACGTAACCGTTCGTGCGCGAGTCCGACTCGCACTTGGCCGGTTTTTTTATGGCGCTTTTAGGCGCTGTGTGATTGTCACTGACAACCTCTTTGTAAGCGAAACAACCTATTTGAACAAATGAGGTACCTTGAAGTAAAAATTAAAATATGGCGGCAAGTAGACGTACTTATTTGTTTAGGGGTTGAGCTTTTTTAAATATATTCTATACTCTACATTTCTGTAGGAATATACATCCAGCGATTTTTTTAAAATATAATAAATTATTTCAGATAGACTTTATTTAAAGTTGTCTCGATTTAGGTTAAGTTGTGTGAAACAGAGTTCTGAGCCCGATCTAATGCTTAAAGAGGCTAAAAGTTAAGCAGAGTATGTCTACTTTGAATAAGTCTTAGTATATACCATTTTATTATACGGAAAAAACTAAATAATGTCCATCCTTTCTTTGTAACGAGTTTTAGAATCAATTTACGACAGCTGCCCGGCCGGCCCAGAAAAAACTGTCAACCTTGTCTTCAAAGCACTTTGAATAAATTAAGAGAGTAGAAATAGAAGTTACCCACAGGAAAACAGCTGAATGCCAATGCTACAAAGTTTATTTCGGCAGCTGAAATAAAATGTAATACAGAGAAGACATTTTACAAGCGTTACGCGAACGAAAAACTTGGCTTCAATAACGTCGATGAAATGAAAATGTAGGAATGCACTTATTTTTGGAATTAAATGCATAAAAATAACTATATAACCTACACGGATTATAATATTGATTTCGAATGTGTGTTCGCTAAATTTAAAATAAGAAACGTCATACTTGATTTTGACAGGTTTGTTCGGTACTAAATCGAGTTTGAAGTTTCTATTTTAAGTTTAGGAGTTTACATTTCGAATTGGACCCATTATCACGATTATAATCCGATGAGCCGTTATTCGTTTTGTTTGTGCCACACACTTGAGCTACCTACGCACCTACAACAACGGTATGGGTTTATACGTTGAAATATATGGTATCTACAGTCTTTTAGGGCAGCCGGGCGGCATTTTCATATTCAGATTTCCGAAGGCGAATGTTTTCAGAAGGCGTAGCTCAATTAAAACCAAGGCGTGCTTAATAATGAGTTATTAAACTGGTTTTATTGGCAAATTAAATTTGTGGGCACGAATTTGGAATCATGAGAGGGTATTTTACATTATAAGTTATGTTTTGGATGCAGAATTAAACTTAACATACCGGTAACATTCTCATACCGGTGAAAACGGTCAAAAATCAACTTCAGCAGCTCTAAGCGTGATATTAATACGAATCATCAATATATTCTAGATCTATTGATTATAGAGAGATATCTGTTAAAGATTTCTTTATGCAATGTAATTCCGGTACAGTGAATCACAAGAATAGTGCGTGATGAAGGTTTATCGCCTATTAATCGTGAGTTACCGCGATCGACGTGATGTTTCGGGTCCATATTAGCTCGCTTTTCGATTCGCAAAATGTTCTGTGTCATAGTTATTATATCACATAAAAGTCATAAATCATAAAATACGTATAATATTTCAAGCCCTAATGTCTTAAAGCATAAATATCAGCCGTCATAAAATTATTACGCATAATAATTGTAAGCATAAAAATAATCTGAGTAGAAATCGAATACCAAAATCCTAATTGAAATTTTAGAAAATGAATTACTGACACTAGTTTAAATAGTTGATTCTCCGTCAAACAGGTAACAGGTTTTTTGCTTGCTCTTATAGACAAAAGGTACAAACGAACGTATCTATCCTTTATAAGATGTTTTCTGAGAGTTGTTTTTTATGTGCCGGGACTGCGACCCTGCCCCCCCTTGCGGAGGGCTCCGCCTCCCGTACCCATCGCCCCTTACCGATTCAATTGCCGATTATAGCTGGTTGTTACACAAATTATAGCGTTTCAGTGTTGTTTAGGTTAAATAACAATTATGCGCTTACAATTATGACATAAAATTGTATGCCATTTAAAATTATACATATAATAATAAGTAGGAGTAATAGTTATGACAAAAGACAATGCGTAAAAACTTTATGCCGAACATTTTATGACTAATCATAATATTGAGATTAGAAATGTTATGCGATGGGTCTGTTTCCGCGTTTACGTTAAACAATGAGATAAATAAAGGAGCAGTTATTAGACGCAAATCTTATTGTGTAAGCTTATTATTTGTACATTGATCATCTCCAACAAAACGGGCGAAGGTAATAATCGAAATAGAATATCGTACTTGAGTGTGTCGTAACATAACCATCTGCTTTGGCAGGTCCGAGGTTGGCTTGGGCTAAAAGGGATTTGGAACGGGCAGAAAGGTTAAGTCTCAGCTCCAAAACACATTAATTTTACTCCAATCCGATTCGGTTATATCATGTTTTATTACCCGGCAAATAAAATGATTGAAGGAATATCTGTTTTCATCAAAGGGTACTGTTTATTGTGCGCGCAAATGAAGTCTGCGCTCTGTTTATAATTGAGTCGGTGCGAGATTAATACGTCCGCATCATATTATATTAACATGAGCTATTTTATTTTAGATCATTTTTAAAGTTATGTACTTGTTTGAATTACACTGACGGATGATATCATATTCTAAAAGAATCTGGGTCTTGATTTCATTCTAGTTATAATCGAAGTAACGATATGCTGCTTTGGAGAATGGTCTATGACGTAATGTTATATTATTGTTCACAAAATAAACAGATCGTAAATCCTTTAATGACTTAATTAAAAGACTGGATAATTAAATTAAAAAAAACCATAGATTTTGTGAACCAATTATTCCGTCCTTAAATAACGCAGTTTTAAACTTATTATTTCCGTAAGTCTCGAGAGATTTTGGTTCAAACAAGGATCTATGTAGATGAGATCTGTAGATCACTAACGTGCGCAGCGGCTGATCAGCGGATAACCGAAACTATTATTTTAGACTGTAAGAACAAAGTCATTCGGTTCAAATTTGAATGTGTCCCTTGTTGCTGATCAGCCGCTACATATGATAGATAATCATATGGCTCATTCCGGATCATTGACGGAGGAACTACAGTGAGTCAATATTACCAGAAGCTTTTATGATCTTTATATTATTTTTACAAAAAAAAAAAAAAACAATGTATCTGTTTATTTAAATTGGACTGTTCTATGAATACTTTTTTCACTTCTGGTAACACTGGCTTCACCACTCTCATTATACAATCACACCCCGACAGGGATCCCGCGAATTTATTAACGTTTCTGCATTTTCCGCGTCTAAAAACCACGCAACGCACTAAAACTTCCGTATTATCCACAAGCTAGGAGCCACGAAACGCAACGATGGCAACTCCGAACAGTCACATATTCACAATCCACAGTCCGGGGTAGGTAGCACTGTCACATTCCAAACAAACTTACCCTGTCACTATCACTTGGTCCCAATCACTTGGTTTTGTACATACATCCAATTAAACAGAAAGAAGCTTTCTTTTTTGTTGTAAGTACTATCGTGTTAGGTTAGCGCGCGCCATGAGGAGAGCGTCGGGAGTGCGGCGCGCCGGGCGCGGGAACAGATAGCCGCCCTCTTTTATAAGCTCTGTGGTGGGCAGCGGGCTTCCTGCCAGCTGGGGCCCCGCGTTCCTCCGCGTGCACCTCGCCAACTCCCACCCCGACCATACCACCCGGCACTACAAACCAAAATACAACGACAAACCTTTCATCAACCGCATTATCAGGAGAATTTTTTGACAGCGCTTGACGTTACCTTTAATTTACAAATTATTAAAAGCATATTACAAGTAAAAGGTACATCATTAACTATTCAGTATTAAGCCCTATAGTTGACAGTTCACGCCGTGAGCCACGGTATTGTCCAAAGACGCGTCACATTATGTTCCTATTTGATAAAGAGTGGTTACACATAAGTGTTCTATAAGTACAGTTTTTTTAATACTTTATGTATGTACACGTATATATGAGTCGCTTTTTAAAGTGATACTAGCTGACCCGTGCGAATTTTCGCACAGTATCGTGATCAAACACCGGATAATAATAATAATATAATAAAGTGAGAATAAGTAATAAGTAATAAGTATTATTAGTACTCTATTTGTCCATTTTTCGTCTATAGCAGATAATTTTGACAAAGATAATAATTAACGGAGTACTTGCGGGTGTGCCATCTATTGACATATTGGTCTTCAAAAAGCCAAGACACATTTAGTTAAACAGAATACACAGTTTCTTTGGAAATCGCGTCGTTTTTATTCATTTTTTAACGAAAACGTTAATTTGAATCTATATGTGTATTTTTGTGACAAAGCGTAAATCATTAATTTAGGTAAAGAATTAACGGAGACATGGAGCATCTTCAAAAAAATACATTTTAGAAATTATAAATGATGATGATACGTATAGTTGTGGGTATTATAGTAACTGTCAGTTAAGAAAAACCAAGTCAGTGCCCACAGAAAATAAGACAAACTCTAAGAACGTCTGGAACTCAATTGAGTTGTTGGTTTATTTGGTTATTCAACTCTCCTATTAGTGTAACAAGATAAGGGATGCTTAACCGTAAAATGTCCTTTACGGAGTTTTCGACATGAAATGGTGGCAAAGTAGGTAGAGTTAAAAATAACATAACTGTAGCTAATTTATATTTACACCTATTTAATGAAAGGAAGTTCTAAATTACTCAAACCGGCACATTTTTGTTCTCTAAAACGTAGGTTAATATATTAAAGGGATTCCCCTAGGCCATTTTGAAAAACCGTTAATGTCACTATCGTTGCCAAGTATAGTTCATTTTGTACTAGCTTCTGCCCGCGATTTCGTTCACGTGGAATTCGGTACCAGTTATTCCCTCGGGAACTTTAAAATATTCGGGGATAAAAAGTAGTCTATGTGTTAATCCAGGTAACAAGCTATCAACATTCCAAATTTCAATTTAATCTGTTGAGCCATTCATGCGTGAAGAATTAACAAACATTCAGCTAGTTGAATATATAAAAAATATATCATAATCTGAAGGCCTCCCCCAAAAATCGTGAGATTTGCCACAGTCGCCAGACTTGGCAGGCGGGTTGGCGACCACAGTTGGTCATGATAGTACTCACAGGACGCTGCTGCCCTTCCTACGGTTGGTCCCTCTGTCGCTTTTTCCGACTACCAAAAAAAATATAGGAGTACGAAAATGTTGAATTTAGAATATATCTGTTTGTCTATTTCTTTGAATAGGTATTACAGGAAAACTACTGAAGAGATTTTCATGGGATTCCAGGTGGTATCAAATCATGGTTTTATTGTTATCGAAAAATGACTAACGGTTTCTAGTTTAAGATGACATTAAAGACGAGTGGTGCTCTGCGTGAACGTGGTCACGGCCACAGCTGGTCATCCTCATTGTCATTTCAGCCGAGAGACGTCCACTGCTGGACATACGTCTCCGCGAATGATCGCCGCAACGATCGATTCTTTGCTGCTCGCATTCAGCGGTGCTCCTCAATTTTCACCAGGTCGTCAACACAGCTGGTTGTTAAAACATAATCTGATAAAGAGTGTCTACACCAAAGTCTCCCCCATGGAAACTTGAAGGTATTTGTTAGCAGAGTGGTTTTAGCAGTCCGTTGACAAATCCTAATTTCTCCTAACCAACACAACACCCCTACGGTCACAAGTGTTTCCCCAAATTGTTCAACTATACCTCTACGGCGTAGGCTCTTTATTTCGTAGCAGGATCACCGTAGCGCCGCGTAGCGGCCTGCTTACTCACTTACATTAAGTACGACTACTATTGAGACTTTTTAATTAATTATTAATAAATAAACTTAAAACATACTAAAAGCTAAACGTAGAATATAATATGAAATTACAATTTTAAACTTTTATATTCAAATAGAGGACCCGCCACAGCTGCGCCCGCGGTATATTCCAAACAAACTTTATCACCCCTTTAGGGATGGAATTATAAAATATACCTACTTAGTCCACCTCTAAAGTACTCGAGGAATGTCTCCTCTAAATTTCAAACCTCTAGGACCACCCGTTTAGGCTCTGCGTTGTCTATAAGTGAGTCACGGTACTGTTTTATATGTATAGATGATAAATAATGTACTTTGACAATTTAATATTAACGTTTTTTTACTTTGGATTATCAGAATTATAATATTTAACATATTTGATACATATTTTAATAAAAAACACTAACAAAATTAATTAAATAAAACAATCAGGATAAAATAATCACGAATAACGATAACAACAGAATAAAAATCAACTAACCTAAAACAAACCCACCCTATATCGTGTCTGGCTCAAAAGACCCTATGATGCCAGCTGTATTACCGCGCGGATAGCAATGGACATCTGCTGAACCAGCCACGAGCCAGAACGAGGGTCGCAGCCCCTCTCCTTTAGCCGACGTCCCAACTCCTTGAACAATCTTAGGGCCTCCATGCCCCAGGGTCCCGCCGTTTCATCTGCGACGGGGACAAAATCATAAAGACTAATGTTACTAACCATCTCTAGACTTTTGTGTGAAATAAATGACATAATAATAATAATAATAATAATAATGAAAACATTTCAATATTATTCAAAGTTTACCTTACTAATGTAGTCAGTACATGCCAGGACCTCTATTCGGTACTGCTTAGTTATTTATTTACCATCGTCACTAAAATGTCAAAACCTTGAATTTGTCGTTGCTATGTACCTGTTTGACACTCTCATTCGCAGAAATGGTTTTTTAATCACTCATCAGTACCGAATAGAGTTTCTATTATGCTGGTACTCTTTAAACTTCCTGCGGGCCTTGCAAGGGAGATACGAGGATAAGTATACCGTCTTATTTCTTAACACTTTCATCGCCAACAATCGCTACGCTCGTTTTTCCGCTTTGTAGCGAAAATGCGCTACGAACAGAGCGCCCGTCTTATGGTGTTAAGTGCGTCCCTCTCAAACTATTGCCGACTAAAGAGATAGTCAGAGAGATAAGACGGGGTGTCAACGGGGGGGAGGAAAGATAATAAGCTTGCAATGGACTTTTCGGTTACTTTGACTAGTAATGACTTCAAAATTCATTGATCCTTCACAGTGTAAGGCTCTATAATAAAACAACTACTCATAAAAACAGAAATAAACGGTATAACATAATTTAACAATTTCATTTTTATGCCTTTATCAAACGTCTTAAATTCCCGCTGCGAATGATGAACTCGTGACATCAATCTATGTTCTAATAATAACTTATAGCTTAATAAAAAACCGGACAAGTGCGAGTTAAACTCGCGTGGAGAGGGTTCCGTTCCGTACATGATTATCTGAAATTTACTACGTTACTTTAAATACCATAGACTTCTTATAGGTTTTCCTATAATCTATAGGTAAAGAACTATTTTCTGTATTTTTTTCAAAATTTTAGCCCCAGTAGTTTCGGAAATAAGGGGGGGAATGGTCAATTTTCGCCTATTTTCCTTAATAACTTCTAAACTGTTTTACTTAAAATTCAAAAGAAAATACATTTAAGATCCATACAATAAGCCCTTTCATTTGATGTGTCACACGATATAGGTTACGTAACTTTTTTTTTAAATTTTCAATTTCACCTTCCAAAAGTGGCCCCCATGTTTAAAATTCATATATTTACGTCATGCGTCCGTGTTGCGGTCACCGATTTACATATGTATACCAAATTTCAACTCAATCGGTCAAGTAGTTTCGGAGCAAATTGGCTGTGACAGACGGACAGACAGACAGACAGACACACGAGTGATCCTATAAGGGTTTCGTTTTTTCCTTTTGAGGTACGGAACCCTAAAAAGCCATAATGAGTAAATGAGATGCACTGCTTTTATTCTACTAAACGTTGTGGGCTAAGATTTGCCAAACACACTGCCAAATCATCGCATAAAATATCTGCATTTGTGTGACTAAATTTAAAACATTCCAAGTTGATCATTACTCGGGGTACGTACTTTATATAGGTACTTCCCCAATATAGGTATGTATTATCATGGCATGCACCGATGCATCCATCGCATGGATGCATCGCCACTCAAGAACTCTTCGGCCTCATTAGACATCTGATCTACGAGCAATGTGGCCCGCCCACTGCCACTTAAGTTTAGCAATTCTTAATATATACGAAATGACCATTTAACAATAATGCATATTTTTAAATTTGATTTAATTCTAAGTGTTTTCACGTGACCCCAAACTAAATTACGAAGTTGACGTCAGAGCCCTCGAAATTAACGTTCGATTAGACATACCTCAAGCACCCGACCACCGAAGAACTTTTTTGGGGCTCCTTACCTCAGAAGGAAAAACGGAACCCTTATAGGATCACTCGTGTGTCTGTCTGTCTGTCTGTCCGTCTGTCATAGCCAATTTTCTCCAAAACTACTGGACCGATTGAGTTGAAATTTGGTACACATAGTAGGTATGTAAGTTAGTGACCGCAACACGGAAGTGTAACGTAAATAAATGAATTTTAAACATGGTGCTGACTTTTGGGAAGGTTAGTTAGAAAATTGAAAAACATTGTTTTGCAAATAATATATCAAATGAAAGAGTTTGTTGTGAGGATCTTACATTTTTTTTATAATTTTAAAATAAATGGTTATGAAGTTATTAAGGAAAACAGGCGAAAATTTACTATTCCCCCTTATCTCCGAAACAACTGGGCCTAACATTTTGAAAAAAATACAGAAAATAGTTCTTTACCTATAGATTACAGGAAAATCTATAAGAAGTTTCTGGTATTTAAAGTAACATAGAAAATTTCATATAATCACGAAACCCTCTCCACGCGAGTTTAACTCTCACTTGTCCGGTTTTTTTGTTTAGATAACTCGTCATCGTGATGTTATGAACTAGCTGTGCCTGGCATGCAATGTATGCTCGGTTTTTTTATTTCTTTGGGTCATAGACCTTTCCAGGCGTGCGTTCGATACCTCGCCAAGGTTTCATAGTAATCGGATAAATTGTATAGGAACACATAGGAAACGAATAAATATAAATAATCAGACAAACATTTATATAGTAGATAAAGGGTTTACATGTATAATTTCAAGGGTTTAGGGAAAATTGTTACTTTTTCCCCATACTAACTTCAATTCCCTTTGTTACACAGTTAAACCATTAGGATCCAAAGCATTTTTGCATTGTTATCTTGAGTGTACGACTTTTTCCATTTTATGATTTCATAATACGTATACATTAAGTTAAAAGAATATATAAATATAACGTCTGCATCTCTATTATTCGACGCATGCCGACACGGGTCGTCGGTCGCCATATTATAAAGCCACAAGGGCCATACAACACTGCCATACTGCCTGTAAATGTTATTTGTGCTTGGTATTTTAATAAATTATAGTTGAAGGCCCGGTAACGACACAGGCTATCTTTTATCCCGGAGGAGAATACAGTGCCCAAGTTTGGAAACAAAATTGCGGGTTAGTATCATAACTCTCTCTCGAGAGAGGTTCTCGAAAACATATCGTTAATAGACCATATCTCAAAAAAACCAGGTAGCAAAACGACTAGATCGCAAAATGTTGGTATAATCAGAGCTAGTTTCTGCGTAATATTTTAACATCAAAATTTAATACGTACTAGCTTTTACCCACGCCTTCGCATAGATGTCACAGAATAAAAGATTCCTATGAACTTGCACAGAAACAAATTCAGTAAGTTAATTTGCTACCTGTTCTTTTTGAGATGTGGTCAATTAAAGGTGTGGTCTTTTCGAGAACAGTCGTTTTGCTACCAAGTAATTCGGAGATATAGGCTTTCTACGCAGATGGTCCTTCTGAGATCTGGACCTTATGATGATTTGGTCGTTTTGACAATGTAGTCGTTATGATACCAACCCAAAATTGCGGGCAGAAGCTAAAAGAAAAAAGTTCTTGTCTATGTTTATTGCAAATTATTAAGAGTCCAATCTGCTACAAGAAAAGCAACGCTTCGAGCGACGACATTGCTACGAAATCTTCATGCGCTGCGTTGTGGCAAACAGAAATTACATTCATTAAAAGACGGAGCACCAAAAGAACTCAATTAAACAGATTCGTTTGACTTGAGATATTCTCGGTTTGTGTACATTTAAGAGCAACCAACAGAATTGCACACTTGGAGATAAGATATATTATTTTCTAAAATAATTTATTTTAATTTCTTATTAGTTTCTTAAGATCGAAAATCTCGGATAACAGCTGTTCGCTTTTAATCATGTTCTTTTTATATCGGTTTTGTACAACCTAGACAAATGGTCAAGTAATCTCGCTTAAGTCTCTTTTCTTACATAGCTATTTAAATCGTCTAATGCAGTAGGCGTCGCTCTTAAAATGTGGCAAAATATTGAGGAAATCTGCAAATTCTGGTTAGAATGAACAAACAGTTTGTAATTGTAAATTGTCTGTGTGTGAATGACCGCGTCTTCTAAATGAAGTAAGCCCTAAACTGAACTGCTACGCTATTTCATACCGCGCCATATCTTTTTCCCAATACAATGTGGCCTAAAGAGAATCGAATTTATAGTGCGTCGTAAACCCCTAGTTTTCACCTCACAAGAGCCGGGATCATGGTCAGTGTATCTCGTACAGAACAAAGCACAAGCTGACAGTGATTTTCAGCTAGCGACTCTTTCTAAAAATTGCACAAGTGAACAACCATGCCCGAAATAGCTGCATAGCACAAAAATTGGCGACGACAAAAAACGGAACGTTTTCTTTTATCCCAACGAAAAAATGCGAATGCCGGTGATATTTTCAACGCGAATGTCGCCTCGTCACAGCGTTGTTGTTGAGAATGTATAAACTTTTCGCTCCAGTCGTTTACGTTTTTCTTTATCTGCCCAGCCTTAATAGCGTTGCGTTATTATTTGAGCAAAATCTGTGATCGAATTAAGGAATAGCTCTAATTTTTAGGGTTCCGTACCTCTAAAGGAATAAAACCCCTTATAGGTCTGTCTGTCTGTCCGTCCGTCTGTCACAGACAATTTGCTCCGAAACTACTGGACCGACTGAGTTGAAATTTGGTACACATATGTAAGTCGGTGACCGCAACACGGACGCGTATTGTAGGTAAATAAATGAATTTTAAACAAGGCGTTCACTTTTAAATTCAGAAAATTAAAAAAATTAAAGTTTTGCAAACTACATCGTGACACATATCAAATGAAAGGGCGCGTTGTGAGGATCTTAAATATAATTTTTTTAGAATTTTAAGATAAACAGTTTGGAAGTAATTTAGAAAAATAGGCAAAAATTGACCATTCCTCCTCATTCCTTATCTCCGAAACTACTGGGCCTAAAATTTTGAAAAAAAATACAGAAAATAGATCTTTATCTATAGATTACAGGAAAATCTATAAGAAGTCTATGGTATTAAAGTAACACAGGAAATTACACATAATCATGTACGGAACGGAACGCTCTCCACGCGAGTTTAACTCGCACTTGTCCGGTGTTTAGTGACTAGAATTTATTTTGAATATTTCATGGTAAAATTGCGTTTCTTAACAGGATGATGATTGTCATCCTATGACTAGGATAGAACTCAATACAATTTTATTTATTACATTCTATTCTTGCAAGTTACGTAAGGCTCTCACCTAAATAATATTCGCTTGCCCGTACACGGAGAAATTTTTTGATGCTGTACCTACATTACCGTAATGTATTCACAGCCAAGTCCAGAATAATGTCGAAGCATCCGAAATAATATTGATTGTTACGTGGTAATGTAAAAACGTATACACGCGTTTGTAGTCCGCATCATTATCCATTTAGCGGAGTCTCTACTTACGTTAGGTACGTTTTTCTCCAGAATTACGTACGTGGCATCCAGAATTACGTATGTCGGTACAGTAATTTTTTCTCAGTGTATCTTTGGTAACTGCCTAGTCCCGTCATTATGTAACTACCTACTGATAATGAAAGGGAAAGGCTGGTAGTACCGTATACTTGGCCTAAAAATGACATTAAATATCCAAAAAATGTTCCTGTGTATTATTGTACGTATATTTTATATAGCCCAATTTTATGCACAGTGCACTGGTAGCTCTACACTTTAGCCCACAGTGGTGACCTATAACTTTAGTTTAAAGTAGCATACCCTGTTAGAAATTTTTGCGAATGGCTGTAGAGCTAAGTTTTTGTCGGGAATCATATGTGCAGTACCATTACCATGAGTTTACGAAAACCATTCTCGTTATCGAAAACTATCGCTCGGTCACTTTTAATTGTAGCGGCAACAAGCAGTATTTCCGATAGAGTTCGATACCGAGAACGGTTAGCACAAAATCATGTTAATGGTACAGAGGTGAGTAGCGCATTGTCACAGCTTGACGATTTAAGGAGCTATGTTGAGTTTAGTTCTGAGCTTTTCCTTACTTCAGAGATTATCGTTTGTGTGTCAGAGGATTCGAGCAAAATATGTCAGTCCATTAAAGAGTTTACAAATCTTTTAAAATAAAGATAGTAAACCGAGATCAACAAAGCTAACTGGAACCAATTATTTGAATGAGCTTGGATAATAATGATTTATACCCAATCAACGGACCACTTAGCGAGCGTGAATATCGATCCTTAATAATAATAAGTGCTAGCGCAATATACAACTGTAAATAATAAAAAAGCTTTTATCGTTATGCAGGGATCGTCAGGTGATTCCTGGAGGCGAGCCAAGTTTTACATCCCACGCGGCACCAGCGTCGAACACCGTCATTACACATTAAATCTTAACTATCAAAACTTTCGGTTGGGTTTGGCTTGAGTTTGGATCAAATCTTGAAATTGCTGTCCAAATCTCTGGGGGCCATCTGCCTTGAGCAATGTAGGTAGATTTATTTTGTCATGTTTATCACGGGGCCATCATTACGAAGTAACCCGGTAATCTGTCGAAGCCCGTTAAAGGTTGGAATATAATTGAACTCAATTTTAAATAATCATATAATTTATAAAATAAAAAAACCGACTTCAAATAGCCTTTGAAAAGTAAGTTTTTTTTTTCACATTTTATTTATTACCCTGTTATTTCAAATCAAATCAAATCAAATTATTTATTTCAGACTATGTCCATAATGTTAGTAACAGCAAGAACTTACCGGCTATGTTAGTATACAATCAAAACTCAAAACTAAAAAATATCATAGACTACCCCTCTGGAGCCCATGTGAACAGCGATCCAATGCTTCCACATTTCGCCAGCAGGGTAGTCCCAGACCAGCCTCACGAGCCCGTTGGTACTGCCATCGGTACTGGTTGGTATTTAACGACACACATTTACTACATCAAGTAACAATAGCATAATGCCATGCTTATCACCATTTACAAACTGTTGCTATACCCGGTGCAAAGATGTCAATCGTTGAGGAGTTCTCCTGGTTTTTCAATTTTACTACATGAATTTTCATGGACATAAGTTGCTTCAGAAGTTTATACAGCAATTTAATCGCCAACCGTGAAATACTCAACATTTAGGAGTTCCGATGATCATCTATGGTCTTCATCAACAGTTCCACTTTACCAAATAATGCTTTTGGAACGTAACTGCTTGAGTTATTACAGAAAATACTAAAATTGCTCTATGCTTTCCTATAATATTTGAAGAGTTCCATCTATTCCTCATAGATCCTCTCATCGTAACTCGACTTTGACTACAACGGGATCAAATTGGAGGTATACCCTACCGATTAAAAAAAGAATTTTCAAAATCGGTTTATAAATGACGGAGTTCTGAAGTAACAAACATAAAAAAAAATACAACCGAATTGAGAACCTCCTCCTTTTTTTTGAAGTCGGTTAAAAAACATAGATTCACTGAAATCGACGGGATAACGTCGTTGCCGACATACTCGTATAAGGGCCCAACACAACCCCTATAATAGTTTCTTAATCATCTGAAATAATCTGAAATTTCCTGAATACCCTTTCTGTATTATGGTTCTCCGCCGTAAATATTATAATATAAAGGTGTAAGATAATGTAAGCGGATATTTTAACAACTACGTACACATTGAGCGCTCGAATATTTTGAAATAAATTATGAACAATATTTAGTTTTGATATAAAAAACGTTTGAATAGTGGCCAACACGAAGCACGATTTTAACGCGTGCCATATATCTTCGTAAGATACGTAAAGGAACCTGTGGCTTTGTGTTTATTTTCCTACGCAAACTTTACTCTTCGTATAGGTCGATACAGTGTTAAATATTTCCTTAAGAATGGCACTTCAGTCTCAAATAGTTAACGAGTGTGTTTTAAATCTAGATACTGGTATCGACATCTTCCTAGAGCTATTTCTTGCTTCTGATTCGGGGGCACGCTTTGACCATGATCCCGGATTAGGCAGGTTGAGTTATTACAGGAGAGCGACGGCTGTCTGACCTCCGTAACCCTTATTAGGGATACTAGACGAATTGGAACTACACATACTATTCGTTTCAGGATATTTGTCTACTGTTCACGTACCTATATATATGAGTTATTCGAGTTTGAGCCTGTGAGTGTATTTTTCTTTAATTACAATTGTTTCAGCCTGTAGCAGCCCACTGCGCCTCTATTCGGGAACGCTAAGTGATGTTGTAGCAGCTCGCGAGCAAGATTTCTCATGCCACTCTTCCGCACGACGCCTTATGCGTAAGAGCGAGATGCGAGTCTCGCTCGCGGGTCGCTGCAGTATCACTTAGACGTTCCCGAATAGACGCCCTGTTGCACATTGGCATCCTCCAGTTTTTGGCACAATACCTGATCCTACCTGCCTGCATTCAGTCTCTCCCCGCTACCGTAAGAATGTGCGTAGCTAATTTATTATTTGCCGTCATAAAAGTGAGAGATCTTGGTTCAGATAAATCAAGCTGATACGCAACTGAAAATTAATTAGAATATCTTTTGTGTCCGCCGCGCGCGGCCGACCGTATGACGGCTGAGTTTCAATTTGAAACTCTTGTGTTCGTCACCAGATGAACTAATCAGGGCCCTCTACCTGACACCAACTGATTTATCATTGCACGCCATATTAAATAGCGCCGTCTGTTATTAGAAAATATCCAGAACACTTGAAACAAAGCTCATTTTGCTTCATGAGTGGAGATTTGAAGTCATAAGCGTGCCTTTGATGTTACAAATGATGTGATTGGCCTGATAAAATACCTAAATCAGCTTCAGGCGGATTGGTTGGTTCTTTTAAGAGAAGTTGCGGATGCTTCGGAAAATAGATGCGGATATACATCTCACGGTTATATCCAGTGAAATATTACGGTGACGACACAGAAAATAAATTAACGCGAGTTAACTATTTATATACTATAAATCAAACGGACAAACTACATCATTTCTAATCTAGTAGTTTTACAAAATTTAAACGATTGTTTGATTTCTTCGTTGCCTATTTTATATTGGTCTGTTTACAGTGTTACGTCAAATTTAGACAGGAGGCCTTGTGCGATGGCAGCCAGGGTATACAGCCGGGTTCGCTTCTAAATAGCACGACTCGTTTCATAATCGCATGTCAGAAACGACGGAACTGCTAAATGCGAGCGTCATCCCGCGTATCCAAAGTGGACGATCCGCTTTTTATGACAATAATATTTAGACAATCACCAATACCCGTTAGATCATAATAGACGCCGGTGACGTATTTAAAACCAATCAATATATTAATGTCTTATGATGACTGAACGCATTAAACACTTAAGAGTCCATAAAATAGCTGAACACAGTTTTGTTTTCATTAAGAGGGCAAATCAAACGGTTGTAAATTTTCAGTACCGAGAATAGCTCGCACTCGCAGCGTGAGTGTTGTTATATTAGCATGGTGTAGAGGCGCGTAAAATAATAATTAATATGAAAAGGAGAGAGCTGGCAGTTGTCCATCGAAAAAATCCGTGTGCCGGTGGGGACCGCAGCGCCACCTGTGGCTCTAGATCTATACTTCAGTTATATTAGCCGAAAAATTTGCTAAATATATGCGTTTTATTTACCGAGATATGATCTTATCGAGCAAAGTTAAGATTTATCAATATTTACGGCTGATTCTCCTCTGCTGCACTGGGAGCGAAGAAATAGCATAGAATGCGTGCAGATGCTTATCATCCTGGCATGTCGTAAAAGCCGACTAAGGGACGGGTCCTCTCCAACATGGTGGACTATCTTTATGGGCGATGGGCTGATCACCTGTCACCATACGGTTCATCATACCATCTTAGGACTGATTAATTAATCGAACGTGGCCACAAGTAGTCTTGTGGCTCTGCCCACCCCATTAGGGATTTCGGGCGTGATACTATGTATGTATGTACGGCTGATTGCGCGGAAACTGTAAGTTATATTGCTTTAGCATGAAGAGCGGTTGATAGTTTTATCAAGGATCATTTCGTTTCTGTACACGATACAGGATAAGTCCTGTATCATGTACAGTAGTAGTGGTAGAGCCAAACAGTAATCCTCACTAGATGATTACTGTTTGAATGGGCCGGCTCGACTGGGGTAGTACCACACTCTCACAGAATATCGGCGTTTCTGTACAAAAGCCATTTTTTTGCCATTTTCGACGCTTTTGTGTATTAAAGGATATATATTTTCACAGAACGGTCGGTATCATAACTTTATCGCATTTAACTTATGAACACTATATTTTTATTTCATTATGTGGGCTTTTTAGTTATATTTTTATTTGATGAGACCCATGTACACATGCATATTGATTGTTAAATACTTGGACAATGTGAAACACGCCTTAAGTGTGTCTTATGTTCTATCCATTTTACTTGGTATACTTTCTGGACAATTTATATCTCTAAATAGTACAAAAAAGTCGCATATTCGTGTGTGGCTCCCCATAAGCTGGGGGCCTGGCACGGGATTATGGTAGATGGGTACTATCAGAAAGTAATGAAATATACCAATTATTAAATATCAACGATATATATTATTAAGCCCCGCAAGCCTAGGCGCCTACGAGTAGGCCCTAGCGCAAGGCTAGAGCCCGGCTAGCAAACAGCACCTCGACTATATGACCAGACCATGTCAAAAATGGCATCAATGCCATGCCCTTAAATGCTTTATGTTCCAGGGATCTTACAACAGTTAAGATCCAGAAGAGGGGGGTG
Organism: Tortricodes alternella; assembly: GCA_947859335.1. NCBI lineage: Eukaryota > Metazoa > Arthropoda > Insecta > Lepidoptera > Tortricidae > Tortricodes > Tortricodes alternella. The sequence goes on from OX401976.1 coordinate 5,047,430, forward strand.
GGCAAGACACTCATCATCTCATCTGCCTACCTCCCGTACGAGGCGACGGACCCGATCACACCACAGCTACGGAGTCTAGTTGAGATGAGCAGCCAGGCGAACACTGACCTGATCATTGGCTGTGATGCCAATGCACACCATGTTATCTGGGGTAGCTCGGATGTCAACAGGCGAGGAGAGAAGTTACTGGACTTTCTGGTGAGCTCTCCTTTACAAATACTTAATAAAGGCAATAACCCGACGTTCGTCAATGCCAGACGAGGTGAGGTAATTGATATAACGTTAGCTATTAACAATACATGTAAAGAAATAGTCTCATGGCGGGTATCTGATGAGATCTCATTGTCAGACCACAGATACATATGCTTTAGGTACAAAACCATTATACCAATTGAAACCGTACTAAAAAGAAACCCTAGGAACACTGACTGGATATCTTTTAAAAGTGACCTTAAAGCAGAGCTAAGGGATCCAAAAGGTAAGCTTAATTCTATTACTGATATTGAATCTGAAGCGGACAATCTTGTACAGGCTGTTTATACGGCCTGGACCAAGAACTGCCCAGAAAACAAGGTACTAGCAAAGAAGATACCGTGGTGGAACCCAGAGATTGCGAAACTTAGGAGTGAAACCAGAGCTATCTTCAATGACGCAAAAGCCTCGAACAACTTCGAGGATTATGCTCGTAAATTAACAGAGTTTAACAAGGCAGTAAGGAAAGCGAAAAGAAAAGCATGGCGTAATCACTGCGACCAAGTGGGCTCATTACCGGAAGGTATGAGACTCACAAAGGCATTAGCCGTTACGAAATCCACTCCCCTAATGACCATTAAAGATGGCGAGGGGAGATTGACGGCAACGGGGCTAGATACCCTTAAAGTAATGTGTAACACACACTTCCCAGGCTCAATTATATACCAGGGCGAAACAAGCGGTGAACCGATTAGTATGGTTGAGCAAACCACTCAAACAACGAGACATAACTGGGATACCGCCAAGAAAGTAGTAGATCACACTAGGTTAAAGTGGGCCATATCCACTTTTCAGCCATATAAAACACCAGGGCCGGATGGGATATATCCTATTCTACTACAGGAGGGCGCAAATGTACTGATTCCACATCTCAGCAGATTGTACAGAGCGTGCATAGCCTTTGGACACGTACCACGAGTATGGAGGCTGGTAAAAGTAATCTATTTGCCAAAACCAGGTAAAGCAGACTACACTGAGGCCAAATCGTATAGGCCAATAAGTTTGTCGTCATTCCTTCTAAAAACCTTGGAAAAGATGATAGATAGACATATAAGGGATGGGCCGTTAAATCGGAATCCGCTGCATAAACGGCAATGCGCCTATCAACCGGGGAAGTCTACTGACACGGCTTTACACCTGGTGGTAGGTAAAGCAGAAAAAGCCCTTGAGAGCAAGGAGCTATGTCTGGCAGCATTTCTGGATGTAGAAGGGGCATTTGACAGAACAACGTTCTGTGCCATCAATATAGCTGCTGCGAATCATGGCATCGAGCCTACCATATGCAAATGGATAGACAGCATGCTAAGCAGCAGGCTAATAAAGTCAACCCTACTGGGTGATGAATTAATGGCTACAACAACCAAAGGATGCCCACAGGGAGGGGTCTTGTCACCAATTCTATGGAGTCTGGTGATAGACTCCCTCCTGGAGGAACTCAACACTGGCCCCATGTACACAGTAGGGTACGCAGATGACCTAGTGATACTTGTCAACGGCAGGTTCCCATACACAGTATCAGAGATCATGAATGGGGCCTTGGTAAAGGTGGAAAACTGGTGCAATAGACACCAGCTATCTATTAATCCAAACAAAACAGTGGTAATACCGTTTACCAGGAAAAGAGACCTTCGAAACATGCAGCAACTCAAACTGTATGGTAAGGTTATAGCACTGTCCAGTGATGTGAAATACTTAGGAGTCACACTAGATAAAGAACTGACCTGGAAGAAACATGTAGACAGTGTCACAACCAAATCTCTCAGAGTATTTGGCATGTGTAGATCTGCCTACGGAAAAACATGGGGCTTAAACCCTAAGGTACTAAAATGGATCTACACTATGATGGTAAGGCCCATTATCCTGTACGGCTGCTTGGCCTGGTGGCCGAGAACAAAATTGAGCACATGCAAGGACTCTCTATCGAAAGTACAGAGGACGGCATGCATGGCCATAACTGGGGCGTTCAGGACAACGCCGACGGCAGCGTTGGAAGTTCTCCTAGACCTACAACCACTGCATATTGCCATACAGTCCGAGGCGCGCAAGTCACTACATAGGATGAAGGTGATGGGCATATGGAGTGACTTGGCGCCGAGGAGCAGGCATACCAACATAGAACCGAATAGAGTTCTGGACGGACTACTTACTATGGGCTGCGATAAAATGCAGTCTAGGTTTGTTTTCAGCAAAAATTTTAATGTTCACATTCCGACTAGGGTCGAATGGAATGAAGGGCTGAAACCACCAAATGGGGACGGCATCACATGGTATACGGATGGATCAAAAATGAACTCCGGTACTGGAGCAGGCATCCACACCCAAAACTACAACAGTAGCGTAAGCATGGGCAACTATGCCACCGTCTTTCAAGCAGAGATGTATGCAATAATTGCCTGTGCACAGGAGAATATAAACAGGAGAACACGAGAGGAAAATCTTTATATACTCAGTGACAGCCAAGCAGCACTCAAAGCGCTCAAGTCGCCGAGAGTGGACTCAAGACTGGTCTATAACGGTGTCCAAGCATTAAACGAACTTGGTAGACAGAACAAGGTGACACTGGTATGGATCCCAGGACACGAAGGCTTCACCGGTAATGAGACAGCGGACGAGCTTGCAAGGGAAGGGTCAATGAACGAACACATTGGACCGGAACCCTTCGTGGGACTCTCACAGGGAACCATAAAAACAGCCCTAACCAACCATACCAGGGACATCCACCACCTAGAGTGGAATTCCTTGGCTGGCCTAAGGCATTCAAAGCTCTTTACAGGGAGCGTAGACTCAAGCTCGACCAATAAACTTTGGAAACTCAGCCGTAAACAGCTCAGATACATAATCGGAGTATTTACGGGTCACTTCGGGTTCAAGTATATCTTAGCCAAGATGGTACTGTCTGACAACACAAGCTGTAGAATGTGCGGCGAAGAGGAAGAAACAATGAAACACATCATGTGCGAATGCGAGGCCCTCGCCAGACTAAGAATGAAAATACTTGGCAATGGTTATCCAGAACCAGGGGAATTCAAGGCACTACCACTGCGCTCCACAAGTCACTTCATTGAAGTGGTGGAGAATGCTATGGATAGTGCTTAGGAAAACGGGGTAATTACACAAAAGATCCCATAGGGTCGAAGTGTATCTGCAAGGACCCCACCCTCTAAGATAAGATAAGATATGACCAGTTGTACGCTGTGTCAGTGTATTCGCATAAAAACTCGAAACTATTTGACGGATTTGATGCGTCATCATTCCGAGAATTTAATGAGATAGGTTGTATTGTATTATACCCTTGATAATTTTAACAAAACACAAGAACGACGCCAAAAAGATGATGATCTCCAGAGAGATGTATAGTTGTATGCCTAATTTACTTGCCACCGACTTCTATGTATATATTAAAATTATCACTGAATTAACGAATAGATCTGATTTTAGAAGGTAATTTACTAAAGGCCACTCTTTATTTCTTAGTTTTCCAAGAGTTATTGGACTCGGTTTTGTTTTTTGTTAAAATTAATTTTATTTTTAACTTTTTAGTAAATATGATAGCATTATATCAACTGCTCATCAACCTTTGTAAAATATTGCGTTCAGAATGCAAGGACTGTTGACCGTTAAGGAGTTCTTTGTTTTTTGAAGTCGGTTAAAAAGCCGAGGCAGGTCGATAGTCGGTGTAGATTAAATAAAGAAACTCGTTTCCCTGGCGAGGATAGGATTGATTTGAGCTAGGCAAGGAATTAAAAATAGCTTCGGGTTCGTAAAAACCCGCGGTCTAATTTGAAAATGATTAATGTATGTCAGTTTTATACTCATTTGATTCAAGAGAAACAAATTTTACTAATTAATAATTTCCTGGGTTGTTTGTTTACACGTGCTGATTAGGTTTAACTAAACGGGAAATATAAATCTTAGCGTAGGTAGAGGAAGCGTAGTAGACGAGTTAAATTTATTACTATGGGAAAGTCTCGAATCGTCTCAGTGCATTGTCTGGAGTGCGAAAATAACCTTACTTCAGAAGACCAAAGGCGGAAATTAGACTTTTCATACAAACGGAGAAAAAAAATGTACCCCTTAAAGTAAACCGATTTTGACAATTTTGTAACTGATGTCACACAGGTCAATATCTAAGTTTTACCTTTTTTAAATATAGTTTAAAGATAAAGAGGTATGAAAAAAAAAACTTTTGTTTGACAACATGTAATCACCAATATTTTTGAATTCATTAATTAAATTAATAAAATTAAAACCTATAAACAACATTCGGGTTGAAGAAATGTTAAAAGATGGAAAAAACCGTTTACAATTTAGTGGGGTTTTTACACTTTTTCTCCTTTTTTATGGAAAATATTTAGTTCTCCATCCTCTTATGACGAGAAGGACTAACTCACCAACTGACTGACATGAAGGGCATGGGGAGCATAGGAACAGGGTAGGTAAGGAAATTTTTCAAGAAAATTTAATGTCCAAGTTAGATTATACCGGGGTTAATAAGGCTGCCTTTCCACTGAAGCGGAGCGGAGCGGTGCGGAGATGAGCCCAGGTAACCAATCAGATTGCATTATCGTATGTCATTGAAATATTTGACATACGATAAAACAATCTGCGCCTCTATTCGGGAACGCTAAGTGATTCTGTGGCGATTCGTGAGCAAGATTTCTCATCTCGCTCTTACGCATTACGCGTCGTGCGGAAGAGTGGGATGAGAAATATCGCTTACGAATCGCTACAGAATCACTTAGCGTTCCCGAATAGAGGCACTGATTGGTTAGCTCGGCTCATCTCCGCTCCGATTCAATGGAAAGGCAGCCTTATTAACCCCGGTAGGTATAATCTAACTTTAACATTCGATTTTCTTGAAAAATTCCCTTGCCTACACCTGTTGGAAGTGGATGAAATACCAAAAGTACCTACATAAAATGACAATCATGATACCACCGCCGATTTCTAGATTTAGCCGTTTTAAATGTGCGTTGCTATGTCAGGCAGCCATGAATTGGTAGAACATGTGTTAAGGGAAACCGTACGCAGCATGTCCGGTGTTTCTTATCGAATATGACCCCACACAAAACGAAACGATGTACAATTTTAAATTGAAATACAGTAGTATTTAAGGTTTTAAATTACCTGGCGCTGATATTGAGTTTAGCCTTTCTTGCTTAGTGGTAAATACTTCTTGTACCCTCCACCTTGGCTCGCTGAGCTTCACGTAAGCGGACTGCAAATCCCTGGATGCAGCTCATATCTTGCAGAAATAGCCGAATATTATTCAGATATTACATTATGTACGGCGGTCATGGATAAAATTAGATGCCTAGTATATTTTAGTTTCGTTCAAATGGAAAATAGGAGTATTTATAGCGAGTATGGAGGGTTCTCGTACTGTACAAGGGCTAATCATGGGCTAATGAGGTGACAGACTTAAAGACATGTCATGTCGCTAATATTGCGGGTGAAGCATCTGACGTGGGAACAAGCTATAGTCTGTATCTCTATACATGTACTATTGAATGATACCATTGATTGACTGATACCTTTCGAGATTACAGGGACTAGTTTTATAGGTTATAGTTAAGTGGGTGGGCATGTAGCTTCATCTTAATATTTTAAATGTGCCCTTTAGTGCTAAACAGACTTTCTTCAATTAATAACAATAACAACGCCATACTCAAAAGGCGCCAACTAGATTAACTTTTTCGTGGATCCATGAACAACACAAAAATGAAGGCACCAAGAAAATACATAAACATCAAGTGTCTGACAGGAAACGAAACCGTGACCTCAGGCTATGTAAATCCAAAGGTAGACCCACTGCTCCAATCGATCTGGCATTTTGTCTAATACACTTCCGGATTCCTTCGGTTTATGTGAAATGATTTGCGAATAAATCGAACATTAAAATAATCGATGAAAGTAGCAATGGGCGGGCAGCCCTTCAATTGACAAGGTTATACAATTTTAATGCTTTGTTTTAATGTTATGTGTAACTGAAGGGTTTTCTGAAATGATATATAAGACAAATGACAGTTAGTCGATATTACTCTAACTCGCGACAATTTTGTGTTTTAAATAGCCTGGTTTTTCACAGCTTGAATTTGATAAATATTTTTTTATTGTCTCCCATAACACCTTCACGGCGTTTCGGTATATTGCCGCTACTCTGATATATTTAGGCATCAAGTAATAAAATTAATCTTAACTATGTGTTCAAATAATAATGGTCTTCAGCGGAGAATGTAACAATATTTTTCATACTAATGGTAAATAATGACAGAGATGATACGAGCTGTAAATCTGTCAATGTGACTATTTGGGACTCACTTCGTGTCATCGTCTGTATTATTAAATCTTTGAAATGACCTAAAATAATGGCTTTCATGTTAACGAATACCCAATGCACAACTTTCAGATTAAGAACTACGCACGCACGGTGCGTAATTTGACTTTTAATTGTAACTCCTCTTAACATTGGCGTACCCAGGCAGCTGCCCCCCCTTGAAATTGTATGCTTTACAATATATATTATACGTCAACTTGAAAAAACCGCGCAGACAAGCGCGGGGGATCCGGCCTAAAAATGTGACTAAAATACTAAAGTGGTTATAATTTTAGTATTTTTATTTTAGGTTAAAAATGGCAACAAAATAACAATAATTACCTATTTATTGAACCGAAAGATATTTATTTTGTGCAAAGTTTACTAATTAAAAACCGGACAAGTGCGAGTTAAACTCGCGTGGAGAGGGTTCCGTTCTGTACATGATTATCTGAAATTTACTACGTTACTTTACATACCATAGACTTCTTATAGGTTTTCCTGTAATCTATAGGTAAAGAACTATTTTCTGTATTTTTTTCAAAATTTTAACCCCAGTAGTTTCGGAAATAAGGGAGGGGGAGTGGTCTATTTTCGCCTATTTTCCTTTTCCTAAATAACTTCTAAACTATTTAACTTAAAATTCAAAAGAAAATATATTTAAGATCCATACAATAAGTCCTTTCATTTGATATGTCACACAACATAGGATGCAGAACTTTTTTTTAAAATTTTCTAATTTACCCCCCAAAAGTGGCCCCTATGTTTAAAATTCATATATTTACGTCACGCGTCCGTGTTGCGGTCACCGACTTACATATGTATACCATATTTCAACTCAATCCATCCAGTAGTTTCGGAGCAAATTGGCTGTGGCAGACGGACAGACAGACAGACAGACAGACAGACACACGAGTGATCCTATAAGGGTTTCGTTTTTTCCTTTTGAGGAACGGAACCCTAAAAAAGAACATCTTGTTAATTAATATGGCCAGCTATTATATGAGCCACCGTTGCCTGATTTAAATACATAAATAAACATCGACCTACTCAAAGATTGGAGCAGATTTTAATTAAAATGTTTGTTTTAATGTAAGTACTACTCCGTAATTTATGTGATTAGCCATTATATTGTAAGCGGACGTTAATCGTAAAGCCAACCATCGATTGCATTCTGCCCGGCTCATGTTGTCCCAGTATTCGTAGTCATTAATTCTTGGGAATATTTATACAGTGCGACTTTTTAAACATTTTATCAACTAAACAATCAAATGTTACATGTTACGTGGATGCATGTTGGTCGTCATTTAAGCTGCGCTCTCTGTGTACACCAAAAATGATTATTCTAACCAAACTCAAATCTCAAGCAGCTATTGGATTAAAATCTGCGCCTCTAAATTCATAGGTATATGATAGGTATTATAGATTTTAGAGAATACTTCTCGTTATGGAGAAAAACGCTCCTTCATGTAAGCGTGAATTGAATTAATTAATGTATTTTCAAGCTTGGTAAGCTTCTATGGGTGATTTTGTTTGTAAAATGTCTCCACAAAGATATATTATTTCACAGGCTATTAATTCGTTATCCTGTTGTTTACTTTACGAAGTTTGACTGCAAGTCTGCGTTCCGACGTTTATGACCCATAACGTTTTCACTTTATTATTCAACAACTTCAAAACATCTTCAGAAGCATTATTTCCATTTTCCTGTTAGCGACAATAATCAAAGAAAACAAAGTTTATTCACATTAGGTACACAGAATACACTTGAAGACATCAACACAAGAACAAAGCGGTTGTGTGTGAAAAGGATACTGGCGTAGTACAATGCTGAGGGTCAGATCTGCATCAAAGATTTTCTAGCTGCCGAAAGAATAAAAAAAAACTTGCAAGCATATTGTAATTACCTTATCTAAGTATGAGTGGTTAAATATCATTTAAATTGGAATAGAACTGAATTCATTAAACATTACAAATGGAAGAACTCATTTCCGCAATCATGATATTCGTAAGGGTTGCGAAAACTGCTCTAGGTATGGAAGTTAGGTCTTTCCACTGAAAAAATATCATCGTAGACGTGTCGTATAAACGTCCCAACGGCCTGGCAGCCACCGCCAAGGTCTTAGGTGACCGCCACCTGACTATTAATACTATATGCACTCTCAATGGGGGATTTATTGCCTTCATAACCAAACCGAATCGTTCGCGATCTTAAGGCCGGCAATCAACACTTGCCGGTCTTACACTCATAATAGTGTTTGTTTGAAGAAATACAATTTGATGCTGAATATCAATTAGATCTGCAGAGTATTGTAGACGCAACATGTGAAAGGTTAATTATATATTCGTGTTTTGAGACCTTTATTTGACTTGTAAAGTATTTGGTTATGGACGAACTCTTGTTCTGGTTATTTGTTTTGTCAAAGATTGAAGCTAAAGTGACGCGTTATATTTTGTCAATGTCAGTGATAGATACGACAAAAGGTAGTTTTTGTAAATTTACTCTCTCGCTCTGGCGAAAGCGAAATCATTAACGTTTCCTTCTCTTCATGATACGAGGCCCTGACAGCGCCGTCGTAAGTCCAGCCAGTCTAAACCGAGCAGATTATTTTTACCTCCATAAATTCGGTACAAACATGTAAGTGTAAGGCCGCTAATAGACACCTACTTCCCGGTACCAGAGGACAGTGCTGGGACTAAAATAAAACAATGTAAGCTTTCAGTAATAGTCTGCGTGAAAATAGCGGCGCTGCGATAGTGACGTGTCCTTGACGGCGGCGCGTCACCGCCAGAAATATGTCATTAGCGGCAAGTGCGGGCCTAGTGTCCGCAGCCGCAGACGCCATCAGTACCATTACCATGAGTTTATGCAAACCATTCTCGTAATAGAAAAATATCGCTCGGTCCCTCTTACTTCTATCGGTAACAAGCTGTATTTCCGATAGATTTCGATAACGAGAATGGTTTGCGTAAACTCATGGTAATGGTACAGATATTTTAGCTTCAGAGGGCTAGCGCTACATGAGCATGTAGCGCTAGCCCATGCGTGACGTTTTCCTGTCAAACTATTCAGATAAGTAAAGAATGCACCGAGTGAAAAACCATTTGCGGGCAGGTTATGATAGACTTTCTGGGGTGAAAAAAAGACAAACATCATCATTGAAAGCTTTCATTTGTCGACAGGAGGGTAAGTTCCTCTTTCTCGTGCTTGCTTATACAGTAGCCCTCAAAGTTTTGAAAAATTATTCATTATCATGGCAAAATCTTGGAAATTGTTGACTTTCCTAGTCACTCAAAATCTTTGGAAAAATATGTTAAACTGGTAACAGAGAGAGGCCTTACAAAGTGTAACTGACGCTACTTCTAAAGATGGCTTTACTAGAAACAGCAGCGCAATTACGCAGCACAATTGGCATCGGTTTGGCTTGAAATGCAAACCAATTTAGTCTTAACTCTGTGTAAATAAGGGCACAATTGGTTTACTTTTCGCGAAAGCGATACCACTTGGTGTTGCGTAATTGAGCGGCAGGTTGCAATTTCGAACGGAAATGCCTGACTTTGGACACAAAATAGTAGTTTATGCAACGGTTGCATAATGATAGGCCTTAAAACACTAAGGCGGTTTTCATGAAACGAGCTTTAGCGAGTTTCATAATAAGATCGCACGTGTGTTTTAAGGCCAAATTATGCAGAGTTGCATACATAACTTTATCTACACACATATTATAAATCCTCCATGATGGGTTCAGAAACAATATTTTCTGGCAACAAGTTATTTGTTGCAATCGTAGCTGCATATTTCCGATATCCGGCGCATTTTCACATCACACACACTCCGAGAAGACTACTTACTATTCATATTTTCAACTAAAATGTAAATTACAAACAACTTTTTTCTATTCAATTAATTCTACTTTCGTTCAGCAAAACACCAACATGGCGCCGATCCGTCAAGACCATTTTTTTTTAAATCATAGACAAACGGATGAAGTCTCTATTCTCACGTCACTCGAGATCAAATATTGTGCAGTTTATATTAAAAAAACATACTGAATTGACGTTTCGTATCAATAACTGTTTTATTATCTATGGATACTAGAATAGAGACCCACTTGAGTTTTGACAGCTGTTCCAAATTTAATCTCATTGCTTTACTAAAAACGATAAAGAAGTCATGTTATTTCTTTATCGCAGCACTGGTTTTTCCTAATTGGTTGTCAAAATGGTGGTCATTTCCTACGGTTTTTGATTAACCAATGGAGGTTTTATGATATGGGTGTAGATAAATAAATTTGTTTCTAAGTTTTGTAATTGATTATAATCTCTTTTTGGTTTATTTTGTTTTCTTAAAGTTTTTAAGTTCAAAAGGTATTTTATATACTATCTATACAAATTTTTGTTTTTTTTCGAAGGTGCGATACATTGACGGGACACCCTATCGTACACGCCCTGGGTTATGAACTTACTAGTGGACCCGCCACAGCTTTGCCTGCGGTATTTTCCATACAAACATTATCACCCCTTTTCACTCCTTTAGGATTGGCATTTAAAAAAATCGAGGAGTAGGCGTACTCGAGGAATATTTCCTCCAAATTTCAAACCTCTAGGACCACCAGTTTAGGCTGTGCGTTGTCTATAAGTGCGTCACGGTACCGTTTTATATGTATTGATGAGCTAACTAGTACGACTTCGTAGGCCTCTATAATTACTTATTAGGTAATCTATGTGAAATAGAAACAGATCGGTTGCCATACCAGCGCCTCAATTCGGGAACGCTAAGTGATTCTGTAGCGACTCGTGAGCGAGATTTCTCATCTCATTCTTCCGCGCGACGTGTAATGAGTAAGAATGCTCCAGAGTCGCTACAGAATCACTTAGCGTTTCCGAATATAGGCGCAGGTAATCTTTATCTTCCTTTGCTAAGTTAGGATTGCAAAATGAGTAGCAAACTCTGTCTTAATCGTCAGGGTCAGGACTTTGCTCCATACTCCAGCTCTACTATGACGCGCGGTGTATTCAAGTGCAAGTTACAAGTTGAAACAAAATCGGGCTTTAATTGCCTTTGAATTGGTTCTGTATATAGGGAGATAATAAAAATACATAGTTTAAAAAACTACAAAACAGCCCAAACTCGAGGAGTTTACTAGTAGCCATTGAAGTTCCACTGTCCATCTCCTGATTCCATCCTCAGATCAACTTGATGGTATCAAATTATTGTATTGTGCTCCGAACTACATATACATACCAAGTTTCATTTCGATACTACAATTAGAAGTAGGTTCAAATTGTCTTCTAAGATTTGGTCAAAGAGACGTCAAAAAACGTCATACGTTTTTTTTGTCCTGCTATTTTGTGTGTGTGAGTTCATCAGTAGCCACCAGCTTATTTGTGTGTAAGTCCATTGCAAGTTGGCTTGAAGACAGACAACATAGACTATTTATTTTCATAATTTGAAAGCTGTAACGTATTAACATTAACCGTGCTCATCACTTTGCCACGTGTGCATAATTTAAGTATTTCACATTTCATTTAGGGATCACAAAGTTGTCGTCTCTGCGACTTATAAAAATTACCAGTTTTCTGTAGCAATTCAGAATGCAACAAATCTGACCAGTTGGTAATGATCGAGGCAGAACTATCCCTTAATTGAAAAAACACGTCCGTCTGACTCGCGGGCCGAGGGTCCCATAGGTACTTACCAATGAATAAGACAGTACCTTATTGGTAAAGAACTATAAAAAAAGGCTTTACTTAGATATTTAATTATATATTCATATTTTGCACTATCAGTTACATGGCACTTAAGGTAGAGTCAAACTGAGCCCAGGTACGCAACGTATGCAACGTATTATGACGTCTACCTACTCTACATTCTTGAATTTGAATGAAAACAAGTGTCTCAGAAACACATTTATCACACACAACGTTGCGTGTGCTTCTAAGTAATTGTGATAACACTTTAAATAACCGGGTGACCATTTAAAACCTGTGTATAAAATACATACATACATAGTATCACGCCCGAAATCCCTAATGGGGTGGACAGAGCCACAAGACTACCTGTGGCCACGTTCGATTAATTAGTCCTCAGATGGTATGATGAACCGTATGGTGACAGGTGATCAGCCCATCGCCCATACAGATAGTCCACCATGTTGGAAAGGACCCGTCCCTTAGTCGACTTTTACGACATGCAAGGATGATAGGCATCAAGGCATCTGCACGCATTCTATGCTATGTCTTCACTCCCAGTGCAGCAGAGGAGTATAAAATAAAACAAAATAACTTTCGGAAGGTCCTACCAACCATCGAGTGTGATACGATGTTGTGAAGGTTATTCCATTTTATTTTGTTTTCTCGAAAACCATATATGCTCAACTTCGTTTTATTTTCCTGTATCCTGTAAGAAAGACCTTACTGCTTTTCAGCCTGCATAATTTGAGATGTTTGGTTTGGCTAATTTCGGAGATATCGGGGGAGGGACGGTCGTTTTTTGCACATTTCTATATACAGATAAGTAATAAAAATATACGAACAAATTTTTTTATGAAATGCTTACACAATACCGACTAAACCTTTTCTCCCTTTCCATTAAAATTAAAAATATGTTTCAACATTTTATTCCCGCAATATATTAGTGCACGCAAGTTCTATGACTAATCCAAATTTAAAGTTTATATTTAGTAGTTGCCGAGATAAAAGGCTGTGACATAAAGACAGACATACACACAATGAAGTCTCACCATTCCATTACATCCATCATCCATTCCGTTCCATTTTTATCTTTTAGGTACGGAACCGACATTCTTACCGACTGACTGTCATTCATTCGTTTGGATGTTACTGCCCTTTCCAAAGGATGAAAATCAATTTTTTCAATAGTTTAATAATTATAGTCGTTTTTTTACACTTATGTAACCATCCAATTAAGAAGGGCTTGTTATGACTACATCTAAAAGATTTTTTAAATTCTTTGAAATATATATCACGATACAATGGCATCTTAATAGAAAACTCGTAATCATAGTACGGTATATTTTGACTGTCTCGAGATAAAGATATTTCGTTAGAAATCGTGTTTTTGTTTTGATCTCATGGATTTATGTATAAGATACTAGGGTTCTGACGTCATCGCACTCAGTGTCAACCCCGGCCAGCAGTATTTTAAATTTAAATTCAGCCAAGATTGACTGGTGGTATTTTATGATACATGTCGCTATTTTATACCAGCTTTGTCCCTGAAAGTCCACATAGGCAGGCAGCTGGCAGCCATTTGTCTCGGTGCGCTTCTTGTAGTTGTCGCAACGGACACGTTCTTGTGCCGTTTTATGAAATGTGCTCTCATTGTTTGGCAGCGGCGACACGGAAAATATCGCCAAGAGATTTCTCTTATACGTGAATTGATGGGATTCACTTTGATAGAGGATTTTGGCTGCCACTCCGAAAACCTTCGTTATTGGCCCTCATCGAAACTAGGGCTAGATTTAGACTTAGACAGGAAAGACGGTTTGGTTCTGTACCTAATGTAGGAAGATCGCCAATTCTTTCTAACAATTGAGTACAAAGGTACATGGTTGTATTTTTCATCTTTAGAAGAGGTCAGGGTCAAAACAACCCTGACCTTGACCCATTCAAAGTTGACAGACATCGCATTCCTTTAAACATGTTTCATAAAGATACTGCTGTTGTTATTGAAAATTCCTGAAATAAAAACATAAAGCTCATTTCAATCAGCAAGTTTGCATATTGGCCAGACTTTAAATATTGACTTCACTTTTCTAGAACCTAGATGTTAGTGAAATGGTTGATTTATGATTTTACATCAGCGTCGGCGACGTAGCAACGGTAGTAGGAAGCCCGCGATGCGGCACGCGAGGCTGCGCGGACGCCGCAAATACCCGTAGCCCGCGCCTCGTGCCTGCGCATGCGTCACCAGCACCGCACATTTATATTACGAGTTTTTCATAAGATTGATCATTGCGTATGTTATCTGAGTGTTTGCAATGACGTTGGTAGTTTGAGGATTTGCATCATAATTCCGATTCTAAGGCTTAGATTATAATGAAAATGAAAATATTTATTTTGCAAGTAGGCCACCTGGGCTCTTTTACATATCTGAATCTACCACCGCTTCGAAAGGTGACATCTGCTGAGAAGAAACGCCACAAGAAACTCAGCAGTAGGTCTTTTTTCAACTTTGGCAGTACAGTTTTATCTAGAAACTAACACAAAATGTGCAACATAAAAACCTAATGGGTACAAATTAATTGTAATAAAAAACTAATAAGGGAGATGTATAGTCTCCGCATCTGGACATTAAATGGTTATATGGAAATTAAATCCTACTCTTACAGAAACAGTCTGAGACATTTCCTAACAGATATATGAACCTGATGAGCGAAATACGATGAGCGACCTGTGCTTTGAATTTTCGTGATTCTTGCTTTTACTGATATTGCGAGATGCAGAGATACAGGAAACATATTTTTAAGCGATAAAATCACGATCTTATATTCGGATAAATAACCATAGTCTCATGATATTCTCATTAGATGCCATATGCCACCAATTTCGATTGCTGTTTTCAAGCCAAATGTGTTAATTATCCCGAAATGCAACAGCAAAAACATACACTGATTGCACGTTGCAACGCAGAGTAGTTTACGGCATGCATTAATCCACAGAGCTATCGAATCGCAGCTTTAAATAGCCGTAATACCAGTAACAATATTAGACACAGAACAGAATCTCATCATAGAGCTCTATCTGGCTGTAACTTCCATCCATGCGCGCCAGACAAACCTATTGTTATTAAGCTTTGAGAGATGTTAGATCTTTCCGATTGCATTTGTTTGACGCACGTTGTAATGTACCTAATGGTGAAGAAATCCTATTTTACTACATGCCAAATGCCAATAAAACAATACGATATTGGATCGTGTTCGCAATAAAAATCAACGTCAGTCACCTGCTATCGGAGCGGCACAGCCCACGCGGGGACCAAATGAAAATATACTTGACGGGGCAGCTGCCAAAGAAATTAAATAGAGTAGATTTTTCAGGCGGGCAGACGCGTAACGAACAATAGGTCTCGGTTACAAGGGAAGGACAGGCGCAGGCGGCGCGTCGCGTTTCGAACGATCCCCGGCACTGTTGCATTTTTTCACTCCAAGGAAAATATTGATTTGACTATAAGATAAATCTATTTTGCTTGTGTTTATTTTAGACTAGACGTTGATCCCGCCTCTTTGCAAGCCGTAGCTTTTCGGTGTTAAAGCAAGTTGCGTGTGATGCGAACATTGAACATTTAGAAATTTGTGACTGTATTCGTTATTAACTTTCGCGAATACTCATATTTGTAAGTTATGATTATGATAAATTAACAACTAAAAGAATAATAGTTAGGTAAAACCACCTTCTGTAGTCTAATCGTGACCACCGGTGTAAATCTCACTCGAAAGGTCAGGTGAAATAATAACAAAATATTTATCTTACTTTTGTTCGTCTACAGCGTTGAGTTTAATACTAAAGTTTTAAGTATATATCTTTATTACGTCTACGTCATGACAACGTAGAGGCTGTTGGAATGCAAATCTTCGTACGATTCGTGTCAATGCACTATAGTTACCTGGCACCCGGTTTTAAAAAGAATAGTGGTCCATTGTGCGAAGACGAGGCGATAACTGAAGTAACAACTCATCACACTCGAGTTGAGCCAGTAATTAGCAAAGGAAGTGCCGACCTACATCGCCGGTATGCATTTTATGCATATTAACTTTTATTTTATATCTTTGTATAAATAGTGTAATAGTTTTTAGTGTGAAAGTTTTTCCAGTGGGATAAAATGTAATTTGTTTAAATGATCGTTCGTATGAAATATCAAACAACATATTCGGATTGAAAGTGATCAACTTGTACCTTGTTATACAAAAGCATGTGTTTAAATTAATTACCAAAGATTATTCACATACTTAAGGAAATAAGATAGATGTTCTTAAGCATGCGTGATAAGATCATTTTTCCTCGTTCGTGCAATCTTTCCAATATCGTCACTTGTCGTCGTATCTGATACAGCTTATGGGTGCAATGACAACAAATGAAGAAAACAATAGTATTTTTATAGTTTCGTCTAGAATAAACGCATTTTGGTA
Organism: Tortricodes alternella; assembly: GCA_947859335.1. Lineage (NCBI taxonomy): Eukaryota > Metazoa > Arthropoda > Insecta > Lepidoptera > Tortricidae > Tortricodes > Tortricodes alternella. Next base: position 5,064,149 of record OX401976.1, read on the forward strand.
TTCACATTCATGCCATTTTATTATAATTATCAGACCAGCAGAATCTTGCAGTGGGACCGTGTAAATACATTAAACGATTCCGAGCTTGGCTTCACACACTGCTGCCTTGTGTCTAGATAAATAAAATAACTATTGGAATGTTTAGTGACAAGTGAAATCTTGAGCTATCGTCGTCACAGGTACATAAATGATATTGTTACCACTAAGAAATACCAGCGAGCAGCGAAGTTATGTACGCATGCACACCCCAATCTATCTTATAACAAATTTAGACAGCGATTTATTTAGAGCAAGAGCGTCTAATTCGTCAGTAAACTAGTGCAGGCTAGGTCAAGGTGTGCCTAGGGAGATCTGTCAGTTGCGACGAAGCCAAATAATTTGAGATAAGTCATCAGTTGTTTCGTTAAATAATAAGGAGAACCATATTTAGGATGGTTATCAGATTGTTTTGTACCAATCCGATAACATGCGTTTTGTCATTATTCTTGATAGTTTTTCGCTTTAGCTCAGTGTCACCTGATGGAAACTCACGAGACAGTTGTCTCTAAGGATAAGTAGGCATGGAAAGGAAGGAAGTTGGACGAGGCGTCGAAACTGTAACTGAAAAATCGTTTGCTTGTTCTGTCCAGACCCAAACTCTCGAAGGCATCAAGCCGGAACACGATGAGAATCGCTTTGCGGCATGGCTGTGCCAAAGAGGTGGCGACCAGCCTGTTTCTCATAATAATCGCCTGATATAATAAGTACGAAAATACTTATGATGCCATGGAGTGGTATGTAGATAAATTATTACATTTTAGCTTTTTTAGCTAGCGAGTTTGATCTCACTTTTAAAAGTGAAGGAGTAGTTGAACTTCAGCTGTGATGACTTTATCTCCTTGTGCAATTAACTATGTATGTTTCATAAGAAAACTACAGCCACATCATGAGTATTGCACTAAATGGCACACGTAACTATGGTTTTTAGCAGCCGATTTAAGAGCCGTATTATAAAGCTGAGCTGGCTACGTCGCACTTTTTTCAAGTGAAATTGAGTGAATATCAAAAATGTAATCTATTAACATCGTCCATTTGCTGTAATTATATATGTGTGTAATGCAATATTTTGTCATGATGAGGCATGTAATTGTGTATTTATGCAAACATGTATTTCCTATTGCGTAAATACACAATTAAGTACATTCCGCATCATGATAAAATATTTGTAATACGCCTCTTAAGTTTCCCAACAACTGTTCTTAAATTAATGAGTAAGTTAAGCTAGACAGGTAAACTCCGCCGTTCTGTTTTGTAATAAGTCAAAACACACAGGTCACTCACACAGGTCAAGGTCAATTCCGGATAATTTCCATCGCAAAATGTAAGCTGCAGTCATGGCGAGCTTTAAAATTAGTGTATGAAGGAATAATAAATAAGGCGCGAAATACACAACAATGTTGTTGTGTATTTCGGACGGTCTCACTCAATTACAGTTTTTAATGGCTCGTTAAATTTGTTGCGTTCTGTCGATGGCGCGGAACGTTCGAACAGTCTAAACAATACTCGGTGCAACCGACAAATGAACTCGTCATTTGTAATTGCTTTATTTGCGGCATAGCTTTTACTTCATGAAGTAATTCTACAATTTTTGTGTTACTTTATTATATTGACGAAGCCTGTTAACATCTTCACATTGTGAGAGTATTTTAGAATAAATGATTGTAATATTTTTTTTAATTACTTATACTTATAAAATAAAAGCATTTTTCAATAAACATTGAGTTGTTTTTTTATAACAGTATAGTGAAGTATAGTCAATTAAGGATTGTGAAAAAGAAAACACTGTGGATTTCGAGATATAAACCGCGCCTAATGAAGTTGCTCCGCAAAATAATTTGGACTTGCTTGCGGATTAGCCTCATGCTCAAAGCAAACTAGATATTTGGCCAATCGTGGATTGTGGCATGCATGTTAGGGCCAACATGCATGCCACAAAGATAAATTAGAACCGTTTATCTCTATGACTATCTCTTTCGTCAGCACTAGTGTGAGAGAGACGCACTTAGAGATAAACGGTTCTAATTTATCTTTGTGCCATGCATGTTAGGGCCGCAGGGGGGGGGGCATGGGCACGGGGGCCTGACTCACGACTGAAGCCAAGATAGGGTAGGGATAGGGATAGTCAAGATAAGGTTCTTGACCAAATTGAACAAATTTTCTGGAAGATACGAAATCCTGTATTCGCTCTTGAATTTGGCGCGATTAAAGAGCGTCCTTTACGTGTAAACAAGATAAACAAAGCGATTAACGCATGTTAAGTATCTCTTCAGAGTCGTTTCACGAGCACGCCTGGCGTCCAAACCGCAGCCGAGAAACCGGGATATACACGTCGGGTTTGAAAATACATAACCGTAAATTTTACTTTAACAATGTGTGGGATTAAACAAATTTAAACCCTATAAATTGATTAATTAGCAACCCAGATCCGCATTTAACACGAATTCCTGTGTTAGCAGTTACAGCAATATACGTTACAAGCAAATTGAAGTTAAGAGGGTATATTCCATAATGCTGGCGATGTTTAAAATAGATAAGTCTATCCCTCGCCTATCAGTCAAATAACGGGAGTATTATAACGGGAGGAGACGCAATATGACATCCTATTTAAGTATATTATTATTTCTTCAATATTGAATATTAAACTGTAAATAATTTTGTTATTTTGAATCCATATAATGTACTTGTTTAACGATCTCAATGTATTTTCTTTTAATTTCACGACATGCAATTTAAACTGTATATTATACTAGAGGACCCGCCACAGCTTTGCCCGCGGTATTTTCCATACAAACTTGATCACCCCTTTTCAACCCTTTAAGGGTGGAATTTCAATCCCTCCTTAATGCACCTCTTTCTCAAATTTCAAACCTAGGACCACCCGTTTAGGCTGTGCGTTGTCTATAAGTGAGTCACGTTACTGTTTTATATGTACTTATAGACTATTTAAACGACTTATAAAAGTGGTGTTCTTGAAGTTACTACCGACTACGAGATACGGCAGGAAGAAACTGGATTAGACAGGCTCACGATCGAAACGTGTGGAAATCTCTGCAAGCAAATTGATAAAAAGCAATCAAAATTTACAAATACAGTATTACGCAAATGTTGCCTAAAATTCCCCTACCCACTTAATTGTAAACGGTTAGCGGCGAGCTGCGTTCAAAATAAAGCGGACAAACATTTTGACACGCGTGAGTTACACTGATTTACAGCGGGCTTGCACAAAACATCACAATTTCCTGGAACACAGCGACAGCGCACGTGATCGGGGTTCTTTTCAAAAATAACCTCCAACAATAACAGACTGTGCCCAACATGTTCATGTAGGTAATCGTATTACCGAAGAACTGATGTTATGCGATAGAAGCCGGAAATAAAAGCGCATGCCACAACCTAATACCCCTCGATACCAAGGTGGTTCAATAAAAATGATTTATGGTTTATATATACACTAATCTAATAATACAATGAAACGCTCGCTGGAAACCGTGCTATTGGAAATCTTGTTTTTGCTATCGTTGGTAATTCGACCGTTGCTATCATCATAAGCTATCGCATTATGGAAGTCGTCAAACAATATGACATTTATAAAATACCTAGTGACAATATTTAACTCCTTCTCTTCATGTGCCAGGCATGCGAACAATGGATACGTATAATTGTGAAAGTTATTTTAATATGCTCAATATTAATGAGTCTCTAGTCGCTAAATGACCAAAATCATGTAATTTTATGTGGAGTTGCAAAAGTTAAGAAAACATTGTTTAGCAATAATTGGCTCAGTTTGACATAAATTGACATGAGCAGTCTAAGTAATTAATGAACCAAACTATAAATTTTATTGACTCACTGAGAGCCGATTCGGCAGTATAAGTTCCACCCTCTCGGGCACTCTGTGGGCAGGTTGTGAGCGTCAGTTTTACTCCTATACATAGTATAATTCATTGTCAAAATCACGCAAAAGCTTTCTGCGATGAACCTGTTTATTAATAAAAAAGTTTATTTACCCGTCTGCAGCGAAGCAAAACGGAGGGTTATGTTTTTCGCGAGTATGTATGTATGTATGTGATTATGTATGTAATCACTCCATTAGTAACCACCTAGAGCCAAAACTATTGAACCGATTTTAACAAATGGGTTGTCTAACGATTCAGGCCAAAGCCCGGGTGACAGGGTATATGACATCACCTGAAATTGAACATGGCGGATGCTAGAAGAAATTTTGTTTCTTGATATTTACGGTACAATATTTCTCTCAGTTCACGCATAATCCTTGAATTTTGCAATGATTATTGCTGTAAAGTCTAATTTAACGATTCGAATCTATTATATTGACCCTTTGACCGCCACAGTCGGCTGTGGCCGGCAGCAGTTTTCCTTGCCCCTGACGCCACGATATGCCGTTTTCCATACATTTGCGTTGTCTACAGCCGTCGTCGAGCGCTCGTGGCCCGCTTTTTCGCCGTTAGGTGTGGCGCTCAAAAGGTTAAGGGCAACTTCAGTCATAAACCTTCCCGAACTCGATCGAACACGCGACCTCAAGTTTCGTAGTCCATCACTAGGCCAATCGGTCAGGCACGACAATTCGGGGATTCGTATAATAACCGCGGCAGTGCCAATACACACTATGAATGGCTTCAATAGTACATTGTGCATCTAGGGCCGTAAGAAGGGGATAACTAACGAGAGTCTGTTAGAAGCCCGACGCCGATAGGCGAGGGCTTTTATGACTCGACTTTGTTATCCCCTTACTGCCCGTGATACACACAATGTTTTTCATCACATTTGCGAGGAAATGAAATAAAAATTAGACAAAAAAAGTATATATATTAATTTTATTTCCATTTTACATCGTGAATTACCATCAGGTGGGTGTTCATAAGCTGTGCGTACGTTGCGATCAGCGTGGGGCAGCTCCGCTGGCTTGCGGTCGCGCGCCCCGCCGGCTGCGGCTCCCGAGCAGCTCCGCCGACCTGGCGCACTTCACTGCCCGCGGGAGTTCGAAACCATACAAAATTCATAACTCCCTAGGGAGTTATGGATTTTGTATGGTTTATAACTCCCGCTGACGGCGGGGCCCATAGAGGAGTTAAATCGGCTATAGTTGCTCTATACGATTGCGTATAATAACACCCTTTCCGAGCAAGTGTGATGAAAAGTCATTAATTAGATGAAGCACTTCGCTCGCATCATAACTTCGATAATGAATGTTTAGTCTATTCTCCGAGTGCCGAAGTATAATGGGAGTGAAACAAACATGCCGTTATATACACACTTGGAATTCCTTGTTGCTATCTAGTTTTTTCAGGCGCTCTTGTACTTTGATCAAAATCATCATGATTTTGATCAAAGTATCATCATACGTCTCACTGCTAGGCACAGGCATCCTGTCATAGTGACCCACGCGGGCACAATTTCAATTATCAAGTTCTATTCCGTACACAAGATTTGAAAATCTCAGAGGTGCGGGCCGGAATTTGAAGCTGCTACCTACTGTACGAGAAGCGCGTTACACCACTGCACGCGATCGGAGTAGGTTAGTGGATTCATTCTCTACACGGCAATACATATTCACAATAGGTTCGATGCGTCGCAAGATAGAGCGCGGCTTATTGAACATTCAGTAAATATGCGATTGGATACCGCTAGCATCTTTTCGTAAGGCGGCGTGTCGGGTTGGTATCATAACTACTACATTGTCAAAACGACCAAATCATCATAAGGTCCAGATCTCGAAGGACCATCTCCGTAGAAAACCTATATCTCCGAATGACTTGGTAGCAAAACGACTGGTTCTCGAATATATCACATCCTTAATAGACCACATCTCAAAATGATCAGGTAGCAAAAATTACTTCCTCAATTTGTTTCTGTGCAAGTTCATAGGAATCTTTTGTTCTGTACACATCAAAGCGAAGCCGTGGGTTAAGCTATCACGTATTGTATTTTGCTGTTAAAATGTTACGCAGAAAATAGCTCTGATTATACCACCATTTTGCGATCTAGTCCTTTTGCTACCTGAGGGCTTAGCACACTAATTTTTATCGCGCACATAAAGCATTCGTCCCTTTCGCACCCGCATATAGTTAAAAAGTGACAGATGCTTTATGTGGGCGATAAAAACTAGTGTGCTAGGCACTCTGGTCTTTTTGAGATGTTGTCTATTAACGATGTGGTCTTTTCGAGAACCAGTCGTTTTGCTACCAAGTCATTTGGAGATATAGGCTTTCTACGGAGATGGTCCTTCTGAGATCTGGACCTTATGATGATTTGGTCGTTTTGACAATGTAGTCGTTATATACCAACTCGGCGTGTTGTTGGTCAGTGGTGTGTTTCTCTAACGTACGCAGCGGCTGATCAGCGATGAAGTACACATTCAAATTTAAACCGAATGACTTTGTTCGTATAGTCTAAATTTATAGGTAGTTTCGTTTAACGTTAGCGAATCACACCCCAGTCCCCCAATTCTCGTTGCATTCGAGATAATCTCACAATCGAGATTAAACGTCAGTGTATACAGTCATTTGACACAACAGTATGAATCTGACGTTTATTCTCGCAATCGACATTATCTCGAATTGGGGGCCAAGTCGCGGTCGAGGTAGACGATGTCTGAGATATCGCGTTATACTCGTTTCGATAACGAATTGGGGTAGCTAAAATTACCATGAATGTCGCTGTCCTTTAGCGGTGCCAAAGTAAAATGTGAATGTAATGTAAATTGATTTAATAGTGTTTATCTACACCCATATCATAAAACCTCCATTGTTTAAGCAAAAACCGTAGGAAATGACCACCATTTTGACAACCAATTAGGAAAAACCAGTGCTGCAATGTTATTTCTTTATCGTTTTTAGTAAAGAAATGAGATAAAATTTGGAACAGCTGTCAAAACTCAAGTGGGTCTCTATTCTAGTATCCATAGATATTAAACAGTTATTGATACCAAAACGTCAATTCAGTATGTTTTTTTAATATAAACTGCACAACATTTGTTCTCGAGTGACATGAGAATAGAAACTTCATTCGTTTGTCTATGATTTAAAAAAAATATGGTCTTGACAGAGGTTCGAATTGGCGCCATTATGTTGGTGTTTTGCTGAACGAAAGTAGAATTGTTGTTGAATTGAATAGAAAAAGTTGTTTGTAATTTACATTTTAGTTGAAAATATGAATAGTAGTCTTCTCGGAATGTGTGTGATGTGAAAATGCGCCGGATATCGGAAATATGCAGCCACGATTGCAAAAAATAACTTGTTGCCAGAAAATATTGTTTCTGAACCCATCATGGAGGATTAATAATATGTGTGTAGATAAAGTTATGTATGCAACTCTGCATAATTTGGCCTTAAAACACTCGTGCGATCTTATTATGAAACTCGCCTATCGGCTCGTTTCATGAAAACCGCACTAGTGTTTTAAGGCCTATCATTATGCAACCGTTGCATAAACTACTATTTCGTATTACCAGATTGTTGATTATATAGTCAAAATACATATACCTACTTCATAATTGGTCTCCTTTGCTTTCTATAGCTCGCATGTCCACGATCAAACGATGTCGCTTTTTTTCGATTTTTCGATGCAATCCCTTAACCTTTTGAACGCCACGGCTAACGGCGAATAAGCGTGCCGCGAGCGCTCGACGACGGCTGTAGCCGACGCAAATGTATCGAAAACAGTATATCGTGGCGCCAGAGGCATGGAAATCTGCTGTCGGCTACAGCTGACTGGGGCGTTCTAAAGGTTAAAACACAGGAGAATGGCCCCCTATCTTTTTGTTCCTAGCTGGTCTATCTACATATCTTTGGTGGACAGCCAGCCAGCTGCTTTTTAATTTTAAATTTATTCTAGATGTTTTTTTATAAAGCAAACTACTACATTTAAATAACAAAATTTATAATTTAGATCAGTTTCCGCTTACGAACTAAGTGAAAAAATATTGCGCTATTACAAAAAATCAAGGACACTTGACCTTGAATTAAAATTGAGTATAAATGCGTTCAGGAACATTATGAGCTTAAGTTTTCGCGTAGACTATTTATACTCTATACATTTATGTAGTTAATTAAATGTAAACAAACTAACTCACGTGACTCAGCTAACCAGCCAATCAAGAAAAAATAAAATAGATAAAATAATTATTGGATTGGCTGGATAAGCTGAGGCGTGGGTTACTTTGTTTACATTTAGTAAATTGCCTAAACAAATAGAGTGTTGTTTTTGTATCACTCAATGTAAAATGATCACTTCATACTCTTATGAAGCATAAACAGCACCAGGCTACTCGTAATGATCGCACTGCCCCTGAAACCAAATAAAAATTGAAATTTAAAATTGATAATAGAAGTTTGAGATTTTGAATTTATGGCCAAATTTAGAAAGGCCACTCAATTTGATCTTTAATTAAAGGTAAGGTAATAAGAGGTAACTTTCTTTGCTACTAAAAGTTAGGCTAAGCGGTTTCTTTAGGATATGTGGTCTATGAATTTAATGAATGCAATAATGCATAAATGAAACCTTTTCAAAGTCGAAACTCAATAACTCAATTTAATTAAGCTTTTACAAGCTCTTATGAAGGTCAAGAAATGAATCTACCACCGGTTCGGAAAAAACCTCTACTGAGAAGAGCTGGCAAGAAACTTTTCAACACAGTACACATAAAGTTGACAATGATGTCTATAGTTTTATACAAATCTTTTTGAAACTGTATTGACTTTATCAAGATAAACTTACCACAATGCTACGCGGGCCCGCGTGGAATGTCGGTACACGTTGTACATGGATATCTTGTACTCTCTACTGTCTCGGAATTGCTTGAGAATTTTATCTACCCTGCAAAAGAAGAATATTCCAATCGGAACGATCAACACATTTATCTACATGTCAGATTAGGCAAAAATTTATTTATACTAAAACTAGTAACCAATTAATAGAGAGGTTCAATGCTAACTTATCTTATTGGACGATTTTAAAATGACCAAACACACTTTTAGCATTAAATTGACAAATATATATAAAAGTTAGTCATGGCAGTTGACTGATATTTTGCTTGAACTAGTGATATTTAGTTGCTTTAGTAAATTTGCATCATCAGGGTCGGGTTTTATAAACTTAAAAGTTACAATATAAATATTTTATTTTTATTTATAAACTGGCAACATCGATGACAGATCCTATAAGTACATCTGCCCAGAAGTGTTGTAATTTATAGCGTCTAAAATAACGTTTATCTACAAGTTATAAAGCTGGATCCTGTGATACCTATTGTCGTAATAGAGTACTACTTACGTGTGTTGCGACCCCGCAGCGACGAGCGCCGACCGGCTGTCGTACGGCTTAACGTCTAAGGAGCCGAGGCTAGCCAGGACCGATGCAATCTGTCGCACGACATTTTGCAACATCAGTTAACTCATAAACATACCGCAGGATTCTTTTAAGGGGGGCAGGCGAAGAAAAACCAAGAATACACGTAAGGTATTAACATGCTGCACGAGTAATGGGACAGGTTACGTTAAAAATGAAAAACAATGACCAACTGCATCTTCTAGGGGGGGGGGGGGGGGGGGGTACTGCTTTGCGCGGGTATACTTACCTATATCGTATACTAAGACTTTCTTTAAGAAACTCTATGGTGAAACCGTACAAAGGGTCCAACTCAAAACAGCGTCCTCTTAACTTAACTCTTTTTATACAAAATCGAGTCTAACGTTCCTTATTTTAAGTTTCACTTAGCTGTCAAAATCGACTTGACGTTTCTTTTTTTAAGTTTAGCGGCTTATAAGCGAACACACTTTCAAATTGGCCCCAATGCGTTTGGATAATATGTACCTATAAAATTATGTGTAATTTTCATGCAACTTGTATTTAAGTCTTGCATCTTCATCATATTGTTCTTCGTTACTTACTATGATCACGGCAATTAAAAAATGAGCAATACTGCATAAATCCACGAGACCAAGAAGTTTTAAACAGCTCTATAAAGATTTTAGTAGCTAATGCAGCAAATGTGATATTAATGATGTCGTAATAGTAAGTGGAGTAATAATGCCATTGCAATTCCTATCTAGCCCGCTATTACATAAATTACTTTTCTTCCTACTACGCTTTAACTTCATCATTATGGCCCTATACTGAGCACTTTATGCTTAAAGTACTGGCTTATAAGATAGTGTAGGTTACTAAAAGATTTAAAAAAAAATGTTGTAATATGAAAATCAATTACCTAAGATACATGATTTCTGTGAAATTTGTCGGATGTTCTACTTTAGCTTCTGAACCACTGGACCGATTTTAATAAATAAGATTCGGGGAGAACGTGCGAGTGGCACAGGTATATAAAAGTTCTAAGGGTGCGTACCCGTAGAATTTTTATATAGCCTGTGACATACCAGGTGCAAAAATCCTTTTTACTTTTTTTTACCAACTTTTTGCAGTAGTAGAAAGGAAAGCAGATTATGCACCTCGCATCAAGTGATTTATTATTGCGCTCGTGTTTTTAGAGCCCTCACTTGCGTTCGGGCTCCAAATTACCACTCGGCGCAATAACGATTCACTTTCTGCTTGGTGCAACAATCTACTATTATTGCATAATGATACACAGACCGGCGACATGAGCTCTAGGAAGAAATCGTATTTATATCTTAACCTTAAATTAACCTTGACAGTGGCATGAAAAATGACTCCTCGCACATTTGAGAAATCGCGGAGTTTGCACCGCGGAGCTGATTAAAAAAGTGTCCGCAGGCGAAAATAAAGTTTTCCGCCTGTGACAGTTGGTCATTATCAATCAGTTTTAACTGGCGGCCGAGGATACGCGTGCACGCGTGTGCGTGTGGGCGCATGTGTGCGCGCATTCGCTGGCGCGCAGCCAAATGCCACTTTACCTGTCCGGAGGTTGTCACGAACAGTGTTTCTAGGTTCGCAGCGCGTACAGAGAACAGGTGGGGATTGCGTGACTATTTATGTTTGGGCTAAACTAGACTGAAATGGGTGCAAGACGTCTTCTGTTTCGAACGTTTTTTTTAAAGTTTGCGTAGGCAACGCTGACGCAAGAAGCCGCCAAACTCATTATTCGTCGGTGACAACGGTACAGACTTTACCGGGGTGACAATTAGTACCATAACAGTGGTCCGCAGCGTTAAGCGTCTAAATCTGGCTTCGAGCGAGACAACGCGGATGGCCCGCGTGCTTTTACGACTATAGGACCGAAATAGCGCTGTGTTTAGCTCGTTATGCAAGTTATGACCGAAGCCAGAATCTGCACAAATATTACTGTCATTAATTATTGCCGATAGTGTATGTTTCCGTGATACCAGCTAATCAAACTAAATTAAAACTGGACAAGTACGTGACGGGCTTCGCATATTATAGGATTCCGTTGTTTTTTTATTATATGAAACTTAAAGCGGGAAGAGAAAAATTACATAAACAACATGTTCATGTGGCGGCAACGTGATTTAGAAGAAACATGACTGACAATGTTAAAGAGTTAATGTTAAAATTAACACTGCATTAACACACAGCTTGACTTCGGGAGTGTTTGTATTTTTGCATTTGCTTGTTGGCTCTTATTGACATATGCGAAGAAATATATAAAAGTTCTATTTAAGCTTATTAATGCCTGTCTCGTTTTTTCGTGAGAATAACACTGCTGCAGACCCGGGTTAAGGCAGTCAGAGGAATATTTTGAAACAGAACCTGAGAATAACAAACAACTATATAGTCATTTTGCGTTTCTTTAAAGCAGGATATTCAGCAGGATTTGGGTTACTTGTTAATTCGTTAAGCCCTTAACTTTAGTTAACCAACGGCAAAAATCACCCTTTTCATACAAAGTGCGATAACGATTACCAAACCTCAAATGTTAACTGATTTTGACCAATTTTTGCGTTTAGAACAAAATCTAGGTCTATACGTTTTGGTTTTTTCACTATAATCAATAAATTCAGTTTTATTGCTGTTTCAGTATTCTCATACAAAACTAATTTCGGCGATTATTTGCCTTTGTTGATCTTTAATCAGTATTCAAAAAACGTATAGACTGACAACCTAGCAAAAATTGGTCAAAATCGGTTAACATTTAAGGGGTGGAAATCGTTATCGCCTTTTGTATGAAAAGGGTGATTTTTGCCGTTGGTTCACAGTCCGCTTAAAACTATAATAGAAGGAAACAATCGAAGGAAATAGGGGAAGGTAAGATCAAGATGAAGGTACTTGGATCGAGTGAAGGAGAAAGTTAGTATTGTGTCGTATCAGGAACACAATACTTTGGCTAAGAAAAAAGAATAATGGCGAGTACTCCAACAACAAGAGCATGGCTCTTTTTAATGAACGAATTGATATGTTATTTCCATCTTTAAGTGACAAGGCATTAAGCTAATGATTGGTTAAATTTCATTTGTTCTCTAAAACTGTTATTTAAATTATGAATGTAACCTGTTTTAGAAATGTTTCCGTGAAATTCTTAATTATATCACATAAAACTTTATAGAAAATAAACGATTATGTCCCGTGAAATTATACCAGACGAAGTACTCTTAAGAAACAATTGGAGTCCATAAGTGAAGGCGATAGGCACCGATATCAAGAAAGTGCTGTCATTATTAGATATCGTCGCTGCGCGTGCAATACCGCGGAAGAGCACTTTGTAAAAACCGCGTATTTGCGTTTTTTTAGGAACAAGAAAAAACTGGATATCTCAGTCATTTAACTACATATCATTACATATCTCAATTTTGTGCCATGCTGCTGTTACGCGGTATTTACAAAGTGCTCTTCCGCGGTATTGCACGCGCAGCGACGATATCGCATTCTTAGTGGCAGAGATTTGCTATAGTTCGTATGTCCTATAAATTACGTCTGAATCAGTTCACCTTTATCGACAAGACAGTTATAGTGACGGTCATGGTACACGCATGCGTACATATTCATGACGGAACTATAAAATCGTATATGCATGGTAGTATGCTTACCTTTTCAACATTAACCACTCGCTCTTTCAGTGTTCTGACGTGTAGTAAATCCGGCCGTTGACGTGGTGGGTCATCGTCAGCTAAATTCTATAACAATAATAGTGATTTATGGTACTGCTTGTTGTTTGTACTTTTTTATTAAAAAAAAACACTTTAACATGCTCCCCCGATTTAACCCTCTTAACGCCAGAGTTATGATAAGATGACTATGTAAAAAGTACCAGGAGTGAGTCATCTACGTATGCATACAAGACAAAGTTCGAAGCAAAATATAAATACACTAGTAGACCCGCCACAGCTTCGCCCGCGGTATTTTCCATACAAACTTTATCACCCCTTTAGGGATGGAATTTCAAAAAAGCCCTCCTTAGTGCACCTCTAGGGTACTCGAGGAATGTCTCCTCCCAATTTCAAAACTCTAGGACCACCCGTTTAGGCTGTGCGTTGTAAAAGTGAGTCACGGTACTGTTTTATATGTATAGATTAGTTTATCTTAATTATTTCCCTAATCGATTAAAAAATGGTGATATTTTATGGGCTGGGCGCTGATGATGGGTGCATGCCACTGCTGGTCTCCCCCAAAGATTTCCACAACGAACGATCGCACGGCTGTGTCCAAACTCTTCCAGAAACCTTAACAAGGTCGTCGGCCCATCTTGTTGCGGCTGATGGCACTACGGCCCTAACAAGGTTCACAGGAGTACCTATAAGTTATCCCCATCTATCTCTCAGTACATCTCTATCCTACTAGTATCGAAAAAAGAGATGCACTGCGAGATAAGATAGGGATAACTTATCCTCGTGTCGTCAACCTTGCTAGGGTCGCTGGAAATGGCTTGGCGGCGAAAAGTATCTGGACGGCCATATACTCCGTACAGATATAGTGAATAATATGTTTCCATCGGTAAAACCCGGATTTCAATCGGAAGACGACGGGACCCGAAGTGTCAATTAATTATTGTATTAAATGAGTGACTAGTGAAAAATGACAGCATATGACACTGTTGTTTTTCATTTTGACATGTGACACTAAATAATAAAGTTTCAAATTAATGAATAGAAACATGTCACTCATTTAAAGCAATAATTAATTGACACTTCGGGTCCCGTCGTCTTCCGATTGAGATCCGAGTTTTACTGATAGAAACATATTATGCACTATATCTGTAATCGCAAGACTTTCAGCAGGTACCTACCATGTACAATACAGCGCCTCTTATGACGTTGACTTTGCTGCAGTAGGGCGACAGCGCCGACAGCACCTCCGTTGGCCCCACCGGCCGGTAGTTGCCGCTGTTCTCACTCGCCGCCCAGTGGCCCAGTCTTATGAAGCAGTATCCTGAACAAATATTCCACAGTCAGACAAATCGTCAAAACATGGGCAAAGTTCTCTGTGTGACAGTGGCCAAGACTGCCTACAAGCCGATTCCTGACGGCTTTACCAAGTTAGAAAGCTACGGCTAGCTGTCAGTGAAGTGGTCGGGTGCGGCGCATAAAACCATGGACCCAATGCTATTTAAAGCTCGCTCTGTGGGTAGTTTACTAAGTATCAATCGCTGACAACTTTAATGTGTTTCTTAAAACCGAAAAAATATTTGCTTAAGAAAAAGTATAATTAGTTCTAACATATTTTTTACGCGCTTTAAAAATTTGCATGTAAAAGACTAATAGTCCAAACATTACGTCAAAAAAACGGGTTAGAAATGCAAGTGGACCGAATAAGCTGATTTTTGGTTATTGTGCGGGGAGGAGGGGGCTTAGAAAAGCTAAACTTCATATTGTTGACCAAGATTTCTTAGTACATTCTCCACCATCTTGATAAAAGGGTTAAATTTCGTTTTATTGCAATAACTCGGCTCTCCGTTGAAATACGAACATTGCGATAAGATACTTTTTTAGCGGGTTCCATAGTTATCTACGTAAAATTCGAATACCGAATGTTTGGCACTTACTGAATTACAAATTATTTTTCTCGTAAATACAATCGAATTTGTACCATATTACAAAGTTACTAAGGTTGAAATATGAACTACGTGTATGTATGTAGTCGATAAAACGCATCTGCCCGGATGAGGATTATCTGACAGGGTGTCGCCATCGACGGATACATCTGAGGGGGAAGCTTATCATTATATGTATGTATTAAACTTTATTGCACATAAGTGACAAATCAGTAAACAATTCAATTCTTGACCATTTTTTAAACATTATTTTTAGCTGCGTGTTAGCTCACTTTAGATTATGTAAAAATATTTCGTCGGTACTGGCCCCCAATTCTCGGTGCATTCGAGATAATCTCACAATCGAGAGTAAACGTCAGTGCATACAGTCATTTGACACAACTGTATGAATCTGACGTTTAATCTAGCAATCGACATTGTCTCGAATGCAGCGAAAATTGGGGGCCTGGTGTTTAAAGTCACGTGACTTAGAAGTGAAAATTTAAGTTTTTAAATTATTAATTTCTAAATAATATAGATTTATTGTTGCATAAATCCTGTTATATAATAAGGTATCCACAAAAATATAATTAATATTTGTTACGATAGACAAGAACTTAGCCAATTCTGCATTATGACATAATAGCTAAAATATAATGTTATGATAACTGTATTGAAGAATAATGAGATTTGATTACCTGAACAATACGAGTCCCACCCAGCTTCGTGGTAAGATTGCTTCACATTGATTACCTGAACAATACGAGTCCCACCCAGCTTCGTGGTAAGATTGCTTCACATTGATTACCTGAACAATACGAGTCCCACCCAGCTTCGTGGCAAGATTGCTTCACATTGATTACCTGAACAATACGAGTCCCACCCGGCTTCGTGGTAAGATTGCTTCACATTGATTACCTGAACAATACGAGTCCCACCCAGCTTCGTGGTAAGATTGCTTTACATTAATTACCTGAACAATACGAGTCCCACCCGGCTTCGTGGTAAGATTGCTTCACATTGAATGGCGTGCTAAGTCTTATAAGATTAACCCCACTTTGTAATTTCTTACATTTGGCCTCCGAGAAGAATTCATATAAACTGAAATGAAATAAAATAAGAATGTTTAGCCGTGTTGCGACGAAAATTAATATAAATTTAATGTATTATTACCAGAGATCTGAAAGGGTGCGCAGTTTTGGAAATTTGCTAAACATGGACAGACTATTATCACTAAAATATTTATAGTTTTAAAGTTATTGATTTAGAATGATTTATGGCATATAGCAGGTACGACCAACAGATTTATTTACTACTAGCTTCCGTCCACGACTTCGTTCACGTGGAATTCGGTTACAGTTATTCCCTTGGGAACTCTCAAATTTTCCGGGATAAAAGTATTCTATATGTTAATCCAGAGCATATGCTATCTTCATTCCAAATTCCATCCAAATCTGTTTAGCCGTTGAGGCGTGAAAGAGTAACAAACATTCACCCATCCTTACAAACTTTTGCGTTTAAATATTAGTACTCCTAGGATAAATCCGTAATGTTAAATTTGTTCATCGTTGACTTGCAAGATTGGTCTCATACCTGCGAAGGAACAAACTAAAAAATCACAGGAAGCTATATCCTCGTAAGTCCTAGCATTTCTAATGCTTAGTAGGGATACCGTCCCAGTGTACTAACATAGAACAAATTATGGAAGTAGTTTTTAATCTTAAATCAATGATGACAATGTTGAAATTAGAAGCAAATCAAGCAAAACGCCAGGTCTTATAGGTACAATAATTTGTACTATATTTAGTACAAGGGGACTTACGAGGATAAATGTAAAAGAATGCAATAAATAGTATTTATTGTTGAGAATGAATATAAATTTTTGTTTTGATGTATATTTTATGAGGCATATATGTGATATTCGGTGTCGCAGGCGTCCATAGGCTACGGTAACCGCTTACCATCAGGCGGGTTATTGGTACGCTCATTTGCCACCGTTGAGGAATAGAAAAAAACAAAATACATTTGACGTGTATGGACATGAATACCGCACAGACTTTCCGATCTGCCGCCCTACAGGGTTGACACAAGGATAAGTTAAACCGTCTTATCTCAAAGTGCGTCTCTCTCACACTAGTGCCGACGAACGAGATAGAGAGATAAACGGGTTTAATTTATCCTCGTATCTGGCATGCTAGGGCCGCTTATTATTACTACGGAAACATACTTTCATTAAAAAATTAAATAAATAAGTAAAGGCTGATAGCATCAGACTGCAAATTACAAATGCGTGCAACTGTACACACAGGTTGTGGTTTAAGGTTTCTTCATTATCAGTTATCACTAAGCATTGAGGTTTCATCTATAATGTGTACTCACTCTTGTAGTGCATTTGATTTCCATACTTCATCATAAGTAAGCTTTTTTCCCATAACATGTGAGATATATTTAGTGTCATAAATATTTGGAAACATTTTATTTATATTTCTTTTGAATGTAGAATATTTCTTTGGCATCGGGCCTATAAATTGATTATGTAGAAGCACCGTGTCTAGTAAGATATTGTGGCCTATTATAGGTTTCTTATATTTTTCTAGAAGGGCGATTATCTGTGAGAAGCCCAGTAAGTGACTCATGAGGTTATCTTCTAGAACTGCCATCGGAGCACTGTTCGCGCCGTCCACATATTTATCTTTATATATAAGCACCTGCAATAAAGATTTTTCGGATTAACTCGTGGATTAATATATTGACATACATACAAGTTTGATTGTCATAAATTTTAGCACTTTAATATATTTTGAGCACAATATTATTGAAACTTGTTGTATGGGCATTGCTTTTGATCACATCTGACGAAACATCATTATGAAACAGTGCATGATTTAAAAGAATTATAGGGTAGTACCATATCATAATATTGCTACCATTGTTGTATATACTTTGTATAGTTTTTAATTGTATCGTACATGTCTAAACTTATTTTATGGTTCCGCTTACCAATATTTGAAAACATTGTAGATTACCTAATACTACATACTAATAAATTACCTTGTTACTATTACCTAGGCTATCGGTTGTCAAAACCTCTGGAAAGCGTAACCTGATTTCATTGTGGAGGACATATCGCAGCACTGGACTCTCTATATCTATGTACATTGTGTCAGTTTCATTGAGGCTAAGCCATCTGAAAATGAGATACAATTTGTTAGCCAAAATAGATGTTAAACATAATGCTAATGCATGATACATAATGCATTTGTACTTTTATATTGTATTCTGAATCGGTTCGCCACGTGACAGGCATAGCCTAGTGTGGGAACGCCAGATAACTGTGTCATCTGTAAATTTGTTTTCTTTTAATAAACAATTATTTATTTTATTATTTATTTTTTTATGCTAAGGTAAGGCGTTGAGGTATAGTTAGGAAGAATAAGGAATAAAGAATAGGCACAATCATCATACTCTCAGAATTCTATAAAAGGGTTCCTGTTGATCATGTCATGGTGTCACTAAATGGTCATTAGGAGTTGAGCATTATAGTTCCAAGATGAGGCCCAAACAGTGCCGGATTAAGCCAGCGCGAGGTCCTTAGCAAATTCTATCAAGAGGTCCTTGGTTTGCTTTAGGTTCTTAAGCAAAAATTAGCAAAGGCTAACGTGTGTGCGCGGGGCCCATAGCATTTGCTACTCTTGCTATGTGGCTAATCCGGTACTGGGCGCAAATCACAGAATATAAAATAGTACTATAAACAGAACCCACACATGATTCAGCTATGCTTCCCTGATCTGTTCATTTAATTGAAGATTGACCAAATTTAGAACTGCTGACGCACACACTGGCATGTGCACAGATGTCATTTTACTTATAGGTATAAGTTCTGACCTAGACGTATTTAAAATCATGCAGCTGCCATGTGCCAAAATGTAGATGGTAAGCCACAATGCTACCAAATCAGAGGTCATATATAGTAGTAGTAAGCATTTACATACTTGGAGACCTCAGAGCAATGGTGCTGCAACAACTTCTCGTCTTCCATATCCAGCATGCGGGTGAGGTTTTTGAACATCATATTGTCTTTTAAGTGTTGTCGCACCCTCTCTTCCTCAGCTTTGCTGAGGTATGGAAGGCCTTCATAGGTGAACTGGAATTAAATTTTCATTTGGTTTAGACTAACAAAGCAGATTCATAAGTCGAGAGTGCATGGTAGGGTTGGAAGGGGAAGGGGAACATACCAAAACCAGATTGAGGATGTTCTTAAGAAAGGCCAGGTCAAGAGTAACCTAAACCGGCGAGCGTGCATGAAGAACTTAATGAGTGTAGACGAAGCGAAAGGTGTGTTTAAAGATCGTAGCAGGTGGAAATCCGTGGTGTCTGCCTACCCCTTTGGGAAACAGGCGTGATATATGTATGTATGTATTAACATGCATTTACCCATAGAAAAGTTATGATTACATTATATTGCATAATCAATACATATAAAACAGTACCGTGACTCACTTATAGACAACGCACATCCTAAACGGGTGGTCCCAGAGGTTTGAGCTTTGGAGAAGACATTCCTTGAGTACCCTAGAGGTGCACTAAGGAGGGATTTTTTGAAATTCCAGCCTTTAAGGGGTGAAAAGCGGTGATAAAGTTTGTATGGAAAATACCGCGGGCGAAGTAAACTACCACTAGTAAAATATAAATGGGCGAATCAACTTTTTAGTGCCACCTGTTGCTATGGTTACACTAATTTTTTCCCTTGGACAATCTAAGTATTTTTCTATCAAACAGTATATAAGTGTCACTTGGACAACTGGGGACAAAGTAAACAACAAAAAAAGTTGATTCACCCTAATGCTTAATTAAATAATTACACTACCTTATTGAAATTAAAATTGTGTTTACAAAGAAACCTAAGAGTGGAAGCTTGGAATATGAATGATTGGTCCACATCTCCGAACACCTGCGGACACAAGTGGAATGTGTACCCTGAGGCGATGTAGGTATCATGATCCCGGTCATACTGGAACATTGTCAGACCCACCTGGGTCATGATCATCTTACTGACTTCTGTTTTGATTTTGTCATATCTTTCTTCAAATGTGTCAAACAATCTGAAATGAAATGAAAGCATTATTAAGTATTTGTAAAAATACATGATGAAGCTCTTTGCCAGAAAACGTATAATTTGTAAAGTGGCCGAAAAACTAGCCTGTTTACGAGCCCATTAACCTTTTGACCGCCAAGCATGTCTGAGAAGTAACACGAATTTCAACTATAAGTCAAGGTAATGAAGGACTTTTTTACCCTGTATCCGCTGACGGCTGCAGACGACTGTGGCGGTCAAAAGGTTAAGAAAACTAGCTTCATCAATTTATCATGCCATCAATGAAAACATCCTTGCACTCTAGGAACCTAAACACTAGCTGAGTTTAATTGTAATCTACCTCTTGCAAACAGAGACCAATTTATTAAGAACACAGTACGTAAGTAATTAACATCGAATGGAGTAATCTATTAGTATTTAGGATATAAATTATTCAACTAGAGAGTATAACTGGTGGAATTACCAACCGATATTTAAAGCATTCTCCTGATAGCAAAGCTGTGAACTCAGCATCAAAACCTATAAAGCACGACTTTTTGAGATCCTTGGTTATGTTATCAAATTGTTCTACGAAGTTGTGTCTGGATATTTCCATTTTTTATTCAATACTTTCGATTGTAGTCCAATTTTGTATTCTGTCTGATCATACACTTTATGCTGGTATTATGGTAATGCAACGCAATGTCAAATGTTTATTTTAACCCTACCACCCGTTGAAAAAAGGGTGAGCGCTAAAAAGAAAAGAAAAAACAACTTGTCTGTCAGGCTGTCAGAGCTGTCAGTGTCAGTCAGCTGATGATGACAGACACACGCTATGTTCCGAAACGCGCTCATAATTTCACAGCGCTCCGAACCGTTCTAAGTTTACTTTTAGTGCTATTGGTGCTTATGTACGCTTTAGCGAAATGGAACGCCATTTAGCAAATTTCAAACGCAAGTGTCAAATTTAACAGCGCTTAGTTCCGTATATGGGGGGTCCCATATACGGAACGAGATCCGTCGTTTGAGACCGATCGTAACGACATGTCGTTAGCGTATGGTATGGAAAATCATAAGCGATATTACCATACACTAACGATTTGTAGTTTCGATTCGTTTGAACAGACGGTTCGTTCAGTGTATGGGGCCCTTTACACTGCTCTACGTATTTTTCCTTTGCTTCATTTCTCTTAAATACCGCGAGCAAACGGCGATTTAATTGATGACGTCGATGGTTTACGCGTGTGAGCTATGTGCGTGCTTGCGGTCAATTCGTAACGGAACGTAGCGCACTATCGGCGTTATTTCGACGTTGATGTTTGCGTTAAACTTTTATTTACCCTGCGGCACTAGCTTAACGCCTGAAATCTATCTCCTGAAATTAGTTTGATAATATTAAAAATTGATAATAATAAATTAATCATGCTACCATTTTTGCTGTATTAGTAGTCTGTGATTACACATTTTAAGAGATGATCCTGTTCGGTATAATTTAAAATTTAATCACACTCTCGAAAAGATGACTAAATACAGCTTAACCATAAAACAATTCTTTTAATTATAAAAAAAATACCATAAATCATGCATACATTTTTCGGACCTCAAACATGCCTTTTGGTTTTACGTAACTTTTAGTTGTACAATGGGGTCAATTCAAACATGTTTTCGCTAAATTTAGAAGTCGCTAAATTTGAAATATGAAACGTTAGACTCGATTTTGAACCTTGGAGCTGTACAAAATCGAGTTTGACGTTTTTTATTTTGAGTTTAGGCAATCTTAAATTTAGCGAACACCGTTTCGAATTGGACCCAATATTTCGTTGCAAGTGTTTTTATTCTGTTTACTTTCGCAATTCACGCAGTCAAAACTTTTGATGCCACATTCAAAGTCTAGTTTGATCGTGATATGATAAAATATAAGTACAGTTCGCGCACAAGCTCCGAGGAATCTAGGGGAAACGGGTGTGGTGCGCAGAGTATATACATTCTTATCTATGCATTCTAATATATTGTGCGCTGCGCCCTACCGTCCTTTCACAGTCCTGCACAGCTAGGTTGACACGAAGATAAGTTATTCCCATTTTATGTCTCAGTGCATCTTATTCTTCGATATTGTGAAAGACGCTGATGCCGTATTCAGTAGTCATTTACTGCACTAAATCATTACTTAAACGTGCGTTAAGATTTCGCGAGGTCGCGCCGCGTGCGCGGACGTTACCTGACCTGCAGCAGTGCATCTATTTTCTTAATGTCTCTCGGCAATCATCGCATTAAGAGGACTGTGAACCAAAGTCAAAAAATCAGCCTTTTTATAAAAAAGGCGATAAACGATTTCCACCCCTTAAATGGTAACCGATTTTGACCAATTTTTGATAGGTTGTCAGTCAGACCAAAATCTAGGTCTATACGTTTTTTGAATTTTGATTAAAGATCAAGAAAGTCAAATAATATCAAAATTCGTTTCGTATGAGAATATTGAAACCACAATAAAACTGAATTTATTGATTATAGTGAAAAAATCAAAACGTATAAACCTATATTTGGTTTTGACTGACAACCTATCTAAAATTGGTGAACATCGGTTAACATTTAAGGGGTGGAAATCGTTATCGCCTTTTGTATGAAAAGCCATAGGTTCACACTCCTCTTAACGGCACCCACATTCAAACAAATTCCGTTCGGAATTCCGTACGGAAAAATTACGAACGTGTGTGTCATGTAGAATTATTTATATGAAATGCTTGCTTTCGGGGTGTCCGCATACGGAAAACGAATTTGGAAATCAAATCAGGAAAACGAATGTATGTGGCGCGCCTTAAACAAACGAATGCAACTGATAGAAATCCGACGACTGACGAAACACGAAGTTTGCCGAGAGACATTAAGAAAATAAGTAGATGCACTGTAGGTGTCAGCTTATCGCACCTTTAGAAGTACCTACAGTGACCTAACACCAAATTGCAACTTTGTGGGAATGAGCAAAATAACATTTGAAATAGGCTATTTGAAGTCGTTTTGTGAAAAAAACTCAATTTCTATGTCTATGCTATGCCAACTTTTATCTAACTGCATGTTGCTTCTTCTAAAATTGTTTCTGGTTATTTGAGCTATCACTAGTCTCGTATATAACTTAATAAATAACTTTGTACGGTGTACCTGTAACTTAATAAGATTAAAATATACTTAAATAACTCGTCGCTTTGATGTACGGCATCGTAATCAGTACTTATTGTAATTAGAATATTATGTTCGGTATTAAGTACCTATGCCAAGCATTCTTTGATCTAACGGAATCACTACTGATCGCCCTTTCGGTGTAGTTTGGTGACTGTAATAATAATATTTATGTATATATATACCTTACCTTTGTTTTTATTAATAGGTATTCGTAAAAACGTTAAATTATTATTACTTTGGGTAGTTAAATGTCTGTCCAAAGTCCTATACCACATGTCCACTAATTATCATTGGAATCGGTTAAGTAGTTAAGCCGTAACATCGTAACTAGGGTTGCCAACATTTATTATATATTCGTTGCAGGGAACAAAAAATAAAGCTTTTACATATCTTTGCTAAAATGAAACCTTTGATAATCTAACTCGATGTTGTAAAAAAAGTACCGACCTATTTAAACGTAGGTACTTTATTATGCTTCAAACATTATAAAGTCAACCAAAATAACGTACAATTCTTTAGAATAAAGTACGGGTGGCAATCATAAACGTAACCTATTTACAGCGAGCCAAAATCTACTTACTTTACCATTTAGAAAGGTACCTATATTTTTACGATTAGTACTTGGAGGCAGGCGCGGTTACAGGTTGGAGGTAATGGGTGCAGTCTCCTTAAGGGATATTTTCCCTTAACCTTAATTATCAGCGAGTCTCCTCGGGATGGGGGCTGTGGTAGGTCGGAAGCATTCCTCTCGAGCAACACGTGCGGAATTGAATTTGTTATTAACCACGACCATTTCGGTGAAGATAAACATTATGAGGAGGCCTATACACAACTGCGAATTTATTCATTCACTATGTGTGTGAATTCTCCAATCCCCAATAGGCCGCTAATAATAGGGAGCCACAGTAAACCAAGAGTGGGCTGGGCATTGGGATGGGCGCAATATTCCATCTGCGGCCCTAACATGCATGGCACAAAGATAAATTAGAACCGTTTATCTCTATGACTATCTCTTTCGTCGGCACTAGTGTGAGAGAGACGAACTTAGAGATAAACGGTTCTTATTTATCTTTGTGCCATGCATGTTAGGGCCGCTGATTTCGCAACGCTCATTGAATGCTTGTTACCTAATTATTTTATGGAGGGACCACAGTGAAATACCCAGCAGCGGACATCTATTTACCCATCACATCAAAAATGGAAATATTAAGCGTTTCTTTTACTAACAACCCCTAGATTTACATGCAGTGGACATCTTAATATTATAGCCGGTCTTGCAGAGGATACCGATTTAATGAAGGTTGCACAATAAGTTGCATAATGGCAGTGAGAGTTTATTCTCGGTCGGCAATTTACTTCCGAATTGTAACTGCAGCTTCGAAGCCCGAGGTGCTCCGGTGTTGCAAGTTACCAGTCACCATTCGCTGGTCGACTCGCGCAGTCGCGCGGGAGGCCGGTACAACTTTCAAAAGTCCGTTACGTTCACTTCTTTTTTCAAATCATGTAAATAAAGCACCAATTTAAATTGAGTGTTCTTTTTTTAAACTTTAAAATGGAATCGCAAAAAAAAACTCAAGCGTGCAGTGCGCCGATGGATAAGCCTAATTATATGCTTATGTCCCTACAGAGGATATTCGTGTTGTGTGTTATAATAGCGTGTGTTGTCGTGGTGGTGTACTACACGCCGATGCCAGGTGGGTACAAACAAACGTGTTTATTCTCATCTCAGGCACGAGCGCAAAGCCTGTAAGGACCCTCTTTATGTACTAAGACTGTTTACACACGGTATATCATGCTTGAAATAGTTGCGCTGCGAAGTCTTACTACGCTAGTGGTTCTAGTTTCGAGGGTAGTTAAATCTTCTTTTTTATTTGAGTAGGTACAGTCAGTAACAAAGTCGTAACAAACGAGTTGCACCAAAATAACAAAACACGCACCTTGTTACACCTTTAATAACCTTGTTAAAATCGTGTTTAAGTTGCTACCTAAAGGTTTTTTTTGTACAGTATTTTTATAGCTAAATTTGATGATGACTGTAAAGAGAAGAAAGTACAGAAAAAGAGCATATTAAGTTACTACGAAATCTTTATCTCACATTAAACTAAAAAGATTAACACGAAGGTCTTTGTTAATTCTGTATAATGTCGGCTTACAACAACGGATACTGCGAGGAAACTCGCAATCTGTTTACAAAACAAACTTTACCCTAATTCATTTTGTTATGAGTTCAAATATTTGCGTTTCAGAGGAGTATTTCGAGAACTGCGACCGGGAGTGCCACGAGTTGGATTGGCCGATGATCTGCCGCATGAAACTGGTCATCGAAGTCTACAAGACTCTCAGCAAGTAAGTGTGTACATCGAGCTTTAGAGTGCTTAAGTAGACACTTAATAAGTATAAGTTACTTTAGAATTGGAGAGACTGCATAACCCACTAGCCAGTACTAAAGTAAAAGTACATACAAATTAAATCTGTGTGTTGAAGTATTAAGTTTTCTGACGTCGCATGACTGGTAACATTTTGTTTCCTAGTATATGTCTTTTATTTATTTAACCTTATGTAAGCTGTTCTTAAACATTACTCTTTTGGACAGCACTTACATCATTTTATTTTATTTGCAGATCTTGTGGCAGTTGTACAGAAAATAGTGACGAGGAATGTCCTGCAATGTGCATATCAGCAGACGGTCGAGAAAGAGGTGTGCTCGCAATAAATAGGGAGTTGCCAGCCCCGACTTTACACGTTTGCCATAACGATATCCTCGTGGTTGACGTGGTACACCGTGCGCCCGCGCACGCCCTGGCCATGCACTGGCGTGGCCAGCCTCAGAAGGAGACTCCCTTTATGGACGGAGCGCCCATGCTCACCCAGTGCCCACAGCCAGCGTACACCACTTTCCAGTACAAGTTCCGCGCATCTGAAGTAGGCACGCACATGTACCACGCGCACTCTACCGCGGACGCCGCCGACGGACTTGCGGGAGCCTTCATCGTTCGCCAGTCTCCCAGGCTAGATCCTCTTCAGGAATTTTACGATGTCGACGCAACCGAACACACCATATTTGTAGCGGAATGGGGTCACTCAATGGGACCTCTTGTTGAGTTAACTTCAACGAATCGTGAAGCGGAATCCCTCCTGATTAATGGTAAAGGGAAAACAGCAGATTCCCCTGAAGCGCCCATATCGAAGTTCAACGTCGAGTTTGGAAAACGATACAGATTCCGCTTAGTATACGCTGGCGGGTCTAAGAGTTGCTCCGTCAAGTTGTCTATCGACGAGCACGTATTAAGACTCGTCGCGTTAGATGGTCACAGAATCGAACCTGAGTACGTAAAGTCCATAGAAATGGGAAGAGGGGAGCGGGCAGATTTCATTTTGGATGCAAACATAGCACCCGGCGTGTATAAGATTAAAGTGGTTGCGGATAAAGTCTGCCAGGCGAATTTGGAGGGTGTGGCTGAATTGGTGTACGTGAATAAGGGAAACAATGTGTTAGACAAACAGGAGCAGGCGGTACTTCCCGAAGTGATTCGCGAGTTTTCGACTGTGAACAGTGCCCAATGTACTCACGACAGTGTGTTATGTTTAGACGAGGTGCGCGCGGCGAACAAACTTCCTGCGGAATTAGCCGGAGTTATTGAAAAGATAATTTATGTGCCTTTTAATTATTCCACTAGACGAATTTCAGCGAAGCGAGTTGGTGAGTATAATTAAGAGAAGTTTTTAATTATCTACCTGCTTGGAATCCGAAATGTATCTGCGAGCGTACCCCACCCGTTGACTTATGACGTGATCTCAAGACACTTTCAATTAGTTCACTTACCCATAACAACAGTACATTATTTTTTATTTCGTAGCTATGTACTTTTTTACTCCAATAGACAATTATTATTAAGCTAATTTATTAATATTAAATGTTTGACTTGATGGCGCGGTGGTAGTGCACTGCCTACTGTGCCAGAGTTCGCGGGTTCGAACCCCGTTGAGGAAAACTTTGTGTGATAAGCATCAATATTATACCCGATTCATGGATGTTTAGTATTTATCTATGTAAGTACTTATTCAAATCGCTGTCTAGTACTTATAGTAGAGGGCACAGGCAATCCTAATTTGGTACTAATTAAGTGTGTTACTGTCCAGTCCAAGATACCTATTAATCATTATTATAAATATAATGTTCCCCTATTTAACACGATTCAGAGAGCCACCGAAGCGTCAATAAATGCATTATGTAGTCGTGTCTAAATCGAGCCTTGAGAGGGCATTCACGCCAAGCTCTTACAGCATTACACAAAGAAATAACCGACACACTGACTTTTGTCATCCATTAGGTTATGTGGGACAGTACCAAGGTCGCCTTTTATTTCAGGCTACGGGCAATCAGTTGATTAGGAAGTCGTATCTAATAGTATAATTCTCTTTAGTTCTTTATAATAAATGGGAAATATTAATAAAAACCTAATGCATTTAAGTATGTTTGTGTTGGTGTGCATACCGTTGGTCGGGAAGAGTGTGGTATAGAAACGATTAGATAGGTTACAAAAAATATACATAGAAACAATGTATTTACAAAGTTTTTTTACTCAAATCTGCCTACGCCGTGAGCATTAGCATTCTCCAACCACAAAAAAATATCGACTGTGGAAATTTCAAATGTCGTAAGGGACAGTTTGTGGAAATGTCAAAATGTTCCTTACGACATTTGAAATAAGGGACATTTTGTCGAAATGTCAAAATGTCCCTTACGACATTTGAAATTTCCACAGTCGATATTAGTAGTGTTGAATATTTCGACTCTCGGTGGCGTGACCGCCGCATAACGTGGTTGCATCGTTTGACCTCAATCTTTAAAATGTATGCAATTTGTCCAAATCGGTTCTATTGGTTTTTATCGATATAGCAAATATTTCTAACTTTCCAATCTAGGTTAATTTTTGATAACAACGCGTTAAAACGTGCTTTAGGAGTAGGTCCACGATCTCTATTATTTTATCTTTTAAATATTGTGTTCGTTAAGGTTTTAGAAAAGTTAATTACTCATCTCAAGCGACCCTAAGACACTGTTACAAAAATAGGGAAATAATACGTATTTAATATTTTTGGACATATCATCAAATCAGGTGGTGCCCCAGCAAAAAATAAAAAAAGGCTAATTTAAGGACCACGCTAATGACATTCCATTAAAGTTTAAATTTCAAGACTACGTTTTTGCAATATACGAGCTTGAGGGAGTATGAGTAGATGTAATGT
Organism: Tortricodes alternella; assembly: GCA_947859335.1. NCBI lineage: Eukaryota > Metazoa > Arthropoda > Insecta > Lepidoptera > Tortricidae > Tortricodes > Tortricodes alternella. The sequence goes on from OX401976.1 coordinate 5,092,603, forward strand.
GCGTGTGCGCTTAGTTTCGCATTACATAACGTCTAAGGCAAGCCTTAGTGTGCTACTAGGTCAGTTATTATGTCACAACCTTAGTGCAATTAACTATAAACGTCCCTAGTAAAGGGTTTTATCTCAGAATCTGTTACGGCTCGTCTTGTAGCTGAGGAAGCGGAAGCAAAGTTTTTGTGTGTAAGAAATAACTGGATTTTGTTTATAACTTGACCTCCATTCGGTGCGATATCGCGGCAAGGAAATCCAGTCAAAAATCGTTAGTGAAAAGCCATGTCGTTAAAATACACATACATAGCATCACGCCCGAAATCCCTAATGGGGTGGGCAGAGCCACAAGAATACTTGTGGCCACGTTCAATTAATTAGTCCTAAGATGGTATGATGAACCGTATGGTGACAGGTGATCAGCCCATCGCCCATACAGATAGTCCACCATGTTGGAGAGGACCCGTCCCTTAGTCGACTTTTACGACATGCCAGGATGATAAGCATCTGCACGCATTCTATGCTATTTCTTCACTCCCAGTGCAGCAGAGGAGGAGTCGTTAAAATGGCAGATCAAAATATAAAAGCACTCGTTCACAATACAAAGCAACGAATAATTTTGTTAAAAACTTACGTTATAATTTGACTTCGACACTGTTAACAAACAAACATTAAAAATCTTATAAAAATTAATTTGCTGACAGTACACCGAAAATAAATTTTCAATTTCATTTAAGTCATTTATAAAGTAAAATATATATAATGTTCATTTCGGATAAGTATCTCCTGCAAACTTAACTCACAGCAAGAGAAAAAGCTGGTAAATTATGCAGCGAATTCAACGATTATGACATGAAAGCGAAGTTATAAGATGAATAATCGCGTTCCGCTGACCACAAATTGACGATTGCGCTGACGCTGTTGCGCATGCGCGCGCAGCCTCCTTGCAACACTCCCGCGAATAGCGCGCCTACGCAGCCCGTGTGTTTTACGACATGCAGCAAAATACGTAAAGTACCTCGTAGAAGAAAATACTACTATACAAAAATAATACTCTCATACAAAAAGAGGAAAAAAAATACCCTACTAATTGTTAACAGGTTTTTATTTTATTTAAAAATATTATGCATCTGAACAATATCTAGGTTTATAGATTGTTTGTTTTTTAATTTTTTTTTTATATTGATTTTAATATTTTCAGGCAAAATACATTTTTGCCTTAATCGCCTTATATAAAATCAATATTAAAAAAATCAATAAACTATAAACATATACCTATAGATAGATTTTGACTTGCCTGATATCAATGTTATAAAATTTCAAATATAGGTACAGCTGGCTAACGAAAATGTTGAGTATATTTCGCTCGTTTAAAATTAAAAAGAAATAACGTGAAATACAAATCCATTCCAAATTCAATTTTAACACGGTTGAGTAAACTTTAAAACAAAAAAAAATTCATTTGGACCTGTTCCCTTTTATTTTTAAGCGTGCGATTTGCACCCTTGTCATAGTCAACTACAAGCCGAGTTAACTCAGATATTGAATATGGAATGTGAGTTGATTGGCAATGATCAGTTTGTAAGTATGCTCAAAAATTCATTGGCCTACTCTATTTGAGAATTAAATAAGTAAATAAGATCATTTTAATGCTCCGAGGCCTCCATCGCTCTAACTGGGGCTCTATCATTGCGTAACGAATAGCAAACTCTTATTATAATACGTTAAGAACTAAACAAACTTAAATACAGGTATAAGTACTTTATTATACAATAGTCATGTTAGTTAATCTTGTAGTGAGTTTACATTTTGTACATCGATAATTGAGAGAATATTGATATGAGAAAGTTTAAAAGACCTAGCGAGCCTTAATAAATAAATAAATTCCCATAAAAATATTTTTGCCAGGCCATTACCAACGCGCTGTGCCACCGTTCGTTCTCGGGAACCTCGATTTTTTCTGTGACCTATATGACTTAGCTTTCTATGAGTGAAAGGATTTTTAGAATCGGTTCAGCAGTTCCAGAGATTACCCCCCTACATACAAACACTAACTAATTTTATATGTGTATAATAATAGTGTAGATGTAGATAATACCGTTGAGTACCAAGCATTTAATGAGCGTTGCGAAATCAGCCAACACCGCCAATCAATCAATTGCACGTCAATCGTAGAGTCAACCCGCAGGTCAAGACGTTCTCTGTAAGACGGCTCTTGCGCCGCTGGCACTTCTTTTGTGTCTATTGTTTCCTACATAGTTGATTAGTTAAAATAAACGGTTAGGGTGGCTTCCACTAAAAAGATAGCTCTAGTCTTAAATAATACGGTTAAGTTCCGTCAAAATGTATGACACTGTCAAACTTAAATCAGGCGCCTCATTCGGGAACGCTAAGTGATTGTGTAGCGACTCGTAAGCCAGATTTTTCATCTCGCTTTTACGCATTACGCGTCGTGCGGAAGAGTGGCATGAGAAATCTGGCTTATGAGTCGCTACAGAATCACTTAGCGTTCCCGAATGAGGCGCCTGGTTACTAAAATTAGATTTATGTTTCCCACGGAAGTGGCAAGGGCGGCTTATTATTATGTATGTATAGATGTTCTCAAAATTATAAAGCAATATCGTATTTCTTTGTGCGAGAGAATTTAAGATATTTGCTATCACATTTCCTATTTTACCTGACTAGACCATCGCAATACTCAATTCAGGGCTCGTCACGACATGTGTGTCAAATTCGAAGCCTCCGTCGTGTTAGTACTTTGTTGTTGAGGGTACTATTTGAACCCACAGACTACGCGCACATGTTGTCTGAAATGGTCAGTTCTCGGTAAAGTCGAGTAATTCTAGTTGTTTCACTTAGTCCATTTTGGGCCGGTGAAAGACAGACTACGGCTACGACTACGACTATGACACGTGACTACTGGCCGGATTGCAAGGCCATGCTTTTGATTTACTAAGAAACGTGTAATGTCATTAACTAGGATATGTTTGTTATCCGAGCTTTACGCCACGTAGTTTTATCCTTTTTCCCGATGGAACTTAATCCCTCCCTGGAATAATGAAAGCCCTTTTTGTTAATCCGAGATAAGTTATATATGTCGGGAATTTCGAATTCTAGTACAAGAAACTTTAAGGAAACTTACTTCATCACGAGACTGAATTACTAAGTACGATCCATAATTGGAGTAAGGCAAAAGGTACCGATAATACCATTTGTCACGTCGGCGTCAAGCAATCGATGGAATATTAAATCGACCATAGGTTTATACTTAGGTACCGCATATGTGAATAATTTAATAGGCAATCATTTCTAGCTTTCACATGATACTAGCTTTTAAGTGGCTTTTTGCTAATGCAGGGTAGGAACGTTCATTGTACCGACACCTAATAGAAAATGTATTCGTTATAGCTTTTTTATACCCGCGACCTCCCGCGACTCCGACCGCGTGGAATTTTAATTATATACGACACTTTTGAATAAATGCGCGGGCGACGATGCGGGCAAAAGTTCTTATTAAAACACGCATCAGTGTACAATACTTACTAAAAAACTTAATTCCGTATGCAGAAAACATTGCATGACAAGTATTATATTTAATTAGGTACCTACATATTTTAAGACTTATATTCATATTTATTCATAATAATTATTATAAGTCAATTTACATTATGAGACTTAGTGATAATTAATGCTAAGTAATTTATATAACATTGTATATTGCTCTATCGAGTTACTTTAAGAATAATTCCTATACCTATACCTAAATTAAATAGTGGCATGGAAAAAAATAGAGATGCTCATCAAAACACAGTAGGGCATGGAAGGGAAAACATTACAATTGTATAAGTATTTTCTGTTGTAGAAAGTCTAAAAGTATAGAATTATATTATATTGTATTAGTACCTTCTTCAGTGAAGAAATGTTTGAGCGTTACTATCGTCGATTTAGACACAATATCAATTGAAAGCAGATAATGTGTCTGATAGCTACGTATTTAGCTCGATTAGAATGGCTGCTAGAGAACCAGTAAAAATCATATAGCAAAATAAAAAAATGCATAAGGTACATCGTTTAAGAAAGCGCGCCATGGGTACTGGCAAAAGTAGAAACATGAATGCCATTGTATCCACGGCGATGACTTGTGAAGATAGTAGAATTTTATTGATCACGATTCATTTGGCTATTTGTAGCTAAAAATCCTTGAATATTCAGATACATAACCTAGTTAACGGTTATAAATCAGTAATTTTATGTCCTGCATTCCAGCTCTTTACTTATCATGTTTATTTTATGAGACAGGTGTCGCTACTTGAATTTGAAACCCATATGAGGCTATTTTCGTTGTGTTTTCCAACTTATCAGTTGACATATTATTGTAAATATATATTACCATTTTGTGAAAATTCAGAATGACTTTTAGTACTTCTCTAAAAATTAAACTGCTTAACTTTATTTGGAGCTGCATATTTTCTGTTCCAAATTTTCATGCCGATAATATTGGACTTTCGTTCGAAAATCATCATGCTTTTTCATGTTCTGCAATGAAGTTTTAATTCATATACGAGATGTGTTTTAGTCTATAAGTAACTTTGATGCATTATTCATGGATCATGAAGATGCAAATTATATTTATAATGGCACTTTGCAGCGAGCATCGCGCGCTTGTGAAACGCGTTATTGCTTCGTGGTGAAAAGATACCGTGTGTCCAGGGTTTTACGGCGATAAATAAAGCAAGATACATTTTAATTTATCTCTTTTGGTTTTCAGAAAGCTGGGGTCAAACGGACGGGCACCGCTTCACGTACCCCGCTTCCCCTCTGCTCACCCAGGGAGCTGATGTGACTGCAGACTCCTTATGCCAGGAAGGAAAAGGAGAGGGCGAGGAGTGTGTTCACGTGAAAGACGTGCCACTGGATTCTACTGTGGAACTCGTGATGTTTGACCAAGGTATTTCCTGTTTATAATTGTTAGCATGATGAAAAATAGCACCTGTCACCGATGCCATCCTACCTGGAACCGAGGAAAGGGCTGGTTTGGGCGAGTACCGTAAAAAGTGGACTATGCTGTTGAAAGGCGCCAAGCATGATAATTCATGCCAACAATTTATTCCAAAAATAGCAAATGGGCACTAGTTGATCTGTGACGGGCACGAAAGTACCACGATAGTCTAGGTACCAACTGTTTGGGGTACCGAGACCATCTAAGGCCTTCAAATCTAATTAAAGCAGGATCGATCATACTGAGGGGAGAAGAATTATAACTTTTATTATTTTCATGTGATTTTTACGGAACGCTTCTGTGAGACCCAATCTCAAATGTATGTTTCTGGTTCTCAATTGTTACCAAATTTTTGAGTTGGAACGCAATCTAAACTTTCTCCCACTTAACTAATACAATACACACGTAACTGATTCGTTATTTTAGAGCAAAATCTTATAATTACAGCAATAAGTCATCGTGGCAATGGGTTTAAGTTGTCTATTTATATCATTAAAATGAAATAAAACAGAATTAGTTGGAATGAGACCAATTTTAAATAAATGTAATTTGAATTTAAGCGCAGCATAAAATCGTGAATAACTTATATATTAAAGTAGTTGAAAAGAAAGCAGTGACAGCCATAAAATTGAAAATTTAACTGCCAGTCATCTCCTAAAGATTATAATGGCTTTCTTTGTGGAAATTTCGAAACGTCACTTGCTCAACCAACACCTGAGTGTTAGCACAAACCGAGAGGATGTTTCAACGTGTCAATATTCGCCGATACAATGGGATGTTACGCAAGCGAAATGAACAAATGTATAGAAAACGTCGAACATTATCTATGAGAGCCGCTGACCCTCTTTCCGGCTCTTTAGTAAAATATTTTTTTTACGCTAATATTTTGAAGACGTCTTCAGATCATTAAGAACAGAAGAGAGTAACTCGATTGTTGCATTTGTTAGTCCTCAAGATAACTCACACATTACTAAGCACCTTTTCCGAAAACTACTTATGTACCTAACACTACTACTACTATGTTCCTGTATATGCTGCAACGGTTAAAACTGTTTGCTATGGACTATGGTATTTTTTATAACAAAGTCGTTTTCAAAAACGCTCTACATTCGAAAGACATTATGTGTCAAAGCTGTTAATGATAAACTTGGTGGCCGCTTTCTCTCAAATGCCTGACCAACAGTTTGATGAAACTGCATGGCATATGAAATTACAATTAGGAGAAATATTTATTGTGTCGAACATAATGTGTAGCCTGCAACACTATCACACCTTTGGTGGATCTAAATCGTAATAACCAAGGAAATAGATCAACCTTGATCACCTGGTTTGGTCTAAAACCGATTAATCACAAACTAGGTCCTGTACGAAAATGGATTATTGTTGATCCTGACGTAACTAACAATTACTTCTTGTTACTATAACTCAATACCCAGGTAGATATTGAATCACTCCTTTTCTCTCTAAGAGCAAGTATCACATTCATTTTGAAATACTATACATGCATTATAAATGGTTTATCTTAGGTGCTATCTAGAATGATCAAGCAACTGGAACAGTAGGTACAGTTCTTATAGGAAAATGGTTAAGTAAATAAAGGTTTTTAAATACACTACAACTAGCTAGGTTTATGTTAAGTCAATTGTTGCCGATTTAATTTCAATTAATCCGGATTACTAATGTATGGCCAAAAAACATTTCCCAAAGTATCACATCCCAAACTATTTTACTCAAATTATCATTGGGCAAAAAATCATAAGTCAAAACAGCTTATCGCAATTTTACAGTTAGCAAATTATTCTTTGGCAAACTATTGTTTAACAAATAAATACTTGGTCCTGTTTCATTTTACCAAGTATTATTTAGTCCATAACCTAACCTAACCTAACCGCCAACGTGTCGCTTTGCGGGGTGCCTATTTCCGCTCTAAGGGACACAAGTTAACCCTAACCCTTGTGGGGAGGCTTCGCAACTACTGCGATAAGTTTCTTCGGAAGTGCACTTTGGCAAACATATTTTTCCTGAAGAGCAGTACACCTTAAAATCCACTCAATCAAACGGCTTTAAGGCGCATACAAAAAACAAATACACGTGCGAAAAATATTACTTTTGTATACTGTGCTCTTGTGCAGTCGGCTAATGAACTAAGGTATCATCATGATAATGTTGTCTAAACTCCGCTCACACCGTACATGTTTGGATATGGTTTGGATTATATTAAATACTGATGAAGTGTGTTCTACACTGCCGCCTGTAAATCGGCCGTCGGAGCGGCTTGTCAAAGAGAATGAATGATTCAGGAGCGGCACGGAGCCGCAAGCCGGTCTGATTTATTTACGCCCCGGGTTCCGGTGCAGACCTACAATGTACATTAAGCTGACGGAGGGTTCATTCAAGTACATCGAGGGCTGACGAGCCTTAATACATGCAGTCGTTGGTGTAAATTTTATAGCGAATCGAAAAGGGTACGCATCAAACCCAAATTACCCAACTACAGTCATAACCTTATGATTTTAGAGTCGACATTTTATAATTGACTTACGTTACGTACATGCATTGTGAGGTAGATGCTGGTGTCGATAGAATAGGTTTCACTGCGTTCACTAGAGCAATAACGTAAGAAAATACACTGAGTTTTGGTTTCGGGGTAAAAACTAAACAGAACGTTGTGGTTCGTAACGAATCGCATTAATTAGTCTAAATAGATGTAAGTACAATGCATCAATGCTGCGGACTCATTGTTGCTTTTCTTTCGTTTTATTTTCATTTCATTAATATTGTAATCTTTTGCGGACCTAGCACTAATAATAGCCTTTATTGCGGACATTGATTGATACCATCTAATGTTATTTTAATCATACATACATACATAACATCACGCCCGAAATCCCTAATGGGGTGGGCAGAGCCACAAGACTACTTGTGGCCATGTTCGATTAATTATTTAGTCCTAAGATGGTATGATGAACCGTATGGTGACAGGTGATCAGCCCATCGCCCATACAGATAGGCCACCATGTTGGAGAGGACCCGTCCCTTAGTCGACTTTTACGACATGCCAGGATGATAAGCATCTGTACGCATTCTATGCTATTTCTTCACTCACAGTGCAGCAGAGGAGCTACCTATACTATGATATGAAAGGTGGATAAGAAGTAATCCATTAATCGAAGTTGTCAGCTCAAAGTGAGATAAAGCTTTAGTGAGGTAATAGTTTATGTTCATGTCGTTTAAATTAGACCCATTAGGATGCTTTGCCTTCATCGCTAGTCGATGCGCCTCATACTTGTAAACCAGTATGAGGCAGCTGCTAGTTAATCGTCCGAGCTATTAGCACGTTAGATAATTATTATCAGACATAATTGTGCGCCAATAAATGCTTCATGCCCGCGAAAAGCGTTAGTTCTCTAGCGGAAATTTATCAAGTATGTCTCCTGTATGTTTTAAAGTACCGTAGTACTGTCGAATTTACACTTTGAACCTTAAATCATCCATAAATGAAGCAAACGAGTCCATCCGTGCAAAATAACTACAGCACTGCGCTGCGGCCCTAACATGCATGACACAAAGATAAGGTAAACCGCTTTATCTCTAAGTGCGTCTCTCTCACACTAGTGCCGACGAAAGAGATAGCCATAGAGATAAACGGGTTTAATTTATATTTGTGGTATGCAAGTTAGGGCCGCTGCTGTATCATCAGAGTTAATTTAGGATTAAATCACCCTAACCGTGTAACAGTATAAAACTGGGTTGACAGTTTATTTTCCACTTTAGCATTTATAATATTAGTAAGAAAAACTCCTTACTCAAAGTCAAAGTCAAACTATCTTTATTCAATTTAGGCTTTTACAAGCTCTTATGAAGGTCAAGGAATGAATCTACTAATATTATAATTGCGAAAGTGTGTTTGTTGGTATGTTAATTTGTCAGTTTGTTCTTAAACACGGCAACGAAGCAAAGGATCGAAGTGATTTTTTGCATAGTTTATGTGCCGGAGAGTAACATAGATTACTTTTTATCCCGTAAAATGCACAGTTCTCGAGAGAACGATAAACGAATTCCACGCGGATGAAGTCGCGGGAAAACGCTAGTACTTATATAAAAGAAAGTATGACCTATCTTTGCGGTCGTAAAATTAGTTAACTTTAAGATTATTTCTTTCTCTTCCCACAGGCGGAGAATCGGATCATATTTTCCACCTTCACGGCTACAGTTTCTACGTGGTCGGCATCCGGGAGTTCAACAGCAGTTTAGACAAAGAAGCAGTCGTCCAAATGAATGAGGACGGCGCGCTATTCACTTCAATGAATCTCGTTGATCCAGTAATCAAAGATACAATAACCATTCCCAAGTTTGGAGTCGTCGCGCTCCGGTTTAAGGCTGACAATCCGGGGTACTGGTTGATGAGGGACGAGCGATCCACTCATTGGACCAGAGGACTAGATTTTATATTAAAAGTAGGTAAAGAAAAGGACTTCGTACAAGCACCTCCTGACTTTCCCAAGTGCGGGTCCTACGTCGGTCCAGAATATTTTTTGATTTAAGATAAAGTTACCAGCACAGAACTATATCGAGATAGAAGGAAAGAGTGTATGTTCCCGCGTGCTAAAAAGATGTCGTGACATCATCTTTGTGTCTAACAACAGCGGTGGCAAGGCGCAGAACGGTTGGAGTGGCGGTGCTAATCGATGCTTTTGAATCATTAACGCGCGACTTATAAATGATTCCCGTCACTTAATTACACTCCTGATATCAAAGTAACTTCGCATAAATGTTACACGCTCAGTTTCCATACAAATCGACGAACTCTTTCCTTCTATCTCGATGTAGTTCTGTAGTTACCAGTAAGTACTCGTGTTGAGATATTGCTCAATTTATTTATTAAATACCTATGTGATAATGTCTGATACATTTGTGTGTACTGTTTGAAATGTTTCGATCATAGCTTGCCATTAGCTCGTTGAATCATGTTGTATTATGGATAACGAATTATTGCGGTTGTTGCTGTTTAAAGTAGCTGTTATAAGTTTTATAAATATAACCAATTTTTTTAAATTTCATCTCCTTTATTTCTCCAATATTTTTATCCCGGGTAAACCATAACAGAAGTTGAATCTCCACTGACCTCTTAAAAAATCCAGAACTAGCGGCTGGTGCAATGTGGTTTTCTGAATGTTTTTCTATTTTGGCGCTGCTGTATGCGATTGCAACTGTTGCGTTGGGAGCATTTTACGTCTCCCTTCAAAGGTAATGAGATACATGTTACCATCACTTTCCAATCGGGTCAAACCGGCTGGTTAAAAACCATACCCAAGCAATACACAAGGTGTATAACGTCGCCCTGCAGTGAAAACCTCGGAAAGCACAACTTCTGAAATCTCGGAAATCACAACTTCAAACGAAATCCTATCTTTTTTTTTTGGTAACATTCATACATTTGTTTTATAGGTTGACCACTTAAATGAGTCTTCGCCCGCGCGGCACAGGGGCGCGGGGCATGACGACAAATGGGCCTGAGAGAGGTGCGGGCGGCGTGAAATGAATGAAAACAAAAATGCGCCTGCCACCCGCACCTCTCTCGGTCCCCTTTGTCGCCATGCCCCCGCGCCTCTGTGCCGCGCGGGCGAAGACTCAGTTAAGCGGTCAACCTATAAGGCTTAAAATATAGTCGCATACATACACATACGAGGGGCGGCTGAAAAGTTATCTACCTAACTATGAAACAAAAGACGATCATGGCTAGTTTTTTTTTATTTTTCAATATAGTCTCCTGACAGGGAAATGCACTTATTACATTTATCAATTAAAGACATTAACCCGTTAAAAAAACTTTAGGTTTATCATCGAAAAAGTCATTAACAGCAGCCTTCATGTCGTTATCGGTTACGAATCTTCGTCCCCTCAGTTCTTTCTTCAAAAGTCTGAACAGGAAGTAGTCGGATGGGGCCAAATCTAGACTATATGGAGGGTGGTTGATTACTTCATACCCATTTCCATTAATTGCTAGCTTCGTTAAGCGAGCAGTATGCACAGGTGCGTTATCGTGCAAAAGCAGAATCCCTTTACTGAGTTTGCCCCTTCTTTTTTCTTTTATGGCTTCTCTGAGCTGGTCAAGTAAATCTGCGTAGTATTCAACATTCATTGTAGTTTTTTTTGGCAAGTAATCTACAAGCAGAATTCCTTCCGCATCCCAAAAAAATGTTGCCATTACTTTGCCTGCTGACGGGCGAACCTTAAATTTCCGAGGAGGCTTTTCATCCTTGAATTTCCATTGTAATGACTCCTGTTTACTTTCGGGATCCCACTGCCGAATCCAAGTCTCATCACAGGTTACTATTCTAGAAATAATTTCCTCCTCTTTTCCACGGCTCATGTCTAAAAATTCCTCGCAACATTGAACACGTCTGTCCTTGTCAAACGGAGTCAACATTCTAGGGACCCAGCGTGCACTAACCTTAGACATGTTCATGAATTATTTCATTGACCCGTTCTTTAATAATGCCCACATCCCTGGCTAACTCTCACTGCTTAATGCGCTGGTCTTCCAAAATAAAATTTCTCACTTTGGCCACATTTTCATCGGTGACAGCGGAAACTGGTCGCCCACTACGAGGATCATCTTCAAGGCTCTCACGGCCAAGCTTAAACTGTTTCGACCAGAACTTTATTGTAAATTCAGAAGGGCACGAACCACCAAAAACAGTAACATACGCAGTCTAATGTGCGAGGGTGTATTTCCTTCTTTAGTGAGAAATTTTATCACTGCACGCTGCTCAATTTAAATAAGATTATTTTTTTCTTGCGACATTTTGAAAACAATCCAGTCCCAAAAAAAGCGGGAAGCAAGAAACAAATGAATGTTGGTGATTTTGAAAAAAGAATAACCAGTGAACACGACCTCATAGTGGCCAGTATTATTTTCGCATAACATATAGGCTAGGTAGATAACTTTTCAGCCGCCCCTCGTATATAACAGAATTTTCATTTAACCATCATACTTTTTTTTCACGAGACAGTTTTTATTGTCTCCTGTAAAATTATGTTGTCAGCGTTAACGAGGTTTCACTGCAGAGCGACGATAAGATCCATTATGACTATAGTTTAAGCAGTATAAGGGCTGTATAAGCTCTTACACTGAAAAAAATGGTTTGTTAAATGAAACCGAACTTTCGTTTATCTGTAACTTAAAGTTAAAGTGACTACATAACTTAAGTCATACCTTACGTTCAGTTTTGTTATTTATAGATAAACCATTTGATTACATACAAATAACTTCAGTTACGTCTTACCAAGTTATGGTTAAAACTGAAATAAGTGAACTAGTTTGATTGTAATTTTTTCCCAGTGTATACAACTTGTGTGTTGCTTGGGTAGCGATGATCTATTTTTATTAGTTTGGAATATATAATGGAAACACTCAATCCGTCTTAATCACCATTCATCCAGGCCGAGCCACGTCAGTTATGAAGATACAAAGGTTTTTTCTCGTTTCGCAAAGAGTCAGAGCGCCGCGGGAGAATGGCTATTCACTCGATTCTAGGTGAAATAAAATATAAAAAGCTCGGACGGAAACATCGATTTTGGTGACCGTCCAAATAGTGAAAGCATTAAAAATTGGACCGTAGCTTCTGAGATGGTGGGTAGCGAACCGAGTATACGCGACTTACCTTTTATGAAGGGGCTCGCTAATGGTGTTACTAGGTTTCACAATTATTATGCGATCAAGGCATTTGCAAGTAGTAATTTGAGCATTGTCTATGACGGTGTTCCTGTTGTATATTTATAGTAATTTGTGGACGGTTACTATGAATACAATTATAAACATGTTTCTCAGACAACGTATATTAGATAAGTGTCATACAAAAAACTCTAATAGAACTATGTATATTCAAATTAAAAACTAGTTTGATTATAAATAACCTGCCTGCTATTTTCAACAGTTCCTGCTCTATGGTGTGGCGACGTCGCGGGTTTTAGCCAATCGGAATTAAATAATAAACACTGGGGCCAATTTGAAAACGTGTTCGAATAAATTAAAACTAGCTTAACTGGAAATAAGAAACGTCAAACTCGATTTTGACAGCTTGGTGCTACACAAAGTTTCATTTCTTATTTTAAGTTTAGGGAGTTTTTTTTTTTTTTATATTTTTTTTTTTTTTTTTATTTTTTTTTATTGGAGCACGACATGTGACTCCTCTTCCACCTGTTGGAAAGCGGCAAGTGGAGTCCATGAGTGCGGGCGACAGGCGCTTAACCAAAATTAAGTACGGCGTCTGTCGCCATCACTATGCCGGCTTAGGAGATGCTTCTTCACGCTTCTTTTGAAGACACCTGGTTTGTAAGAAGAGGGAAAAACGTGGGCCGGGAGAGCATTCCACATTTTTGTTGTTCGACAATAGAATGATCTGCGAAATTTCTGCGTACGCGCAGGAATTTCACCCGCGGTATGTGGATGCGACCCCAGCCCTGTACGGGTAGTTCGAAGGCGGAATGACGATGGAGGAATAAGATTGAAAATCTCTTCAGAGCACTCGCCGTGATACTGACGATACAGGACGCTTAAGGCACCGATGTCGCGCCTTAATTGTAGAGGTTCAAGGTGTTGTGAAACCTCAGCATCACCAATAATGCGGATAGCTCTCCTCTGGAGGGAATCGAGGGCATCTAAAAGATACTGTGCGGTACCGTCCCAGAGATGCGAACAATATTCAATACTCGGTCGAACCTGCGTCTTGTAGAGCAGCAAGCGCTGAGCCGGAGCAAAGAACCGTCGCACCCTGTTTAGGACCCCAAGCTTGCGGGAAGCCAACTTTATGGCTCCCGCGATGTAATCCCTGTGATTCAGATCACTGCGGACCTCCATACCGAGAATATGGAGACTATCACGCAAAAGCACGGGAGTGCCCTGAAGAGATGGGAGGGGATAAAAGGAGGACTTTTTTGCGGAAAAGGCACAAGCCTGAGTCTTGTTGGCATTAAACTCGACGAGATTGTGCGCACCCCAATCAGAAATGCGATGCAACGTTTCGTCCAGTTCAACAACAAGTGTGTCGCGTCTCTCCGACACAACCGACTGACTTGCTGGAGGTCGGCAGGTATAGCAACCATGCACCGTACTATCGTCTGCATAGCAATGGATGTTGCCAAGGGACAACATATCATTGATATGCAGGAGAAATAGAGTGGGCGCTATAACTGAACCTTGCGGTACACCAGCATTAACAACCATGAGCTCGGATGCATGACTGTCCACCAGGACACGTATGCTACGCCCATGAAGGAAGCTGGTAAGCCATCTGCACAGAGAGTCGGGAATGCCGTAAGCTGGCAATTTGGAGAGGAGTGCCCTGTGCCAAACTCTATCAAAGGCCTTGGAGATGTCAAGGCCGACAGCCAATGCTTCTCCGTGCTGGTCCAACGCTGCACCCCAGAGATGTGTTACGTAGGCTAGAAGATCACCCGTTGACCGTTTTGGTCTGAATCCATACTGACGATCATTAATGATGGAGTGATCTTCCAGGTACCGAACAAGTTGCGCGTTGATAATGCGTTCCAGAACTTTACACAGCACTGAAGTGACAGCAATTGGGCGATAGTTTGAAGGGTCTGAACGATCTCCCTTTTTGGGGATGGGTTGTACGTTTGCCTCTTTCCATGCTTCAGGGACACGCCCAGTACTATACGAGAGGCAATATAAACGCGTCAACACGGGACTCAGTTCAGCCGCGCACCTTCTCAGCACAATGGCCGGGATACCATCAGGACCTGAGGATTTCCGAACATCAAGCGACAGTAGGACTGCGCGAACATCACATTGTCTGATTTTGATATCAGGCATCGTGAATCCGCAGGGCAACAGAGTGGGTGGCAAAAGGCCACTGTCAGTGAGTCGCGAGTTAGCGGCAAAGAGGTTAGCCATAAGCTCGGCCTTATCTTTGCCATCATACGCCAAAGATCCATCAGAGTATCTCAGAGGAGGTAAGGAAGATCGACAATAGTTGGACTGAACAGTTTTGGCCAGTTGCCAAAAGCTTCTACTACCAGTGGGGTTTGAAAGAAGCTCTTGACTCACTCTGTTCACGCGCTGGGCGTCCGCCTTGGCAAATACTCCTCTGCAGAATTTGCTAGTTTTATTGTAGGCTGCTTTCAGAGAGCTAACATTAGGATTGCGAGTCGCAACACCTCTGACTCAGTTTTAAATTTAGGCGACGACGTTTCGAATTGGACCCATTGCATTGTTAAAAACACACTTGTAGCTCGTGTAAGTGTAAGTGTCCTAAGTGTAACGTTATACATTTACTGGATAATGAATACATATAAAACAGTAGGTACCGTGACTCACTGATAGACAACGCACAGCCGAAACGGGTGCTCCTAGAGGTTTGTTTGGAGGAGATATTCTTTGAGTACCCTAGAGGTGCACTAAGGAGGGATTTTGTGAAATTAGTGATAAAGTTTGTATGGAAAATACCGCGGGCGAAGCTGTGGCGGGTCCACTAGTATTTACTTTATAATATTTAGGCGCTTACTATCCTTGATATTATTTTACGACTTCAGCCATACAATACAATATACAATACTTTTGGAAAGATTAAACACTGTTTTGGTTAAAGACATTCATAATTATGGTTACTTTCGTGTCCCTAATGACTACTAAAAGAAAGATCATCTCGAACAATGGCTACCGTTTATTTAATATGCGCCGTCTATCTCTGCGGTCGGTTATAATATTGCGCCGTAAGTAGTCCGCTGGGCATCGCCAAAACGGAACTTGTTGCTATTCGGGTGGCTTTCACTTTTGATGGCGCTCGAATCGATAAAAATGCCACTTGTCTTGTTATGAAGTGTTATTAGAAATTTACTGCTGCTTTAAGAACAAGGTTTAGGACTAGAAGTAATGTTTAAACAAAACTTCCCGAATCGTAGATTGTAGGTAAGCTTTCTAATGGACATATATACATATAATATAGATAAGAACATAACATTCTTCAATTAATAATTTTTGATTCATATTATTAACATTGCTAGCTCGTGCATGCAGTTTACTATGTAAATACTTTTAATAAACTGTTAAGGCCCAATCACATTGCGGGCACCGTAGTAGCGCGCGCTACCTATTCCGCTCACACCAATACAATACAAGATAATGGCGTCGCACCGCACCCACAGCGCGTCGCGTGCGAATGCGATACCATATGTTGTATTGTATTGATGTGAGCGATGTCACGTCGCGCCCGCAATGTGACCAGGCCTTTAGCTCATTACAGGGAGAAAAAATCAAAGGTTATCAAATTCTACATAGTAATAATCATAAAAGAAAGCTAATGTATTCAAGTAAGAAGAATGGGATCTAACGTAATTTCATTTCGAATAGTTAAAACTATTTCGAAAAATAGCCGCCGATTAGGTACTTAGTATAGGGGTACCTACCTTACAGTGGCGGAGCCTGCCTGCAAGCCGATTCCTGACGGCTTTACTAAGCTAGAAAGCTACGGCTGACTGTCAGTGAAGCCCATGTTAATCTAACTAAATGTCAGACTCGCACGTGCGGGTCTAATTCTTCCGGCTTCCCTTAGGAAATTTTGGACGCTACTGCTACCTTATTATACTCACAACAAGAATATAATTAAAAGAAATAACGTTCGATCTCTTATCCCACTGAAGAAATGTTTTTTCCCCATATATTCCCACTAGTATACGCGTGAAGAAACCCAGATGTGGAATGAGCGACATTTTATTTATTAATTAACATACAATCAAATGCGGTATTTCATAGCATTAAATTCGCCGTTCCTAGTTTTAAATTGTAATAATTATTTAACGTAATTAATTAAAAGGTAATTAAAATACTCGCGGCTAATGACAGGTCCAATCACGCTACTTGACTTGACATACTTTATTCACACATCCACCATAATTAACTAGCAGAGAAAAAAATCCGGTCAAGCGCGAGTCTGACTCGCGCGCCGATAACGTACTTACCTATGAAAAACAGACAGTACTTAACTACTAATTTACAGTTTTAAGACTTTTTCCTTAACTTGTGTTATAAGACATTGCTTTTTGGCAAATTTCATGATTCTAGGTTAACGGGAAGTACCCTATAAGGTTTTGTTTCCCTTGCGAGTATCAAAATATGTGGCATAAATGGCCGTATCTTTTGATTGAGGTGACTTAGAAGTTTGATTTTTTCACAGCTCCAGGAGATTGCAGACCTGAGTATTTGATAGTTATTTTAACCTGATACCTCTACGCGTTTTTGAGAAAAAGGTCTTGACACACAGACAGACGGACAGACAGACTGACAGACGGACATAGAACAAATTCTACATATAAGGGTTCCTTTTTTCTTTATGAGGTACGGAACCCTAAAAACGTTAATGGCTAGCATTTGAACCACATCTTCCTCTATATCTATGTTGATAGATTATATATGTATTTAAACTATATTGCAAAAATAAGAGAAAGATGTGAAAATACGAATTTAATGGTACGATTCTCAATCAATCAACATATGACTGAAGCAGAGATACAGAAGTAGGTACAGTGAAGGCAGTAAATAAATAGGTAAGTACTTGACAAAATACATAAATAAATAATAAATCGTTTAATTTCTTATAACGGATTACTCTGCTATTTGTTTTTCTCTTTCAAAAACATCTTATTTATTCGTAACCTTAATTATAATGTAAAAGGTAATTCGATAACGATCGGCCGAATTTCTCCAACTATATGTGGAAACTTAGCCATGGTCGTTAGCCATGGCGTTAACAATATATTTTAACGATAATTGATGAAGTGATAAATAAATAATAGGCAATCACGAATATAATAGGCAATCACGAATCAAGTCGTTAGTCTATTGTAATAAGACCCTTTGATTATGCATAATATTACGATAATGTACCTACGTATATGCACAAGCCACCATGCTTTGATATTATAATTAAGTTTTTTATTATTATTCATGGTCTTTCGCTTGACCACAGTCTCACCTGATGGAAAGTGAAGATCTTTTCACTTTCCATCTAAAACTTTTGCTCGCAATTTCATCTTTAAGGTATTCGATTTTGGGGTTCCAAAAATCGGAATAAAACCGGAACCCTTATAGATCACTCTCGTTTCTCTCTGACTGTCTGCCTATCCGTCTGTTACAGCCTTTCTCCAAATGTACTCGATGAAAGAAGTTAAAATTCTGGGGTTTAATTTTGGGGGCAAATAATAACAAAAATAAATGCTATTGTCAAGCGCATCACGACGCATACCAAATGAAATGGGTTCGTTAAAAAAAACATTTTTTATTATTTTAAAATGCTTCGTTTAATAATATAAGGGAAAATAAAAGTAAATTGAGCAGCCTAATGAGAATTTTGTATTCTTTTTCGAATATTTAGGTGCAGTAGGTTTGGAGATAAGCGGGGAATCCATAATTTTCGTATGTCCTCTTTAATATTTTTTAAACTATACATTTTAAAATTAAAACAATTTATTTGATTTCTCATAATAAGACCTTTCATTTGACATGCCACTTGATGCATCTGATTTCTTTTAACTTTCTATTTCGTCCCCTCAAAACTAGCCCCAAAATCAGAATGTGTTTATTTTAGGCAATAAATTCGTAAGGGTAGCCTAAATCTGCATACGTTCTTTTCAACCTTTTTCTTGTAGTAGATTCGGAGAAAATAGCCTCACGATGATTTATAGTACGGAACCCTCTCCACGCGCGACCGAGACCGACTAGCATTTGACCGTTGTTTTTGCTATTTCCTGGGGAATTGTGCTTATCCGGGGGATAAAAATAGCTTATATCACTTCCTGGTCCTCCAACAATCTCAGTGCAAAAAATAAAGTCGATTCCTCCTCGAAAGAAGTACACTGAGAAAAAATGACAACCATACTACTTCGGTTATTTCAGTTTTAACCATAATTTGGTAAGGCGTAACTAAAGTTATTTGTATGTAACTTAATGGTTTATCTATAAATAACAAAACTGAATGTAAGGTATGACTTAAGTTATGTAGTCACTTTTTTTAAGTTACAGATAAACGAAAGTTCGGTTTCATTTAATAAACCTACATTTTTGGCAATTTATGGCTCCAATTGCCATTGCCATTTTTTATTTGGACTATTGGTTTGGGTAATAAGCACCCTTAGGGTTGTTCTTTTGCTCGCCGGCAAAGACTCGACGCCGAGTGGTGTGATTCTCTAACGCTCGCTAAGGCTGATCAGCGGATAAACGAAACTGTTAAGAGTCCGTATTATGGCCAGATTAGGCACCTCATTTTGTATCAAACAGAATTCAACTCTATGACGTTTCCTTCCATTTTAAAATAGCGCGCTCTCAGCTTTGGCTGTTACAACCACCGCGCGCAAACGCGTTCACGCAAAACTGAGTTTTTTGCTGGTTACTAGAAAACCACAATATCTATTGACGACGCGGTTTGCCTAGTTGGGAGTGACCCTGCCTCCGAAGCTAGCGTCCCGGGTTCGATCCCCGGTAAGGGCAAATATTTGTGTGCTGAGCACGAATGTTTGTTCCTGAGTCTTGGATGTTGCCTATGTATTTAAGTATTTATTTCTCTATATATCTCTATATGTATATCGTCGTATAGTACCCATAACACAAGCCTTTAGAGCTAACTTTGGGACTAGATCGATTTGTGTAAAAGATTGTCCCCTGATTTATTATTATTATTTATTATTAAAAAAAACAGTATTAGCGAATTGAGTTGTTGGTCAAACTATTCATCCAAAAACATGTTAAAAAACCGGACAAGTGCGAGTTAAAGTCGCGTGGAGAGGGTTCCGTGATTATATGAAATTTCCCATGTTACTTAAAATACTATAGACTTCTTATAGGTTTTCTTGTAATCTATAGGTAAAGAACTATATTCTGTATTTTTTTCGAAATTTTATGCCGCTTACTTTCGGAGATAAGGGGGGGGAATGGTAAATGACCGCATATTTTCCTAAATAACTTCCAAACCATTTCTCTTAAAATTATAAAAAAAAATATTTAAGATCCTCACAACGAGCCCTTTCATTTGATATGTCACACGCTGAGGATTGCAAAACATTTTTTTTTACCCCCCAAACTGGGTTTAGTAGTTTCGGAGCAAAATTGGCTGTGACAGACAGACAGACAGACACATGAGTGATCCTATTAGGGTTCCTCTTTTCGTTTTGAGGTACGGAACCCTAAAAAGTGTTGTTTGAAAAATAAAAGAATCGATGTTTTTAGTACTTATCGTGTTTTCACGTTTAAGCGTAAGAAATGTTCAATAATCAAAGAACAAACACGTAGCCTCTGTTGGTATTGAAATCCAGATCGCCAAACGTTGCGACTTTAGCATATACGGGCTCTTAATTTAACCTTTTGGCCGCCTTGTTGACTATGCGTGACAGACTATACAGGGTAAAGAAGACCTTCATCGTCTTGACTTAAAGTTGAAATTCGTGTTACTTCCCAGACATGCTTGGCGGCCAAAAGGTTAAAATTTAAGGACATTATCATTCGGTTGAAAGAATGTGTCTCTCATCGTTGATCAGAGCGAATCACTCGGCTGACAAACATTTATTTTCATCATGCGAGTTTTTGTCAGCGAATGTCATTAAAATAATCACATAGCCAACATAAATTCATCATTTCTACTTACCTACGTACCTAGGTGGTCTTCCTTATACAAAGCACTAGAATTAATTACGTATCGTAAGATGCCATCATTCTTGAAATAATGAGTATGGTGTTAGGAGGCATATTACTTGCATTAACATTCTCAATAATCGCGCACTTTGCTGATATAACCTTCATTATTACAATGTAAATTATGATGTTGTGATTCATTGAGAAATAGAAATGATATAAATAACTTAGGCCTACTGTTCACGTAAACCGCACGCCATGCGCACGCTATCGTCAAATTGTTTCCACGCAAGATATAAGCAATCGTCGCTTGTATCTCGCGTGGAAACAAATAAAACTGTGTCCACGGAGCAGCAACGTCGCGTTTGCCATCGTTATGCATTTGTCATGCGTTTAGGACACAAGTTGTTTCTACGCAAGATGCAAGCAATGGTCAATTGACGATAGCGCGCGCATGGCGTGCGGTTTACGTGGACAGTAAGCTATTTATATCATTATTTATCATAGCTATTATGTTTTAATGTTTATGTTTTTTTCTTATCTACAGTAACATCTTAAGAAAAATATGGTTCTATGACAAATATTAAAATGTCATCGTGTAAGAAAAGTGCAGAGTTCGTGGTTTTCTTTATTTATAAAAATGAACTGAGACATGAAATAACGTCGGTGGTAGTGCAAACCCGCATACGAGCAGTAAAACTTCTAAATATGTACCGCGTAAATCGAAAAAGTCGCAAAATTGAGAGTTTGCACCTACATAAGAGGCGCTGAATTGATTTGATTATTACAATAAAAGTATATTTAATACTTTTTTCAGACACTGCCTCCATACAATTTACATGTAACTTATATTCTAGGGTTGAATTTAAACGTGGGTTTATTTTTAGGGTTCCGTACCTGAAAAGGAAAAAGGTTTGTCGGTCCGTCTGTCACAGCCAATTTGCTCCGAAACTACTGGACCGATTGAGTTGAATGAAATCTGGTACCTATATGTAAGTCGGTGACCGCAACAGGTACGTGTAACGTAAATAAACAGGACACTTTTGGGGAGTAAATTAGAAAACTGTTCCTGATGTTTGTTCCTGAGTCTTGGATGTTTCTTATGTATTTAAGTATTTATTTCTCTATATAAGTATGTATATCGTCGTCTAGTACCCATAACACAAGCCTTTAGAGATTACTTTGGGATTAGATCGATTTGTGTAAAGATTGTCCCCTGATTTATTATTATTATTAATTAAAAAAAAAAGTCTTGCAAACTATGGCGTGTGACATGTCAAATTGACCATTCCTCCCCCTTATCTCAGAAACAGCTGGGCCTAACATTTTGAAAAAAGTATAGAAAATAGTTCTTTACGAAGAAGTCTACGGTATTTAAAGTAACATAGGAAATTTCAGATAATCACAGAACGCTCTCTACGCGAGTTTAACTCGCACTTGTCCGGTTTTTTTGAGTTACGGATAATCTTCATTATGGTAAACGCTGTTTTCAAAAGGATTGCAGAAATTATCAAATTTTATTAGAAGGTATATTTTACTCCTCTGCTGCACTGGGAGTGAAGAAATAGCATAGAATGCGTGCAGATGCTTATCATCCTGGCATGTCGTAAAAGTCGACTAAGGGACGGGTCCTCTCTAACACGGTGGACTATCTGTATGGGCGATGGGCTGATCCCCTGTCACCATACGGTTCATCATACCATCTTAGGACTAATTAATCGAACGTGGCCACAAGTAGTCTTGTGGCTCTGCCCACCCCAACATTAGGGATTTCTATGTATGTATGTATGTAAATATTTTACTTACTTTCATCATTCTGAATTTGGTATAATTAGTATCGTTTTCAAGTAGGAAAGCTATCAAAACCTGAATTATATTTTTTTTTGCTTATTAGGTGTGGCATCAAAGCGCAAAAACAAAGAAACATTACAAAGGCAGCCCAGTGTGAATCGTAAAAAGTTTCTTAAAAAGTTACGAAGCGCTCTTAGAAATCAAATGTATAACTTAGTTATCACAAGCAGTGTCTCCACAGGCTGCAAATCTGCTAAGGAATGTTTTTGGAAATGTTCAACATAAAGGGGCCCGTTTATCGAAGCATATTAGTCTAATAATATTAGTCTTTTGTCTCGTGAATTTAAAGAAAAAACCGGACTAGTGCGAGTTGAACTCGCGTGGAGAGGGTTCCGTTCCGTACATGATTATCTGCAATTTACTAGGTTACTTTAAATACCATAGACTTCTTATAGGTTTTCCTGTAATCTATAGGTAAACAACTTTTGTCTGTATTTTTTTCAAAATTTTAGCCCCAGTAGTTTCGGAAATAAAGGGGGGGGGGAATGGTCAATTTTCGCCTATTTTCCTAAATAACTTCCAAACTATTTTACTTAAAATTCAGAAGAAAATATATTTAAAGTCCTCATAATAAGCCCTTTCATTTGATATGTCACACAATATATTTACCCCCGAAAGTGGCCCCCATGTTTAAAATTCATATATTTACGACACGCCTTCGTGTTGCGGTCACCGACTTACATATGTATACCAAATTTCAGCTCAATCGGTCCAGTAGTTTCGGAGCAAATTGGCTGTGACAGACGGACAGACAGACGCACGAGTGATCCTAGGGTTTCGTTTTTTCCTTTTGAGGTACGGAACCCTAAAAATGAAACAAAACACTAATGTTATTAGTCTAATATGCTTAGACTAATATGCTTCGAGAAACGGGCCCCAGTTCGCATTATCAGTAGTATGCTCAATGAATATCCACACGCGATAAATCCACATTTTGCTAAAAGTATTTTCCTTCCTGGACTTTAAGGTAACCTGAGTAAGTATATGTTGGTAACGTACTACCAAGAGATCGTATTATGCAAACACGTTTGGATTAACTTGTGTTTTGAACCGGGTTTTAAGAGGAGTGTGAACCTACGGCTTTTCATACAAGAGGCGATAAGGATTTCCACCGCTTAAATGTTAACCGATTTTGACCAATTTTTGATAGGTTTTCAGTCAGAACAAATTTAGGTTTGTACGTGGTTTTTTCACTATAATCAATAAATTCAGTTTTATTGTTGTGTCATTAGTATTCTCATACAAAACTAATGCAGGCATTATTTAACTTTGTTGATCTTTAATCAATTTTAAAGAACTTATAGACCTAGATTTTGGGTCGGACTGACAACCTATCCCAAATTTGTCAAAATCGGTTAACATTTAAGGGATGGAAATCGTTATCGCCTTTTGTATGAAAAGCCGTAGGTTCACACTTCTCTTAACTTACTCATGTGAAGGCGAGCCCAACAGTGGACACATTAAAACATAATAATAACGGTACTTATTCCGAGATGGTAAACACGTTGAAGTCTACATCTAATTAATTCACAGGGAGCATTTTGACTCCCTAAGGCTAGAAGCAGACATCACTCAGAGGTATGGTGTTCGCCATACTGTTTGAGTAACTGCGCTGTGCCAATAACAGGCGCAGGGCGCCTTTGACGAGGGTACAGACAGCCTCTCGTATGACACAAAGGAAGTGATTCCTGTCTTCTTGTATTGAATTTTCAACTTTTTCCCGGAAAATGTTGCAATAAAACAGAAACAGAATTTATTTTTTTCAATTAAGTACAACAGTGTCCAACAAAGGTGATTGTACGGCCAGCCGAGAGCGCTGCGAATGGCTGAACATATTTCACCTGAGATTAGACAATGTTATTAACTTTCTAATATACGCGCATGATGTTCGGAAATAGTAAAGCTCATTCATCTTCCAAAGGTCAAAGACACTATTGTTATTATGTCATATCAAAAGATGGAGTAGGTGGTATGAATCGGTACAAAACTTTAAAAAACACAATTAACTTAGGTATCCCTTGTCTTAGTAGAGTAAGAGTTCAAAGAGTTTGTGTATGTATGTACCTTGTGAGATATTTTAAGCGATTTTAAACCCTAATCGTGGTACCTAAAACCCGTTATATTGAGTTGTATAAGTTCTTGTAAATATAGTTTCAGGATGCTGAGTCTGAATCCTTTTCGCCACCCCATGTCTGTTATAACACTTTTATCGACTTTTTTATTCGTTTTATTTTTGTGTGGCGAAAATAAGTAACTATCTCTTTCATTTCTTTCTAGAAAGTATTAGGAATACTGGGTTTAATGAGTCCGTAAGAGCAAATTTCGGTCAGTATTTCTAAAATGGGGAAGTTGCATGAAAATCATTATGAGGTTTAAATGATAGATTATGAAAGTAAATGTAAACAAAAGCATATTACAGAAAAAAACAGATCATTTTGATTATAAATTTTTATGATTTGATTTTCAAAATTAGTGAAAAATATATATTGTTTTTTTAGTTCTGATTTTAGTTTTTTGGACATCCTCATCAAATTTATGTCATGTTTTATTTCTACGATGTTGGTCTTAAAAGAGTATTTTCGGAAATAATTGCAGATTTCGTTTAAATGCCATACATTTTGTACAGTCTAACGACAGCTGTGACGTCATAGCTGTTGTCCATTTTGTATGGAGTGTTTTAGCGAGTGGTATGAACAATGACTTTTCAAAGCTTCATAACTCATAAAATAGTCAACATAAAAATGTTTAGCGTAAACAGATGGGTTTCTATTACTCAGCACTTTCCAATACAAGATGAAAAAATATATATTATGCATCTTCCCTAGTGTATTTATTTACCAAAGAGTCGACGACAAATTGACTAATATACCTTTATAAAAGCCAGCCTAAGCTGGTCTTGATGGTATAATGAAACATTCCGTTATATCTGAAATCGCTTCAGGTGGAATTTTATTGCCATTGTAGAACTTAAGTAAAAACGAGATGGAAAAAGCCCGTAAAATGCGAATAATAACTTGAGATAATCTGAGTGATCCATTAGGGGCGTTCGTGGCGGGATGGCTATGCATAATTTAGACAACAATATCCCCGAATGATTGTGAGACGCCATTTTTTTCTTACTTATCCGTGATGTACTTGCATATAATTTGATTGCTGTGAAAGCATCGCTTCTATTCGGCATAATGAGTATGTCTTTTTGCCAACCCAATCTTTAGCGTGTTTTCATTTGGTCAAATCGTCGTTTGGTATAACATTACTCTAACAATTTTCATATAGAGAATTGTTTACTTCCCAAATGTTTTACTTAAGAGGACTATGAACCTTAGCCTTAAATGTGAAGCGATGTTGACCAATTTTTGATAGGTTGTCAGTCAGATCAAAATCTATACGTTTTGGAATAGTGATTTATACTTGTATAATAATAATAGCCCATGTGACCTACTTGCAAAATAAATATTTTCATAGGTCTGTAAGTTTTATGAATATTGATTAAAGATCAAAAAAGTCAAATAATCGCCGAAATTAGTTTTGTATGAGAATACTGAAACAACAATAAAATTGAATTTATTGATTATAGTGATAAAACCAAAACGTATAGACCTAAATTTTGTTTTGACTGACAACCTATCAAAAATTTGTCAACATCGGTTAACACTTAAAGGTTGGAAATCGTTATCGCCTTTTGTTTGAAAAGCCGTAGGTTCACACTCCTCTTAAGCAAACAATTATTAGACCAAAAATGTATATTGAAATGTTTTTTAGCATACGTTTGTTTTATTGGCATTTTTAAAGTAAATAATCGTTGGTCTTTGTTTGCATTATAAAATCATCTAGGGATTCTTTATTTGAAATTTCGCGGGTCAAGTATGAACCTGCAATTGGCGCTGCTGTCGTGTGTGAACTCCGGATGCCATGATGTTTGAAAAATACTTCGACACGACGTTGAGTGCGGATCCGCAAAATATATGTATAATAATTCAACCCTTGTGACTGTGCTGGTTATATGTGCCTCTAAGCAGACAGAACATTCAGGAGTGGCCGTCCAGGAGTACCGGATAACGAACTTGTTGGCTTTTTTGATACCTGACTAGACCAACGAGACATGCACCAGTAACATATCGAAGAGAGTTATTTAGATGGTTTTACACCCTCGCATTCTCACATGGTTATCAACCATACCGACTATTTGTCTACTACTTGGCATAAGTAATGTACATTTAGCAAATGCCTCTAAATTATCGAGTGTATGTTAAGTGATTCAGCTAGCAAAGTTATCTCCATACAAAAGGTATGTAGACTAATACGATGATATTATCGTGCCCTGCGATACATTCATCAGTAACATGGTTGGTTAATTATTTCAAGGATTCATTGCCGCATTTATTGCCAACGCATTGCCTTGTTTCATAATTAAGAATGAACGAGTGAGCAACTACTATGTATTTATAACACCACTACTTTTTCAGTCTAATTACAAAGTCAGCAATGCAAACTTTTAACTAATGCATTGAAGAATATCTTAACGCTTTAATTATACTGTCAATTTAATATCTAATTATCTAATTATCCAATTATTACCATTTACGTAAATTTAATAAAAAAAATTGTTTAATTATTATGATTCATTTTGTTCTATTTTATCTTATTTTATTTTATTATATTGTTGCCCTCTGACATTAAAATGAATAATTGTAATTGTGTTTAGTTTTAGTTATATTATTAATTTATTAGTATTAATTCAATTCAATTTAATTCAATAGCTGCAGCCTAACTCTAAAATAAATAGTCAATGTTATGTACTCCTTAATTGTCGTGTATATCAGAAATGTGTCCTATATAGTAATGATTATTGTAACTGTTTTAATATATGTGATGTGGATGTACTTATTCAATAAATAAATACATAAATAACGCTTTGACATGTGATTTTCTAACGTTAAAACAACCTCTCACCGTGGAGTTTATGAAATCAAGTCTGTGAAATAGCAACAAACCCGTCCAGAACTTGTGAAGTGCAATACTATTAAATATTCTTCAAAAGGGGGAAGTTTTCCTACAGAGTTCCAAACTTAATTTAAAGAGAAAACTTCTTTCTTATTTTCAACTGAACTGTTTACGAGTAAGCCGTCGGTTCGGTTCAATTCGCTCCGACAACGGTTCAAAGTTAATGCAGCTGATAATCGGAGCGCACAGCTGCTTGGTTAAGCAATTATTAGGTATTTGTTTATCAAATAAGACAAGTGAAGATGAACAGACTAGGAATTTATATAATAACCATCCACCGTGACTAACCCGTTGTAAACGATGGACCTGCAATCGTTCGGACACACGCAACTATGTCGTTTGCCCTTGGACTGCACAAGTAGGTTAACTGTCTTTTAGTACATTGACAAAGATAACATGTTAATGTAATCGGGCTAGATCACCGTTGAAATGTTCCGAAGGCTCTATTACGCTTCGTCTGATCATCAGAAGATACCAGAAAATCAGTTATACCCTTCCCGCGTTTCATTAACTTGGGGATTAACATGGCCACGTTATCAGATGGGTCCATGTTGGGCTATGAAGGCACAATTTCATTTGTCAAACTGTCTGCTATTTACTTCTTCGTCAATCTGCACTTAGTGTAACGGACAACTTTAAGCTTTAATTTCGAATTTATTGATACAAGATAGACTATCTTCTTCTTCCCAGCGCTTTTTTCCGTCTACGCTTACGTTACGGGGTACGCTTTGTCCATGATCCCGGATTCGGCAGGTCGGGTTATTACAGTGGAGTGACTGCCGTCTGACCTCCGTAACCCTTGTAACAGGGGAACCTGACCAATTGGATCATGGTTACACATTTAGCTACCCAAATGTGCAGGTTTCCTCACGATGTTTTCCCTCACCGTAAGAGAATCGGTTACCGCAATTTGCAGGCAGATAATGTACATAAGTTAGAAAAACTCATTGGTAGGTACATGGCAACCGCTTGGATTCGAACCCGGACCTCACGATCACGAGTCAACATCCTTAGCCATTAGGCCACCGACGCTCTCGACCGACGATAGACTATAGTCAACAATTTTCATTTATTCTGATTCATTCAAACGATTTATGCTCAGATATACGGACGGTCGTTATGATTGATCGGTAATAAACAGAGATCGATCGAAGATTAGTTAACTAATTAATTCATTCATTTATTTGTGATTTGTTTGGGGATATATACTTATGACACAATGTTAGCATAGCATGTCAGCATGTCAATGTCAAAAAATACCTTGTTTACTGAAGAAGAAAATCGAAGAAGCCATAATATCATAACAAGAAAACTTCTCTATTTCATTATACAAATGTGTCTATATGACAATTGCTAATTGTATATAATTACTAGCGGACCCAGCAGACGTCGTCCTGCCCGGTGAGTCACCCTTATCATTTAGGGGTATGAAAAATAGATGTTGGCCGATTCTCAGACCTACTCAATATGCTCACAAAATTTCATGAGAATCGGTCAAGCCGTTTCGGAGGAGTACGGGAACGAACATTGTGACACGAGAATTTTATATATAAGATTTTGAATGCATATCCTTAAAATATCGATCTACGAGTAAGAAATTAATTAATTAATCTTTGGAGTCATGACCATATTATTGCGAGTAATGACGCCAACTTGTCCAATCTCTGGTAATAAAGAATAAGAGAACTTATATGCGTTGGTACTGTTTTATTTTAATAATTATTCATGAATAAATATATCAAAAATACTTATGATATGTAATAAAGGTTACTTTGTACAACATTAAATATGCTACAAATATGTTAAGCGTCTGTTATTGTGTTGTAATTATAGTTAGCAGGAGAAGAGATGACAGGAATACCTTAGATAACTTTTTGAAAGGTTGAAATACGCTTTATAGCCTAGACAAGATGTCGAGAAACCTTTGCCAGTAAGTACCTACTATTGAAGCTCTGAAAAATATTACGTTCACAACAATATCACTACGTCTCACGAAATACTCAAAAATAAGAAAAGGAAAATGCTGCTGCCCGTATTTCCTCCTTTTTATATATTTTTCATTACTTGGTATTTTCCTGCAGTAGGTAACGTAACGAAATATGATACTAATTGTGGGCCGGGTAACGCGCGCAGTTGGTCAACGTCTTTGGAGCGAATCGGGTCTCAAGTTAGGTAAATTGGGTTCCGTATTTCCCAGAAATTTGTAAATTGCTGTATGAGTAAATATACTCTTATTTTATCTATGTAAGTACTAGTTTTGCCCGTGACTTGGTTTTCCTGGAATTCGTTTATCGCTTGTCATCAGGAACTGTGTGCATTTTGCCGGGATAAAAAGGCCCTCCATCTACTGACATGGAAAAAACCAAGACAATCTGTTCCTTCGTTTGACATAAAAGAGGACAAATAAACATACATAATATAATTAACCAGTGGACTCGCCACAGTTTATCACCCCTTTTCACCCCTTTAGTGATGAAATTTCGAAAAATCCCTCCTTAGTGCACCTCTAGGGTATTCTAAGAATGTCTCCTCCAAATTTCAAACCTCTCTGCGTTGATTAATTTCATTCTTGTCCGGCAGCATGAGCATGTCATGCTCGCTTAAAGGTCTTTGCTTACGGCGGCGTCGTTGATCGGGTCGCCACCTTCCCTAAAACATGGTTGAGGGAGACGATGGCTGAGATACGCGTCATACTCGTGAACGGGTGCTGTCTGTGGGGTCCGGACGGTTCATGCTTGCAAGGACCATTTAAATTGGTTAGTGTTTAATTTATTAGTTTTGTGCGATATCTGAACCTGACTAGAGAGACTTCATAGTGTTCTCTATACTATATTTGATAGATTTTCATATTGGTATATTTGTATTATTAGGACATGAAATTTTATATTTCAAATTGTTTCTTTCGATATTTGGAGACCTTACATCTCCATTTTTATACTTGACAGTGGAGACTGTCTACACCTCCATTTAACCTAGATTAATCGATTTAGATGTTTCTTTGTTTCAATTTTTATTTTTATTATTATGACCCTTAGAGACTTTATACATGTCTAAGTTACTTAACTTGTCCAGACGCGGAGACTACACATCTCCCTTATTAGTTATTTATTAGTATTAATTTGTACCCATTAGGTTTTTATATTGCACAGTTTGTGTTAGTTTCTAGATAAAACTGTATTGCCAAAGTTGAAAAAAGACCTACTGCTGAGTTTCTTGCGGCGTTTCTTCTCAGCAGATGTCACCTTTCGAAGCGCTGGTAGATTCAGACATGTAAAAGAGCCCAGGTTGCCTACTTGCAAAATAAATATTTTCATTTTCATTTTTATTTTCTGGGACCACCCGTATAGGCTGTGCGTTGTCTATAAGTGAGTCACGGTACTGTTTTATATGTATAGGAGATTAGTAATTATTTATTTCAGTAAATTGTTTTTCTATACTATGGTTAAGGTGCATCCAACAAGTATACTCCTCTCGGCCACAGAAATAACTAAGCATTTATAAAAACATCATTTAGTGCGCGCCAAGTTTTTGGCTTTTAAGTCGCGGCATTGTGTTATTTAAATCGCGCTTGAATTAAACGTATTTTATCTATTCAGTTCATCACAAGCGGAGACGAGGCCGTTTAATTTTCTTGCATGATAACTGTAGATACCTATTTAATATTGTCTGTCTGTCGTACCTTAGTTTCCAACACGTACTTTGTATGGAAGTAATTTACGTGATAGTGTGAGCCTACTTTAACGTGAAAGTGCATAACCTGAGTCAAGGTTTATAATTTACGATAATATTTTGCGTATTCATAATGTAATGAGGAAACACACATACACATACATAGCATCACGCCCGAAATCCCTAATGGGGTGGGCAGAGCCACAAGACTACTTGTGGCCACGTAGAAAAAAATCGTGGGAAGTTAATCTAGTCGTGCTTTTTTACTACCACATACGTAGATGTACTTCACAATTTGTGTCATTTGTCTTCTATAGCTCGCGTAGCCACAATCAAACGATGCCATTTTTTTGATGAAGATTTCGATTAAAAGGTTGTGTATGAAATATAAGGATTTATGTAGGAAAATAAAAACAGCATCTCATTATCTTGGTACTTTAATTTTTAGGAAGATATGAAAGTATCCTTTGTAATTACTTCTGTAATTATCTCGTATCCTATTTCGGATTGGGTTAATCCGAAACGGAGACACGCCTAAAAAAATTCCCTAAACTTAAAATAAGAAACGCCAAACTCGATTTTGTATAGCAGCTACCTAACTGTCAACATCGAGATTGACATTTCTTATTTTAAGTTTGCCGACTTTTAAATTAGCGAACACACTTTCGAATTGGCCCCAATGTGTCGCTTTGTTTCGTCACTTTCTTTCCAATGAAAACTTCGCAAAGATAAGATAACAACAAAGCAAAGTGTCAAATAGACGTTCAGTCCTCAAACTATCCGCATCCATTTTGAACACAATCTGTATCTGTGTCAGGATAATAATTATAGAATGATAAAAAAGGAAGTATTATTATGCTTCTCTTTGTAATGGTGCCTGGAGACACTATTGTAGCAATTTAATAAAACAGCAACATAATCCAGTTTTATATTATAAGACTAAAAAAAAAGTGTGGCCGCTCAAGATAAAATATATATGTGTAAAAGCATTTCGAGGTTACAAAGTAAAATATGGCTCGGGAATATGAATTGTTTTGTCTACTTGTTAGCAATACGCTTCGCGCTTTTTACAGGCACTTTTTAGTACCCGACTGCGCAAAGCATCTACCAATGTATGTATGTAAGTATGATTCTTAATTCCTGCATAGCAATGAAACGGCTGAACCGATTATTAGAAACAAGGTGTTATTAGATTTGTTTTTATCTGGAAAATGTTATAGGTTAGACGAAGTCATTAAAAACTCAAAATGGCGGACGCTAGCGGCCATTTTGTTACAAATATTTTTAAAATTTGTGCAAAGAATATTGATATCGGTATGAAATCAAAGATAACATGCAAACGCCAAGAGTTAATCGATAAAATATTTAAGTACAAAAGTAAGTTATCTATTTGTCGCAGGAATATGATAAAACGGGAATTTGAGCAAATCCCTAAGGGAGATGATCAATTCAGTGCAGATGTTAAAATAGAGCACTTTATATGGTAATCTCCCTAAAAAATTGATTTGATTTTGTCAAATCCTTGATTTGATCAAATCCTTAACCAGTTTTAGTGATAATTATAAAAACAAAACACCCGACTGTACACCCTGTAAAAAAGACCTATGACAGATTGATTCTGCCGTGCCCATGTCACGTGATCGTGCCATGTATGAGGTCGATACGGCAACAGCAGTCGGATACTCTCTATAAAATCCTGTAATAGATATTCAAAGTCATTAACTGCTATTTCGGTATCGGCCCCATTGGACGACAATAATCAATTTCTTGTTTCTCTTTTTCAGCGATTTTACAGTAGGGTGTTTTGTTTTTAATAATAATTAATATAATATAATTTTGTTTATTTAACCGATTATTAATACCCAACTCGTTATCCGTCTATAAAATTTCCACATCATACAGCAGTGCAAAATAATAACCCACATAGAAAAAGTAAACGCATTTCGTCTGTGATTCTACTATAGTACTTAGGTACTACATAAAATATCCTACTTCTTTATTAGTATACCAAACTAGAATTATTTAAAGCAGGTGTATAATGCTTTTAGTTGTTAAAAAACCAAAGCATGCGTGGATTGACGTAAGAGGCAGAAAACAGTTTTGTAAATACTGACTAGGTACCTACGCAGTATCATTATCAAAATGTAGGGTTTCCTCAAGGGCCTCCTCTGTAATACGAATTTTGAATTAAGTAAACGTACTTACATGAAATGGAATTTTAACACAAGTTCATGAAACACGAAACAGTATTCTTGCTTTGATCAAACAACCGCATCGCTAGCACATTTTAAATTTAATACACATTTTTGTAACCTACTATTACGTAATCCGAGTTATTTCGGTTACTTTATGAATGGTACTATCATCCATCAACCCTCAGTTCGCGTGACAAAATACCTAATTCGTAAATGAATTACCGTAGTACCAACTTAAACAAAATATTCGGTGAGAACAACAGGTTTTCATACACATATTTCCAAGGGAAAAATGTAAACAATATCGGGCGTTGAAAGTGATTGGTATTGAAGGCGCTTCATGGGAAGTACAATAAAAACACATTAACCGGCGAACCTCAAGTCAGCTTTGAATTGGTTAATGGACTTCCTTTTACATTTGCCCACCTCTATGCGGTTACAGTATACAATTATTTTGCCGTGGTAAGATGGGCTAGCTAATTTACATAGTTAAGTGGTCTGTTTCATTGGATGACAGTTTTGTAACAAAATGACGGGCTGTGGAGGAGAACATACATATTATCACGCCCGAAATCCCTAATGGGGTGGGCAGAGCCACAAGACTACTTGTGGCCACGTTCGATTAATTAGTCCTAAGATGGTATGATTAACCGTATGGTGACAGGGGATCAGCCCATCGCCCATACAGATAGTCCACCATGTTGGAGAGGACCCGTCCCTTAGTCGACTTTTACGACATGCCAGGATGATAAGCATCTGCACGCATTCTATGCTATTTCTTCACTCCCAGTGCAGCAGAGGAGGCTGGAGGGTGGAGGAGAAGTAAGTTAAAATACAGTATAAAGTCACATAAAAGCTCCCCCCTGAGTCTAGATGCCCCTTTCAAGTTCAAGGTATAGTGCATTTTAAATGGAATGACCCAATTTAACTTGAATTGATATAGTACTAGCACAATGAATACTCCATACTCGCTAAAGGGCTCTTTTCACATATGTCTGGGGGGCTAGCACGACATGCCCGCGAGTCGTTTGTCGCTCAGTGCGTCTCTGTCAAACTAGTCACTACGGGATGCACTGAGCGACAAATGACTCGCGGGCAGGTCGTGCTAGACGTGCTGAATCTACTACCGCTTCATCTGTGCTGTGACATCTTCTGAGAAGAAGCGGCGCAAGAAACTGAACAGTAATTCTTTTTCAACCGAATTATTGTAAACTAGTCGACCCGCCACAGCTTCGCCCGCGGTATTTTCCATACAAACTTTATCTCCCCTTTTCACCCCTTTAGGCTGGTTTTAGTGTCAAGCGGACGGCCGGCGCGGATCGCTCCGCATAGACCGATCTGTAGCTTAGGGAGCGTTTTAGAGTAATGCGGACGGTCGTCCGAACAGACCCGTCCGCATTACATACAAATCGGTCTGTGCGAAGCGATCCGCGCCGACGGTCCGCGTGACACTAAAACCAGCCTTAGGGATGGAATTTCAAAAAATCCTTCCTTAGGGTACTCGAGGAATGTCTCCTCCAAATTTCAAACCTACTCGTTCAGGCTGTGCGTTGTCTATAAGTGAGTCACGGTATATAGTGTAATCTAAATGTGCTGTCAGCACTTTGTAAGCAAATGTAGGTATAGTTATTAATGAATACTGCAATATAATGTATGTCTTTAACAGCCGGGGTCTACAGGGCGCCGCGCGGCTCGGCATAACCTCACCACTTAATTTTAATATCTGTCTCTATCGATATAAAGGGGTGCCAAATGCATGACTCGCCCGGGGCGTCTAGATGGTTAAGGCCAGCCCTGCACTCAGGCTATCTATCCTACTTGAAATGAACTGTAACAGCGCTCAACTACGATGAGCGCGCTACTACTACCGTCAAATGGGGGAAAATGAGACTGGTTTGTTAAATAGGACAAAACGTAGGGTAACATTTGATCACTTGTCATGGCAACATGGTTAGAGATATTCACGTCTGTTTGCTGCCAACTCAACCGCAATAACATCACGTTCACACAGGTAAAGCAAAAAAGTTGTTATTTCTACCACAAATTCTCCAAAAATGCGATCTTGCACGTGCTTCCAAACTGATGATTTTTTTGGTCTGCAAAACAGTGTCGGCCACGACTTCCGTATTAAATATTTCACAATAAAAGTACCCAGTAGTCTTACGTCACTTTATCGTCGATCGTTTGCAATTGACATTACTCCAGTAATGCCAACCATCGCGAAAAAAAAACAGAAAAATAAAGGTGCGTTCGCATTTGGGAAATTTGGGACGCATGAAAATGAAAAAAAAAAACTGAAATTCTATGCCTATTGTTGATTTTTTAGGTAGATTTTTCAATATAAATAGGTTAAGATTGTGACTTCCTAGTTTATAAGAACAAATGATTATTCGTGTTCGTAAATAGCTATTAGAATTTGTAATTCTAAGCCGAATGTTGTTTTTTTTTAAAATATATTTTTATATAATCAGGTAAAGATTGTGATTTCCTACGCAATAAGCTAATAAAAGAGTGATTAAACGTAGATCCCCATTGTACAATTAAGTTTTAAAGTTTCACAGAAAATTCTTTAAGTTTTGTACAAATTTTTTTATAAACGTGTTCGTTGCGAACAGACCTTTAGCAATATATTTTTTTAAAACGTTATAAGTGTCCTAACTTGCTTAATGTGCAGTGTAACTCCGATAAAAGTCACGAAACACTTGTTGTCTTAAATTACCCCACCCTACAGTCTAACTTGGGACAGCCATAAAAAAATATATATAAATAAAACTATTCATATACCTGTTATTATTATATGCAAAACAGAAAGTATAAGTACAGACTGTAAGCTGAGACTAGCAATCACATTGCTAACCCTATTATAACTATGTTTTTTTTACCCGGGAATTTGAAAATCGTCTCATTTTCCCCCATTTGACGGTACGTAGTGTCTCCTTACCAAAGCCTGCGGTCCTAGCAATCTATAAGTCCGTCTCTCTCACACTAGTCCCGACGGAAGAAATAGACAAATAAGACGGTCAAAGTCAAAGTCAAACTATCTTTATTCAATTTAGGCTTTTACAAGCTCTTATGAAGGGCAAGGAATGAATCTACCACCGGGGTTAATTTATCCCCGTGACAACCTTGCTATTTCTTAATTAGTAAGGAATTCTCACCTAATCATTATTTCGTAACCCGGTCGTTTTCTGACGCAGACATAGTTGTAACAAGACGATTACGTTAACAATACAACCCTCTATCATTAGAGAAACCGACCTCTGATTGAATTTGTGCAGAACGCTTTCCCTGTAGAGGTTGAGACAATCGAGCTAATCACATAATGCCGTGCTTATGTAGGATTACGAGCGAATGGAGCAACGGGATTCCAACAGAATGCAATGAAGTCGTTTAATAGGAATCTATACAACCATTCCAACCAGAAAACTAAACGCCTCATTCTCATTTTGTATAGCATAGCTGAATACGACGAGAAATAATGGGAAATAAAAGTATAAAATGTGTACAGCACTTTTTAAATGCTCCAAGGTGCACGATGTTGTTAAATAACGGTAGGTATTTATTTACCTTTAGAAATTAAGAGACATTAATACCAATTTTTAATTAGATACTACTATTGAGCGCTCAATAGTAGTATTTAACTAATATAAAATATATTTCGGATAAAGTATAAATAAATAAATCAGGAGACAATTTTTACACAAATCGATCTTGTCCCAAAGTAAGCTCTAAAGGCTTGTGTTATGGGTACTAGACGACGATATACATACTTATATAGAGAAATAAATACTTAAATACATAGGAAACATCCAAGACTCAGGAACAAAAATTCGCGCTTATCACTTATCACACAAATATTTGCCCTTACCGGGGATCGAACCTGGGACGCTAGCTTCGGAGGCAGGGTCACTCCCTACTAGGCTAACCGCGTCGCCGCTTAGTATAATCCATAATTGCAACAAACGAATCGGTTATTGTTTAAAACCGTATTATTACCGTTCTGAGGCGTACAACTGACGACGTTAAGTAGTGTGCTGTAGGTTCATTTAGGAGCTAAAAGGGCCAAAAAAAAGCTAATTTCATATTCTCAGTTCATACAAGACGGCAAATAGAATCTTTATGGAACGTAAACATGAATGTAATTACGGGAAGTTTTGTAAGGCAGTTAACCTGTCCAAACGCAACTGAGGACGAGCGGCAGGCGTTACATTATTTTTTTAAGTAATTGTCAAAGTTTGTATATAGTCAACGTGCTTATGTAAGCAACAATGAATTTCACCATTTCGTTACGGTTTTGTTAACACATTTTCCGTATTAAAGAAAATTCAATTTTTTTATAATAATGAAAGGATAATTATTCTTTAAGTTTCTTAATTAACACAATTACTTAAGCAATTAGATTAAAACTTTGGTGAGACATTGTTGA
Organism: Tortricodes alternella; assembly: GCA_947859335.1. Classification (NCBI taxonomy): domain Eukaryota; kingdom Metazoa; phylum Arthropoda; class Insecta; order Lepidoptera; family Tortricidae; genus Tortricodes; species Tortricodes alternella. The sequence goes on from OX401976.1 coordinate 5,130,378, forward strand.
GATCTGAAATAGACACGGCTAGAAATAGACACATGATTTATTATGGTCCAACATGTTTCGGACTCGTGTGGACTCTTCAGGGTTTGAGTGAGGTCGGCAGTCAAAGCAACCTGCGCACTGCCCGCCGCGAGGCGCGCTGCGGCCGAGCTGAGGGGCTGCACCTTTGTTGCTGATGTACCGGGCTGCGGCTCATCGTTGGGGGTGTACGGCAGCAAACATGCTGACGCGTCCAGTATTTTGAATCCCTGGGACAATGGGCTTCCACGCTGGTGGCAATACCCACCCAATATCCTGGTTAAAATTGTGCCGTTGCCCAATTTCGAGCCGCAGCCAGGTACATCAGCAACGCCGGTGCACCCCTCAGCTCGGCCGCAGCGCGCCACGCGGTGGGCAGTGCGCGGGTTGCGGGTTGTTTTGACCGCGACTGCACTCAACCCCTGAAGAAGGATTCCACACGACTCCGAAACATGTCGGACCATTTCTGACAATAAATCGTGAGGAAAGCGGTGTTTAATTCAAGACAAGCAATGTATGCAAATCACGTTAATTATGTACAATTCCTTTGAGAAATAATCTTATACTCTTAACATGACGTATATAGATATGTTACATTACTTATAGTTATATAATAAGTCAGGGAACAATTTTTTTTTCTTTACACAAATGGATCTAGTCCCAACGTAAGCTCTAAAGGCTTGTGTTATGGGTACTAGACGACTAAGTATTTATATCACATACTTATATAGAGAAATAAATACTTAAATACATAGGAAACATCCAAGACTCAGGAACAACAACATTCGTGCTTGTCACACAAATATTTGCGCTTACCAGGGATCGAACCCGGGACGCTTGCTTCGGAGGTAGGGTTACTCCCAACTAGGTTAACCGCGTCGTCGTCGTAGTTAGCCTTACGGTTTGAACTTATTAACAATCTGATCAAAGTTCCGTCTTATTTCACTTTAATGATTTAGTATAAGAGCGGCCCGTCATCGACCCATTATTCATAGCCTGTTTATTACAACAATAGAACAATGCTCGATGGTGTTACCAGTGGAGCTTAACCTTAAAGTGGAGTCAAAGGACTGGTTTGTCTTTTGAGATAGACAAAGGTGCTTGGTCGATTATAAACACTCCCACAAAACGTCCCATATAACCTTTTAAGCCAACCATTCGTGTTATCTTTCCTTCTCAAAATACAAATACAAATATGTATTTCGTTTGAGTGTTCGTGTGTTGTTTTAGACGAAGCAATTGAACGTTTCATAATAAACGTCACTGACTCTGATTCTTCCTCCGACTCTGAAACTTCGTCATGCATGGTCCTCGTTCGGTCATATGTCAGCAATTGGACATATACAGGCTGTTCAAAATTTCCACATATTTCGTTACTGTGTTTCTGCTGCGGTTTTGCAGTGATGTATAGTTGTTGTGGTTGTATAGTTTAGACTGACTCGATGGTGCGGGTTCGAGTACCGCTATAATTTAGTATTTTAGTAATTAATATCGTTAATTATATAGATAAATACTAAGATACATGTTTAAATACTAAACATCCATGACAACTTTCGTGCTCAAATCACAAAGTTTGCCCGTAGCGGTACTCTAACCCGCACCATCGAGTCACTCTAAACTATATAACCGGTGAGTTATGCTACATTTTGTATTTGATAAGGAAAGATAGCGCGAATGGTTGGCTTAAAAGATTATGTGGGATGTTTTGTGGGAATAGTATCGGGAATTCTAGTTTGAGACTAGATCAAGTATGTTAGTGTTATTATTTTATTATGATTAGTTTAGCTATTTTTTGCGTAAATACACTGCCACTGGGATCATACAGCGCCGAATTTTATTGCGATGTGAAGCCAACTGTACAAACAGACCGAGGAAGGTTTCTTCTGCCCTATTTATTTTTCTTATTTTTCTTGTCAATGTCGTTTTTACTCAACCCGGGTAACAGGTGATGGGGCTTTGTTGCTACGTGCCTGAGAGGGAGGAGGCGACAGACGCACTTACGGACGGATATAATATTACATTTTTTTTTTTCTATTGTCTCATTGAAGCATAATTCCAAATGGAATACTTACCTAAACAATCTATCTATCTATTTATATATATGTATATATACATATATATAATACCTTTAAACTTCTTGTATATATACAGGCTGACATCGAAGACGTGATCAGAAACCAGTTTTTCAGACTCGGTACTTGATGGCCATTTTCAAGCAATATTAGTTACAAGAAACAGATGCAATTTTTTTGCTAATTTACACCTACTGACTATTCATAGCTCACCCTTCGTAGGGGTAAATTAACAAAAAGATTGCTTTTGTTTCTTGTAACTAATATTGCTTGAAAATGGCCATCAATTACCGAGTCTGAAAAACTGGTTTCTGATCACGTCTTCGATGTCATTCTGTATAATCTGAATCTCAGAAACGGCTCCAACGATTTTCATGAAATTTAGTAAATCGGGGGTGATAAATCGATCTAGCTAGGTTTCATTTTTAGAAAACGTCGTTTTATCCATGTTTTCAGGCAATGAAAAACTGCTACAATATCATTAGAATACGAAGGTACATTTAGCCATCACCTACAAGGTTATAATAACTCAGGTGGGCAATCATGCGGTCTCGAAACCAGAAGACCCCGGTTCGAGTCCAGATGATAAAGTTTTTCCTTTTTTAGGGTTCCGTACCTCAAAAGGAAAAAACGAAACCCTTACCCTTATACCCCTGACCCTTATAGGATCACTCGTGTGTCTGTCTGTCTGTCTGTCTCTCTGTCAGTCTGTCACAGCCAATTTGCTTTTAAACACGGGGGCCACTTATGGGGGGTTAATTAGAAAATTAAAAAAAAAGTTATGCAACCTACATCGTGTGACATATCAAATGAAAGGGCTTATTGTGAGAATCTTAAATAGTTCTTTACCTATAAGGTACAGGAAAACCTATAAGAAGTCTATGGTATTTAAAGTAACTTAGTAAATTTCAGATAATCATGTACGGAACGGAACCCTCTCCACGCGAGTTTATCTCGCACTTGTCCGGTTTCTTTTCAAGTTGTGTGAAAAACTAATATTGGGAGCCCTTTATCAACGCATACAATTCCATCATTATTTCGTCATCCAGGTATTCTCAATTAAGAGAAGCACTTACAAAGTTACGAAGTTATGTGGTGAAATTCTGTTTCTAGAACTTAAACGAAACATCTACCCGTACCATATTGTTTTCGTACCTCTCAGCTTCGATCATATAAACTAGTTGATAAGGTACTGGGCGCTCAAGCGGTTCCGTAAAATACGAGTCCCGATGTCTCATCTGCTACTGTTGTCTGGAAAGGGTCCACTGATGAACACGTGCGTGTGAGAAATGTGTCTCCGTTTGAAATATCATCGTACGCGTTCTATAAGTGCAACCACTCCAAATAATAAATTTAATACACAAAATCTATATCTATTAATATGGGTAAAATAAATTCTTAACACTTAAATGGAATCAGAGATTGATAGAAAGTCCACGCGAGCAATACGATTCGCTGAACAAGGCAAGCAGAAAATAAAATGACTGGGTGTTGTGAGGATCGAAGCTGCGATCATTATACTGCGGTGAAGCTGTGTAGCCTTTTTATATTTCTATGGTATCGGTTTTCGTTGTAATTGGAATACGACAGAAGACGTGTATGCGTAGTTCTCTTCCTTACTGACTGTCCTCGTACTGGGTTCGGTCATAGTTCGTTCGTGTATATATATACACGAACGAACTATGTACATAAATAATAAGGGTAATAACTGAAAAGCCCCAGTACGAGGACAGTATATATATATATATATTGTAAATAGTATTGTGTGTTTGTTTCATCAGAATAAATGTTCTCAATAGCTGTGATCTCTCTTGCAACACAGTATTTTCAGCCTGTCTCTTTTATCGAAACATCGTCATCTCGCTTTCCAATCACTGATTGTCTGTCAGTCTCTATTGCAAACGTCACTTTAATTAAAGATCAATTTGAGTGGCCTTTGTGAATTTGGCCATTGGAATGGTGATTGTAGCCAACGACTTAACATTTTGAGATTATAATTTTAGTTCGGGTCTTAACAAAACCGAACCAAACTTATAAATTTGTGTAGTAATCGCGAAAGTTTCAAAATAAGGCAAATCCAACTTTGCTCTTATAAATAGCCAGGGAAAACCGATATAAATGAGAGGTTGTAAATTTATTTTAAATCACCTGTTTTGTAAGGTTTTCCACTTATAAAGTATTTTTCTAGATATTCGCGTAGCGAATTCTTAAAGTATTTATTTATTTATTTACTTATAATTAACACTTACAGTATCTAACAAGCCTTTATTTTGAGCATAACCTTGATTTGATTTATCCAATTACGTAACAGAATCCTAGAAGCACTTTATAAACGGGAATTACGGCTTCACCCAAAAAACCGATTTCTATTCTAGCAAAAAGAAAAGATTTACGTGTGTTTCTTAAGTTTTAAATTAAACGAGTTTTCATATTTCACTAGCTGTGCCCAGCAAGATAGGCTATGCTTTTTTTTCTCAAAAAATCAGTTCAAATTGAAATCATTTATTCAGCGAATTGGTAAATTGGCAAATTGGTTGGTTAGGGTTCCGTACTTGAAATGGAAAAAATGGATTCCTTATAGGATCACTCTTGTGTCTGTCTGTCTGTCACAGCCGATTTGCTCCGTAACTACTGGACCGATTGAGTTGAAATTTGGTACACATATGTCAATCGGTGACCGCAATACGGACGTGTAACGTTAATAAATGAATTTTTAACATGGGGGCCACTTTGGGGGGTTAAATTAGAAAATAAAAATAAAAAAGTTTTGCGAACTATGACATGTGACAAAAGTATTTGTTGTGAGGATCTTTCATATATATTTTTATAATTGTAAGCTTGGTTTTTAAATTATTTAGGAAATTAAGCGAAAATTTACCATTCCCCCATATCTCCAAACTATTGAGCCTAAAAGTTAAAACAATAAATACAGAAAATAGTTCTTTATCTGTACCTGTATCTGTTCTCCTCTGCTGCACTGGGAGTGAAGAAATAGCATAGAATGCGTGCAGATGCTTATCATCCTGGCATGTCGTAAAAGTCGCCTAAGGGACGGGTCCTCTCCAGCATGGTGGACTGTCTGTATGGGCGATGGGCTGATCACCTGTCACCATACGGTTCATCATACCATCTTAGGACTAATTTATCGAACGTGGCCACAAGTAGTCTTGTGGCTCTGCCCACCCCATTAGGGATTTCGGGCGTGATGCTATGTATGTATGTATGTATGTATGTATTTATCTGTAGATTACAGGAAAACCTATAAGAAGTCTATGATATTTAAAGTAACATAGGAAACTTCAGATAATCACGTACGGCACGGAACCCTCTGCGCGCGAGTTTAATTCGCATTTGTCCGGTTTTTTTGGTCACAAACCGTCCCTAGCAAGCCCACAACAGCTCACTAAAATTCATCATAATCGGATGAATGGTATAAGTATGCAAAGGTTCCGAACAAGCAAACAAACATTTTTAGGGTTCCGTAGCCAAATGGCAAAAAACGGAACCCTTATGGATTCGTCATGTCTGTTTGTCTGTCTGTCCGTTCGTATGTCACAGCCATTTTTTTCCGAAACTATAAGAACTATGCTGTTGAAACTTGGTAAGTAGATGTATTCTGTGAACCGCATTAAGATTTTCACGACCGCACGCACGCAGTCCGACGCGCACTTTGCCGGTTTTTATTATATTAGCTAGTTGGTCCTTCCCCTTTAGTCAGCGTAAAGCAAATTGTTTACAAGAGCTGCCCATTATTTGGTCTAAAGCTTCGAGCCCTACAAAGATAGTATCGCAATTGTCCCTTTGTGATAGACTCTCCTATGAAACCTGTGTAATATTGTCGGTGAAAGTAACAGTATCGGTTCTATTGATGGGAAAGCCGTCGGGTTTTCGAGGCTTATTTATATTTCATTCATGTTCAAGGCTATAGGCAAGCAGGTCGGTGATTTACCGATATTATAAAAAGAAACTTATTGCGTTGTAACGATGATGCTGTATCGTCAGTAGTATTTATTTGTATTATCATTATTGGGTGAGGAAGACCCTTTACGCACTGCATCCACTCCGAATCCGAGAATTGTTAATCCGAAGTAGCCCTTAGTATTATTTGTATGAGGAGTTGCGCAAGATCTGAATTCTGTTTTCGGAAGCCGAGAATATCTCCAATTCAGAGCATTGTTCACGGACCGAAGTTACCAAAATATTGTTACTATACACTATATTAATAACTCACACCTAATACTGACTAAAGAGATACTCAGAGAGATAAAAAGGGTTTAACTCATCCCCGTGTCTGGCATGCTAGGGCTACCGGAGGTACAGCATTTACCCAGAGCAAGGAACTCCAGGGCTACGGAAAAGAACTTGAAAACTGAACCAGGCGGGTGACACTTCATACAATTTAACTCCCTACCTTCCTTGTGGTATCGCGCAGTCGCGTAAAAACACCGCTCTCGGTAGTTTGTTGTTTACGCGGCGAGCACACAGGCGTAAATTGCCTTAGGGTTGCCAACTTGGGACATCTGCAATTCTTGAAAGAGACTGTCGTACGTCACGGGGACAACGCTATCCAAAAAGTCAAATCTGATTACAATTAACAGTTTTAGTGACCCAATCAGGAATATTTAAGGCTCAATACTTCCTTAACGGTCTCCCAAATGGAAAAACTGGTTAGATATCTCATAATCATTAATAGTTTTCAAAGAGCAATCCAACGACACCGTCCGAGGTTGTAAAAGAAGTTTTTACCGATGCTTTACCTGTACGGGAGATACCGTATTTTTTTCCAATTCATTCTTTATCTTTGTGCGCGGGACAAACATTAATTAATAGTATACAATTTTGGCTTTGTCACGTAAATAGTCTTCGAGAAAAAGTGGCTGTGACATACAGACAGAAAGACAGATGAACGGACATGACTATGGAAATGTTTATGGTCAATATCGTTGATGTAACGTTACTTTTAAGTTTGATGGAGCCAATACGGAATTGTTGCACACTTATTTATTCGTTCTATTTTTAGTTTCATGACTTCCATGTATCTGGATTTGTGATCAGTCAACCACTTTTAGGAGAGGTAAATAATCTTTGCTTAGATACGGCATATTTAGGCATTTAGCTAGCACTCAAATTATATTGTATCTTATCATTGATAAACAATAAGGCATGAACCAATTGAAAAATGAAGCTTTACTTCTATGGTCTTTTAATAAATGTTGGTGTGTTTACTTAAATAAATAAATAATATTTGCAGCAAATAAATAATATTTTAAATGCTATTGTTAACTAGCAAATTCTTACCGAGTTTCGGAAGTACGAAAGGCTTTCGTGAAGAAATCGTGAGGAACCTGATCATACAAAATAGTTTCAAAATCAGTATTTAATATAACGCGACCTGTCGAATCTAGGATCATGGTCAAAGCGTACCCCACGTTAGAAACGGGAAAAAGCGCTAGGACATGGAGTTTCAAAATATCTTATTATTGAACAAAAAACGTTTTGTCGACTGTTTTTTTTTTAAATGTCAATTGACTGGCAAACGAGCTGACGGCCCACCTGATGGAAAGTGGTCACCGCCGCCCATGGACATCTGCAACACCAGAGGTGCTGCCGATGCGTTGCCAGTCAAGAGAGGATGGGGAATGGGGATGGGATGCGGATGAGGGAATAGGCCTCCGGATCTCGTCACTCACCGTACGAAACGCAATAGCAAGCTATTACTTTACGCCGATATTCTGTGAGAGTGTGGTACTACCCCGGTCGAGCCGGCCCATTCGAACAGTAATCATCTATTGAGGATTACTGTTTGGCTCTACCACTACAAAGTACTGTATCATTTGGCAGAATTTTCATTAGGCGGAATGCTGTTTTTGCTGAAGCTTTTGCTTTCTAGGATATTCAATGTAAGTTAAAAGCCGTGCCAGAAACTGTCGATATGCGATAGGAAATTCGGAAAAATGAAAATTGAAATTGAAATTGTTGAAATTGGGTCAACAGGTATTCGGTATTTTAATAGAAGACCTACATATTTGGACATTGCTTTATTTAGTTTGGAATGACCCCATGCACCCAAGTAAATCATATGTGTTAATATTATTTATGACATCTCTTGGCGTCACTTTAATATATACTGTTATAATTTTAACGGAATAAACAACAAAATAAAAATTAAAAAAAACAAAGAGATTGAAAATATTTGAGGTTTTCTATGTGATTAAATGTTTGACTGAATTTTTATTTCGCTGAATTTTCATTACAATTAAAAGGAATAATGTCTAAATATCTCAGAACTTTAGTGTTAGCTCTTCAGTAATGCTGGTAATGTGTATTTGTTACAATTTTGTATTTTTATCAATGCAGCTTATGTAAAAACCATGTGTACACTAGAGACATCTGAACGCTTTGATTTCCCTCGTGTATTCCTGCTCTTAATGGAAAATTTATTAGAAATTCATCAGCACTAGTTCAGAGGTACATTTATCATTGCTCGTTGTGCATATTTTTTATATTAGTATAATTAAGTGTACTCGTAGATGTCTTTGAATGCAAAAAAACCGTGTAGACTCTATAGAAAGACAGATATAAGATTCTTTTTTTTTTGAGAGTCTGATGGATGCCGGCAGTGCAGGAACATTCCTTGTGGGATGCCTACATCCAGCAGTGGACATACTGTTAAATAAATAACTGACTGCTATCTCAGATTCCAAAAACAGTCCCAAAGCTCAACATCCGTGACACCATAGTGTGACATCGTAAAGGCTTTATGTGCTGCCGGTCACGTTCGAATTGATTACTGTCTGTCCGGTAGTACGGAACTAGCATGGTTCTCGTTCTAATGTACACTATAAATATACCTTACTTATTTATATTAAACTAGCGACCCGCCCCGGCTTCGCACGGTAAAAGTCAAACATAATCTCAAAAGGATTTTGCAGCGTTTTCGATGAAAGCTCCCAGGCGGCTTGAATTTTTCCGACGCTTCCAACAATTCTCGTTTTATTTCAACCAATTTACACAAAACCTTGACAAATTATATACTTAAACCTTCCTGATGAATCACTCTATCTATTGGTGAAAACCACATGAAAATCCGTTCAGTGGTTTTTGAGTTTAGCGGTAACAGACAGACGCGGCGGGCAATTTTGTTGTATAATATGTAAGGATAGATTAGGTATTTGACGAAGCCTGTTTGCTGATGCATTTGTGTACTTACTTGACGAAGTCTGCGTTGCGGATTCCACACGAAAGTTCTGGAAGAGATCCCTTACAGGGATGGGTTCGCTTTACAGTGACTCACAACGAAGAGAGAGCCTGGATACTGAGTCTTTGGCAATGAAAGTGTTAAATGGGTTTTATGTAAATGTAGGATGAAGTGTTTTTATACAAACACACATTGCACAAACATACACATTTCTCAGACATATTTTGTTATCGGGGTAGGTAAAGGGGATATGCTGTTATCACTGAAGGGCTGATCACTGGAAAGTAACGACACTATACCGATCTACGTATAAAATGGAAGTATACAAAAAAATAAGTTACGTACCTGCTCTAAATTAGCTGACAGTCACGCAATCTCTTGCAAATTAGCCCCGGAAGAGCAAAGAAGAGAGAAGAGTAAGAGTTTCATTAAATTCTTTTAATAAAACGTTAAAACAAAACAGTATTATTTCAGTACCAGAAGTCAAAACACAAACAAAATAAAACGATCTAAGGCGATCCTACACATCCGTATACTGTAAATTGTCTGTTCAAATAGTGCTTATGTGAACAATGGTTTAAAATGTCACAAGGGTGCGAATTTCATAGTAAACGGACGGAGGCTCCACGAGCGGGGCTCTCGGGGGCGGGGGGCGGGGGGCGAGAGGAGCCCAGCAGAGTCAAGCACGCAACTGCGGCGGGCGAACGCCGCGCGAAACACCTCCGGCGCGACCGAAACTCCTCACTGAAAACCGGTAAAACTACCCTCAGAGTGACAAAAAACCCGTGTGAAAAAAATGCTCCTTGATTAGTTTTTTTGCGCCACGTCATTCGCCTGTTGCGTTCCCGCCTGCTGCTACTTCCGACTTCGAATAACTTCCAAGGCCGCGCCTTTGTGGCCTCATCGATATTTTTGGGTAAGCTCTCCTTATTATTAAAACTTTTTAAAACGCTTCATATTTAATCGAAGCAATGTATTTTTACATTTAAAGCGCACGGTAACTGCACATCTATTTTGTTTTAGTCGTTTGGCGCTGCGATTACCAATTATTCGTGGCGAAACTTTAAGGAACAATTAAAAAAAAATGCGTAGTTACCCGTGATGAATTGATAATGATAATTATTAAATATAGACAAAAACGTATGCTATTTAAGTGGGTAATCAATGAAAGAGAACATCAAAACGAATGGCCCAGCGCGCCGTAACGGTCTCCGGTCTTATGGGGGGCAAATTTATGATTTTAATCAACAGTATTTTCCTATTCAGGCTTGCTTAAAAAATATTTCCCACGAGGATTGCGACACGGCGTCACGCTACAGTAAAGGCACTTTCGTAAAAATTGAAAAAATGTGGCGAGTTATGAATTTTACGTAAAAAATAGACCACCTGCGCTTCCTGCAGGGAGCGTCAGAAAATGTATAGCGGTTATTATATCCTGTGATTATTTAAGACTTTTTATCGAGTTAACTTACTTTTATAGCCCGCCCGAGCCGCGTCCGGAACGGCTGAACGAGATTAAAAAAGGAAATGTACATAATAGCACAATTACTTGGGAAATCCTTTTGACGTTAGGCTTTATTAAAAAGGCGTTAAGGATGTGTTGGGTCCGAGTCTATACATATTCATTTACATATCAATTTAAAGTAACATGATGCATCACAACCTAGCAATGGCGTTGCCGATAAAAGATACTTATATGACAAAGGAACTGGGGTTTAAATAAAGCAGTTTTCAATAAAACAGTAGATAATATTTACATTGTAATTAAGGTACAGGGTATCGGTAGTATGAAAGATGTAGGTGATTTAACAGGAATACCAGACTAAACCCCCAAGACAAAAACAAGCATATTAAGATACAAATTAGCCTGTTGTCGGGGATGGATTCCGTGACCCCTGAAGTGCAAACAGTGGAATTAATGGCCAACCGTTTGTTAAAGAATCTTCCCTTTAATAAAGGGAAATTCGAAGTATGTGCAGTAGTTTAACCTATGGTGAAAAAACTTATAAAGAAGTCTCCATTTGAGACTGGTTGGGCCAGGCGCGCTACAGGATTTCGTTTAGATGGGGAAATATTTGTGTGATTTTCAGGTCATCTTCCAGAACATCGTTCTTATCAAAAAATTGGTAGATCAGGGTGCTCCGGTCATCAGTATGGGGGAGGGGTGGGGGGTAATTGCTATCACCTGGATTGGGCATGTGTTTCGAATGCCTTGCATCAAGTGCAAGAAATTTGCGACGCACGCTGATTTGAAGCGACTGAAAGAGCGCCGTTGAAAGTAGAATCGTCCTTTGATATATTATAAGATTCTTAAGACCTACATATGAATTCGAGCCAATTCGAGCAAATATGGTATCTATAAACGTGAATTGTGTCAACCTTTTCGCTGAGGGAATTACAAGCAACAATAAGGACTAACATGGAGTCAATAAATACAGTCGACGTAGTTTTTGACCGGTTTTATTTGAGATCAATATTGAAGTCAGTTTCAGATGTCTTTGAGACCGCAGTCAGATAATGAATAAAAAACTATCATTATCTGATCATGAGTAATTTCTTGAAGATTTGTTATTATTTTATAGTCGAAGTGATTGTAAGCTTTTTATACAATCTTGTTAACGTAAAATTCCTTTTTCACATTCAATATTAAAAATCGGTATATTTGTTTTACTATGAGAAGAGTAAAAAGTAAATTCAAAGACTTACGCAGCAGTTTTATTCATTTTGCTGTAAAAAGAAAGACAAATAAAATATTCGCAGAAAAAGAAAACTACATGAAAACTTTCATTACGTTATATTTGTTAGTAATAAATTACTTACTTAAACCGAAAATCGTTCATATCTTGGGTTAAATTAGGCATAGTTGACGGTGACTTCCACGGTTGAAAACTATCAAGCAATATCTTTTGCTGAGTTTTACATATTTTACTGGGAATGAATATTCAAATATCTATGCAGTTCCAAACGATATCGGAAATGTGGTTTTGATTCCACCTTTTGTTTGTTTTTCATCAGTTCGATTCATAATTGCTTTTACCCGACTACGAAGTTTAAAGCTAGTAGGGAGTGGTTATATGTTAGCAGTCTGCTGTAATATATTGTTATTTCATCGTCCCTAAGTACCGCATTTAGATGTAAATATGTTTCAAATATGAATTCACACATTACATGTTTGTGTGTGATAATTTTATTTTTGATAACGCTACACCCGTAGAGATTCTCGTAGCCCGTAGCCTTCGCGTAGTATACCTTACCTTGTTGCATTTCAGTCTTGAATTAATTAGGTAAACTCTCTCCCTGCGTAAATTGTCAATTTTTCATAGATTTCACGTCTTATGTAGTCTGTTGGTCATTATGATATAATTTCCAAAAAAAAAAAATGATTCTTTGATCCTTCCTTAAGATTTATAAGAGACATAATTTTTGTGTAGGTTATTGTAGAGACTTAGAAGACGTTTTCTAAGATTTTGCTTTGAAATTCCAAATATTGCTAAGTTATTTAATCTTTGACATATTTATTGGGAACCAGAATCCTCCCAATCCTCTCCTTTTTCAATCCAGCCGTTCATGCGCCTCTATTCGGGAACGCTAAGTGATTCCGTAGCGACTCGTAAGCCAGATTTCTCACCTCGCTCTTACGCATTACGCGTCGTGCGGTAGAGTGGGATGAGAAATCTGGCTTACGAGTCGCTAAAGAATCACATAGCGTTCTCGAATAGAGGCGCTGGTCAAAAACACAAACGGCATCCTATCAACAACTAGCTTCTGTCCGCGACTTTGTCCAACTAGAATTCGTTTTATCACTTTTCCCTCGGGAACTGTGCATTTTTTATCACCCTTGACATTTTTATATTCGTAGTTTTGTTACGACGTGGAAAGAAGGTCGAAAAAATACTTTCGCGAATGATATAGTAGGAATTTTACCCTTTTGTTTCCTTTTTGTCTTTTCGGAGAGCAAAGGCTTAATTGCTTCGAGATTTAACGTTCTTAATGGTATATTTAGGTGCATAAAATGAAGCTGGGTTTCATTTAAAATTTAAATTACCTTGTCGGCTACAATCGGTGGCGGTACACTGGTAATAACGCAGAACGTTTCCTTTCAGTGTGGTTATTTGCTATGAAAACATGACTATACCTTACAATTTTAGCTTTTTATTATCAGTGCCTTTTCTTTGATTAAATAGATAGTACTTGCTTGCTTAATTGCAAAACACGTGTTATAAAGTACGAGTAGCTTTCACGCCACAGAATAGGGATGTTTCCTGGGTAAAAAAATAGTAATTCTAATTAGTCCGTCAGTTAGATTATCAAAAAAAATTGAACACGTATTTTTTGCTTTATCAAATCAATCAAAATTGACAAAGATATCAAAGATATAGGCATCAAAGTTCGGGAGTGGGGGCTAATGACGTTACTTAATGGTAAAAAGTGTACAAAGTCGTGACGTCACGCGGAACTTCAACGCACTATATATCTTCGTAATTTTTTGTTTCATTGACAAAAGAAAAAAAATATGTGTTAAAAATTTTTTATTATGTAAATGACGGACTAATTAGAATATTTCAGGAAACTAGCCTATTGACGCCATTCTGCTTCAGGAGGATAAGTTAAACCGTCTTATCTCCAAGTGCGTCTCTCTCACACTAGTGCCGACGAAAGAGATAGTCACAGATAAGATGCAGTTATCCCCGTGTCAACAGCACCGCAGTTTTTTTAATAATAATAATAATATTAATATTTATTGTTCATAAATGCAGATTATTAAAAGAATATTAGCTTTCGCTTCGTGTTGTTTTAAGTTTAACTACACCACAGACTAGGTCATATTTATAGTGGGGCCAATCCGAAAATGAGGTCGCTAATTTAAAAGTGTCTAATCGTCAAACTCGATACTGGCAGCTTTGTGCTATACAAAATTGAGTAGACGTTTCTTATTTTAAGTTTAGACACTTTTAAATTAAGAAGTGGCCGTTTCTAACGGGGACGTGGAATGAAAATTAAAATGAGGCTTAAATGATATATTATGAAATTAAATCTAAAAAATAAACATATTACTTACAGAAAAAAGCAGATGATTTTAACTATTCATTTTTATTTGATAAAGGGTCAAAATTAGTGAAAAATATATATTAATATTTAGTTCTGTTTTAGTTTTTTGGACATCCTCATCAAATTTGTCATGATTTATTTCTTTATTTTTCTTTATTTCTACGATGTTGGTCTAAAACAGTATTTTCGGAAATAATTGCAGATTTCGTTTAAACGCCATACATTTTGTACAGTCTAATGACAGCTGTGACGTCATAGCTGTTGTCCATTTTGTATGGAGTGTTTTTGCAAGTGATATGAACAATACATACATACACACATATTTGCATGTCGCACGACACGACATGCAAATATGTCCCTAACCATATTAAATGTATGAAACCGATATGCTTCTGGCGTGTCACGACACGCCACGACACGTAAGTATGTTTCCGCCTTTATACTTACCGATGTATCGCCACTACACGCTTGACTAACATCAAGTCATTCGGCCAGTTACCATGACGGTCATCGCATTGGGATTTGCTCGTGCTGAAGTAAGTAACTGCCAATGGACAGTGAGGTTGCTGTCAAGTTTAACCAATAATGAGTTCTGAATAAATTGTATTTCTTATTTTTCTTCTTTGTCTCCTATTTATTGTAAAAGGCGATCAGTCGTCAATAAAAACAAAATAATCATATAATTTATAAAATAAAAAACCGACTTCAAATAGATTTTGAAAAGTAAGTTTTTTTTTCACATTTTATTTATTATCCTGTGATTTAACGACACACATTTACTACATCAAGTAACAATAGCACAATGCCAATTGCTCATCACCATTTACAAACTGTTGCTATCCACGGTGCAAGGATGTCAATCGTTGAGGAGTTCTCTTGGTTCTTTAATTTTACTACATGGATTTTCATGGACAAAAGTTGCTTCAGAACTTTATACAGCAATTTCAACAACAGCAACATCGCCAACCGTGAAATACTCATCATTTAGGAGTTCCGGTGATCATCTATGGTCTTCATCAACCGATCCACATCACCAAATAATGCTTTTGTTATTACAGAAAATACTACAATTGCTATATGCGTGCCCATAATATTTGAAGAGTTGTATCGATTCCTCGTAGATCCGACTTTCACTACAACGGGACCAAACTGGAGGCATACCCCGCCGATTAAAAAAATATATTTATCTACACCCATATCATAAAACCTCCATAGTGTAATCAAAAACCGTAGGAAATGACCACCATTATGACAACCAATTAGGTAAAACCAGTGCTGCAATGTTATTACGGTATCGATTTTAGTATTGAAATGAGATTAAATTTGTAACAGCTGTCAAAACTCAAGTGGGTCTCTGTTCTAGTATCCATAGATATTAAACAGTTATTGATACGAAACATCAATTCGGTATGTTTTTTTAATATAAACCGAACGACATTTGATCTCGAGTGACGTGAGAATAGAGACTTCATTCGTTTGTCTATGATTTAAAAAAAAAATGATCTTGACGGAGGATCGAATTGCCGCCATTATGTTGGTTTTTTGCTGAACGAAAGTAGAATTGTTGTTGAATTGAATAGAAAAAGTTGTTTGTAATTTACATTTTAGTTGAAAATATGAATGGTAGCCTTCTCGGAGTGACTGTGTGATGTGAAAATGCGCCGGATATCGGAAATATGCAGCCACGATTGCAACAAATAACTTGTTGCCAGAAAATATTGTTTCTGAACACATCATGGAGGATTTATAATGTGTGCATAATTTGGCCTTAAAACACACGTGCGATCTTATTATGAAACTCGCTAAAGCTCGTTTCATGAAAACCGCACTAGTGTTTTAAGGCCTATCATTATGCAACCGTTGCAGAAACTACTTACTATTCTAAATCAGTTTATAAATGATGGAGTTCTGAATTAACACACAAAAATTAAAAAAATACAACCGAATTGAGAACCTCCTCCTTTTTTAAGTCGGTTAATAAAATATCTGGGATCATCTATGATTGGAAGAATATGTTTTTGATATAATTATCTCTTGCTGAAAGGCACGTCGGGTAGTTTAAAAATAAAACCTAGTTTGGACTTATGGTATGATCGTTAGTTACACGTAAGAATAACACCTAACTTAAACAGGAAGTAGACACTGAAATTTTGCTTCTCTGTACTAATAAAAATTAATTGTAATCTTTTTCTCATTGCGGATAACAATGACAGCGCAAGTTTAAAATTAAATTACTGACTCATTTGGACTTATCCCAAACTGTTTGCTGTTTACAAACAACTGAAACAACATCAAATAGAAAAAGGGCTGCGACCCTTTCAGCCACTTTCCACTCAAGGGATGTAAATATTTCACGAAAAAGCCTGCAGAATACGTCACGGGACTTCCGGTGGCACGTATCACGTATTATACATTACAGTTGATGTTATCTGTAAAATCTCAACAAGCCGAATAAAACCCTGATACACACTTCGAGAAACAAAAATTGTCTCTCCTGTGACCAAAAGTTAACGAAAACGACTGCTTAATTGTTCGTTTTCTACACACAGGCCAAAACTATGCCTAACGTCCTACATGCGGATATAGTCCAAGCAACAAAATCAGGCATCAGGGTTCTTAACTTTGGGGAACAGGAGGGGCCAGTTCAGAACCTAAATGTGTGAATGACCCATTCTCCTAGATATTTCCTTACTACTATACCCTATTCTTCTGGCTAATCAGAACATTTCTTTATCTATGGTATGTCTTATTGGCGGGATTAGCCAAGTCACGTGGCCTAGTTCGTTTACATGCATTTAACTACCCAGAAGAATAGGGTATAGTACCACTTCTATAAGGGAATACCGGGGAAATGCAGGTTGTCATAATAAATGTGACAATTTTATTAGAGGGTTCCATACCCAAAATGTTTAACGGGGATTTATAACCGGGCCTACAATTTCCGTCTATTCGAACATCCTTCGGCTGGTGGCAAAACCTTTAATGAAAATTTAGTTAATACTTCATAATTCAACAAAAATGTCTCGTTTTCGTAGATTATGGGGGTTTAATATATGCATATTCAAAACCTTAATAATAAGAAACGGGAATGGCGACGGCGCCCGCGAGGGTGATATAAACAATATGCAATGGTACGGAACAATTTTGTGCGTGAGTTAATCTCACATTTGACTGGTTTTTTGTTAGTTTTCGTCAAGCTATTTTGTTTTATTTTGTATTGATATCGTTAGACTTCGATGTGACGAATGTAATGATTGAAGTAACGCTAATATGCTTAATTCGTTTAATTATCCACTATTAATTCGCAACGACACATAACATGCCAATTGATGTTCTTGTTATAACGTGATGTAGCTGAAAATGAAAATGAAAATATTTATTTGGCAAGTAGGCCACATGGGCTCTTTTACATGTCTGAATCTACCAGCGCTTCGAAAGGTGACATCTGCTGAGAAGAAACGCCGCAAGAAACTCAGCAGTAAGTCTTTTTTCAACTCTGGCAGTACAGTTTTATCTAAAAACTAAAACAAAATGTGCAACATAAAAACCTAATGGGTACAAATTAATTCTAATAAATAACTAATAAGGTAGATGTATAGTCTCGTCGTCAGGAAAAGTTAAGTGACTTAGAGATGTATAAAGTCTCTAAGGGTCATAATAATAAAAATAAAAATTGAAGCAAAGAAACATCTAAATCGATTAATCTAGGTTAAATGGAGGTGTAGACAGTCTCCACGGTCAAGTCAAACTAACGAACTAACGGAACATCTATAGTAATAAAAGCGATATTTGCTTAACATCGACTCGTACTGATGCGTTTTGTTTTAATACAATTAGCTTATGACGAATGTTAAGCGCTGTACAGGCAGTACTGAGCTGAGCATATAATATTAGTTTGCCTACTGCGGGAAAACTTTGTCGTTGAATACACTTTGTAGAGTTGTTTGATTTACGAATACGAGTTGCAAAGGCTTGAGATAATTCTTGTAAAGTTTTGATTGAAAATGTTCAGTTACATACCTAGCAAAGTAAAACACAACCGCGTTATGGAGTTTACTTTTCTGTAAGATACAAATTTTGAAATGTGCTTCAACAATAACAAAAATAACTTAAGAAATATTATAAAAAAATACTGTAGCGTTCAAAAGGTTAGGAAACGAAGTTGTTGACAGCAAAGTGTAGTTCCGGAGCCGAAAACTTGTCGACAAAGTTTAAAAACAGGCAGTTATTTGTAACGGCTTACCCAAGGGATTATGATTTTAAGTAAAAAGGGATTAGGTACTCGTCACAAATAATAAATTTACTTATAATATTAATATAACTTCATTTGACGAAATGTTTACAAAAATTTGAGGACTAGCATTTTTGCTGATTTCGAGTTATGCTATGAATGTTTTCTTTCTCTCTCTCTTTGTCTAATACAGACACGATAGTCTGGAATTTAAAGTCAAACAAATAAAAGTACGTAAGTTACAAAAATTACATCAAGTCAATCCGTTGCCCCGTTTTGACGTAAAGAGTAACAAACAAACAAATTAATTCACTTTCGCATTTATAACATTAGTAAGGATTGAATGATACTGCGTTTTATTGTTTTGGCTGACCCACGGGTAACAATATGCTGTGCATTAAACAGACAATTTTATTTATCTACACCCATATCATAAAACCTCCATTGTTTAATCAAAAACCGTAGGAAATGACCACCGTTTTGACAACCAATTAGGAAAAACCAGTGCTGCAATGTTATTTCTTTATCGTTTTTAGTAAAGAAATGAGATTAAATTTGGAACAGCCGTCAAAACTCAAGTGGGTCTCTATTCTAGTATCCATAGATATTAAAACAGTTGTTGATACGAAACGTCAATTCAGTATGTTTTTTTAATATAAACTGCACAACATTTGATCTCGAGTGACATGAGAATAGAGACCTCATTCCTTTGTCTATGATTTTAAAAAAAAATGGTCTTGACGGAGGATCGAATTGCCGCCATTATGTTGACGTTTTGCTGAACGAAAGTAGAATTGTTGTTGAATTGAATAGAAAAAGTTGTTTGTAATTTACATTTTAGTTGAAAATATGAATGTAAGTAGTCTTCTCGGAGTGTGTGTGATGTGAAAATGCGCCGGATATCGGAAATATGCAGCCACGATTGCAACAAATAACTTGTTGCCAGAAAATATTGTTTCTGAACCCATCATGCAGGATTTATAATATGTGTGTAGATAAAGTTATGTATGCAACTCTGCATAATTTGGCCTTAAAACACTCGTGCGATCTTATTATGAAACTCGCCTATTGGCTCGTTTCATGAAAACCGCACTAGTGTTTTAAGGCCTATCATTATGCAACCGTTGCATAAACTACTATTATGATGCTAATTGGACAAAAGAATATCAAAGCCTTTACGTGGCACGCATTGTGGTTAAGAGCACGCAATATTTACCCTTTGTACCACATTCCAGTCTCTCATTAACTCCTCGTTCTCGTACGCATGGGGGTGAATAACGAATATCTACCAGAATTTTGACTAAGGGGACTCGGTATGCGGAGGTAGTTAGACGGCGTGTCTAGTTACTTTTATCGCGCATGATATTTTCACGCTTTTCCGACCAGGCTATAGGAATTTTGTATTATTCTAATTGTCTTTCTGAAAATTCGTTGTAATTCGTTTAAATACTTTAAAATAAAGTGCTTCGTTCGTGAGTCAGGGTGGTTATTCCCCCTCCCGCTTGCTTCCGGTGATATAACTAAAAAGAACTGACAAACAACTGTACATTTTGTAGCAAACGCTTGTTTATTAATCTGAGTCTCTCATAGTGAGAGGGACTGGTCAGTAGTTCCCACGTGGGTGCAGTGCGGATTGGGGACTATACACACATCCTTGAAATGCTCGTGGTAAATATAAACAATTCCGCATCTGGGATCCGAGAGTCTCAGAGCCGCGAGCGGGATTTGAATCCGTAACCCTCTGCACGAAAGGCGACGCGTTAGACCACTACCACTGTACTTAACAAAAATACTGTCATTATTTATTATATATCTTTGTGACGATGACAAGGATACAAACCACACAGATTTAATACTCCATTTTGTCTCCCGTCTTCAAAATGTATCTTGAGTAAGAGACGATTTTACATGTAGCCTCGTTACAAGCTGAAGCGCATGTAGGCCGAAATTGGATGGAGGTGTTTGGATCAACTAAATTGCAGGGCGTCAGCAATCGAGCTGGCTTCCCGCACGACTGCGTCGTACCAAACCTAGCACACACTTTACAATTGTCTTTCCTTTAAAAATATAGCAATCATACTGTTTGCACCCATGCTAGGGACTCCACTCGGCACATTTAACGATTCGCTGCAAAATTCTCTGGGATTTAAATTCCCCTCGACATATGTACATGTTACGAGTACCCGTTTATAATGGCCGCACTCGATGTTTTCAAGTGAAATGGTCTTACTTTTCTTATTCTACCAAATTGCAGACGATTTAAGTAACCTTTTATTGCTATTAAGTATAGCAATTTATTATTTATAATTGAAACACAAAGACCTTTTAAAGCACAAATTTGAAACAGAATATTTGGAATAATTCAATTTAATATGATATTATGTTTAATACAAAGACGTAAGCGTTATCAAAGCGCAATCCTTTATTAAATAAATGTGGATACCTGTGCATAAACCTAATTTGTAGAAGCTTCAGGCAAAAAACGCACAAAGGCAAGTACATATTTTGATAATCCGTGCAATTGAAACAAAATAGTAAATTTATAACTAAGTAAGATATGTTTTTGCCTACTATCTTTTCTACGTATCACAAATTGACTGTTCAGTTTAGCCGTTACCTATTTTATTTAGTCATTAGATAATAATTAATAATAGTATTGCATGCATCAGTGGCCCATTCATAAATATCTTACAGACTAACATACATATTAAAATATCATGTAGGTGACGAGAGGCGTGCGGAGACAAATCGACTAAAGTCTGTTATATATCATTTATCTTTATAGAAATACATTTGACGACACGGTTACCCTATTTGGTAGTAACTCTGACTCCGAAGCTAGCGGTCCTGGGTTTGATCTGTGGTAAGGGAAAATATTAATGTGCTGAGTACGAATGTTTCGCACGCTTAAAAATAAAAGGAAACAAGTCGAAATGAAATTTACTTTTGTTTTAAACTTAACTCAACCGCGTTAGAATTGAATTTGGAATGGATTTGTATTTCACATTATTTCTTTTTAATTTTAAACATGCGGTTTGTTCCTGGGTTTTGGATGTTTCCTATGTATTTAAGTATTTAGTTATCTACATAAGTATGTATATCGTCGTCTCGTACCCATAACACAAGCCTTTAGAGCTTACTTTGCGACTAGATCGATTTGTGTAAAGATTGTCACCTGATTTATTTATTTCGTTGAGGTATATAGCTTACCATTAAAGAAAGTCTCATTCCTTTTGCCAAAAACTCGCACACGACCATTCCGCCAAAAAAATGCAGAAAATTCGCTTGGAACATTCAACAATTGCTTATTTTAATTGTTACAACGGGTAACAGTTAGTGGTCTTGAACATAGACCGAACAATAATCTTATAGGTACTTTAAAGTAGCAATATTCTTTTATATATATGTTAATATTATGTAATGGTTTTTCGGAAATAGCTCCAACGATTCGGATGAAATTTTTTATTTAGATAATGTTTCGCTTTCCAAATTTATCGAGATAGGTGTCATCGTTGAGAAAGAAAGAAAGACGCCGAGTGACGCTCAGTCGCCCAGGTACCTACTGAGAATAAAGAGAGCAATGTTAATGCCGCCGGACGGCTGTCCCGGAACAGAATTAACATCGACCCGCTCAATTATACGAGAACTAGGGCTGCCTCCCATCTGAAACGTGTTTGAAAAGTCCGTTCGATTAACCGTTTTTAACAGGAAAATGAAAAGCTCAATTTATACGGGTATCCTAATTATAATTCCTATAGGCTCAGTGCAAGCGATCTGTGACATGATTGGAAGGTGCACCTTATGGTTTATTGGACTAATTGGACATTTTGACAGGAAGAAGAGTAATGGACGTAATTTAGGAAATATGATCCAGTTCACAATAAAAACTATGCGGATTCTAGTGATGGCATAGACCTTAATTGTAAATGGATTTTAATTTGGATTGGACTAGAGCCTTTTCTCGCAACTTCTTCTTCTTCAAATTTAAATTCCAACACGTCTAAACTGATAATTATGCATCAGCTCATCACTTTCTAATTACAAAATTAAAATAAATGTCTTCTTTTGGGTAAACTGAAACTCGATATAAAAAACCCTTGTATTTAAATCGAGTTTAAGTAGACTCAAAAATAAACACCTACTTGTTTGTGTTGATGAGCTTTCTGTCAGAAAAATGTAATCAATAAAATTCGTATAAAATATCTGCTTATAGCTACTAGCTACGTTTACAATTGCAGTGGATTTGTGGACAAAGCCTTAGGTATAATGGCCTAAGAGGTCCACAGTTTATATTTATGTTCATTCCCAGCCTTAATGTTGATTTATCGGGATTGTTTGCACAAAACCGGGATAAATAACATTTTGTTACGACAAGAGGTAATCGCCAGTTGCAATAAAACGATAATATTAGCTTTCAGCTGCTGGCTTTTAAAAGCCATATTGTTTTATACAATAGAGATTTTAGGATAGAGCCCAAATGGGAGCGAGGTGTGAAACTGTCTATCATTTGTAGGAATGGTATTCTTGTGGCCGAATTCAGAAAGGCCACTCAAATTTTATTGAGCTTTAATTAAAGTGACGTTTCAGTGACGTTTCTGTGTAGGTTGACAAATAGTTGACGGACATTTCGCACGTTTAAAAATAAAAGGAAACAAGTCAAGATGAAATTCGCTTTTGTTTTAAACTTTACTCAAACGCGTTAAAATTGAATTCGGAATGGATTTGTATTTCACATTATTTCTTTTTATTTTTAAAAGAGTGATTTATCTATTTAATATCTAATCAAGTGCTTAAGTGGCTTTTCTGAATTTGGTCATTGGTATTTTCTGTTTCGTAAAGAATTTGGGGTAATATCTATTTCTGTATTTAAAAAGCGTTAACGAGTCGCCTTAGTCAACCATTTGCCGTTTCCAAAGGCAGATAAGTATTTTCGCGGTATCAAAACAAATCGATCAGTTTGTGAAAGGGTTATATTTTATTATCTTCCAATACAAATGTGCCCCTTTACCTGTATCAAGGCGGCGCTGCCGCTGGGTTCGACCTAATAAAATCAAACGATGAACCCTGCAATTAACCTCGCTCTGTTACATACACACTTCTTTATGTTATATCTATTGTATGGCAAGCCGGGACGGATTTTAGGCGTCCATTAGGGATTGAATAATGTAATTAATTCATGCCCGTTACCTGGCTTAAAAGATTACATTAGATTTTTGGGTGATCTTACACTGATTAACACTTCGCTTTTGCAAATGAAGTTTCTTTTAGAGATATAAAGGTTTATAATTATAAATACGAATATTTCTTTCTCCGTTAGAAATACAATATTGATTATACAAAGTGTACTACTACTAATAGTAGGTACTAACATAGATGTGTCTAATTATTGGAGAGTAATGATTTTGCAATTCAAATTATACTGGCTCCTACACAAGGCCTTAGGTAACCAAAGAAAGTACATAAATTCCAAAATGATCCTACTTCCTACTTATACATAAACTACGAACCAAAATGTATAATGCTACAGAGCCATTACTACTATGTTACATTACAAACTGCGCGCGTGTGAATATGTGTGTGTCTGTGTGGCTCTCTTTCTCTTGCTCTGAGTATGTGTATCGGTTACTTAGTACTACTCAATATTTCTTCTGTCCCCTCGTATGTCAAAGAGGACAGTCAGGACAGAAGTTTAAGATTTAATTCACTCGTTGAGCAGTTTTATCAACCGACTTCAAGAAGGATGAGGTTTTCTATTCGGTTTTTTTTTTTCACAATAACAATATAATTTATTTAATAAGCCA
Organism: Tortricodes alternella; assembly: GCA_947859335.1. Classification (NCBI taxonomy): domain Eukaryota; kingdom Metazoa; phylum Arthropoda; class Insecta; order Lepidoptera; family Tortricidae; genus Tortricodes; species Tortricodes alternella. Next base: position 5,154,744 of record OX401976.1, read on the forward strand.
ATGAACAAAGGTTTCTATTCGGTTGTTCTTTTTTGATGTTTTTTACCTCAGAACTCCGTCATTTAAGAACCGATTTGAAAAAATATTTTTTTAATCGGTTACTTTTCAGAGGCTGCTATTTGAACACATACATACATACATAGCATCACGCCCAAAATCCCTAATGGGGTGGGCAGAGCCACAAGACTACTTGTGGCCACGTTCGATTAATTAGTCCTAAGATGGTATGATGAACCGTATGGTGACAGGTGATCAGCCCATCGCCCATACAGATAGTCCACCATGTTGGAGAGGACCCGTCCCTTAGTCGACTTTTACGACATGCCAGGATGATAAGCATCTGCACGCATTCTATGCTATTTCTTCACTCCCAGTGCAGCAGAGGAGGACTATTTGAAGTCGGTTTAAAATCGGAACGGTACGGAAAGGGTTCCGTACCCAAAGGGTAAAAACGACCGACGTACTGAGGCTCCGCCGTCCCTCCGTCCATCTGTTCGCTGTTCGTCTGTCACCGGGCTGTATCTCATGAACCGTGATAGTTAGACAGTTGATATTGCTATCAATAAATACTAAAAAACAGAATAAAATAAATATTTAAGGGGGCTCCCATACAACAAACGTGATTTTCCCCCCGTTTTATAGACAATGGTACGGAACCCATCATGCGCGAGTCTGACTCGCAGTTGGCCGGTTTTTAATTTGATAAATAATAAGATTATTTCTTTAAATTACTCGTGAACAAGGAAATATTCTTCTTGGTCGTAAAATGATAACCTGAGATCTGTAAACGAATAAAGCACTACAAAAGCTATAATATTTTTCGGTAATAATAATTTTCGTCTTTTAGATTAAATTTACCTACAGATAAAACTCCCGAGGAACAGAATTGGTTTTCCCTTTGCTTACCTAATTGAAAAACACAATCACGAATCGACCCGAGGCTTCGTAGCCAAACTATTTATAATCATAGCAACCCTAGCTTACATTTTATATGTATAGATAAAATTTCCCAGCAACTAGTAACTGTTATTTCATTAAAGCTGGAGAACGGTCCACCAGCCACTAATACAATATCGAGTGAAGTTGCGACACATCGTTAAATGTTTGCTTTTCCGTTTCCATGGGCCGCTTGCGCCGGATGAGACACTTTAATTGTGAGTGGCGTCGGATGTGCAGAGTTTATGTTCGTATCGTAGAGTAAAGGCCTTGCTACACGGTCAGGACCATTGCGCTGGGCACAAGACCGTTAATCCGTTAATAGTTAATTAACGAAGTTAACATTTCGAGTAACGGATTAACTTTTAAGTTTATTTACAAATTGTTAACGGACTCATTAACTTCCGTTAAAACAATTAAAGTCCGTTAAACGTGAATTAGTATCTATTATTTGCTAAAAGGACACCGCGCGGCTTATGTTAGATAGCTTTTGATTTGAATTTGATTTCCAAATAAGTATTATTATCAGTGATCGGCAACACCCGTGCCATGCCGCGGGATTCAAAGAGGAAATGTAATAATATATGGACATAACATGATTCACAAAAATTAAGAGTTATGTTATATGTAACTGTAAATAGAAATCAGAATATTTTATAAACTCATAAAATGTATGATTTTTCATTAAAGAAAATATTGATAAACTTTAGTTTTATTTTATACTGCGTAAAATATTACGTGCACTCATATAAAATATGTAAGTGTTAAAATATAATCATTTGAAGTGCATAAAAACCCTTTTCCCTAACTATCTACTACTACCTGGCTGTCGAAGGTCACTGCTGGAATCCCGGGGAATATCCATATTAACATAATGATTGAGGTCATTGACACCAAATGGCACTAGTCATGCCGATCACTGATTATTACAAACTAATGTTAAACCTTTTATTTTATTATTTCATGTCCTCACTAAACTTCCATAGCCCATACCAACATTTTTTTATAAGTAACTCACCAACGCAACGACATATAAAATGCAATCTATATCACGATTAACGATTAACATTAAATTCCGTTAAATCTTCCGAAATTTAACGCTTTAACGTTTAACGAAGTTAACTATTTGTTTAACGGTGCCCAGCTATGGTCAGGACGACAGCCCGACAGAGGTCGATTGAAATCGCATTGGTTTCTACATGGTGGGGCGACTGGCGCTGTCTCGATCAAAGTCATTGGAGCCGGCCTATTTTCAGTGCCCGATCGAGACTTTTAGACATCTCCTGCGCCGAGCGGGGTCCTCTTACAGAGTCGTACATTTTGTGTGTACGCGCGGGCGATTTGTTTCGGATTGTATAGGTACTCACATTTTAATAGCGAAAATATTATTAGGTTTTAAATTAAAAGATATTATACGACAAATTTGTAAAACAGGTAGTTTTCAACGATGCGTATTTTACAAATTCTTAGGGTTCCGTCGTAGTCAAACTAGGAACCCTTATTATTTCGCCATGTCCGTCCGTCTGTATGTCTGTGAATCACGGCCCCGAAGAACATTAAAGTTACAAAGCCAATTACAAAAATAGATGTCAATCCTAAGCACAAAGACAAAGAATGAAATGAGCAAATATTTTTTTATTGTATATCTATACATGTAAAGAACTAGTATTTTTTTTTTTAAAACCTTGCGCCAGTTACGCCTTTTACCCTTTTTAAGCGGCGGTATTATAATATTCCTGTGTTTGCGGGGCTCTATTTGGTCTTAGAATAAATTATATTGAAACGGACCGATTTTTTATAAAACTTTGTCATGTCCACTATCTTCTTTTGCTAAGTCGCAATTAATCCTTCCTCTGCTACGTAGCGCGCGCTACGTTTGTAGCACGTAGCAGCGTTTTCGGCTTGGAGTTAAAACTCGCTACGAACTGAGAACCCGGCCGGCTACTTTCTATAGACAAGAGTTTTTTTATTAATAGTAAAGATATAATGTGTTTCAAGCCTAGCGTGAGTGAGGTTGTCTATTGTCTAAAGAGAAAGCATTTAATGTAATATAATGTATAACACTATTTTGTACTGAGGCATAATTAATTATATTTATGTGCCTAAGTACAAAGGAATTGGGGTAGGGCCGAAGAGTTCTTGAGTGGCGTCCGCAGCGTGGGCTGACTACCCACACGGTGGACAGCGGACCTGGTGAATATTGTTGGACTCCACTGGATGCGAGCGGCGCACGGTCGGCCGTTGTGGCGATCATTAGCGGCGACCTTTGTCCAGCAGTAGTCTGTCGGTTGAAATGATGATGTATTAAATAATTAATCAATAAGCAATATTGTCATATCAGTTAATAAAAAAAAAAACTAAATAACAACATAATAAAATTATACAATAAAATAATAATCAATTCGATAGATAGCTATAAATACGCTTGCATATACATACGAGTATACAGGGTGGAACGGATTGCTTGCCGTAAATGTAAAATTCAGTAGGCTTAGTTCTATATTTTTCTCGAAGAAATTATTTAAATATTGGGTTGATCTCAGGTTGTCCAGGTCGCATAATGACTAGATCGCAAAATGCCCAGATCTTTATTTGACTACATCGCACAATGACTAGTTCGCAAAATGCCCAAATCTTTATTTGACTACATCGCACAATGACTAGGCCGCAAAATGCCCAGATCTTTATTTGACTACATCGCACAATGACTAGGTCGCAAAATGCCCAGATCTTTATTTGACCACATCGCACAATAACTAGGTCACAAAATGCTCCAGTTAAATTTTAAAAGTTACAGTTAATTAGTATGATTACTTAGCACCTACGCGGGTGTATTAATGCTAGAATCATGATTAAATATGACTTATTTTAATAATTTTAGTTTATTTTAAATAAATGTTTCTAAACATTACAAACAGATTGTACATCATTTTTGACGACACGTTTGGCCTAGTTGGTAGTGACTCTGCTTCCGAAGCCAGCGGTCCCGGGTTCGAATCCCGGTAAGGGCAAATATTTGTGTGATGAGCACGAATGTTTGTTCCTGAGTCTTGGATATTTTCTATGTATTTAAGTATTTATTTAACTATATAAGTATGTATATCGTCGTCTAGTACCCATAACACAAGCCTTTAGAGCTTACTTTGGGGCTAGATTGATTAGTGTAAAGATTGTCCCCTGATTTATTATTATTTGTATGTTTTTCACAAGGTACCTCGTGTCTCTCCACCCGGTATATAATAATGGTCAAATAATTCAAGTAAACAATCAAAACAACCTCTCATAATTGGCTGAAACACCCGTCCGACGCTAAAAACGGAAATGAAAGGGAAAGGAGAGGTAAATAGTATTGTTAGACGAAAAGAAAAGATTTACAGACTCATTTCATATTCAGTAGCGACCTAGTTGAACCCACGCGTTTTCGAGGCCCGGCCACTGGGAATGGGTCCCCAGTTTCATCAGATGTAAGCCGATTTAAGAAAACCCGGATAGGAAAGTTTATACCAGCTATCAATGCTCCCGATTCATGCTTTAAATAAATTATTAACCATCTTAAATTTCAGATTCATTGTGTGTCAGTTTGTTGTGTGATTTATTTAAGCATTTTGCGCACTTCGACACGAGTTCATGTTAGAGGCCTAAGAATAATAAGCAATAGAAACCAAATCCGCGCGCACAACTTGAAGCAACAAAATTGGAGCCATTTATTGCTCCAAATTCATTCAAACGCCGGGACGCTCCCATAGTGTCAAGTGTCAAAGCGTACCGGTTTATTGCTACACTTTTGTCAGGGCGGTTGCATGTAAACTATTATTGTATGGTTTGTAATTCTATGCGCGTGACCTACATTCCGGAATAGTATTACGTAATAATACTACCTCGGAACGCAGTTCACTAATGCTGCTATTCGATACCTCTAACTTACCGCAGCCAGACCGGCTTTTAAGGATGTTATGTCCTTAAGCATTGCAGCCTAGTGACATCGACGTGGTCGAAAGTGACGGAGGGTAGCTTGCGCAACTCCTTCGCCACGAAAGCGGGCACGTCATCTGGCTCGGTCGCCTTGAACATCGTGATGATGTCCTGGAGACTCTTCACGCCTCCATCCCTTCGGTGGGAAAGCATCTGGTCGGTCTTACCGAGCTCCTAGAACAGCAGCGCCTTGCAAATCTCATCCTCCTTGAAACTCGATTTTCAGATCTGCACGATGCTAACCTCGTCCATGGCTTCGATGACGTTTTGGATAGACGCCAACACATCATTCGCTATGAGTTGTTGCGAACCCATAGCGACGATAGCGGGCAGCGATTAAAGTCGCGCAATTTGTGAAATAAATATTTCTACAGTGCAGTGTGGCACGTCCGCTTCCGTCCGCACATCGCGCTGCACTTGATAATATCGAAAATGTCATGTAGTTCAAAAGTTTATATTGCACATATTGAAATTCAAAAACTATTAAGTAGGATGTGTTGTGTTGCTTATTTTGAAGCCCCCCACAGCATTTTTTTCATTGTTATATTCAATATATTTAAAATTAATCTTTAAATTAAAAAAAAAAAAATATATATATATATATATATATATATATATACAGACATTTCCACTTTACGATTTATTATGTTCAGATCTTTACTGCTTAGTTGAAATGTTAGGGTCAAATCTTGTAAGCCAATTTTGTATAGTTAGTACCTGTTAGCGAAACAGGCTGAAATTTGGTACATATTTCACATTCCAATACGCATTAGGCAAAAATGCTAGTTACAAAAAAAGTAATTTTTAACAAAAAATATTACTTCGCGACAAAGTCTCGTCATTATGTAACGAAAGTTAAGTAGAATACAATCTCTTTTGAACAAAATGACAATAATTGGAACTGATGAAATTCAATTTCGTTATACCTATTCTAAAACTAATTTTACTTTCCAAATTTGTTAGTATTTGAAAGGAATTCGATACTGTTTCTAAATTTTCGCTCTTGTTTTGAAACTCAATTAAAACTAGACCCAAAATAGAGCAGTCTTTAACATGCCATGGTAAATTGGACTAATTAATGTGAATAGCGGGAATTGAAGGCGCACCTCTGGTAGTACTACCACTGCGCCGTCGAATTAGTTGTGGAATATTCTAGAACAACCTCAAATAACCATTCGGTACGTGTAATTATTACTAAAGCTTCTGCCCGTGACTTCGTCCACTTTTATCGTGACTCCTTCGAGGACATTGTATTTTCTCGACATAAAAAATATTCGATGTCCGTCTCTATGACCTAAGATTTACTAGAGTTTTCATGACATATACTTTTTCTTTTATTGAAAAGAATTCGTCTCAAGTTCTTACGAGTAATTTGACGAAATTGAGGTAGTAAAAAGGCAGTTTGTCGTTTCGTACTCCTAAATAGTGAGTTTCCTACATTTTTGGACTACTAAATACATTTGAAATACACTTGATGCATTTGAAAAAGATTTCTAAATCTAAGCCAGCCAACAATATTTTTTTGGTCAATGTAGTTTTCTGTTTGTACTTTAATTGAAATTGAATTACGTTTTGTTTAAAGTAAGCGAAGTGACTGGCCGCCTCTGATTTAAAAAGTAGTGTAAATAAAAGACTAAATTAGAATCCATAATTTGGCTAACTAAATTGACAGTTCAGAATGCACAAATGTTGCCACAGGACCAATCAAATCATTAAGTGCTGTTCATTTCAATGCCAAGAAACGTTTACGGCTTTGGATACCAGATATATTTTAGTGTAATGTAATTTATGGATGTTTTAGGTTTTCATAAATTCACTTAATATCATATCATGCGGTATAATTTAATTTCATCCACTTTTACCCAAAGTACTTACGGTATCACGGACTCTGTAGGACGGTAAGAGTATTTTTTAACGCAAATTTATTAATGAACGTATTCCCGATTTGACCTAAAAAATAGTAAGCCAAATCAGACTTTACAGACCATGTCCCTCCACATCGATTTGATACTGAAACATCGACATTAATCACATGATTTAAAGTTCCTCCACACCTGGCAATACTTTCATCTATCAATTTAGTTTGCCTAATTATGGATTCTAGTTTAGATCAATAATTTCGCGTTTCACTCATCATTCAAACATTAAAATTGGCTTCTTATGTTTCTCAATCGATAATCTTTTACGTACGCCACAGCGGGCTACTGTTTGAAAACACGAAAACGCTTTCAGATCCATAGCAAACTGGCAACGTTAAAATTTATTTATGAAGCAAAATTTGACGTAAATAGAACTGGCTTTGCATTTTAGTTTATGTCTGACAGCACGAAGCTGCAGACAGGAAGACGAGTTGGAAGATGCAAATGTTTATATACTCATCCAATATTCAACGTAAGAACCCGGCCCCGTTTTACACATACTTCGAGTATGTTTAAATAGTTTTCCATTTAAAACTAAGCACTCTGGAATATATCACGCATTTTAAATGAAATCCATAGTTAATTATTCATTAGGGGGACAAATACAGAAGACCAGCAATGAAGAGCTTGGGATTTGAGAGACATGATTTGCATTAGTCAGTTTTAAACTTTCGCGATTTAAACACGGGATTTAACGTAGAGGTAATTAATAATTTAGTATCGCGGTTATGTACCATTTTTAATAACTATATAATTTATATATTTTTATTGTACATTTTTTAAACAGTTTAAAATGACATTAAAAATGGTTTGATATGTTTATGGGAACAACCATCTTTCGATTCCATATTCCAAAACATATATTTAATTATTATTAACGGGATTTCGCTTGCCTCTTGCTCACCTGATGAAAAATTATGACGCGGTCGAAGGTGGAACATGATTTAGAATACTTTAATGTAGATGACTGAGACAGACTTAATTAACCCAACCTAACTTTGTTATCAGAATTGTTCGATTCACGGAAGTAGGAATTTGTTCATATCTGCGCCTCTAGTCGGGAACGCTAAGTGATTCTGTAGCGGCTCGTAAGCCAGATTTCTCATCTCGCTCTTACGCATTACGCGTCGTGCGGAAGAGTGGGATGAGAAATCTGGCTTACGAGTCGCTACAGAATCACTTAGCGTTCCCGGATAGAGGCGCTGTATTTTGAATCATATTACATCAAATCATTAAAAGCAATTGTTCCTTTAACTAAATTATATGTTTACATCACTTCGTGCATACTAATAGTTTTATTCCACACTGAACAATAAAAACTTCAGCAAAAGACTACGCAAAACATTATGCCATAAAACCGAAAATGTTGATACGTACAGTCGTACGATATAAAAGTATAATGCCACTGCTATACCTACATTTCCAATAACGCGTTTCGGACAATATCAACGTACAAAAATTCAAGATTGGGATAAATTGCTAGTGGAAACATTTGAGTCTAATAATTTTCTAACAAAATTAACGCGATCATTAAATAACGCTACATGAAAAACGCTATATGAAGAAAAGCGAATTAGAAAATTCGCTATTATGAAATAATTACATGTGAAAATTGGCTTCTATGAAAAAATGCTTATTGTGAAAATGATCTAACAAACCCGTAACAACAAAGAGGAAGTTAGGTACGTCAAATCACACTATAGTTAAGCAAAATATTTATTGCCGAAGCGCATAAAATTAACGCTTTGTCGTCTGCAAGTGTTTATGTCCTTGTAGAGAATTAATGACACGCAATAGTAGTTTATGCAACGGTTGCATAATGATAGGCCTTAAAACACTAAGGCGGTTTTCATGAAACGAGCTTTAGCGAGTTTCATAATAAGATCGCACGTGTGTTTTAAGGCCAAATTATGCAGAGTTGCATACATAACTTTATCTACACACATATTATAAATCCTCCATGATGGGTTCAGAAACAATATTTTCTGGCAACAAGTTATTTGTTGCAATCGTGGCTGCATATTTCCGATATCCGGCGCATTTTCACATCACACACACTCCGAGAAGACTACTATTCATATTTTCAACTAAAATGTAAATTACAAACAACTTTTTCTATTCAATTCAACAACAATTCTACTTTCGTTCTGCAAAACACCAACATAATGGCGGCAATTCGATCCTCCGTCAAGACCATTTTTTTTTAAATCATAGACAAACGAATAAAGTCTCTTTTCTCATGTCACTCGAGATCAAATGTTGTGCAGTTTATATTAAAAAAACATACTGAATTGACGTTTCGTATCAATAACTGTTTTAATATCTATGGATACTAGAATAGAGACCCACTTGAGTTTTGACAGCTGTTCCAAATTTAATCTCATTTCTATACTAAAAACGATACGGGAATAACATTGCAGCACTGGTTTTTCCTAATTGGTTGTCAAAATGGTGGTCATTTCCTACGGTTTTTGATTACACTATGGAGGTTTTATGATATGGGTGTAGATAAATATCAATACGAGAAGTTCTCAAACTTGTGAGCAACAAATGTTTTCTAACCGTGTGAGTGCTAAAATTTTCTAAAAGAGAATAACAGTCGCCAACGATAGTCAAAAGCGCATGATACTAACGCTCAGTGACACATTATCAGATATTGTGTAGAGGTGAAAATCAAAAATAGGAAATTGTAACCTTTTCCTATTTCAAATTTAAACCAAGATAACATTTGCAGTTCAACATGTACCACCAACTGTAATGGGAAAATTTTAACCCCAGCAGTAATGTACAAAATCTGTACATATCAGTCGACGCTTCTACTTTGGATTCTTGTTCAAAGTTTCAATTCTGTTTTCTACTACCACTATTGATTATTCATGGATAATAAATTTACAATCACTTAAGTATTCTGCGAATATGGCCCCTGGTTTATTTCATAGGCACCTGACATCCCAGAGGGTGACGACGGTTGGTTCGTGACCGGCTTCGAAATGACTGGTGTTGTGTTGCATAAAATACAGGAATTGTCGTAATTTTATTATTTTCAGATATTGATGTAACGTCTCTGTATAAAATTTCAATTTATTTTCAGAAATAGCAGTAAGTTTATTCGCGATCTATCGACATTGTGACATGTCACATTAATTTGTACGTGATTTTTAGGGTTCCGTACCCAAACGGTAAAAACGGGACCCTATTACTAAGGCTGCGCTGTCCGTCTGTCCGTCCGTCCGTCTGTCACCAGGCTGTATGCCATGAACCGTGATAGTTAGACAGTTGAAATTTTAAAACAACAAATACTAAAAAACAGAATAAAATAAATATTTAAGGGGACTCTCATACAACAAACGTGATTTTTTTGCCATTTTATAGATAATGGTACGGAACCCTTCGTGCACGAGACCGACTCGCACTTGGGCAGCTTTTTACAAACTAGCGAAGATTGTTTGGAGAAAATATAGAAGAGTGGAAACGTTTTCTCGCTTAGGAAGTTTCAAGGTCGATACAGAAACACTAGGGCGAACCTGCTACCGTATTTCCCCTGGGGAATAATGATGTTATCTCTTGCGACGACCCTCGTAATAGCTTGATAAGAGAAACCTTCTACAGGCAAATATGAATATTATGTTAGTTAGCTTTTGAATAAAACAAAACCTTTATTTATGATATTTATTCTGATTTTTATACTCATAGGCGAACTAAGATTATTTTACTAAAATGAGATCAAATTAATAAAAAAAAATCTTATTAAGATATTAGAAGATAAAAAAATGATATCGGAATTAATGAAAGTCCCCGATGATGTGATGTTTTGCCCGGTCTTTCTAATTCATAATGCATGTGATAATATTATTTTGGGCCCGTTTCTCGAAGCATATTAGTCTAATTATATTCTATTCTATTCTAAATACATATAGTAGTAAAAGAACCAAGCTATGCTCGCAGGTTGGCGTGCCCGCGAATATTTTTGCATGAATACTGAATGTTTGTCTCTCATCGAAATGTCATCATAACAGCAAAAATGTGAGCTAACATAGAACCAAAATTTTCTGTTAGCGATCGTTGATAACAATCTATTTTTATTTGCGAACAGTTCTCTAGCTTAGCTTCAGACTGATAAATGTTATTAGCGTCAACTTTAATTATCGAAGTTCAAACAGAGAAGCCATCTTCGGTTGCTTATCTTCCAAAACGAAATTAAGTCCCAAAACGTTATTAGATTAATGAAATGCTATAACATGTACTTAGTTACATTAATAAGATAAGGAAAACGGGAAGCCAGAAAAGGTGTTTATTTTTCTGAACGTTCCTTCATACCCTCACCTCACGCAGAGCCTGCGCCGCTCCATCCATTATTTTAATGTAATGATACGCCGCCGAAACATTCCAGTCGTACATAATGGAAACATTTGGACCGAGATAATGATCTTATCATGTTATTCGCGTACTAATTGAGGTAAGGAACTTGTCATGGGACTAGTCGTATTTTCCTAAGGGACATTTATCCTAAATAACATTTTTTACGTTAGCAAAAATGTCGGTCCGGTTGTTATTTTCACGGCTTATTCGGCGGGAAGGTACTTTGAAGTTTTTGAAGTGTGAGTAGAAATGTAATTTTATCGCGAAAAATGTTGCGAGGTGCAGACATCTTCATGCAGTTTAGAACTTCAGAAAATCCAATGAATACACATTGATAATATCTAATACTTGATTAATATTCTTGCCATGGCCCCGTTTCTCGAAGTATATTAGTCTAATAATATTAGTATTTTGTTTCATTTTTTCTTTTAATTAACAAGACAAAACACTAATATTATAGAATAGAAATACATTTATTTTGCAAACACGATATAAAAAAGAAAGAACTTACAACTAGACAGCACATTAATAAGTAACAGTAAAAGTAGGAAAGAAAAACTATTGAGGTTTGCAAAAATGGCGTACACTCAGCTTTGTATCGAGATGCCCGAGGACATCACGACTCTGATTTTCAGTGAACTCAAGATAGAGGTAGACGTGCGAAACAGCAAGAGGTGTAGTCATGATAAATACAATAAATAACGGTACGTGTTAACTCTGATATGTGTGTGTGTCAGTTTGTGTGCGCTTTATAATGTTTTACACAGTTTACATATTTAAAAATAATAGTGAAGAAAAGAGTTTATTATTATAACAAAATGAAGTGTGTGAACAGTACTATCATTTACAGACATAGGAGGCGGAAGATTCCTGCAAACATATTAAATGGGCTTTGAGTTTTAGGGTTTATTATATGTATGTTGTTTTTCAAGCCGCGTTTGCTTAACCACGCATATGTTTATTCGACGGGCGCATAAATTGAATTCTCCAAGCTGCACTCGGCCCGCGTGAGGACTACTACCCAGCCCCTCTTACTATGATAGGAAGCATGTACTAGCAGTGGGACGTATATAGGCTGACGATTAACTTCGGTGGGCAGCTACCAGCCGTACTATAATGGGACTTAAGATTTTCAGTTTCAACTCGTGTGCGAGGAAGCTAGACGCGGGTCTTTTTAATCTAATATAGAGTTGGCACGTACATCATTTCACAGAGATGAGGGCAGTAGTATTTCTCATACATTTTCGCTGAGCAACAATAGAGTATTGGATTTTTTGGATTTGAGAATCCTCGGCATTATGTCACATAAGTACAAACAGAGCTTATGAGACACGCGTTGATTCCATCCAAGTCTCATAATGGACAACGGGGGGGTTGTTGTTACGAATATTCGAGATGGCCAGTGCACCATCAAAGTGCAGTGGTGCCATACAAAAAAATCGGACAAGTGCGAGTTAAACTCGCGTGGAGAGGGTTCCGTTCCGTACATGATTATCTGCAATTTACTAGGTTAATTTAAATACCATAGACTTCTTATAGGTTTTCCTGTAATTTATAGGTAAATAACTATTTTCTGTATTTTTTTCAAAATTTTAGCCCCAGTAGTTTCGGAAATAAAGGGGGGGAATGGTCAATTTTCGCCTATTTTCCTAAATAACTACCAAACTATTTTACTTAAAATTCAGAAGAAAATATATTTAAAGTCCTCACAATAAGCCCTTTCATTTGATATGTCACACAATATAGATTGCATAACTTTATTTTTTAATTTTCTGATTTACCCCCCAAAAGTGGCCCCCATGTTTAAAATTCATATATCTACGTCACGCGTCCGTGTTGCGGTCACCGACTTACATATGTATACCAAATTTCAAATCAATCGGTCCAGTAGTTTCGGAGAAAATTGGCTGTGACAGACGGACAGACAGACAGACAGACGCACGAGTGATCCTATAAGGGTTTCGTTTTTTCCTTTTGAGGTACGGAACTCTAAAAACGCAGGTTTTTATAACACGCGCAGTTTCTAGATATATCATGTACTGTGTTTATTGAAATCTAAATTAAGGAAAACGTTGAGCAGGAACGCGCGATCATGCCACCATTACCATGAGTTTATGCAAATCGTTCTCGTAATAGAAAACTATCGCTCGGTCCCTTTTACTTCAATCAGCAACCAGCAGTACGTATTTCCAAAAGATGTCGATAAGGGGAACGGTTTGCGTAAACTCATAGTAATCGTACAGGCAGCAATATTGATGCGATACCGGGATAACCATTGAATATATATTTTATGTAGGCAAGCAAAAGGTTTGCTTTCTTCATTAAAGAATATACTTAATGCCCGAACGGTTGACTTAGTAGTTCCAATATTAGACTTGAGAGCTCGGCTCGGATGCCACCGATTTCGATATATTTAATTTATGCCTTCACTTAACCAATAATATATCTCCCATTTCTAGGTAAATGACTTACGAAAGCCAATTACCTATTATTTCTTAATTTTCAGAGGGGTTTTGGAGTCGGTTTTTTTATTTGTTAAATTATTATTTTATTTTATAATTTTTAGTGCTTATCGTATAAAACACATTTATTACATCAAGCAACAATAGCATAATGCTAATTGCTCATCGCCATTTACAAAATGTTGCTATCCAGGGTGCAACGGCATCAATCTTTGAGGAGTTCTCCTGGTTCTTCAAACCCAGTTCTATTTTACCACATGCATTTTCGTGACCATAAATTGCTTCACAACGTTATAAAGAAATTTAATCGCTAACTGAGAAATACTTATCATTCAGGAGTTCCAGTGATCATCTATGGTCTTCATCAACAGTACCATTTCACCAAATAATGCTTTTAGAACGTAACTGCTTGAGTTATTACAGATTATACTAAAATTGTTATATGCGTGCCTATAATATTTGAAGAGTTCCATCGATTCCTCATAGATCCTTTCAACACACCGCGACTTTGACTACAACAAGACCAAACTGGAAGTATACCCTACCGATTAAAAAAATAATTTTCCAAATCGGTTTATAAATGACGGAGTTCTGAAGTAACAAACATAAAAAAAAAACAACCGAATTGAGAACCTCCTCCTTTTTATTTTGAAGTCGGTTAAAAAAAATGGAACCCTTATAGGATCACTCGTGTGTCTGTCTGTCTGTCCGTCTGTCACAGCCAATATGCTCCGAAAACTCTGGACCCATTGAGTTGAAATTTAGTACAAATATGTAAGTCGGTGACCGCACCACGGACGTGTAACGTAAATAAATGAATTTCAAACATGGGGGGCACTTCAGAGGGGTCAATTTTAAAATTAAAAAATAAAGTTTTCTAACTATGACGTCTGTTATATCAAATGAAAGGGCTCTTTGTGAGGATCTTTACTGTTTTTTTTTCTTTATAATTTTAGGATAAACAGTTTTGAACTGTTTGAACTTATTTAAGAATATAGGCGTAAACTGACCATTCGCGGCCTATCTCCGAAACTACACAGAGCCTACAATTTTGAAAAAAATACAGAAAATAGTCCCTTAACTATAGATTACAAGAAAACCTATAAGAAGTCTACGGCATTTAAAGTAACATAGGAAATTTCATATAATCACGGAACCCGCTCCACGCGAGTTTGACTCGCACTTGTCCGGTGTTTTGGGGTAAAAGTAGCTTAACACACTCTCCGACTCTCCAACTGTCGCTGTGCCGTTGTGTATACCTACTCATAACGAGACTTGAGCCTATGCCTATGCCTGCCTTTTAAACATATTAGAAGTTGTTAACAAATCATGTTTAAGGCATATAATCATACTGTTTCCGTCGCATTCACTGCCAAGCTATAACACAAATTAATACTTACTTTCAATTTCCGCTGATGAAATTGCTACACCACAATTTTCTAAGTCAACCATGTTTTAAATTAAATTACTTCCAAGAGAATTCTTTAATTCACTACTAATTCAGTAGTAATTCATAAGTAAAAAAATATATATTTCTGTTGGAATAGTTGAAGACAAATACCGCTACCGTTTATTTGTTTGATTCATATTGGATTAGGTAGTTTTCTTATAACACGGACAAGGACGGCCGCCCCAGAGCGCTGAGCAAAAGCTTATTTTCTTTCAGCAAGGCTAAACAATACAATAACTTTTTGTACATAACTCCAAGACAGTTACTGCAGAGTTATAAAAGTTGAATTGCCCCGCCCATAAAACCTCTCAATCGTGACTTAACAATGATCAGCACAGTTTCTTAAATTGGGTCCCGAAGTTCAGTTCAACGTTTTTATTACGGTGTTGTCTTGACCCAGTTCTAATTTTACTATGTATTTTACTTGTACATTTCGAGAGAGCCACGTAGCTGCCATTTTGCATAAAGACATGCAGAGCTGGGTTTAGCAGGATAAAACTTATATTTTAGTTTCGTACGGGTTTTCGTTTCCTAATATTGTGATACGACTCCTGCGGTTATTTGTTAAGGTTTATATATGTTAGGAATAATTGTGTCAACTCAATAAATAAGTTTGGAACTATTATTTAATATGTTTACTCAATGAATTTCAAGTACAGTCAACTAATTTGACTTCTAGGACACTGTATAAGTTTGTCACAGGAGGCAAGAGACAACTATTTATTTTCACGTAAACTTAAATAAAATTTAATTATCACATCATTGAGACATATTTTTACGATGCCCAATTACTTAAGTCGGTACATGACTTGAATTTTTAAATGGCTTGGCAATAAAACGACATATATATTTTTATGTCATTTTTACACTTCAGTGAACAATTTGAGAGAAAGTGTTTTTCGAGGAACGCTGTCAGCTTTTGATTAATCGGATTTATGCCAATTCCATTGGGTATATTCTGCGTTGAATAAAAGTTTTATTTAAATGGAATCCACGAATAATGAATTGAAAAAGTTTCGATATAATCAAAAACCGCAAACAATGGCGGTACAAAATTCGTCTGCATTATCAATTCGACGTGAAACCTTTGGAGGACTGTGAACCAACGGTAAAAATCACCCTTTTTATGCAAAAAGCGATAACGATTTTCACCCCTTAAATGTTAACCGATTTTGACCAATTTTTGATAGGTTGTCAGACTGAACAAAATCTAGGTCTATACGTTTTTTGAATATTCATAAAAGATCAACAAAGTCAAATAATCGCCGAAATTAGTTTTGTATGAAGATACTAAAACAACAATAAAACTGAAATGATTGATTGTAGTGATAAAACCCAAACGTATAGACCTAGATTTTGTTCTGAATGACATATCAAAAATTAGTCAAAATCGGTTAACAATTAAGGGGTTGAAATCGTTATCGCCTTGTGTATGTATGAAAAGCCGTAGGTTCACACTCCTCTTAAGCATGAACAGGGTTGCAAACTCTCACTTTCAAAAAATCAGTAGTTTGCAGATATAGCATAGTTTGTACTTTTGGAGAACTATGAATATTTTTATGCTGTGCTTCTCTGCTGCACTGGGAGTGAAGAAATAGCATAGAATGCGTGCAGATGCTTATCATCCTGGCATGCCGTAAAAGTCGACTAAGGGACGGGTCCTCTCCAACATGGTGAACTATCCTAATGGGCGATGGGCTGATCACCTGTCACCATACGGTTCATCATACCATCTTAGGACTAATAAATCGAACGTGGCCACAAGTAGTCTTGTGGCTCTGCCCACCTCATTAGGGATTTCGGGCGTGATGCTATGTATGTATGTATATTTTTATTCCTAGCAAAACAATACTTTCTTCCAAAGCGATAAGAGATTTTACAGTTAAGAGTTAACTGGAGTCAACAGAAAAGTTAGTAGACCTTATGCAAGTCGCATAAGATTCCTTTTTATGCAAATTGTATAAGTGCTTACATTATTCAGTGACGTAGAAATAGTCGATGTAACTTTTAATTAAATATAAAGCAGGAGATGTCCAGAAATAAATAAAAAACCAGCAGAGGAGAAGATATTAACAAAAAACATGTTATATCGTTGAAATCCAGGAGAGGCTGCAGCACTGAACATGAACACACAAATTAAATCTTCCTATGTGCTTATCGAGTTTCAGTAGAGGCTTAGTTAATATAATGGGTTATTTGGTAACTAATATATAATGTAGACAGTCGCTCTTAGCGAGATTGTGTAACCCTCAAATGCCGAGGAAGCCTCTTGGAGCCATATTTTCCTGCTACATTTACCTCGATAGCCTTATAAACGGACGTGTATTGCCTTACATGGCTGAATTCAGAAACGCCACTCAAGCATGTGATTAGATATTAAACAGTTAAATGTCCCTTAACTAGGTGTCAACCTTTACAGAAACGTCACTGAAACGTCACTTTAATTAAAGATCAATTTGAGTGGCCTTTCTGAATTCGGCCATTAGAGACCCTTGGGCAAATGATCTCAGTTAATATACAAGCAGTCTCTATATGTATTTTAGTTTCTCTGAATTAGCAAATTGTAAAGTAACTAGTTTACCGATAGAGTCTACCTAAAAAAATCCTCTATCCTTCTTTAACGATAGTGCTGTTTACATAGAGATCGTTGGATGGACGAGAAATAACGAAGGCCACTTTTTGTCCCGGAAAAATGTACATTTCACAAAAGCAACGAATTGTGAGCGAACGTAAATGCAGGTAAAAAATATTTGAAATAAACGTGAAACCTAAAGCTTTTGTACCTTTTAGGCAACATAGCACAAATGAATTGTCTAATATTCAATAATTATACCACTGATTTATCCAAGTAGTTTTGTCTAGCTATTAGTGTTTAGTGTGTTTGTATAGCGCTCCAATTGATAATTGGGCGTCTGACACCTCAGCATTATGCTGAGCCAGTGACCAATTCACTGCTGCGATGACAAACATCCCGCGTTTTTGTGTCTTGTGTGGTGAATTATGTCTTTGCTTTCTGTTTTCTTTTTTTTTCTAATAAATTAGGAATTGATACCTATAATAAGTAATTTTCAATGCCCCATTGTGAACCCCGCCCCGTTCTATCTACAGGGGTGTAGTTTCCTCTATCTACGTATCAACGTATGCTCTGAAATGTGTCGACGAGACGAATGTAAATGACGAAGAATAACGTTATGTCACGTGATACAGTGTCAGGCTCTAGGCTAACGGTGGCTGGCATTTACATTATATGCACAATCACTTTTTGTATAAGGACTTCTCCGGAATAGATGTTTTTCTTTGGTTATTTATTTTACTTTACGAAAATCTCAAAAATGTACAAGTTAAAATACTGAAATGGCTGGAAGATAATTATGTTTAATTAGAGGTCTTAAGGTAGCGAGAAACGTATTTGGCAGCGCCGCGAGCTCGCTAGTACCGCTGTTCTGTTTCCGCAGGTTTCATAAAATGCTTATTCCGTAGCATATAATTTAAAAGTAAATTTACCTCAAGGTTTGCAGCCCAAGTGCTTTTCAAGCTTGACGTGACTCTTAAAACATATCATTCAGTATTAAAAATATAAAGATCCAATTCGCTTTTGATCACTTTTAAACTGTATAACAATTTACTATGAAACAAGTGCGAGTTAAACTCGCGTGGAGAGGGTTCCGTTCCGTACATGATTATCTGCAATTTACTAAGTTACTTTAAATACCATAGATTTCTTATAGGTTTTCCTGTAATCTATAGGTAAAGAACTATTTTCTGTATTTTTTTCAAAATTTTAGCCCCAGTAGTTTCGGAAATAAGGGGGGGGGGGGAATGGTAAATTTTCGCCTATTTTCCTAAATAACTTCCAAACTATTTTACTTAAAATTCAGAAAAATATATATCTAAAGTCCTCACAATAAGCCCTTTCATTTGATATGTCACACAATATAGCTTGCATAACTTTTTTTTTAATTTTATGATTTACCCCCCAAAAGTGGCCCCCATGTTTAAAATTCATATATTTACGTCACGCGCCCGTGTTGCGGTCACCGACTTACATATGTATACTAAATTTCAGCTCAATCGGTCCAGGAGTTTCGGAGCAAATTGGCTGTGACAGACGGACAGACAGACAGACAGACAGACAGACAGACAGACAGACAGACAGACAGACAGACAGACAGACAGACAGACAGACAGACGCACGAGTGATCCTATAAGGGTTTCGTTTTTTCCTTTTGAGGTACGGAACCCTAAAATTGGGAAGGCTAGAAATAAACAAATTATTGTTAATATCAACCAAGCGACTTATTTCGGACAGAGCTTGCAAAGCTGTTTGCTAACATCAAACAAATCAAAGCAATCACATGTCTATAAACAAAGTTATAATTTATTTTCAAATAAGTCTCGGTTGGACGTAGCCCTAAAATTTTAGAAAAGCCAAATTTGGTACTTACCTGCTACTTTGTATTTTCCGTTCCGTGTACCTTTTTATTACCCGACTGTGCGAAGCAAAGGAGTGTTATGTGTTTATCAGTGTATAGGAGTATGTGTATGTGATTCCAGTTTAAAAATCCCTCAAACAGATAAATCTCGGTATACAATTACGCGATCGAGCCGCTTTAAAGCGACTTAATTTATTTTTCCTTTTACCCTGTCTTTCCTGCGAATCTCATTTATGCCCAAATGTGTGTTGGAGCATCACGCATCTCATTTATCTTCGTAACGAGTTACCGGCTTCACTAATTTCATGGGATTTAGCAGTAACTAGTTCAAATATTTCATTACTTGAATGTCAGAATAATAAGTAAGATATCTTAGAGGCCCCCCTAGTGCGGTCTTTCGAGCGTCGGACGCTGGCAAGACGCCGCTGGCGTCGCGGCGCCGTCGCGCGAGCGTTGCGTCGACGCTGCGCGGCAGCTAACAAGAAGTCAACGGTCAAAAGACGCCACTGGCGTCACGTCGCCGCCGCGCTAGCGTCGCCGAGGTACCAGCGTGGCGTCGACGCTGCACGGACGCTGACAAGACGCCGACGCTCAAAAGATGCTAATGTGGGGGGTCTCTCAACAGTCCTTGGGTTCCACACATCGTTTCGTGGAGAATCGTCAATAAATCAGCTATAAAGCTAGCCATGATTGTTATAATAGGCGTGTTTCCTGAAAAATTCTAATTAGTCCGTTATTTACATTATAAAAAAATATTGAACACACTTTTTTCCATTATCAATTAAACAAAAAATTACGAAGATATAGTGCGTTGAAGTTCTGCCTGACGTCACGACTTTAAGTCACCATTAAGTGACGTCATTAGCCTTCACTCCCGAACTTTGATGCGCGTTATCTTTGTCAATTTTGATTGATTTGATAAAGCAAAAATACGTGTTTAATATTTTTTGATAATCTAACTGACAAATCAGTTTTTGTTGTGTGTAATTTTGTTCATTATTCGTAAGAATACCTAGCTCACTCAAATGTAAGTATTAAGCGGCGTCTTACAAAGCTAACCTGGCAACGTCGCATGTTTCGCGTTTCTCTCGATTAAATCAGTGAAACTGAAACTGTGACAGTGACATTCTCAAATGTTAATTAACATTGTCCATAATGTGTATTTATATGAGTGTAATGCAACATACGTCATCATCATAACATATAAATAGACCATATGCGCAATGTTAATAGACTACATTTGAGAATTTCACTCCATTTCATTTAAATAATCCTCTTAACCCAGCATAAAAAGGCACGTAGCTAATAATACAAGTTCTCGCATATCTCGCTATTTCCCATGTTGCTACTACAGAACACTGCCTTATTATAATTCCAGGCATTCACTACACAACTACCGTGACTTGGCGTCGTATGCTACCTCATATACTGAGACCATACGCAAGTTTTATGTAACAATAAACTGCCTACACGTATACCTTAGTCATAATATATAAATAATGCCTCGCTGGGAAAATAAGGGAAATATCTCCGGTTTATCGCGAAGTGTAGTGCCCGTAATGTAAGAAGTAAATCCTGACAGATGCCAAAAGTATTGTGGCACATGCCCGATTCGATCATGGGATTGATGAAAAATAATAATGAGTTTCAGTTCTAAGTATGACGAACCCCCAAATTTACTGTTTTTTTTTTCTATTTTTGTGTGAAAATCTTAATGCAGTTCACAGAATACGTCTACTTACCAAGTTCCAACAGCATAGTTCTTATAGTTTCGGAAAAAATTGGCTGTGACATACGGACGGACAGACGGATAGACAGACATGACGAATCCATAAGGGTTCCGTTTTTTGCCATTTGGCTACGGAACCCTTAAAATGACACCTCATCTGATTTACCTATAATCGCATTTATCCTTCACTGTGGTTTGGACTATTACTTATTTTCTTATTCTGTGCCTATGGGTCATCAATATTTAAAAGAAAATATGGGCAGGAGGTACTTTTTGCCTATTTACATTGGGTCATATTCAATACAGTTCCGTGAGTCTTACGTACGTTTTTATCTTATTGATTACATAAATCAAAGCAAAACGGATTTGGATCACGAAATACATGAATTTTATCGTCGACGTGCTAACAACGTTTATTTAATCCAATATTACAAAATCCAGGCTTAGCCTAGCTCGGCATGTGCCAAGCTAAGATGAGTACAACCTTTAACACGGTGGAAATTTTAATACTAAAGCATATTATCTTATAACATTTTGTTTTAAACTTTCGCGATTTGTAAATAAATAAATAAATAAATCAGGGGACAATATTTACACAAATCGATCTAGTCCCAAAGTAAGCTCTAAAGGCTTGTGTTATGAGTACTAGACGACGATATAAATACTTATATAGAGAAATAAAAACTTAAATACATAGAAAACATCCAAGACTCAGGAACAAACATTCGTGCTCATCACACAAATATTTGCCCTTACCGGGGATCGAACCCGGGACGCTTGCGTCTGGGGCAGGGTCACTACCAACTAGGCTATCCGCGTCGTTGCGTTAGTACACATATTAATAAATTTAGTTAGTGTTAACGCGATAAAAATTAACAAAAGGTAGGTAAAATGCTTTATCATTATTTTGCCGACGTTTCGGCCGAGTTGCAACAACCGTGGTCACGCACGGGTAGAGGCAGCAGCGATGTGACAGAACCAAGTTGACATTGTTAGTGTGGTGTGTCGGCCCCTTAAAAACTGAAAAGCTTTATTTACGGATTACCTGCAACGAAGATGATATCGCTGCCAGCATGCTAACCTGCTACCATTCTACCTGTGACCAACGCAACTCATCCGAAACGTCGGGTATTTTTATCTACCTTTTCTTTCGCGTTCAGATCCTGATTAATGAATAGCAAAATAATATAGAAATAATTAATAAAAAGGTGCTGCTGTGAATGATTCATAGGAAATTACAAGAATTCGATTCTTTTTATCCTTTAGCTTTCGCATTTATTCAGCACGTGTAGCAGAAGTGATGTGAATCCATCACGGTTCCCGGCGTCGGCTGCTGAACTCGAAGCTTCACATTCGTACTGAGTATAGGCATTGTTATGAAGATAAATGGACGCCATATTTTACACCGGCAAGGATTTCCATAATGTACCTACAGCGCCACAACCTGAACGTACCTAAGTCGCAGTAACACTGTAGCAACAGAGTTGTTACTTATTGCATTGAACTTATGGAAATAGGTGTTGATTTTGAATTGTTCACTTAAATTTTATTCAAAGTCAAAGTCAAACTATCTTTATTCAATTTAGGCTGTTACAAGCTCTTATGAAGGTCGAGGAATGAATCTACCTCCGGTTCGGAAAAAAATCCTCTACTGAGAAGAGCCGGCAAGAAACTCCGTGAGGTATTATTTTTTCAATATCTTTTTCCGGTGAGGTATTATTTTGCGTTGCTGGGCTTTAGAATGTTGATTTGATAGCCCAACAAAAACATTTAAGAATTGTTATGGTAAATAAATGAATATAGTTATGTGTATTCACCCTACTATTTATTTAGTGGATTATTTTTAAAAAATTCGAGAGGTTTTTTCAGTTGTATTTAGACGATGCGGCGTTTTTGAATTTTCTGTTTTAAATGTTAGTATTTATATTTTAAGCAATGTAAATATGTTTTTGGCTCAATAGCTAACATTAGTGTTCGCAGTACTTATTTCTGACACGAATAATCTGCAGGGTAATGTAGTTTTCAGCAGAAGTGGGTATTACGAACAGATCGCGTGACGAACTAGAAGTTAGCGAGAAGGGGTTGCTTATACAAGTTACTTATACCTCGTTTTGTTGTGGATTTGTATGCACCACACGTAATATAGTCAAAAATATAACTAGTGGCTCCGTGAGCTGTAGACCTCGCGACAAAAGACTTCAATAAACTGAATCTAAAAGAAAAACCCTTTGAAAAGTAAGAAATAATGATTGGCCTTGCGACAAACTTTATTTTGCCGTTGTAAAACTGATATCTCAATACATCGACATACATAGA
Organism: Tortricodes alternella; assembly: GCA_947859335.1. Classification (NCBI taxonomy): domain Eukaryota; kingdom Metazoa; phylum Arthropoda; class Insecta; order Lepidoptera; family Tortricidae; genus Tortricodes; species Tortricodes alternella. The sequence continues at coordinate 5,178,320 of OX401976.1, forward strand.
GTCTGTTTACCAACACCGCCAGTAAGTTTGTAATTTCAAAAACCTCCATATCTCCGCCATTTTCAAATATTTCGAAAAACTGAATCAACAAAAAAAAAACATTTACCTAACCTCCTCACAAAATTTCACGAGAATCGGTTGAGAACTGCGAGCTGTAGACGAGAACAAATGGACACCCGCTGGACATACGAAAGCATTTTCGCCCAAGCTGAAACGGAGACGCTTCGCTCGCTTCGCTCGCTCGGTCGATTATTTACAGAGTTACGCATACAACACTCTTTTTTAAAGACAAACGAATTTTCTCTAGTTTATGGGATAGGTTTCGCGAAATAAGGTGTTTCGTTATTAGAAGAATAAGTTATATAGAAATGATGTCGTCGATAAAGCTAAATAAAATGAAATCCTAACACAACTCAACATCCAACAATACAAATAACTCTACCCGTGAAAAATAACACAAAAAATATTGAATTTGAAAATATTTAATAAGCAAGCCAAAGGAATTCTGCTGGTAGTTTTTGTGGTAATAACGATTTCTTTCAGAATCCTATGAGACTTTACTTTGTCGGAGAAAATTAAATCCTATTCGATCACACTATTGTTTCTGGTCTACAATTATCATGCTATGATTATAGCATGTTGTCCTCCCAACATTTACGTGAATGAAAACCAATAAACGATAAATTGCTCTTCTGATAAACCTTCCTGTCATTTGTCAGTATTGATATTTATTGCTTTCGAGTAAGAATAATGCTCGGTTACAGTTTCATTTTATAAATTACCAAATTTTGCTTTCATCAAGGATTTGAAGTTGGGTGTACATCAAAAAAAATTCTCCATTTTATACATCGAATTCACATAACATTACTGGTAAATATTTAAATAAGGCACTTGACGGACTTAAGAGCTCGAATAGGTATAGTCTTTGAAGTTTATTTCCTTGATTATGATCGAAAATTTACGAATCTTTTTATACCACGATTATACATTGTAATTACTTGTGTTTTAATGCCTTTTTCCTTCCAAAATTTTGCTAATTGCATTTGGAACCCCGTCAATAATGATATGGTCGAAAATGATAATAGAAATCTATAAATATAAAGACAGCGGGAACTCAGGAGGTTTAAACAATCATCACTTCTTTATACGTGTTCCAAAAGTCCACTTAGAACGTCTTAATGTAACTGCAACAATTAATAAATTTCAAGTAACACACCTAACTGAAGCAGACGGTACTACTGAAAGATTTAAAACATTCACAGAGACTAAGTAAAAACAAGAGGTTCTTAAATTCCGCTAGCGTGGAAAAATCCGAGATGGCCCGAATAGATAGTTAATCAGGGGTCCAGAGCGACGCGCTAAGCCCGGCTTACGGCTTTATATTTCTGTAAGTTTCCGTTTAACCCCGAGATACGGAACCATAGAAAAGAGTGTACCTTATTATGAAAAGTTAATGACGTACTTTGTTCTCTGTGGACTTATTTACCTAACAAGTATTCACAACAAGTAGAACATGAACATTTCACTCAAGTACGAGAATTTCATGAGCTTTGTAATTAGGGATATTCTTTGGCTAGGTTAGGTTTTTTGATGGAATTCAAATATATTTATTAGAAAGTTGTATACCTTAATGTTTACAACTTGTACGAAAAATAATATAAATTAATATTAGGTTTTTAAAAATTAGCTGCGTTAAAAGTTTGGTAAACTTGCATATTAATAATAATAATAACATTTATTGAAGCCATCAGTGGTCCAACCATATCTATACTTCATTTTATTTAGCAAGAGAAAGATCTTGACAGAAGTAGCGTCAAGCTTCTTATTGAACACGTTTTACGGTAGAATGACGGAATAAGTGAAAATATATGTTTGATAGTTTACCATTTATTCCGAAATATTCCCGTAAAACGTGGAACGTGGATAGGTTGCCGGTAGGTGAGGGTGGATGACGCAGGTAAAACAGGTAACAGGGTAGAGATAATTTATTTTATAAATACGAGGCACTCTGGAACAACATTATAAAACTTATGAATATAGGTAGGTGAGGCTATGGAATGAGATGATTTGGAGGCTTTGTGTGACACTCTACTTACGATTAAGTGCCTCTCTGGTAATTCTTAATGACAGGATAACGGGTACAATTGTGCTTCCTTTGTAATTCGCACTGCACTTTTTAACTGCGGTTACTATGATTCTAATTATTTAGGTATTTTACAGTATGTATGTATTAAATTAAAGCTATATTTCTTTATAATTCTAAGACCTTTCTAGGCCGAGCTCTCTTATGAAGTGAATTCAATTGTCTGAATCGATCTATCGATCTAACGTTTAAGTTTCGAATTTGGAATTGGAAAATAAATTGAAGGAAGAAGAAGAAGAAGATGAAGAAGTCAGTCGAAGGAGTTTTGTACGAGTCGCGATAGCGCCTCGTTACAAACGTGTTCAATTAGAAGCTTAACGCTTACTTCTGTCAAGATCTTTCTCATGCTAAATAAAACGTAGTATAGAGTTCCGTAATTATGTATGTTTTATATACAAAAACTCATTTAGAGAGACACACGACGCGCACACACCCTGTACGCATAAAATTTTGTGACCTGTCAGATAAAAACTTTGTTGCAGGTCTTCATGTACGAGATATGGGATAGATACCACCCTGGTTATATGTCGAGGTACAAATATTGTAAAAACCGTCCGAATCTTCAGCAGAGTCGAATATGAATAATTTATTTTTACAAAAATAATCATTAAAATAAACGACAACGACAATTCCTTTCACAAACTTTGCGCGGGCTCCGATTTAGACGAACATCCGACGTCAATGACGATTTTCGAATAACCCAAGAGTTCTTAAAAACCTTTCGCAGACGTGTCATTTGATTTAATACCTGGCTATACCATTATATTATAGTTTACGCCATCTTTAATGTCATACTTATTAATTCATAATTTTTCTTTTATAATCACACTATAACGGTCTTCCTTTTTATCCATCCTTTTTCTATCCATCCTTATGGATAGAAAAACGTGCCAGTCTCCTGGATTAGCTTAAGTGATCTTTTTATCCCGGTAAACTATTCTGATTCCTCTGAAAGCTCGTGAACAAAGGTAAAATTATTAAAATACGAATCTGCAACAAAAGTATCTTCATCCTCAACGGTATTCGTACACGGGCTCTCTGTTCCGGCCAATTTGCCTTCTATGAGTAGGGTAAAGGCACCAGTAGTCAGCCTTTTAACGACGTTTGAGATTTGAAACCACTGTTATTTCAGGATTTGACTAAAAAATAAACTTTTTTTACTGTTCAATCAATAATTTATTCTAGTTTCATTACAATTTAAGGCAAACATATAGAATCTTTCTATAAAATAGATAAAAAAGTTTAAACCAAAACATACACATTTCTCTAGTAGTCAGCCTCCAAAATCTAATAGTCAGCCACTTTAAGCCCAGTACTCGGCCTCTAAATTATTTGTTAAAATTTGAGTAAAAATCAACAATATTTAATGAATAATTAATAGACAATTAATAGTCTTTAAAATTACAATAGTCATGCTTTTAGTTGAATAATATTATCTTATAGTTACAAGGTTCAGACTCGTTTTTCATCTTGAGACACTGCGGCATATTGGTCCAGAAGATATGGTACAGCTTCCCGAACGTTGCAAGCCGGATTCCACGATAGACCTCTTTCTCGAATATGGACGACCCTTATTGGACAGTACCTATGTCCCCAGGTACATATAATCGTCAACTTCTTTGAGCGTAAAATCTCCAATTTCCACAGTTTGCAGTATAGGGACATTTGGCATGATATTTGTCTTGTCCATGTTCATTTTAAGGCCAGCTCATTCGGAGGTTCTACTGTGGTCATCTAGCATTAAGGTTCTCCGAGGTCTCGCCGATTATGTTGATGCCAAGCCCTTGCTCATTCAGAACCTTGAAAACGCATTCCAGAGCAGCGGTGAACAGATTTAGAGAGATAACATCTCGCTGTCTGGCTTCCCACTGCAACACTGCAGTAGGTTTTGAGTTCTGGTTCTATAGTTAGACTAATATAGTGCCGTTTTCGTACAAACACTTCAACACTCCGATGTACCTGTTGTCGACTTGGTAGCGCTGGAGAGACTGCAGTACAGTCTCAATCGTATCGAAGGCTTTCTCGTAGTCCACAAACGCTGAGCAAAGAGGCAGATTAAACTCTTCGGTCTTCTATATAAACTGCTGTAGCGAATGTATGTGGTCTACCGGTGCTGAAGCATTTCCGGAAACCGGCCTGTTCGGTAGACTAGAAGTTTACTATAGGGTACTATAGTTCTTACTATAGTACCCTTCTCACTTTTGAGTCATGTTTACAAGCTGTTTTTGAGAGTAATTACGAACCGTCTTGCACGCAGGTTTCATAACTTCCAGTCTCCCGAACAAGCCGACTTCCGGAAATCCTTTAGCGGGGCATTATTGCCCTGTTTCGAAGAAGAGCAACACCACACTTCTTTTCCATGCGTGCAGTGTTTACCCCTCATGTGGAATCGAATAACGTCTGAAGGGCTTTAAGGACCGGTTTTCCAACTGCTTTCAGAAATTCGGCTGTGATTCCATCATCACCTTATTGTATTTAAGCTGTTTGAGAGCCACACTAATCTCGTACAGGTTGACATCCGAGATGTTTTCGGTATAGTGACGGATCGATCTAGGTTTTGGGTCGTTGGCATTAGTTAGAATTGAATAAAGACTCATATTACGTAGGCCTTGAGGAATCCATAGGTGATGCCGGTCTTGCAATGTGCCTCGGAGACCACCAAAAGTTCTACATGCTCCTCTAATACGCATTCCTTTCGTATAGCTTCCTTTGCAGAAGATAGTTTTTCTGGTGGATGCTTTTGTTTGTGTATGGGTTTTTGTGACATGCTTTACTGAACATAACATTACGTTTTTATTCATGAAACAGTAAAAAGACTAATAAGTACCTAAATAAAGCCCTATATAGGTTTTTTTCATACTTTATTAAGTGGCTGAGTACTGGAGCTGCAATTCCCATTAGTCAGCCATACCAAAAAAATACTTTAAAAAGCGGCTGACTACTGGGTTTTTCTAAAAATATTATAGGGAATGTTAAGGTAAATTTGAATCTTAAAAAATAACGATCTTAACGGACCGATTTTATTTCAAATTCGAACGATACCACCAATATCCAGAAGTCAGCCGCAGGTGGCTGACTACTGGAAATCACATAAAAAAGTGGTTCCCAATAGTCAGCCTCCGTAAATTATTAAGAAATCAATGAAATACGCTTATTTTATTATCATTTTCGGTTTAAGCAACTATATGCATTCACAGAAATATACAGATATATCATATAATGTTAACACAAGTCTATCTTTCCTACCTGATTTGAAAACACTAAGTACAAAAAAAATTATGGCGGACATCGCAAAATTGCCCTTCTCGACCGAGAGCACTCGAGTAAACTTTTTTTATTTTCCCCCCTGCCGTTTCCCCGCACCGATCGATAAATATAATGATTAATAAGGAATCAAGGAATCAATTAAGAGGCATATAATTTATTAATTTCAAATAGACTGCTATTTCAAGGCAATAAAAGAGGCAAAAGGCTGACTACAGGATCCTGGCTGACCACTGGTGACTTTACCCTACATGCATTTGTTTTTTCAGGACAAAAACGTGGCTCGAATGAACTCATCACTCAACCTAGGAACATAACAGTAAACATTGTGCTCAAAAAATGAAGTTTTACGTGCAAAGGTGTACGGTGAAGGTTAAACCTTTATGGACAAGGGAAATTACCTATTACACGCTTTGATGGGCGCCGCGTTACGCGGCGTAAATTTACGCTATTACTTACTATTACTTATGCTGATATATAAAACAGTGTGTACAGTAGAAGAGAAAGCTTTTAATATTTTATCTACACCCATATCATAAAACCTCCATTGGTTAATCAAAAACCGTATGAAATGACCACCATTTTGACAACCATTTAGGAAAAACCAGTGCTGCGATAAAGAAATAACATGACTTCTTTATCGTTTTTAGTAAAGAAATGAGATTAAATTTGGAACAGCTGTCAAAACTCAAGTGGGTCTCTATTCTAGTATCCATAGATATTAAAAAGTTATTGATACGAAACGTCAATTTAGTATATTTTTTAAATATAAACTGCACAATATTTGATCTCGAGTGACGTGAGAATAAAGACTTCATCCGTTTGTCTATGATTTAAAAAAAAAATGGTCTTGACGGAAGATCGTATTTGCCGCCATGTTGACGTTTTGCTGAATGAAAGTAGAATTGTTGTTGAATTGAATAGAAAAACTTGTTTGTAATTTACATTTTAGTTGAAAATATGAATAGTAAGTAGTCTTCTCGGAGTGTGTGTGATGTGAAAATGCGCCGGATATCGGAAATATGCAGCCACGATTGCAACAAATAACTTGTTGCCAGAAAATATTGTTTCTGAACCCATCATGGAGGATTTATAATATGTGTGTAGATAAAGTTATGTATGCAACTCTGCATAATTTGGCCTTAAAACACACGTGCGATCTTATTATGAAACTCGCTGAAAGCTCGTTTCATAAAACCGCACTAGTGTTTTAAGGCCTATCATTATGCAACCGTTGCATAAACTACTATTTAAGCTTGGTTTTGGACGACGCATGAACCCAAAGCGATTGGAAAAGCGAATTCGTAACTTGTATGCATTTAAATAACATGTTCGGAATTCAATTTTATTGTCTTACGGCCAAATTCAGAAAGGCCCCTCAAATTGATCTTTAATTAAAGTGACGTTTGTGTGACGTTTTGTATAGGATGACAACTAGTTGAGGGACATTTAACTATTTAATTTCTAATCAAATGCTTAAGTGGCGTTTCTGAATTAGGCTATTACCGTCGTAATTTGAAAGATGTTGCTTGAAACTCGTACATTTTCTTTTGTACTTAAGTACTACAAAATATTTTTGTTCGACAAGAGTAACCAACAAGTAACAAAAAAGGCACCAACAGTTAAGGCTTCTTCCACACTAGCGTCTTTCGAGCGTCGGTGTCTTTTGATCGCCTGCGCGGCGCCGAAGTCGCCGGTTAATGCAAGACTCCAACAGCTAAAAGATGCCGCTGGCGTCTCGGCGCCGCCGCGCGAACGTTGCGTCGGCGCTGCGCGGCGGTGGCAAGACGCCGACGCTCTAAAGACACTAGTGTGGGGAATCCCTAAAAATTTCAGGAGTTTCTTTAGATTTTCTTCATCACTCCAATACCAGATTGCTTTTATTAGTTACAAAAATGTGCGTAACATTTGCGAGTGAAAATATATTGCGTTAAATATTGCCTTTGGACTCTATGTGAATGGAGTTACATTGCTTTAATAAATTATAATTACAACAGGATTGGTGCAAATGAACTATGGGAGACTTGAGATGTACACGACGAATCAAAGAGGCTGTCTTTTTGCGCATTATCGCGCTGAAACTGCGCATTGGGAATGTTCACAGAGGCGCGTACGGATGCGCCTCTGTGAACATTCCCAATGCGCTGCATGAGCGTGGCAATCTGCGCGCCGCGCTCATGTTGCGGCCGCAATATCCCCGGGCCTAATATGAATGTATCTGTGCAGAATTCGGAATCGGCGGGGAGTGGATATTGTAGAGAAATAGAGAAGTACAAATATTAACTCAAATCAAATCATCATTTAATTGCATAAAAAAGGGTGAATTTACAGATGTCATCTTAAATATATTAAATTCTCCTTATTTAGCCGTCCCCAAACAGCATACAAATATTTTAATTAATAATTAAGCAATTGACAGCATAATCATTCTAATTTAAAATTCAGTACATTTGCAGGTGTTCTGTTATAATTGTCTCAGAGGTACCACATAGAGGTAATTTAACACATTCATATCAAAGCTTCATAAATCTCTTGCTTTGTATGCTTCCCACACTACAGTTAGGTAAGACCGAAATTTTCACAAGTTAAAGTTTCAACAGTTTTTTCATCCTGCTTTTAAAATGTGTTTGGGGACACAGAAAGTCTCTAAAAAGTTGTAAACTTGCACGTAATTTTTGTTCTTGGAAAGTTTTTCTCGTTTCCCATTGCGGAGGGTAATGAGCTGCCAACTTGGAGAAATGAAATCTTCAGTTTTACGGCTTTCACTGCGAGTACGGAACTCCCTGCAAATTGTAACAATAAAAAATTATTTCCGACGAAAAAGAAAATAAGCATTGAGCTTGTGATGATGGATTGCTTGTATGACAAATTGCTGATGTATAATTTAGGGCGAACGTTATTTGCAGAGAATTCTTTAGTATAAATAATAATAAAATACGCGATTAGGAATGATTTTAAAAGGAAATACAGGGCCGCTGGTTGTTTTGTGAGATAACAAACGCAGAAAAGAGGGCTACATTAAGTAATTGCCTTAAGGATTTCTAAATAGCAATCGGACGTTTGCCATTGAACGCGCAGATTAACGTTACCTGTTCGAAGTATTTTCCATCTTTTTTTTTTTTTTTATGTCAATTGACTGGCAAACGAGCTGACGGCCCACCTGATGGAAAGTGGTCACCGCCGCCCATGGACATCTGCAACACCAGAGGTGCTGCCAATGCGTTGCCAGTCTAAGGAGGATGGGGAATGGGGATGGGATAGGGATGAGGGAATAGGCCTCCGGATCTCGTCACTCACCGTACGAAACGCAATAGCAAGCTAGTGTGGTACTACCCCGGACGAGCCGGCCCATTCGAACAGTAATCATATAGTGAGGATTACTGTTTGGCTCTACCACTACAAAAATCTCTTCTTGCAATGTGACCAAAGAACTCAAATTACCTTGACGACCTACTTATACGATTTAAATACAAGTTTAAGACTAAACTGAGTCATTCGATCTGCGTTTTATATGGCAACCATTCAGTTTAGTTGTCTTCAGCGAACACAACTTGTGTTAGGGCTCCGTACTCAAAGGGTAAAAGCGGGACCCTATTACTAAGGCTCCGCTGTCCGTCTGTCCGTCCATCCGTCTGTCACCAGGCTGTATCTCATGAACCGTGATAGTTAGACAGTTGAAATTTTCACAGATGATGTATTTCTGTTGCCGCTATAACAACATATACTAAAAAAACAGAATAAAATAAATATTTAAGGGGGCTCCGATACAACAAACGTGATTTTTTTGCTCGATATTGATAACGGCAACAGGTAGACGCTTAAAACATTCACAGAATATTTAGATATATATTCACTTTAAAAATGAATAATTCAATTAAAATAAAATAAATATTTAAGGGGGGCTCCCATACAACAAACGTGATTTGTTTTGCTTGATTATAGATAATGGTAAGGAACCTTTCGTGCGCCAGTCCGACTCACACTTGGCCGGTTTTTTTATTTTGCTGTCACACCTTGAAACTATATCCTTTTTTCTGTATTCTTGTGGCTAGTTGCCAATATGAAACGTGAAATTTTTGTTTTGGCAAGAACGTTTTTCGAAGTACCTACTTATTTCGAAGTCTCATCGCCTGACACTTGAATCCACTCTCGAGCCTACTCCCTTCTTGTATAACTAATGGCTTATTACGATCTTTCCCTCGACTTATGTATGGCGGAAATTGTTTGTTGTTCTTTCTATGTCACCGGGCATTTGGATATTTTATGCATGTGATACATCAATACCAATACGTCATCATCAATTTATACGAACAGGAATTCGCATAATCGCTTTTCATTTGCGTTGTCAGAAGTTTTTGTTCCTTGTTATTACGACGACGCTTGGCGCTCGTTTTGCTGAATTGCTCACTGTACCATTTCATCATTTTTCTCTAAATTTAAAATGAAAGCGTGTCAGGAATGTTGGACGATAGTAATCACGCACTAAACTGTATCATATAAGACCTGATAATTGTGAATTTACTTTAGAGTAAAAACTTAATGACACAATAGGGATGTTTTCTGGGTAAAAAATAATAATTCTAATTAGTCCGTCAGTAAGATTATCAAAAAATATTGAACGCGTATTTTTTGCTTTGTCAAATCAATCAAAATTGACAAAGATATTAATGGTCAAAAGTGTGCAAAGTCGTGACGTCACGCGGAACTTCAACGCACTGTATCTTCGTCATGTTTTGTTTAATTGACAAAAGAAAAAATATGTGGTCATTTTTTTTTAATAAGTAATGTAAATGACGTGCTAATTAGTTTTTTTCAGGAAACAAGCCTATTGATCATAGAAGTGCCGGTTACAGTGCCAACTGGAGTCTTCTTAAAATATAACAAGAAGTCACCTTGAGAAAGGTAGTATCTTTGCTTGTAAGTGATCGCGATGTGGTACCCAAGTTTATAGCTAAATGTATATGTAGTATTAGGTAATTAGGTGAGGCAGTAACTTGCCTCTCTGTGGAGATTATCTGCCTTGAATGACGTCGGTGGAGGTAATGTTCTTGACTGGATCCTTCCGGCTGTAATCACCCCAGGGCTACCGTTTCACTCAGGTCTAATAAACAGATGTACGTTTTTCTGTTAGCTTGCTTTGATTTATCAAGCTTTTCTTATTTCTGTGTTATATTGATTTAAGGATAGGTATGTTATGTATGTCCATTTTCTTTTTTCTGCTTCGCTTATAACCTTAATACATAATCAGATAATACTTGTAGACATCTCAACAATTCCATATTTTCAATAATTCATAATAGTAATAAAAAGTGTCTGTGTTGTCTGTTACAATCGTTGTCACTTGCGAGCTTGCGACCTAACGCAAATAATTCGATAGAATTATAATTTGAGGCCCGGCCGTTGCGGTCTCGAGACATCAATCATGTTCGAACAAGCCCGGGGGAGCGGATGGTAGATTAAACCGTTACCGCTGACAACATGACAACATGTTGGGATAGCATGCATGTCATGATAAATCGCTACATGGGTCCATATTGGCTCACATACAATTCTTATTCCTATTTTTTGATTCACTACCGATTTGTATTCATAATAATCACTCTTCCTCCTCTGCTGCACTGGGAGTGAAGAAATAGCATAGAATGCGTGCAGATGCTTATCATCCTGGCATGTCGTAAAAGTCGACTAAGGGACGGGTCCTCTCCAACATGGTGGACTATCTGTATGGGCGATGGGCTGATCACCTGTCACCATACGGTTCATCATTCCATCTTAGGACTCTTAATCGAACGTGGCCACAAGTAGTCTTGTGGCTCTGCCCACCCCATTAGGGATTTCAGGCGTGATGCTATGTATGTATGTGTATAATCACTCTACATAATTTTTTTCTTCATACTTTTTTTGTTCATAAATTTTTATTCCTGCCATCGGAACTCATAACAGACAGTTATCATATTTTTTTTATTAATAATGTCATTACTAAGAACATGTTTGAACTCATAATATTTTTTTTCATAACATTTTGCTTCATAACAGACAGTGATCATATTTTTTTATTCATAATTTTCTTATTAATAATGTCATTGCTAAGAAAATATTTGAACTCATAATATTGGTTTTTACAACAGTAACTATTCAAAATAAGATTTTATTCGAAAAAAACGAAAGTGAAGTTGTAGGTAGGGCAGGCTATCCCTACCTACAAATTCACTTTCAAAATGGCATACCTATGGATTTAAGCAAATTAATATAACAGCATGAACCTATTTAGCATAAAATCTTACAAATAAGCAAGATTTTCTGAACTGTTGCAAAAAAAGACCTAACATCGAAGGTTAAGGCTGAGCGAGCGAGCAAAATGAGTCGCTTCTGCTCCGACTCATTTTGCTCGCTCGCTTCGCTCGCTCGCTCAGAAGTCTTCTGAAGTCCTATCCAATTTCATTTACACTTATTATTAAAAAATATATGGAATTAAATATTAGGATAAAAAATATATGAATATTGACGTTATGAATCAGAATGATTAGGAGTTTGGATCGTTAGTATAAGGAAATATATAAATACAAATATTGGTATTAACAAGTTGTATGATTAGCGATATTATGAATTCTGATGATTATGAGTTTTGATCGTTAGTATTAAATATTTTTATGAAGAATGATCATTATGATGTAAAACGGTATGAGAAATATTTTCGGACTTCCGATAATAGGACTTAAAAAGTTATGTGAAAAAAGGCGCACCCTCGCTACATATTTACCATGTTAGGAGTCTGTTCAAAAGGACCGCTTATTTCCACTTGAAGGACATTTTAAAAGACTAGACCTTAGTCATAAGGTTTAATGAAATGTGTCCCTGGAATGGAATATAAGCCTCGTTGAGCATACACTCATGTAGAATCATAACGCACTTATTTCATCCTTTTAAAAAAGGACTACGGTGAAAGCCACCATATGTTACCTCATGTTATCACAAAATGCAATAAATTAATGAATATGAATATGGGCATTTACATTATATTCGTGACACCTAAATTAAAGCCTGGTTTAGCAACCTAGGGCGTTAACGTGCAGAACCTAGGTATGTACTAATTACCAGAAAAAGTACTTGCTCAGTAGCAATATACTCGTACCGGATTTATATTATAAAATTCTCCGAAGCCTAAATTCTTAGTGTAATGCCATAATTAAAAACTGATTTGGTAACAATTATTAATTAGTTGTTGTATTAAGCTAGGTTAATTTATTTGAGACCATGTATTGAAAGCGGGTTGTTTAAAATCGGTTCACAACGTAATTACGATCATCAACTGTCAACGTACGTAAGTTTAGACCGTAGAACATATTTGGACATTAATAATGTTAACCGTTCATAATACAATCCGCCCTTAGACGCTAGCCTGAAAATATAAAAAAAAAAAAAACTTTAGACGGCGTGATCGACTGTTGATTACGATCCTTGGATCTCATTTACGTATTCAAAGATCTCAAGCTACGTGACGACCTATTTATTGGCAGCAAATAAAATCATGTATGAGGCTCATGAAAGGCGCTTGCATGCCTGCATGAACGCTCCCTATCGGAATTCACGGACAAAATATAGCACTGAATGGAGATAATTCAGCCTTTAACATCATTTCGTTCAGTCGAGCTCCGCTTGCACGAGATTCGCACGTTTAGAACTCCCTTCGTACCTACTTGGATATATCACGAGATTTCTCGTCAATAGCAATAATATAGAAGTCGGAGACGTGTTTCGCTGCAGCGTGCATTTTCTATCTGGTTTGCAGTCTCCAACTTGTTAATTTCAGACGGAGATAGCAGGTGAGTTATAGATAATGTTTGACTTTAGTTGCTCAATAGTAGAGAAATAATTAAATTTGTAATAATCTCGTTGCAATCGGTGGCGAGGTGGAGGCGAGTGTTTGAACAGGACGTCGAAAACTATTAAAGCTGAGAGCAAAACGGCAGCCGGCTGCAGATAACAAGTTGGCAACTTTGCGCAGCGACGCCCCGGCCCCACCTGATATTGGGATTTACAGAATCGCTTTTGTAACTTCGCTAGTATGTTCGCATCGTCGCTACTAAGAAGAAAAATATATTAGTTGTTCTATGTACTTGATTTTCTCCAATTGTTTTAGAGTTTATATCGAAGTAGCTCTAAATTATACGTGAATCAAACAAAAGATTGCCAAAAAGGTAGGAATGCTTTCAGTCAGCAAATGGCCGAATTCACAACCGCCACTTAAGCATTCCATTAGAGATTAAATAGTTAATTATGTCCCTCAACTTGTTCTCAACCAATACATAATTACATCATTTAAATGTCACTTTAATTAAAGATCAATTTGAGTGTTTTAAAAGTCTTTCCTTTTTCCTAAGCAGTATCTACATGGGCCCCTATAATGTTATCAGATACTAAGGTAATGTTGTGTTATACTTTCACCCCAAAAGGTTATGACAGGTAACTTGCCAAATTGCAAACAATTAATTCATAGTAGCATAATGCTTCATCTAAAAGCCGTTTTTCCACCAAGCTTGTTTAAGAAATTGAAGAATATTTTTTCTATCGCGCACGTCTCTGCATAATTGGATGGCCCTACAGAAAATAATATTTTCCTTCAGTCTAAAGGAAACTTTCACTTATCTTTGTCTTATTTTATGAGGAGTCCAAATTGGAACATCTTCACGGTAGCAAGAAAAATATTAAAGAAGGAGCATTTTACAGCATGTCGCTGAACTCATTTATTCTTCCGACATGAAGTATTATTCAAATATTTTAAAATAGCCAGCAGAACGACTGCTGTTAATGATAATGTAGTGAAGGTCGGCGCTATCGATTTTTTTAATAATAGAGTGATGTGTGTGTTTAATATAACTGATTACCCTGTTTAACGAAAAGTTTTAATAAAGTATATTTTACGTGCCCTAGTTTTTAGGGTTCCGTACCTCAAAAGGAAAAAAGGAACCCTTATAGGATCACTTGTTTGTCCGTCTGTCTGTCTGTCTGTCAAGACCTTTTTCTCAGGAACGCGTGGAGGTAACAAGTTCAAATTAATATCAAATACTCAGGTCTGCAATCTCCTGAAGCTGTGAAAAACTCAATCTTCTAAGTCACCGCAATCAAAAGATATGGCCGTTTATGTCACATATTTCGATACTTTCAAGGGAATCCAAAGGGAATCAAAACCTATAGGGTACTTCCCGTTGACCTAGAATCATGAAATTTGGCACGAAGCAGTGTCTTATAGCACAAATAAAGGAAAACGTCTGAAAACCGTAAATTTGTAATTACATCATATAAAAAAAAACGGAATAACCTTTGCAAAATCCTATCACACTCGACGATTGGACGGAGATAGGAGCTTGCGAAAGTAATTTTTTGTCTTATATCATAGGGAGGTTGTAAATGGTTACCCGGTTGAGTATTTTTATTTTTATTTTTAGTGTTCCATACCTACGAGGAACTGTTTCTTTTTCATAAGTAAGCACGGAACCCTCGGCGCGCGAGTCGGACTCGCACTTGACCGGTTTTTCTCTTTTACGTTCGTATAATTATAACGAAAGGGAGGCACTGCGAATAATGCATGTTGGCACTACTTATAAATAATTGCCGCGTGCCTCATTTCGCAAATAGACCTCGATGAGAACACATGTTTTATTCATGACCTATTTCATGAGTGCATTTGTATTAGGCATTATAAACCTCATAAAGTCCGATTTCAAATGGCGTTTCAAGTAATGTTCAGTATTATTTAAAGATAAATTCATGTATATTTCCATTTATTTTAATGTATTTTATACTCTGAAAGAAGATGAAAAGGAAGAGGCTTAGAGCATAAAGTAACTGGAGACGTCATAGAAACAATCTTTCAGGTAAAAAAGTCTGTCATATTTTGAGGGGATTGCGGGCAGAGGAAGTACCACTACATGTAAAAACCTAACTACAAATACAAAAACCGCTCTCATTCATACGCACCTACACTAACAATAATTGACAACACAAGCTTGATTTCAAGTGCATACACAATTCCTAGTATGGATGTGTTCGTAGAGATAACCGATTAATTTTATGACAATACACGAAATGTCATTCGGATCGTTTTGTGAATCGATGTTTTGCATGCAATTTAAAATACTCAAAAATATAAAATCTGTGATAAAAATTGCTTGCATGTGAAATGTTATTCCATATTTTTGTGTTTGAAAGTTTTTTGTACGAAAATACTGCGCGGCAAGGCATTTTTAGAAGAGCTCCTCACTTTCCGAAAACGATTTCGACACTGCGAAATAGTCGACTATTGAAATAGTTTTTATAATCGTGCAAGATCATTTACTCTTGTACCTCGGCAGATGGGAAAGACTGCGCAAGGCGTCTCCAGTTACTAAATACTCAAAGGGAAGAGGTAACAAATCAATCAAGTATCAACACAATTCTAACTCCCGGCGCGGCGGGCGAGTCTATAAGCTACCGATTTTAAGTAAGATATCGGTTATCGATTTCTTCAGAATTGGCTCTTCGTCGGCGTCGAACGACACAAGGAGATTACGTAAGCTTGAGATAAACATGAATACAAAATTCCGGCTTATTTAGAATTGCTATCGGGGATCGGTAGCAAAAAGTTTCTTAACCCCGTAATTGCAGTAAACACAATGTTATGTTTTTGATTATTTTACGTTTGTGTCGAATTAATTAATTCATTTCAAATTAATTAAGTATCCGTTTTATTCCATTTCAAGGTAATGTTACGTTGTACTATTATGTATCCTGTGGTAATGTGTAAAATGTGGTTTTAATAACAACAAACTTGGCATATATTATTTGAGTGATTATTGTTCTAATAACCGAAACGAAAGTACCAAAAGAGCGTTAGACGCAAATGAAAAGATAGAACATACCTACATATAAAAAAATAAAAAGAAGCAAATATACGCGTCGAATTGAGAACCTCTTCCTTCGGTTTTTTATTGAAATCGGTTAAAAATAATGGAACATGTAAAGAGTAAAAGTGAAAAAACTACGTAATAAAATAAGGTGAGCCTCATATTGGTTTCGTCTACTTGTAAGTAATTTTCTGTGCGTCAGCTTTCGTTTAATATGAACTTTCTTAAAAAATTGATATTTTCTTCTGAAATCCATTAACATGGAAGTAAGTATTTAATTTGAAGACGTATATACATACCTCAAATGATAGCCTATTACACTGTGGAGAAACTTGAAAGAGATAGGTACCATATCGACACACACACATAACTTGGAATAATTATATACCTATTTACGTATACATCTTTATGTATTTGAATATATATACTAAATATTATAGCTGGTGTCCCTCAAGGGTGTGTCCTATCCCCTACACTGTTTCTTCTGCATATCAATGACATGTTGCTGGACAACACTATTCATTGCTACGCGGACGACAGTACTGGGGATACTCTATACACCGGTCACAGGAACATATCTCAGGAACACGTCATTGAAAGCCGGAACAAACTTGTGTACGAAATTGAGGCTATGCTGAAGCATGTCGCGGATTGGGGCAGACAGAGCCTAGTCCAATTTAATCCCCAGAAGACACAAGTTTGCGCCTTCTCCGCTAAAAAATATCCCTTTGATGTATCGCCTTGTTTCGAAGGAATTCCTCTTGACGCTAATTAGTCTATTGGGATCCTGGGTGTTGACATTTCGAGTGACGTTCAATTCCGTGGTCATCTGGAAGGAAAAGCTAAATTAGCTTCGAAAAAATTGGGAGTGCTCAATAGAGCGGGTCAGTATTTCTCGCCAGCCCATCGCCTACAGCTCTACAGGGCGCAGGTTAGGCCTCATATGGAATACTGTTCCCATCTCTGGGCTGGAACGCCCCAATATCAACTCCTTCCATTTGACTGCATACAACGTAGAGCTGCTCGAATTGTTAATGACCGGTCGCTTTCCAATCGGCTTGACCCATTGGCCCTGCGGAGGGATGTTGCATCTCTTTGCAACCTGTACCGCATTTATTATGGGGAGTGTTCCGAGGAATTGTTCGGGTTATTACCTGCCGCCAAGTTCCACCATCGAACTACTCACAACAAACTGACCTTTCACCCTCACCACCTAGATCGGTGGCAGTCAACTACCGTACGTTTTTTGCGGCAGTTTTTGCCACGTACGGTAGGAATTTGGAAAGAGCTTGCAGCGGCAACGTACCCGGACCGATACAACCTAGGGATCTTCAAAAAACGAGCCTACTCCTTTCTCAAAGGGCCGGCAACGCATCCGTGATTCTCCTGGTGTTGCGGGTGTCCATGGGCGGCGGTGATTGCTTACCATCAGGCAACCCGCCTACTCGTTTGCCCCCCTCTTAATATATATATAAAAAGCTGTATTATATTTATTTACTATATTAAGTTAGTATGTTATTTCTCTGTATCGCTTTTGGGATTGTTTGCAGTGTTTTTCCATTTAATACCTCTTTAGTATGAATTACTTTACGGGGGACGGGATAAAAGTAGTATAGGTACAGGGCCTCAAATGATAATGCCTAAACGATATCCCGCATAGTCTTAGTGTGATGCGGCTACCTTTGCTGTCAAGTGGATAAGAGCTACCATATCGTAGCAAAATAATTAGCAATTATGGCTTAGGTAATGACAAATAGATGCCCTCTACTAACAACTTAATTCTGGGATAGAATCTGGAATTCGGAGATTGAACTTGCTATCAACTTACCTGTTTTGCCTGTAATGATACATGAAAGCAGCCCTGTTATTCTCTAACAAATCTCCTCGCTCAGTTCGTCTCTCATTTCAACCGACAATCATAAATTGACCCGCGCACTCGTAGGCATTATGCGAAGTTACGTGCCTACGTCCGCGGCTGGTTGCGTCGAAATACGACCAAGGTCGAAGACACGCACGAACATGTAGTTTATACGCACTGACGGGTCAAGTTAGGCTCGCCGGCGAGTTCATGAACGAAGTGTCAGTTAAGAGAAATACACCCCAGGCCCCGTCCTCGTCACGGGTATCTGTGAATCTGAATAAGACAGTTATGCTTGGCTGGTTGGTTATCGCGACTCAACTGTGAGCTAACTTGATCATCCGACCAACTCGGTGTTTATTCATTATCTCGCTTGTCAAGCAGCTTCAGATCGTTTTAAAGTATAAAACATTTATCTGCGCTTCTATCCGACGCGTTGGTCCAGGTGATACAGAAACCTATCTTTATTTTGGTAACGAAACGATGCTTTGCTTTGTCACTTACCTTTCAGTGTGAACTTTGCAAAGTAGGATAAAGGCGTAGCAAAGCTTTATATGCCATATCACTTTCTTAATATCGAAAAGAGGCATTCGGGACCGTTTTTCGAGTTTAGATCGGTCGAAAGTTGCACACGAAAGGGATATATTTAAAACCATATTTTGCAAATTCGAGCGATAGAAAAAGATAATGATTTATCCGAACCGCTCCATATTAAATAAATAAATAAATCAGGCGACAATCTTTACAGAAATCAATCCAGTCCCAAAGTAAGCTCTAAAGGCTTGTGTTATGGGTACACGACGACGATAACTCGCATAGCATTCATACACCTAAAAAAAAACGTGTTGAATATTCTATTGAGAAACACGGTGGTCACTTCGAACACCTACTAAAATAAATCAAAGTACGTGAAAACAATGCATTTTATTCATTTTAGACATCATGTTTCATAGAGCCATTTACCGCTTAAGACCTACAATACAATCGATACCCAAATAGAAATAGTGTAAGTTTATTCTTTTCAAAAAAACCGGGTTCGATTCCCGAGCTGAGTACAGGTCCCTTTCAAATGTATGAATGCAGTTTTTCTTCTTATTAAAATTGATGACATGGTTCCTAAGAACAGATCTTCGTACGTCTTATAGTTTCAGACTTTCCCATACTGACCGATTTAAATGAGACACCCTGTATAGATAAATTAAATATATGCTTAAATACATAGGACACCCAAAATCAGGAACAAACATTCGTGCTCATCACACAAATATTTGCTCTTACCGGGATCGAACCCGGGACCGCTATAGCTTCGGAGGCCGGGTACCAACTAGGCTAACCGCGTCGTCAAAACTAACTTAAAATTAAACTTCTATCACTCGAATCTCAATAACACGTGTTCTTAGCACCGCTTTTCACTTTTTTCGATGGAAACATTCGAGCGATCAAAGGCAAGAAAACGGCCCCTGACTGACAGCCTGATGACTTTTTATCTAATTAGCGATAAGTAACACCATAGGCCAAGACCCCATAACGTGCTTGTACAATGGTCAACCGATAAAATAGATAAACGTCAAAGCAACGTTGAGTTTTTTTATGAAACATGAAGGTTTTATACCTTCATGTTTCATAAAAAAACTCCGAAGATTCGATACTTTATGTATGAAAAATATTTGTCGTTTCATGAAATAAAATAATGTTACTACGTGATTAAGTCCCGTCCAAAAATTATAATATAATAAATGCGGAGGTGTGTTTGTTGATCTGGCGCCTGATTCGGGAACGCTAAGTGATTCTGTAGCGACTCGTAAACCAGATCTCTCATCTCGCTCTTACGCATTTCGCGTCGTGCGGAAGAGTGGAATGAGAAATCTGGCTTACGAGTCGCTGCAGAATCACTTAGAGTTCCCGAATGAGGCGCCTGTCCTTCTTTCACGCAGCAATTGAGTTGAGAGAGAATGAGTTCGACTGACGTGATTTTTTGTATAGTGGTAGTTGGAGAGTAGTCATATGGATACTTTTAATCGCAGAAAAATACACAGTTCCCAAGTAAACAGTAATAATTGAATTCCAAAAGGAAGTTGCGGGCAAGCTTGTACAAGAATAAATGAAGGGAAAAATTATGAAATACGTATAGGGCTTTGTAAGGCTTGATATAATGTTAGACAAGCTGTTAAATAACTTTAATAGCAAAAACAGGCTAAATGTTACTTAAATTTAAGAAACTTATTATTGTATTCGTGCAAATAAGAACTTATGTATCTAGTGGGATGCGGAAATATCGCACCGGTTCTTCACAGTTAAAGTTTGTTGTCAGGTGAGGAGGTGATATTTTTTTTTCACAATCAGCGCTTCTTAACTCATTGCAAACAGTGGCCCGCTAATTATTTATACCGATAATAATAATAAATTAAGGGGAAGAACTATATTTTTTTCATAGAATATTATTATTGAATAGCCTGTATATGACCCATCGCTGGCATATCATCGGAAGATGACCATGACAAAGAGGGAGTCGGAGGAAGAATCCGAGTCGGTGACGTTTATTACCTATGAAACGTTTAATTGCTTCGTCTAAAACAACACACGCTTACGCTCGAAGCGTATTTCAGAACGGAATGGCAATATATGGCGCTCGCCCGCCCGGCGCGGCGCCGCGCATAACAACAACTGCGTGCCTCGTACCACAAAACTCAGTGCGCGCGGCAAACAGCGACGCCCGTCATGCAGTATGCGATAGGTAAGCGACAGTCGCTTTTTTGAGACGTAAAGAAGTTAAGTAAAGATATTTCACAAGTGATGTTATTCAACTAGAATAAAATATTCCGTTGGATAAAGTCCATAAGCTTTCAATATCCGAGCCAATGAATCATCGACACGCGCCTACGATATATAAATGAACACACATTGTTCACGTTCGATATGGTTGATTGCGCAAATGGTGGTACCGTAGTGTAATAGAGCTTCGATCCAGATAAGGCGGTTAAGGGTAGTTCACACTACACGAACAATGAACAGTAAACTTAAACTAAGAATGTGGAAATTAATCCTAAGCGTGACTTTCATTTAAAATGTGGTTATTGCGGTTTGCAAACTCTCTTAATTTTTAAATTAATGATAAGTAGTATGAATTATCGCCTATTGGATTAATATGATTTATTTCGGATTTGACGTGGATTTGATGATGATTTTGGTCAAACAAAAGAACTTACTCTAAAAACTCTTTAAAATGTAAGAAAAAATGAATTTCCTTAGGAAATTGACTAGAAATATAAAATAGGTATTTGATTAATTAGAGGATAAATTAATAAATCGTAATTGGCGTCAAGTAAATGAACAACGGTTTGTTTTACCTAATTTACTAAAGGTGGCCAGTCAATCGTTTTTAGTTTTTAAAGGGTTTTGGACGGTTTTGTTTTTCGTTAAATACTAACAAAAATATTTGACTTTTGCCTTTTTGGTGAATATAATGCAATATTATATCATTATACTTGGTTATACTCAATGTGAAGCGAATTTGCTTTATGTAAGATTATGTACTATACTTGCGTACTGTTTGATTAATGTCTACTGGATAAAGTATATGTGTAAGTATTGTGGTAGTGTGACTAATTGCCATCAGCCAGTTGTGAATAACCACTCGTGGATATGCGGACGCGCTAACGACATGTTGGATCGATAGGTTGGCTGAGATGGTTACTGACGGATAAGGTCTATTTGACCATAGCATGATAAATATTAAGAACAATATGTTACTAGGAAACTTTTGAGATACGAAAAAGTATTGGCTGTAGAACGCATTTTTGTATCACAATTTTGCAAAATATTCGCCATTAGTATAGTGCATAGTATACATACAAGAATTCATTAGCCTAAACCAAGAATTAAAGCTCTGGCAAGATGCTTCCTCACTTGTAGATGACCGTTTAAATATCGATTATCGGCAATGAAATCTTTAGGGTTTCTTCTATCTCGTTGTTGGTCGTTTTGGGGGCGTTGATTCAAGTTTTCTTGTATTAATTGTTGCACGGCATCTCGTGAAAGGTCCTCAAATGCAGATAAAAGTCTACTTCGGCACTCGGTTTCACTCAAACCAACTATAAAATCATACAACATCGTTGCTCAAAAATGGCAGCGTTCGAATTCCATTTTTGAGAAAAAAAAAAACGAACGAATGGTATTAAAGAAATACCCATCTTATTTTTTTTTATGTCAAATGGGTATTCGAATTTCAAATAAACGAGTGTTTCAAAAAGATGCAAATCAAGTAAGTTCTATTTTTGGAATGGTCATATCTCCGAACTTTCCTAGTCATCCACGTATTAGATGAAGTTCAGTCTTGTTTGGGAATAAAGAAAATGTACTTATTGTGACGTTAGCTCTAGTGGGTAGTCTCTTAGGTCTCTTATGTATGTTAGTCTTTAAGGTATTTATGTTATGGGCCTTGTTGCCTGAAATAAATGGTATTATTATTGTTATTATTATTATAAAGAAAACGCTGTGAAATTTTGTAACGATTAAATAAATAGAATGAGTTATGGAAGCTATCAGCGATCCTAAATGTGCTGGCCTCGCTTAAAATATACCTTCATATGTCTCCGTCTAGCTCAGTTAACAAAGAGATAGAAAAGGATGATAAATGTTGTACAGAAACCTTTGGGTAAACTGATGTTAACCGCAAAAGGAATAAATGTAAAACAGGACGTGACATGTGTAACTCGGTTGCGTGAATTACATTTCAATTGGGTCAGTGGATCAAGTACTAGATTGGGTATATAACATTTATTTGTTAACTTAACTGATTTTTTTCAAGCTGAACTGTGTAAATATTAAATTCATATTATTATTAATATTTATTTTTCAATTAACAATCAACAAAGTCAAATAATCGCCAAAATTAGTTTTGAATGAGAATACTGAAGCAACAATAAAACGGAATTTATGGATAACAGTGAAAAAACCTATACTTATAGACCTAGGTTTTGTTCTGGCTGACAAACTATCAAAAATTGGTCGACGTCGGTTAACATTTAAGGGGTGGAAATCGTTATCGCCTTTTGTATGAAAATCCGTAGGTTCACACTCCTTTTAAGACATGAAAACTAACTTTGACTGCAGTTCCTTTTTAAATAGGTTTGAAATAGTTTTACGACCGATTTTTCAACAGCCGGATAAAATAAAGCCTTATTCAAAAAATTGTCCTTACCTTAAAAAGCGTAGATTTTGTTTTCGCGAATCCAAAACAAATCTATTCAAAGGGTGCCTATAATTTACCTTCGACGTTTTTAAAAGTTTAACACAAAAAAGTTGATAAAAATCCTATGCTTTCTAAAATGTTTTTCGTATGTTCATTCAAATTTGTTTCTATTTTCAGGTACGTTTCTCTAAACAACAACTACACTGAAACATTTGAAAGCCAACACAAAGGAACAGGTGTTAATGGAAAGGAATATTTCATGTTATAATAATAGTTCTCTTGGGAATACAAGGTTCTATGTTGGAGCAATAATAATTTGTATTCCATGAATGAGTTATGGACTATGTCATAATATTGCCTTTAAAAAAATTTGAGTGAACCGAGCTTGTAGTTTAATGACATCGTCCAAAAATGCTTAATAGTTTTAGGTAGACGTCTACCTCCTGCCGATACGTATCAAATCAAATCCTTATATATAATAAATCTATAGAAATCACATGTCTGTTGTGTATTAAATGTGTTTACAAAGAAAGTAAACCTCCTCCTCTGCTGCACTGGGAGTGAAGAAATAGCATAGAATGCGTGCAGATGCTTATCATCCTGGCATGTCGTAAAAGTCGACTAAGGGACGGGTCCTCTCCAACATGGTGGACTATCTGTATGGGCGATGGGCTGATCACCTGTCACCATACGGTTCATCATACCATCTTAGGACTAATTAATCGAACGTGGCCACAAGTAGTCTTGTGGCTCTGCCCACCCCATTAGGGATTTCGGGCGTGATAATATGTATGTATGTATGTACAAAGAAAGTATAGACATAGTCAACAGTGTTTTATTTGTTAATCACACATAAAACTGCATACAGTGTTGAAATTTTTCATAGTCGAGTCTCGCTCGCAGGTCGCTGCAGCATCACTTAGACGTTTCCAAATAGACGCCCTGACCTTATGATACTCGAGTCTAGAATTAAACCTAAAATTTCACATATTGAATTTTAATCTTTTTGTGTACTGTACAATTCGCACCACGTAAGTTAGCATCTGTTGAATTTAGCTATAGTATCGTCGCAGGAAACGGGGAAAAGGGGTTCGACGGGCGCAGCGGCATGAGAGTACTCGCGCCGAACACGGCTTGAGCCTAACTTCACAAACGCAAACTTAAATACGTGGAACGAATTGTATGTGTGTTTGAACAGGTATCACAGAAAAACTACCTACCTACACATTTTTGTAATTACTTAAATGCGAGTTGTACTCGATGTTTACCACGAGAATTTTCGTGAAGGGCGAAAATCACAAGCATATCTGTACAAATTCAAATTCAAATCATTTATTCAGCAACCACCTTTAGGCTCTTTTACTTACACAATTGCGAAGTTAATTAATGTGTGAGTCTCGCCGCAATGAGCCATTTTGAGAAAACCTGTCCCCGGGGATGTATATAGGTTGATGATGAGGGTGGTAATTACAAACCAAACCGCATAATTATAACCGTAGCTCATATAAGTTCTCTATCTAAGCTTCATTGTTCTCGACATTACGGTTGATCCTACCCACATAAGATTCACAGCGTCAGGATTATAGTATTAATAACGAACGGATAACGCAGGACGTAAACAAGATAATAGCTAGAAAATTATTTCTCCATTCTCCTCATTATTTCTCCACAGATAGTCTCGGTCGGAAAATATAAAAAAGGTGTGAGAATAAATACGTATTTGTATGTGTTAAAGGCTAAAATGAAACACTTCTGGAAGTCCTTACTGATATTCTAAATGAGAAAGTGTATTATTTGTTTATACCTCTTTCAAATCGAAACGGAGCAAGCGATTGACTCAATTTTCTGCATGGCGATAGTTGAAAGACATATGGTTACATTTTATGGGACATATGGTTACATTTAATGGGTGTATGGGTGGTTACATTTTACCTAGAGAAATGTAAAGGGCCTGTCTGAGAAGTAACTCGAATTTCAACCTTACCTCAAACAAATGAAGGGCTTTTTTACTTTTTATACCCTGACGGATATATCCGTCGTTGGCGTTGAAAAGGTTAAGCTTTGACATGCGAGTAATTTTTTTTGTGAATAGAAATCCTGTAATTCATTCCCTTCATAAATTGTATAGCTCTTAATTTGTTGATTATTCAATAACCTTTCATTATTATTATACCTATAAATAATTATACTTCATTTTACTTTGTAACGTTTTCATTTAATTTAATTTTAAGTTTTTAAATGATATATAATATGAATAATGTATGATTTGAAAAGATTACTTTCTGCTGAGTTTCTTGCGGCGCTTTGTCTCAGTAATGAATGATACTCCTGTCCAAACTGCTGATGTTAGATTCAACCTATTTTAATTTGTTAATTTAACGAGTAAAAGCAATTTGTGGCCAATTTTCTAAATAAACTAATTTCAATTTCAATTTTGTAAATCCAATAACTTTTTAAAGTCTAAACGAGTAGGATCTTATCTTGAAAAGTTTAATCATCTTTATTCAAAATATTATCGTTACTGTCCATCGTTATAGAAATTTTCAATGAAGCCCATTACGTAACATTGTACTGGCAAGGCTTTTTGCCCGCCCCCGCCTGTTGGTAGCGCCCTTAGAACAAAACCCCTTTTGCAGTTCAGTGTAGCGCGCGTATTGTAACACTGGATTGGATGTTTCTCCTACATGCTATGGACAATGTATGTCATTACCGCTATTCGAATGCATTCAGTTAAGAACAGTTATACATTTATATAATAACAACATAATACACGTGTAGATTATAATTACAAATTATAAAATACAACAAATTCTTAAGACTAAAACGTATTCCATTCTTTTGGCATTTCTACTCTTCAGGTAATTAATTGTAATTGTTATCTTTTTTTACTGTTATGTGTTACCGTTGAGAGTAAGAATTAAAATTAATTAAACCATAACACCAGTTTCGAAGAATAATAAAATAATGTATACATTACAAGCGAAATACGACACTGACCGCACTGACTAATCACGAAATCTCAGAAAATATTATACCTACCAATTTGTATTTTGGCGGGTAGATTCCTTTTAGGGTGTAGAAATTTATTAAGAAATAATTTTATGTAAAATTCAACCCTAAGAGGGTGAAATGGTGGTTCAAATTTGCATGGAAAATTCCACAGGCGAAGCTGTGGTACGTCCGTTAATAATTTATAATAGTGGTTGGAAGAATCAATTAGTTATAAAGTTAGTAAAAATAAATAAGATTGGATCTAAGGATTGGATATTACTTAACAAAAAGAAAAACATATTTTGTAATCAGGATACTACAGGTTCAATAAGATTCCAATCTGTGATAGCTATAACATGCAAAGCAACTTTAGTCATAAACACATAATAGTTAGTCATACTGCGATTAACTCTGTGATAATTCAACCACATTAACATTTTCCAAAACTCATAACAGGGTTCAAATGGACAAGTTATTACAGTTCACAAAACTTGCAGGAAACACGACAGCAGCCAGCTGTAGGCGTCCGCGAATAGTTTGGTTAATTTCCCTTTTGGGGCGAGTGGGATAATGGTAGACATTTGTTCGGATCCTGTTGTGTGTTTGTGTACGTGCTAATTGTCGCTTTCGGAAACCTGCTTTAATGACGTATGATAGTGTGATAGGATATGACCTATGTGTTTATTATTTATTTTAAATAATTTAAGTTTAGTATTAGTTTATATTGGGGCCAATTCGAAAGTGTTTTCGCTAAATTTAAAAGTCGCTTAATTTGAAATAAGAAACGTTCGACTCGATTTTGAACCTTGGAGCTATACAAAATCGAGTTTGACGTTTCTTATTTTAAATTTAGGCAATCTTAAATTTAGTGGATACCGTTTCGAATTGGACCCATTATCTAGTTTAGTTTTAGTCTACATCTAGTTTAATTGGTACTGTTTACTTTTTTATATTAAATATTTCTGTGTTTATTTTAAATTCGTTAGTTGTAGGTATAATATATGAGTAAATAGCTCTAGCAAGGTAAAACGGGACAAAGGAAACTGGAGTTGCTCCTGAGAATAATCAGCGTTATCCAAATAACAGTCTTTGGTTACTATTTTCTCGTCAACTCGATTTTTAGGTCACGTAATTGCCTAATATTTTACTAGACTCCAATTCGATTTAACTTTGAAACTAACACCGGGGTCATGTTTCAACTAATTAATTTGGCGTATTTAAGTGTATTGAAATTATCTTATCTTATCTTATTATTATGAATAATTTGAATTGAATTTAATCTTAGGTGTATAGCTATAAGGTTATCTAACAAATCATGGATCCTAGTTATCTGAAAATAAAGAATTATTATTATTATTATTATTAGCAAAATACCAGTCTATTCTAGAAATTGAGATGACACAGAGGACCAAAGGTCAACATTTAAGACAAGGTCAAGGGAAGCCATTATATACAATCAACACAATAAAGCCATTAGCTCGTTGTTTAACGGAAGAAAATAAGAGCTCAGTCAGAGCTAAAGTGGTCTGAAGTTTGAGCTTTTCGTTCATTTTGTCTCGTCAAAGGCGGCTTGAGCTCACCTTTGAGCACTTGTTTGAGGGCAGCAAACTACACGCTGATTGGGGACAATAGAAACAAAAGCACTAGCTTATAGCAATAGCGCAATGATGGGATTTGTGGTGAGTTTGCTAGTGCTATGAGTTGGAAGATCAGCGCAAATAATAAAAACCTATTTGTAACGTACGTTACGTACGTACGTTTATACGTAATGTTGTAACATTACGTATTTTTTAAGCAAGCGGTGCGGTTTAACTACGATCTCTTAAATAAAATTGCCAGTAAAAACATGTATTTTATTAGAGCACCGACAGCTGATAAAATATAAAAGACTTTAAATACAGTAATGGTAAGCCTATTAAGTATATTATTATAGGGTACCACCGAAAGAAATTATGCAGTGTATACAAAAAGATAAAAGTCAGCACAGGCATAGACGATTCAACATGACGAACACAAAACCTAATAAACATTTATATAGTAGATGCAGGTTTAAATGCATAATTATAAGAGTTTAGGGAGATTTGTTATTCTTTTCTCATACTAACTTCAACCCCCTCTTTAACCCCTTCCAGTTATGTTACGAAAAAATTATATAGCATATGTGCTGTCTGGAGTTGTTTTTTATAAAATATCGAAAACCAAATTGAAATCCGTCTAGTAATTTAAAAGTTTATTGTGCACATACAATCATACAAAAAGACATGAAATTAAAATAAACCATTTGGATGAGTTGTGTTGCTCCTTCTGAAGCCCTCCATTGAATTTTCTAATTGATATCATTAATTTACAGATTTTTTTATAATTTGGTTATAATATAACAATATGTATAGTAAATTAATAATAAATATAATAAATAGCACTGTGCAAAGCCCGTGGATGTTGTTAGTCATAAATAAACACATAACAGCTTAGATTACGTTAATTAACTAAAAACTAGCTGTCTCAAGTAGATAAGCAAAACTTTAATGGGAGATAAATTAATTAAAATCTAACATTAGTACCGTCATTACAGTTAGCGTCGCTATCCAGCTTAATTTATTTGGTAGAGATTTAATCAACATTTATAGCAGCCATTTACGCAACGCGAACCTTTTATTCACAATTACTAGAGCGAAGAGCAATATTCGTCTTAATCCAGGTAGCACTAACCTGCACGAAATGTTGCGCCTCTGTAGAATTCTCCATCTGAATGAAAGTATTCTCTTCCATTATGTAGCCCGCATCTGCCGCTATTATAGCCGAGATCAGAGCGAGCACAATGAGACGACGTGGTGCTTGAAAGATGAGCGACCTTCACCTGTTGCGCTGGCAAACAGCCTTCAGATATTCAATTGAATGCTGGTACAGCTTTCAAATTATACCGCTGGAATCCTTCCAAAATATCAGCGAAATATTACAGGACTCGACAATTTTCACACGGCATGTTTAAAATAAATTTCTAATCCCCAAACCAGTACTATTAAGATTTTTTTTTTTCTCCAGTTGTCCTTAATGTATTTCAGTTTTTTGTACTTTTCTGTATGCTGTTATACCAGATAAGTATTTTATTATAAAGTAGGTTTGTTTATGTAAGGTTTTTGCGTGTAGTTTCTTAGATTTTACTTTCAAAAACCACTAAAACAATATTTATTCTTGTGTATACCATTTACCCAAACAGCTTTGTGTAGTTATTAAGGGGCTCGTAAATGGGCTAGTTTTTCGGAAATGTATTACTGCAATTCGGGCTATTCCCAAAAAGATTACATATTACATCACTAAAGGTGTCTTTGTATAGCGCTTCGATTGCCACAGATAGTGTTGGCTGAAAATCTGCGCTGCTGGGATTAGGAACGAGTTGCCTACAAAGCAAGAGCTACAGGCAGGATGTCTCAAAAGCAAGATGGCCTAAAAGCAAGATGTCTCAGAAGCAAGATGCCTCAGAAGCAAGATGGCTAAAAATCAAGATGCCTAACAAGCTGGTTGTCTCAAAGGCAAGATGTCTCAGAAGCAAATAGCGAAAAAGCAGGACCTTGACCCCGTATATTTGTTATTTTATTTGTTACGTTTACCTATGATAAAAACCATTTTTAAGTGTCTTACTTTGCAGGCTTTTAATTACCATGGAATTTGTCTTCAAGACATTCAACTACTTAGATATTTTGCTTGGTAGTCGTTTTAGCAAGTAGGCCATTTGCTTACACGGCATTTAATCACTTAGACATTTTGCTTTGTAGACATAATACTTAGGCATCTTACTTTGTTAGGCATCTTGCTTTGTAGGCAACTCGCTCATAACCCGTTTCAAACATTAGCATTATGTTGAGCCAGTGGCCAATTCACTGCCGCGATGATACACGTCCCTCGTTTTGCTGTATTGTTTTTGTTTTTATTATTGTGTCTTGTGTGGTCAATAAATTTATTTTCTTTCTTCGACCGAGCGAGCGAAGCTCGGGCAGCTTGGGCAAAAATGCTTTCGTACGAGTATGTCCAGCGGATGCCCATTTGTTCTCGTCTACAGCTCGCAGTTCTCAACCGATTCTCGTGAAATTTTGTAAGGAGGTTCGGTAATTGTATAAACATTTTTTGTCGATTCAGTTTTTCGAAATATTTCAAAATGACGGAGATATGGAGGTTTTTGGAATTACAAACTTACTGGCGGTGATGGTAAAGTGACTCTACGTATGTCGATGTATTGAGATATCAGTTTTAAAACGGCAAAGTTAAGTGTGTCGCAAGGCCAATCATTATTTCTTACTTTTCAAAGGGTTTTTGTTTTAGATTCAGTTTTTTTTAAGTCTTTTGTCGCGAGGTCTACAGCTCACGGAGCCACTAGTTGTAAATGGAACGGCTGTTGTGCTTTTCTGATTGATGGCGAACTTTGTAAATTATTCATATAAACCTGGGCAACTAATAAAGGATTCTAGTTGCGTCTAGGCAGTCTCACGTGCCAGTGTAGTGCGTCACCGTGCAGATATATTCAGAATGTAAATACCAATCGAATTCCAGATTTACATATAACATCACGTATTCCGAAAGCGATTTGGTTTGCAACCGCTCCAGTGATTTCCTTTATTGAAATCAACTTGGTTCACGAAGAAATACGCATCTGTTATATTTTTTACTATTATTAACATTAACTGAAATAGGACTGGATGTGATACTAGCATGCTCCTTATTTTTATCCTCTATTTTGTATGTATTTTGTGTTCTATATTGTTGTATTGTAATAGTTAAACATTTCATAATAATTTATTTCTAAGTTGAAATTGTATATAAAAATAGTCACGACTACCTACATAAACAATAAAATTGCGCATGATCTACCATTGCTGTGTCCCTGCGGGGTTTACGTTGACGTCATACCTATCTACTTCAAGACCCTATGTACCTACAACGTATAATGCAATAAATAATTTGATATAATTCGATTTGAAAGGTCACCTACGCTACGCCAAGCTTACGCTATGTCGCACGTTTAAAAATAAAAGGAAATAAGTCCAAGTGAAATACACTTTTGTTTTAGTTAAAGTTTTCTCGACCGCGTTAGAATTCAATTTGGAATGGATTTGCATTTCACATTATTTCTTTTTAATTTTAAACGAGCGATTTGTCGACTAGTTAACAATTAAGAATATGTATTATGTAATGTATAATTATAATTACGGCTCCTTACAAATACATATAATTTTTGTTTCTGGCTTGTGTTTCTGTGATGACAGTTAAAAAAAATATATACGCGTCGAATTGGGAACCTCCTCCTTCGGATTTTTTGAAGTCGGTTAATGAAGTTGTTATCAAAACTTTTGCTGAAGGACATCACAAACTACTTAAAACGTCATTTGTGTATAATAATATATGTTTTGTATACTTGATGATTTTTTCAAATAGCCCCGAATCAATTTCAGTTGAATTTATATGGGACCACCTCTGAAGTATGACCTACCAAACAAAAAAATATCATAAAATCAAATCATAAAATTGGCGGAGTAATCGCATAACAGACACAAAAAAACATACAGTCGAATTGAGAGCCTTCTCCTTTTTTTGAAGTCGGTTAAAAATCAATAACCAATGAAACTACTCTTTGTTACCAGTTGGTGCAAATCTGCTGGCTAATCAACTTAATTGAACTTATTGAAGTGATAACCGCAATATTGAATTAACTGATAATGCTGATCGGATGAATGAAGTTATTATACGGCAAACGATGAGAGCACTGGCGCCGGCGATTCAATAAACTCAGAGCCATTATTTGATTACCGCTTGGAAAACATTTTTAAAAACGGACCTTTCTCGAACATGATAATTTTTAAAACATATTTATTACGTTAACAGAAATGACGCAAATTATATTAAAAAAGAATCTTGCGCCTTTAGCTCGTAGATCGCAATTTGAAATGAACGGCGCGTAGACGGCTACGACAGAGCGTAGAGGATCGCATGGGCGTAGGGAGGCGTTTCATGGAGAGCCATTTTTTAACCGTCAGCGTCACTTTGAAATTTGTCTTTTATTAGATTAATGTTAGGCATATCTCCATACCATTCTCCCTTGTCCGTTTGTCCGTCTGTCACAGACGTTAATCACGAAAACTAAGTAACGTAGACTTAGTAAAAAATTTGGCTTAATGATAAATCTTGTTGACGTGCACATATATCGCTCGTTAATAACTGGATAAAAATTATTTTAGATCAATACGGGGTGGAGGGGTCAGTTTGGAACCCATTAAAAAAGGTAAAATTAAAAATCACGTGAGGTATCATTGGCAAGGCTTTTAAAAATATTTTTTACAATTTTAAGTTAAGTGCTCTTAATAATATAGCTATATAAAAAATTACCTCCTCTGGTCTCCTAGGTCTCTAGAACGCCAATTTTGATTTTGTTCGTGTTAGTAGATAGTAAGTCATATACTGCAGGTTTTTTTACAATGTAAAAAGATGCGCGAAAACAAAATGGTTTTTAGTACGGAACCTTAATTGTGCGAGCCTCACTCACTCTTGACCGGTTTTAATTACGTTGCTTAGATAGCGTTTTAATTTGATGTGATTTAATATTGCAGTGGGAGAAAGGTCTGGGCCACATTCCGGCACCGGGCGCAAACTTTAATTTTATCGCATTTGTTACCTGTCCGGGCTCGGAATGAATTCATGTTACCGTTGGACCCTCATTAGACAACGCAAAATATTCTCTCCGCGTTCTCACCGTTCCTAGAGTAATTTTATTTTTACAATGCCTGTGTAAAAGCATCGTAAATTACATACATTAACGCGACCTTTTTATGAGTTCGTCAGAAATGTAATGTTTATATGAACGAACGCGGGCTCTGTTTATGATGTACAGTCAGTCAGCTTTCAAAGTAGAGTACCTTTATTAGACTATTTAAAGAGTTATGTTTATTATGTACGACTAATTTAATGAACTTAGCGCTCCAATATAATAATAAAAACCGGTCAACCGCGAGTCTGACTCGCGCGCCGAGGGTTCCGTACTTACGTATGGAAAGCAACAGTACCTTGTAGGTATGGAACCCTAAAAATAAAAAATAAATAAGGTAAATCGCGGTTTACGATTTATGACGTATTAAAAAAAACTACTTACTAGATCTCGTTCAAACCAATTTTCGGTGGAAGTTTACATGGTAATTAATGTACATCATATTTTCTTTAGTTTTATCATTCTCTTATTTTAGAAGTTACAGGGGGGGGGGGACACCATTTTACCACTTTGGAAGTGTCGTGCAAACTATTCAGTTTAGAAAAAAATGATATTAAAAACCTCAATATCATTTTTGAAGACCTATCCGTAGATACAACACACGTATTGGTTAGCTGACAATTTTTTTTTTTCAAAATTTCAGTTCTAAGTATGGGGAAACCCCAACATTTTTTTTTTTTTTTTCTATTTTTGTGAGTAAATCTTAATGCGGTTCACAGAATACATCTACTTACCAAGTTTCAACAGCATAGTTCTTATAGTTTCGGAAAAAAGTGGCTGTGACATACGGACGGACAGACAGACAGACAGACAGACAGACACGACGAATCCATAAGGGTTCCGATTTTTGCCATTTGGCTACGGAACCCTAAAAATACGTATACGGATTATTACGTACTCTGCAAAATTGAAATTATAAAAAAAGTGGTTGGCAAAGCTCTTTATAAATTGAAGAGCAGTCGCCGTCTCACAAAAACTTTTAAAAACCTTTTCGCTTTTAACTTTTGGCCCTTTTTGAATTGTTTGATAATCGTTAAATCATTCTCTCAATCACTTATCGTAAGTTGGCGATCACGATTATTAATTTTGCTTTTATAATGTTTTACCGAATTATTTAAACAGATAAGTTAAAATACCTGGCTAAATTCTTATGTTTTCGTATGACTGCTACTAAAAACATTGATAGTTGATATATTTTTTCAAATCTACTAATTTAATTTACAAATGATGATTTCCAAGCAGCATTAAAATCAGGCCAAATTTGATAACTGGAACTTAAGCTATTGGGATTTATAACTTATCAACAAATAGGTAAATTGTTATATTAAATGTTCAATAAAAATACACGTTATTACAATTGCGTTGCCCGGGAGTGACTGGCGGCGACGCGTCCTGCGCCCGGCTTCCCTCGCTACGTCAGCTCATTTCTCAAGTACATCTTCATTGCGATATGAGCTGACGCAGCAAACTGTGTCCCTACATAAGCCTTTATGGAAATACAGCTGGAACATAATTGGTCTGAAATCAGTAAATTTTTAGGGTATCAATGTATGTGCGGGGCGTCGTGGTTGCATGCTTCGGCGATCCCATGGCGTCCCCACTTAACAGCAGAGACGGAAACGCCGGAGTGGTTTTAGACGGTATGCCCCCTGGGGGGGTGCGCTTTTTTTCACATAGCGGAGCAGAAGCGACTCAGACAGGTTAGGTTCAAAAGGTTAAGGCGGGAGCGAAGCGAAGCGAAGCTCTCGCCTTAACCTTCGATGTTAGGTCTTTTTTTGCAACCGTTCAGAAAATCTTGCTTATTTGTAAGACTTTATGCTAAATAGGTTCATGCTGTTTGCTTAAATCCATAGGTATGCCATTTTGAAAGTGAAGTTGTAGGTAGGGATACCCTGCCCTACCTACAACTTGTAAAAACCAATATTATGAGTTTAAATATTTCCTTAGTTCTGTCTGTTCTGTCTGTTATGAAGGAAACTATTGTGAAAAACAAAATTGTGAATTGAAGTATGTATTACCAATAATTAAATTATGAATAAAAAAAATATGATCACTGTCTGTTATGAGTTCCGACGGTAGGAATAAAATATTATGAACAAAAAAATTATGAAGAGCGATTATTATGAATACAAATCAGTAGTGAAACAAAAAATAGGAATAATAATTTTATGTGAGCTAATATGGACCCCCCCTCCGTCATACCGCCCCATATAAGCCTTGACCCGGGGCTGGGGTAACAATGCATAAAGCATAACCACTTCGTCAAAAAAAATGGTATCAATGTATGGGGAGCTTCTCGGGCTATTTGCTAGTATTCATGCCATAGCAACACATATACTGTGAAAATTCCAACTTTCGAGCTCTTACCGGTGCTTAGCTAGAGGCCTCTGACAGACGGAGGGACGGACGGACGTTGTAGCCTCAGTAATAGGGTCCCGTTGATCCCTTCGGGTACGGAACCCTAACAAAGCGCAAAAAAATATTTATCTCAATCAATAAAAAATTGGTGACGAATTCTATTTTTGGTGTATTTAAGTGTCGGTATTAAATTCGATTTTGAGTTTTTTTTTTAAATTTATTTATAAGTTAATTTCAATTTTTTTTTAACTAAAGCATCGCGCGAAAACTACACAGTTTATCTGCCGCTGTTTTCAATAAATATGACAAGATATTATAAACTATTACAAATATTATACTACGAACCCATACGTTGTATAAAATGGTGTATAGTTAAATGACTGCTCGAATTTAGCTATTATTCCGTGGTGCAACTGCCGCTAAATTCGTTAGTTAAGTTGATAGATTGGCTCTGATTGGCTGATGGCATCATGGAGAGGCTTTTAACAAAATTTCAAAACATTAGTGCTGGAGCACTATGGGCATAACATAATAGAGTCACTCTCGTTACAAAGGGACGAATAAACGTAACTTTACGAGCCTTTACTTTATCACACTTTTGATTTTGTTATGTTATTCACATCAAACCTTAATGAAAGGAGAGCGGCAGCTCAATTACGTAACACAATTGGTATCGGTTTGGCTCGAAATGCAAACCAATTTAGTCATCACTCGATGTAAATAAGGGTACATTTGCATCGAATGATGACTAAATTGGTTTGCATTTCGAGCCAAACCGATACCAATTGTGTTACGTAATTGAGCAGCGGGTTCACTTCCATTTGAAAGAGGCAATTGGTAACCGTATCTATTGAAACCTCTTGAGTGTTTTATAGTTTTCACAGTTAATAAAGTAGTTGTACTTGCACCGACTTATTCAACCAGGGGTCGTATCATGAGCTCTTAATTTCATGCAGTTTCTGCCGTAAACCGAGCTGCCTGGAAAATTCATATTATGAGCGCGGTCAATAGGCCAGCTTTCGCCCGCTCATAATACAAATTCCAGGCAGCTCAGTTTCCAGCGGAAAGTGCCTGGAATTAAGAGCTCATGATACGACCCCAGAACACCAGATCAAATTTTTATCTTTTAAAATTAGTAGAAAAGTGAAGAAAAAAAAAACCAGTATTTTTAAATGTATAGGTACATACTTAATTGAGTTTAGAATGCATTATGCAAGTTAATAATAAACGTTTTATGCGTTTTCACGCAGTCACACATTCATAAATTGTTCAGAACATTTCAAAACGAGTCTCAAAGAGACTAAAAACTTCCTGTACTTTTATACTCGGTTTCTTAAATTGGGTCGCTCATAGCAAAGTGGCATTTGAACTCTTCTGCGGGCATTCTGCACGAAGTTCCTTTTTGCATAGCATACAAGGCTACGACATTTGTTTTAGTGCAATGTAATTTTCCTACATTTTTCGTAAACAAATTCAGCTATTACCCACCGAGCGAATTTTGATTATGAAAGAAGAAAGAAAGAAAGAAAATAAATATATTCATAAAAATTAACATATTAGTAGAACACGTACAAGAAACAATAAAGAAAAAAATAATTGTTGCGAAACGATCCCAACTCAGCATGTGCTGGCTGTGAGGCCAACGCTGGTTTTCCGTTAAGACCGCTCGGTGAAAACACGGAAGGTGACACAAACATATTACACACTGCACTATGACAAATAAACAAAAGTAAAGCATTAAGGACTAAAAAAACTCAACAAAACAAAACAACAAGGTGGAACGTGGTTAGGTTGCCGGTAGGTGAGGGTGGATGATGCAGATAAAACAGACAGGTAACAGGGTAGAGGTAATTTATTTTGTAAATACGAGGCACTGGTTAAGTGCCTCACTGGTAATTCTTAATGACAGGATAACGGGTACAATTGTGCTTCCTTTGTAATTCGCACTGCACTTTTTAACTGCGGTTACTATGATTCTAATTACTTAGGTATTTTACCGTATGTATGTATTAAAATAAAGCTATACTTCTTTATAATTCTAAGACCTTTCTAGGCCGAGCTCTCTTATGAAGTGAAGTCAATTTTCTAAATCGATCTATCGATCTAACGTTTGCGTTTCGAATTTGGAATTGGAAAATAATTTGAAGGAAGAAGAAGAAGAAGATGAAGAAGTCAGTCGAAGGAGTTTTGTACGAGTCGCGATGGCGCCTCGTTACAAAGGTACTTAAACAAAACAGAAAGCAGCAAACGCTGACGAGCAATATTGAAAATGAAAATGAAAATATTTATTTTGCAAGGAGGCCACATGGGCTCTTTTACATCTCTGAAGCTACCAGCACTTCGAAAGGTGACATCTGCTGAGAAGAAACGCCGCAAGAAACTCAGCAGTAAGTCTTTTTTTTCCAACCTTTACATTAGAGTTTTAACTAAAACTAACACATGAAAAGGGCAGCAAGCAATCCTAATAGGTAAAAATTAATTATAATAAATAACTAATAAGGGAGATGTATAGTCTCCGCGTCTGGACAAGTTAAGCGACTTAGAGATGTATAAAGCCTCTAAGGGTCATCATAATAATAATTAAAATAAAGAAATAAAGAAACATCTAAATTGATTACCTAATTTAGGTTAAATGGAGATGTAGACAGTCTCCACGGTCAAGTATAAAGAAGGAGATGTAAGGTCTCCAAATATCAAAATAATAATAATAATTTGTAATAAAAACATTTCATGTCCTAATAATTCAAATATCGAATATGAAACCCTATAGAATATAGTATAGATAACACTATGAAGTCTCTCTAGTCAGGTTCAGATAACGCACAAACGAATAAATTAAAAGGTAACAATTTTAAATTTTAAAAGGTCCTTGCGAGCATGAACCGTCCGGTTACATTAATTTTGTTTTTTGTTTTTTTGTTAACATCTAAGCGACTTGAAATCGTGTAGTACTAGGTTTTGCTAGAGGCTTCATCCGCTTGGAATTCGGTTATCACTGTTCCCTCGGGAATTGTGCATTTTTAAGGGAGTAAATGAAAAATAAAAACTGCCACTCTCCGTCCCATAAACTATCACTATGCAAAAATCACGTTAGCATTAATTATATTAGTAGGTAGGTTTTTTTTTCAATTAGGTATAATATTTAAGCATGTAGAAGCAAGGCTACCTCTGCTTTTATGACAAACTCAATATCAAAACTTTTTCAGACGGGCTAAAGCTATTTATATGGCAATCCTTTTTAACTTATCAAATCAAAAGTCAAGAGCAATACAAGTTGATTTTCGAATATGTTTGATACTTTACTCATCTGCTTGGTAATGGAATTTAATTCTAAAAATGTATCTTTGTGACATATAATAGATAGTACAGTTATGTAGCCCCATGTGCAAGGAAAACAACTGAAATCGATCGCGGCTCCAAGACATTGTCACGTAACATACGTGCTTGGAATTCATGTTGGCATAATTTTTTACACTTACGGTTTTGCGACTCCAGGAGGGTTACCATGATCGAAACTGTGAATTAACACGATTATGGTAAACCCTCAGTCTACCTATTGAACGTCAACCTTAATATTACCTAATTATTAGCTTTAAAATGTTGACTGACCGGTTAGCCCTGTAATTCCCTGGTAAACCTACGGAGATTGAAGCTTTAAGTGGGTTCAATATTATGATTACTATTCGTAAAGTCTGTCTCTGCTGGCCATACGTGAAGTCAAAAACAAATGAACTGATTTGATTTTGCCTTTACACAATCAAGTAGCTTGATTGCCAGTGCTTAATTTAGTTATCATCAGACAGAAGTTTTGTGGCACGAGTAAAATTGTCCGAGGGACTTCAGAACGATATTAATTTATCGATAAATTGTACTTTCTTATGACAGTTATGAGTCGAAATTACATTCTAACACTAAGGGAAAGTCCATAAGACGTCGGGTTTAATAAATACATTTTCAACAGAACTAAACGCGGCTGCAGTGACTAAGTAGTGATCTAGCCATCTTTTGGACTCGTGGGCCTCGCTTATGACTATGAGATAACGTATAAAATGAACATGCAACTTGCATACCTGTTATACAGCATAAAGTCCGTATAGGTCGATTAAGAAAGATAACGGTTTTCATCCTATACAGATAAAAAATACGCTGACATAACATGACAGTCTTGTCCGCGCAGAAAGGTTAGTTGATGGAAATAAAATATTTGAATTTTGAAATCCCTAAAAAGTATGCCTATGAATTACTTAAATTAAATATTACCTATCATTATTATAACATCGATGGGTAGTGGTCAGCATTTTAGTTTATTTCTATTTTATCCGGTGAACTTAATACCTATCTACAATTAAATGTCACTTTGAAATAAGTATTCAAAACAGTTATCTATAAAGATATCGGAAGGAAGGAGGACCCTAGTTAATTGACATTATTGTCACAAAAGCTTCTATGTCTGGATATCATTTAATTTTGATAAAGATACATATTTATTGTTCCCTTAGCTTCGAAGAAATATAAAACGTATTTTATAATCATAATGGGGCCAATTCGAAAGTATGTTCGGTAAATTTAACAGTCGCTAAACTTGAAATATGAAACGTCAAACTCGATCTTGACAGCTTGGTGCCATACAAAATACAGTTTATTTAGACTTTCTTATTTTAAGTCTAGGGAATTTAACATTTTGATGACAACGTTTCGAATTGGACCCAATATTGACGTTAGGGAATGTGCCACCTCAACAAAATTTGCGTAACAAATGGAAAAGTATACTTTTAAATGTTTCCTTTGTACCTGAAACTTAAAGGCTTAGTCATAAAAATATGCATCGAACAGTCCATACGGCCCGCTCACAACCCTGCGGTTAAATTCACATTCCGCTCATATCAGCAAACTTTCAATGAATACAAATGCTTCGGCTACCTTTTACGACATCGTCTGGGTCGCCCAATATTAGGTATAACGAGACATTGTGCGATTTTATTCAAAGAAAAATGTTTTATCAAGCAATAAGTACCTGCCATTGTTGTGCCTATTTTGGAGAAAGCACAAATTAAAGAGGATCTCAAAATAAATAGTGAAGTACGAAAGCTAGTTATCTTACAATCTTGGTGTCTTCAAGGTAAGAGTGAATAGGTAATTTCTAGGCAAGCAGGTTTTACCCTAGAACTAGAGTAGTACGTACAAACGCATGCCCAGTCTTTCATAACTAAAAAATATTTTGTACGAATACATTTAAATCTATCTATACATATAATAAAATCTTAAAGTGGAAAAAGTCTGTACATTGAAGATAACAATGAAAAAATGCTATGGAGGGCTTCAGGATGAGCAAAAGAACAAATCCCAGTGGTTTTTGAATTTCATGTCTGTTTGTCTGTTTGTCTGATTGTATGTGCGCGATAAACTTTATCTATACATATAATAAAATCGTAAAGTGGAAAAAGTCTGTACATTGAAGATAACAATGAAAAAATGCTATGGGGGGCTTCAGAATGAGCAACAGAACAAATCCCAATAATTTTTGAATTTCATGTCTGTCTGTCTGTTTGTCTGATTGTATGTGCGCGATAAACTTTAAAACTACTGGATGGATTTCAATGCGGTTTCGATAATGTTTCCAGGAACACTTTAGGCAGGACATAGGCTATAGAAACTTTTGGAAATAAAAGTGGAAGGGGGTAAAAGAGGGGGTGGAAGTTAGTATGGGAAAAACTATTTGGATGAGTTTATCAACTTGAAATTTGGTATATGCAGTTCAAAATAAACAATTTAAGGTAACCGTTTCTAAAATTAATTATTGTGTGTATGTGTGTATGTGTGTGTGTGTGTTTCTGTATGTTTGTTAACACTTAGCTCCATATGGCTGAACGGATTTTCATGAAACGTCGTATATAGTTAGTAATTTTTATCCCAGATAAGTCAAAAGTTCCCAAGTGAATAATTACAGCCGAATTCCACGCGGACGAAGTCGCGGGCGGAAGCTAGTACTTTATAAATCCACACTTCACAGGTGAATGACTATTTCTGTTTCCTAGTCCCTACCCCTGCGTACCTTTTTAATAAGATAGAATGGTCGAGAAGTGTGAGCAAATTTAAAATCAGGGCTATCGTACCGCCGCATCGGACCGCGGCGTTCCGGGGTAGTTTCAAGTTTGCGGCGTCCAAGTGCTGGAATGATCTCCCTCCTCCTGTCAAAGGAGCGTCTAGTAGGTACACCTTCAAGCGAAAGCTTAAAGGTAATTTTTTGACGCTCCAGAAAAAATAATTTTACGCCTGCACTTTACGTTTTTACAACTTATAGTCTTTGTCTCTTTTTCTCTTTTTCTACATTTTAAGTTTAATGCTGCTGTAACAAGTAATTTATTAGTAATTATTTTGACATTATTACACATTATCACAATATTAAGTATATATGTATGACCCATCCAGCTAAGTAGTAGTAAATAAGTAATTATTAGCATGTAGTGTATTTGTATAGCGCTCCGTGAGTCACAGACGGTGCTGGCTGAAAATCAGCGCTGCAGGTGTCTTACACCTCAGCATTATGCTGAGCCAGTATCCCATTCGCTGCCGCGAGGACACACACACCACCATTTTGCATTGTATTGTTTTAATTTATATTTATGTTACTCTGTGTGTCCTCTGTGTTAGTGAATAAATGTTTCTTTCTTTCTTAGTCATTATTTAGTCACAACCCTAATTCAGTCACGCCCTCTTGTAGTTTTTTTGGTAGCGAAGAATTTTTGTTGCGCTCATTTTACCGTTTCAACGTCTTAATGATCTATAAAACTGACGTTAACTAGGCTGTACCCCCAATGTCCATTTATTACTGACCAGAAGTAATACTAGAAGTCGGCAATACACTGCGCAAAATTGATCTATATAATTCAACTTAAAAGAGTTCCTTAACAGCATGAGATTTGAATTATTTTTGTGATTAAAACGAAAACTCAATTTATAATTAAATATGTGACTGGGGCCAATTCGAAAGTGTTTTCGCTAAATTTAGAAGTCGCTAAATTTGAAATAAGAAACGTTCGACTCGATTTTGAACCTTGGAGCGATACAAAATCGAGTTTGACGTTTGTTATTTTAAATTTAGGCAATCTTAAATTTAGCGGACACCGTTTCGAATTGGACCCATTGTACAATGAAAACACTTGCTTACATAATAAGTTCAATTATGCCAGGAAATGTAAAATCTGTCGCAGAATTAACGGCAGCCTTACAACTTAGTTGGTGTTACGGAGTTTAGGAGTTTTTATCAGTACGTGCTCGAGCCCTTGGGAATACTCTGGGCGAACGCCTAATAAAATTCAAGTATATAGTGACGCCAAACTTAAAGTAACTGTCACATCTTGTGCACATAAACTAAAGGCTCCTTCCTGGTTACTTCGCGCAAAATATGTAGCATATTTGTATCTTTTCAGCGAAACTCCTCTTTACTCCTCTGCTGCTGGGAGTAAAGAAATAGCATAGAATGCGTGCAGATGCTTATCATCCTGGCATGTCGTATAAGTCGACTAAGGGACGGGTCCTCTCCAACACGGTGGACTATCTGTATGGGCGATGGGCTGATCACCTGTCACCATGCGGTTCATCATACCATCTTAGGATTAATTGAACGTGGCTATAAGTAGTCTTGTGGCTCTGCCCACCTCATTAGGGTTTTCAGGCGTGCGTGCGTGTATGTATGTATGTTTAAGTGAAATTAAAAAGCTTTTTCCTTTAAAAATATCTAAGTTAGGTATTTATATACTATTTTGTGGATACCTAGCGCATTGTAAAACCCCGTTGCATATTATTGTAGCAAATTGTTTCTTAACTTATATTGTCTGATGTAAAGGAGCCAAAGGAGTTAAAATTATGGATACAACTTTTTGATATTCCTTAACGTACATGTTTAACTATTTGTAAATTTAGGCCTTTACTTAAATACTTTCAAAAAACATTTTTGAGTTAATTAGTAAAGAATCATAATAATCAATACATATAAAACAGTACCGTGACTCGCTTATAGACAAAGCACAGCCTAAACGGGTGGTCCTAGGGATTTGAAATTTGGTGGAGACATTCCTCGAGTACCATAGAGGTGCACTAAGGAGGAATTTTTTGAAATTCCATCCCTAAAGGATTGAAAAGAGGTGATCAAGATTGTATGGAAAATACCGCAGGCAAAGCTGT
Organism: Tortricodes alternella; assembly: GCA_947859335.1. Taxonomy (NCBI): domain Eukaryota; kingdom Metazoa; phylum Arthropoda; class Insecta; order Lepidoptera; family Tortricidae; genus Tortricodes; species Tortricodes alternella. The sequence goes on from OX401976.1 coordinate 5,221,943, forward strand.
GGCGGGTTATAATTCCGTGTCGCTTAGGTTAAATGTCTCGTGTGGAATGGCTCGTTTTAATCCCTAGTTGAATAATCTACTATGTTTTAGAACTCCAATGTTTTGTTTTCAATTTCTGTATTCAATTTCTTATGTTTTCATGCATAACTCCTCCCCTCTGCTGCACTGGGAGTGAAAAAATAGCATAGAATGCGTGCAGATGCTTATCATCCTGGCATGTCGTAAAAGTCGACTAAGGGACGGGTCCTCTCCAACATGGTGGACTATCTGTATGGGCGATGGGCTGATCACATGTCACCATACGGTTCATCATACCATCTTAGGACTAATTAATCGAACGTGGCCACAAGTAGTCTTGTGGCTCTGCCCACCCCATTAGGGATTTCGGGCATGATAATATGTATGTATGTATGTTCATGCATAACTTCGCAAGAAAGGAAATGATTTGACGAAATGTATGCGAGTACAATGTTGTTTGGCATGTTATGCAATGGCAGGCTAAACAAGCGGCCAAGGGCCCCTAGGTTGTTATGCGCGAGTAACGAAGGTAACGAAGAACTGAGTTATGACGTCACCTACCTTCACGGCGGCCTGCCCTAATAAGAATGGGGTAGCCTTGTTTGTGGCTTTTAGCAAAATTATATTATCTTTTGTTTTTAGTACAAAGTATGTACGATAACGATATTGAAAGTGAATGTAAAATAAAGCACTCTAGAGTCTCGTGTATGAGCGAGCAGAAAGGACGGTTCCTTTGTTTAAATATTTAAGTAAGTAATTTGTCTTAGGTGTCATAGTCATTTTCAATACCTTTAACATATGCTGAGAAAAAAGAATTGCGATTTTTATAACGAATGAGGTTTTCCATAAAAAAATAAAGTATGCTACTAAGTATTTTCAGTTTTAATATTTCCAGTATATCTTACTAAAATACTAAAAGAGCAAACAGCGTTCTTAAGATTTATTTTCAACTTTAAATTAACTGCCACGTCGTCGTTTTTCGTCCCACTTTATTTAAATACTTTGTTATTTCTAAGATGTTTGGATGTAGCAGCATTTAAACTATAAGTCACATTTCTGAGACGATTGTAATCAGCATAGAGCAATATTCCAACCAACCAATAACCAATATTCGTCAAGCGAATTCTAGCAAAGCGGGTCAAATTGACTTGTACTTAAATGTTGTTTCATCTTTTAAGCTAGCATGAAATTAAATAACTTTAAAGATTCAGTTGTCCATAAAAACTGTCAGAAAACGTTTTGAATAACTCCTTCATTAAAACCGCGATTATGAATTTCAGCGTTGAGGAAAATACGGTGAGCGGCAGAGAGAATGCAGCTAACCTTAAATTGTGGTGCCGTATTTGGCGAGTTTGCTTGTTTATCGTTTAATTAAATTCATGCTACTTGCGTGTTAACCCTCGCGCTTTTTATGTGCTTTAAAAGTCTGCATTTTTAGTTTTCTTTTTCATAATTTGAACATTCAGACACCTAGCAAAGCATTTTTGGCAAAACATAAGATAAAGTATTGTTGCATGAGGGGAATTAAAATCGCTTTTACTGGAAATTTAAATGTAAATAAGTATTTTCTGAACTTTAGCTCTTGCGTGTATATTGATAAGAATAATTAATATGCACAAGGCATTATTTATTATATTTATTTATTTAAAAATAATCGCACAGTTTAACAGCATACGCTACAGCAGCACTGTGAATTACATACTAAACAAAAGCAAACAATAGCAAGAACAATAAAAGAAAAATAAGACGTAGATAACATTTATACCGAAGAAAGGCGGGCATCCATCCTCTCACAGCACTTCAGGCATTGATCACAAATAAATCACATTCAGGGGCAGACTCGAGAAGCGAATTAAGCAAGTGCAAGGCATATACATATAAAGTAAAAATAATACCAACAACAATGTGTTTTACACAACAGACCTACTTACCATGGTTCCCCGCGTTAGCCACCATTACAATTTTGAAGTCGTTTATAATGATTGATAACTATAATATGGGAGGAGTAACACTTAGAATTTTGCAAGTAATTCCCTACTTACAAACCAGTGTGTACTCTACTACCTGTAAAATGTGTCAATACATGTAAAACAGTACCGTAACTCACTCATAGACAACGCACAGCCTAAACGGGTGGTCCTAGAGATTTGAAATTTGGAGGAGATATTCCTCGAGTACTCTAGAGGTGCACTAAGGAGGGATTTTATGAAATTCCATTACTACAGGGGTGAAAAGGGGTGATAATGTTTTTATGGAAAATACCGCGGGCGAAGCTGTAGCGGGACCACTAGTAGTTTACAATCTTTATATGAATATAAATAATAAAGCCAGTACAGCCCAGCCCAAACAAAGTAAAATAGCTAGCTATTCGTAGTGCCGATTGGAGAATATACCACGGGACACATTTGAGCGTAAAAGCATCCCAAGTTATCCAATGTTGTCAAATTACATGACGGATAGTGAAAAAGGCAATTCCCGTCAACCCGTTGTGGGGATCGGGGAGGCGACACAAATTAGATCAGTCGGTGCTTCTAAATGAAATGGTACTTGCCTCGTCGACCCTATCAAATATATCGATTCGAGTTACAAAAACACGGTCTTTGTTACTCGGGATCCGATAATCGACTAGTGTTTCGAAAAACGCTGAGTTGTTATGGTTCGATATTGGTCTTGATAAATCAAATGAAGTTTTAAATTTTTGATCGTTAATCCGTTATTGTTCAACATATTCATTAATCAAGCTTTATTTTTTCTTGTTAATTCCTTCGTTTGTGATAGTTTGTATGTGCCAGTCAAATCTTGAAAGTCGAGTTGGATGTAACATCTAGGTATACTATTGACTAGAAATTTGGCACGCAAGTGAAAATTCCCATGAAAATTCTTTAATACAGTACCAGCAGTTCTCAATCTCTTAAACATTTTATTAAAACTTATTGGAACTAGTTGAAAATGAAATGAAAATGAATGTAAATGAAAATGAAAATAATAACCATAACCATAACGTTGTCCTGATGAATCGCATCGTTAACAGCAAATAAACGGAGCCCGGGCGGAGCTTAGAACTATCCCGGTGTAATTAGAACACTTGCGACCTGTGGTCGCGTCCCGGCTCCATATGATCCGAGGAGTTGCTCTTGGGTTGAGCACACTTGTGGCGTACTGGTTAAATCCCGGACACCGTAGGCTATTGTTTTGATGTAACATTATAGGTTCATGAGACCCCGGCAGACGCAGCGTGTGTCGGCCCCTATAAGATGGACGAACGATCTTTTTAAGAGGAGTGTAAACCTACGGCTTTTCATACAAAAAGCGATAATAATTTTCACCCCTTAACTGTTAACCGATTTTGATCAATTTTTGATAGGTTGTCATTCAGAACAAAATCTAGGTGTATACGTTTTGGTTTTATGACTATAGTCAATTATTTCAGTTTTATTGTTGTTTTAATATTCTCATACAAAAACTAATTTCGATTGTGATTATTTCACTTTGTTGATCTTTTATCATTATTCAAAAAACGTATAGGTGTAGACTTTGTTCTGTCTAGCAATCTGTCAAAAATTGGTCCAAATCGGTTAACAGTTAAGGGGTGAAATAATCGTTATCATCTTTTGAATGAAAAGGGTGATTTATTTCGTTGGTTCACAGTCCTCTTAAGGTCACACATATGTTCATGCATAACTTCGCAAGAAAGGAAATGATTTGACGAAATGTATGCGAGTACAATGTTGTTTGGCATGTTATGCAATGGCAGGCTAAACAAGCGGCCAAGGGCCCCTAGGTTGTTATGCGCGAGTAACGAAGGTAACGAAGAACTGAGTTATGACGTCACCTACCTTCACGGCGGCCTGCCCTAATAAGAATGGGGTAGCCTTGTTTGTGGCTTTTAGCAAAATTATATTATCTTTTGTTTTTAGTACAAAGTATGTACGATAACGATATTGAAAGTGAATGTAAAATAAAGCACTCTAGAGTCTCGTGTATGAGCGAGCAGAAAGGACGGTTCCTTTGTTTAAATATTTAAGTAAGTAATTTGTCTTAGGTGTCATAGTCATTTTCAATACCTTTAACATATGCTGAGAAAAAAGAATTGCGATTTTTATAACGAATGAGGTTTTCCATAAAAAAATAAAGTATGCTACTAAGTATTTTCAGTTTTAATATTTCCAGTATATCTTACTAAAATACTAAAAGAGCAAACAGCGTTCTTAAGATTTATTTTCAACTTTAAATTAACTGCCACGTCGTCGTTTTTCGTCCCACTTTATTTAAATACTTTGTTATTTCTAAGATGTTTGGATGTAGCAGCATTTAAACTATAAGTCACATTTCTGAGACGATTGTAATCAGCATAGAGCAATATTCCAACCAACCAATAACCAATATTCGTCAAGCGAATTCTAGCAAAGCGGGTCAAATTGACTTGTACTTAAATGTTGTTTCATCTTTTAAGCTAGCATGAAATTAAATAACTTTAAAGATTCAGTTGTCCATAAAAACTGTCAGAAAACGTTTTGAATAACTCCTTCATTAAAACCGCGATTATGAATTTCAGCGTTGAGGAAAATACGGTGAGCGGCAGAGAGAATGCAGCTAACCTTAAATTGTGGTGCCGTATTTGGCGAGTTTGCTTGTTTATCGTTTAATTAAATTCATGCTACTTGCGTGTTAACCCTCGCGCTTTTTATGTGCTTTAAAAGTCTGCATTTTTAGTTTTCTTTTTCATAATTTGAACATTCAGACACCTAGCAAAGCATTTTTGGCAAAACATAAGATAAAGTATTGTTGCATGAGGGGAATTAAAATCGCTTTTACTGGAAATTTAAATGTAAATAAGTATTTTCTGAACTTTAGCTCTTGCGTGTATATTGATAAGAATAATTAATATGCACAAGGCATTATTTATTATATTTATTTATTTAAAAATAATCGCACAGTTTAACAGCATACGCTACAGCAGCACTGTGAATTACATACTAAACAAAAGCAAACAATAGCAAGAACAATAAAAGAAAAATAAGACGTAGATAACATTTATACCGAAGAAAGGCGGGCATCCATCCTCTCACAGCACTTCAGGCATTGATCACAAATAAATCACATTCAGGGGCAGACTCGAGAAGCGAATTAAGCAAGTGCAAGGCATATACATATAAAGTAAAAATAATACCAACAACAATGTGTTTTACACAACAGACCTACTTACCATGGTTCCCCGCGTTAGCCACCATTACAATTTTGAAGTCGTTTATAATGATTGATAACTATAATATGGGAGGAGTAACACTTAGAATTTTGCAAGTAATTCCCTACTTACAAACCAGTGTGTACTCTACTACCTGTAAAATGTGTCAATACATGTAAAACAGTACCGTAACTCACTCATAGACAACGCACAGCCTAAACGGGTGGTCCTAGAGATTTGAAATTTGGAGGAGATATTCCTCGAGTACTCTAGAGGTGCACTAAGGAGGGATTTTATGAAATTCCATTACTACAGGGGTGAAAAGGGGTGATAATGTTTTTATGGAAAATACCGCGGGCGAAGCTGTAGCGGGACCACTAGTAGTTTACAATCTTTATATGAATATAAATAATAAAGCCAGTACAGCCCAGCCCAAACAAAGTAAAATAGCTAGCTATTCGTAGTGCCGATTGGAGAATATACCACGGGACACATTTGAGCGTAAAAGCATCCCAAGTTATCCAATGTTGTCAAATTACATGACGGATAGTGAAAAAGGCAATTCCCGTCAACCCGTTGTGGGGATCGGGGAGGCGACACAAATTAGATCAGTCGGTGCTTCTAAATGAAATGGTACTTGCCTCGTCGACCCTATCAAATATATCGATTCGAGTTACAAAAACACGGTCTTTGTTACTCGGGATCCGATAATCGACTAGTGTTTCGAAAAACGCTGAGTTGTTATGGTTCGATATTGGTCTTGATAAATCAAATGAAGTTTTAAATTTTTGATCGTTAATCCGTTATTGTTCAACATATTCATTAATCAAGCTTTATTTTTTCTTGTTAATTCCTTCGTTTGTGATAGTTTGTATGTGCCAGTCAAATCTTGAAAGTCGAGTTGGATGTAACATCTAGGTATACTATTGACTAGAAATTTGGCACGCAAGTGAAAATTCCCATGAAAATTCTTTAATACAGTACCAGCAGTTCTCAATCTCTTAAACATTTTATTAAAACTTATTGGAACTAGTTGAAAATGAAATGAAAATGAATGTAAATGAAAATGAAAATAATAACCATAACCATAACGTTGTCCTGATGAATCGCATCGTTAACAGCAAATAAACGGAGCCCGGGCGGAGCTTAGAACTATCCCGGTGTAATTAGAACACTTGCGACCTGTGGTCGCGTCCCGGCTCCATATGATCCGAGGAGTTGCTCTTGGGTTGAGCACACTTGTGGCGTACTGGTTAAATCCCGGACACCGTAGGCTATTGTTTTGATGTAACATTATAGGTTCATGAGACCCCGGCAGACGCAGCGTGTGTCGGCCCCTATAAGATGGACGAACGATCTTTTTAAGAGGAGTGTAAACCTACGGCTTTTCATACAAAAAGCGATAATAATTTTCACCCCTTAACTGTTAACCGATTTTGATCAATTTTTGATAGGTTGTCATTCAGAACAAAATCTAGGTGTATACGTTTTGGTTTTATGACTATAGTCAATTATTTCAGTTTTATTGTTGTTTTAATATTCTCATACAAAAACTAATTTCGATTGTGATTATTTCACTTTGTTGATCTTTTATCATTATTCAAAAAACGTATAGGTGTAGACTTTGTTCTGTCTAGCAATCTGTCAAAAATTGGTCCAAATCGGTTAACAGTTAAGGGGTGAAATAATCGTTATCATCTTTTGAATGAAAAGGGTGATTTATTTCGTTGGTTCACAGTCCTCTTAAGGTCACACATATGTTCATGCATAACTTCGCAAGAAAGGAAATGATTTGACGAAATGTATGCGAGTACAATGTTGTTTGGCATGTTATGCAATGGCAGGCTAAACAAGCGGCCAAGGGCCCCTAGGTTGTTATGCGCGAGTAACGAAGGTAACGAAGAACTGAGTTATGACGTCACCTACCTTCACGGCGGCCTGCCCTAATAAGAATGGGGTAGCCTTGTTTGTGGCTTTTAGCAAAATTATATTATCTTTTGTTTTTAGTACAAAGTATGTACGATAACGATATTGAAAGTGAATGTAAAATAAAGCACTCTAGAGTCTCGTGTATGAGCGAGCAGAAAGGACGGTTCCTTTGTTTAAATATTTAAGTAAGTAATTTGTCTTAGGTGTCATAGTCATTTTCAATACCTTTAACATATGCTGAGAAAAAAGAATTGCGATTTTTATAACGAATGAGGTTTTCCATAAAAAAATAAAGTATGCTACTAAGTATTTTCAGTTTTAATATTTCCAGTATATCTTACTAAAATACTAAAAGAGCAAACAGCGTTCTTAAGATTTATTTTCAACTTTAAATTAACTGCCACGTCGTCGTTTTTCGTCCCACTTTATTTAAATACTTTGTTATTTCTAAGATGTTTGGATGTAGCAGCATTTAAACTATAAGTCACATTTCTGAGACGATTGTAATCAGCATAGAGCAATATTCCAACCAACCAATAACCAATATTCGTCAAGCGAATTCTAGCAAAGCGGGTCAAATTGACTTGTACTTAAATGTTGTTTCATCTTTTAAGCTAGCATGAAATTAAATAACTTTAAAGATTCAGTTGTCCATAAAAACTGTCAGAAAACGTTTTGAATAACTCCTTCATTAAAACCGCGATTATGAATTTCAGCGTTGAGGAAAATACGGTGAGCGGCAGAGAGAATGCAGCTAACCTTAAATTGTGGTGCCGTATTTGGCGAGTTTGCTTGTTTATCGTTTAATTAAATTCATGCTACTTGCGTGTTAACCCTCGCGCTTTTTATGTGCTTTAAAAGTCTGCATTTTTAGTTTTCTTTTTCATAATTTGAACATTCAGACACCTAGCAAAGCATTTTTGGCAAAACATAAGATAAAGTATTGTTGCATGAGGGGAATTAAAATCGCTTTTACTGGAAATTTAAATGTAAATAAGTATTTTCTGAACTTTAGCTCTTGCGTGTATATTGATAAGAATAATTAATATGCACAAGGCATTATTTATTATATTTATTTATTTAAAAATAATCGCACAGTTTAACAGCATACGCTACAGCAGCACTGTGAATTACATACTAAACAAAAGCAAACAATAGCAAGAACAATAAAAGAAAAATAAGACGTAGATAACATTTATACCGAAGAAAGGCGGGCATCCATCCTCTCACAGCACTTCAGGCATTGATCACAAATAAATCACATTCAGGGGCAGACTCGAGAAGCGAATTAAGCAAGTGCAAGGCATATACATATAAAGTAAAAATAATACCAACAATCCGTTGGGCACAGAATCCGTATGATTACTCGTTGTGGATGTCTATTGGGGAGATATAGTCCAGCAATGGACGTCTTTAGATTGAAATGATAATGATGATAATGAATCGTTATATTTTGTACCTAGGGGGTTAGCACGATCTCTTAATGCGATTCTCTTTAGGCCCTAATCTCAACTGCGTCGCTATTTCATACCACGACATTATATTTACATATGTAAAACATACTGTGAGGTATGGATTAGCGATACAATTCAACCTAGGGCCTAAAAAGAATCGCATTTAGGGATCATGGTAACTCCCCAGCACGCATAGAAAACTTTATTGTTTGTAATCAAAATGATTCCTTTTCCGAATATAGAACCCTGACTCCATGACGTGTGGTTCCCTATACCTAATTTTACCCGAAGCGTAATATTGCCGGTAATGTTCCAGGAATTATTCTATAACGGTAATAATCTTGCTGGACATAAAGCCAATTTGCTGGCAAAATTGGGAATATTCTCGGGATAATCCTAGGTAGCAATATTGTTGAAAATGGGAATATAGCAACGGCACGTGTTTAAACCTGACATAACACGCAAGATGTTTCACTTCCGAATGAGTCAGCTACTGCCGAATAGACACCCGGTTTTCACCAGCTAGGTGATTCGTCGTCGAACATACACTATGTTAATATTATAAAAATGAAATGCAACAAAATATTTAAAGAGTGGTCCTGACTTTGAGTAAACGAGTGATTATGATTAGGTTTCTTTGTAATAAATGTGATTTCCGAGCAACCAGGCAGGTTTCAAAGCAAATTCCCGTTGTTTATTTCATCTACAAGAAGGTTCGGTTTTATAGAATAATATAAACGCAACAGTTTCAGTTCACGATGTTTTGTTTTGTTTAGTAATCAGCTCACGAGCGCGTTGCTTCGTAAACTTTATTCATATAGGCAGAACAAAGGCAAGCGATAAATATTTGAAACCGCCCGATTACTTTGTTTCATATCTTTGCGAAATAAGGTCATAAAATACGTGAACATAAAAACAACAAGTCAAAAGTGAAAGCAGTTTAAAAAAATCAGATCGCAGAAAACTTTGATGTTCAGTTCCATAATATCGTAAAGTAATTTTAACCAAATTCGAAAAAGGAGGATATTCTCATTTTTATTGGTTATTTTTTTATTTCCTTACATTGGTATATCCATATTCATATTCATATTCATATTCATATTCTTTATTGCCTTATATTGTATAAAAGATCTTAAAACTATTACTTGCTTCAAGAAAAGCCCTATTAGGGCAATGCAATTTTATTATATTATTACTTATCAACTAACAAATAACTATCAAAAAATTCTCGTAAACAATAAAAGGAGTGTGATAACAACATTTTCTTTAATTGTTTATTAAACAAAGACTCTTTCACTATTTCTCTAAGGCAGAGTGGTACTTTAATATAAATTTTAATTGCCATGTGATGGGTGCCAGCATTTACAATTTTGAGATTGGTGAAGTAACTTACGAGTTTATTTCTCTTCCTTAAATTAAACTGGGAACAATTGTCTCTTTCTTTTTCAAATAACTCTCTATGGTTTCCTACGAATTTACAAATTTCATAAATGTATACGGATATGAGGGTAAGAGTATTTAGGTGGATATCCTTAATTCTTAGTCATCAAATTATGACGAATCCAGTTACAAAGGCTCAGTTGTCATGAAGCGCACAAAGCATTATACATACATACATACTCGTGAAACAAATTAACCACTTTGTTTGCGCAGTCGGATAAAGGCCTAAAAAAACTTTTTATTTACGAATTCCAAGTATCAGACATCACCAAAGTACGACCCACGTTGCGTCGTCTAATCGTCGGAAAGCCTATTACGTTCGAACTTCCAGTCATAACCATAAAATTAGTTACAGCTCTCACAAACAATCTAATAAAATGTTTGCAGTGGTTTTTATTATAGTAACGACACACTTGATTGCGGAATAAAGCTGCAGCAGATTTACAAGCCCTGGTTTATTGGATTAAGGTGGATAAATCGTGGGCGACTGCAATTTGTGCAATGCGACTGGCATCGCAGCTGAAATAGTGAAGGGCACGCGGTCAGTTAAAAAAGTGAAACTTATGTTCAAATTTCTCTTAAGTTTCCATATTTTATTAGGTTTCAGAAGTGTTATATAACATTCAAACATTGATTTTAGTATTGAACTAGCTTCTGCCCGCGACATCATCCGCGTGGAATTAGATTATAGTAATTCCCAACGTTTGAATGTACCCCTATGTTCTAATTCATGATCTAAGGTAATGAACTATTGCCAAGTTTCATCATAGGGTAACTAAATATATACATACTTCCGTGCAGCGGTTACGGAGCTAACATACAGATAGACACACACACACACACATACACTTTCGCATTTGTAATATTATAGTAGGATATTAAGAAAGGATAGCTTTTGCTCGTGACTTCGGGCACGTAGAATTGTGCAATTTTTGCTGATAAAAAACTTAAAATATTATGCCAGTGCTTCGTCATAGAAACAACATTTTGCAGTTCAATACTCTAAAGCGCAGATGTTAACACGGTTGCAACCGCTCACTCGAACACGCAACGTAAAGTTGGCCATGTAAGAATCATTTAAGTTTCCATATTTCATTAGGATTCAGAAGTGTTTACATAACCTTCAAAGTGACTGAAGTGGGTGGGAGTGAAACTTGAACTACTGTAACTTATATGAAATTTTCTAGAAAATTAATTCTCTCGGAAACATAAAGCTACATAAGTTTCAACAGCTGAAATGTTTCACCGTTTAGGTAACTTTTATAAAGTTTCTGAAAGTCTTTCTTTCTTCCAAATATTCAGCGCCTCTATTCGGGAACGCCAAGTGATTCTGTAGCGATTCGTGAGCGAGATTTCTTATCCCACTCTTCCGCACGACGCGTAATGCGTAAGAGCGAGATGAGAAATCTCGCTCACGAATCGCTACAGAATCACTTCGCGTTCCCGAATATAGGCGCTGAATTAAAACTAAGTATCTTTTGTTTTTTTTTTGTCGTTGTCAATCATAGTTCGTGAAGCGCTAGCTTATAACTAAAAGTGTTCTCTGATTTAAGGCCTGACAGCCAAATGTGCGACATTGTGTCTATTCCCCAATACTCATTTGGTAAACGTTGTTTCAACAACAATAGTGTAACTTATTCGTTAACTTCAAAATGTACTTTTGACAGTTGTTAATACATGGCGCCATTTTGGTCCGTCACAGCTTGATGCAAACGGCAATCATAAAACGAATACTTTTATTGAAAACTTTCCAAAGATATTTCGGCTTTTAGCGGGATATAAAGTTTCAAGATTAAGGCAGTACGTGACCTCAGACGTGGCGATGGCGATCGATAAGGATCTGTAAATTTATCTGAAGCCTGCTGAGTGAGACTGATGGGGTGTAGCGATTAAGTGGCGTATTTCAAATGAAAGCGGAGCTGGCAATGTTGCATTTTTCTTGATAATTTAAGTGAAATTCAAAAATGTAGTCTATTAATATTGTCCATCTGTTGTATTGATATGTGTATAATGCAATATTTTGTCACGGTTTGACATGTTATTGTGTATTTATTTAAAGATGTATTTATCGCTAGCTCAGCTTTGGTGTCTCTTATAGTATCGACTTGGACACCTTTTGTTCGAATTTCTGAATATTTATGTAGAAACGTTTTAGATACTTGTAAAGCTTATCATTAATATTGATATAACTATATTTGATAAGGGGCCTATATAAAAGTGGTTAAGTGCGAGTTAAACTCGCGTAGAGCGGGGGTTCCGTCCATGATTATCTGAAAATTCCTATGTTACTTTAAATACCATAGACTTCTTATACGTTTTCCAGTAATCTATAGGTAAATAACTATTTTTACTCCTCTGCTGCACTGGGAGTGAAGAAATAGCATAGAATGCGTGCAGATGCTTATCATCCTGGCATGTCGTAAAAGTCGACTAAGGGACGGGTCCTCTCCAACATGGTGGACTATCTGTATGGGCGATAGGCTGATCACCTGTCACCATACGGTTCATCATACCATCTTAGGACTAATTAATCGAACGTGGCCACAAGTAGTCTTGTGGCTCTGCCCACCCCATTAGGGATTTCGGGCGTGATGATATGTATGTAAATAACTATTTTTAAAAATTTTAGGCTCTATAGTTTCGGAGATATGGGGCATGGTAAATGTTCACCTATTTTCCTAAATAACTTCAAAACTGTTTATCATGAAATAATATATTTAAGATTCTCACAATGAGCACTTTCATTTGATATGTCACAAGATATAGATTGCAATATTTTTATTTCCTAAGAGTCCCCTAAAAGTGGCCCTCATATTTAAATTTATTTACGACACTCGCCCGTGTTGCGGTCACCAACATACATATGTGTATTAAATTTCATTGGTCCAGCAGTTTTGAAGCGGTCCAGTAGTTGGGTGTGACAGACGAACGGATAGGAATCCTATAAGTGTTCCATTTTGCCTTTGGACGTACGGAACCCTAATAACTAAATAATAAGCACCATTGTTGAACATATTGTATCGTAGACTCGAATCCTCGATATACTTACTGCAGTTTGTGGCCAAATACTCAGTTATGCATTAGCAATTTGCACCTGCCTGAACTAGACTGATTGTGAATAATTAAGCTTTTGATATTTGCAATTATGCCAAATTCAGCTTTAACATCGCTCTAATTCTATCCATTACATTCCGCCTGATAATTACAAATATTAACATTTTCGTTTCGTTGTTTAAAAAAAACGTGTTAAAATAGATTTAAAAGACTTCCCAGTTTTAAACGGGAATAAAGTAATAGATTGCGTAATTAAATGTAGTGAATTATTAGTGGTTTTGCAATGATTTAAGTAAAGTATGACGGTAGTTAATAATGGATGGATAAGACAACTTTTCAAAACTTTCCATTGAAATAAGAGCGGAATTTCTATCTGTTTGCATAAAATTTGTGTCTCACTGTTAGTTTAAGTGAGTTCAGCGACTTAATATCGGAGTGGTCACCGTTCAGCATCCATATACTCATAAACGGTACGCTGCCGCACAATGACACGCGGTCCTAAACGGAGGTGGCCCATCAAACGATAATGGACCATCCACCGAAGGGGGCCTGCCCAGTCGCTCGTCGATCTGCGCACAAGCGCTCAAATAACTCATGCGCACAAAATATTGCCGTTAAAAACTGTATCCAACGACATTTCAGGGCGGAGTTGAGTGCATTTGACTATAAAAAATAATGGTCGGTTCTTCTGTCGTTCCGGATGAAAGTGCTCTCAAAGGAATATACAGTGTTGCGTAATATTGTTCTGTCCTATTTGTGGTGATATGAGAAATATTGAACCCCAGTAAGTGCAACGTTGTCTCAATAAGGACTTTTGCTAGTGACCTTCGTCGAAAGGACACTTCCGGCTGTTACGAGTAAAATAAACGCATTGCATCCTGCAGGTAATACCTATAAGCAATTTAATCCGGTTTTACTAACTCGATACTTTACACTCCAAATACTTCCTGGTACCTACATGATATTATAGAAGTTTTACTAGTGCGTAAATAATTACAGTTTTCTGTATATGTATATCGTTATAAACTTCCGAAATTGCTAAAAAAAGAAAGGAAAGACATGAAGCATTATAAAACATATTCATAAAACATTAAAGAAGAAAAAAGTAATTACATAGAACATACACTCATACAAACCGTGGTACACCTACATACAGACCTACTCAGAAATCAGAATTGTTTTCGATCGATTAGATCCGTGGGCGCGGTTCAACGCAGATTCTATCACAGTGTAAATTGGAAATTATATTTAGAACTGCTTCAGCCATCACTCTCATCCAATTTTGTCTCGATTTGTGAGGAAACGCTAACAAAGTTCACATATTCCTTTTAAAACTACAGCAAAGTGAAGAATAATAAAGTTTAATTTCCACCAACCGGTCACCCGGCCAATTCTGCATAATTTATTCCTTTTAGGGTTCCTTACCCAAAGGGTAAAGCGGGACCCTATTACTAAGGCTTCGCTGTCCGTCCATCCGTCTGTCACCAGGCTGTATCTCATGAACCGTGATAGTTAGACAATAGAAATTTTCACAGATGATGTTGACGTTTTGATAACAAGTACTAAAAAACAGAATAACATAAATATTTAAGGGGGCTCCCATACAACAAACGGGTTTTTTTTAAATACTTTTTTTGTGACGTTCCATTGTAACAGCCTGTGGAACCGGGATAACTGAACAGAAACAAATAAAGTTTCCTGTCACGTGAATATAAACGAAAGGATGTAGCCATAGCAGTGGCGAAGCGTGAAATATTTCCTAAGGGAAGCCGGAACAATTAGAACCGTACGTGCGAGTTGACATTTAGTTAGAGTAACATGGACTTCACTGACAGCTAGCCGTAGCTTTCTAGTTAGGCAAAGCCGTCAGGAATCGGTATGTAGGCAGGCTGCGCCACTGTGCCATAGTGTAGTCAGTATCATCCGCGTGATCTAAGTATATTCCTGCGACAGGAGTCGTGTTGCGCTTGACACGCATAAATTGATATGTGAGGATTCCTGACATTTCATATGCGAATGGGTTAAGGTATGTATACATACCTATGTGATCGGTTTTTTTTTGTTTGACGAACCAAAGCGGAGCCTAGCTTATCTAACTACAAGTCACAATTTTACGTTAAAAAACTGATAACACATGATAGATCCCATACATTTTCCCAGCAGTGTTTTTGCTTAAATAAAGTAGACTAAAATATCAATAAAGGTTAAGATAAAGTAGTTCCTGTGATCACAATTTTAAATATTGATGAAATCTGCACTAATGGCCTAAGAAAATGTTCGGATATTTGCAACATTTAAAGTTTCAATACTTCCAATATCCTTTCGTCGTTGGAGAGACACTTTATTCATATATGAGCCACGTTTATTAAAACTGGGAGGTAGCGTACCGGTATCCGTTTGATTACTTTATTATAATAATCTTCTAACATTCGTTTATGAAATATTAAAAAAATCACTCCATTGGTAAAGGCTCCGTGAGCTGCAAACCTCGCGACAAATTTAACTTTGTGGTTGGAAAACTGTCATCTCCATACATCGACGTAGGTCAGAGTCAGTTTAACAAAACCGCAAATAAATTTGTAAACACAAAAATCTCTGCCATTTTGAAAGATTTCGGAAAACTGAATAGAAAAAAAATACTATATAATTACCGAACCTGCTCGCAAAATTTCACGAAAATCTATTGAGAAATGCGACCAGGCGCCTCATTCGGGAACGCTAAGTGATTCTGTAGCGAGTCTTAAGCCAGATTTCTCATTCCACTCTTCCGCATGACGCCAAATGCGTAAGAGCGAGATGAGAGATCTGGCTTACGAGTCGCTACATAATCACTTAGCGTTCCCGAATGAGGCGCCTGTGGACGAGAACTAATGGACAGACGCCTCGCGGACAGCCGGACATATGAAATCATTTTTGCCCAAGCTGAAACGGGACGCTTCGCTCGCTCGGTCGATAACATTAGATTAGATTAGATTATTTATTGGCCAAGTAACACTACATTACATTTAGCAAGTCATAAGTAACATTTATCTTATTTATTAATAATTCATACATAAGTTAATTACAATGTAGCCTTAATTTTAAGTAAATCTATATGTTCATTGATTGAGTACAATGGATTTTGTTGGAAAAATTGATTAATTTTTTTCTTGAAATAAATAAGTGGTAAAGAAGAAATTTTATATGGTAATAAGTTGTACATTGTTATTTTAATAGGAATTCCTTGTTTGTAATACTTTTTTGTTCTAGTCTTACTTGTACATAATTTATGTTTATTTCTTGTATTGTAGCTATGAATACCATTCTTTTCTTTTAAATCACTTTTCTGAGTATGTATTTCTAATAAACTATTAAATATGAACATTGAGATAACCGTCATTATGCCATCTTTCTTAAAATATTTCCTTGCAGATTCAAACTTGTGTAAGCCGTTCATTATTCTTATGGATCGTTTTTGTAATTTAAGTAATTTTTGAATGTCCACTCCGTTTCCCTATATTGTAATAGCATAGTTTAAGTTTGCATGTATATAAGCATAATATGTCACGGTCAAGGATTTCTTATTTAATAACGGTTTTAGTTTCGTGAGAACATAATTGCCACTTGCAATTTTCTTGCAGTTTTTGTCAATATGGATTTCTGATGAACATCTGGCGCCTCATTCGGGAACGCTAAGTGATTCTGTAGCGACTCGTAAGCCAGATCTCTCATCTCGCTCTTACGCATTTGGCGTCGTGCGGAAGAGTGGAATGAGAAATCTGGCTTACGAGTCGCTACAGAATCACTTAGCGTTCCCGAATGAGGCGCCTGATCGTGTAGAAAAATAATATTCACGACATACCTATTGGTTCCCACAGTTGTAAAAGTTCAGTAATAACGATGTGAAGGGGCGCACTAAAATGTTTGACAAACTACTTGTTTACGGAAGCAAACACAGTAGTCGTACGAGTTCCTTTCGTTCAAAAATTCGTTCTCTTCACATAGTAAGCCTCAAATGAACCGGCTTTTATTATAAACGGCTCGTGTAAAAGGAAAAGTGGAATCGTTATAATTTTCAGCCAATTAGCTTATTTGTGATTAGTGCACTATAGTTGACACGTTCACTGCCACGTAGTGTTACGCTCGTATTCACATTCATGTTCATTTATTCCTTGCATCCATCGTGTTTTACAAGATTTTCTTAAAATAAGCCAGTGCTTGCATCGACTCTACTAGGGTACAGCAAGTTATTTATCTTATCTATCTAATAACATTGCTATGTGGCTTAGTGCTACAAATAATTTACATTATAAATTAGACCACAAATATGGGAAGCTATATTACCTATTTAGTTTGTTGTCCAAAATTATTAAATTATTATAAACAAATTTGTTTAAGCTGATCAGGGCGTCTATTCGGGAACGTTTAAGTGATTCTGCAGCGACCCGCGATCGAAAATCGCATCTCGCTCTTACTCATTACGCGTCGCGCGGAAGAGTGGGATGAGAAATCTCGCTCGCGAGTCGCTACAACATCACTTAGCGTTCCCGAATAGAGGTGCAGCTTAGCCATACAGTGAGGTAACGCTGCCGGCCTTCTGGGCACCCTGCCGCCCGGCTCTAATTTGGAACAAATATTTTAGTTACAGATAGTTTTAACTTAGTCTTAGTTTATTTTGTATGTTATTTAGTTTTATTACAACTTAGGCTGATTAAATATTAACTTTATAACAATATACGACATTAAAAAAAAACTTGAAAAGCCTAATTATACAATAAATAATAATAATTGGTAGTTAAGCCTACTTTATGGTGCCTACCATTAGCCTTATTTTGCCCTTGTATATTGTAATGGAGTACTTGTTTTATGAGATACCTATCTGTATTTTGCGCGACTAAATAAGAATATCTCATAAACCAACTTTGTCGAATGGTTTCTTTTAATATTTACATTTGTGAAGGTGTTGCTAATAAACGCACTTTGCGCGTATGTAGTGTTGACGCTCGGATAATCTCGCTAGGTAAATGTTAAGTGTCTATCTATAATGATGTTTATATTTTCTGTGCATGTTTTTTGGGTACTTGTGCCTGTGTTTGTCCATTTTGTAGGGTTCCGTGCCTCAAAGTCAATGTTTGCCTATTTTCCTAAATAACTTCAAAACCATTTATTTTAAAGTTATAAAAAGAGTTAAGATCCTTACAACAACAAGCCCTTTTATTTGATATGTCACACGCCATAGTTTGCACGTCCGTGTTGCGGTCACCGACTTACAAATATGTACCAAATTTTAACTCAATCTGTCTAGTACTTTCGGAGCAAACTGGCTGTGACAGGTGCACAGACAGACTGAGAGACCTATAAGGAGTGATTCTTTAAGCGTTCCGTTTCTTCCTTTTAAGGTACGGAAACTTGTGTGTTGCCTCGTCGTGCATCTTGCCGTCGGTATTTTTCGACTCGGGTTTGCGGTAATCTACACTAGGTAGGTATAGATACTCCGTCCTATGCCTGCGCAATCGATATTCTATTTGAATCTGTCCTTTCGTTAAGTTGTGTTATATATATTACCCATAATATATGATTATTTCCTGTCAGATGGTGTTAAAAAACGTTTGTGTTCCAGTTAACATTTGTTCTGTCCCTTGTATAAAAAAGCAACAGTCGGGTAAAAGAGCAGTGCCTCTATTCGGGAACGTCCAAGCGATATTGTACCGACGCGCTAGTGAGATTTTCATCCCACTCTTCCGCACGATGCGTAATGCGTAAGAGTGGGATGAGAGTCTCGCTCGCGAGCCGCAGTAATATCGCTTGGACGTTCCCGAATAGAGGCCCAGGGCACAGCAAATTTTAATCTAATCACCTAATCTACCATTATCATTTTTATTAATGAAAATATTTGGCATGGTTATTGCAAAAACAATTCACGTAATAAAAAAAACTTTTACTCACTATGGAGTATTCGTCCAGGGAAAGGTGTAGATAGATGAAGAAGAATACCAATTACACTTTAACTGCCACAAGACATAAAAATAGTGATAAAAGAATCGATCCGTCAAGACCTGAGCTAAAAATAATACTAAATCTTACGAAAACTGTCTTCTCTTAGGGCATACGTCTCTTTGAAAACAGAGTAGGTAGATATACTTAGTATCCATATGTATAATAATATTTAATAGCGACCCATTCTGCACTTCTCAAAGAGCAGGACGTCTCCGAAAAATAATAGCTATTACCTATCACTGTGATTAAAATTCTAACCAACCATATTATTTGTAACTACGTATATAATAATAATAATTGGGACACCTCACATTGATCTAGGACAATGATACGAATACATATACAAATAATAATATTTCGTTGCTTCTTTCTTCAGATATACCACCTTCTTTCTTCACCAATATATGTTATATATGTTGGTTTATATGTTAACAACGTAGTTTCCTAAACTTACAGGGCAACTTGCACGTTTTTTAAAGGTATCTCAATAGTTTTAAATGAAATGTACGCTGTCTGTACCCGCCGCCGCCGGCCGGGTCACCATTGCAAGCTTCATTCCTTTTCGTGCAGGCAACGAGTGCACACGCTCTTCAAAATGCCTAAGCGCAGTATTGAAGAAAAAATTTAAAAACAATTTTTATTAACAAAACTTTCTTCTCTAAACATCTACGTTGTTAACATATAAACCAACATATATAACATATATTGGTGAAGAAAGAAGGTGGTATATCTGAAGAAAGAAGCAACGAAATATTATAGATGATCAAACGAACTTGCAAAGTGAAGTTCGATCGTTATAATATGAGTTGCTTCTTTCGAAGATATACGAATTACCCTCCCTCCCTTGGGACAAACAAAATAGTACCCATGAGAGAAAGTTTTGATCTCTCTGAAAAGAATGAAGCTTGCAATGGTGACCCGGCCGGCGGCGGCGGGTACAGACAGCGTACATTTCATTTAAAACTATTGAGATACCTTTAAAAAACGTGCAAGTTGCCCTGTAAGTTTAGGAAACTACGTTGTTAACATATAAACCAACATATATAACATATATTGGTGAAGACAGAAGGTGGTATATCTTCGAAAGAAGCAACTCATATTATAACGATCGAACTTCACTTTGCAAGTTCGTTTGATCATCTAATATATTATACACATAGTACATACTCACTATACATGACTAATAGATATAAAAATGCGTGCTCATCACATAAAGTTTATCCCTAGCGGGACTCGAACTACACATACTAATATAAATGCGAATGTGTATTTGCTTGTCCTTCTCTCACGTCAAAAAAGTAATTTACACAGATAGTTGGGGTTCGGAAAGTGACTTGTTGCTTCTTTTTACACTGAAAAATGCACAGTTGCTGAGGGAATAAACGAATTCCACGATGACAAAGTACGGGCAATAGGAGCAAATGGAAAGCTTTATTTCTACACGTTTTAAAATCTATCAAATTGCTAATCGGAGATGCTCTAACAAACATCCATACTAATACTATAAATGCAAAAGTATCTTGTCTGTTTGTTAGGTCTTCAACCTTAACCTAACTGCGGCATTGACCTGAAATTTGGCATGAGCTTAAGGCATGGAGACGAAAAACTGATACTCTTGATCCTGAGGAAATGTAATGTTTTCGAGGAAATAGCGTTAAATGAATTTTATGCGGACGAAGTTGCGGGCAAACGCGTCTTTCATGAGAATAGAAATCAAAAACTTCTTGATATAAAGTGACAGATAATGTAAACTCAAAATTATCACCGTCGATATGTCAATTACAATTTGAAACATTGGGTAACGATCTCCTAACTTTTGAGGAAGACTTCTTGAAATGATGATTTGTTTGTACTAAGCATAACATTGTCAACAAAGATAATATTATATCAATAGAACTTAGATTGGATATATTTTTAACACTGCTGTTCTGCCAACCTATATTAAGGTAAAAAGTTTAGTGCAGCACTCTTGTTGAAGTTACATATTTAATGGTTCTCTTGAGCTTGGCTCGGGTAAATTTGTTCAGTTAATGAAACGTACTGCAAACATTTCACTATGCTTGTTGTGGGATAATTACCTGAATAGTTAATTACCACTGCATAATTCCCGGTATAATATTAAGGTTTCTATTTGATTTAAGATTTACCATTTATCTACTTTTTAAAAATCAATATCGATTTAGTATTTTCTTTTCATAGAAAATCTGTCTTAGTGCTTTATACTATATTTTTTTATACAGATGCAAATTACAAATCAACTATACCTACATGCAAACCAAACATAGGCATTTAGGTAAAATTATACAGGATAATATCTGAATAACATTGTAATGAAATTTTGGGCATAATTCTATCGTATCAGGTCCATATAGTGTAAAAGCTTTCTACAATTCTGGAGCCGCACACACTCCAGAAAGTGCCGAATACATATATTAGGAATTCGCGGAATTTAATTAATTTGCATTAATGTGGCGAACAATTTAAATAAATTGGGTGAAGATTTTGTGTTTGACGGAATTCGACAAGCCTATAATAGAAACTGAGAAGAATTATAGCATGTAAAAACAGAGTTTTGTTGTAATGCAATAATATAACCACCTATAGGTATCCAGCAGTGGATGTCCCCAGGTTGAAATTATGATGCTGATTGCGATGCACGAAGGGATGTCAAAAGAAAGACTTTTACATAAATTATGTCAACGCAATTAATTTGACCTTTGTCATCGTCCCCTTGGCGCAAATGAAAAAGTAATGGTATAAATAGTAAAAACAACGAAAAAGAGTCAACCTTTTGTCCTAAGAAAAATACTTGTCCCGGGGTAGGGTTATCCGAAAGAATGTATCTAAAGGGCAAATGTCAACCTAGTTGAAATAAGCATCCTAAACTACCACTTTACCAGCCCGAATAAGGAAGCCTTTTTAGGCGCGCCCTGGCGCGGATAATCAAATCAAAGCTTTCGAATTCTCAAAAAGGGACGGAAAGTTCTGTGCTGTCTTTATTTTATTTTCTGGCCAAGATCACCATTGATTTTATCGTTTGGCGTTACTGGACACAGGAAGTTGATTTGTAAAAGCGAAAGAAAATACTCTTTTATACTATCATTGCGAAGAACACGGCTCCCGTGTCCTCTATAAATTTGGCTACAGCTGGTGACTTTGTTTTATACCTCTAAGTTTCTATTATGACTAAATAGTTTTGTTTGTCTTCTTTTAAATAACGTTGTCTTGAGAAACAAGGGGTGCCAGTACTAGACGTTGTCATGGAGAGAAGTTTTGGTGAAAGTATTAAAATTCAAACAACTACCGGGAAATATTAGAATTGTAAATTTGTAAGACGAAGATGTCCAAATTTGTTTCCTGTTTGTCTGAAAGAAAATGGCACTTCGGGCGCCATTTTATTTGCATGGTTTATTCTTACATGCCTTGGTTTTAGGAGGGCTTTCGTTTTTTAATAAGGCTGTCTTTTTTTCAAAATGTTTAACGATTTCTTTCTTCTACAGGGTGGTTCGCGGAGACCTGTGAACATGACCTAATGCCCCATGACTGCGGCACACCCCTCGCCTCCACACCACACGGGCTCGCCAACCTGACGCACATACTAACGCACACGTAAATATACTTTTTATTCTGTGCACTTGTATTTATACATTATATGAAGAGATAAGACGTGGGGTTACACTGTTTAAGCCCAGATCTCGATTCAACTATATATCGATACGACTAAATCGCGATTGGACCAGATATCTATAAGCCCAGTTCTCGATTCGACTAGATCGCGATTTGACCGAGTCTCGATTAGACTACATCTCAATAAGGCTGCATTGCCAATTGACTAGATCGGTATTGGACTATTTACCACGTTGACTGATAATGATGACGCAATGTATTGTTTTATGGAAGTACAATTCCCCGCAGAAAAAGAATTACACAATACGAATTAAGTTTTCCAAAAAGTTACAACAGATTTTCATGTATTTTTAATTAAATTTTAAATACCGATCTAGTGAAATGGCAATGCCTTATTGAGATGTAGTTCAATCGAGACTCAGTCAAATCGCGATCCAGTCGAATCGAGATCTAGACTTATAGATATCTGGTCCAATCGCGATTTAGTCGTATCGATATATAGTTGAATCGAGATCTGGCCTTATAGACGCTAACCCTGACGTGGAATCTGTTAAACAACTTAAATGCTATTTGCTTAGTGGATTAACAAATATACTTTTGAGATCTATCACATTTTGGAAGTCAGGCAGAATGTCTACAAAAGATGATGATTAATCAATATTGTTCACCATGTTGAAGTCCAAAGATAGCACTCATCTCGCTGCGGTAAAACCACAAATTTATAGTACGCCAAAGACATTATTTTATCTAACGAACCTTTATTAACTGATGATACATGATGATCAAACATCGAATACACTTTTAAAAACTAACAAGACAATCCAACTTTTTGTTATAATAAATAATCAAACATACCCAGGTAATCCATTATGGTGACGCGTTGGCTGCTGGTATGCTGCGTTGTGCTATGCGCGCGGCCGGCACACCCGCAGGGGGCGCAGCAGTGCCCCGCGGCCAACACCATGACCCCCTGCACATGTACCGTCAAGAAAAACGGCCTCGACATCCTCTGCGAGTTCACGGAGCAGCAGCATATACAGAAGGTAAGGTATTACCTTGCGAGTTTTACACAATTTTATCTTTTACTTACTATATTGTCATTAGATAGATAGATAGATAGCATTTATTCAGAAACAATACAACAATTGTGTTTGAAATACACTTTTAGCAATAACACCACAAACACACTGAAAGCTATAACTAAATTAAATACAATTTTACAATAAATGAATATTACATTCCACCATAACAACCATATTACATTACATCAAAAAAAAAATATTAGGTAATAATAGTGGAAAATAATATATGTTCTTAACCTATTCAAACAAAAATCTCATCAATAGTATAAAAGCATCCTCTCAATAAAAATATTTTTAATTTGTTATTAAATGACACGTAGTCAGTAATGATTTTTAAGCCAGTGGGTAGTCTGTTAAATATTTTAACAGCTTGATGCCGCGCGCAGTGCTCTGCTATCTTGTGCTTAGGGCGAAAACTACGCTTCATATTTTTAGTGCGCGTTAGAAGCCGTGACTCTTGTTCTTCACACGTCTCATGTCTCGAAATATTTTTCATAAAATCATTACATTTTAGTTATGGAATGCAACATTTTGAAGTAACAGGCAGAAAGCCGGTTTTAACAACTTTTAGCCCCCCTAGAAGGCCGTTTAGAAAATGACATGCATTTTGCACACTAATAACAACGATACCACTTGTCGGTACATTACTTCAGTTCTACAAAAGCGATATTACTCTAGTTTCTTCTACTTATCTATTTCTTTATAAAATTATCTAACTGAAATATCAATATTTAACTGGACTTTATTATCCTACAAAAGTACTCATCCAAATTTATTAATGCACTTATTAGGGTTCCGTACTTCAAAAGGAAAAAAGGAACCCTTATAGGATCACTCGTGTGTCTGTCTGTCTGTCTGTCCGTCTGTCACAGCCAATTTGCTCCGAAACTACTAGACCGATTGATTTGAAATTTGGTATACACATGTAAATTGGTGACCGCAACAGGGATGCGTAACGTAAATAAATTAATTTTGAACATGGGGCCCACCTTTAGGGGGCAAATTAGAAAATTAAAAAAAAAAGTTACGCAAACTATATCATGTGACATATCAAATGAAATTGTGAGGATTTAAAATATGTTTTTTTGGAATTTTAAAATAAATGGTGTGGAAGTTATTTAGGAAAATAGGCAAAAATTTACCATTCCCCCCCCCTTATCTCCGAAACTACCGGGCCTAAAATTAAAAAAAAAATACAAAATATAGTTCTTTACCTATAGATTTCAGGAAAACCTATAAGAAGCCTATGGTATTTAAAGCAACATAGGAAATTTCAGTTAATCATGTATGGAACGGAACCCTCTCCACGCGGGTTTCACTCGCACTTGTCCGGTTTTTTAAATTAAGATGACAACGAAAAATTTTAAACTGAAATATGGCCTGAACCTTAAAGTGGAGCAAATTGATTGAATGAAACCCAGGCGCACGTGAATTATGTACACGCAATAAAGGTTCGTAGTACGTGACGGGAGTTGAGAATAAAGGGCCGGATTATTTTGGACAAAAAATAATATTTCATCAGGCATAGTGAAGCTCAAAGGGAGGCCTCATTGGAGCAGTGACTCATAAAATAATAATCTTTTTCCTAAATTATATTACCTAGAACTAAGTAAAGTGTCACTTTATAAACTAGCTTAGCTATATAATAGTAGTTTATGCACCGGTTGCATAATGATAGGCCTTAAAACACTAGTGCGGTTTTCATGAAACGAGCCGATAGGCGAGTTTCATAATAAGATCGCACGTGTGTTTTAAGGCCAAATTATGCAGAGTTGCATACATAACTTTATCTACACACATATTATAAATCCTCCATGATGGGTTCAGAAACAATATTTTCTGGCAACAAGTTATTTGTTGCAATCGTGGCTGTATATTTCCGATATCCGGCGCATTTTCACATCACACACTCTCCGAGAAGACTACTTACTATTCATATTTTCAACTAAAATGTAAATTACAAACAACTTTTTCTATTCAATTCAACAAAATTCTACTTTCGTTCAGCAAAACGTCAACATAATGGAGGCAATTCGATTTTTTTTTAAATCATAGACAAACGGATGAAGTCTCTATTCTCACGTCACTCGAGATCAAATATTGTGCAGTTTATATTAAAAAAAAACATACTGAATTGACGTTTCGTATCAATAACTGTTTTATTATCTATGGATACTAGAATAGAGACCCACTTGACTTTTGACAGCTGTTCCAAATTTAATCTCATTTCTTTACTAAAAACGATAAAGAAGTCATGTTATTTCTTTATCGCAGCACTGGTTTTCCCTAATTGGTTGTCAAAATGGTGGTCATTCCCTACGGTTTTTGATTAACCAATGGAGGTTTTATGATATGGGTGTAGATAAAATATTTTATATGTTTATCCATGGATAGCAAGCTACTTTTCAACTATTTTTCTATAGAAATCGGTGCAGTTCCTTAGCTGTGAAAGTATAACTCCTTTTCGCGTTTATACTTTTAAATATCGATTAA
The DNA here is from genome assembly GCA_947859335.1 of Tortricodes alternella. Taxonomy (NCBI): domain Eukaryota; kingdom Metazoa; phylum Arthropoda; class Insecta; order Lepidoptera; family Tortricidae; genus Tortricodes; species Tortricodes alternella. The sequence goes on from OX401976.1 coordinate 5,248,201, forward strand.
ACTTGCAATGAAGTAAGAAGATGAAAAAAAAAAACCGGTCAAGTGCGAGTCTGACTCGCGCGCCGAGGGTTCCGTAATTACCTATGAAAAATAAACAGTACCTTGTAGGTACGGAAACCTAAAAAAGAAAAAAAAATATAGCTTTTAACAACGGTGTAACCATTTACAACCTACCTATGCAATAAGACAAAATTACCTTCGCAAGCTCTCATCTCCGTTGAATCGTAGAGTGTTGTTTGCAAAGGTTATTCCGTTTAACATTTTTTTTTATGTGATGTAATTACAAATTCACGGTTCTCGGACTTTTTCCTTTACTTGTGCTGTAAGACACTGCTTCTTGCCAAATTTCATGATTCTAGGTCAACGGGAAGTACCCTGTAGGTTTTGATTCCCGTTGGATTTCCTTGAAAGTATCAAAATATGCGACAAAAACGGCCGTATCTTTTGATTGCGTTGACTTAGAAGGTTGTTTTTTTCACAGCTCCAAGAAATTGCAAACCTGAGTATTTGATATTAATTTGAACTTGATACCTCTACGCGTTCCTGAGAAAAAGGTCTTGACAGACAGACAGACAGACAGACGGACAAACGAGTGATCCTATAAGGGTTCCTTTTTTCCTTTTGAGGTACAGAACCCTAAAAAACAAACATTTATTTGACATTACACAGAAGACATACAGGTTATAAATATTAACTAAACAACACAAGAAACAAACAATATTTTTTAAATACACTTAAAATACTAACGTGAAAGTTCTGCGATAAGTCTTAACTTTAACATTAATACAGTGACTCACGAATTTCTTTTTTTTCCAGGCAATGAATACACTTCGCTCCAAGCCGATGATCATTTTTTACTTAAAGCTGAGGCACAATAACTTGGCGAAGCTCCCTTCTTATATATTTCTGGGCTTAGACATCCGTCATCTGACTGTGCACAACAGTAGCTTAGCTGTCATTGAGGACTCTTCTCTTAGTTCAATTGGTTAGTACGAATACAATATAATTGTAGAATAGGAAAACGAACCTTAAGTGAACCGAAACATTTAACTGAAGTTCTGTTATAATTATACGAAGACCTTTATCTGAGGCGGCGGTCATGATCCTCGTACAAGAAGGGCAAGGAGAGAGTACAATTTTATTGAATGCTTAAAGTACGTGAATTTGAAGTGTACTGTAAAATGTAATGGGTATAAATGGAGTGACCATTATACCTTATGTTTGGATCGTAGATACAGCAAACAAATTGACTTCTAGATGACTGTCACTGTTAATCAATGAAATATTTCCATGTAAATTGTAACAATGTTTTTGACTGGTGGTCTAAAAATCAATTCGGTAGAATATAGTAGGCTGTTGACCGTACGGTAAAGTATAATTTGCAAGATGACTGTGTTACACACATGAGAAATGAGGTTCGAGCAATGACCAATATTTTTATTATCAATTTTGGAGTAGGTAATGCAAACTACCTACATACGATATTATGACAGAATTAACAACAACAATAGTTCATAAAAACCAAAAAACACGCTTTTATCAGTAACGCACTACTAAGAACAAAACACCCTCATCACCAAGGTAATGTATTGGACTCGTTAAAACAAACCAAATGAGCCCAAAACTCGAGGGGTTTACTAGTACTCATTGAAGAGTTCCACTATCCACCTCCTGGCTCAGAAAAACTCGATGGTACCAAATTATTGTATTGTGCTCAGTATTGCATACACTTGCAAAGTTTCAACAGTTAGAAGTAGGTTTATTACATTGGGTCCAATTCGAAACGGTGTCCGCTAAATTTAAGATTGCCTAAATTTAAAATAAGAAACGTCAAACTCGATTTTCTATAGCTCCAAGGTTCAAAATCGAGTGGAACGTTTCTTATTTCAAATTTAGCGACTTCTAAATTTAGCGAAAACACTTTCGAATTGGCCCCATTGTTAGTTACAAGTGAAGCTAATAAAAGCGTGTTAAAAAAAGGCTTTTTCCAGGTAACAAATTGACACAGTTGGACGTGTCCCAGAACAGTCTCGCAACGATACCGACATCGTCGTTCGCTCATCTTAACCACCTGCTCATCCTCAACATGAATCATAACAAGGTATATACAATTAAGAACTCATACTTTGATTGTTGTTAACCTGGCGCCTCATTCGGGAACGCTAAGTGATTCTGTAGCGACTCGTAAGCCAGATTTCTCATTCCACTCTTCCGCACGACGCGAAATGCGTAAGAGCGAGATGAGAGATCTGGCTTACTAGTCGCTACAGAATCACTTAGCGTTCCCGAATGAGGCGCCTGATCAACTTGATAATTACCTAAACCCGACCGCTTGGCCTTTAGATAAAATGTTGGACGCCGAACCTCGAGGTCGCGTATACGTTTCCTGTCAGGACAGTGCCTCTATTCGGGAGTGCTAAGTGATTTACTATATCATCGCTTAAAATGCCAAAACCACAGATGTAAACGTCATACACGTACAAAACAACTACACATTCGCGGTTTTGGTATTTTAGTAACGATCGATATAGTAAATCACGTTCATAAATTACAGAGGCATTTTTTTAATTTTTTGCCCCATTTTTTATTCATAATAATTGTTTTGAAGGTGACGGCGGTACACAATAGAGCCTTCGTAGGTCTGGATACGCTGGAGATCTTGACTCTCTATGAGAATAGAATATCTGTGGTTGACGGCGAGGCCTTCAAAGGACTAGAGAAGTACGTATAATATAACAAAATTTTAACCAAGATTACAGAAATAATAACGCCAAACGGGACCATTTTTATTATTTACTTCTAACTCTTTCATGTTAGCGTTAGCGTAATTAAAACTATAGCTTGGTCCTTTTTACTTGTATCGGCAAAAAGGAGTATTTCCGATAGATTTTGATAACTAGAACGGTTTGCGTAAACTTATGGTAATGGTCCTGCATATTAATGAGATCAATTTATAAACGGATGTAAAACAATTATAAACTTTAAATTCAATGAGATTTTAAATGATGAACCAGTAATGGTACTGGCGGATTTTGTAATGTAATAAGTGAGAATTAAACAAAGACTTTTTTAACCGACTTAAAAAAAAAGGAAGAGGTTCTCAATTCGGTTGTATTTTTTTTTATGTTTGTTACTTCAGAAGTCCGTCATTTATAAACCGATTTGAAAAATTCTTTTTTTAATAGATAGTGTATACTTTCAGTTTGGTCCCGTTGTAGTCAAAGTCGAGGTGTAATGAGAGGATCTATTAGGAATCGATGGAACTCTTCAAATATTATAGGCACGCATATAGCAATTTTAGTATAATCTGTAATAACTCAAGCAGTTACGTTCCAAAAGCATTATTTGGTGAAGTGGAACTGTTGATGAAGACCATAGATGATCACCGGAACTCCTGAATGATAAGTATTTCACAGTTGGCGATTAAATTTCTTTATAAGTTTGTGAAGCAATTTATGGTCACGAAAATGCATGTGGTAAAATAGAACTGGGTTTGAAGAACCAGGAGAACTCCTCAAAGATTGATGCCCTTGCACCCTGGATAGCAACATTTTGTAAATGGTGATGAGCAATTAGCATTATGCTGTTGTTGCTTGATGTAATAAATGTGTTTTATACGATAAGCACTAAAAAGTATAAAATAAAATAATAATTTAACAAATAAAAAAACCGACTCATATAATAATATAAATTAAATAATAGTATAAAAGTAGGTAGTTTTTTAGACAGCTCCAAATGGGTTTGTAATAAAAGAATTTGATTTATCTGTCGCGTGCAGTACGTACTGATTACCGATACGTGGAAAAGTTTTATGAATAAAAAAACCGACTCCAAAACCCCACTGAAAAGTAAGAAATAATAATTGGCTTTTGTAAGTCATTTACCTAGAAATGGGAGATATATTATTGGTTAAGTGACGTCATAAATTAAATATATCGAAGTCGGTGGCAAGTTAATAAGGTAATAGGTACATGGAATAAATGGACTTTCCAATACATCCCTCATACTGTGTTCATTTACTTGACAAGTCACCACCAACCACCGACTTGCCACCGACTTCGATATATTTAATTTATGACGTCACTTAACCAATAATATATCTCCCATTTCTAGGTAAATGACTTACAAAAGCCAATTATTATTTCTTACTTTTCAGTGGGGTTTTGAAGTCGGTTTTTTTATTCATAAAACTTTTCCACAAATCGGTAATCAGTACGTACTGCACGCGACAGATAAATCAAATTCTTTTATTACAAACCCTTTTGGAGCTGTCTAAAAAACTACCTACTTTAATTTGAAGACTTCAGCGGCAGATTTTCTTATACGGTTTGAAAACAGATTACATTTCTTATGTTTTAAATCATAATTCTAGTTGGTGTGGAAGGAATATCTTTGGTTAGTATTACAAGCCATAAATTATTTAAAGACGAACCCGGTGAAGCATTTTTTCTGTGAGAAAAATTGATGCAGTAACAAAAAAAAATTACAACTCGGTAAAACTTACAAAATTCGTACAAAGGGATAGACCTAGCTTAAATAAATCATTCGTATTGTAAGAGATGACTTTGAAAATAGTACTATGTATACTTTGTTTGTCCCACGTTAGCTACCGGAACTATATCTGAGGGGATAATTCCGTGTACACTGTAAAATTAGACAACAAGTCACAAGAGTATCAAACAATACTCATTTATTTATAACGTCCATAGTATGAGGTCAATTAGTCTAATAGTACACACAATTATTCAAATCTCTTTAACTTAAGACCAGAGGAACGTTTTCAAATTGTAGTCCATAAATAATTAGCTTACGCTCCCGCATCTTGATATTTACAGAATTTGGTAGCAAACGGCTTTGTTTCGTATCGGTGAACATGGGGGTCGAAAATTATCGTTCAGCGACTGTTTGAAAGTTTTGTAAATAAATTACAGAGCCCGCTAGCTTCATGCAAATTACCATCTGCCTCAACCCCCAATTCTTTACGATGGCAACCCGTGACTGCGTAATGTTTTATGGATAATATTTTCGAACTTTGTTGGGGTTCGCTATCCGGCGCGTGCAGTTTATGAAACACGCCATGAATATGATTGTTTAATTGTTGATAAAATATTTCTAATTAGGAATGAGAAGCCATAAACAGTTAAAATATCATTAGCATGACCTGAGCTTTAGTATAAAATATTGGTTTTGAGAGATTATTGTATTGTATTAAAAAGCTGATACATTGTCTTTATTTCGATAATCGATCTTTGGTACGAGCGGTGTACGAATCTTTACTATTTTTAGGCTAGGTAGCCTTAATAAAATGTAATATAATTCAGGGAAATCTTACAGTCTTAATTCCAATTTAACGTAACTTCCAGGAAGCTGAAGAGATTGAACCTCGGCGGGAACGAGTTAACAGCGGTCCCGCAAAAGGCGCTCGCCTTACTTGAGAATATGAAGAAATTAGAAATGCAGGAGAACCGCATCAGCTCCATTTCTGAAGGAGATTTCGCAGGTATTACGGCGGTATAGGCTGCTTATGACAGCTTCCTGCTCTTTAGAAATGAGATTGGATGAAAGCTTGCAGTAGGATGTACATATATATTTGTAGACACGAATAACGTCCAATTCGAAACGGTGTCGCATAAATTTAAAGTTTTCTAAACTTAAAATAAGAAACGTCAAACTCGAGTTTCACCAACCAAATCCAAGCTGTCTAGATTGAGTTTTAATTCTTATTTCAAGTTTAGCCACTTTTAAATTTAGCGAACCCACTTTCGAATCGGCCCCACTAGTTGCTTAATTTGGCTAGGACCAAACTGAGCGACTTGATACGAGGATTATACAAGTTTTTGTTGGTTAATAAACCTACGAGCCCACTATCACTATTTCAGGGTTTATCCATTAATACCTAACATCCATTATAAAATTGCGCTTTGTGTGATTGCGTCCTGACTCTGCTCGCTTAAGGGGTTTGTGAACTGGCTAGTGTTTTTGGCAATTTGATGCGGTAATTTGGACTATATTCGGGTATTTCTACTTCCTTTGTCCCCTTTGGTATAAAAGTTATATTTGTTCCTATAGGCGACGGGATTATGGGCGGCTAAAAATTGCCAAGACACCATCCCGTTTATCAGCCCCTTCTTTACTTTGAAAATGTCTATTGTCGTTATTTTTAGGCATGCGAAACCTGGATTCCCTTGGTTTGGCGCACAACCAGTTACGTGAGGTGCCTGCGCAGGTTTTCTCTCATCTCTCGCTACTTAACTCGCTGGAGCTAGAGGGAAACCTCATTCAGAGGATCGATGAAAAGGCCTTCGCCGGACTTGAAGGTACGCCACAAACTTCATAAAAGGGTACCGTTTGTACTCAACGTTTCGTCGTTCCTTTGGAAATAGAACCGATGTTCTATTTTCAAAGGAACGATGAAACGAAAATTATTTATGCAATGTAACATTTTGCATAATAATAATTATTTAACATATTTCAATTTCAGATGAAACTTTAAATATTAATGTGAATAAGAGGCTTCGTGAAACGCATGGAGAACTTATTTATTCTGTGATTTCATTTACTGTTCCTGATGAGACGTGTATCTCCCTACAGAAAACCTGCAGTACCTCCGGCTAGGCGACAACCGTCTACACGAGATCCCGTCCGAGGCGCTGCGCCCGCTGCACCGACTGCGCCATCTGGACTTGCGCTCGAACAACATCTCTTACATCAGCGAGGATGCTTTCACTGGTTACGGGGACTCCATCACCTTCTTAAACCTGCAGAAAAATATGTAAGTCTTTTCTAATCTCATTTTGGACAGTTGGGGCGGTATTTGAGTTTCGAAAACTTGGAGGTTTCGCTCTAAAGTGATCTAACCAAACCGTTATGATGAATAAACTTATTTTTGAAAGTGACGCTTGCCTAATCCACTATTTTTGCGTTTTACCACACAACTTCTAAAATATGACTACAAACTTCACTTTCGAGCGCTCTTAACTCAAAAATCAGTCTGGCAGTCTAGATTTTCTTCAGACACAGTTTTATTATGATGTTTTAAAAAACATGACTTATTTTTTCTTATAAATTATACAGAATCGACTATTCATTGCCATCGCTGGCGGCCCGAAGTTCTTCGAATAACTTTTATCTCTTTGTTTTCAAAGCCCACGTCTCACAGCGAAGTGTCATATTTCAGACAGACGGGAAAACACAATAAAGTAAATATTTCTTTACTGTGTTTTTATAGTCAAGTGTTAATTGTTAAAACAATTCGTATTTTGAAAGCTGTGGCCTCTTTAACCGTTCTAAAAATAATTCATTGTCAACAATCCTTCTAGTTTGATTATGACTCTATTTAAAATTCCGTACTGTCTTAAATATTTAATACCTTCGTCAAACCTCGGTATTCTTGCGTTTGTTAATCAAATATTTCCCTCATTTTGCGGGGCTTTGATTAATTCCTACGGTGCTCCGTTGTTTGCTTAACTCTTGAGACTACAATCTCATAAAGGCGAGATTCTAATTAATTAGACAAAAGTTCTGATACTGAGGTGAGTTTACGAGACGGTGGGATTAGGCGTCGCGCCGCACTTTCTTTACGTAGCGTAGGGCATTCGTATACCCAACAGTTTTTTTAGCACGATAAAATTGTAACATTAGGGGGTTTACGTACAGTTTTGTCATCTCTTCTGAATATAACAATTAACTTCAATAAAGATTCACAGTAACAAAGACAAAAGAACACTACTTTGTATCGTTTCCTTTATTTGCATTAATCTGTAGGTATGTGTTCTGTGTGAACTTTTGAATAAATGTTTTAGTTTTTTTCTTAATCAGGTTTGGCGATTCTAAAAGCCAGGTAACAGATGTTTTGAATGTTCAAAAGTGTAAACAAAACTCCTCCAGTATTTTGTTACGTTACTTACTCAAGTTAAAACAATTTTAATTTTAGTATCCGTTGAGTGGCATGTTAAACTTTGTAAAAAGAAATGCATTTACAGAAAAGAAGTATTATTAATCTCGTGTGCTTGATATCAATCTTAGCGACTTCAAGTTGAGAGAGAATAAGCATTTACTGGGTAGGCGTGTTCTACCTTAACCTTCTCCTCACTTTTTTCACCAGGTGACCAAGGGCAAACGCAAGCCTATTGTCTATAAAATACAAAAATAGGTTCAAAAATCAATAACAGACAGGGCATCTGTGACATCTCTTACTTTGAAGGATCACTGATCAGATGATGTTATTGCAGGATCCACCAGCTGCCAACAATGGGCTTCGACAATCTGAACTCTCTGGAGACGCTGAATCTGCAGAATAACAAGTTGCAGCACATACCAGAGGAGATCATGGAACCTATACTTGACACGCTACGAGTGGTTGATATCATGGGTATGTTATTTGAATTCGTTGATATCTTTTTTGAATCATAATTTTTAGATCATAATATCTCAAATGGTACAAGAATTTGGCTAGTAGGTAGGTATCTTCCTTTTAGTTTCACCCCTAATAAAGTCAAAGCATTCTACAAGATATAAAAAATACTGATATTAATGGCAGTTGGATTTCATGACAGTCACTAAAATGCTGAAACCGCGACTGGTAACGCCAAACACGTACAATATACATACATAGCATCACGCCTGAAATCCCTAATGGGGTGGGCAGTGCCACAAGATTACTTGTGGCCACGTTCTATTAATTAGTCCTAAGATGGTATGATGAACCGTATGGTGACAGGTGATCAGCCCATCGCCCATATAGATAGTCCACCATGTTGGAGAGGACCCGTCCCTTAGTCGACTTTTACGACATGCCAGGATGATAAGCATCTGCACGCATTCTATGCTATTTCTTCACTCCCAGTGCAGCAAACACGTACAAAACGAAGATATATTAGCAGTTTTAGAGTTTTTGTGACGATAAAGTTAATCACTTAGCAGTACCGAATAGAGGTTTAGTTTGCTGAACCCAATCCCAAAAGGAATTACAATAAATAGCAGTATAGTTCCCGTCACGTAAAAAGAGCGCTGCGGCAATATAAAACGTACGGACGTCAGCGCTCTATTATCGTGATGCGACATATACATGGCGTTCGATACAAAACAGTGCATTTCAGTTTGAACTTCAACTACTATGCTGCTAAACTAATTGTCCCAATTCTCTTTTGATAAAATAATTATCACTACAAAGACCCTCGGTTTAGGTACTCAACAACATTCTCAGTATTTACAAGGTGAAAAAAAAAATTTGTGTGGAAACCCGAGACCCAGTGATATACTTAAAAAACTGAACAACTTTCCCGTAGGAATATGCGTTAAAAAGTGAAAAAAAATGATGATCAGCTTACTATGGAAAATGAAAAACAAAAAAATACTTCACTTTTCAACCTAAGTTCCTCGGGGAAAGTTGTTTAATTTCATGAGTATATCACTGGATTTCGGGTTCCCACACAGATTTTTTTAGACGTTGTATATCATTAATTCAAAAATACCCCGTAAGTATATTTACGCATGGCATATTTAAGCATCAGCGCGATTTTTAGAGTTTAATCTTAAATGCCATTTCTGAAATAACTCTTTTGATTGTAGACAACCCATTAACGTGCGACTGCGAGCTAGCATGGTACGAGTCGTGGCTGTCGGGGTTGCGGGACCGTGACGACGAGATGATGCAGAAGAAGCGCACCGTGTGCAACATGGTCAGCGAACACCGCGAGTACAGCGTCGCCAAGATGCCGCTCGAGAAGATGAATTGCAAGAGGAAACCCGCCTACGGACGACCCAACAGCGCGGTGAGCTGCACCGCAAACTTCCTACTCGTCATCGCAGCCACCAGGCTCTAGATATAAAAAATAAAAACAACTTATAAGTTTACCCTTTGAAGTTCCAGCTAAGGGGCCCTTCGAGATAGCTGTGGCCGGATGCCTCAAAGTCCCCCTTCGCTTTATATTCAGTTTAATATTTAATGACGTGATGAATTTGTGCGAAAACTCGATACATATCAATTTGGGCTGATAAATTAGTACGTATCTAATATTTTGGAGCGGTAGCTTGTGATAGTAAAGGTTTTAAAGAGTTAAAAGTAAGTGTGATACTGTGAGTATTTTTACATATTAGAAGACTCTTACGGCATGCCTTACTAATGAGTAATGTAACAACCAAAGAGTAGGTAATCACTTATCGACTACAGTTCGGCATATATTAGTATCACTGAAAATATGCTTCATTCTTAAACAAAGAGACGGATCTTGTAGGAACGCGTTCGCGTAGTGCGGTCTCTCAGTAACTTTTGTGATTTCAACAATGAGCTATACTTATAACACAATCTAGGCACCAAGTAATTCACAACTTTACAAAACCTTGAACATTTTAAACAAAACGTGTTATATTTTTTTATTTTACTCCTACAATTCGAAATGTAATAATTTTACAAATAACTATTAGAAAAGCTTTTGCGTGTTTACGATGTTGACTATAAAATAATAAATATTATGTTTCACTCTTGTATAACTCGCCAGTTATCAGGTTGTGGGGCTCATTTCCTTTATTTGCCCTTACACATGCCTTATACTACAACATATTTTCTGAATTTTAAATAAATTTCTTCAAGTTAAACTACGTCTGTTTTTTGATGTTTCATATACCTACTTTACGATTATTATTACATTTTGACATTATTTTCACTTTAAGAGTTATATTTTATACATTACTTTACTAAACAAATAGAGCCCCAAAATGTTCTATTTGATGTAGAATTAGGAGTAGCTAAATAAGTGTTAGGTAAATCTTATCTAAATAATTAATTATACGCTGTTAATACGTTAAATTAGAACTTTCATTGTTGATAGGCACTTTATTTTAGAGATGTACCCATTTCATTTAATTATATAAAAAATGGAGATGTAATTTGATTAACTAACAAAATTGACGAATGCGATATATTAGTAGTAATTATAAACAATATTCAATTTATAAAAAATATCGCCATATTATGTTTTCCGTTAGGTAGTTACTATCTTCTCTTTTGTAGCATTCAATCAAATAAAGCTTAGGTAGTTTTCTGTAAAAGTTATATTGATATTAGGTATCGAGTTATGTAATAAATGTGACTTTAAGCGATGCTTACTAAGTGTTCATTTCGCTCCGACATTTTATTTATGCTACTTTTACATTGGATTCAAAAGTTAAATAGAAAAAAAACTCTTTTTATTGGATTTTACATTCAATATTTCCTCATTTAAGAAAAAATAAAAATTACTTGTGTCTTACACACTTATAACTTATATGAAATATGGGGTAATCAATGCAATCAAAAACATATCCTATATTGGTCTGAATATTATATTAAGTAAAAATAATATTATGTTTAAAGTGGCAAATATTTCGCCACTATATAATGAGAGGGTATACTTCTGACCAATATACACGCACCGTCTTATAATGCCACTTCAAAATATCAGCTGTTTTGCGTCGTGGTGAATTGGTGAGTGAATAAAAACAAATGTAACTATTTCTATAAAGGATTAGGTGTTAGTGTAAGTATGAAGTATATATTAGTGGGTTTATTCATAAATCAAGAAAATGTTTAGCGGATGCTAGACGCGAGATTGAATATGAATAATCGTATTCACATAGCATTCATTAGGACATTTTCTACGTAGTGTTTTTCATCTCTTAATTTGTTTCAGTCATTAGGAGAGTAATATTGATGGCGTATCTATCATTTTACATAAGTAATATATTATTGTCATTATTACTTACATTCAAGTAAATTTGTTATAAAAATAGTCTTTGATAAATATATAATCACATATTTATAAATACTTAAATAATTATTTCACAACTGGCATTTTAAAATCATTTAATTATTATACTCTGTTTTACAGCTTTAAGGTGTTTTTTAATAATATTATTTGGATATATAAAGTTATATGCCTATTGGGATTCAACAATCATATTTTTTAATAATGGGATGTAAACTGGCTTAAATGAAAAATCAAAGTTCTTATATAAAGGTATTATAGATGATCTAATTTTTGGGATGTAGGGCTTTATAAGCACAATGATAATATGCTATACAATTTACAATATTGCACTTATATGTCACAATTGTATACTTACTTATAAAATATTGTAATAAATCAGAGTCAAAAAACCTGATAAATTTAGAAAACCTTAATTATATGCCGTTTCATAAACTAATTTTATATCTACATGTTGGTAGATTATATGTTTAATGTATAACACTTTTCTCAAATATGATGTAATTTTTGATGCTATTAAATGTCGTGTTTTATTGGAAATATTATGTAGGTAAAAGATATATCTATGTCTAGAGCTTAGAAGATCTGAGGCAAGTTGTTATATTTTACTAAAACGTACCTACTCTGTAGCGGTTTTTGTAATAAGTATGTCATTTGGATATCATTAATGTTCACATGATGCATATTCATTGTAAATTCCCAGTCCTGCAATTCATTGATGCATTTTCTTACACGACAAGCAATAAACATTGTCTTTTCTATGCATCAGTGGGGTTGGGTTATAATCAAAAAATTAAAAGAACCAGCATAAAACATATCGGGACGGTGGAGTGTTCAAGAGTTAGCTCCAGCGTCCTATAATCGTACATATCATTTAGGTATAAGCCACTTATCGGTGTCTAGCTCGTTAATGTTCACTGTTGTGCATTGTTTGTATAACATATATAAACTGTTAATCTCTCTCAATCTGTTAAACTCATTGTTGTACGAATGGACGGCTTGTAATAGATGTAATTTCATGTTTTTCATCGTAATTTTGTGTAATCGATTATGATGTGTGTATCTTAATGTACTGTGCATTAAATGACAATGATAAAGCCCAAAGTAAATTTTACCTTTAGTAGAAATTTAATTAATTAAGGGGATACAGGTCAACCATTGGACCGGCTACCCGGATCAAACTTTTACTGAGCGGGGAGCGATCTTTCAAGCTGAAACATTATCATCCTGAATAGTTGTATCTGTTTATGTTTTCAGCAATATACTGATTATGCTCGTTTCTATATAGGATGGTATCGCTGAAAGGTGATATTTTCCCATTTCACTTATAAAACGTTTCAAAGAATCAAGCTATTAGAGTGAGTCAATACATATACAGAAACGTGACTCACTTATAGACAACGCACAGCCTTAACGAGTGGTCCTAGAGGTATGAAATTTGGACGAGATATTCCTCGAGTTCCCTAGAGGTGCACTAAGGAAAGATTTTTTGAAATTCAATTTTTTTTTGAAAAGGGGTGATAAAGGCGAAGCTTTGGCGGGTCCACTAGTAAAAATATAAACGGTAATGTTCAAAAAAATTGCATATCTGTTATTAAAATTATACTCATAAAATCACATTAAACAATGAACTTAAATTTAGTGTTTTTTTTTTATTACTAATTTCAATCAGACAAATCTGTGCTGCGTGAAACGCAACGTTGAACAGTTGACCATTGCCCATGGAACAAATTGCTATAGCCATGTAACACGTACAAAAAGTGGATTTCATTTTCTATCCTAATCGTTAAAAATCGACTTGATTCTGCAGCTACAACACCAAATATGTCGAGTGCACGTCAAGTGTCACCTGTCAGCGATACCATCCTATCTGGAACCTAGCATAGTAGAGATATTTAAAAATTTCTCCTTCCAGTAATATCTTATTCAATGTTAATAAATTTAATTATTTTAAAAGGAGAAATGAAATATCTGTGTTAAGTGCGAGTTTATAGTCACATTTATTATTGTGTTGACTCGTTAATTAAGTAATGTAATTCTAGTATTAATATTTTACTCTAAAGGTGTATTTATTTAATTCGGTTAAATAAAAATAATTATTAATTATTGTTTTATTTTCAAACATGCGTACGAAACTTTAAGAGCCTTACAAGACCTTTTGATTCGATAAAATATAATAATTTTGTTAACGCGAGAAATTGCCGTATAAATAACATTAATGCTCGTTTAATTGTTATTGTCAATAAATATATTCGTATTCTTCGTTAACCTCTTCAATGCCAAGTACTATGTCTGAGAAGTAACAAGAATTTCAACTTTACGTAAAACTTATGAAGGGCTTTTTACCCTGTATACCCTGACGGGTATATCCGTCGTTGACGTCATCAAATCATCAAATCAAATCACCATTTATTTGCATAAAAAAGGGTAAATTTACAGATGTCATCTTAAATATAAGTTCTCCTTCTTTAGTTGTCTCCAAACAGCATACAAATATTTTAATTAATAATTAAGCAACTGCTAGCATAATCATGCTTATATAAAATTCAGTACATTAACAATCCTATAATGCACTAACTATAAAAAACTGAAAAAAAAATATATATATATAAATATAATCAAAAAATATATAAAATAAAATGTCAGGTCAATAAATTGGAACATTAAAATACATTAAACACTAAACTTCCAAATTATTATTCATTCCCGATTATATATTAAAAATTCCTTGATGTAATAAAATCTACGTTCCAACAGCCATTTAAATAGCATGGTCTTAAATGTATTTATCTACACCCATATCATAAAACCTCCATAATGTGATCAAAAACCGTAGGAAATGACCACCATTATGACAACCCGTACTGTAATGTTATTACAGTATCGATTTTAGTATCGTAATTGTCATAACGATACAAATATGAGCTACAGGCCGGCGCGCCGCCGTCGCCGCAGCCGGCGGGGCCCCATCGTCGCCGTGTCGCCGTTTATAATATGTGTGTAGATAAAGTTATGTATGCAACTCTGCATAATTTCGCCTTAAAACACACGTGCGATCTTATAACGAAACTCGCAAAGCTCGTTTCATAAAACCGCACTAGTGTTTTAGGGCCTATCATTATGCAACCGTTGCATAAACTACTATTACGAGTATAGGCAGCTGCTTTAGCTTTTGTGGTAGATTATTGTAGATTCTAACACACATTACGCTACAATTTTTCCTAAACAATGCAGTCCTTTGCTGTTTATGGACGTCGAAAAGGTTAACGGCCGCAATATCCTCTATTCCACTTTCTCCGGCGATTCTCGTACTAAGCTGATTTACCAATTTTTTTAACTATCCCTCCGGGACATGGTAAGTACTTAGGGTAAAGTTCCAATAACGGACCACTTTAGAAGATGTCATAAGTTACTGGCCATTAAAATATACTAAGATATATGGCCGAATTCAGAAAGGCCACTCAAATTGAGCTTTAATTAAAGAGACGTTTCAGTGACGTCTCTGTATAGGTTGACAACTAGTTGAGAGATATTTAACTACTTAATATCCAGTCAAATGCTTAAGTGGCGTTTCTGAATTCGGCCAATAGACTCCATTAGTAAGAACAATTAAAATAAACTCAATTGCTCCGGAGCTGAGAAATTTCATTGAATTGCATAAATACTGTCAGATTCATTAATATAAGTAACGGGGGGTGACGGCCAGGTATTGGAACTTTACGCTATCTATCAGGGGGCACGTGCCTCCCTCAGACGGTTACGGAGATTCCAACAAACAAGTTTATTTTTAAGTTATTGTTGATTATTTTAGCCCGTCTGCCCCTTGTGCCCCTCCCAGAAAAAAACCTGGATCCGCCCTCGTGCGGAATCACACGAACAGGGAGATTTTCACAATCTTATTAAAAATAAAGTTAAGACCAGTTTCATACGAGACTAATCTAAATCACCACCATTCTAGACATGCATTGCCGTAGTACAACAAGTGACACTGTTTAATTTTTGACCTTAATTAATTAAATATATTTCACATTATAAAATACTAGCTAGTATACTGAGATCGGGACTATTCACATTCGATACAAAAACTATTATTATTAGATTTAAAAAATAATTCTAGTTTGAATTAAACATATAACAAAATAAACATTACAAAACATATTTTTGAATCATATGTAATATTATTTATATTTATAATACACTAGCGGCCCCGCCATTTCTACGCCCGCTTCTCTTTCCCATTAAAACTTTCTACCCCTTTCACTCCCCTAAGGCCTACAGTAACATTTCACGACAATTTATTGCCCGCAACTATAGCTGTCTTACTCTTACTTCGTACGTAAGAGGAAGATGCCTATAGCTGCCGGCCACACATTGCCCCGAACATGTTGTTCGTGTAACTTCAGGGATGGATTTTCGTAAAGTTGTATAGTTCCTTAGATGACCTGAGAACTGAGTGAGTCGCATATCATGCTATTTATTACTTGGTTAATATTGCAGGATTAGGTTATCAGAAAAAAGCAAAATAATTATAAGTAAGATCATAACTACAAAAAACCCGACACCGGTGATTTTAAATTCATTTAAAAGTGGTAGCGCTATTTATGAAGATCTTCAATTGCAACCTGCGGGTCTAACATGCATGCCACAAAGATAAATTAAATCCGTTTATCTCTATGACTATCTCTTTCGTCGGCATTAGAGTGAGAGAGGCGCACATAGAGATAAGACGGTCTATCTTATCTTTGTGTCATGCTTGTGTGAAGTCGACTGCTTAGATTAGCAGTCTCAAGGAAAAATTCATTCCAAATGTGTATGTGTAATATTTAATAAAATTACTTACCTCTTAACATGCGATCTGACACCAATTTCAATCATTTTAGAAATAAAATCAAATTATGGCTAATAAAATGAAGTTTTTATAATGTGAAAGAATTTTTAAATTTAGATTTGGATCTTTCCAACTATAAGTAATATGCTTGAGAAAAGGTAATTTATTTCAGAGTTGAAGTCAAAACATCAATAAACAAAACATCGAGCGCCGATTCAGAGTGCGAAATTAAGGTAGCTACTGAAATTTAATACACATTTTAAATTGATGATTAAAATAGACTAAAGTCGAAACAGACCGATGACATCGTTAGCTTATACCTATCAGACTGCTCGAATTGAGGTCGGTTTTCTCCGCACGCGGAATATTTAACTTGGTTGCAAATAATAAAATTAACAGTGAAATAACGAATGTGTGCGAGGATATTAATGTTTTACGAGAAATTACCGAAAAATATTTTAAGGCCTTACCGTAGGTAGGTACTGCGACCCAAGCATGGATGACTAAATAAAAAAAACAGACTTCATAAACCCTTTGAAAAGTAAGAAATAATGCTCTTCGTAAGTAAATTACCTATAAACGTCTGAGATATTGTTGATTAAGTGATACATTAAATATACCGAAGTCAGTGGCAAGTAAATTAGGTAGTCCAACCCTCATACTGTGTTCTTTTACTTAACACCGTTTTACCTGTTTGATCCTTTACAAAATGTTTCAATCCAAGATGTAAGGACGTCAAGGAGTTCTCCTGGTTCTTCATCACCTGTTCCATTTTACCACTTGAATTTTTATGAGCATAAGTTGCTTCGCGACTTTACACAGAATTCTAATCGCCACCCGTGAATTACTTATCAATACAATACTATACAATACTTAATTAATAACATCAAGTTACATGTCAGTTGGGTATTCCATTTCCTTATATTCAAGAGTTCTGGTGGTCACCCGTGGCCTTCATCATTAGTTACACTTCACCAAATAATGTTTTTGAAACGTGCAGTTACGTTTCAAAAACAGTCATGAAAGAAAATATCAAAATTTCTATATGCGTGCCTATAATATTTGAGGAGTTCCTTCTATTCCTCATAGATCCTCTCATCAGACCTCGACTTTGATCACAACGGGACCAATTTGGAGAAATACACTATCGTTTAAAAAAAGAATTATGCAAATCGGTCTAGCCATCTCCGAGTAATCGGTGAACATACATATAAAAAATAAATAAATAAAACCGGTCAAGTGCGAGTCTGACTCGCGCGCCGAGGGTTCCGTAATTACCTATGAAAAAGAAACAGTATCTTGTAGGTACGGAACCCTAAAAAATGAAAAAACCGGGCAAGTGCGAGTTAAACCCGCGTGGAGAGGGTTCCGTTCCATACATGATTATCTGAAATTTCCTATGTTACTTTAAATTCTATAGACTTCTCCTAGGTTTTCCTGTAATCTATTAGTAAAGAACTATTTTCTGTACTTTTTTCAATGGTCAATTTTCGCCTATTTTCCTAAATAACTTTCAAACCATTTATCTTCAAACTCAAAAAAAAAAACATATTTAAGATCCTCATAATAAGCCCTTTCATTTGATAGGTCACATGATATAGTTAGCATAACTTTTTTTTTTAAATTTTCTAATTTCCCCCCCAAAAGTAGCCCCCATGTTTAAAATGATATTTTTTACGCTACGCATCCGTGTTGCGGTCACTGACTTACATATGTATACCTAATTTCAAATCAATCGGTCCAGTAGTTTCGGAGAAAATTGTCTGTGACAGACGGACAGACAGACAGACAGACACACGAGTGACCCTATAAGGGTTCCTTTTTTACTTTTGAGGTACGGAACCCTAAAATATACGCGTTGAATTGAGAACCTCCTCCTTCGGTTTTTTGAAGTCGGTTAACAAAGATATCTCTCATTCCCTCTCTCTCATACTAGTATCCAAGAAAGGGATGCACTGAGAGATAAGATGGAGATAACTTATACTTGAGTCATGCTAGGACCGTTGAAGTAGAAATAGATATATATTTACCCCCGAAAGGTTTTCTGTAGCATTTTAGTTTCCCAAGTTTTATACGTTGCTTGTTACTTGTTTCTTAAAGACAATTACTTCAGCAATTCCAAGTATTCTCTGAAGGTAGTGTAAATGAGACCAAGAAAGTAACACATTATTTCGTTTTATTTGCAATAAAATATTTTTCCGCGCTCAACGAAATAAACGCGTGTGTGGTTTCTATCATGGCCGTCGGGCGAATGGAAGGTTCCAGAGTTGTTCTCGATGTTTTTCAGCTTGAGCACGCCTCGCTGCAGCAAGCCGCAGAGCCGCCGAGCCGCGCTCCCGCCGCCGCCACCTTTTCCATGTGACAGCGTCGTCGTTGCCATGGTAACCGTTTCTAACAGTAGTTATCTGGCTCTTTCAATACTGGCAGCTCAGGAATTTTTTATTTAACGTTATTGTAGAAACAATCGTTTATAAGTGATCGAATTCTTAAAAAAAAATAAAAAAAATATAATTAATGAAATCTCTCAGCCGAGCTTTATGCATAAGTACTTAAAAAATCTGTTATTTTACATTTCTATACTAATATTATAAATGGTTAGTGTGGTTGTTTGTTCCGTTTTCAGAGCCAAACAGATCAACAGATTTCCATTAAAATTAGCGCATATGTAGCGCATTATATGGAGATGGATATAGGATACTTTTTATCCCGATATCCTGGATACATTTTTTAGGAACTTTATAAACAGGAAATATGAGTAATCTGTCTTCTCTCGAAAAACGAATTCCACGCGGACATAGTAACAATAAATTAATAGTAATATTTAAACACAGACCATATATCCAATAGATCCCGCATAGCCGGGCGACCCCCGCTGCCAAGCGTTGTGGCCAAACGGCCTCAAGTGGCGGGGCTACAGGGGGTCGCGCGGGGCACATAATCTCGAACGCACCAATCACAGCGCGCTAAAAACCCCCGTGCCCCACAACTTTGGCAGCTTTATTTGCTAGTAAAAGTGTGGCTAAGCGGTGTCTTTAGGATATTTGGTCTGTGTATCTAAATAACATAGAAAGTTACATGTTTAACAGTAACAGCTACTTAAATACATTTGGCGAAAATTAGTAATTGAATGCTGCCCGGACAGAGCTGCTGATAAATGAATACCAACTTAATAGCCTGCGGTTGGCATTCATTATCTCGCCCTGAATTTTATTATCATTAATCAATATGTATTATAAATAAAATAAATAAATGAATCAGTGGACAATCTTTACACAAATCGGTCTTGTCCCAAAGTAAACTCTATGGGGTTGTTTTATGGGTACTAGACAATGATATACATACTTATATAGATAAATAAATACTTAAATAGATAGGAAACATCCAAGACCCAGGCACAAACATTCGTGCTCATTACACAAATATATTATTTGCCCTTACCGGGGATCGAACCCAGGACCGCTAATTTCGGAGGCAGGGTCACTCCCAACTAGGCTAACTGCGTCATCGCTAACGGCGTCGGCGTCGTAAATTGAGATAAAAAAAAGCAAGGGTTTAATTTTTAGAGCAAATATAAAACCCGTAGGCAATGTTATTATATAACAAATCGATACTTACATAATTGTATTTCGTGGTAAATTAAACGCTTCAAATTCTCAGTTAGTTCGTTGACTTCACAGTTCTTCACCTTTGTATATTTACTTTGTTAATTGTTTTATATTGTTTAGCTACTGCCCGCGACTTCGCGTGAAATTCGGTTATACTTATTCTATCGGGAACTTTTGAATACTCCGGTATGAAAAGTAGCCTTTGAGTTACGCTATTGAGGGTATACGCTATTTCCATTCCAAATTTCATCCAAATCCGTCCAGTCGTTGAAGCGTGAAGGAGTAACAAACATACTAACTCACACACATCGCACACATACACAAACTTTCGCCTTTATAATATTAGTGTAATGTAATTACGATGCCGACACATTGCTTTTAATTATTGTTTTTATAACTAACTAGCAAACCCGGCGAACTCCGTTTCGCCACCAGATGGCTTCGTTTTATGTAACATTTCGGTTGGTGATTAAAAGAAGAAGAATGGCCACAATATCTAAATTTTCTTTGCTATAAACCTCACGGAGCCCGAGACCTTTCCGACGAATGCAAAACCGTGGAAATCGGTTCGTGCGTTCTGGAGTTATAGCGTCAGGAAGGAAAACCCGACTTATTTTTATATAGTAGAGATGTTAGGTATGTACTATGTGGAGAAGAAGGGCTTTTTATCATTTAAAAGCTACATATAAATAGTTAAAGAGGTATTAACTCGGTAAACAAAATATACGTATGTATGTATGTGTCTATGTAATGCAACCGTACCCAATATCATTTAGTGTTGGCATTTGGTCGGGCCACATGGGTCTCGTTAGTTGCACAATGGTTAGATTTGGCCGTCGTTTTGAGGTAAGGCCTACAACTAAGGGCCATTGTAGAATTTCCTACTGAAACAATATAATGCAGAAATGCCAACAGTCGCATTGGCCCAACGTAGGTAAGTGGATGAGCGTAATGATAATATTTTACTACATTGGGCCAACGCTACTTAATATCTAATAGGGCCTTCGTTGTATACAATGCAGAAATGCCAACCGTTTTTAAGCAACGGTAGCGGTATTCACAATGGCCCAACGTTGGTAATTGGTTGAGCGTAATGATAATCTTTTTGCTATATTGGTCCAATGTTAGTTTTATGTGGGCAAACTGCTAACTATATCCCTACGGATTGCCTACTGCTGGCCAATGGATGCCAACGGAAAATGCTACTATGGAAAGAAATGAACAGAAGTGTCAGTAGTAGTATGGTATAATGCGTTGGACGTGTATTTAAACTTCAGTAATCATGTACTGTACATACCACAAGCGCGATGCGGATTTTTTCCCATTCTTTATTATTACTGAAAGCTGCCAAGTCTTAATGTTGATATGAGGATTTATTATTATTGGATGTTAATTGAGCCATATATGTGCCACTTCGACCATTGCTAATCTATTGTGACAGCCCTTCGGTTTGGCTAGTGCTGGCCTCGGCAGGGGTGGTCCGCTAGCGGCCCTTTCCACCGTGTGCTCAGACCCTTACCGTAAGAGCATCGGTTACCGCAATTCACACGCAGATAATGTACATAAGTTAGAGAAACTCCTTGGTACATGGCAACCGCTTGGATTCGAACCCGGACCTCGCGATCACGAGTCGACATCCTTAGCCATTAGGCCAGCGACGCTCTCTGATATGAGGATAGTGCTACAAAGTAAAGGAATATGTCATGGTGGCAGCCCATTTTTCGCGTTTCCACTTTAAACTCTCCTGAGACTGCGCTGGATATGTATTGTGGTTTGAGTAACATATCCGAGGATTCAAGACAATCTGTGCGGTCTGGAAAGTTCTAACATTCTCCTAGCTCGGAATACTACTTTGATGAACAGTAATAAACGAAACAATTTGTCAAAAAAGTTAAATAAACAACGCGAAATAATTTAAACATTAATCATATGTAAAGTACAATGTACATTCATATAAGTGTCACTTTACTTAATCTTCTGAAAAAGCTACTTTAAATTAAAAACTGGACAAGTGCGAGTCGGACTCGGAGTTGTTGGAGAAATTGCATTTATATGCTATACTTTTGATATTGAAATCATTGGATTCACATGGTTCATGAGATACAGCCTGGTGACAGACGGACAGACAGACAGACAGACAGACAGATGGACGGACAGCGGAGTAAAACGGGACCCTATTACTAAGACTTCGCTGTCCGTCCGTCCGTCCGTCCGTCCGTCCGTCTGTCTGTCTGTCTGTCTGTCTGTCTGTCTGTCTGTCTGTCTGTCTGTCTGTCCGTCCGTCTATCACCAGGCTGTGTCTCATGAACCGTGGTAGTGGTTCTGTTGCCGCTATAACAAAACACACTAAAAAATAGACTAAAATAAATATTTAAGGGGGCTCCCATACAAGAACGTGGTTCTTTTGCTCGTTTTTCCTAGATATTGATAACGGCAACAGGTACTAAATTCACAGAATATTAAAGTAGTTATATATTCACTTTAAAAATAAATAATTAAATTAAAATAAAACAAATATTTAAGGGGGGCTCCCATACAACAAACGTGATTTTTTGCCGTTTTTAAAGATTCGTGCGCGAGTCCGACTAGCACTTCCTTGGACGGTTTTTTTATTATTTTAAAATAAGATAAATTGTAACTAGACATTTTTTATCGACATATTAACTTTAGTGCGAATAAATTAGACAATCTTCTTGTTTATTAAATATTTTTTTTGAATTCTTATTAGTTCGTATGTGTGCGTTGTGTTTTTAGGGTTCCGTACCTCAGAAAAAAACGAAACCCTTATATGATCACTCGTGTGTCTGTCTGTCTGTCTGTCTATCCGTTTGTCACAGCCCATTTGCTCCGAAACTACTAGACCGATTGAGTTGAAAGGTATACATATGTAAATCGGTGACCGCAACACGAACTCGTGACGTAAATATATGAATTTTAAAAATGGGGGCCGCTTTTGGGCGTAAATTAGAAAATTAAAAAAAAAAAACAGTTATGCAACCTATATCGTGTGTCACATCAAATGAAAGGGGATCGTAAATATATTTATTTTGAATTTCAAGTAAAATAGTTTGGAAGTTATTTAGGAAAATAGGCGAAAATTGACCATTCCCCCCCTTATTTCCGAAACTGCTGGGGCTAAAATGTTGAAAAAAATACAGAAAATAGTTCTTTACCTATAAAACCTGGTATTTAGATTAACCTAGTAAATTTCAGATAATCATGCACGGAACCGAACCCTCTCCATGCGAGTTTAACTCGCACTTGTCCGGTTTTTTAGTTTAAACTTGACATTTATATGTACTTTCAATGTTAATGATATGTATTGTTTTGAAGAATATTGTAATCTTAACACAAATGATTTTATTAATGAAATAAATGAACTCAACTGAACTGAACAACAATAGAGCAATTATTCGACAAACCATATTTTGTTCCTAAGCAAATAAATATTTTTTATTATTATTGTTCAGTATGCAGTTTGATACGTTTTATTTGTAATTATAGTCCTTTTGTTGTACTGCTTGTTGGAGATAGTGCATTGACATGCTATACTTTTGACATTGAAATCATAGGATTATTCGACTTTCAAAACACAATAGAATACAATACAAATACTCTTTATTGAAGACCATATCAAACATATTGGAAGAAGACAAAGAAATAAGTGACACGGTAGACAATAGATCATTATGCTCGGTTTTGTTAATAAATCTAAAAAAAAACCAGCCAAGACCCTATTACTAATATTCCGCTGTCCGTCCGTCTGCCACCAGGCTGTATCTCATGAACCGTGATACCGTTGATTAGACCGTTGAAATTTTCACAGATAAATAGTAAAAAACAGAATAAAATAAATATTTAAGGGGGCTCCCATACAACAAACATGATTTTTTTGCCGTTTTTATAGATAATAAATGAAATACCATAAATAAATCAAATAAATCAGGGCACAGCCTTTACAAAAATCGATCTAGTCCCAAAGTAAGCTCTAAAGGCTTGTGTAGATACGTTGCGGTTGACGACCCGGACGTTGCAAGCAGGTGTATTTAACAAAAAACTGGCCAAGTGCGAGTCGAACTCGCGCACGAAGGGTTCCGTACCATTATCTATAAAACGGCAAAAAAATCATGTCTGTTGTATGGAAGCCCCGTTAAATATTTGTTTTATTCTATTTTTAAGTATATGTTGTTATAGCGGCAACAGAAATACATCATCTGTGAAAATTTCAACTGTCTAGACAGTCGGATGGACAGACAGCGGAGTCTTAGTAATAAGGTCCCGTTTTACCCTTTTACGGAACCGTAAAACCCGTCAAATAACTCAGCGCAATATTAAAAACCCCACTAATCAACGTAAGTATTTTATATTTTGAACGTCCTTTCCTGTGGTGCGATTCTCTAACGTGCTGCGCAGCGGCTAATCAGCGGATAAACGAAACAAACAATTTGGACTGTAAAGACAAAGAAATTCGGTCGAAATTTGAATGTGATCCTGCGTATGTTAGAGAATGACATAGCTGCGCTCGGGTTAGTATCAGATGGTCGTAAACGCAACTGGTCTACGGCATCAACTCGTCCTAAAATCATCTCGATGAAATTGCAACTAGCCTAAAAAATAACTCGCCTATGAAGCAGCTCGTCAGAAATCAGTTTGACAAATTATCAGGTTAAGTACCCATGAAGTAACTGGACTCTAAAGATAATCGTCTTAAAATAACCTGGACAAATTCGCAATTCGGTTAAAAATGCATAGGTACCTACATAGCATCACGCCCAAAATCCCTAAAGGGGTGGGCAGAGCCACAAGACTACTTGTGGCCACGTTCGATTAATTAGTCCTAAGATCGTATGGTGACAGGTGATCAGCCCATCGCCCATACATATAGTCCACCATGTTGGAGAGGACCCGTTCCTTAGTCGACTTTAACGACATGCCAGGATGATAAGCATCTGCACGCATTCTATGCTATTTCTTCACTCCCAGTGCAGCAGAGGAGGAAGTTAAAAAATAATTGGTCTAAAAAGCCACTCGTCAGAAATAATAGTCTGTTTAAAAGATCATCTGTGCAAATAAAAACAAAACGACACAGTTATTCTGACACTCGTAGACCTTATTCCACCAAAAACAAATGTAAATATATTTCTCTCTATGAAATTTGGCAGTAAATTGTTGACGGTATATCCAATGTATGTTATGTTAATGACTTAAGACGAGTTGCTTCACGGGCGACCAACTATATAGATCACTTGTTTTTTAAGACGAGTTGCTTAATAGGCGACCAACTATTTAGACCACTTACATTTAAGTCGAATCGATAATAGGGCAGTAGAAAAAATAATTTTCTGACGAGCTGCTTCATAGGCGAGTTACTTTTTAGGCTAGTTGCAATTTCGTCGTGATGATTTTACGACGAGTTGGTGCCGTAGACCAGTTGCGTTTACGACCATCTGATACTAACCCCTGCGGTCAACGTAAAAAATACATTGGAAAGTTTTGGAGCAGGATTTTTTTCATCAGCAGATTGGGCGATGTCAGATACCACGACGTTGCAATCACACTACGGAACGCGAAGAATATTAATTACCATGTTGTTAAAATACTTCAACACTACGCTGAGTTTTTAGTGCACCAGCAGAAAAATCCGGGGTGTTGAAAAATAAAAGTAGCCGAGGTTCGGATTAAATTCGTGTGAAAACGGAACAGCGGGTTTAATTTGTAAAAAATATTAAAGTTGACT
The DNA here is from genome assembly GCA_947859335.1 of Tortricodes alternella. NCBI lineage: Eukaryota > Metazoa > Arthropoda > Insecta > Lepidoptera > Tortricidae > Tortricodes > Tortricodes alternella. The sequence goes on from OX401976.1 coordinate 5,274,115, forward strand.
GTTCGCGTGGTATTTTTATATTATTTAGCTACACTTGTTCGCATAGAGTTGAATAAAGGTTATTTGTTTAGATATAATTTGTTGTGTGGAACTTGTAGGGCATAATCTTTCAAATATCAAATCTTAAACTTCAGTGTTTTGAGTGGACATTGAAATTTCAGTACCTAAGTTAGTTGCCCCCTTTTTGATATCCTTTCTAATTAAACAAACGTGATTTTTTTTGCTCGTTTTAGCTCGATATTGATAATGGCAATAGGTAGACGCTTGAAATATTCACAGAATATATATTACTAAATAATTTAAAAATAAATAATTAAATTAAAATAAAACAAATATTTAAGAGGGGCTCCCATACAACAAACGTGATATTTTTGCCGTTTTTATAGATAATGGTACGGAACCCTTCGTGTGCGAGTCCGACTCGCACTTGGCCGGTTTTTATTATTTTTTACTTAGATAAATTGTAACTGGACATTTTTATTTTAATTTTTATGGTGATTTACGTATCGACATGAATTGACTTTAGTGCGAATAAATTAGACAATCTTGTTGTTAGTTAAATCATTATTTTTGTATTCTTATTAGTTTGTATGTGTGCGTTGTGTATTTTTAGTTTTAACTTGACATTGGCATGTATTTTCAATGTTAATGATATGTATTGTTTTGAAGAATAGTGAAATTTCAACACATATGATTTTGTTAGTGAAATAAATTAACTGAACTGAACTAAACAACAATAGTGCAATTATTCGACAGACCAGTTGGTCCTTTTCAAATAAATGTTTTTATTATTATTCAGTATGCAGTTTGACACGTTTTATTTGTGATTATAGTCCTTTTGTTCTACTGCTTGTTGGAGAAAGTGCATTAACATGCTATACTTTTGACATTGAAATCATACAATACAATACAATCTGTTCGTCCGTCTGTCACAGCCTATTTGCTCCGAAACTACTGAACTGATGAATGAAAATGAAAATATTTATTTTGCAAGTAAGCCACATGGACTCTTTTACATGTCTGAAGCTACCAGCGCTTCGAAAGGTGACATCTGCTGAGAACAAACGCCGCAATAAACTCAGTAGTATTCATATATAAGTCGGTGCCCGCAACACGCGTCACTTAAATAAATTTAAACATGGAGGCCACTTTTGGGGGGTAAATTAAAAAAATTAAAAATAAATGTCATGCAAACTATATCGTGAGACATATCAAATGAAAGTTCTTATTGTTAGGATCTTAAATAGATATTTTTAAAATTTTAACATAAATTGTTACGAAGTTATTTAGGAAAATAGGCGAAAATTTACCATCCCCCCCCCCCCCCCTTATTTCCGAAACAACCGGGTCTATAATTTTGAAAAAAATACTGAATATAGTTCTTTACCTATAGATTAGATGAAAATCTATAAGAAGTCTATGGTATTTAAAGTAAAATGAGAAACAGATTATCATCTACAGATCGGAACCCTCACCACGCGAGTTTACCTCGCATTCATCTGGTTTTTTTAAATAGCGACAGTTGAAGGCTCGGAAAGCATCTATACGACTTTTTATCCCGAGAAAATGCACTCTGTGTTAATGGCGATAAATAATTGTCTCCAGGATAAAGCTAGTCTTTAATAATTTCATCAAAACGTATGTTAACAGACGTTGAGGCATGTCACATGTTACCGTGGAACTGTCTCTTTGGGTAGTTAAAACCGTATATTCTCATCTCAAAAAATCTCACGCCATGCGCCCGTTGTACAGAATGTATAATCCTCTAATGAATAACTTGAATTTTTTTCACCACACGCAGTTTTTTTTTGCTGATTTATTTCCCAGCCGTTTGCCCTTGACTCACCTCTTAGTTACTTATTAAGCTGTGAACCTGAAGGAAAAATAAAGTAATGTACATTATGTGGCGAAAAAAGCTATAGTAGTTTATGCAACGGTTGCATAATGATAGGCCTTAAAACACTAGTGCGGTTTTCATGAAACGAGCCGATAGGCGAGTTTCATAATAAGATCGCACGTGTGTTTTAAGGCCAAATTATGCAGAGTTGCATACATAACTTTTTCTACACACATATTATAAATCCTCCATGATGGGTTCAGAAACAATATTTTCTGGCAACAAGTTATTTGTTGCAATCGTGGCTGCATATTTCCGATATCCGGCGCATTTTCACATCACACACACTCCGAGAAGACTATTTACTATTCATATTTTCAACTAAAATGTAAATTACAAACAACTTTTTCTATTCAATTCAACAACAATTCTACTTTCGTTCAGCAAAACGTCAACATGGCGGCAATTCGATTCTCCGTCAAGACCATTTTTTTTAAATCATAGACAAACGGATGAAGTCTCTATTCTCACGTCACTCGAGATCAAATATTGTGCAGTTTATATTAAAAAAACATACTGAATTGACGTTTCGTATCAATAACTGTTTTAATATCTATGGATACTAGAATAGAGACCCACTTGAGTTTTGACAGCTGTTCCAAATTTAATCTCATTTCTTTACTAAAAACGATAAAGAAGTCATGTTATTTCTTTATCGCAGCACTGGTTTTTCCTAATTGGTTGTCAAAATGGTGGTCATTTCATACGGTTTTTGATTAACCAATGGAGGTTTTATGATATGGGTGTAGATAAACGCTTTTAAATGATGAGTGGGGCTACGTTCAAACCACAGTATGGTTTTTACTATCTTTAACTCATATAAGTTGAAAGATTATAGTATTATTGATATGTTATGTGAACATTATTTTGCTATTTCATTTAACTTTTTAGGGTTCCGTTCCTCAAAAGGAAAAAAGGAACCCTTATAGGATCACTTGTTTGTCCGTCTGCCTGTGTGTCAAGACCTTTTTCTCAGGAACACGTGGAGGTATCAAGTTGAAATTAATATAAAATACTCAGGAGGAAAAAAACAACCTTCTAAGTCACCGCAATCAAAAGATACGGCCGTTTATGCCACATATTTTGATACTTTCAAGGGAATCCAAAGGGAATCAAAACCTATAGGACACAAGTAAAGGAAAAAGTCCGAAAACCGTAAATTTGTAATTACATCACATACAAAATACGGAACCCTAAAAAGCCGTGCGAGTTTGATTCGCGCGCCGAGGGTCCCGTACTTACCTATGAAAAACAGACAGTACCTTGTAGTGCTTGTAGGTACGGAACCCTAAAAATGAAAAAAATTGCATTTAACAATCGTGTAACCATTTACAACCTACCTATGAAAAACAGACAACAAATAACTTTTCGCTTTCCTATCTCCGTGCAATCGTCGAATGTGATAGGACCTTGCAAAGGTCTATTCCGTTAACAATTTTTTTACCGGTTTTTTTTCCGTTTCGTCTCGTGCGTGTGCACAAAGATAAGATAGTGTTATCTTATCCAATGCAAATGCTTCCAGGACGTCACGCCATCTCCTTCTGGGTCTATCTTTAATTGATAAGCTGGGTTAGGATATTTTCGACTATCAAATAACTATCGTAAAACTGATTAATTTTATTAAAACTTTTTACGTAGGTATAATGATATAAAAGTTTTTTTTAAATACCTTCTGAATATTTATTTATTTATTTATTTATTTATTCGGGGCATAAACAGCGATACATTTTACAAGGTCCGTAAAATAAGTACATTTCATTAAGCCAATGACGGATGTCCACAAAAAATATTGTACATACATACATATTACACATCATTATCATCTTAATAATTATTATTATTGTCTTAATTATAAAGTTTTTAAAATTCCTGAAGGAAAATTTGCTATTTTTAAACGTGATAAATATTTCATAAAAAGAAGTTTAATATGACAAAACTAAAAATACAGTTTTATTTTTTTGACAGAGTTCTTTCGATATGATACTTAATATTTTTCAGAAAATAGCGCACTATCGAGTCACACGGCTTTGTGTCAGCCAAATTCGACGTGAAAAGAAATGAAATGAAAATGACTAGGAACCCGCAGTTTGTTAGATTAACTCATTTATTTAACCGTTATCGGCAAATCTACCTGTTTGGTAAGACAGCGCTCTACGTGAATAAAATAGTAGGTCCCGTATCGCCGCCAAGGCTTCCTTATGCAGCAATATTTCAAGTACTCCGTCCCTTAAGAGCACCTCTTTGCATTTTTTCAGGCTTCTTATGAAGGTGGCTTTGATTGATTGACTTTCTGTTAACTTGCGTTGCGTAACAAGTTTTGTAAGCAGATGCAAAATAGCATATACATAAAAAAACCGGTCAAGTGCAAGTCTGACACGCGGCCGAGGGTTCCGTACTTAACTATGAAAAACAGTATATTGTATGTACGGAACACTAAACATTAAAAAAAATGCTTTTTACAACGGGGTAAGTATTTACAACCTACCTATGAAATAAGACAAAAAATTACTTTCGCAAACTGCTATCTCCGTGCAATCGTCGAGTGTGACCTTGCAAAGGTAGGAAATTTTTATATTCCGTTTAACAATTTTTTTTGTATTGTAATTAAAAAATTTGGTTTTCGAACTTTCTCCTTTACTTGTGCTGTAGCTGTATGACACTGCTTCTTCCCAAATTTCATGATTCTAGGTCAACGGGAAGTAGTATCCCGATATAGGTTCTGATTCCTTCTGGGTTCCCTTAAAAATCAAAATCTGTGGCATAAATGGCCGTATCTTTTGATTGCGGTGACTTGAAGGGTGCTTTTTTTCAAAGCTCCAAGAGATTGCAGACCTGAGTATTTGATATTTATTTCAACTTGATACCTCCTCGCGTTCCTGAGAAAAAGGTCTTGACACACAGACAAACAGACAGACGGAGAAAGATTTGATCCTATAAGGGTTTCTTTTATCCTTTTGAGGTACGGAACTCTAAAAAGTGTAAAGTGAAAGCAATTTATTCTTAAGCGGGATTTTCTTAATTAAACATTTTGGGTTTCTAATAATTAACCATGGATATAAAACCTCTGAATTTTGATGATAGTATAATACAATACAAAGTGAAGTGTCATGGCAACTATCTCGTACGTTGTGTAAAGGTTCTTTGCGTGGCCGCAGGGAACCTACTCTTAGTTTATCTTGAGTTCGGGCACAAAGGATAAGTTCTCAGACACTCTGAGTTTTGATCTCTGACACAAGCTTGCAATATAGTTGCTATAGACAACTATGATAAGTTTGTACACTTGGTACAACGATGACTCAGCTTAACTGAAAACTTGCCGAAAACATTCGTCTGTTGGAGTTAAGAATCGATTTTCATATATAAGCCCGGGGTATGAAATTTATGGGGAGTAAAATCACTGTCACACGGTACGGAGTTACACGAAGGCACACGATGTTAGCCAAAGATGTGTCGGTCGATTCGCATTGCATACATATTTAGTGAATAATGTTTCCATCGGTAAAACTCGGATCTCAATCGGAAGACGACGGGACCCGAAGTGTCAATTAATTATTGTATTCAATGAGTGGCATGTTTATATTCATTAATATGAAACTTTATTATTTACTGTCAAATGTCAAAATGAAAAATGACAGCATGGTACGATGGGAAATGGTTTATTTTATAATCGTTCGTAAGGAGTAAACTCCTGTCGTGCGTCGGAGCTGACACACACACACTTTTTTTTTAGTTAAACGGTTTGGTATATTTTTGTGTCTGTATGTCAGCTAATGCAGCCTTGGCTGCAAAGAAGATAGCGATACTCTCATGAAAATGAAAGATACTAATTTATAAATAATAATAATAATAATAATCAGGGGACAATCTTTACACAAATCGATCTAGTCCCAAAGGAAGCTCTAAAGGCTTGTGTTATGGGTACTAGACGACGATATACTTACATACTTATAAAGAGAAATAAATACTTAAATACATAGGAAACATCCAAGACTCAGAAACAAACATTCGTGCTTATCACACAAATATTTGCCCTTACCGGGGATCAAACCCGGGACGCTAGCTTCGGAGGCAGGTTCACTACCAACTAGGCTATCCGCGTCGTCAATTCATTTGTTAGTTCATTGACAGCAATTCTACGCCGTTCGATCATTTCCCTGTTTATTTTAATAATCCCTACATGATCACTAATGGGCTGATATGTCGTTATTGTCACCCTTATCTCGACACGGATAACAAAATGTGCAATAACATCAGTTGGCTTAAACGCTTTTGCCAGTCAGTATTCGAAGCTTTGGTCGGGATTTGAATTTGATGTGAAAAAATCATATTTTTTCATTATGTTTTAGTTGTTGTAATAGTTCTGTTGTGAACAGAATGCAAGTAGCAAAGACGAGTTTTCTTCATAAAACTAATTCAGCAATCACTGCAGCTGCAAGGTAAGTTGGAAATATACTTCAAATGTAATAAAACTGTAAAAAAACGTTAATAATCAAAAATTTAGCATTTTACTTAAAATATGTTTGAACATGAAGGGAAGACGGGAAGGGAATGGGACCATTTAATTTATTTAACATTACAAAACCGGTAAAACGGCGTCATGTCAATATGTCTAGGTATTATAATTTGCTTTGAATATACTGATTCTTTAAATACATCACTTTCTGTATAAATCAAAGGACTCAAACCTCGATGTGTTGCTATCATGAAGAAAATATATATTATAAATATCCCATGAATTCCCTTTTAACTAAATAATTCAAAAGTTCTTGTAGCAATACGATTCCTCAAATATCCGACATCAACCTGAGACCTTTTTCTAGGAATACGTCATGCAATCGCGGCTGGCTCCAGATCTTCACGCACATCGTATGCGGCACGTTCACCGTTACTAGCTTCGTCCTCATCCTTTTGGTAACCCTTCAAATCTTTCCCATCGGGAGACTCAGGGAAGATTCGCGTTGTCATGTAACTGGATGTCGAGTCATCTGCCACGAGGCGCCCTTTTACGAGGAATATGAAGACGACATCATCTTGGCAGTCACGGTATGATGTCAGAATATGACTCTCTTTTTTCCCTATGAGACGATATAATGCATGCATCAATTAAGCAGTGTGGGTAGACAAATATACACACAAGATAGACAGACGATTTATTAAAGGTAGCGGGAAACCACTGGATGAAAGCAGCGCAGTCACAGCATAGATCAATGTGACGGTTGTTAGGAGACACAAAGACAACGCCTTTAAACGTGAGCTAGGGGCAATTAATTGATCGTTGAATAACTTTCCTTATCCGTTTATACTGGTTTCCTTACGATGTTTTCTTTGATTACATAGCTCAGTACTATATTTCAGACTTAATTTCGCGCATAATCTTATATAGACACTTAGAGGAACCCATCACTTTGCTTGAGAAAATTATCAGTTGATCGACTGGTGAATAGTGGTTGTTGATTTTAATTGTTATGTTTTTACGCAGGAAGCAGAGTCACATTGCGAAAGTATATTCTTAACTTTAAATCGACCTGCGTTCACCAATGAAAGTCTGCCTAAGAATTGGCTGGCAAGATTGCGCCCAAATTTAATAGAGCTCGGCGTGATCGGCGGGAATCTTCGCTACATCCCTCCTGACGCCTTTTCCTGTGCATTTGCAAGATACGTTAAAATACTATTATTGGAAAATATAACCATATCAGCATGGACTCCACATATGCTACTTGGGTTAACAAGTTTGGAAAACGTGATTTTAAATAATTGCGAAATATTTCAAATACAAGAACATGCATTATCACCTGTAAGCGTCACTCTAGAATCTTTAACTGTAATGCACAGTGGCCATTGGGATCCTTCATGGTTGACGGGCATATTTCTCTCAGCGCCTCTCCCTAAATTAACAACAATTGATTTCTCTTTTAATTTCTTCGGATCTATATTAAGAAACGGAAGTTTTACCAGATTACGTTTTTGCAAGTCACTATTTCTCAGTTCTAGTAAAATAACTTATATTGGACCAGGCGCATTCGACAACATGCGTAGAATAGAATATTTAAATCTCAATAATAATTTTATTAAAACTGTAGCACCCCGTCTATTTGACAATGTTATATCGACGAACAAGGCAAGGGTTAGGTTAAATTTAAAAGACAACCCATGGCACTGTGATTGCGCTGCCAGGGAATTGAGACAGTTGGTACGAAAAGGCGTTTTGATAGTAGATCCGATTTGCCAATCGCCAGAAAAATATCGTGGAAAATCTTTTACTGAATTTAATAACTACTGTAAAACCAAAGAACCAAGGCAAATTGACTCTCAGTCCAGAATTTTGAATGTCAATGAAGAAGAAACGATGCAAAATATGGATTGCGAAGATGACACACATACAAGGACTAAATCATCAGTTTTGATTTCCCCTTTTCGTGATTACCAATGTTCAATAACCAAGATCAATACTAGCCATTTACACACTTCTACAACGGTCGTAAACTACTATGATAATCCAGGATACTCATGGATCAAACCAACCTTAGTTTTAAGAGGAACAAATTTTACAATGATTGAATTAGGTTCATCCCTGTTAGAAGGTTTTGGTCTAATTTGGTATCTAAGTTCTTGTCCACATGAAATATATTGTGTAAATATTGTGCCAGAAATAATCAGATTGTATAATATTAATATCAGTAATCAGTATATATTTTGCCCTATAATGCTAACATCCGGTACAATTGAAAACAATCAATGTATTGCTTATACCTCGAGTGTTATTTTCGAAAGAGAACAATCCGTTAGGCAAGTATTTATGTATATGTTAATAGCAGTAAGTTGTCTTTTATTTGGAGCTTTATTCCTTTATTTCCTTATTCGTAAATATCCGTATCTTTTGAAAGGAAGCAAAAGGCTTTTGTTTGTCAAGCATAAATCAGTGGACGCGTTAGTGCTGCCGCCAAAAGTGCCATTGCGGAGCAGTATGTTGAACGACAGCTCGCTGGTTCAATTTAATAATATGCGTAGTATTGCGGTGCCCTTACGAACTGACTTCATGATCGGGCAGTTGGCGAGGAGTCACTCCATTAGGAGCGGTCAGAGCTGTGCCCCGAGCTACATCTCCGCGCTGCAGCCGACTGAGGATCAACTCGCCGATTGGCGATTGAGGCACGGCAATGATGATAAATTAGATAGTAATTATGCCCCAATATCCATAATAAGCTTCGAAACGGCCCCGATTTCAATGTTAAGCGGCGCTGACAATTTGTGTTTTTCGCTGAATGAGAGTTCGTAAAGCAGCATTTGCATTGGTAATTCCTTGAACCACAATATTGGAAAACAGTCCATTACCCTATTTTAATCATGAGAAGGGAATTAAGAGGAATGTGAACCTACTGCTTTTCATACAAAAAGTGATAACGATTTCCACCCCTTAAATGTTAACCGGTTTTGGCCAATTATTAAGGTGAATCTAGGTCTCTACTTTTTGTTTTTTTCACTATAATCAATAAATTCAGTTTTATTAGTTTTAGTATTTCCATATAAAACTAATTTTGGCGATTATTTGACTTTGTTGATATTTTTTAGGGTTCCGCACCCAAAGGGTAAAACGGGACCCTATTACTAAGCCTCCGCTGTCCGTCTGTCCGTCTGTCTGTCTGTCCGTCTGTCCGTCTGTCCGTCTGTCTCCAGGCTGTATATCATGAACCGTGATAGTTAGACAGTTGAAATTTTCACAGATGATGTATTTCTGATGCCGCTATAACAACAAATACTAAAAAACAGAATCAAATAAATATTTAAGGGGTCTTCCATACAACAAACGTGATTTTTTTGCCGTTTTTAAAGATAATGGAACACTGCGTGCGCGAGTTTGAATCGCACTCGGCCGGTTTTTTCAATATTCAAAAAACGTATAGACCTAGATTTTGATCTGACTGACAATCTATCAAAAATTGGTAAAAATCGGTAAACATTTAAAGAGTGGAAATCGTTATCGCCTTTTGTATGAAAAGGCTGATTTTACCGTTGATTCATTGTCCTCTTAAACATCAATGTTGTATTGAGATAAAAAATAAATCTTTTTTTGTGTAATTTTATTTAAATTTTGACGAGAGCAGAATAATTAGTTAAGTAAGTACTAAAATTATCTCTGATTTTTTTTGGGACAGAACCTGAACAATAATAAGATTAATGTACCTAAATGACGGTTAGTAATTTTCCTTAGTCTATTTGTGGAAGAATGCTAGGCACAGATGTTCCGGAACATATTTATTTCGAAGTGTGTCAAGTGGCGAAACGACGGTCGCGCGCACGCGTCGTGAATCAATCGCGTACAGCTGCTTCTGACAGCCATCCTGATTCAGATTACTACATAAACCATACAATGTTAAATTACCGTTTCGTTCTATCTAATACAATTAGAAAAGGATAGAATATTATGTAGTGTCGGTAGAGGCAGAATAAAAAGATTATACGCGTACGTGTTTTAGGAACATGCATTGTTTAGAGTTGGTTTAGGCCATCCAGCACTTGTCATGTTATATTTAAGAATGTGCGTAGGTACAACTAATTTCAAACGAGTTATAAAAAAACTAGCTTATGACTGCATCTTCGTCTGTGTTGATTTGGTTTGTGGTAATTCTTAAAATTTAATTTGCGAAAAAATCCAATGATGCGCCCTATAATAAAACATAACTTCTACTAGTCGTCAGCGGTTTGCGTTCGAGTACTTTTATGCTCTCTAAAACGTCTTTATCTGATGTTTAGGATAACTAAATCCTTTTCAATGTAAAGTCAATCCCCGTTTAATGTTCTAAACTGGAATATTATAGTAAGTGAAACAAATAATTTTGTTCTGACTCCAAATTAATTTATATTTATTCGTAATGTATTTTTTGTAAGTAGGATATTAGCAATGATACGCCCCGGAACAAGAATGAATAGAAGTCTAATTGTACTTGGGTTAATATGCTCCAACGTCAAAATGTACAATATGTCATTGTCATAATGTTCTCGCGACCATAATGATCCTGTGGCATAAAAGTACACTGCCATAATGTACAATCGACATAACGTGAAATGGTTAATTTCGCCGGGAACATGAATGAATAGAAGTCTTATTGTACTTGGGTTAATACGCTCAACGTCAAAGTGTACAATATGCGTGTAATGGTTAATTTTCCCCGGGAACATGAACGAGTAGAAATCTAATTGTACTTGTAATGATGCACTTTCATTATCGGTACAGACACCCGGCTTTGTTACGGCCACGGAGTCAGCACCAGAGTTCGATCCCATGCAAACCTCCAACCGTCCACACTATACGTTGGTTTTTGAATGATTGATAATCTCTTAAATAATAATTTGTTTAAATATAATGTAGAAACTTACACATATTCAAAATATTGCTTGTGAATTTAAATCATACGTAATTAAACACTCAGTAAAGAAAGTTAATATAATACGCCAATAAAAACAGGAAGCCAATACCAATTTCCGCTCCATACAATTGCTTATCAAATGAAGCCAAAAATATAGCAAATCCCCTTGTAGCAAAATCATACAACCAAATCACACGTCAAAGTTCTTATGAGATGAACAAAAAAGGCTAATTTTGCTTGTATCATCTGACAAATGGAAGAAATACTGTAGTAAGTATAGGTGCCAACAATAGGTCGAAATCCACTGTATACATTGATATTGGCAGCCCTATTCTTCCGTTGCTAGAACAATGCTCTTGGCAGTGACATTGCCGGGGTTGGTAGATAAATATAATATCATTATTTTTATCGCTAATGAGCTATACGTGCCGAGCCACTGGTGTGACAAGTGTACATCTAATTTAGGGTTAATCATGGACGTTGGATGTCTTTTTTTTACCAAACCTTTTTGGTATTGGGAATCTTCAACTTTTTATCCTTCTCGGGGCAATTCCTGGAAACGTGACCCAGCTTTTTACAGCGGAAATATTTGATAGGTTTATCGGTCAGTCGTTTGGCTACCATCACGGAACCACTGCTTGTGTCAGTTCCGTTGGTCCGGCGCTGTTCTTCTTGTAAAAGTTTTTGTTTGACCAGCTCGCTCGACAGTGACGTGTTAGAGTTTTCTAGAGCCATTATTAACGGGTCATAGTCGCTTGTTAAGCCGCTGAGCATTATTACGGCTAGAAAATCGTCTTCTAACGCCAATCCAATTTCACTCAGTATTTGCGACGTATCCATCATCTTATTCACGTATGCCTCCATACTCACGCATTCACTTAATTTCGTGGCGAATAGCGTTCGAAGTAAAGTGAGCCGTCGACACAGACCTCGATCCTCGTATGCCTTCTGCAGGCTTTCCCAAGCCTCGCTTGCCGTCTTCGCATTTCGAATTTGTGGAAACACTGTTGACTGCACAGATAAGGCAATTTTCGCGAGCGCCTTTTCTTGCTTCTTCGCGTCTTCACACTTGTTTTCCGTTTCTCCCACACAGTCCCATAGGTCTTCGTGGATGAGCACCATTTTCATTATAAACTTCCAGGAGTTATAATTTTGAATTCCAGATAGCTTTTCCACACCGATGGCCGAAATGGTAGATGCCATTTTTGTGTTTTGAACAAGAGATAATGTTTTGGAAAAAGTGTTCGAAGTCTGTACACACTAGGTACGTGTACTCCAGGAACGTATAGCTAGCTCCTAACGCGCTGCTACCATGTTGGAGAAAAACCACTTAATTAGATTGTGAGCAGTTTATTCCGTGGACTTTAGTATCCTGCGTAGTCCTGAGTAGAGTGTTTTTCATAGCAACCGTCAATACATTCGTTACTACTAAACAGCCAGTAATAAGCAACATAGAGTTTATACATAAGCTCTAACACTTATAGCATACTATTATTAAGATTATACTTGCGGTATTGCATAATACTATGTAGCTTACGTATTTGGGACAGAAAATTTAGGTTTGTTTACTATTAAGAATAGAATCCTTGCTTCCGAAGCTAGCATCCCGGGTTCGATCCCCGGTAAGGGAAAATATTTATGTGATGAGCACGAATGTTTGTTCCCGAGTCTTGGATGTTTCCTATGTATTTAAGTAGTTATTTCTCTATATAAGTATGTATATCGTCGTCTAGTACCCATAACACAAGCCTTTAGAGCTTACTTTGGGACTAGATCGATTTGTATAAAGATTGTCCCCTGATTTATTTATTTATTTAGAACCACGTAAATGTAAGTTAACTTCAGCTTGCTTCAGCGTTGTACGAGTACACTACGTTAAGATAAGTTTTAAGGAATATTTGAAGGCATTTCTAGGCATATGTTTAATGTAATGTTCGGTTTATTTTTGTGATTCTGCTGACTTTACCGGACGGTCCCAACAGAAGACCAGCGCTGGCCTCCAAGCCAGCAATATGCTGAGTTGGAACCTTTGCGTAACAATTGGCGCTATGTGTATTCTATGTAATTACTTCTTTTTTCTATGTCTTTTGTACTAAGTTATAATAATTTTATTTCTTTCTTTAATATATTTTCTAAGAAAGTGCTGTTAAAACGTTATAGGATTGATACTTGTATAATTTATTACAAATTAAAGGTTATTTATTATATTGAAAAGTGATTTTTATTTATATTTGCCTTTCAAGAAGTTTGTCTGATGAAATATCGCAACGATGAATTCTATGCTGTATTTTTTTTCAATACAAGTAATGTACACAAATATGAGGCGGTCTCAATCGAAGTGAACCTTACGACGGCTAGCCCTAATAATTAATATTTATTTATAAATAATATTTTAAAAAAATGTCGTGTGCGGCTATAATTATTGCCACAGTAAATATTATTGATCAAATATTAAAGTTCGACTCAGAGGTAGCATATCGAGTTCGATTCCCGCTATATATAGGGACGTCTTTATACTTTTGAACGCCACGGCTAACAGCGAAAAAGCGTGCCACGAGCTCTCGATGACGGCTGTAACCGACGCAAATGTATGGAAAATGGCATATCGTGGCGTCCTGGGCACGGAAAACTTCGACGGCCACAGCCGACTGGGGCGGTCAAAGGGTTAATGATCTATCTTGCTTGGGAGTGATCGTGCGTGTGTTTTAAGATAAATAAATAAATAAATCAGGGGACAATCTTTACACAAATCGATCTAGTCTCAAAGTAAGCTCTAAAGGCTTGTGTTATGAGTACTAGACGACGATATAAATACTTATATAGAGAAATAAATACTTAAATACATAGGAAACATCCAAGACTCAGGAACAAACATTCGTGCTCATCACACAAATATTTGCCCGTACCGGTGATCGAACACGGGACGCTAGCTTCGGAGGCAGGGTCACTCCCAACTAGGCTATCCGCGTCGTCAAGATCATTTACATTTTCCACAAAACCCTACTAAATATGGTCTGATAACGATACCGTTGGATGACCCATAAATAACAGATAAGGACATTTACATAGAAGATGTCCAAATAAATGAATGACCTGATATCGGATTTTGATTTACGCAATGATTTATAATTTATAGGTAAAATAAATATGAAAAAAAAAAAACCATTTCACATATTTTCATAGATCCTATCAGGTTCTTTCAGGTCCTATCTAGTGTTTTGTTGGTTCTCAATTTATAATGCCCAAATAATATATGATTTAGTTTATTTCTTTAAACTGCGTTATGAGAATGATAAAAATTTTGCTATCTTGTTTTTTATTTATTAATCTATCTACATAAAAGTTACAATTCTAAATAGAAGGCCAATAAACCAAAGAAACGTAAGAGCCTGATTTATTTAATTGACATGTTATGATAATGCCAAAAATATTAAATTTCCATACAAATTATAGCACCTTGTTATTTTTTTCGGAACGGGTAGCCCGCCCGTTAATACTTCCATTAGGAATGGATGGAAAATTTCACTTGGGGAAAATTTGAAAGTCGTTCTCTCGAATGAATCATAATTCATAATTTTCATTATCTGCAAAATTCGATCCAGCTAAATCCGGTAAACTTTCTGAGATAACATGATGAATATGGTATAGTTAAATGTTAGGAAACGAGTCTACCTATTTTTATTATCTCTTTATTTCATATCTAACTTTGGATTAGGGTACAATATTTCAATCCAAAGTAAAATACAATATCTTTACAAAAGATAAAAACCTACCCTAGGGTGCCGCCGGCAGCAGGGCAGGGCTCGAGCGGGTTAGGGCTGCAGAGAGGAACCTCCTGACGATGCGCGCCATGCCCAGGAGCACCGCCTATTAATTATTATTATTATGTCCTTATCCATCACGGGACTATGAGAATCCCGGACCTTTGGAAGGCGTACATGGTACAACAACTTACAACATTATTATTATTATTATTATTATTATTACTGGTTGGTATTTTTAGGGTTCCGTACCCAAAGGGACCCTATTACTAAGACTCCGCTGTCCGTCTGTCCGTCTGTCACCAGGTTGTATCTCATGAACCGGGATAGTTAGACAGTTGAAATGTTTACAGATGTTGTATTTCTGTTGCCACTTTAACAACGAATACTAAAAGATATAATAAAATAAATATTTAAGGGGGCTCCCATACAACAAATGTGATTTTTTTGCTCGTTTTTGCTCGATATTGATAACGGCATCAGCCAGTCGCTTGAAATATTCACAGAATATTTAATTATATTTCAGTTTAAAAATAAATAATTAAATTAAAATAAAGCAAATATTTAAGGGGGGCTCCTATTCAACAAACGTGTTTTTTTAGCCGTATTATATATAATGGTACAGAACCCTTCGTGCGCGAGTCCAACTCGCACTTGGCTGGTATTTTTATTTGGTTTTCAAACAGTACAGTTGTCTTTTTACAAGCACAATAATGATTTAGGTAGTATCTACTTATTTATAATCTATAGTTTGAGAACTTCTTCCGCTTAACCGACTGTACAAACTTGCAATTAGGTATAAATATTTAATTATATTCATGCTATTAATTACTGGACACCTGTACAAGTGATTGGGACGCGGGCATATAAGACATTAATTGCAAATGGCGCGAGCGGCGCGTACGCATGCCAAGTCGTCGGCACCGTGCCTGCGCATCGATGCATTACTATTACACCCACCAACTACGTGTCAGCATGAGTTTATCATCACGAACATAACATCGGGCCTTTTCTACGTAGAATAGTTAAAGAGAGACGGGTAGTGCCATCGAAAGATTTAATTATCTTGCTACTAAATTGAACGTATGTTTAATAGTTGCCGCGCTAAAATTATTCGCAAGTGGCTGAATTTATTGAAAGTGGACGTGGCATTAATAGTTTATTGGACGGTATTTTGATAAAAGTTAAAAGTGATCACTCGATCTTCCTAAATAGCTATGAAAAGGTTGGCGCCTCGTTCAAAATCTAGAACTAAATGGATAGAAATACCATGAAATTTATATGATAAATAATCTATAAGGATAATTTAACAAATAATGTACTACTTGAATTGAATGCACCATCTTAAGTATTTCTGTAAACTGAACATTTTTAAACAACTATTATAAAGTACACTGGTAGAACAACATGAATAAACAGCATAAAGGGAAAATTATCAAAATTACCTATAAAATGTTATTAATGACAAAGATATCACACAAAACTAATAAATTATTATAACTAGTAAATTACATTATGTTTTTGCGAGAATTCATATCATTCAACAGTCCAAACCACACAGACAGCACCTGTCACGATTATGACGCGTATCACGGCCATCGCGCGCCTCGACCATGTTTAAAGGCTTACACACCGAAACGTGGAACGGATGCAGAGCGGGTCGGCAGCGGGCCTGCATAAGTAGTGTCACAGGTAATAAAATGGAAGCCTTCACACCAGTGACCGCTCGGCGGTTAGTTCCTGTGCCACTGCTTACACGGGCCCACTTCCGAACCGCACCGCTTCTGTTGCACGTTTCGTTTAAAAAATCGATAAACCAAAATAGGTATATCTTCCAAACTCATCGTATGAAACTATTTGAAAATTGTCTCTAGACATATATGAGTGGTGTAATTCCCTAACTTGCGCAGCGGCTGTCCAGCGGATAAACAAAATTATTAATTTAAACTCTTCGAAAAAGTAATTGGGTCTAAATTTGAATGTGTCCCTCATCGCTGATCAGCCGCTGCGCACGTCAGAGAATCAGATATCACAAAAAGCAACCAACGAGCCCTTTTACAGGTACTTTGTGCTGCTTGTGATGTCAAACGAAGACAGATGATACTTGTTCCCGTTTCTAATATAATATTAGAATTTGTGATACATTTGAGTGAACGAAAATCAAGTTTCAGAGCAGTCGAGTAAAACGAAACCCTTCTGGCAACAATGTCGGTCAGACATTACTATTGTTTGCGATGACAATTGCTTATAAATTCTCATTTTAGTAGCGAGTATAACAAAATTTTTACAATGCCCTGTAAACAAACGTACCCGTGTGAAAAATTGTTAATTCCTTAATAATATCTCCGTTGTACAAAACCTACCGTCGACGTGAGTGTTAAATCGTCTGTGCGAATCCCAAAATCACAAATTTTTTTTGTGTTTTTTATTTTGTTTTAACATTAACGTTTCGATTTTAATTTCTGCATCAGCCCACAATAGTAGATTGTTGCACCAAGCAGAAAGTGATTTATTATTGCGCCGAGTGTTGGTTTGAGCTCTAAAAACACGAGCGCAATAACAAATCACTTGATGCGAGGTGCATAATCTGCTTTTCTTTCTACTACTGCTAAAAGTTGGTAAAAAAAAACGTAAAGGTACAGTTAAACCCAACTAGCGAAGTACAAAGGATTTTGGCACCTATTATGACGCACCTTTAGAATTTTTATATAGCCTATGACACTCGCACGTTCTCCCCGAATCTTAAGATACCCTATTTATTAAAATCGGTCTATTGGTTCTGAAGCTAAAGTCGAAAATCCGAAAATTTTCGCAGAAATCTTGTATCTAGTCTATTAATTGTCATATTATGCCAACTTTTTTTTTATCTTTTTGTACCCCATACTATCTTATCAGCCAGTGCTTTGAGCATAACATTTTAGACGAGACAATCACAGTTCGATATGGCCGCCGATATGTGGCCTGTTTTTTTATTTTTTGCTAACAGTAAGTCCACAGAAGCGTGGTCGGCTGTTCCATGCCTCGGGCCGTGAATGGGCAGATTGGGTAGCTGTTGGTGTAAAGTTCTTGATCAACCAACCAAATTAAAAAAAAATACAAAACAGTGCAATAATGAAATTCGTATGCAACTTCATTTGCTCTAGAGCAAATAAGGGCTGCTTTGTGCTGAGTATTTAAGGCCATTATGATGAAATTAAACCGTAGTAGGAAGAAAAAAATTGTTTTTTGATTTCCGTACTGGTTTATGTGTTAAAATGTATCTTGATAAATTCGCTATGTGAAATTGGGCTATTATATTTAATAATAACGCACATTTAAGAAAGTGGTCGTTTTATTTCGCTATATGTTCGTTGATGCACATGGCGATATTTTATCATCGGTATTGTTGTCATATTTTTACACATGGCGATTTTTAGTAGTCAGATATCTTCAAATATCGTGAGTAAAACCCGCTATGTGGCAAAATATTCCTAAAAACATCAGTTAAGAAAATAGTCACGTGACCGCTAGTTACATAGCGATTTTTAATGTCACAAATTAAACCCTATGTACCAATATTTCCGTTTAAGTCATGTATTACTATTAACTTATTAACAAATTTTATTAAATTGAATTTATATTGATGTAAAAGTTACCTAGTTTTTTAATGTCACAAATTAAACCCTATGTACCAATATTTCCGTTTAAGTCATGTATTTTATTAACTTATTAACAAATTTTATTAAATTGAATTTATATTGATGTAAAAGTTACCTAGTTATCATACAAAAAATATAACTACGCATGTTACGTAACTATTAAAGAAAAAAACGGTTTTTAATTGTCTCCTGAAAAGTAGACCATAATCACATAGCGATTTTGTAACTCGCACCGACAAAATGAAATGTTATGTGCAATAATACTTACTTCACATAGGCGTGAGTGTGATTGATTACTACAACTGAAAAGCTGTATTTTCATAAGCATATAATTAAATAATTAAAATATACATAAAACATTGCACGCCACCGGTAGGATGCCCAGCCCATCACGCAGGCTGCTTTCCCATGCTGGATGGCTATGCTAAGTCTTGGGCCGATAAAACCGTCTGCGTGAGTGAGAGTTGCTCATCGCCTCCTAACGTGCTTGCTGAGCTCGGTGAGCCCGGATGCGCCCGGGCCCTATTATGGACCTTCGTCTCTACCCCAAAAGCCCATTAAGAAAAGTAAGCTGTTCATTGTTCAATAAACCAAAGTGAATTACTTGTACGAATACGAGTGTTATGATTCAGCAGATGTTTTCCGCCCTGGGACGAAAACGGAAAAAAATAACATAATGCAATAACAGTTCTGAGACGTCAACAACACTCGACAAGTTTGCGCGACGAACTCGGCATCGACATGGATTATTTTTGCTTGTTCGAGATCAATTTGTTACCAAGTTATTATCAAGAAGAAGTAAGAAAGTAATAAAATACAGGGTGTTTTTGAAGACGTAATGCTACGTAGCTATTGTCAGCGTACAACCAATATTGACATACTTGCTAAGTTAACCTAATGTCATATGTCAAAGTTAATAATTTTATATGTCAATTCAATTCAATTGGAGGAAATTTCATAAAAATCGGTCGAGCTGTTTCCGCCCGTTTCAGTCGTTTATATGGTATATTATATTATATATATATATATATATATATATATAGGTATAGAAAAAGATAGGAATTGAAGGATTTACATTTAATTACTTATGAGCCACAAAACGATTTCCATTATACTCTTAGTATTACGATTATCTTCTTTTTTTAATATATTCGCATATTATAAAAAATAACGTTTCTAACAATTACTAATAAAATGTTATAGTCATAAACCGAGTCTAAGAATCACATACACAGGATGTCCTAGGAAATAGTGTCAAGCGGAGGTTCAAAGGTAGAGCACCTCAAGGGGTATTAGATTCACCCCCATATATATGGGAAAGGAATTTTCACGAGTTTAGTTGTTATGGGATTTCAAATTCAAAATCAGTGTGGGACCTCTGGACCTCGGAATCACACATTTTTTCAGACAACCAGTAAATACATTTTAAAATTCCAACAATCTTTTCTGAACAATAACTCATAATAACACAGTTTTCATAAAACAGATACAATCTTTAAAATGTTGAGAACTTTGTATATTGGACCACTTTATCTTATTTATAAAAGCTCATATCCAGAAACAGCTCTGAAGGGAGTCACAGCGACGTAAAAAAGTAATAACCATACATCAAAATGAAGGTTGAAAGTTATTTATTACTAAACCCTCGATGAAGGCGTGTTAGTGATGTCACTTGGAGGTAAGGTGTACGCGTAATTTAATCGAGAAATGTTTGATTTACGTTATTTTTATGCTTATGAAAATCTTGCTAATAAAGTTTTAAAGTGCTAGGAGATATTTTGAGCCTCTGCCATACTCCACAGTACTTGAAATTGGTTTTGTATTAAGAGTTGTGTTAAACAAATGTTTCGGTCTAAATGCTCGTATGTATTAAATTCCAATTTAATCACGCAAAACGTAACGTCTTTCATTAAGAAAGCACAAGAGCTTTCCAAATCAATGGGCAATGAAAACAAGAACACCATGTAAATCAATATAGCTTTCAGAATATTGCGATTTCCATGAAAAACTTTTAAATCTGGTCCCATGAACTTCGCTGCATTCAAGTGCAGTTGGCAGCCATTGGCGACGTTGGAAACCGTAGATCGCAGCAAATATGTCACTGTCCACAAACGGGAGCACCTGCCCTCCCCCCTCGGCTCCCTGCCCCCTGCCCCTGCCCCTTCCTCTCTTATTTAGAACGCGACATTTATTTAAACACTAATATGTGTGCGTTTTGATAGCAGTTCCTCATTCAAATGAAAATGTAAAACTCATTTGTTATTAATTTTCATAGACTTAACTGCAATTTCAGAATCTATGTACGGAAATTGTTATTTCATAGTAAACTTTCCAGGATAAAAAATGTGCTATAGTTATTACTATCTTAAATTTCAAGCTACCTGAATGATAATTTTCATTCCTAAGCGCTGAGAAAAGCGAAACAGACATCAATTAATATTATTATTATTAAATCATTTATTTCGGATAACTAAGAGATCCATATTTAAATAATTATTACAGACATTATTATTATTATATTATATTAAATTAACTTATTCATTCATTATTATTATTAATAATTCAAGCTTCTAAATTATACTTAATAATATATACATACAAGACCCGATATAACCGATAGATGGCCCGACAACGAGGACTACTAAAACTTTTCACAAGTGTGCTCGCGGGAGTTTCTTGCTACAATTTCAAACTAACATTTGCTAGTTTCTGTTGGGCAAACTAGCTTCTAATTCTCTTAGAACCGAACATGCAATATGTAATAACCAAACCATCTGGAATCAAGTGTAAATGTTGTTCTTTTAAAAACTAGTGAAATGTATTTGAAGTCATTTTCAAAACTATCAATAATTAGTATGAAAATATGACGAGAATTTTTCCCAAATTATTTACTATTAATATAGGTAGCAATTTCTATGATGTACTAGTCCTTCGTAGCCGAAGGCGGGCTGGAAGCGAGCATTTTTCATTTTACGCGATCGGTTAACAGGTGATTTGTTAGTATTTCTGTGACTTAATCCACTTTATAATTTAAAGTGAACATTTAAATTCTATCCTGATTTCATATCAAGCTATCTCAAATTATGAAAAAGGTACCGACTAAAATGAAACAGACAGTAGACAGTGCCCGATTAGCGTTACGGCTATCTTACGTCTTCTTAATTCACGTAATTCAAGCAGTTAATATTCAATTCTTTAGGTATTCTCATAAATTAATATAAAGTAAGTACCTATCATCCAAAACGTGGCAATTATCCAGCATAAACAATTTAATTAGCTTCATAAATTCATGCTCATTATTTCAATCGCTAAACACATTTGGCCCGCTAGTTCGACGCACTCCGTCACAGTGGTCATCCGGCAACAGAGTATAATGTATGATGACCTCAACAATAAACAGTTAAAAGCGATCGCCGAAGCCAACTCTCAGTGACTCGTGGGCAGATAGAGGCAGTACCTAGTTCCTAGGCACTAGAGACAACCTGGGTGGCTTCGGCTCGCGTTTACGAGTAGTCGCTCACTCAATACAGCTAAAAGGACTTGTGTTCCTCATTCTTTGGTTCGGTATCGCATACTATTTGATCATCCAGTTTCTATAAACCGCGAAAATGGTAAGGAGATTTCCAAATTTCTACTATTTTTCTTGCGTCTAATATTTTTTAGAAATCAGTGGTATCAATTGTTTGTTGTGAAGTGGATTATGAATTAATATTCCTGGGATGTTATTTCCGTTACTGTGAAGTGCTACGCGCTAATCGATTTAATTGGTTTTTTTCAGGAAGAACTTAAGCCAGACCAGATAGCAAGTGAGTAAGCTTATGCTCTAAGCTTTTAATGCTATTCAAATTCACTTTATGCTATTCAAATTCACTTTATGTTCATAAGTGTTAACATAAATAATCTTCTAATGTTAATTTTCATGCAAAATATGAAGCAAAGCATCGTCCTCCGCTTTAATATAGCTAATAGTTTATTAGGGATGGTTATTAAGTCCATTAACGATAAACAAAAGCCTATATATGAAGTGAATAATTAGTATATCCAATTGGGAAAATATACTGCCAAAGTAATGAACTTAATTTACCAGTTTTATTAAAATGAATTTGAGCCAAATTTTAACTAAAGCAGGTTTTAACCTTTTTAGGGTGTCGTCCAAAATAAAAATAAAACAGAACGATCAATTGCTTGTTCGTCTTTCTGTTGATACCTTTTCCCGGGAACAAGTGAAGATATTATAACTTTAATTAAGTGCAAATTAAATGTCTTTAAGATACCAACGCTTTGCTAGTTTACCCAGCACGGTTACCTCGGGGAGTAATAACCGTTAAATTAATTTATACGCACAAATGCTAGAACAGGAAATGTTTTTGAGCAGACTTCCTTTTTATTATTTGATCCCAGCATTTTATTCAGCGGCGGGAATGCTGCGTTTGATTTACTGAACAGCATTGAGCGCTAGCTGCCAAATGTTGTTTAATTTATTTAATGGTCGTATTTAACAGCATTTAACGGCTCCATGTCATAATTCACCACGATTTACTTTTCCATCTAATCATGATAAAAAGAGATGAATGAGGGTTTCAGTCAAATAATCTTTTAATCGTGGTCTTAAGTTAATATCCTAAGAAATATACATTGTTCATCAATTTATCATTAGTTATTTGCTGCATACTTATTACGCATGGGACTACATACAAACGCAGTCGGGTAATTAAACAGCTTTCATAGAAGCCTTGACACTTCCCCTTCATGAAGAGAAACCTTAGAGAAGTGCCAGATCGGATTATTGATAGTTCTGAATAAAACTCACGATTGACCTATTTTTAATTTAAAATTTAATATCTAGAACTAATATTATGCATGCCTTATTGTATTACTTTTGTACATGAATGTTACATACTATACATACCTAATAAAAAAAATATGCAATGTTCCTTGCGGCACTTTTTTTAGTAATGATGATCATGAACGAAGCGCATAGAGATATTAGGTACAGACTAGACCTTTTTGTAAGTTTTTTCACCTCATGAGTAAAAGAGCCAATTTGCTAAATAAACGTTTCGACTTTTGAATTTGATTTTTGCATCTATTTAGAATGTACACAAATTGACCATAGACTTAAAACAACCATTTTTAGTCCTCAAGAAAGCTTTCGAGGCATTCGACCACGAGAAAAAGGGATGCATTGGCACCGTAATGGTGGGCACCATCCTCGGTATGCTGGGCCTTGGCGTCACGGACGACACCCTTAAGGAGATCATCGCGGAAGTCGACGAGGATGGTAAGTTCCAAATTGTTTACATCTTAGCTGGTTGGCCTAGTGGTTGCCGTGTGTTGGCCTAGTGGTGGTGGCTGGTTGGATGTTGGACTTCGGAGATTCAGGTCGCGAGCTCAATTCCCGCCAAAGTCAGATACTCATAAAGTATAACACTCATTTGTATTTGACTTAGGGTCTGGTCAGTTGTGCGTGTGTGTGTAGTTGACCGACCGATTATACTAGTTTGGTCCGTTTAGTGTAACGCTACTTATTTATCCATTCTTATCCAGTCCGGTAATTTTTGTCTTCACCGATGGCTCATAATGTTCGTCACATAAAAATCAAATAGGCAGATATCCCCGATAGATAACATTAAATTCGATTCCATTAAAAAAAAACGGTGGCAGGATCTCAACCGCACTTTAGACTTCTTTCCCACCAGATAATGTGCGAGGAAAAATCAACCAATAGGATTGCTCCGTTTTCAAATGCAGCATAGCCAGCCTTAAGAGGATTGTGAAGCTAAATATTTTCATACAAAAAGCGATAACGTTTTACCACCTCTAAACCTAGTCCAATTTTCATGATTTTTGGAAATTTCGTAGGTGTTATGGAAAACTAGGTTTGTACGTTTTCATTTTTAAGAAATATTGTATACAATTGAAAATATCTGCCACTGAACATTCATTTTTTGGACTTGAAAACATGCTCAAGTTTTTTATTTTCTTTTAATTAAACGAAACTGAATTATTAAAAAATCAAAACGTATAAACCTAGTTTTCCATAGGCTTCACAATCCTCTTAAGACGGATTCTTCTATTTAAAGCTAGCTACATAACATCACAAGTGTAGCGCATTATAAGGTAATCATTTCGGTTACGAAATAGGGTCAGTACAATTTTACGAAGGGCCATATTTACCTTACAATCACTTTTTAGGGTTCCGTACCTAAAGGAAAAAAACGAAACCCTTATAGGATCACTCGTACGTCTGTCTGCCTGTCTGTCCGTCTGTCACAGCCAATTTGCTCCGAAACTACTGGACCAATTGAGTTGTAATTTGGTATAGATATGTAAGTCGGTAACCGCAACACGGACGCGTGACGTAAATATATGAATTTTAAACATGGGGGCCACTTTTGGGGGGTAAATTAGAAAACTATAAAATAAAGTTATGCAACCTATATCGTGTGACATATCAAATGAAAGGGCTTATTGTTAGGATCTTAAATATATATTTTTTTGAATTTGAAATAAAACAGTTTGGAAGTTATTTAGGAAAATAGGCGAGAATTGACCATTTCTCCCCCCGTATTTCCGAAACTACTGGGGCTAAAATTTTGAAAAAAAAAAAACAGAAAATAGTTCTTGACTTGATTACAGGAAAATCTATAGGAAGTCTATGGTATTTAAAGTAACCTAGTAAATTTCAGATAATCATGTACGGAACGGAACCCTTTCCACGCGAGTTTAACTCGAACTTTTCCGGTTTTTTTAAATAATCATTGCTTACTTAAAATTGCTTCGCTAGGAATAGCTGAGATGAAAAATAAAATAAAATCTAATGAGCTAAAAAATATGATAAAAGCTCGGCATTCTGAAGCGTCAATTCTACTCGTGGTGTAATTGCACCATCAACAACAATGATACAAACGCTGGGAATCCCGAATCAAGCCGAAAGGCGACGAGAGAAATAACACAATACTCGTAATGCTTCTGTTATTGCCTTTGATATCGCAACAATTCGGTTCTTGACTACTTTTCAAACAATATTTAAGGCTGTTTGTTCACTAGATTTAAATGTGAAAAAAATATTTTCGTAATTAAATCTCCTCATTTTCAAGGAAAAAACGCTAATATATATTTTGCATTTTTTCAATTTCTGACCAAAGTGCTATGTGATGTCATTTTACTGGAAGAAACAAACAAAAATACCCAAGTTGTGATAAATGTAAAGAAGCGGAAGCCAATAATATACGACCAGGGAATGCACAACCCGATAAATCGGTACGAGCGCGAGCGCGATCTGGCACTGTGAGCGCGATTCGGAACACACCCAATTGCTGTGATATTATGCGTCGTGATTCGTGTTTTAAGTCAGTGACTTAAAAGACAAAAAGTAATTTTTAAATTATTAAAATATAAATATACTTGATTTATTTTTACATGACTCCTGTTCTATATGTATTGCTGAGGGTTAAGCTATTATTCCACAGAAATATTTTAATATAAGATAAAAAAGATAAGATAAGATAAGATTTATTCGATGATTCTGAACACATTGTTAATATTTGTTACTATAGTCAACTACCCAATTGCTTCCTATTATTTAATACAGTCTTTGTGTTACGATCTGTTGAGAATTCAACCATGAAACGCCCCGAGGGATCGTGAGAACAAAGAAACCCTTTAAGGTTAAGGGTGACCCTACATTTCAGCTATCTACTGAGAAAGTGAGTGTTGCCAAAAGTCGAA
Organism: Tortricodes alternella; assembly: GCA_947859335.1. Taxonomy (NCBI): domain Eukaryota; kingdom Metazoa; phylum Arthropoda; class Insecta; order Lepidoptera; family Tortricidae; genus Tortricodes; species Tortricodes alternella. The sequence goes on from OX401976.1 coordinate 5,300,507, forward strand.
TTGTATGGTGACGAAAACATCCCTGTATCTTTTTACAACTTTGCAATCTTACAAAGTAAACCACACCATGAATGTAGAAAAAGAAAAATTGTGTTCGTTTAATGCGTACAAAGTTATTTGTATCTTAAGATGTGCTGAAATTGCAAAGCTACACGCATATTTAATCAATAGAGATAAGGCAGTTATGTATAATTGAATAAGGTTCCTTTATGTAAATAAAGGGAGTCATTCAGAAAGGGCTAACATCCGTTCAATGTTATTTGTCTGGAACTTTATTAATTAAAAATACTTAGCCCCGTCCCAGAAGTTTACAGGCCCAAAATTGTAATCAAAATGAGTCTTACCGTATTGGGTTTTATTTATAAGGAGATAAAAGACTACAAAACATAAGGTTTTGTATCACTGTGGTTCAAAGTGGGTAATTTGAACCGAGAACACCAATTAATTAAACTTACATGTAGGTGTATAATCAAACACAGCATGGTTAAATGTGTATTTCCTTTAGTAGTTTCATTTAGATGTTCTGCAAATTGTGGCAACTTTTGCTTCTCCAGGCCCTTGATGTTTTAAAGTACCATTGTACTAAACGACTAAAATTATTAATGGTCCGTGATTTTGTTTGCCAAAATGAAAAGTCCTTTCAAATTAATGACAACCAATTAGTTGGGATTAAGATTAAAGGCTTTGAATTTTGTTTGTTTCCGCTTTAAAATTATTCCTACCAGAACTTGCTTCGCAAATTTTCTATGGTTCTAAACTATCAACAGCTTTTTCATTCTCTATTTAAATACACAATGCAAATACAGTTGACAGGTGTAACCATTAGTAAACAGGTTTCCATTATAGACTAAGTACGAGTTCTAAATATTTGGGAGAAGACCTATAGTCGTTTTGCGCCGATTTTGATCACTGGTATAATTCTCTAACATGCGCAGCGGCTGAATAGCGGAGAAAAGAAACTATTAATTTAAACTGTAAGTACAAAGTCATTCGGTCCAAATTTAAATGTGTGTGTCGCTGATCAGCCACTGCACACGTTACTGAATCGCAAGGCAGGCTTTACTGTAGCACTTCCATAACAAGTGAATAGGCAGACTTGTAATATCGAAGTCCGAAGAGATGTGGACCAAACTTCTTTTTATCGTCTATAAAAAAGCCACCCAGGCGTCCGAGAGATTAAACTTCAGCAATATTTTGAACTGAAGTTATTCTAGTTTTGTAAATGGCTTTTGCGGACTGAACTGTCAAACTTGGGTTATTTATGATCCTGAAGTTGGCGGAGCTTTATTATTTGATTTTTACTTAGTTGTGATAATGATCAGTGGTCCCAAAATTACTTTATATTTTGGGGCCACTGAGCTAAGTGAGTAAAATACTAAGTTTTATTTTTTCTCTTTAGGATCCGGTGAGTTAGAGTTTGCAGAGTTCGTGACACTGGCTGCAAGGTTCATGGTTGAGGAGGACGCCGAGGCCATGCTGCAAGAACTCAAAGAAGCATTCCGATTATATGACAAAGAAGGTTATTATTATGAACTTGCCTTTCCGCCCTGCATGACATTTGCTTTTACATGCCTTTTTGTACTATCGATTTAGCTGAGCATTAAAAAGAACGTGATTTATATTGCCTACAAAAAATAAACTAGTATTGATTAACATTTGCTTCACGTCATTGGCTCCAAAATGTTTATGTTCTGCATCCTTGTAAAGTATCGCTCAGAACTATCAAATTTAAGTGGCAATAGACTGGGCACAAAGCTCACGGAACTGATGGCTGACGGAGAGTGAAGGCTATCGAGTGGAGACCACGGGCCGCGAGATACAATACGAAATGGCCCCCCATAAGATAGACAGATGACCTGGTTTAAAGGTTGTCGATACAGAAAGAGTGCAAACATTCATTGTGGAAGTCTTTGGGGGAGACGTATGTCCAGTAGTGGACAATTTCAAGTTGAATTTATGATGATGATAATAAGAATAGCTTGATTCGACTATAATTTCCAGGCAATGGCTACATCACAACTGATGTTCTGCGAGAGATCCTCCGAGAGCTCGATGATAAGATCAGCGCTGAAGAGTTGGACATGATGATTGAGGAGATTGACTCTGACGGCTCCGGCACTGTTGATTTTGATGGTACGTATGTTGTTGATTTTATAAATGTTTCTACTGATAATATTTTCTAAATTCCGCCACTTTAACGGTGTAGTGTTTAGAAAGGTCTAGAATAAAATGTATGTAATGTTCACATTTTAAAGAATGTTCCTACTAATAAAATGATGACTAACTTTTTAATTTATAATGTTAGTTAGGATAAGGATAATGAGCAACTAATTTTGTTTTAAGTTTCATCACGAGTTAGGACAGTTATTAATCAAGAAAATAATAAAATAGTTAGCTTCGCTAGTTTCCTTAAGAAATCAGTTTTCACTCATTAAAGCGAAATGTTGACTGCCAACTGATAAAGCATTATAAATGGGGAGCATATTATTATTTATATGTGCTGTTTAGATATTACGGAACGCACATTTTAGTATGGTCAATAAAGTCGTTAAGGTTAAACGGCACCCTCGCACGCAAATCGATAGCTTACATCCAATTTGTAATAAAAAATAATGGAATGTCGAAACATAAATTCACTGGTTCACTCCAATATATGAGCAAAATTGCTTAGATAATTGGATCAACTTTGGATGATTTTATGATATTTCATAATGTAAAATAAAAACAATCATTAGTTCTAAAATGTATCAAAACGTATATGCAAAGAAATAGATTATTATGGACAAGCGTTTTAATAAACTTCGTCATATCCCTGAACATGTTTCATTGCCTTTGAGTTGACATAACAGTGACAGTAGCTGTAACATTTCAGAATTCCCCGCTTATTCAGGGAATGAAATGAAAGATTCATACAGATAATCCCTTGATAGAATTGTTGAAAAACTTCTGGTCTCTAACTTGTTTCACTTTTATTAACTTTCAGAATTTATGGAAGTGATGACTGGCGGCGATGACTAAACGACGTGATGAATCCGTGTCCATCTAAAATTATGAGATCCATTTTGAAATAAAGCACAGCACTAAATTAATTTATTGATAAGTTATTAATAAGAATAAAAAACTGTCATAAGAATTCTAATTTGTTGTTTATTTACCATAAATTAGAGGCATTAAATTGCCTGAAAGTCTTAGTGATGGAGGAAAATACGATGAAAATGTTGGAACGATTTTGTCACAAGCAATAACCGGTACGCGACGCGGTTGACGGCTAATCACCAGGGCCGTACATAACGACATCATTAATAGCAGTCGAGCGCCACATTTTACGAAGCGAAAGAGAGCTAGTATTAACTTGTTGCGTGCATCGTTTATCATGTCACACAAAGATCTAAGAATCATTGCCATCTCTAATTTTTAAACATGCAAGTATGCTACAGTATTAGAATAGAACGAGCATCTTGAGTGTGTGATAGTGTATGACGCGGTATGCTATATTTTCACACGATGCATTGAAGCAATTATAGCCAGCGTGCCAATGGACTATAAATTTTAATATTACTAGAGAAGTTCACCGGGTGCAGCGGCCTGCCACGAGTTTTAGTGCCATCAAATCAGGAAATGACTAAAATTAGACGTTGACTTTGTAACGTTAGTTTAAAATTTGATCATTAAACTAAGTACTTAGTACTGCAATCCACTACCTATATTTAACACATAATACAATAATCTACACAATACATATAGGCGTACATTGAAGATAACAATGAAAACATGCTATGGTTTTTGAATTTCATGGCTGCTCACTATCGGTTTGTCTATTTGTCTGATTGTATGTACGCGATAAACTTTTATCGATATCCATCGATATTGCCTAAGTGATATCGCAAATTGTTTTTCTACTATTTGACGACGCGGTTAGTCTAGTTGGAAGTGACCCTGCCTCCGAAGCTGGTGTCCCTTGTACAATCCCCGGTAAGGGCAAATATTTGTGTGATATGCACGAATGTTTGTTCCTGAGTCTTGGATGTTTTCTATGTATTTAAGTATTTACTTCTCTATATAAGTATGTATATCTTCGTCTAGTAGGTACCCTTAACACAAGCCTTTAGAACTTACTTTGGGACTAGATCGATTTGTGTAAAGATTGTCCGCTGATTTATTTATTTATTCATTTCATACGTGTAGTTTTGATTAAATTTACAGCTAAGATGGCCGCATCGTTAAATATGTAGGCCCGGAATGATGTCGGCATATGCCGATAATTCTACATATGTATAAGCGCAGTATGTTTACGTACTTTTCAACCGTCCTGAGCAGGAATATTTAAGTATGTGGTTTCTACTTGACTTAGGTCGTAGTTCATAAATTTTATGACATGTTTAGGAGCGCTACATGTCATTATTGCCGAAGAGAGGATGCAATATTTAAAATGTGTCGCAGACGCAACACTTTTGCCCGTATTAACTTCTTAGATCCTACCGCACCAGGGGCCGACGTAATACTTGTAAAACTAAAAATATATAGGGAATATAAGTACCACATCAGGCATGAATAAATATTATAAAAATCGCGAGTCTGACTCGCGTGCCGAGTATCCCTACTTACCTATGGAATTAGATAGCACCTTTTAGGTACAGAACCCTGAAAATGAAATAAATAGCTTTTAATAACCGGGTAATCAATTAAAACCTACCTATGAAATAAATCAAGAAATAACTTTCGCAAGCTCATATCTCTATGCAGCTTTCGAATGTAATACGACTTTGCAAAGGTTATCCTGTTTTATTTAGTTTTCTTGACAGCAATGAACATTTGGAACCTTAGTTTGGAACATTGTTTTTCTCAGCATGAACAATTTGAAATTTTTGCGAACGGATGTTGTCTGTAAATTTTTGGTAATAAATAATGGAAATATGGCGACATTACCAATAAAACATAAATCTCTTTCAGATTACATCCCTTTTGATTTTATTACTTGACTTTCAAAATTACTCTATTATTTTTATCCTATTCAATCACTAAGTTTTAACTTTCAACTTTTCCACGCTGCCAATCTGGGTAGTGGCAACGTCAACTACATAGCTTCATCTTTGATTTAGTATTAAATTAGATGTGTGCCAATTTAATAAACCCGGCATCGGTTCCGCCGAAGGATTTCCGCCGTATACATTATATATGCCGTTGTAATCTGATTGAAAATTACTTCCAGATATACGTATAAGTATGTGTAATATTCATATAATAGACAGTGTAACGAAAATGATACGCGGTATCAAACATCTTACTGTATTAACCACACTGATATGTCTTGACACAGAGTATTGTGGTATAAATGGATGCCTGCAAAGTATTCATAAAAACACAACACAAAAAATCAAGTGAATAGCTGATTCTAAATTATTCAAAATTAGAATTCATAGGTAAACAAAAGCTAGCATTGTTCAAAGTGGACAATATTAAAACACGGCTATTTAATGGATACCTAAAAGTGCTCGTATACGGGCTAGTTTTTTGGCAATTTATTGCTGCAATTTGGGCTATTCTCATATGTAACGTAATCTTACATATTACATCACTATCGGGAACTAAAAGTTAAAGTGCAGGTAACGTTTTGGGGATAACCGAATTGCAGCAATAAATTGCCAAGAAAGTTGCTGATTTACAAGCACTTTTAGGGGCTCATAAACAGGCTAAATTTTTGGCAATATATTGCTGCAATTTGGGCTATTCTCAAAACCATACCATATTACATCACTAGCTAGAGGTGAAGCGTGAGGGTAAGCCGGTGCGTTATTTCTATTGTTAATTATTACATTATTACTAATTAAATAATGTATTTACATTAAACAAATATGTAATATGCAATTTTTATGTTAATAAAATAATAATGTTTGAGTTAAAATATTATGCACCGGCTTACCCTCAAGCGCCGCCTCACTACTGAGAACAAAAAGTTTGTATGTAAACTTTGAGGATAGCCCAAATTGCAGCAATAAATTGCCAAAAACTAGCTCGTTTACGAACTCCTTTAAGCACCGACTAGACTGATATGCAATCAAATATATAAAAACCGGCCAAGTGCGAGTCGGACTCGCGCACGAAGGGTTCCGTACCATTATCCATAAAAGCGGTAAAAAAATCGCGTTTGTTGTATCGGAGCCCCCTTAAATATTTATTTTATTCTGTTTTTTAGTATTTGTTATTATAGCGGCCACTGAAAATGTCAACTATCTTGGTGCATAAGATACAGCCTGGTGACAGACGGATGGACGGACGACGGAGTAATAGGGTCCTGTTTTAACCTTACGTACGGAACCCTAAAAATGAATATTTGTTTGTTTGTTCGTCTTCTAAGCATTCCTATATAGATTGTGCGTGTGTACCGTACGCCCGTAAAGGTTTGTCAAAGCTTAACTTCATAAAAAATAACAATTATAGTCTGAATATTTAAATATGGTCAAGACCGTCATCTTAATGTCCCCGTGACTCTAGCGTGTTGTCTTCTATTGGAAGTTGGAAAAGACGTCACACATCACGCCGCGCTGCAGTTGCGCTAAGCTAAGCCGAGCACGGCGCGCGCCTGATATGTGTGACGTCACATCTCTGACGACTTCCAATACAAGACAACAGATTGCGTCACTCCTACCGCGCCCGCAAGGCCTTTAACCTCGTATAAGTCCTAGCATTTTTAATACTCAGTAGTGATTCCGTCTGTACTAAAATAAGAACAAATTATGGGTAATTTTTATCCTTGAAGCATTTATGACAAAGTTAAAATTAGAACCAAATCAAGCAAAATGCCAGGTCTTAATGAGGTACAGTAATTTGTACTAAATAAAGTACAAGGGGCTTAAGAGGTTAAAACAACGGCGCGTCATCTCTGATGTCATATGGCAGAATATCACGAGAATGTGAAAGTAATGACGGATATTTGAGGCATAGGTATCGCCATTTTTTAACCGTCTTCAAAAAAGGAGAAAGTTCTCAAATCGTGATAATTATTTTCTTGTCCTATCTTAATTATTGTTAACTGTATAACATAACTAGCTTCTGCTCACGACTTCGTTCAAGTGGAATTCCCTCAAGAACTTTAAAAAAAAACCGGGATAAAAAGTAGACTATGGCGTAATCCAGAGTATAAGTTAACTCCATTCCATATTCACTCAAATCTGTTGAGCCGTTTCAGTGTGAAGAAGTAACAAACATAGGCCTACCAACTCACACACATATACACGCACAAACTTGTAATGAAAGTACCTTTCGGCTGAAGGTTCGATCCTGAAGGAGAGATCTCAAATTAAACACATGCTTACTGTTCAACGTAGGTTAGCTTACTTATATGGAACCTATATTGGGGATATGTCCACATCACAAACATGCGCATTTATAATATTAGTTAGATCAGTAAGGGTCATACATAAGTACTGGGATTGTTTTCAATATTCAATCCGCGGAAAGATTTGCTTACAACCAGTTAAAAATTGGCGTATTTTGTAAAATGTTAACCCGTTGTAACCAAATATACCCGCGGATTGAATATTGGGAACGGGAATTAGACCAATATCCATGGCCCAAACTGTTAGCCGTCATGACTCCTTATTATGTAAACCCAACAAATGTAATTCTAGAATCACAATTAATGGAATGATTACGATTAGTCAGAGGCCCTGTTTTCTTGAAAATATACTGTTGTTTTCTATCCCAAACCATTATAATGAAACAGGAAGTTATACATATATGCTGAAAGTATAGGCACACCTGTTGCTACTACAGTATATTCTCAATATAGTATGTTGGCGACACTAAATTCAGCCCGGTCGATAGCAATGGACTTGACAGTCCTAGAATTCCAAGCGCGCCACAGCAGTGCGCAACAATTGTATGTGCTCAACTTAAAAGAATTAATCACTTAGGTGTTCAATATCCTACTAATATTATAATCTAAAAGTTTGTGTGTGAACGGATTTTCATGAAACTTGGTATATAGTTAAAGGTATAGTTAAAGTAACTATATACCAAGTTTCAGTAGTATCAAGGTACATTTTATTCCGCAAACTACAAAAAAGGAAGTTGCAGGCTGAAGATAGTAGTGTAGAGGTATACTCGTACACTTAGCTCCTGGAATAGGAAACAGGGTACTTTGTATCCTAGAAAAGATTAAGACCTTATTTTGTCGGTGGCATAGAAATAAATAGTAAGGAACGCCCAGCACGATTTTCGTGATGCTCACTTTTTTGGTGTCAAATGACACCATCGCATACTCGGTAAAAATTGCCGACATTCTTATAACATTGAGGAAAGGTCTATTATTGGCTGATTCATGCCTTTTGTTTGTGTGGTTCGTAGCTCCTAGCGAGCAATGAAAGACAGCGATGAATCAGGCAAAATAAGACTCTGTGTAAATGTCATAAGAACTAAGACGTCGGCAATAGAGCTACGTAGTTTATAAACTTGTAAATAGATGGCGTTACCATGAGAAACTATAATTTTGTTCAACGCAGTTGTATTGAACGCGATAACCTTCTTTTGAGGTCGTTGAATAATCTGCTCTTCGTTGACATAAGAAATAAGTTCATTCAATTAAAACTACTATTTCCCACAAACACAAGGAGTCACCTTCTTGGTGCTACTTTAAATATCGGAGTGGGTTCATTGCCGAGCACTGCCTTACCTAATCTTCGGTTATCAATCAATTCCATGTTTTAATTGAACCACTTTGTATGAATTTAAGGGCGTAATTTGTTAAACAGTTTAAACCGAAAGTCCAAATAAATCGTAAATTGGATTTGACCGTAGAAACAATTATCTTAACGCACAGTTCCACAAAGTCGAGACGCAACGCATAAAACAATATAAGTGAAAAAGACGAATTAAATTGCTTATTTAGAAAGTAACAGAATAAATGTTACTACTCTCAAAGATTACTGAACTCAAAAAGATAAATATAATTAACTTAACACTTTATTGTATATGTATAGGAAAGAGGCTAACTTAATAACTAGACACCACGTGTTTTACCAATAGACTTTTACAAACGTCGCAGGCTATTAAAACCAAGTAGCTGTAAAATTAGTGTAAGGATACTGATTGATTTAAGATAATCTATTTATCGGTACTTTAATGCACAAACAAAAAGATGAACAAAAGGTGAACTTAATTCTACGAGCATTCTCTGCCAGTTAATCTTTGGGTGAAGCAGATATCCCGAAGTACGTGCAGTGAAAATGTTAATATTTATATAAATATACATTATACATAATTATATGTAAACATAAATCAATGAATATAAATAAATACAAATATTAAAATATATACTTAATAGACAAAACATGACAACGATTCAGGTTAACCCAGAAAACTATGTTGATGAAGAAGTAAGGTACTCACGAAGCTGCTTTTTACCATGTTTTTATTAACACTCGTTTTCTTGTCTGTCTGTTTATTTGGTTGTCTATTCGATACAAATTTTCCAATAGATTTCTTTTTATTAAACTTGATGGGAGGCTCTTCGATGCGTTAAGGAAGCGCGTTCCAGAGTCATGTTGCCTGAACTATTTATAAAGGAGTTTGAGAAAAGGTGAGAATAGGTGAGGGTAATACCTACAAAGTAGTCTGAGAAAAGGTGAGAGTAGGTGAGGGTAACACCTAAAAAGCAGTCTGAGAAAAGGTGAGAGTAGGTGAGGGTAATACTTACAAAGGAGTTTGAGAAAAGGTGAGAGTAGGCGGGCGTCTTTTTTTGGGTTTGGATTTTTGCAGTTTGTGTTCCCACAGTTATGCTTCACCGTGACTTTGAAGGCGTGCTCTGGAAGGGGCACAGCCGATTCCAGCTGAAGAAGAGAAATTCAGTGACGGCTGGGTCCTGCAAAGCTGACGGCTTATCTAGAAGGACGAACGGGCAGACTATGGCTCTCCGAAACTAATTTAAAATTTTCTTTTAGGTAAGATGAGGAAAAGGGATCATTAAGAACTGAGAAAAGTTGGGAAAGAATTTATTCCACACAATGAATGGTTTACTACCCCTGAACTATTCAACCTAGGCGGAACACGTCGATCCGTGATATATAAACACCCTACGTCTACTAAATCTGCATCATACAGATTGACAGTACAGATTGACAGTCGGTGTAAACTACTCTTCTCACATTAAGAATGGTGCGTTGGATCAGTGGCCAGTGTTTAGAGAACGATGAATATGTTTGTTTGGAATAAAATAAGGGTGTTAAATTTGTTGATATTAATCATCTTGTTTTGTTGCATGTGCCGTGCACAGGAGGAACTCGACAAAGCCCAGCTGACGCGTAAGTTATAGTGTTTTTAATTAATATTTTCAAGTTGGAGCATTCTTGGTCAAGGAATACATTGCACAAATTTTAATAAAGTGGCGCCATTTTCTGTGCATAATGAGCAAAGTAGGTAATAAATTAAAGAAACATAAGAGAAATAGGAGTGCATTCCTATATTAATTTAATTTCTTTTCTCAGTAGACACAGAAAATGGACAGTAAGAGTTGAAACCTTTGTATAAGTAATTATCTAGAGCCTAATGCACCTTGGATATACATCATACATACATATTATCACGCCCGAAATCGCTAATGGGGTGGGCAGAGCCACAAGACTACTTGTGGCCACGTTTGATTAATTAGTCCTAAGATGGTATGATGAAACGTATGGTGACAGGTGATCAGGCCATCGCCCATACAGATAGTCCACCATGTTGGAGAGGACCCGTCCCTTAGTCGACTTTTACGACATGCCAGGATGATAAGCATCTGCACGCATTCTATGCTATTTCTTCACTCCCAGTGCAGCAGAGGAGGATATGCTGACAAGGAAATATTATTACCTAGCGTTTACATGACAGTTGCACTTAACTATTTCTATTAAATGGCATGAGAGTTGTAGTTCTTCCATCTTTGGTCCTACTTAGCAAGTTTTAGACTTACAATTGTTTTTCACAGGCGACCAGGCCCCCAATTCTCGCTACATTCGAGATAATGTCGATTTTGAGATTAAACGTCAGATTCATACAGTTCTGTCAAACGACTGTATGAACTGACGTTTAATCTCGATTGTGAGATTATCTCGAATGCAGCGAGAATTGGGGGCCAGGCTCTTATACGTAATCTCTATAATTAATATATGTGATAAATTGCATACAAGTAGACTCAAACTATTAACTGCATTTTGATATAGACAAGAAATATCCTAGTTCTCTTTTTAAAGCATTGTCTAGACTTAGATCCTATTGCAATAATAGTTGAAGTAGACGGACAAACTTTGGGTCGTTATCTGTGTATAAACTTGGACGTAGTGTCAGATACAGTTAAATAATTACTGGACAAGTTAACAGACTATCGATTTGAGTAAGTAATTATTCCTTTAATTGGGCACCAGCTAAAAGTTGCTAGAAAAAGTAAAAAAATGTTGAATCAAAAAATTGTATCGCAAATTGCTAAAGTAATATCTGGGTTGTCAGAAAATCACGAAAAACTGATAAGCTGGATGAAAATGCGCATTGTGAAATGTATTATATTTATACTAGAAGCTTCCCAAAATAATGAAGATTGAAAATTTCGAAAAAGCCGTCCAAATCGATGCAAACGTTTTTGATATAATCGCGCAGATACATACAACGACATCAATCGGCTCTCACGGACATTTTAATTATACCTGAAAGCCTATGAAAACGAATTTTTACGGATGAAACTTATCTAGATAAAAGTGGAAAGTAAAACATTGTATAATACAACATTTCATCTAAATCGTTAGGGCCGTTTCCGAGAATCCAGTTACCACTAATATATACAAGAATCGCTCATTAAAGTAGTAAGATAAGATAACGTAGGTATACCTTCATTGGTGTATGCATTATGAACATAAGTTTTTCTCCCTCAGTCTTGAAGACTGCGTTTGACGCTTTCGACCACGAAAAGAAAGGAGTAATCAGCACAGAAATGATCGGCACCATCCTGGAAATGTTGGGGCACGAGCTCGACGATGACACCTTGAAGGAGATCACAGCCGAGGTTGACACAGATGGTAGGCACTAATTGAAGTAGTACAATGTGAATAGTATAGATGGCGCCACTGGGCCTTGCTCTTGAACAATGTTTAAAGTGTACGCCTGATAACAAAGGTGGCGCTAATAAATATAACAAAACGTAATTTTTATATCCTTACTTTTGTTCAAAATTTCTTTCAAAAAATAAACTTAAAATTACCCGTTCACTGCCGATGCCGGTCACTTACATTATACGTTTTACTTACTTTTAGTTCGTTCATCACTAATTCAGCAGTAATGACAAGTCTTATCTAGAGTGATTGGACATGAAAGCTGGCGAAGAACTGTGCGGCAGTGAATGTTTTAACTTGATAATTAAATAAGTAATTAGTTTCCAAGCAAAAATTATTGAAATTACAAATAAGCAAGTTTTATTGACTCTCAATTGAACAAATCAAAAATCTCTCAATTCGAGACAATTAGTAGTTCTAACCAAGATTGCTTGATTTTTTGGATTGGAATAGGACTACTTATTTAATTAGAAGTATTAAATAACAAAAAAAAGGCAAAAAACATATCGCTCCTCCGTGACAATGCAGTTGCATTGCCGTGACCAGGATTCGAACCTGGGTTACTACGGCCACAACGTAGGGTCCTAACCACTAGACGATCACGGCTATCGGAGCTCGTGAACTCTGAGTGAAATTACTCAACTTATGGTCAAACTTATATTAGTGTAAATTTGTATGTTTTTAATGGGAAAATCACAATTATTGAAATATCAAAATAAAAACCACTATTAAACAGTTTCATAATGCGGTTTAAATAAATTGTCACTTAAATATTTTGATTCGGAATACAAACCTAACTGTGGACTAGCTACACAAAGTGTACTATGAAGCTTTGTTGAAATAAAATTAACGATTTGGTAGGTAGGTAGGTAGTTATATGTTTCAAGGGCTTACAGACTAGCCGAAGGGTAGTCATACTTCAGTATTAATTACTGTTATTTATTTCTCTTACTAAAAGGTTCGGGAGAGATGGAGTTCAGTGAATTCTGCACTTTAGCAGCCAAGTTCTTGACGGAAGAGGAGCCTGATAACGAGGCCATGGTGAAAGAACTTAGGGAGGCTTTTAGGTTATACGACAAAGAAGGTAATCTACATTTTTAAAATTCATTTATAAGTAAATTACAATACTTTATTATTTAATTAGTTTTAAAGCAGCACCATTCCAACCGAACCAACCATACAAACCACCAAAGTATTAAGTTTTTAAATTCTTAATTGGATGCAAGCCAGGTAGGAAGGTCCATTCCACAAAAAATAAATTGCGGCATTTTATTGATGGCATAGAACTTAATAAAATTGTCAAAATTAATTTATATTGTCTTGGATCTCCCCTCGTCAAATTTCGTCCAACTATGTGTATGTGATTTGTTAATATTATGAGAGTCACCTAAGTACCTAAAGTAGCTTCATTAATGCATTATTTTATTATAATGAGGCATGTATAGGTAGATATCGCCACGAGAGTTGAGGTCACCCAAACCGCGGCATGTCATGTGTACACAAGACAATTTCGTACGAATTTTCAAATTTGTGTTTTGTTTTGTATGTCATTGTGCAATCATTCACCTCAACTCTCGTGGCGATACCTATAATCCTGAAATTATCAAAAACTATTTTTTTTATTTAACAAAAACAACTGACGTCTTCCAAATCCAAAAATAAAACATCTAAAGGCATCCTGACCTTTTCTTCGTTTTCCACAGGCAACGGCTACATTACGACAGACGTTCTGGCTGAAATTTTCAGGGAACTGGACAACACTATCACCAACGACGATTTGGAAACTATGATTGAAGAGATTGACTCTGATGGCTCGGGCACTGTGGACTTTGAGGGTAAGTTTTACCTTACCTAATATACTTAGTTTGATATAGCTCGATAAAAGTTCCATCATTGCCACGACAAATAAAACAAGAGGACTGACAATCGCCTTTAGGAGCTCGTAAACAGGCTAGTTTTTCGGGACATCTCCAATAAAATTACATATTACATCACTAATGGGGACAAAAAGTTTGAATGTAAACTTTTGAGAATAACCCGAATTGCAGCAATACGTTAAGATGGTTTTACAATCATAGCAAAATGGCGCGGACAGTTCTTTGATTCGTCGTTAAACCTTAAATTAACCAACGGTTCAGTAAAATGTAATCTGTCTTAAGGGTTTAATGTACATTTTTGTTTCAAAAATTCAATTGACTTACTGTTTTTTCCCTAGTGGTGGAATTGTTTTCCGAATTTTGTCAGTGGAGGTTCCAGTTGCGCCATACTGTACAATCAACCAATATTAAAATAGTTAAATGGGAAACTTTACTTACTTTTTTACTCACAAAAAGATTAAATTTAGTAGCTTCTACACGCGACTTCATCTGCGTGGAATTCGGTTATCAGTTATATTAGTTTTTCCCTTGGGAACTAATCGGGAATAAATGCGAAAATTTGTGTATAGTATTACACGATAGGATGGGATTTCCTATATTCCTAATTATGTGAGGCAATACTCCTCTGCAGCACTGGGAGTGAAGAAATAGCATAGAATGCGTGCAGATGCTTATCATCCTGGCATGTCGTAAAAGTCGACTAAGGGACGGGTCCTCTCCAACATGGTGGACTATCTGTATGGGCGATGGGCTGATCACCTGTCACCATACGGTTCATCATACTATCTTAGGACTAATTAATCGAACGTGGCCACAAGTAGTCTTGTGGCTCTGCCCACCCCATTAGGGATTTCGGGCGTGATGCTATGTATGTATGTATGTAGGTTCCACACCTTCCAGTTGCGCCATACTGTACAATCAACCAATATTAAAATAGTTAAATGGGAAACTTTACTTACTTTTTTACTCACAAAAAGATTAAATTTAGTAGCTTCTACACGCGACTTCGTCTGCGTGGAATTCGGTTATCAGTTATATTAGTTTTTCCCTTGGGAACTAATCGGGAATAAATGCGAAAATTTGTGTATAGTATTACACGATCGGATGGGATTTCCTATATTCCTAATTATGTGAGGCAATAATGATAGTTGGACACGCGAATGTGTTCGTGAATATAGCTGGAAATTAGAATCAATCTCGGTATACCTTACCTACCTAAATTTTAATAATACGATCACAATTGCTTTAACGTTTTTAAACTCATTACTCACTAATGTTTTTTTCTTTTCTTACAGAATTCCTTGAGGTGATGACTGGCGAATAAACATTAAGAATTTTATATATAAACCTAGTAATCCTAATATTTATGCTTACATAAGTGATATTAAATTAAGTTCCGACCTAAATTCCTTCTAGAAGAGTCTCCAGTTGTGTTTGAAGACACGCCGATACGCAGAATGGAAGCGGAGCTCTGAAGCGTGCCCGCGTAGGCAGTGTCAGAGGAACTTAAGCCTTCACATCAATCCGCGCGACTGCCGCGCGGTAACTGGTGTGAAGGCTTCCATTTTAATTCCTGTGACACTGCTTACGCAGGCTATATTCGGACCCGCTACGCTTCCGCCCCGCGTTCCGTTAAGTGGAAGCTTTATTGGCCGAAATCATAATGGCAATTAGATTAGAATTTAAGATAGATAAGTCTCCCTCAACTAGCTAGCAACCTTATATAAACGCCATTTGATTTAAGATCAAAATGACTGGCCTTTTTGAATTCGGCCATAAGAGTTTGAATTTTGAAGAAATCCTGTAAAAATAAGATATTTAATTTTACTGATGTACAAATCTGCGCGCTGTTGCCATATACCTGTACCGTTAATTATTTTTGTAATAAATAGAATTAGTATAAAAATTTGAGATTTTTTCATAACACCAAAAATTAATCAATGATAGCCAGAAGGTCTAACGTATTAGAACAAATTGAAAAATCGAAATTGTCTGTAAAATATCTTTATTCAATATAAAACAAGATCAATTAGAAAAACTAAATAAGAAATTAAAACAAGGTAATTAAATAATTAAACCTAAACCTTAGCTGGATACACGCATAACCCGGAAGTTCTATAAATACCAGCGGATAATTAATTGTTGAGCATATTTTAAACCGACTTCAAAAAATCCGAAGGAGGAGGTTCTGAATTCGACGCGAATATTTGTTGTTTTTTTTATATATGTACCTATGTAGGTACACCGATTAATCGAAGATAGCTGGACCGATTTAGATGATAATTTTTTTAAGTCGATAGGCTATTTCTCTAAGTTGGTCCCGTTGTGATCAAAGTCGAGGTCTGATGAGAGGATCTATGAAAAATCGAAGGAACTCCTCAAACATTATAGGCACGCATATAGAAATTTTGATATTTTCTGTATTAACTCAAGCAGTTGCGTTTCAAAAACATTACTTGATGAAGTGGAACTGATGATGAAGATCAGGGATGACCACCGGAACTCCTCAATGATAAGTATTTCACGGGTTGCGATTAGATTTCTGTATAAGGTTGGGAAGCAATTTATGCTCATGAAAAGTCATGTGGTAAAATAGAACCGTTGGTGAAGAACCAGGAGAACTCTTCAACGATTGACGTCCTTGGACCTTGGAACATTTTGTAAAGGAGCAATTGGCATTATGATTTTATTACTTGATGTATTAAATGTGTGTCGTTAAATCACATGTGATAATCACAAAAAAATGTGAAATAAGTAATAAGCGTGCGGATATAGTGAAATATATAGGTACCTAGCTTTATTACGAAACCCTACAAATAGACGCCGTGGCATGCTCCCAGTTTTTTCGCCAAAAAACAAAGAAAATCGGCAAAACTGACGCCACAAAATGTATAAGTAAAACCAATTATTTTTACACACAAATATGTTTCAGTCCTATTCTTTGTTGAAGTCCAGATGTTTTTGGCGCACTTACAATCGATGAAACCTCGCCTTGGACTTGGCCGCGTTTTTTGCAAGCACCTTGACGAATGACGAGACTGATTGCATGACGCCTGACGCGCTGGAGCGACGCCAGAACGATGACAGACTGCGGGTGCAATGCCAGCAAAAAATAATTCGACCGAATTACGACATGTTAACGGGGCGGGCAGTTGTGCACAAGAAATTACGTTTAAATCAAACATACTTATCGAGCCTTTAAAATACAAAAAGGTCGAAATTTGTGCTATACTTCTACAATTATTTATTTTGTCACTCTCTTCTTTTAGGGTTTCGTACCTCAAAAGGAGAAAAGGAACCCTTATTAGGATCACTTTTTTGTCCGTTTGTCTTTCTGTGTTTCAAGACCTTTTACTCAGGAACGCGTATCGATTAATATCAAATACACAAGTCTGCAATCTCTTGGAGCTGTGAAAAAAATCAACCTTCTATTCAATCAAAAGATACGGCCGTTTATGCCACATATTTTGATTCTTTCAATGGAATCCAAAGGGAATCAAAACCTAGAGGGTACTTCCCGTTGACCTAGAATCATGAAATTTCGGAAGAAGCAGTGTCTAACAGCACAAGTAAAAGGAAAAGAAAGTCCGAGAATAGTAAATTTGTAATACAAACACAAAAAAAATGTTAAACGGGAGAACCTCTGCAAGGTCGTATCACACTCGACGATTGCACGGAGATAGGAGCCTGCGAAAGTAATTTTTTGTCTTATTTCATAGGTAAGTTGTAAATGGTTACCCCGTTGTTAAAAAGCAATTTTTTTCATTTTTAGGGTACCGTACCTATAGGGTACTGCTTCTTTTTCATAGGTAAGTACGGAACCGTCGGCGCGCGAGTCAGACTCGCACTTGATCGGTTTTTTTATTGTAAACCTGACCAGCGATTGACCCCAGTCTCACTTGATGGTAATGACTAACTAGGCCGGTGATGTAGCTGGCTTTCTGAGTAACAGCCTATCCACTCGTGTTTTAAGATACCTAAATATATTTGACAGGAAATACGGACGACGAGAGCGAATCCCATTCTTTAGCGGTCCGCATTAGGAAGGATGAGGCGAATCACTTCGTGCTAACGAAGGAATAGCGACAACATAAGGATGACGTCGCTCCCGGAGTCTGAACGTCCGGCGGTAGACCGGATTAGCTCTCTCCCACTCTTTCTCTCTCTCTTTCGCTGTGCTCTTGTCGGAGTAGCTGAAAGTATTCCATTCCATTACAATCTCGGTTCCAGGTGGGCCTGGATTGAGGGTCACAATAGATTAGATTGATATTAATATTTCGTGAATATCATCATCATCATCATCACCGGTCTACACGTCCCATTGCTGGGCATAGGCCTAGTGAGCACTGAACAGTACGCGGGCCTGGTGCGGGTTAGAGCCACACACATCTTTAAATTACTTCGCAGAGGTCTGTAGGTTGCCTCACAATGATTTTCTTCACCGGAATGCTAAATGGTAAATAAAAATTGATTTTCTAAACAGATTGCTAGAAATAGTTTAATAGTTTGGTCCTAAACCTTACGTCAAAATGAGACTATATCGAAGTTTAAATAGGCTAATAAAGATCGGCTTTGACAGACGGACAGGCACTAAGTGATTTTTAACTGGTTCCTTTTTACCTGTGCGTCGTACATCAACTGCGGCCCTAACATGCATGACACAAAGATAAGATAGACCGTCTTATCTTTAAGTGTGTCTTTCTCACACTAGTGCCGACGAAAGAGATAGTCATAGAGATAAATGGGTTTAATTTATCTTTGTGGCATGCATGTTAGGGCCGCTGCAGTCCTTAGGGAAAACCACATCAAGTGTAAATTATAATTGGTTCCAAAAATCATACTTATTACGCCATAACATAAACCTAAGAAAAAGAACAGCTATGAAGAGAGATGGTTAGGACCCTATATACTACTATATACTGTATACTTCAATAATTTTAGCAGTAAAATATCAAAATCATCCTGTTTAACAGATAAATCTTAAAGGTAACTCCGAAGTCACACAGTGGAAATTAATATCTACAAAGTCACTAATTCGTTCCAAGTCACTGAATACGCCCCTAATACCAAGCTCGTTGAAGTAATAGGAAACCACAAAGGTACGAAAATTCGTTTCCCAGATCATGAAGGTGCTGTTACGGAGTTTGTGGTCACCAACTTTCTTGGCTGATTCGTTCCCGCATACCGGAAGATGGTGTGATTGAAATTACATACTCGATTTGCCTACCGGTGCTATGGCTTGCTGCAGTGTGGAATGTTAAGTACTTTTACTTTCATCAGATACCCACTAACCACCTGAACAGGTGTGAGCAATGGAGTAGAAATGATGAGTCCAATGATTACGTACTCTTTTATTTGATTCACAGTAATCAAATCTTATGGGTTATTACGAAACCGGAATCGGACGTCAGGTCATAAAAATGTTTCGAACCTTATAGTAAAGTTATCAAATTGAAGAAAAAAGTAAGCACTTGACAGTTATATGGCAAAGAACATGAATCAAGACAATTTGAGTAATTTTAACTTAAACCACATTATTATTTCGGGCAGGTTGATATTGCATGAGCAGTCGTCATTACCTTTAAGTTTACCTTTAAGTGTTACATACACAATTATGACACCTGCTTTTAACCCAGGGGCTACTCCGAAGCATAAAATTTGGCCAGCGGATATCTTTCTCTCGTCAATGTGTTATACCTCAAGAGCAAGAGGGGTAGTAATAGAGGAAGTTCAAAATTTCGTTTTTGCGAGTACTAGCCTAGTTCCCCATGGTCTTGTATAAGCACGCGCCGTTGTCACGAACCTAATATCTCAATTAGTCTGTAGTCCAGCAAATGGAGTGGAAAATACGTGGAAGTATTTTTAGTTTTCTAAATTAGTTAGGCAACCTATAATCAAAGTCGACAGCTAGCGCGTGCTAACCACCACGCTTAGTAGTGCCTTAGTAGTGTATTTAGTAGTGCTATTTAGTTTGTTACGAAGATCTTGGATAAGTAAATGGTCTGCACGTCTAAATTAGCAAAGGATATTGATTTAAGAGGATATGCGAGCTTAATAAATAGCTCCGTACAAACGTATATTTACTCTATTTCCTCCCTGGAATTTGGGTTCTAGAAGTACGATTCCTTCAGAGTACACTGAAAAAACACTACACGTTGATTTAACAAAATCGTCTCGGTTGACTTTTTTTTTCGGTTGAATTTACTACAAATTGGTTAATTTAACAAAACTGTTTAGTACCGGTTTTGTTCAATTAACCAATTTGTAGTAAATTCAACCGAAAAAAAGTCAACCGAGACGATTTTGTTAAATAAACGTGTAGTGTTTTTTCAGTGTTTAATTACATTGTTTACAAGGTATGATAATGTTTTGATATCTTTCATAAAATATAAAAGCAAACCATACCATCGTGCGTTAAAAATCTGTTGCTTATATCGTATTCGCCTATTTTCAAAGGGAAAATTGTTGATCACTTATACATTATTTTGTAGATTCCCTGTCTCTGTGCTTAGCAGCGTTACAAAATCTAAGGACTCGTAACATTTCAATGCCCGCTTCCCTTGGATTTCCCTTACATTAAATAACATAACCATTTTCATCAGCTCTTGATGAATGCAGTTTGCGCTTGTTGTTATTAACAAGTGACGCAACAGTCACTTATCTAACAACACAGGGCGCCGGAGGCTAAACAAGTTCAAAGCCTTACCCCGCTCACTGTTTTTGCAATCTTTTATTTCACATGTTCATTCATTTGCAATAATTTGCATGTTCGGATCAAATCAAATATTTGATTTTGACTGACGTCTCGGTTTGCAGTTGCCTTGAATATGAAAAGTACATGAAACTCAGAGTGTTGAAAAAGAAATTGTATCTACTAAAATCCTTTTTGCCAATCTATCAGGCCATAGTTCAAGTTAAATTACGACTTATCACGGCGGCATACCCTCAAGCTTCAAATTCATTTAGCCTATACGTTTCTAGCTGACACAAAGCCGCCTTGCCTGACATGAAACAATAAAGCATGGCACGCACACGCTTAAAATTCCTGATCACTGGTAATGAGTAGTTGTCTTAAGGTTAAGTGTTGAAGGTCATTACGACACTGTCTACTCATGGGGCTGAAAACCGGATCAAGTCAAGGCTTATTATGAAGGGCATAAGGCGGCCGATATGAAATAGTTGATCTATGACCTGTCAAAAGTCTACACTCACGGCGCTGGCGAGACATGTTGATTAAATACCAGACGAATGGCATGGGGTCATTGTTATCGGTTGATTCAATCGAATTTAGATATATTTTGATTTCATTTATATTTAGTGTTAGTTTAACTAATGAGTAACTATAATATTGCAAAAGTATGTTTCAGCATCCATTTAAATTAATTCACGTTTTTGCGACAGATAGTGCTTTATTGAAGCTACTTTAAAAAAAAACTTGCCGAAACGTTGAGAAAATATTTAAGCCATTTTAAGGCCCCAAGTGTAAAAATTTACTTTAAGACAGTCAATTGGCTATTGCCGTGTATTGGTATCATTTTGTAGCTAAAAAAATAAATAAATAAAAAATTGTGGCTGCCACAGATAGATAGACTTATGGTTCGGTCAATATTCATTATAGTGTGTTAAATTTTATCAATCTTTGTTTTTAATTATTTCGTTATTACTACGTTAAAAATATTTTCAGATAAGATAATTAGGATGCTAACAGACATCTAGGTATTATAATACCTATGAAGTATCTAATATATATATATATATATAAAATGAATGTTTGTTTGTTTGTCTCCTACACAATTCATCCGATTACGATGACACTTTGACAAGTTGGTGCGCCGTGAAATCAAAAAAAGCATTGTAACGCATGCAGGCCACAGCTAGTTATTAATAAATATGATTACCTATTATCAATTTACTCGTAGCTATGATTTACACTTGCGTACGCACGACACTGACCTTTAGGACCCCTACATTATCAAACCACTTACCTACTTAAATGCATAACTCTGACCAATCATACGATACACGGTGAGATAAAAAGAAATGCTAAAAGCCTCAGTCTCCTGAAAAAAAAATCAGAGCAAAAAAGCTGCGGTCGATAAATTACTGAAGCAAAATAAAATAAATAATATTTTAAACATACTCCAAACCTTCTCTCCGAATCTTCCACGTGTGATGTGTCCTGAGATTGCCAGCCCCATAAAAGTTGCCAGACACGACTATCTGGCTTGCTGGCGAGAAATATTATAAGGATCAATAATCGCCGATAAAAAAAAATTGTTCTTTAATTAAAGTGACGTTTCTGTATAGGTTGTCAGCTGATTGTCGGAGACTTAACTGTGTGATCTTGGATCAAATGCTTAAATGGCGTTTGTGAATTCGGCCACAAATCTTTCAAAACTCCAGGATCTTGTATTATGGACCTTTCAAGTGAAACTAATTAACTATTATTTTTATCTGTGTTATTGTCTCCTACAGCTTTGAGAACTTTACAATAAATTTGCCCAATTAACATTTATCGATAAGTTTTTGACGACTGTACTTAAATATTGCATTGTCAACAAAAAAACTCCTCTGCTGCACTGGGAGTGAAGAAATAGCATAGAATGCGTGCAGATGCTTATCATCCTAGCATGTCGTAAAAGTCGACTAAGGGACGGGTCCTCTCCAACATGGTGGACTATCTATATGGGCGATGGGCTGACCTGTCACCATACGGTTCATCATACCATCTTAGGACTAATTAATCGAACGTGGCCACAAGTAGTCTTGTGGCTCTGCCCACCCCATTAGGGATTTCGGGCGTGATGCTATGTATGTATGTATCTATAATTCGTGGAAAATTCATTTATTACGTGAATTATTCACTTCAATGTCACTTTAAAAGCGGCCTGTTGCTAAATTTGTAAATGGTATTGGCAACGGAACTTTTAATTAAAGTTGGTTTATATGGCCACGTTGCCCACGTTCCACAGCGAAGTGTTAAAGGTATGAATTACATTTGTAGCAATAGCATTTGTGCATAATGAAGTCACGACTGACTTGCCATTCCTAAAGTCGCCAAATGGCAATAAAATACCTAAAATTTATTAAAAAAATCCTAATAAGATATTTGTATCACTTAAGTAAATAAAAGTCCACTTGAAAACTTGCAGGGGCTGTTAACTAGTTAAACGCTACATGCGGATTTTTGGGGTTCGGTACCCAAAGGGTAAAACGGGACCCTATTACTAAGACTCCGCTGTCCGTCTGTCCGTCTGTCACCAGGCTGTATCTCATGAATCGTGATAGTTAAACAGTTGAAATTTTCACAGATGATGTATTTATGTTGCCGCTATAACAACAAATACTAAAACACAGAATAAAATAAATATTTAAGGGGGCTCCCATACAACAAACGTGAATTTTTTGCTCGTTTTTGCTCGATATTGATAACGGCAACAGGACCTAGACCCTCGAAATATTCACAGAATATTTAGTTATACATTCACTTTAAAAATAAATAATTAAATTAAAATTAAACAAATATTTAAGGGGGGCAACCATACAACAATCGTGATTTTTTGCCGTTTTTATAGATAATGGTACGGAACCCTTCGTGCGCGAGTCCGACTCTGAACTGAACAACAATAGAGCAATTATTCGACAAACCAGTTGATCCTATTCAAATAAATGTTTTTTATTATTATTCAGTATGCAGTTTGATACGTTTTATTTGTGATTAAAGTCCTTTTGTTCTACTGCTTGTTGGAGATAGTGCATTGACATGCTATACTTTTGACATTGAAATCATACAATACAATACAATACAAATACTCTTCATTGAACACCATATAAAACATATTGGAAGAAGACAAAAAAAAAAATAACATGGTAGACAATATATCATTATTCTCGGTTATGTTAATAAATGTAAAAAAAAAACCAGCCAAGTGCGAGTCGGACTCGCGAAATATTGAAGGGGGCTCCCATACAACAAACGTGATTTTTTTGCTCGTATTGCTCGATATTGATAACGGCAACAGGTAGACGCTTGAAATATTCACAGAATATGTATGTATATATTCACTGTAAAAGTAAATAATTAAATTAAAATAAAAGAAATGTTCAAGGCCTTCCCCCCCATACAAAAAACGTGATATTTTTTTGCTTGATCATAGACAATCCGGAATCCTTCGTGCGCGGATCCGACTCGCACTTGGCCGGATTTAATCTTCGTCTTTATTTCCCCTTTCACACGGTTCATGCCCATTCCACGAATAGCCAGTGATTTTTAAAGCTTTTGTATGTATATTTTGCCATCGATCGAACTTAAAGGAATCCTTTCACTAATGGTAACTAGAAGACAGATTTTAATGATAGGATTCAAGCGTTTGTCATACTTGAGTTTGTAGCTGATCTGGTGTAGAGACAGAGTGCTGACATTGCACCGCGTCTCTAATAATAACATTTATGATGCCAGCAATGTGTACATCTTCCTGCATTTCTAGTAAAAAGTAGACAAGTGGAAAATTGATGCCCAAAACGTTATGCTAACTCCTAAACTCCGACTTAATATGCGGCACATTGGACGTCCTCCGCAGCACAAAGGTTACCAAATTAAGCTTCGTTGCCACTGACCTGTACAAGGTAAAGTGGCGAAACGAAGTACAATGCAAATCTGAAATCGCGATGACAATAGACAATTTGCCATGCTTTTTATTAACAATAAAGGGTTTTAATATTTATGCAACTTAAGCTAACCCTGCAACACTTTACACGCTTCACGAAACATCAATAGAAATCATAATTTTGTTTTATATTTAAATATCAAGTTTTTTATATGAGTATTGCGAAGCTCGCTGATGGTGAACTTAATCTTAAAAGCTTTGAGTTGGTGTTGCAATTGTCTGTTATTTTTACATGTTAAGAGATAATTTATTAAAAATATGCCTTCATTAAAAATACTGTCGTAAAGACACTGTTGCATTTTTGAATAAAATGTCTGTCTATACGTAAGTTTCTGCATAGCCGCGGACACATACTATTTATTCTTACTTACCGACTCTTCGCGCCTTAGAAACTATATCTGTTTTTTTTTATAATAACCACAACCAGATGAATAAGTAACTCTGAAAATATATAAGTACCATTTTTTCTTCAAATTATTACCGGCAATAACATCATTATGTCGAAGAAAGTGTTACCGAAAAATTCTTGCTTTAAACCAGTGCCTTATATGAAGGCAAACCTTATCGACATTATAAACGAATGCTTTCCAAAATTTCATCACACACTCATTAGCCCGTGCTACATAATTTGCTACCAATTAAGCGGTTACGTGAGCAGAATTCTCATGGTAAATAAAAACAACATTAATTAAAAACTCGTTGCAGAAACGGATATTCCTTTTTCTAGGTTCTCATCTACGCATAAATTAATTCGCCGAACAGATTATTGATTGCATAGGAGCAGCATATTAGAGCAGTGCAGGAGCAGCAACGTAGATTTGGCACATACTTATATATCGGCGGGTTATAATTCATTACGGTCTGCAGTCAGAGGCGTATTTACCCTAGGGCCAAGGAGGCCATGGTCTGGAGCGGCAGGCTGCGAGGGGCAGCTTGGGCCAAGCTGAACACGCTCAGCTTTGGGCGCCTTTCATAATCGTTCCCTATCTTTTATTTCAATTGGCCCAGGGCGCCAAATCTCAAAATACGCCTCTGCCTGTAATATGCATATTGAAGCGTAGTTAATATAAAATTTCAAAAGGAACTCCCGACACTATAAAGCAAGCGTTGTGAAAATCACTATTGAAACTGAGTACATTTGCACAAATTTTAATGTTTAGGTGCCGTAATCTGTTTTTCTAGTTCAAGTCCTCGAGACCTCTATTTTGGTGGAGTTGAAACTGCAATTGAAACTGAACGTGATTAAAATTTTAATATCGTAATACAATACAATAAAATACTCTTTATTGAACACCACAAAAAGAACAGAAAAGCACATATAAACAAAATAAAGTTAGGGAAAGTTAGTCTTATCGCTAAATAGCGATCTCTTTCAGATAACCTCAATATTGAATATTGAGAACTATTTAGGAAATTTCCACGACCAACACGTACCCTAAAATGAAGCTCACGCACGCACATGAAAACTGAACTTAAATATCTGTAGGAGACCTAATGATACTATAGACAAAAGGCCCCAGCGAAAAGGGCATTCAATTTATAAGACGCCATCTTTTTTACATCAGGGTTTAAAATATACATTTTATTACGATTTGGACCGTAAAGAAATAATTTAAAATAGCAGTGCAAAATGTATTAGAAAGATGGGAATACAACCATAGATATTTTCCTCACTACTCTTTCTTGCATATTCAGGATCTACCCCTATATCTCCTACGCATTAAACGTAAGTGCAAGACAGAGTTTTATTGACTGCAAGATTGATCAGAGGGTGAATTTGGCTCCCTTTCAACTACTTGAGGTATTAACATGATCGGCATGTTTTATGATGCTCTACCCACTTCTGACATGGGTAAAAACCTATCAATTTTATCTGTGTCATTCAAGTTAGGCTTCTATCAATGAAAAGTACCGAACTAAACGAGGAGTTGGAAATGGCTTCCAAATAAAATTAAAGTCTTACGTTGGTGACAGAACTGCTTAAGGGTACAAGCACCTTACCAGCATTTTTTTTGACAATTCATTGCAAGAATTCGGGCCATCCCCAATAGTTCACATTTAAACTTTTTGTTCTCAGTAGAGATGTTATATGTTATTTTTAGGGGAATAGCCCAAATTGCAGCAATAAATTGCCAAAAAGCTAGCCTGTTTACGAGGTACTTAACAATTTGTAATAGGGCGACAGAAATGTTTTGACTGACAACAGATTTTACTGACGGAACCGGATTGTTCGGTTGTAGAAATTTTTGAAATATCATTATTTACTTATAAAATTGTAAAAACTTTATAGGAAAGAAAAGCACATCTGGATGAAAAAATGCCGACTTATGAAGACTGCAGTTAAGACGACTCAATGTAACAACAGCATATTTTAATAATATCTAATGTCACCTTAATAAAACCCACTGGAGCATTGTGGTCGCGTTATGTTATCAATTTAATACGATAATGGATGAGAAAGTTTCTATAGATAATTCACTTTAAAGTGTATGCGCGCTGTATCGGCTCTGTTATTGAGAACCATGAACAATGACGGAGCTTCTAATGACATAATGGCATTAGGAAAACTGTGAACGCGACTATAATCTGGCTTATGATAAAACAAGTTCGCTATGAAAGTTAATTCCATTTAATTAGAAAGTTAAAGATGTAGGGTCTTAGATTTCATTATTCTTCTTCTTTAGATTATATTTATCGTTACTGTTTACTTGAAATATTTACCCAAAGAATAACTTTGCCACTTGAAAGCCTTTGCATTAAAGTTGAATAGAAACCTATGGCTAAAAGTAATTTGCGGTAACCGATGATGCTCTTACAATGAGGGAAACTGCGGTAGGTAGGTGCATCATTGTAATCATGATCCCAGTGGATTGGTTTCTTATCACAAAGGTTATGCAAGTCATATGATAGTTACTTCCTAAGTAAAGTCCTTGTAATAACTATTCCACCCAAATCTTCACACAAATAAAAACACCATCGTGATGAATGACGATGACGATCTACTACCGTGCGTTTATTAAGAAACTTCCTGCTACACGTGCGGTGAAATTGTGGAACCAACTTGCGCCAGCGGTGTTCCCAAACGACTTTGACATTGAAGCCTTCCAGAAGGCTCTCCCTAAAAGATCGGCAACGGCTCAACGACTCCTTTGGGGTTTTTGGAGTTCATGGGCGGCGGTGATCACTTATCATCAGGTTACTCGCATGCTCATTCTCCTTCCTCTTATGTAAAAACAATAAGGATAATTGTCATAGAATTAAAAGTGACAAAAAGCGTAATCGACAAAAAGGTTCCTCAAACTCTTCGCAATGGCAGTATATAAAATATTCTACAATATACCTAATATAGCGCAACGTAAGAAAAACACTTCACCGCAGGTTACCCTCGCGCTCACTTACACTTTCGTTGAGGTATGCGAAACAAACTATATGTAAGACACGCATAATATTGTGACTATGTGTATTTATTTAAAGCATATAAACGTTCGGTCCAAAAAAATTTTGTGGTTTATTACGCTCTATAGCATCTCTTTGAGCTTACACTTGTAGTGGAAACAGCAGTTGTGTTTTATTTATCATTGTCTGTTTAAACCACATTATAGTCCTCAGATTAACGGTCCTGCGAGTTAATTCCGATCTTACGCAGAAAGTTAACGTTATTGTCCTACCTACATAATGTTCAGTATAACTGCGGACATTATGAAAACTGTGACATAACGCAATTTAGTCAGGACTCCAAACACCTCGAGTCCACGCCGTGTCGCAAGACACCCGATTCGTGACCAAACACGAATGCCCGGAAGCCAATGGCCTAGTTCTCACTTTTCGTGGCCTCAGTAACATTCATAATTTCTTGATGAAGTTGTAAGCTGCGATTGTTTTTCGTATTAAATATGACATTTTTATGTGGACCTTTAAATTTATGGCGGTCGTGACTCGGGGTACAGGGTAAGGTTCGACAGAGAATGTTATTTGTGAGCTCTATTGGTTAAACGCTTGAAGCTAGTCCATAAACCTCGGAGTTGTGGCTATTGAGTAACGCCTTTTAACTGAAGAGGAAGTTCTTTAATATTATATCCGTTTCATATTAAATTATTTATAAGAGACTTCGTAATCTTTAATTAAGTTTTTAAAAATAACAAATCATTACTAGACACGTGGTGAAGCAGAGCGAAACAAATTGGATTTGATTTTGAAAGAGCTTTTAATTTTCTGTTTTTGTCCAAACAAGTTGACCATCGCGTTTTTCTAACGATACCTAGTTAGTGAACATGGTCGAATAAATTTGGTCATTTTTAGAGTTCTTGACACGATTACACGGTTTAGTTCTAGGTAATTGTTACACACAATGCGAATTCCTTGGGAACATGGTAATTATTATGATTGACGAAAAGGTACATAAGTATGTATTTATAACGTTTAATTAAACATTGCATAGATCAAAGTAACTGGCCAATTAAAACGGATTGCATTTATTAGATACAGAGGTACCATGGCTTTATTACGTAACAATATTGACAACTACTGTCGCTTGCACATAAATTGAGGATAAGCTCGATCAACTAACTGTGTTTGTTAATGGAAATATCTTTAAATTGTCAGGGAAATTTCTTTCCTTATAGTACGTACGTACTTACGTACTCCTGTTAGTGATCAAATAATTTTCAGCTGTCATCATAGTAGGTAAGCCTTATCTTATTTTATTTTTGACTTCTATTTAAATTTTTCTTCTCTAGCATTGTTATTTCATAGTCGCTATCTCTATTTTACAAACTAGCAAAATTTAGCTATTCAGGCCATAATTGAAAGGAAAGATGTAATGTTACACGGTCGAATAGTTTCACCAAGTTTTGCAGTTTTTTAATTCCTTCAGTCTGTCTACGTAAACGTCACTCTGGTGTTGTCACTTTTTGTGACTTTATCTTTGCTCAAGGTTCGGTAAAACATCAAAAAGACACCGCCTTTAATATAAATATTTTTGGTAGTTAGGTACATTAGATAAGTGAACTACCTATCATTCGTATTTTTAAATGCTGGGAATTTAACCCCACTTATTCCTGCCTGCATCGGATCGCTATAGAAGCCTCATGGTTTGTAGTGTATTTTTATTTTATCGTTTTATACTATTATTCATTATCATCACTTCCATAAGGTTTGTTTTTTGGGATTATCTGCATATTTTCGTAATAAAATCATTCAAATAAATTTAATTATTAATTATTTATAATTTAATATGATTTAAGTGTCAAAAGAAAGAACATCAAATAACCCTTTCTTTCGCCCATTTATCAAAAGCGCTAACGATTTCTATGAGCGGCATCTCGCAAATGAATTGGGCGGAACCACTCAATTTTATTTGGTTTTCAGGCGTATCATTTCATTTGTTACTTCAATTTCGCAATTAGGTCAAAATGAGGTCGTTTTTGAGCTGATGTGGTTATATCCAATGCCTTGGTTAATTCAGTGGGACTGGTCGTTGGCCTGGGGGCCGGAAGCCGAACTGACCGCAATGTGGCTAATGAACGCAAGGTGTTTTGAATGTTTGTTTTAATTTATTTATATAAAACCGAGTCAGAGATTTTTACGCTGCGCATTTCTAAACATCTCGAGCTTGTACATGTACCAGTTGTCTTATTGAAGAATAACTTTTCTCAACTGTATCAATAAATTGAATAATTTGCTAAATGTTCACCATTACCAGCTTTCACGACATCCAACCCTGTACATTACTTTACCTCAATTTACTTATCAAAGAAAATTAGCAGTTCTATAACGAATTAAAAGTAATGTGTTCTAAGTTTTAAACATGTAAGGGATTACTTAACGTAGTTTTCCAGGATTTATCCATTTTATAAATAAATATATCAAAACATTTAACAGGTACTGTAGCTCCAGTTAGTACCATTAGTGTCTCTGCAAACGGGTACACAGATGTTATCACAATCGATTTGTG
This sequence comes from Tortricodes alternella, assembly GCA_947859335.1. Lineage (NCBI taxonomy): Eukaryota > Metazoa > Arthropoda > Insecta > Lepidoptera > Tortricidae > Tortricodes > Tortricodes alternella. The sequence continues at coordinate 5,331,078 of OX401976.1, forward strand.
TCCTGACGTTCCAATGGAATTTCTAACCATGTTATTATTCAATTTTGGACTCTAGTTTTAAAGGTTAAGATTGGTTTTTATTGTGAAGCCCTATTACCTGCACCTAGGTTTTGTAAACATGGATTGTAGATCAATCTTCACATTGGAAGTCCTCAGCCTAATTACGACTGGGTTGTTTATCAATCAATGGAATTGGGTGAAATAACCAAATGTATATTCAACTTGACTGATTTACAGAGTTTGTTATATGTACCAAAATAAAGGAATATTTACTGGCCCTTAGTCAACCTAAAGGTGGGTATTGACTGGGAGTATTTGTTTGTAATGTAACAAGTCAGATTCGAGCATTACATCAATAAGTATTATACGTCGAGACGCTTTGGGCTGTATACTCTAAATCCGAGCTGTTAAAAGACAAAAATAATAATAATAATGTCGTAGTCGTCGACATCACCATCCCCCATGACGAGAACCTCGTGAAGGCCGAGAAGGACAAACTCAGCAAGTACCTTGACTTGGCTCACGAGGTGACCGCCATGTGGGATGTTGACTCGACGATCATTGTGCCGATACTTGTTTCTGCGATTGGTCTAACAGCGAAGAGTCTCGACCAACACCTCAAGAGGCTTGATGGCTGGATCAAGGGTCAGATACAGAAGTCGGTACTCCTGGACACGGCGCGCATTGTCAGGAGGTTCCTCTGTCTGTGGCTCTAACCGCCGGTAGCTTGAGCCCAGCCCCGCTGCCGGCGGCGCCCTAGGTTAGGTTTTTATAGTGTTTGTATTTTACTTTTTATATAATTATATATAATATTAATAAAATAAATATGTAAATGACCCAGTTTAGCCATGTAATAACCGGTTATCGACCTTTTATTTATTACTTCACTTGCTATGGACGTAACTGTTTACTCCAGCAGAAGGATTATCTTATCAAACTCTTTTTGGAGTGGGTAGTCATTACGCAGAGGGCTTGACAGGTGGATTGCATACCTCTTTGATATAATAACTTGTTTTCACTTGTCAGCTTAACAACTTGTTATGGACAGATTTGAAATACATGCACACATTTCAGGCCTACATATTTACGTTCCTGGACCCTTCGTTATCGATTTTATCGTTTTAAGGGTTCTGTACCTCAAAAGGAAAAAACGAAACCCTTATAGGATCACTCGTCTGTCTGTCTGTCCGTCTGTCACAGCCAATTTGCTCCGAGACTACTGAACCGATTGAGTTGAAATTTGGTACACATATGTAAGTCAGTGATCAGTGTGATCACTGACCGCAACACGGACGTGTAACGTAAATAAATGAATTTTAAACATGGGGGCCATTTTTCTTTCCTATAGATTACATACAAGTAATGCTATAATAACTCTATGGTATTTAAAGTAACATAGGAAATTTCAGATAATAATGTACGGAACGGAACCCTCTCCACGCGAGTTTAACTCGCACTTGTCCGGTTTTTATTTGAAAACGTGCACTAATATTATAATTTGCCGTATTGTAATGGCAAATCAGGCACGCATATTAGTGACCAGTTAGTAATGAAAATTACACGGTAGTCTAGGTCATTAAACATTGATTTATGGTTCCAAACGCGAAATGTAACATTAAGTTGGGTTAATCTGGACATGTAATTTACCGTTCCCCGCCCAACATTGCCTACGGTTCTTTGTACAACAGACCGTAGAGGTCAATAATTGTGTAAACATACTGTCGCAACTAAAATGGTATTTCCGATTTTTAATGGTATCCTTTAAAGATAACTGCATTTAAAATTTAAAGAAAACCAGCATTGTGCCCCAAGTGGTATGACATTAAGCCGAGTGGATGCCATTTTCACGAACACTTTGCACTCTTTTAAGGTTTTTGATTAATGAATAATTTCTATCTCTATTTATATGAAATAATAGCTAGAAGTCACAATAAGTACGTAAGTAATTCTTTGTAAAGTTCGGTTAAAGGCTTTAAGGCACAATCACGTGAACGTCAACGATAATATCTCTATTCCACATTGCTTAAGGTGATATGACATATCGTTGTGCTCTGTCGTCTGTACGAAGTTCATATTGAAAAGTAAGTGACAAACAAAGCGACGACATTTCGTTACCACAGTACACCTCGCCAATTGTAAAAAGAGCGCTGACGGCCATACATTTTATCTATCTGTCTGCACTCCTTTTCCAATCGGCCAGGTGTAACGATCGGTTTCTGTATCACTTCGACCAATGTTGTATAGAGGCGCTGAAATGCATTTATTTTATATTATTATTCTAAGTACAATTCGCACCGCATCAGTGAAGTTACCTACTAGTAGCGTCGCAATAAACGTTTTTAGGTATCAAAGCGGTTCGACGACACAGCGACATGAACGACCTGCGCCGACCAGGGCTTTAGGCTAAATAATTTCGAAGTGCGAAGTGTAACATTAAGGCTAATTCGAAAGTGTGTTCGCTAAATTTAAAAGTCGCTAATTTGAAATAAGAAATGTCAAACTCAATTTTGACAGTTTGGTACCATACAAAATCGAGTTTGACGTTTCTTATTTTAAGTTTAGGGAATTTTAAATTTAGAAGACACATGTGATTCTCTAACGTGCGCAGCGGCCGATCAGCCATGAGGTACACAATCAAATTCAGACCGAATCACTTTGTTCTTATGGTCTAAATTAATAGTCTCGTTTATCCGCTGATCAGCCGTTGCAAACGTTAGAGAATTACACCCCAGTAAACGACAAAGGTGTTTATTTTTTAACTTGCTCTCAGTCTCCACGTGGTGGCACAAACCAGTTTTCTATGTAGTTGGTGGAGCGCTGTGAGATTTGCTGAAAAGTTTCAAAGTAAGTAATTTATATAAGGATTACAGTTTATCTAACTACTTATTGAATATTATCTCCAATTTTATTTGTTTAGATTTTGTACTTACAGACGATGATTTCATATATTCAGTACAAATTAATATTTTAGCGGTGAATATGCTATCCAGTTGGACTCGGTTGCGTACAAGTAATCTCGTTCTCGTTTGATTATTACCAGCTCATTGCGGTATATTTATTATATGTTTCCATATTAATGCCCAGTAAAATATTTAAGCCCATTTATACCTTACTTAATTTAGTTTATAGCAGTTACCAATCGTGTGTAATAAATAGCTTGTTACAAGCACGATTTATTAATTTATTTAAGATCGTGTCCCTTCAATACCTTCATTGCCTGTATTATCTGCGTTCAAATGTGTAACGAATGCTGGTTTTCCGTCCGACCGCTCGGAGAAAACACGAAAGCTGATACGAATATATTACATGCTACAAAAAACATGTCAAACAAAAAACCCTAAAAGAAAAACAACCAATAACAAAGCAAATCAAAAAAAGTAAACAAAACTGATTCAACGACGCGGTTAGCCTAGTTGGTAGTGACCCTGCCTCCAAAGCTAGCGTCCCGGGTTCGATCCCCGGTAACGGCAAATATTTGTGTGATAAGCACGAATGTTTGTTCCTGAGTCTTGGATGTTTCCTATGTATTTAATTATTTATTTCTCTATATAAGTATGTTTATCGTCGTCTAGTACCCATAACACAAGCCTTTAGAGCTTACTTTGGGACTAGATCAATTTTGTGTAAAAGATTGTCCCTATTATTATTATTATTATTCAAAAGTTAAGCAGCAATGTGCTTTTTTTGTGGGGCAACCTTGCAAAGGACATACAGCACTCAAGCGGAACTCAGAAAAACTGGCTTCTATCTAACCCCGTGGTTATTAACCTTTTAGTGATGAGGGACCGATTGATATTTTTTTTGTCTTGCCATGGACCACTTACTGGTTGGAATGAAAATGAATAAATGATTGTTTTATCGATTGTTCACTCATAGCGCAACTCGCGGCACGCGTTGTTGTGTCGATTCGTAGTCACTTATTTATTATTTTTCCGTAAGCTTCGCGGACCACTTCGGGTGCTTCCAGGGACCACTAGTCGTCCGCGGACCACCGGTTAAGAACCACTGCTAACCTAAACCAGCAAACAAACAACAACTTAGTAACGACACGTCAATAATTAAATATTAACTAAAGACCTTCAATTTAAATATAATACATGCAATACTAAATATATTTCTATTTCATGTGTTTTGATTAGGGCCAACAATGGAGAAAAATCGTATATATCGTACTCAAGTAAGGATTTTACTATGAGAAAATGCCGACCTACTTACATTCGGCATTTGCCTTATTGCAGTCTTATCTATATCTATCTCTCTTTCAGCTCTAGTCTATTTTCGTTCTGCTTCTTGCATATGCTTGTCGCTCAGTCAACAAAAGTAAAGGAGCCAAGATATCATCATCATTATCATTTCAGCCAGAGGATATCGCCCAATGACCAGACGGAGTCCCGCAATCTTTCACCAGTACCTTACCATGAGTTGCGCAAACCGCTCTCGCTAGCGTAAACTATCACTTGGTCCCTTTTACTTGTATCGGCAGCAAGCGGCATTTCCGATAGGTTTTGACAGCGAGAACGGTTTGCGCAAACTCATGGTAAGGGCTCAGGTCGTTAGCCAATAAGATATGTTCATCATATTATGCAGGGTGCCCCAGGATGTGGTGTCAAGCAGACGATAACAGGTCTACCTAGGAGGAGCTCTAGCACCGCAAGGGTTATAAAATTCACCTCATGCATGTTTTACGAGTTTAGTCGTTTTTCAATTAATTTCAAATTCCATATAGTGAGAGAAGATGAAATGCGGTTGAGACATAGGATAAAAATAATAATTGCGGGGCAGTCTTTAGGGACTGCCGATAGAAGTGAAGACCAAACTCACACAAAAAGTACACCTATAAACACAGAATACATATGGCTCATGGGAAGCGTTCGGTGATGATGATCCGAGTTCCATGATTTTTGTTCACCCAAAAAGTGCTCAACGCGATTCCCACAACGAGCCCTTTCTTTTGATGTTACACGATATAGTTTGCCAATTTTTTTTATTTCCTAATTTACCCTCCATTTTTAAAATTCATTTACTTACATTATACGTCCGTGTTGCGGTCACCGATTTCAACTCAATGGGTCGAGTAGTTTCGGAGCAAATTGGCTGTGGCAGACGGACAGACAGACAGACAGACACCCCCGTTTTTTCCTTTAGGAGGTATGGAACCCTACAAATTACATAACTTTTAAGACCCAATCCTGAAACATTCTGAGACTTTCCTAGGACAGCCTAAGTAGTTACCTACTAGGCTGCAGATGTAGCGAGCGATGTATTATTGTATTGATGTACATTATTCTGAGAGCGTATTAAAAAAACCGGCCAAGTGCGAGTCGGACTCGCGCACGAAGGGTTCCGTACCATTATCTTTAAAAACGGCAAAAAAATTACGTTTGTTCTATGGAAGTCCCCTTAAATATTTATTTTATCCTGTTTTTTAGTATTTTTTGTTATAGCGGCAACAGAAATACATCATCTGTGAAAATTTCAACTGTCTAACTATCACGGTTCATGAGATACAGCCTGGAGACAGACGGACAGACGGACAGCGGAGCCTTAGTAATAGGGTCCCGTTTTTACCCTTTGGGTACGGAACCCTAAAAAACATACCTTGCTGATAAGTGAATTATACCTCGAATTGAGATAACTGTTATTAGAACTTTTAATGATCGAATCTCAACGCACCTACTAAAAGTATGATTGGCTTAAATGACCGCTTCGATTTAAATTATTCTTAAATTGTTTTGAATGAAATTTTTACTTTTAACAAGAGATTTATAGGTCGTGTTTTGTGGAAGCTGGTTAGTGACATTGACACTGTTTCTACGTGACCCAGCTGACAAGTCATACAAGTATTTTAGCAGTTACTCTAAATTCCTTTCATCACCTGTTTTCAGACAAGTTTACCTTCCGGTTCCCCTAAAAAGCCGGTCAATATTTTTAACAAGATTTAAGCTTTAGAACCGTACTAACTGGAATGCAGATTGTGGCCTTTAGGTAATTACCATTATTCAATATACCTAGTAATTTTGAAGATTTCATCTACTTAAACGATTGATTATAAACTTACAAATTTACATTACAATACAATACCATTACCCTTTATTGAACTGCACATAAAACATATTGGAAAAATACACAAAGAAATGTTACAAGATACCTAAACAATACGCGGTTTTTGTAGTGGTAGAGCCAAACAGTAATCCTCACTAGATGATTACTGTTCGAATGGGCCGGCTCGACCGGGGTAGTACCACACTCTCACAGAATATCGGCGTAAAGTAATAGCTTGCTATTGCGTTTCGTACGATGAGTGACGAGATCCGGACGCCTATTCCCTCATCCCCATCCCATCCCCATTCCCCGTCCTCCCTAGACTGGCAACGCATTGGCAGCACCTCTGGTGTTGCAGATGTCCATGAGCGGCGGTGACCACTTTCCATCAGGTGGGCCGTCAGCTCGTTTGTCAGTCAACTGACATAAAAAAGGCGGACTTTTTGCTAAGTAGCAAAGGACTATTAGGGTGGGTAACTGGTTGGGGTATTGTAAGTATAACTTATTTAATCTATATATATATATATATATATATATATAAATCTTGTGTCGCACTCCTCCGAAACGGCTTGACCGATTTATGTGATTTTTTTATGTTTATTTGGTAGGTGTGAGAATAAGTCGTAAAGTATATTTCATACCGCTAGGTGATTGGGGTGTCCTCGCGGACGAAGTCGCGGGTGGAAGCTTGTTATCTATAGTTTATAATTATGCAAACGAACAGAGTACTTATACATTCATTAATAATTTTGCACAATAACAGTCATGTCGACATTTTGATATCGATACTAGATCACACAATACCGTCTTAGGTATCGATTAATCGCGAAACCCACAAACGATCGTAGGCGTGCGCGGGCGCTGGCTGCCCTTACAATTATCGATTTCTTAATGTAATGACATTTTTGATTATTGCCAACTACTTGATATTCATTGCGGGTCAATTTAAAGTCGATAACAAATTGGTCATATAAATAGAAGCTGTTAAAAGTTGCTTAAGTGTAAGTGTTTTTAACAAGCTGCTCAAGGGCCTCTGGTGTTTTTACCATCGCCTTTGAGCCCGAAATACTCTTGAGCAATGTTTTTAGGGTTCCGTACCCAAAGGGTAAAAACGGGACCCTATTACTAAGGCTCCGCTGTCCGTCTCCAGGCTGTATAACATGAACCGTGACAGTTAGACAATTGAAATTTTCACAGATGATGTATTTCTGTTGCCGCAATAACAACAAATACTAAAAAAGAGAATAAAATAAATATTTAAGGGGGGTCCGATACAACAAACATGATTTTTTTTGCTCGTTTTTGCTCGATATTGATAACGGCAACAGGGAGACGATTGAAATATTCACAGAATATTTAGATATATATTAACTTCAAAAATAAATTATTAAATTAAAATAAAATAAATATTTAAGGGGAGCTCCCATGTAACAAACGTGTTTTTTTTTGCTTGTTGAGTTTAGGATAGTGAGTCGAAAGTAAATAGACACTTTCTGTAAGTCGTGTTTTGACCGCGTCGTCACTTTCCATCAGGTGAGATAGTCGTCAGCCCAGTAAAGTAACATAGACTTACTAATATTATAAATGCGAAAGTATATGTGCGTGTCCACTGCCGCTCCAGTTTCGCAATATGAAACGGTTTCATCAAAGTTAAAATAGTTATACTTAACACTTTAATTATTCGCTCAAATTGAGTTCGAAGTTGTACTTAATCAGAAAGTACATTCCGAACTTTTAACTTTGTCCTTGCAGTTAGTTTGTGAATGGCGGTTGTGTCCGGTGCGGCAAGGAAGGAAGTTCATGTGACATACCAATGAGAATATTCATATTTTGTGCCATTGGTATGGATACAAAATTAATAAACGCCTTTATTGCTATTAATTGAAATGACTTAAAAAATGAAAATATTTAGATTATATCTGAATCTACCAACACTTCAGAAGATGACATCTGCGGAGAAGAAGTACCGCAAGTAAGATAACTCAGCAGTAAGTTTATTAAACCAAATGATAATTTTAATGATACAAAAACACTAAAATCTAAGATACCTATAAAGTGCAAAAGAAAAAAGACACGTTTGTTTAATTACTGGTGTTTTGTGGTATTTCTTCCTTAAATTCCAGAGAACTTAAATTACACAATATTATGATGAAACCAAAGTGTATGTAAACATGAATACTTGGTTAAGCCATAAAAATAGTCGTAAGTATTCAGTACTAACAATTTTTGTCTTATCAAAATATTTTTTAAAGTTGCAAAATATCCTTAGGGGTTCATTCACTGGTACGCTTACCCTACTCATCCTAATAAACAATGCGAACAGCGAACTTTGGCTACGGAACCCTAACAAGTCTGATACATTTTCGCAACCGCAGTCTAAAAGCAATATGTCAGTCTTGTACCAATAATCGATACCTTTAATGTTGGTTATTCGGTAAAAGTAACTAGATGGCCGTGACAAATTTAAAACTCGTTATTTCATTTTCAATACCTTTCGATTGGAGGAATAGGATGTCTTTGAATATATTAAAGTTAAAAGAAATTCCTTTATAGGGCGGTAAACTTACACGTGAATAGATTGCTCTAGAGCTTTTTAGGGTTCCGTACCTCAAAAGGAAAAAAGGAACCCTTATAGGATCACTCGTGTGTCTGTCTGTCTGTCTGTCTGTCTGTCTGTCTGTCTGTCCGTCTGCTCCGCTGCTGCTGCCAATTTGCTGCGGAACTAATGGACCGATTGACTTGAAATTTGGTATACATATGTAAGTCGGTGACCGCAATACGAATGCGTAACGTAAACAAATTCATTTTAAACATGGGGGCCACTTTTGGGGGGTAAATTAGATAATTAAAAAAAAAAGTTACCCTTACTATATCATGTGACATATCAAATGAAAAGGCTAATTGTGAGGATTTAAAATATGTTTTGGAATTTTAAGATAAATGGTTTGGAAGTTATTTAGGAAAGTAGGCGAAAATTGACCATTCCCCCCCCCCCCCCCTTATCCCCGAAACTACCGGGCCTAAAATTTAGAAAAAAAATACAGTAAATAGTTCTTTACCTATAGATTACAGGCAAACCTATGAGAAGTCTATGGTATTTAAAGTAACATAGGAAATTTCAGATAATCATGTATGGAACGGAACCCTCTCCACGCGGGTTTAACTCGCACTTGCCCGGTTTTTTTCTTTCTACAGCTTTTAACAAAAAAAAACGACTAATATTGAGTTCGTCCAAAAATCAAAATATTTTTCATGACTCTTGCACTAAATACGTTCTATTTAGCTCGAAACTTGCTCTGTAAATTGCTTACCTCTCTTGGCATGTAAGTAAGCCGCGGCTCCAAGCACGGCGCTTTAGGCCACACTCTCGTTGCAATAAGGTTGCGTATATTTTGAGGTCTCGACTTAGATTATCAAGAACTTTGACGGTCGACAGAAAAGTTGGTAGATCTTGTAACGTTGGTTCTCCTAAGGTACGTACGTGATATAAGAGTTTTATTTATTAATTATTTTCCACATTAGATATTATTATACCCACTATTATTATAACGTGTTAATAAAATAAATATAAATATAAAAGTTATGTTTAAACCCTTTTTTTAGCTTGCCATCCCAATGACGTAAGCCATAATAGAACAAATGCCGGAAGGTAGAATTTCAAAATTTCACTTGCGTTAGTTATTCTGAATTAATATATAATTTTTACATATTGTTTTTTGTTCCACAATTGTATTTTTTTTAATTTCCTCGCATTCATAATAAAAAGCCGAATGTTCAACTTGGATGTCACCCTCGAATTATATGCTCCTCGTTTACTGCGTTCGCTCGTGCGCCTAAAAGGGCTCGTAAACGAGCTAGTTTTTTTAGTAATTTATGGCTGCAATTCGAGCTAACCTCAAAAGTTTACACTCAAATTTTTGTCCCCATTAGTGATGTTATATGTAACCTTTTTGGGAATTGCAGCAATAAATTGCCAAGGAACTAACCCGTTTATGAGCCTCTTTAATATCACGGATGCAACTGATCTCTTATACCCCATGGTTAATAATCTACTATTTCATCACACTTGCTCGGAAAGGGTGTTATTATACGCAGGCGTAGAGAGCAGCTATAGCTGATTTAACTCCTCTATACGCGCCGCCGTTAGCGGGAGTTAGAAACCATACAAAATCCCTAACTCCCAGGGGCAGTTATGGATTTTGTATGGTTTAGAACTCCCACGGGCAGTTATGTATGCGCCAGGTCGGCAGGGGCGTGCGGGTGCCGCAGCCGGCGGAGCCGCCCCGCGCTGATCGCGACATACAGTTTGTTCTACCCACCTGATGATAATTCACGGTGTACAATGGGAATAAAATAAATATATATATTTTTTTTTGTTTAATTTTGATTTCATTTCCTTGCAAATGTGATGAAAAGCATTGTGTGTATCATGGGCAGTAAGGGGATAACGAACTCGAGTCATAAAAGCCCTCACCTATCGGCATCGGGCTTCTAACAGGGGGGTTAGCACGACATGCCCGCGATTCGTTTGTCGCTCAGTGCGTCTCTGTCAAACAAGTCAAAAATGTAAAGGACGCAATGAGCGACAAATGACTCGCGGGCAGGTCGTGCTAGATATGCAGACTCTCGTTAGTTATCCCCTTCTTACGGCCCTAGATGTATAATGTACTATTGTTTTACTAAGACAACTTAATTTAGTAAATGTAAATTTTATATAGAAAAAATAACCTCTTTTCGTGCAATTTGATTTTGATTCATAGAAACTTGCCACAGCGAGGCAGCTGCTTATTTGGACGTGGTTTGTTAATTATGGCATTCATGACAGGTTGTACAATGGCATATGTATCAAACTGGGTGACTGTACATTTATGTAACGATAACGGACCGAGAATGAGCCAAGTTCACGTTTACTTGACGAACCCCTTAAAACCGGACTAGTGCGAGTTAACCTCGCGTGGACAGGGTTCCGTGATTGTATGACATTTCAAACACCATAGACTTATTAAAGGTTTTCCTGTAATCTATTTGTAAAGAACTATTTTCTCTATATTATTCGAAATTTTAGGCCCAGTACTTTCGAAGATAAAGGAATGGTAAATTTTCGCCCATTTTACTAATTAACTTCAAAACTATTTATCTTAAAATAAAAAAAATAAAAACAATTTAAGATCCTCATAACGAGCCCTTTCATTTGATCTAGACATACGGCAGTGTGTCAGCCAAAGTTCGTAGGTCCCATGTTGAGGTTTGCAAAAATTTTAATTTTAATTTTCTTATTAACCCCCCAAAATGGGGGCCGGTCTAGTAGTTTCGGAGCAAATTGGCTGTGAAAGACGGACTGACAGACAAACAAACACACGAGTGATCTTATAAGGGTTCCGTTTTCTGCTTTTGAGGTAGGGAACGCTAGCTATGGTCCCTAAAATAATCTACTTTCCGTTTTGGGAATAAGCATTCAGAACCATTAATTAACCAATATTATGAAAGACCTGCATACCAATACTTATGCCTCAGTTAAAAAGTACCACTATTATTTTAACCGTTTGAGGTCTGGTTTGTGGTGACGCTAACGTAACTTTCCTTGCGGAACCATCTACTCAAGCTTCGAGTACGAGTATATTTAATCATAATGCAATACATGAGATATTAAGTCTCGTGACTAAAACAATTACCAAATGAACTGAAAGCGGGACACCCACGCGTGGTTGCCTCACTTCAACTTTATTAATTCAAATTGCTATGTCAAGTGGTCACTTAAAGAGAAGCTGAACACTAGCTAAATATTTAATTATGACATCTGCTTTTTGTTAAGTTTTTCGTAGTAATGTGTATTGTTTTGGGCTATTATTATGAACGCCATAACAGCTCTTCATGTTGAGTTCATTGCTTAGCCCCGTTGTGTCCGGGAATTTCCATTATGCACTGGACAGTAAGGTATTGTCTTTGTCTAGAAGGTTTACTGTCATTAGGTACAAATAGAAAATCGTCCACTTGAACGTCCACGTCCATTATTCGTTAATTAATTTACAACGAAAATATATTTGGTTATAAAAACGTTTCAGCATTATTACATTTTGACTAAATTCACTCTGAATACTATTACTTTTGACTTAACTTCAGAATGGTTATTTCACGTGGACGATTTTCCATTTGTACCTAATGACAGTAAACCGTCTAGAAATGTGTTACGACTCTTGTTAATGTCAAACGTTTTTCGTTCCTTCCTTTCTCAATTTTTCATTCATGTAATATAATAAAAAAGCGGCCAAGTGCGAGTCGGACTTGCCCATGAAGGGTTCCGTGATTTATAACGTATTAAAAAAAAACTACTTACTAGATCTCGTTCAAACCAATTTTCGGTGGAAGTTTATATGGTAATGTACATACATCATATATTTTTTTTAGTTTTATCATTCTCGTATTTTAGAAGTTACAGGGGGGGACACATTTTACCACTTTGGAAGTGTCTCTCGCGCAAACTAATCAGTTTAGAAAAAAATTATATAAGAAACCTCAATACTATTTTTGAAGACCTATCCATAGATACCCCACACGTATAGGTTGGATGTTTTTTTTTTTGAGTTCAGTTCTAAGTATGGGGAACCCCAAAAATTTATTGTTTTTTTTTTTCGATTTTTGTGTGAAAATCTTAATGCGGTTCACAGAATACATCTACTTACCAAGTTTCAACAGCGTAGTTCTTATAGTTTCGGAAAAAAGTGGCTGTGACATACGGACGGACATGACGAATCTATAAGGGTTCCGTTTTTTGCCATTTGGCTACGGAACCCTAAAAAGCACAATTAACAAACAAATGAGACACGCACAAAGATGAATTTATCTCTTGAAATAGGCTTAGGCCAGCGGCCCTAACATGCATGCCACAAAGATAAATTAAACTAGTTTATCTCTATGACTATCTCTTTCGTCGGCACTAGTGTGAGAGAGACGCACTTAGAGATAAGACGGTCTATCTTATCTTTGTGTCATGCATGTTAGGGCCGCTGTTGTGGCCAAGATTTTGCTTCGGACGATGAGGTCTTATCTTTTTTTTTACTGTATTACGTCTCTTGTACGGTCAAATGTTTTTTATTCTTTTCTCCTATTTTTCATGTAATGTAATAAAGTTACAAAGTTAAAGTACTTCGATATATATTCTAAGAATGTGTAATAAACAATTCATATTTCCCAATATAGTTCGTAACAAAAAAGCTCATTTTGTGCGGTCACGGTTTTTATGATATAAATCTACCGTTATTTTTCATTTTGCTTGTTCAGTGATTTCTGTCAAGATAATAATAGAAAAGTTTGGTAATTATCATTGACTTTTTATTAAATTAATTATACCTATGTAATGACTACTTACTTACTCCATAAAGTTTAAAAAAACATTATAAACTAGCTTTTTCCTGCGACTTCGTCCGCATGGACTTCGGTATAGTTATTCCCTCGGGAACATTAACATATTTCGGAATACAAAGTAGCCTATTTGCCAATCCAGGGTATAGACTACCTCTATTCCATATTTCATCCAGATCCGTTCAGCCATTCTGACATTATTGAGTAACAAACATACATCCATTACACATACATACATTAGGTCAGTTAAATTCGAATTTATTGAGGAATTAATTTCTAGAAAGCTGGAAATCATTTTAATATCTTCATTTGGTCCTAAATGCGTGTAATCCGAGTTTGCACCATCCCAAGAGGTGAGCATAACTTTTGGGAGCCAAATAACCACGAAATTTTGATTCCTTTTTCAGTGTTTCGCTTGCAGCTTGAAAACGGTAAATTGGGTAATTATATTAATATATATTGAACTACTCCTCCTCCTACTCCTCTGCTGCACTGGGAGTGAAGAAATAGCATAGAATGCGTGCAGATGCTTATCATCCTGGCATGTCGTAAAAGTCGACTAAGGGACGGGTCCTCTCCAACATGGTGGACTGGCGATGGGCTGATCACCTGTCACCATACGGTTCATCATACCATCTTAGGACTAATTAATCGAACGTGGCCACAAGTAATCTTGTGGCTCTGCCCACCCCATTAGGGATTTCGGGCGTAATAATATGTATGTATGTATGTATGTATATTGAATTAATTATTTATATAATTTTTTGGGTGATTAGCCTACCTGAGTTGTATCTAAAATGAATTCGTTATGTTGACTTGACCTTAAATATGAATTTAAATATACTGTTAGAGTCCTTTTGGCTTTCATTCCATAGAGGATATTGCTGAAAAAACCAGTTATGTCGATACACGCTCTCAAAAATTATATATGCTTGTGACTTTAATTAAGAGGGCGCCGACCGTCCAGTGGCGCCCTCATCACTGTTATTGTGTTTTCTATTAAATGAAAGTATTTTATTAAAATTGAAGCCGTATAAGTTGTTACGCAACTTAATGCACAACTTATATGCTATGTAATATAGCTTTGCAAAGTATAACCATCATCTAATCAATTTAACAGAAAAAAGCGGCCACTATTTTCTATTAAATTGATTAGATGATGGTTATACTTTGCAAAGCTATATTACATAGCATATACGTTGTGTATTAAGTAGCGTAACAACTTATACGGCTTCAATTTTAATAAAATACTTTCCTTTAATAGAAAACACAATAATAGTGATGAGGGCGCCACTGGACGGTCGGTGCCCTCTTAACCAATTACCAAATGAATTAGAATGACGTATTCATACAATGCGACGTGTAGATATAGCTCTGCACTAGCTTTAGAATGATTGTGAAAACTGAATTTTGTGACTTTAGTAAGTAAGAAGAAAAATATGATTTTAATTTTTGAATAAAATGCGAAAGAAAAGCGTTGAAAGTACCTCTTATCTTATGTCTAATTCTGCTGCTTTGAACGAATTTAATTGGATACGTTCTTTATAAATTATGTTTTTTTTAAATGATTAGGAAGCTACCTGTTTGCGATTACTCGTTATAAATTAAAATGTATAATGCAAGAGACAAGTTGCGTCGTTGGCTTACTTTAACGATCAAAAAGTAAATACTGTTGAACTAGTTATATTAGTATCAGTCATAAATCATATTGGCGAGTCCATCAATTCGCAGACGGTCGTTAAAATACCGAAGATAATTATTTCGTCGAATAACCCAAATATTACGTGATATGAGATGCAAACTGGTCCACATTTTGCAATTTAATTACACCATGACAGTCAAATAAATTATGATGTATCGTATATTGACATGCGAACTGGCTGCCAATAATAGAAAAATAGTTTATTTAATTTTATTTATTTCACACTTTTTATGCGTTCATTTGCATTTTAACAGACTTCAAAAAAAAAGGAGGAGGTTCTCAATTCGTTTGTATTTTTTTTTTGTTTGGAGAGTATTTCACTGAAGTACGCATATTTTTGAATACGAATATCTAGATCAAAACTACGTATCTACATATCTACATTGTTTCCGCATTTTCAGGCCGTGACTGTAAATGAGAAGTGTTCTGTATTCACCATCATAACCATAAGATTACGTTAAAACCCTAGAATTTTTATGCGACATTATTCTGCTCTGTAGTCGTTTTAAGGCATTATATTAAAAATTGGTTGAGCCAAATTTCTTATTCGCTACCAGAAACTATTAGACCGAATTGTGGTTGTGGGGTACTATCAAATTTTGTTTCTTTTTACGTTCCTAAAATTTCTTTATATTCATGACTATAAGTAGATATTTTTTCTTATAAGTCGGTCCCTCATAGCTGAGGAACGTGCCCGAGTGCAGTGGCCCTAAATTTAGTCCAGTTCTGTGGGACTTAGGCCGCCAGATACAGACTGCATTTGGTAGTCATCTTAATCGCATCGCAGCGTCGCTCTGCACGTCTGGCACGACCTGCCCGCGAGTCACTTGTCGCTCAGTGCGTCCCTTACATTTTTGACTAGTTTGACAGACACGCACTGAACAACAAATGAATCGCGGGCATGTCGTGCTAACCCCCCTGGAGCCTTGCCCTGACGCGCTTACCCTCCGCAGATCCGAGGATTATTATTCTGCTGCAGTGCATGCATGCGCTCTTCGCAGACATCCCAGAGTTGTTCAATGATATCATTCCTGCAGGATGGATACATTCGTCCTTATAATATCATGTTTATCAAAAAGTACATACTTAACGGGTTTTTAAATAATTATATTATAATACGATTTAAATCTACTGACATACCAAACTCCGACTATCCATGATTATCAACAAATCTGAGTTAGTAATCGCGGGCCGGCGCACGCGCTCGCTACGCACGATCTCCCGCTGGTATGCACGTAAGCGCAGTTTCTGGTGTTGCAAGCCTATTCCAATAAGCGCGTTGATTCACTGAGCTGCTTTAACGACGTCTTGAAAAGCAGTTGGACGCTTTGTTGAAATACAATCCAATAATAAGGGCCAGGCTGAAAGCGGAAGACAAGTTTGGAGTCGTGAGTCGCTTTGAGGTTTATAGTAGGCGTCGTACATGTACATAGTATAAAACCAAGTCGTATTAAAGCGAATACTTATGCGAGTATGAGGGGTACCTATGCATCAGTCAGCCTATCCTTCATTATGGGTTCTACGTATGTGTTTGTGGAGATACCTCGGCTTAGCTTCTAGATGTTAAGGGGCTCGTAAGCGGGCTAGTTTTTCGACAATTTATTGCTGCGGGCTATTCTCAAAAGCTTACATTCAAACTTTTTGTTCCCATTAGGGATGTCATATGTAATCATTTTGGGGATAGCCCGAATTGCAACAATACATTGCCGCAAAGCAAGCTCGTTTACGAGCCTATTTATCGAAAAAACATACCAGCAATATACATGTGTGTTTTAAATTGTAATATGATATTGTTTAGCCCCGTTGAAGAGGACTCTGCCGCAGCCCGCGCTATGCATTCGCTCCCGCCCGTGAAATTTTGTAGTGTACAATTACTATTTGCGAAATAATGCAGGGTGTGCGATTTTTACCTAAAATAATTATGGTTTTCTTGGGAACTGTGGAGGATAACGTACGCGCTATCCTTATAATGGCAATCTTCTACCGGTTCTGGAATGAAATAGAACCAATTATAAAAACCATTCGTGTTTACCAGATACTAAGATCAATAAACAAAGTAACAGATCACTATGGATGTCGTTATACATCTCATGAACTAATTAAGTTGGGTAACGCAGCTTCATCGTGCAGTAATGAGGAAGATAACATCTCGGTGGCTGGAGTACGCTTACATTGGCTGTTTAGTGTTTATATCAGTGTGTCTAAGCGTTCGTTTACTATCCTTATCACCATTACCTTTCTAATGTCGCGGCTGGGGCCTTCTCTCATAGTAATGGGGACTGGGCAGTAATCCCCACGCGGACCCGGTGCAGATTGAAGACACGCAGATGAATACAGGTTTCCTCACGATGGTTTCAGCACATGGGGTTTGAAAATCTCAGAGGTGCGAAAAAGGATTTCAACCCGCGACCACGAAAAGCCGTGCGTTAGACCACTAGGCTTCCACTGCATTAACCTAAAAGGGATGCAATACTTGGATTTTCATCATCATCATTTCTACCTGGAGACATCCACTGCAGGACATAATTATGTCTGGCCAAAGAGTTGTACAATGAATTAATATTAATAGCTCGTACACTAACACACATATGAATGTAGCCCCAAAGTACGATTCCCTGTGTATTTACTAGACAAAGATACGAATACTTATATAGATACATACATAAATATTATAGGTATAAGTACTTGGTTATTTCAATCAAATTTAGAGCATGGTTTGCAGTTATTGATAGCTAAACTCGACCCGTAAATTTAATTATCAAGTTCTGAAGTGCTTGCTTTATTAACTTTAAGTCGCCTTAATAATAAAAATATGTAATACCTAAGCAGATGAAAATGGTGATGCTGATTGTGTGTTCCCTAAAAGAAATCATAATCTTAAAGCCTGCACACAAGCAAAGCGATAGCATATTATTAATTGTGCTATGTTACCGCAAAAGAAAAATTTAACATATTGCTTCTGAATTCACAATGGCCTTTCAAATATTTGATCCTCATTTTTCATATTTACAAACGCCTCTTTAATCATCACTCAAATCGTTACTCAATTTGATCAAAACTTATATTAACGGAGCCTCAAACACTAAAAATGCCTGAAACGCTATTCACAAACGTCAATTAAGCGTTTGATATCTATTCGATCGCCATAATATTTGACTGGCGTTTTCATTTCGACCAATAGTGGCACACTCGTAAAAGAATATAGAAAATATATTCTTGTCAGTAAAAATATTGCAACTAAACTCGTTTTCGTTGGAGAGAGATAAATAAAACAGAGTTATATTATAACGGTGGCTACTCACTAGTCAGCAACGAATAACTTAAATAGAGTCCCGGAACTGTTAAAAAAAAAACAGGTTTTAGAGCTAATGTGAACGAACAGACTATTATTTTATCATTTATTCTGGACTTTATTGTAAATTATTTCTGTTATTTGTCATATTTCATTACTCAATATAGAAATTTCATGCTTAAAATCACGTAAATTTTGTCTGCAAGAAATGAGTCCTACGGTTAAATGTTGCTCGGTTGTTGTTGTTGTTGGTTGTTGTTGTTGGTGGTGTTGGTGTTGTTGTTGTTGTTGTTGTTGTTGTAGGAATTCGTTTATAGTTTGAGTATCTATAAGTTTGTTTCTAGTTTAAAGTAGTAAGTAAACTATTCCGGAACTAGCATAGCTAAGAGGCTTTTTATACGGTATCATACATTGACGTTTTACTGTAGAAGTGTACCAGGAATACAGAAAACGTTGTATTTAAGAAACTCAAAAGCCCAGCCACATTGCGAGGGTGCCAGGAGCACGGCGCGACCGCAGCGTGACGCCGTTCTGTGACACGTTTAACAAAGCTACAATTTACAATTTTATAGGCAAAAACTGGCAACACTGCAAGACAGATTATGGGAACTGTCATTGGTGCTGCCAGTTTTTGCTTGTAAAATTGTAACTTGTACTTCGTGAAACGGGCCACTACTGTTCTCTTATTTCGTCATATAACGCGTGTGCTGCGCTTGGCTTGACGCCACCGCAGCGCAGCGTGATATGAGCGACGCGTTATATTATGACTCCCGATACAAAACAACAGATAACATCGCGTCACGCTGCGGTCGCGCTGCGCTCCTGCCGCACCCGCAGTGTGACCGTGGCTTAAACATTATGGAAAAATTTATTTCTCAAGGGCATCTTTACATGCATTGCCGATTGCCACATGTTCAATACTTAGTAAAATGTTAAGAAACTTTGCAGGTGCTTTGTATTTCAAACAGATATTAAAAGTCTCATTTTCTCAGACGTTGGTTTATTTCTGCTTAGTGACTAAAGATTGCGATTGGTATCAGTCTAAAGTAACTGATTCTAAAAAGTTAAAATACTCAATAGCAGATTATTATGTTTGTCACTTTGCTTTTTATTCCATTTTTATCATTCCATTTAACCTGATGAATGTGAGTAACTAGTTAATAAAAACAATAATTGCCATTAACAGTTATCGGGTGATCTAATTAATTTATTAAATCCAATCAACTTATAAAGATCCTAAATATATTACTTACTGTTTTCGTAATATGATCATGTGTTGATAAGCTCCTTATGCGGTGGCACGCCATATAATGGCTTCACAGATGTTTAATATTTCTACACCTGCCACGTTATTAAGTTTTCAAGTTATATCTGCTCCAATAAAGTAATGGTCAATTATTAAATTCATTGAATCGAGTATGTCAAAATTGACTCATAAAAAATACTAATAGCATATTGAAATTTTTACATAAAGCAGATGATTTTTTTGGCTTAATTCGTCAAAAGCGTATTAAACGGAGAATTCGAATTAACGAATTGTAATGAATTAAATGGTCGTCGTGTTATCTTTATAAGACGTTGTTAGATAATGCAAATGTTTACATAATTAAAATTGTACAATCCGCGATTTCTGGCAATAAATCGTGGGTAAATCCGTGTTTATTTCGAATGTTCATAATGGGGCCAATTCGAAAGTGTTTTCGCTAAATTTAGAAGTCGCTAAATTTGGAATAAGAAATGTCCGACTCAATTTTGAACCTTGGAGCTATACAAAATCGAGTTTGACGTTTCTTATTTTAAATTTAGGCAATCTTAAATTTAGCGGACACCGTTTCGAATTGGACCCAATGTCTCACGAAAGTTTTAATTTGACTAATCTGCGATTTGCGACGCTTTTATTTAAGGTACGTCAATTCAAAAGCGTTTGCGTCTAGACGTCTTGAGACAAGTGTGTGGCGAAGCGAATCACGCTGCCTCTCCCAGCCCCCGAACACACAATTTTTATCGCGCACTTATAGGATCCGTCCCTTTCACACGGGCAGCTCAATTACGTAACACAATTGGTATCGGTTTGGCTCGAAATTAAAACCAATTTAGTCATCACTCGATGTAAATAAGGGTACAATTGGTTTAGTTTTCGCGAAAGCGATACCAATTTTCGCTACGTAATTGAGCAGCCGGTGTCTAACTGATAAAGAGTGACAAATGCTGTAACTATGTGCGCGCTAAAATCTTATGTGCTAAGGCCACTTTTAAAGGAGACAGCTGTAAATGCCTGCTTTGCAATTTTTTTATAACACCTCGCTGTTTTAGGCTTAATTCAAGCATTTGTTATTTTATAAGGGCTTTGGAACTGGAGCACTTCGTGCTTCAAAAGTTAAATGTAGTTAATCTATCAATTTACATTTTCATGGTCCAATTAACTGTGGGAGAACATCAACTAGACTAAGTAAAAATAAGGACCACATGGATTGTTTAATCATTATTCTGCAGTTTACCTTTTAAATTCATGATGGACTTTCACTTGGACATAGTCTCACCTGTTGGAAAGTGATGAAGCGGCCGAAGGTATGAAACGCCGTAATTGCCCTGGATATGCCTATTTACTTCAGGGTACATATGCATGGAAAGGAAGAAAGTTGGACGAGGCACCAAAAGTGGTACTGAAAGATCGTTCGCTTGTTCGGTGTAACTGTACAGTCCCAACCTCTCCAAATAGCTACCCAAAGCATCAGGGATCACGATTGGAGTCACATGGCGGCAACGCTTTGCCATGGAGGTATTATAAGTAAGCCTTGAAAACCTACCACCGTTAGTGTTGTGCTCGTTCTGCACCACCCGGGATAATGTGTAAGCAATACCGTCTTCACCATAAGGGCACACGGGGCCCGTGCCCAGGGCCCCCATTCTCAGGGGGCCCCGAAGGACCGAAAACTTCTCTCACATAATTCGATTTTAAATTCGCTTATTATAATTAGCTTTTTTTACTTTCCAAAAGGGCCCTAAATTCTTGTGTCTAGCCTAGTTTAAGACGGCCCTGTGTGTAAGGGCTCGAGGGTAAAAACTTACGAATGCGAGCAACTTCAATCCCCATATACTCTGTGTAAAGAGATAACATTCCAAGCACCAGCGCTCCAAAACGGGCACACCGTGGGCAGGCTAACCGTCCATCTCAAGTGGGCCTAGCCTGGGCATAGGCGCTAACACAGTCATTTGGTGGACACAGAATGATCCAAGATGGCAAGGAAGAGCCAGGTGGAGCTGGCGGAATGACTTATGGACGAATTCAAAAACGCCACTTAAGCATTTGATTAGAGATTAAATAGTTAAATGTCCGTCAACTAGTTGTCATTCTATACAAAAACGTCACCCAAACGTCACTTTAATTAAAGATCATTTTGAGTGGCCTTTCTGAATTTGGCCATTAGACGCTTTCATGAAAGACAATCCAGAATAAGCCTATCTATACATGTTATTCTGTAAGGTATTTATTGTATATTTGTAGGCCGCTGGATGCCCGAAATAAATACAATTTTTATTATTACTAATAATACTTATAAGAGTTCCCAGTTTTTAAGTATTAACTTAAGCCCGTATCCATAAATTGCGATCAAGATTGATTTTTAGTATACAATTTAATGTTTACTATATTTTATCATTTCGAAATTATTATGTAAAGGCGAGTTCTAAGTAAATGAATAGGTGCATATGTAATTTAGCCTCACTAAGTAGTTAAAAGCAAATTGCATGCAATGAACATTTTATGATACCTGACAACTTAATCCCAAACAACAAAATATGCTGTAAGAATTATAAAATTAATTACAACATTCACCATGCATTTCAAGGTAGCAAGTTTTCGTAGAATAAGCAACAAAAATGGGCATATTTTAGTACTGTCACTCTAAACCCTATAATGATTTATTTTTGGGATATTGAAAATATGACCCATTATGTAAAAAACATTGCTGCAATTAACAGATCTGAATATACTACTGTAACGTGGAATGATAATGCTCTGATTCGCTACTTTGATTTGATATAAAAACTTTATAATTTATAATAACATGAATAATAGATACCGATAATAGATATAGATAACGCGACCTGTAGCACTAAGTGTCACTCTTTTTAATGCACAATCGACGGCATCACTGCGGCTGGATCAGTTGTTGGGCAATTTACTATACCTAGTTATTTTATGCATAGGCTAGTTCTAGATACGTTCGCTGTGTTAGTTCCAAATAAAAGACTTTATTTTGTAAATATTGCGTGTACTCACTTCCATTGTTCGGTGCTTAGAGAAAGTGTTGCCAGACACACAATATTAAATTTATACTAAGTTTAATACACTTTTGTGTTGACGCAGCTAAATACGAAACTAAGTCCTAATTTTAAACTATTTATAAGACCTCAATGACTTTTAAGGTAATGGCTTGAACAAAAACGGCTGCATGAATTAATTATAATTTAGATACCTATTAGATGTGATTTGAGTATTATAACAAAACCATGTTGCTAATTCTAATCTCATTTTTTTTATCAATTAGCGGATTATTTTTAAACAGGGCGTCTTTGATCATGGTTGATATCAAGAAAAATCCGTGATTGAGATCAAAATATTGTAATTGTAACATAGTGGAATCCCGAAACACGTCGGACCATTTCTGACAACAAATCGCGAGTAACGCCGTTTTTATTTCAAGCATATTATAACATGTTTGATTATTTAGCAAATTCACCTTCGATTGATTCATTTGGTAGTTTGAAAAAAAATAGGGGGTATCAATGTCGGTTACCGTTTAACATTGATAAAGCACATTTTTTTGGGTGATTTTTATCAAAATTAACCAGGTACTTCAAATTCAGAATATATTATACTCAGATGATAACTAAAAACTTCACAATCACCTTAAGAGGAGTGTGAAGCTACGGCTTTTCATACAAAAGGCGATAACGATTTCTACCCCTTCAATGTTAACCGAAGTTGACCAATTTTTGATAGGTTGTCATTCAGAACAAAATCTAGGTCTATAGGTTTTGGTTTTTTCTCATACAAAACTAATTTCGGCGATTATTTGACTTTGTTGATCTTTTCAATATTCAAAAAACGTATAGACCTAGATTTTGTTCTGACTGACAACCTATCAAAACATGGTCAAAAATGGTAAAAAATTAAGGGGTGAAAATCGTTATCGCCTTTTTTATGAATTTTGCCGTTGGTTTACAGTCCTCTTAAGGCCACTGTCGAACACGGCACTGTGCTTATAAACATTATCAAAGATTTTGAATTTGCTTTGATCACAAATTAAACGATTTAAATTTACAAAATAAAAACTTGGGCATAAACTAACATTCTAATGTGAATCACGAAGATAGACTAGTTATGTATCAGCACAAATCTCATTTACTTTAATAGCACTTAGGCAATTAATAGTCACTTTAAAATAATGGATTGTGTTCCAGTACCATGCCTGAAAATAATTATAAAGTATTTATTTCAGTATTTGTGGGATTCATTGAACCTTATTTTAATTACAATCATAGTACCTACTAGGTAATCAATATAGACGCAAAATGAGCAGGCTTATATTCGAACCCACGACTCTTGAATGAACCGTAGAATAGCTCCTGTCAACTGAGCTACTGTAAGGAGTGTGCATAAAATTTAAGAAAAAATACCGATTTAGTTGCGGTTTTCACTGTCATTTCAAAAATCCTGAGAAAGAGTTGCAATCAATACACAATCACTTATAGACAACGCACAGCCTAAACGGGTGGTCCTAGAAGTTTGAAATTTGGAAGAGACATTCCTCGAATACCTTAGAGGTGCACTAAAGAGGGATTTTTTTGAAATTCCATCCCTAAAGGGGTGAAAAGGGGTGATAAAGTTTGTATAGAAAATACCGCGGGCGAAGCTGTGGCGGGTCCACTAGTATTATATAAGATGCTAACAAATTAGTGTCACGTTTTGGGAGCCTTAACGGGTTGTTAGTTAAAACCGAGATGTTAAGTTAAGACGTATATTTGCCCCCAAAGGCGAGCATAAAAATTAAGGTAGTAGGTTCTAGTATGTGCCACTGGTTCTAGTTTAGGAGGCTGGCACTTCCCTCAGGCAGAAGATGGAGTCCCGCAGCTCAGGCCACACCCAGCGGCTACGGTTCCAGGCGGAGGCGGAGGTCGTCGGCAGCAGACGTCACAGGGCCGCAACTCGGGTCAAACCACGCGGCTACGGACCCAGACGGTAGGGGATGACTCCGACGGCAGCGCCTCTAGCGCCAAGCCAAGCGGAGAAAAGGCGTGCAGCAGATGCAGAAGACCAAGCTTCAGGGTTTTAAACCCGTAGGTAGTTGCCCGATTTGGGCGAACGAATATATTAAGTATAAAATCAGACTTGTGCTGATGGCTGATATTTATGAAATGTTACTGAAGCGATGAGTTCTTCAGGTAACGAGGAAGAATACGATGTGCATCAAGCTTTATAGGCTTGACATAACTGTGATGTGTCAAAGACAAGGATTTACTTTGATTTTATAGGCTGGTATTAAAATTAAAGCTATTGTTTATGAAAGATATAAATGTAATTTATTAATTACATTTATAACAAAGGTTTGCATCTATGAATATTGATTTTATTATATTTACTGTAAAATTTTAATAGTATTGAATTATAAACAAGTGCGCTTACAGCGCCATCTAGTGGGAAATATGTACGAATCTAATTTGTCGATCGTTTAGAATGAAGGTGCCTAAACACACATTAGGTACAGATACTTATAGAATCGTTAATTTACATCAGAATAATCAATTTAAAATAGAAATTAAAAATACTTCTTATGTTTATGATTTAAGTTTTATTTTTCTAAACCAAATAAATTAAAATCAAAATCCCGTGCATTTAACTGATAAGAAGTTTAACGTCCCCTGTCTACATCATTGTGTTTATCATAAGTGTCATTTACAAGAAGTGGCCAGGCTGGCTAGTGATTGTTAAGTGGTTTGATAACATTATTGACGAGGAGTTCTTATAATCAGCCATTTGATTATCTAACGTGCGCAGCGGCTAATCAGCGATGGAACTCACATTCAAATTTAGACCGAATAACTTTGTCTTTACAGTCTAAATTAATAGTTTCTTTTATCCGCTGGTCAGCCGCTGCGTATGTTACAGAATGAAAACTTAAATGAACTTATTGCAGCGGCCCTAGCAAAGTTGTGACAAGGATAAGTTACCCCCATCTTTACTCTCAGTGCATGAACCGAGGGACAAGATGGAGATAACATAGGAATAACTTATCTTTGTGTCAACCTTGCTAAGGCCACAGGTACTTTAAAGGAATGTAATTGACCCTAAAAATATAGGTACAGTTAGCGTCAGAGAAAAGAAAACCTCCCTGGATATGGCATAAAATCCAGGGCAGATTACTTTCCTCTGACGATAACTGTACGTAATTAGATATGCAAAACCGGGCATGTAAGTTACATATACTAAGTTTAAAATAAATGGAACTCTCGCTAAGCAAAGCGCGGGAACGTAGCAATATAATGTAATAGCCATTTTATCGCCAGCTCATTAACCAAAAGTGATATAAGCGGTCGAAGGGGCGTTGTCAAAGACCTTGGTCAACTGAGCTACTGACAGCAGCGCCGATAAACGAGCAGGTCGCGCTAATATTGATACAAAAAGTGCACTTCACAAACCAAGGTCGAATAAGAGAATAATGCGTGTGGCAAATTATATTAACAGCAACGATTGAGACTGAAGAGAAGCTTGATCAGTTAAGATTTTTTTTTATTTAATTGTGGATTTAATAAAAACAAAAGTGAAAATCTCATAATTGTTACAAAAAGAATTAATGCGTCATCCGGAAAGTCGCAACATTGCAAGTTAATAAAAAGCTCGTAGAAATCGAATTGAATTAAAGTATGAATTATCCGCAATCAAAGCTGACTAGGCCGTGGGCAATTTATATTTTACGAGCTGAACTCACCCCGGTTGAAACAACTCCGTGAACGAACAGAGTCACTTCCTACTAGGTACTCTACTTCTGCACAAGGTAGAAAGCCGAAGCGGCTGACGCCACACTCAGAGACTCCGCAGGAACATCAGGAATGGTGCCAGTCAAAAGCACCAGCGGTTGGCTCCAGACTAAACCGCAGACTTGTTATTTCTTTTGTGTTGTACCGTGCGGTAAATAACTAATTCTATTTATATAGTTAAAAGTACCTGGATGAGACGTCCGGTTTTTTTTTTTTGGTAAATAATACTAAACCCCAATAATAGATTTTCTTACAAAAGAAGGAACTTGAAAAAAAGGAAAAAAAAAACACCTGATCTCGGACCGGGGTCTTCTGGTTTCTGGACCGCCCGATTTCCCACCTGAGCTTTTATAACCTTGTAGATCGTTGGAGCCGTTTCCGAAATTCAGATTATATATATATATATATTATAAGAACTGTTCGTTTAAAGTATTAGATAGATAGATAGACGACAAAGTCACTACTTTTGTACCATTGAGTCAGACAATAACAATAACCAGTAAACATGTCGAAACATCAAAAGCGATATGCGCAGTTGCGGGGGCGTTATGATCATTACAGATACTTTCGAAAGCGATTTTGTGGCTGATCAATTATGATAATGCTGTCCTTGCGAACTGAAAGCACCTAATGTGGAACAATGCTCATAAAAATGGGTAAACACTTACGTGTGACTTGGATTGTGAGTCTGGTATGTTTAGTCAAGCATGAGACATAAATATACTAAAATTTGTTCAACCAAAACAACAACTGACTCACGAATGGCCCAATTCAGAAACGCCACTTAAGCATTTGATTAAAGATTAAATGTTCGGTAACTAGTTATCATCCTATACAAAAACTATGTCTAAAAATATAATCAAATTACTTTAAGAGCAACCTGAGCCCGAAAATTAAACTAGCTGCTAAAAAAAGAAATTCTGAATTGGCTTCCCTATTCCCCCCGCGATCCTTATTTACCCCATTTTACGGAACCGATGGATCACGGCGAGCGCCAGCGCGAGCGTTACATGTAATGCTCGTAGTGCCGTCCAAACGCAGAATTCGTGGTACATTACACGGTAGATTACATTACACGTTACACCCGTCTGGACCCGCCTTAATGCTTAAAAGTAGGATGCGAGTCTCGATCGCAAGCAGCAGTAATATCGCTTGGACGTTCCCGAATAGAAGCCCTAATCACTGAACACAAAGCAGTATTTTTATATCTGCTTAGCTTTCTCGTCTGCGTGGAAATGTATCTTTAAAATAAGACCAATTTTCCCGTTATTGACTTTTAAAATTTTGACTTTTTCCTTCAAATAACGGGTTCTCATCAGGCACGCACGAACTCGCCGTTCATTAATTATTCAGCTCCTATTGCAACCTTTTGGAGATTAGTTGTCTGAAAAAAAAAGTAGCCAATGTCCTTCCCCAGGGCTCAATCTATCTTTATATGAAATTTCATCAAAATCGGCGATTTAGCGGTTTAGCCGTAAATCGCGCAGATACATAAAATAAACATCAACGGACTCTCAGTTCATCAAATCGGTTCAGTGGTTTAGATAGAAAACGTAACAGACAGACAATCAGATTATTGTCGCATTTATAATACTAGTGGCTCCGTAAGCTGGCGACAAACTTAACTTTGCCGTTGGAAAACTGTTATCCCCTTACATCGATATAGGTCGGGTCAGTTTACCACGACGCAAATAAGTTTGTAATTGCAAAACCCCATATCTCCGCCATTTTGAAAAATTTCAAAATCTGAACCGAAAAAAAATCTTAGTAATTATCGAACCTGCTCACAAAACTTCACGAGATTCGGTTGAGAACTGCGACCTGTAGACGAGAACAAATGGACAGACGGACATCCGCTGGACATACGAAAGCATTTTTGCCCAAGCTGAAACGGAGACGCTTCGCTCGCTCGGGTGATAACTATGGATTCGTTATGATAAATCAATTTTAATTCGTTAGAGCTGATAACGAACTCATTTACGACGCATATATAAAAATATCAATTGCCTACATTCGGATTTTTATTTGTATGGTAAATGTGTTAACCAAGTATAATTTCCAACTGCTGATTGGGCCATGATTGGCCTACAATGGCCTAGGATTTTTGAATTCCTTACACAAAGCCTAACGAAGGGAATATATCACGCGTTGAAACATTCAAACGTCACGGAAAAATTTGTAAACACATGTTAAAGATAAACTTAGCAGTTAAAATTCCAAAGTCTTTTATGTCCAAATTTTATTAATAACGTAGTCGTTGGTTAAATTTAAAGCCTTGCATAATTATAGAGTGATTGATTAAAATTCCTGACTAGAAGCCTAAATTGAATCACTTAATATGCGTATTATATAAATTAAATCATACTTACAGTGTAAGTACCATGAGTTTATGCAAACCGTTCTCCTAATAAAAAAACCGGTCAAGTGCGACTCTGACTCCCGTGCCAAGGGTTCCGTCCTTACGTTATCAAATAACAAAACCGACTTCAACTAGCCTTTGAAAAGTATTGTTTTAATTTTCACTTTTTGCTTACTATCATGTACACGACACACATGTACTACATCAAGTAACAATAGCATAATGCCAATTGCTCGTCACCATTTACAAACTGTTGCTATCCAAGGTGCAAGGATGCTAATCGTTGAGGAGTTCTCCTGGTTCTTCACCACTGATTCTATTTTACCACATGGATTGTCATGAACATATTTTGCCTCTAAACCTTATACAAAAATCTAATCGCCACTCGTGAAATACTTATCATTTAGGAGTTCCGGTGACGGTACTTTTTGACGGTTAAGATATGTTTTTAAAAATCAAGCTCTTAAAAAAACACAAAAAAAAAAACATTTTTATTTGGATTTTATGCTTTTTTGTTGCGTTCTTATTTTAATTACTTTTGAGTTATGTTGTAATGTATGTTAGGATGTAAGGTATTTATGTATCGGCCACTGTTGCCTGAAGTAAATGATATAATATTATTCTCTTTATTAGCATTAAAGTCTTAGATAATTTTTTTTCACAGTATCCATATAAAAACAGCATAAAAGCAGTATAAATATAAAAATACTGTAAAGGCTCAAGCTACCGGTGGTTAGGGCCGCAAACAGGAACCTCCTGAGGATGCGCGCCGTGCCCAGGATTGCCTGGAGGCCTTCTGTATCTGACACTTGATCCAGCCATCAAGCGACAGTCTCGTGAGGTGTTGGTCGAGACTCTTCGCTATGAGGGAATATATATACCTAATACGTTAGAACATTCAAATCTATTTTATGTCCAAATAAATAACGTACCTAATCGTTGGTTTTTAAAACCTTAATGTATAAATATAAAGTGGTTTGTAATATTATTATTATTATTATTATTATTATTATAAATCAATTCGTATAGCATTTTTACAGGTACTTCATACAATACATAGAGTATACTTGCTACTTTAAGAGGAAATATGGGCTTGAAGAAATTTGCCAATCACTCATAGAGTATACATTGTAGAACAATGGCCTATGCAACATCAGTCTATTTGTTTCTTAAATGGTGTTATTGGCTTTGAATAAAACAATGCGGATAATTAAAGCATACTTCCTATCGGTCGTGCCCTAACACGGATTTGTTTTGAAAAGCAATTGTTGCACAATTGTCGATAAACGTGCTCGGACCGTGGACCGAGCTGAGGTACTCGTATTACTATTGGTTTTAAATGGTCTAGGCTGATTTAATTGAATGATTTTCGTATGTCATGTGTTTTTAATACTAATGTTTGGGGCCAATTCGAAAGTTTATTCCGTAATTTAAAAGTCTCTTAATTTTGTAATAAGAAATGTATAGCTTCGTGCTATAGAAAATCGTGTTTGACCTTTCTTATTTTTAAGTTTAGGGATTTTTTAATTTAGGCGACACTGTTTCGAATTGGACCCATCGGCAACATAAATTATATTAATAAAATAATTTATTGCAGGCATCTGTGGCCCCATACGTACAAACCTTACAAACCAACAAACACACATTGTAATAAAATCGCAATGTGGTAAAAGTCTGTACATTGAAGATAAAAATGTAAAAATTCTATGGGGGGCTTCAGAATGAGCAACACAGTACATCCCTATGGTTTTTGAAGTTCATGTCTGTTTGTCTGATTGTATGTGCAAGATGAACTTTTGAACTATTGTACGGATTTCAATGTAGTTTTGGATATTATATTAAGGGAAACTTCAGGAACTCTTGGAAATAAAACTGGAAGGGGGTAAAATATGGGATTAAGGTTAGTATGGGGAAAAAGTTACAAAATTACTTTTTTCTGTATCATGAAGGGTCAGCCTATCTGCCGCCAATCCCCACAGCTCCAGACCATATGATATAGCCGAGTGGAAATACGCATAGTAAACTTTAAGTAAGTTATCTGCGTTCCGTTCCGATGACTACACCCAGCCAGCAGTTCTGCTGCAAGGACGCGGAGACGTTGAAACACACCAGAGAGGGAGAAACAGATGGGCTCAGTAGGCGTGTTAAGGTGGACACACTGGCACCACACAAGCAGTCGATCAGAGGAGTATAGGAACCATAACAGCCTCCGGTCTGAGAGCTGCTCGTGTTGAGACAGCGTGGCCGCCCGGACCCGTTTACGCTCCCCCGCGTCGTCTGCCGCCCGATGCGTTCAACTGCCTCTCCTGCCTGAGACACCGGGGAGCAGGGGACAAAATAGGCACCAGTCACTATATTTTAAAGTAAGCAGAGTTTAGTTTCTTGGATACCTTATCTAATATGACCTAGAAATAAAAACAGTTCATTGCATCGAGGCCGGGCACAGCTAGTATTCAAATATAGTACCCTAAAAAGTAATTAAAGTTACATACATAGGCGACCGAAAGGTGTGGCTATGCGTCGGCACTACTGGTATTATTTAAAACTGTACCGCCGGGAAATTTTATAACATACAAAAAAAATAAGTAGTTTCGAAGGAGTAATCAGACATAAACCACAATTCTTATTACACAACAGGTCTGTATCTGTATTAAATTTTCCTCAACGAACTACAAGGACTTCGCTGCATAGCATAGTAGGTATTGACTGTACTTTTTTGTTTAAATCTCCAATAATTAAATATATGAAAGTGTGAGTTTTTCACATCGTGTCACGTATGAATCTTGGTAGGCGCTCGAGTCGATGCTTTGAATAAAGTTACGCAATAATTCATGGCCTGACTTCTATGGATTAAGTATATCAGAACTATCCGACAGGTGGCACTTTATTTGCGCACGATTATCTCGATTCATGCTTATTTTAAAAGTATTCGAAGGAAAGTAAGAAGTTAAATTTTATTTGATACTCAACGTGTGTATGGTAAAATTGCTTGGTATTATTTCAAATTTACTACTACCTACTGCACCGTAAAATTGAGCTTGATAACAGATCAAAAACTCAAGATACTTGTTGACGCTGAAACCTTTTTGATAGTTTTAAAAACTCTCGTTTGAATTGAGAAGAGAGCGAATTGTCATTCCACGTCAGACTAATAAAAGAATTGCATATCTTTTCATCTTTTCTCTATAAATCCTGCCTATCCGCCACAAAGTGGTCTTCGAACCGGTACTAAGGAACCAGCGAACAGGACTGGCTGAGCTAAATGTTTCGTACTCCGCCGCGCACTGGTGTTCAAACGCGACGCATGAAGAAACAGGATGCTATTGCCGACCAAATGGAGAAACACGGAACAGGGGTGCAATCCGAACGTGGGGTCGTGGAGAGAGGCTCCAAGTTGCCTGTGGAACTTCAGCAACGCCCAAGTACAGAGGGTTATAATAAGACCGAGCGCTCTAAAAATTCTACTTCGTCATCCGCGCTAAGGGTTAGAAAGATGAAACTAGAATTGGAAGCAGCTGAAGCTAAAGCCAGGATTGAGAGGGAACTGATCGACAAGAGATTAGCCGCTGAGATAGCTGCCCTCGAATCGGAGTCGTGTAAGAGTGACAAGTCATATTGTTTAGAGAGCTCAGCGAATAAGAAGGTTGAGAGTTGGCTAGACTATACCTATATTAAGCCTGACGTAGATGAGATCGACGACAAGCCACACATATCTCCTCGCGTCATTGGTGAGCCGATTTCCGGCCGCACCGAGAAACCGTTTGCCAGTTACACTGTGAAGGCACCCGCGCCGCAACCACAGCCCGAACGTCAGCCTACCGACTTCGAAAAATTAGCTGTCGCGCTGAATGACGTTATTGCTGCTTCTGTTGCCAAGGTGCCAAATCAAGAGATGATTTTGAAATTTACTGCGTCCAAGGACTTGCCATTATATTTCGGGGATCCTATGGAGTGGTTACAATTCAAGGCCGCATATAATGAATCTACTTCGCTCTGTAAATTTAGCGATAATGAAAACTTATATCGCTTACGAAAGTGTTTGCGCGGAGAAGCTAAAGAAGCCGTAGTTTCAATGCTCATCGGAAACACCGGCCCCGATGTGATATTGCAAACCCTCGAACTTCGTTTTGGCCGCCCAGAATTGATTATTAATAAAATTGTTTATCAAATTAAGAGGCTACCACCGTTGTCAACAGCGTATCATAACGAGATTGTTAACTTTGCCACCAAAATCAAGAACTTCGCTGTGGCCGCCGATGCGATCAATCAATCGGATTATTTGCGAAGCCCCGAGCTCTTAACATCTGTAGTTTGCAAGTTTCCGAGTAATCTTATACACAGATGGTCAGATTACGCTTATCAGTATTGCAGTAATGAGAAGTCTAAGTTCGAAGTACTGGCGGACTTTCTAGTCGGTGAGGCTCAGAAGACAGCGTCGGCAGGTGTCTCGCACATCCACAGCCAAGCAGACAGCAACAGGAAGCGTTACGAAGAACGCCGAGGGCCTCCGCTCCCTGTCTTGACCAGTTCTGAAGCTGAGAAGTGCCGATTCTGCAGTTTATCTGTACACCGCCTACCAGACTGCCCGCGATTCAAACGCGCGATGCGACGTGACCGTTGGAGATTTGTTCGTGCCAACAGACTATGTTTTAAGTGCTTACTTTTACGTCACGACAAAGACAGTTGCTCGGCTAGTGCTTGTAATGTGGACAATTGCGGTCAAGATCATCATCGACTTTTACACTATAAAATTAAGAACGAAAGCGTAAGCATTAGTGAAATTATTGATTTAAGTGACAGCAATATAACTGAAGGTGCCGAAAAGAACGTGGACTTGAGCGAGGTCGTTGCTAACACTAATACGCTGAACCCTAAAGTGTTATTAAAGGTCGTGCCCCTTACTATACACGGACCTAATGGCAGCGCTATCGTACACGCGTTACTCGACGATGGAGCTACCTTATCGCTGTTATCAGCTGATCTCGCGGACGCGATCGGTCTCCATGGCTGCAGTGAAACATTACGTGTGCGTGGTGCTTGGGACAACACTGAATTGCTATGCAAGAGTGAGATAGTAGACTTCACAGTTACGAACTCGAATGGCGACACGTTTACTCTGCACGCGCGCAAAATGAACGAGCTTAATTTACCTGTGCAAAAAATGTCATGTATTAGTTTTGAGAAATATGAACACCTACAAAACTTCAAAGATTGTGTACCACGCGATGATATTAAGCCGCAATTACTGATCGGCCAAGATCATTATCATTTACTTGCACCGCTTGATACGGTCGTAGGTAACAAAAATAAGCCCTACGTTACACGCACGCCGCTGGGATGGTGCATTCACGGTGTTGTGTGCAATACTTCTGCCGTCAGCCGGCGTGAAAATGCCGCAGCGTTTTTGTCAACACGGATACAGCCGCTCTGTTACCCTACGCCCGCGCTCACCGCTGCGCAGGCTTCACACACGCTCACCGTTGCGCAGGCTTATCCCGCGCTCACCGCTGCGCAGGCTTTCCTCGCGCCAACGACTGCGCAGGCTGCCGCTGCGCCGAACACTGCGCAGACTAATGCCGCGGCCATTGCGGCCGCACTGCCCGCCCGCGCCCAGACGTTTAGAACATCGGCAGATATTCCCAATTCGATTTCAAATTCGAATAATAATAGTACCGAAATAATCGATATACACGACGAGAATCAAACTTTGACAGAATTACACTCATTAGTTCGCAGTTCATTTGCATTGGAATCTCTCGGCGTCACTACGAAATATCGACAGAACAAAAGTGAGTTACAAGCGATGGCGATGCTGGACGAGACGGCCAAGTTGGTCAATGGTCAGTGGGAAGTTGGCCTACCTTGGAAGAATGACGTCACCTTACCGGATTCATACCCAACTGCGTACAAAAGATTGATGTCTGTGGAATACAAGATGAACAAAAACAAAGAATACGCTTTGCGCTATCGCGAGAGAATTCATCACTTGTTATCCAGTGGTTACGCACGTGAAGTGACATCCGACGAGCCCGCCTCCCGTATTTGGTATCTTCCACACTTCGGTGTTGATAATCCTAACAAAAAAAAACTTCGCGTCGTCTTAGACGCAGCCGCGACCTCTAGCGGAAATTCACTAAACAGTTACCTACTTCAGGGTCCCAATCTACTTCAGTCCCTACTGGGTATAATGTTTAGATTCAGGGAGTGTGCGGTCGGCGTTGTCGGCGACATCAAGGATATGTTTCTACGCATAAAAATAAGAAAGGAAGATCAAGATGCCTTAAGATTTTTATGGCGGGAAGATAGTAAGGGACCTGTTAAAATATATGCTATGACAGCTTTATTTTTCGGTGGTGTGTGCTCACCTTTTATAGCACAATATATTAAAAACAAGAACGCACAAATGTTCGAGTTGGAGATGCCTGATGCTGTTCATGCCATCGTGTCTTCACATTATATGGACGATTGGATAGACAGTTATGATACAAATGAAATTGCTGCACGGATAGTAAAAGAAGTCTTAAAGATTCACATAGCAGGTGGTTTCGAGATGAGAAACTTATCATGTAACAAACCCGATGTTTTGATGGACTTGCCAAATGAAGCTTTAAGTTCAAATGACATAAGGTTCAAAGTCGAATGTGAGAACCAAACAGAGAGAACACTTGGATTGTTATGGTGTCAGGCCAATGACACTCTCGGATTTGATTTATCGCTGAAACGCATTCCAGAACAAATTTTAACTTTCAAACAAAAACCGACTAAGCGCGAATTACTACGAATAGTGATGTCCATTTTCGATGTCTACGGTTTGCTTGCGCCTTTTACTATTAAAGGAAGAATTATGATACAAGAGACTTGGAAATTAAACATTGGCTGGAACGACCAACTACCAGATCACCTGTTTACTGCGTTCCGCGGTTGGTTAACGCAACTACAAGAATTGAAAAATTTAAAAATACCAAGATGGTACTTCCGCGTGCCAATCAATGAACAAGTTAGCGTTGAGTTACATGTCATATGCGACGCAGCGCCCTCTGCCTACGCCTGCGTAGCATTTTGGCGTGTAGTAAACATTGATGCTAGCGTGCAGGTTTCTTTTATTGCCAGCAAGTGCCGCGTAGCTAGCTTGAAACCAGTATGCGTCCCTCGAATGGAGCTGCAAGCCGCTTTGCTTGGCTGCCGCTTGGCAAAGGTGATTTTAGATGAGCACAGAATCAGACCTGGTGCAAAGTATTTCTGGACCGATTCTACAATAGTTCTACACTGGATAAGAAATGAAAACAGAAATTATAAAGTGTTTATTGCAAACAGACTCGGAGAAATTGATACGATGAGTAAGATTTCAGAGTGGCACTATGTTCCGTCCAATATGAATACGGCAGATGCGGCGACAAAGAATAATTCGTACAATCTACACGCTGAGAGTGAATGGTACTGTGGGCCCGCCTTCTTGCACTCGAGCCCCGATCACTGGCCTGCTGAACCTGAAACAGAAAAACAAATAAACGAAGAGCAGTTAGAAAGAATAAATACAATAAGAGAAGTCTGCTCTACTAACTTACCTGTGCCGGAACCTATGAGATTTTCGTCTTGGCTGCGTTTGCTGGGAGCTACAGCAGCGGTCCTGAAATTTGTAAATAAATGTAAAAATAGACAAGCAGACACAGAATGCATAGTTTTGAATAAGGCAGAATGTTTATTGATTCGACAAGCCCAGCTCGATTCATTTGGGAAAGAAATAGCTGCAATAGCAAATAATAAAAATATAGAGCGGAGCAGCAGATTAATTAAACTATCACCATTTCTGGACGAACACGAAGTGCTGCGCGTAGGTGGGCGTATCAGCGCCGCCGCCGAGGTTTCTGACTATGTCAAGCATCCTGTTATATTGGATGGTCACCACCAAGTATCAAGATTGATTGTACGGTATTACCACATTAATGCTGCACACGCCAATCAGGAGACTGTTGTCAACGAATTAAAGCAAAGATATTGGATTGTTAGAATGCGTCCAACAGTTAAAAGTATTGCCGCTCAATGCATGATATGCAGATTACAAAAAGCAAAGCCACAAATGCCAAAAATGGGAGATTTGCCAGCATGTCGAATAGCCCATCACCAGCGCCCGTTTACCCACTGCGGTGTGGACCTGTTTGGACCCATGGAAGTCACCATTGGACGACGCAGGGAAAAACGATATGGCGTCTTGTTCACGTGCCTTACAGTGCGAGCTGTGCATATAGAATTAGTCAACTCTCTTACCACAGACTCTCTTATCATGGCACTTCGCCGAATGGCTGCGAGACGAGGTTGGCCACATTGCCTTTACTCTGATAATGGGACCAATCTAAGAGGCGCCGACGTTGAATTGAAGCGTGCCGTCCAACATATCGATGAAGAGACGCTGAAGAAGATAGGAGCCACTCATGGGGCCAACTGGACATTTATACCGCCTGTGAGCCCACATTGGGGAGGCGCTTGGGAACGCCTTATACGCAGTGTGAAGAATGCGCTCAGAGTTGTCCTAAAAGAGCGCGCACCACGAGACGAAACACTCGCAACGTTGATGGCCGAAGTAGAAAGCATTATAAACAGCCGCCCATTGTCGCATGTATCAGTAGAGCCAGGCAGCAGTGAGAGTGTTACGCCAAATCATTTTTTGCTGGGCTCATCATCGACCTTACCTGTGCCAGGTGTATTTGATGATACAGATGTCTGCTTACGTAAGCAATGGCGAATAGCACAACGATTGGCCGACATGTACTGGAAGAGATGGGTGAGGGAAGTACTGCCTGAAATGTTGCCAAGAGGGAAATGGCATCAAAATTGTACCCCCCTGAGAGTCGGCGACTTGGTGTTTATTGCAGACCCTGATAGTCCACGAAATGTATGGCCGCGAGGAATCATTCTCGAGGCATATCGCGGCAAAGATGGCCAAGTCAGGGTCGTCTTGGTGAAAACCAAATCGGGCTTATTGAAGCGATCTGCAGCTCGAGTTGCCCGCATTCCAGTAGCAGATGAGTGCTGCTGAAGCAGCACTGCGGGGGAGAATGTTGACGCTGAAACCTTTTTGATAGTTTTAAAAACTCTCGTTTGAATTGAGAAGAGAGCGAATTGTCATTCCACGTCAGACTAATAAAAGAATTGCATATCTTTTCATCTTTTCTCTATAAATCCTGCCTATCCGCCACAATACTCATACAAAATTACTTATTTGATTACAAATCTAAATGGTCTAAGATAACCACATCACGGCAGCAAAAACAGCCTTACTCCACTTTGATACCAATATTCAATCTCAATTTTAATTGAGAGATAAACAACCACATAAGAAGTACCTTATGAACTATGAGACCTCTGGCATATAAAACAAATGAGTAAACTATGATACCTACAGCAATATGTCAACGTATTTTGCAACAGCCGAAACAAATGCCAAATGATACAATAATGTTACAAATAAGTTGACCAGTGAACAGAACTTATAAGGAAAAGAAGGAGTACTCTCTATTTATAAAATAACAGTCGCACACCATTATTTTGTTACATTTGCAACAATCGTACTGATTGTGGCTTAAATCAAATATTACTGGGATCAGTTATGAAACTGTATATAGCGGGAGCGCAGCGACGCAGCGCTGCCCAACAATAAACGATATGCATTGCGTTCCAACGAAACTTTATAACCATCAAACGACAGTTTTTTAGTAATGGATTTGGAGACGTGTGTTTGTAAATTATTTATTAGGACCAAATTGATTAAGAATATCAGTAGATATAGGCAATTAGGTTTAGTATCCTCTCAGATATGTTTCAATCATAGACTTTTCCGACTTACCAACGCCGCTTTTTATTCGTTCTCATTAATGAAAGATTCACTGATTTTGTTGATAGCATTTTTGTATGATCCCAATTTAAAAGCTTGGCGTTTCATACGACGTAGTTCAGTTGTGGTTTGGACATTTGTAACTCAATCAGAGATTTTACATAAAAGACAAATCTTAGGTTTGTACATTGCGAGTTTTGAGATACAATTTAACAGGTGCATATAATAAATAAATAATCGACCGAGCGAGCGAAGCGTCTCCGTTTCAGCTTGGGCAAAAATGCTTTCGTATGTCTATTGGATGTCCGTCGGCTGTCCATTTGTTCTCGTCTACAGGTCGCAGTTCTCAAACGATTCTCGGGAAATTTTGTGAGCAGGTTTGATTATTATACAGTTTTTTTTTGGTCACTTCAGTGTTTCGAAAATGTTCAAAATACCGGAGATATGGGGGTTTTTGCGATTACAAACTTATTTACGGTGTTGGTAAACTGAAATGTATGGGGATATAAGTTTTCCAACGGCAAAGTTAAGTTTGTCGCGAGGTTTACAGCTCACGGAGCCACTAGTTTTATATTTTCATACAAACCTGTTCTATCCTGTTTGAATGAATATATATTTCTCAATCACGCAAAGTAAATACCTCGATTTGCCTTATATCTATATCCTTGCGAAGTTTCAATGCGATCCGGGTTAATATATCCAAACCACAACTGCGCCTCTATTCGGGAACGTCTAAGTGATATTGTAGCGACTCGCGAACGAGATTCTCATCCCACTCTTCCGCACAATGCGTAATGCGTATCAGCGGGATGTGAATCTCGCTCGCGAATGGCTACAATATCACTTAGACGTTCCCGAATAGATGCCCTGAACTACGTTTGTATGAAGTGCTACTTAGGGGCCGGTCTCTAAAGTGATCGCGCTGCTATTGGTAAGTTATATCATAGAACAATAGTTAGGTCCACGCCGACAAACTATATCTTGTAATTTATTGACTTTATTTTCAACAGTAAGGCCTCTATCGGATTGTTCCCGCTCGCAATCAGCCCAAGGACTTAATTTTGAAAGTAAAAGCAGTTTTTGTTTTGACACAGATGCGATATTTAAAGATAAAAAATTACCAATTAAAACTGAATTCGCGAAATATCTGCGTTCGGAAATCGAGATCAGCGATAACATAACACCGGTTTACTACAGAAAAATTCAGCTATCGCAATTCATATTAAGTAAATCAATCCCACGTTAAGGAAATCATAATGGCCTCACGAACACCGAAATAACTCATCATCATCACATCATTTCAGCCGAAAAACGTCCACTGCTGGACATAGGCCTCCCCCAATGATCTCCACAACGACCGATTCTGTACAGCTCGCATCCAGCGGAGACCCGCAATTTTCGCCAGGTCGTCAGTCCATCGTGTGGGTGGTCTGCCGACGCTGCGCCTTCCGGTACGTGGTCGCCACTCAAGAACTCTGCGATGCCATCGGCCATCTGTTCTACGAGCAATGTGCTCCGCCCACTGCCACTTAAGCTTAGCAATTCTTTGGGCTATGTCGGTTACTCATGATCTTTTGCGGATCTCCTCATTTCTAATTCGATCTCGCAAATAACTGCAATCAAATAATCTTAATTAATTGATAAATGCCATTTTTTTCCCCGGGACAGTTCTATAAATTATTTGTTGGCTAAATTATCGGGCAATTTTCTCATTCCCAATTTTAGTCGTGCCATGCCGACTGCTGATGTCTATTAACTTGTAATTTTTTCCAATTACGTAGTCACGACGATACTATTTACAATTGAAAATCTTTGTCATTGCTGTTGGACAACGGTCGATATTACCTACTTCGCCGTATTGTCCGATTGTGTAAGAGCACTGAACAAAACATTATTATTGCACGCATTTTTTGCATTTCACTTTTATTATCAAGACAGTACGTGGACACTTCTTCAGCTGTACCTACCCATCACAGGCCCGTAGCCAAGATTTGGGTTTGGGCGTTTCAGTCAGTGGTAACTGTCGAACAGCACGAAGCGATCTCACTGCGTCACCGAGTCCTAACACACAATTTTTACTCTGTTGCTAAGGGACGAAAGTATTCGCTTGATTCAAATGTGACTACGGAATTTCTCGACGTACTAAGAGTTATATTTCTTTGCTGGGCAATAACAGGACGACGATGATGATAATAAAGTCTCTTGATGCTCAGATCTTTTAAGTTGTTGCCAAGATTCTAGATAATTTTCATACTACCCAAACATACAACATAAGTTAACGACAAATTAACAAACTGCTACACTACTGTAGAATGATAGCATTAGCAGGCAGTGACATCAGCCAGTGTCACCCACGATGTGACAATTTCTAATCAATAAAGCAGAGCATGTTTCACATGTAGACATGAACGAAAGTAAAGCTAGCGGATCTGCCGACGTGGAATGTGGACGGAATAATATGCAAACGGCCATCATAGCCGCTGTGATCCAATCGCTATTGCTATGCATGATTTTGCTTTGGATCGAGTTAAAAACAAAAGTCGATTAAAACATTTCGATAGCTTCAAGGGAGTATGCAGGATCAACTTCAATGTTTATCAGGTTTCTTGCGAGTCATTAATTTGTTTTACTGCATCTAAATTATTTTAGTTTTATTTTAGTTTTAAGCTCTAATGTTCTTACATTTTACGTTAAATTTGACTTTTACGTTAAACTCTTCAATAATAGCTATTTACATTTAATTTAACATT
Source organism: Tortricodes alternella (assembly GCA_947859335.1). NCBI lineage: Eukaryota > Metazoa > Arthropoda > Insecta > Lepidoptera > Tortricidae > Tortricodes > Tortricodes alternella. Next base: position 5,372,451 of record OX401976.1, read on the forward strand.
CATTGAGCTTTCCCTGCATCGTCAGTTTGTTTTTGTTTTGTTTCTCACACGTAAGATATTTATTATCCAGCCGGCCGGCGGATTACAAATGATTATGCCATAAAATACAATGTAGGTATCTTCTTTATCTATTAAATAAAGAATATTTCCGCTACGTTAAATAACTTCGACTTCATCTACGATATAAATCATTATCAGTGCTGTATTATCCAATGTTACAGTTTCGCTTAACAAGCTAATTATTTCGTTGCATACATGTTGCAAAATGCATTAAATCTGCATTGCCGTAAGCAAATAAAAAGGCTTGCATCACGTGTTGTAAGTACCGATGCAATTTTCTATAGGTACGCTTGTGTCGACAGAAGTACTTTCTTCGATGTCTAGATTCAATTAGCGTCCTTATGTACCTATGGCTTACCCAAGCTTTACACTAAGAAATATTTTGATATTCTAATCATCATCAAGGTCCTGTTAAAGACGTTTCTATTTCTGCCATATCTCACAGTTGCGTGCTAAAGATGTCTACTGCTTTCAGATTTTACACATATACATACGAAGAAATTCTTTTATCGACCTTTTTGTAGTCATGTAAATATCTCTGTGAAATAAAATCATGCAACAGGCGAGGCACCGATTTCCATGGGTCGGTACCTACGAACCCAAAATAAATACTGGCTGCACTAATAAATTTAATAAACCTTTATAGGGTCAGTAAGTCGAAGCATTTGATCTGAAATACCGGAGACTTGTATGGAAAGCGATAAAATTTCACTGATGTTGCCTTTCCAAGCAAATGTGAAGAAATTGGTGCATTCACTCACAGACCAAATACGAGTATCCTAAAGACTTATTTAGACGAACTTTTACTAGCAAATAGAGCTGCCAAATTTGCGGGGCACGTGGGGAAGGGTTTTATAGCACCGTGGTCTATTGGATATATGGTCTTTGCATTAACCAAACGACAAGGTAGTATAATATCTTTTCAGTTTGTTACATATGGAATAAGTAAAATATATTAATTTCTTGCGTTCCATTGACGCCTATTTAAATGACTGATCTCTTGTCAGTAACTTTACTAAGACATAAAAGACAAAATCAAAATAAATGCATATTAATCTGCCATTATCAACGCAGTTTCTTTTTAAACTTTGCATTTATTTCATAAGTTATTTTAAAACATGGAATATTAACACGTCTAATTTAACTAATTTGTGGGGCATACCTAAGTTAACATTTTTAGGATTCCGTAGTCAAACTACGTATATATAAAGCGCAACGCACACAACGCGTGCGCGGGTCGGGCGCGATTGGACTATGTTGAATTTTGTATGGACGACAACACACAGAAGGTGTGCGCGCGACGGGCGCGGTTCGGGTAAATTCAACGGAAACTTCGTTCGTATGTCACAGCCACTTATGCTCGAAAACTATTAGAGTTGCTGTAAAGCAAACTTGTTTTTTTCATACAACCCCGGATTAGGTGTTATTGGATAGCTATTTGAGAAAAAAAAGTGTGTGTGTCTGTGTCTGATCCAACCCACGACAGGAGTTTACTCGTTACGAACGATTATAAAATAAACCAGTACCCATCATACCATGCTGTCATTTTTCATTTTGACATTTGACAGTAAATAATAAAGTTTCATATTAATGAATATAAACATTGTCAATCATTGAATACAATAATTAATTGACACTTCGGGTCCCGTCGTCTTCCGATTGAGATCCGAGTTTTACCGATGGAAACATATTATTCACTATGCAATGCGAAGCGACCGACGCATCTTCGGCTAACATCGTGTGACTCCGTACCGTGTGACAGTGTGCCTCGTAGTTTGATTTTACTACCCATAATTTTTATACCCCGATTTTCATATCATATGAAAATCGATTCTTAAGGAGTAAACTCCATTAAATTAGTATGTGAAATTATATTTTTTAGATTTGGGAGACCGTTTAGGAAATATAGAGCTTAAGAGATGTCATCTCTGTTGGAGTGACGGGTCCTCACCTCCGACAGCCTAACCTGTAAATTATAAATTTCTGAAAAGTAGTTTGGATGGAATTATGAAATGAATTTGAAAAGAAAACTATCAGAACTAAGTAGGCTTTATGTTTTGTGAGTTAAAGGCAATTCACTTGTTTATACCCACTAAAAATCATCGAATATAGCACCAAATAGCTTTGAATTAAAAATCTATCTGGTCTTTGGAGTTATAACGGCTACGGAACCTTACACTGAGTATGGCCCGATTTGCTTTTGACCGGTTTTTTTCTAAATGCACTGTTGACACAATCAGCGGTTTTTATTAAAAGGCAAGGTATAATAAATCGTGTTGATGTAATTTTTTGTTTTTTAATGCTTTAATTAGTCAATCGCATGCGCATAACGAAATAAGCACTGGCCATAACTGACTTGGTTTCCTAAGGAAAACTAGAACTGTACCCCGAATCACTTTGGTGTTTCTGAATAGCAATTTGATCATATCGCTTAGTTTTAGCTCGGTTTCTGAATCATTATGCGTTCCCGAATAGAGGCCCTGGACCCATTTACGTTTCGCCATGAAATACCACTAAAACCATTATGAAATTTGCATATTTTTTATTTTAAGTAAATGAAGCGTTCGTTAGTTAAACCGGATTACTAATGTATGGGCAAAAACTCTCCCCATAGTATCAGATTCCAAACTATTTTACTCAAATTATCATTTGGCAAAAAATCATAAGTCAAAACAGCTTATCGCAATTTTACACTTAGCTAAAGTATTTTTTGAGAAATCAATACTTACGTAAGGGACACAAGTTGACCCTTACCTAACCTATCCATGACAAAGCAAAATGATGCCAAATGATAATTTGACCAAATGAATAAAATGCGAAATGTAAATGTGCTAAAGATTCATTTGGGAAATGAAACTACTGCGATAAGTTTTTTGGGAAGTGAAATTTGGCGATAAATATTTTGCCCAAAGGGCAGTATACCAGTTAAACCACTTAAACTGTCTTCTTTGCGCATTCAAAAAGGTAAAGGTTTAATAAATTTAGGTTACAACTTTTATTACTTCTCCTATTGAGTTGTTTTTACATTTACTCGTACCATTTCAGCCGAAAGACGTCCACAGTTATATGCAACAGAAGGATGCTTTTCTTGTTTTTTTCTTCTTCCATTAAATCAAGTGATCTGACCTATCCTTATGACCCAACTAGTTTCTGACAAGTTGGCAGAAAATGGCACTTCGCTTTATTTATACTAAATTTCTTTGTTTGAAATTTTATTTCTGTCCGCAGCTTCCTTACCTTTCGGTTCTTGGAGCCTCTATATACAGTTATTTGTACGCTTATAGCCGAAAGCCACATAGCCTTAAGAAGGTCGTTTTTAAGGCGACCTTAGCGTAACAGCTTCCTGAACTTTCAAAGTTTCCGTACATTTTGTAGTCAACGCCACGTGCCATTGACGATTTACATATTGACATTGCTTTCTCAAGCTCTTATGTCGCTTTTGCTGTGGCTCCAAATAAAAGCTTAATTACGACGACAATAAAGTTGTTCTTGCTATTCGAGTTTCATAGTCATCCAGGCGAAACTCGACCTTAACAAACTATGATTAAAATAAATTAGTTCACACCTGCTTTGATATTACTAGAATCTTAAGTACATAGTAACTACTCTATAATAATTTTGGCAAATTCAAATTTTATTAAACGAGGGTTCAACGTATTTAACTTAGTAAACTCTCAATCGAGTATCCTGTAGTCGAATAACGGTCATGTTTAGTTCCTCGAGAAGCCACATTACACCGTTATAGAACTTAGAATAGTTAAGTACTATAACGCTGATAGTAGAATGATTTTCATTAATGATCATACTCACTCATACTTGTTAATTAATTAATACATACATACATACATACATACATAGCATCACGCCCGAAATCCCTAATGGGGTGGGCAGAGCCACAAGACTACTTGTGGCCACGTTTGATTAATTAGTCTTGAGATGGTATATTGAACCGTATGGTCACAGGTGATCAGCCCATCGCCCATACAGATAGTCCACCATGTTGGAGAGGACCCGTTCCTTAGTCGACTTTTACAACATGCCAGGATGATAAGCATGTGGACGCATTCTGTGCTATTTCTTCACTCCCAGTTAATTAATAATGATCAAAAACCGAATGAATGAGCTACTTATTACATTACGACATAATAAATTCGAAAGCATAACAAACGCATCGATTTGAAAGGGGTGAAGTCAGGAAAACCAAAGTAGTTCAGTTTTTTATTAAACGGTTTCATGAAATATGTTTTTTGTTTAACTGAGCGGAACCCTAATATCACATTATTTCGTTTATACTTCCTATTTGAGATTATATCTATTTAGGACACTATGAAAAGCAATCAAGGCCGCTAAATGTTGCAACAATATCCGTTTCTAAGGTAACCCACGTAATAATAATGTAAAATTTATTGATGTGAATAACATTACAAAATCATTATGATTAAGTTTCCACTGGGGTCAGCGATTCCGGTGAGCCGGAAAAATTAGATCATTTCGATACTTTGCGGCTCAAAGGGCGTATAAAGCACATTTTGGTGTAAAGCCACTGATCACACTACCGTACTCAGTTTTTCATTCTCTATCGATCTGTATAGTCCACGTAGCTGAATTCGCATAAAAAATACCTTTACGCCCTCCTTTGTTACGTCTCTAAACACAGTTTTTTAGGGTTCCGTACCTCAAAAGGAAAAAAGGAACCCTTATAGGATCACTCGTGTGTCTGTCTGTGTTTCTGTCTGTCTGTCCGTCTGTCACAGCCAATTTGCTCCGAAACTACTGGACCGATTGATTTGAAATTGGGTATACATATGTAAATTGGTCACCGCAACAGGGATGCGTAACGTAAATTAATTAATTTTGAACATGGGGCCCACTTTTGGGGGATAAATTAGAAAACTAAAAAAAAAAGTAGTGCAACTGAAATCGTGTGACATATCAAATGAAAGGGCTTATTGTGAGGATCTTAAATGTATTTTTTTTAATTTTAAGTAAAAGAGTTTAGAAGTTATTTAGGAAAATAGGGGAAAATTGGCCATTCCCCACCCTTATCTCCGAAACTACTGGGCCTAAAATTTTGAAAAAAATACAGAAAATAGTTCTTTACCTATAGATTACAGGAAAACCTATAACAAGTCTATGGTATTTAAAGTAACATAGGAAATTTCAGTTTATCATGTATGGAACGGAACCCTCTCCACGCGGGTTTCACTCGCACTTGACCGGTTTTTAGTAAAATGAGGCGGTATAGCTCAAAAAATTTCCACGGCATTACTCCTTCGGTAGTAACTGCTAACTGTACAAAGAAAAAGGGATGTATAACTCGCAGTTTTTACAAATTGTCCTTTACCCAAAACGTGAATGCAGTGCAAAACAATTTTTTTTCCTTCAAAAAGGGGCGTAAAGCTGACAGTTTTTAAGAACTGTGCTTTATCACCCAATATTTATTTAGAACAAAACACAAATTTCCTTCAAACAAAAAACTCATAGTTTTTACGAACTATGCTTTTCATTCCCAACAACAACACGTAAAAACCAAAAAAAGTCTTTTATTTATTCAAGAAATAGTCGTATAAATCTATTAATTATTACGTTTGATTTACGACCTAAGGTAATTATACAGAGTGGTTTTTCATGGGCTGTAAAGGACATTTTCGAAAAAAAAATTGGTCGTAAAGGAAACTTATTTCGGTAAATATGAGGCAGCGATCATTTTTAAAGTAACAACGTGAAAATACTCAAAATTCTAAGTGCTTTTGCCATAGAAGACTTTAATATATATCTGTAAACAAAAAAACTGCAGTCAAAATATGATTATTTTTTTCTTTTTTTGCTTCTCCTGAAAATTCCTGTTTTGTGCTTTACGCCCTTTGAGCCGCAAGTTATCGATTTGCTCCAACCCAATCTATTATATATATCGGGTAAAAACAGTACCGTGACTCACTTATAGACAACGCACAGCCTAAACCTCTAGGACCACCCGTCCTAGAGGTTTGAAATTTGGAGGAGACATTCTTCGAGTATCCTAGAGGTGCACTAAGGAGGGATTTTTTGAAATTCTATTCCATAGGGGTGGAAAGGGGTGATAAAGTATGTATGGAAAATACTGCGGGCGAACCTGTCGCGGGTCCATTAATTATTTATATTCAGCAACAAAACCCCGTGCTATTAATATTATAAAACGGGACTCAATTGGGAGTTAATTTGTTGTCGTGTACCGTTTCGTAATATTAATATGTGTGAAAATGGCGAAAGCTTAGCTGCAAAACCGATTTCATCGAATCTGGTCAACGTGGTTTTGTTCCACTGGATATTAAAATAATTTCTAGTAATTTGATGCCAAGAATTGATGAAACAGTTAAGGATTTTGGAATATTAGCTCTGGTTTTATTTAAATCAAAAGTTCTTTCTCTATGTAACAAAAAATATTTACACCTAAATGATAAAAAAAACTAGAGCCAATTGAGTACTTTCACGAATATATCCGTAAACTGTGTACTTGATAAAAGAGAAATCTGCAAAAATATTCAGGGCAACAAAACAATATTTTTTGCATCAATCGTTTTGTAAAAGTCTAACCATCCCACAGAACGCATCACTCAACAAACTACTATCTTGCCCTGGCGCCTCATTCGGTAACGCTAAGTGATTCTGTAGCGACTCGTAAGCCAGATTTCTCATCTCGCTCTTACGCATTACGCGTCGTGCGGAAGAGTGGGATGAGAAATCTGGCTTATGAGTCGCTACAGAATCACTTAGCGTTCCCGAATAAGGCGCCTGGTCTAATTACATCTTACTAAGATTATGGTTAGAGGAGTATGACACTACACTTTCCAATAACATCATCTTACCATAAGTAAATAAAAGGTAAGTACCATATTTATTATACACATTGATGGCTCTCCAAACATTTTCCTCACCTCACCTCATTATCAGAAGAGGTTATGCAGTCAGGTTTTTTTTATAGTTAATTTTATTTATTTTCATCTTTGTAGTTTAAGTTGTAGGTATTATGTTTGATATGGACAGTTCGGGTAGCTTACTGTTAGTTTATTATTGTTATTATATTATAATGTAAGTATATTTGTATATGAAAAGTATTAATAAATACAATAGAGTTATATATTTTTGGAATGCTCTCGTTAAGCCCTTTCATTTGATACTAATAATGTATGGATGTCTCCTCGAATCCGCAATATTGGATTTCAGGTAACGTCATAATTATACATTTTGTCTGATTCGTTAGATACCCAACTTCGATTCATTACTTTTAGTTCTAGGTGTTCCAGTGATTACATAGATGCATATATACATGCGAAAAACATAATCCGTCTTTGTGTTTCGCTTCAGTCGGGTAAAAATTTGTAAATAATTACGATTTTAGTATATTCCTTATGATTAACCTGCGTCGGCGCACGTTTCTTAACGTTTTAATTAACCATTTCCACCTTATGTATGTTCGCACTCAATAATTTACTTCATATTTTGTAATTTGTACATGTATTTATTATAATGTTTACGACCCTTTTGTATGTCCCTGATACCATTACACGTTGTGTAATGTGCTTAATTTAATCCATTTTATTATTTCGTAGTTTTAACGTTTAATCGTGGTCGCCGATTACATTACGGCGTTAAGATACAGATCTGGTAACATTATATTTAGGCTATTTTGTTTCTACGCCTAAGGTTATAATTTGGAAACATTTAGGAATTAATATTAAGTGAGTATATCCAAATAATTCGGTAAACCTATCGGATTAAAAATAAAGAGCTCTCATTTTAATCAATAAATTCAGTACAGTTGGCTGTAATTCCTCGCGGTTATTAACCTATTGGCCGCCAAGCATGTCTGAGAAGTAACACGAATTTCAACTATAAGTCAAGGTATCGAAGGTCTTTTTTGCCCTGTATAGCCTGTCACGCATAGTCGATAACGGCGGCCAAAAGGTTAAGGGCAATGTTGCACTGAGGAAAAATGGTTCCCAGTCAGTAGAGGATAGTTGAGCAAAATGGAAAAAAACTGGCTGTGCTATGCGTAGGGAGCTCTCTAGGTTATTAACTTTTAGATACATATTTTTATTATATGCTAGTATTCATGTCATAACTAAGAATAATTTGTGTTTGCTTTGTTATTTGACAATTTTGTATATGTTTAGGTAAGTGTAGATAGATGAATTCATGAAAGACTTCGACGCGGTAAACAACTCGCCGATATTAAATTTATACAACCACGTCTCGTATTGGGAAAGATATTCCAAAAGTATAACGTTTAATTGTTATTATTTTTAGTTCAGTATTGATATTTAATTATTCACGACGGATCGATTGGTGACCTATTTAGAACATTTTAGGGTTCCGTACCCAAAGGATAAAACGGGATCCTATTACCAAAACTCCGCTGTCCGTCCGTCTGTCTGTCCGTCTGTCACCAGGCTGTATCTCATGAACCGTGATAGTTATATAGTTGAAATTTTACAGGTGATGTATTTCTGTTGCCGCTATAACAACAAATACTAAAAAACAGAATAAAATAAATATTTAAGGGGGCTCCCATACAACAAACGTGATTTTTTTGCCGTTTTTATAGATAATGGTACGGAACCCTTCGTGCGCGAGTCCGACTCGCACTTACGGTGACGGTTTTTATATACGTTTTCCTTTTTAATGGATTGACACCTTAAGACAAATAAAACGAATTAGAATGATGATAAATAACTACGATTATTAAAAAGTAAACCGATTACAACACGTGTTGCGTTTTACAGAAAGTGAAAATAATGTCACTCGTGTGTTTCCGTAACGGCCCCTTTGATTGCCATCTTCATAGTAAATTTTCGATGACATAATACTGAACTACATATTTTTACTTTAAACCGTGAACTATTACGATCGCGCTAGTGGATTTCTCAGGTAATGTGTGACGGAAGGTATTTATTATAAAGAACCTGCCGTTTTGAACAGGCTTCGTTCATCCTAACAAATCCTATTATCAATCATATATAATACAATAGAATAAAAATAATTATTAATTGCAACAAAACAAACACACAGGATACATTTAAGGCGCGGCGAAACGCGGTGCAATCTATCCGGCTCACACCAGTGCAATACAACATAATGCCATCGCATTCCGGCAGACGCGCGGGTCACGCGCGTATCTGCGGGGCGACACCATTATCTTGTATTGCATTGGTGTGAGCAGGACAGATCGCGTGCGCCAATGTCGCGTCCGCAATGTAATCAGGCCTTTCAGGCAATAAGAGCGGACACGGGTGGTGTGGGTGTGCAGCGCACGAAAGAGAACAGTCTATTACAGATACAGTGAATAATATGTTTCCATCGCTAAAACTCAGATCTCAATCGGAAGACGACGGGACCCGAAGTGTCAATTAATTATTGTATTAAATGAGTGACATGTTTATATTCATTCATATGAAACTTTATGATTTACTGTCAAATGTCAAAATGAAAAATGACAGCACGGTATGATGGATACTGGCCCCGAATTCTCGATGCATTCGAGATAGTGTCGATTGCGAGATTAAACGTCAGATTCATACAGTTGTGTCAAATGACTGTATGCACTGACGTTTAATCTCGATTGTGAGATTATCTCGAATGCACCGAGAATTGGGGGCCTGCTGAAGCTAATTGAGGGCACGATAATACGAACTTTTCCGTATCTGTATTGTGCAGCGCACAACATACCTATCACGGATTTACATTTCGCCCCTTCAGAGTATATTCCACTATCCGTCTTCTGCCGCATTTTCTTATAACTCGAAAAGCCGTTTACGTGAAGACGGCAACGCATGCTGTGCACGGACACCTATGTAGCTTTGGGTGATGTCTCCTGAGTATTGATATAAAGCGAAGTTAAGTCTGTAAGCGTGAACTGGTGAAATCATCCCAAAACCGCATCTCCTTGCACAGCGTGCGCCGCAGTCTGCTTCCGCCGATTACGCTGGTTCAGCTGTATATGCGCGATAAGGTATGCGGGTTCCTCTTCCACTTCATTTCAAGGGTGATCGTATTCCGGTGGCCGTTTCGGCGTTTAAAATGAGTAGTGATTATATTTCTTTTAATTCAAATACTTAAGTGCCGTCAGCCTTTTGGCCACGCTAAGAAATGGTATCGATTTGGGGCATCTTTTTTAAACATATACGGTTATTTTAAAGTTTAGTTTTTATGTTGCATGTATTTCGATAATAATATGAAGTTTATTTTTAAGCGTACTTTAAGTTTATTTGTTTTGATTAAGTTGTTATGTAATAAAGATTTTAAACGTAAATAAGTGCTTATTGAAGATAATTATGGATATTTTACTAAATCGCATTCTGACTTTGAAGAAACTGATTTTCATACGTTTTTAAACCTCTAAAATCAATAATTAATGTAACAGGTGAATTTTTTAACGTAGTTTTGATGGGTAATGTAGCATTTTTAACAACGACTTCTTTGCAAACCTTAGTCACATCGTTTTTAGGATTCCGTACCCGAAGGGATCTGACGGAACCCTATTACTGAGAGGACAACGTCCGTCCGTCCATCTGTCAGAGGCATAGCTTAGCAACGTTAAGAGGTAGAAGGTTGAAATTTTCACAGAATAAGTGTTGTAGCAAGAATACTAGCAAATAATAAAAAATATCAAAAAGTTTTAAGCCTGAGAACGTACATTGATACCCTAAAAATTTAATGATTTTGTTCCAGCTATATTTCCATAATAGCTTAAGTTTCAGCTATCAAAGACCTGCGCCTCTATTCGGGAACGCTAAGTGATTCTGTAGCGACTCGTAAGCCAGATTTCTCATCTCACTCTTCCGCATGACGCGTAATGCGTAAGAGCGAGATGAGAATTCTGGCTAAAGAGTCGCTACAGAATCACTAAGCGTTCCCGAATAGAGGCGCTGGTTTTAGTTTATACTCCATAGTATAACAACAAATATCAATTAAATGGTGTTCAGTTATAGAAATATGAAAAATATAATGAAATCAAACCAGAAAATGACCGCTGCATCTTAACAATCTGCCAACTTTGTTGCAACTGTTAAAGTGCTTATCATTAAAATAAAGTCTATTATTGATTGGTTGAGACCATGCCAAATAGGCGTAGTACGGAACCCTCGGTGCGTGAGTCCGACTCGCACTTGACCGATTAAAAAAAACCCAGCAATACAACAGGATCCTGGGTGCATTCGCGGACCGCTGTGACTCCGCGCTGTTAAACCGGTGGACACTGCTTCATGCTGTCCGCGACCCTTAGACTTAAGTTATTTTATTTTATTTGTAATTCTTACTAACATAGAATAAGACTGTATTATAACTTACCCTATGGATGCTTTTATCTGAAATAAAAATTAAATTATTAATTATTATTATTATTAATACTATAATTTCAAGTCTACCTTTAAAATGAAAGACGCTGGAATCTAAGACATATCAACTTTCCTCATTAATCTATTTACGTGATAGTAAAAACTGCATCATAATCCTTTAAGTCGTTTAAATGTTTAAAAAGAATACACTGATACACAAAATAAGCTAACTAGATAGATATGGTGTTGCAGATGTCCATGGGCGGCGGTGACCACTTTCCATCAGGGCCGTCAGCTCGTTTGTCAGTCAAGTGACATAAAAATAAATAAATATATAAATATACATTTAATGGGCTTTCTTATTGATAACTTATTTTATGACGTAAATCTGATCTCTCTAGTTGTTGACTGACACCTCAATCGCTGGCATGCCAGTTTTCAGATGTGACATGCGAGATAGCGATTGAGATGTGGTCATACTGTGCAATTGTCAGATGGAATTTGGCAATGTGATGCTGATCTATATAATATTCTGACTGTGAACATTTGAAGTACCTTGTGGAGTGTACGAATACAGACTTTGATGGCTGTACAGAAGTTTTCAGAAAGACTTCTTTCACCAGCACTCCCCGGCATTAGTTATACCTAGTGATACGAAAATGGGCGGTTTTCAATAAAATTTTACGAATTAAGGCGTAGTTAAGAAAAAGTTTAAAAAGTTCCTCTACGCTACGAAAATTAACCATACAATTGTAGCTAATTTTCGTAACACAGTGGAACTTTTTTTAACTTTTTCTTAACTACCCGTTTAAAACATTTTTTTTTAATTCACCCAAGTGCGTCTCTCTCACTCACTGTGTTACGAAAATTAGCCACAATTGTATGGTTATTTTCGTAGCGTACAGGAACTTTTAAAACTTTTCTTTAACTACGCCTTAATTCGTATTTTTTTTTGAAAACCCCCAGATAAAACAATAAAAATACTTTCGTTTCGTGTTTGCATACTAGCTATTCAAACACGATTAAAATAATTGAGAGATTTGCATTCAAGCAAGCCTCTGTTACTCTCTTCTATAAAAAGCATGTCACTCCATAATCATTATGACTATTTTGAACAGGTCAGATGTTATTATTACCACAGCAGTTATTCAACGTGGAACGTAGACGGGTTGCCGGTAGGTGAGGGTGGATGATGCAGGTAAAACAGGTAACAGGGTAGAGGTAATTTATTTTATAAATACGAGGCACTCTGGAACAACATTATAAAACTTATGAATATAGGTAGGTGAGGCTATGGAATGAGATGACTTGGAGGCTTTGTGTGACACTCTACTTACGATTAAGTGCCTCACTGGTAATTCTTTGTGACAGGATAACGGGTACAATTGTGCTTCTTTTGTAATTCACACTGCACTTTTTAACTGCGGTTACTATGATTCTAATTATTTAGGTATTTTACCGTATGTATGTATTAAAATAAAGCTATATTTCTTTATAATTCTAAGACCTTTCTAGGCCGAGCTCTCTTATGAAGTGAAGTCAATTGTCTAAATCGATCTATCGATCTAACGTTTGCGTTTAGAATTTGGAATTGGAAAATAATTTGAAGGAAGAAGAAGAAGAAGATGAAGAAGTTAGTCGAAGGAGTTTTGTACGAGTTGCGATGGCGCCTCGTTACAAACGGAGCTTTTGCGGCGAGTGTCCCGCGGCTCTAACATGCAAGACACAAAGATAAGTTAAACCCGTTTATCTCTATGACTATCTCTTTCGTCGGCACTAGTGTGAGAGAGACGCACTTAGAGATAAGATGGTTTAACTTATCCTTGTGTCTTGCATGTTAGGGCCGCTGAGCTGCAGGATTCCCCGAGCGGTAAAGAAGGGATAGGTTTTCTATAAATATTCTATACTCTTTGTTGTACTTACTATCTTTAAAAACCTTTAATAAATACGTAAGTGCAATGTAAAAAATATCCTAGAAAGAAAGAGAGTACCATTTATTCAGCGCACACATAGTGTTAGTAGGTACTCATAAATTTCACATTGTACATAACAAAAACATCAGTAATCAAAAAAAAAAAGAAGAGGCAGTTATAATGATGCACACCGGAGTGTGCATGAGAGCCCATCAATGTGTGCGGATGAAAGGGTTCTGACTCAGCGGCCCTAACATGCATGAAACAAAGATAAGATAGACCGTCTTATCTCTAAGTGCGTCTCTCTCACACTAGTGCCGACGAAAGAGATAGACATAGAGATAAATGGGTTAAATTTATCTTTGTGTCATGCATGTTAGAGACGCTGCTTGTGTTGCAATCGCAAGGCAATCCCAACGCTGTTATTCTGCCAGGACCTCGAAAAAGGAAGGGAGTGCGAGGTAAAAACATTTTTATGAATAAGTTGTGTGTGTACGTGTTGCATGTTCAAGTAATGTGAATAAATAAATAAACGATGAATACTAAAAAAAAATATATTATATAGGGTAACTGACAGATTAAGATTTATCTGTGTTATAAATATTTAAAGGGTTAAGAATATAGACTGTGGGAAGGTGACTTTAGTTCAATAAACAGGTCGTATGTTAAAATATTTATTTCAACGCGCAAAGCCAAAGCAGGCGTTTATGAATTTGAATACAATGAGCACAAATATGAGCGGAACGCGGTGTCGAGCTTAGTTGACGCTTGAAGATCGTCAAGCGTAAACCGGCCTTTAGCTATCAGGATTCATAATAACAGCTACAATATTAGCCCATTATTTACAGTCTCTGACGCGTGACGTCCAGTCTTAGGTATAATCTACTTTAGCTGTGAAATAATCTTACTTGTATTATATTGTACCAGTTGTATGTGTATATAAATTTAGTTGGTACTGTTTTATTCTAATAATTATTCATGAATAAATATATTATCAACTTGTACCATTCTCAATAAAATAATTATTTTTATTCAAGCACTTTTATATTTCATGTTCAATATTTAGTTTTTTAGTAAAAGGAATGCGTGAGAAACCCTTATTCAATTACTTTGTTGTCCTTCTATCGTTGTTGTTGACAAGACTTCTTTTTTCAGCAATGTGCAAAGGCTAAACGGTCCGAGCTCAAATTTAGCATATTAGTAGTATTTGGAGGCCAACACAAAATGAAAAATTATCTTGGAATAGAACATAAAATACTTTTCAGCCCAATCCCAATTAAATAAAGTTGCGGGTACTGGTAGTTGAATAACAATTACCACTGAAGAGTGTAGATGATAACGGTGCTGAGACAAAATACGATATAACATTGCCTACCTACACTGATAACATAAGTAGATGGCTGTAATAATCACTTTAGCTCGCATGATAGATAAATAAACCAAGTGTACGTAGGTATAATCCGCGTCATTTACCTATAAATGAAAAGAGATAATTAGTTTGAATCGCGGCGCGGAGCAGGTATGTCGTCGAGTTGGGTTGTGTTGTGTGTGCTGGCGTGCGCAAGCACCGCGCTGGCTGGCGGCAGCAGCGAGCGTGAGGCGCGCCTTGTGGCTACTACGCAGGGCCCCGTGCGCGGGTACCGTTCACCACAAGGCGACCACTTTCAGTTCTTTGGCATCCCCTACGCTACCGTGCCCACTGGACGGAATAGATTCATGGTAAGTAATTTGTAAAGAATATAATTCTTAGAATGAAATCAAATCATTAAGATAAACGTAAAAAATACAGTTTCTAGTGGAGCAAGGAGAGCTGCTGAGAAAAAGAGTCTTGACAGACAGACGAAACAAAGGACAAGGACAAAGGTAATAGGGAATAATACGGGGTTGCGTTTTGTTATTAAATAAAACCTGTCTTGTTAATTTAACTTAGTTAAGTAAAAGTTGAGTAAGGGTCTCGGTCCGTGATAACTACATACATTGCCTGTTTATATCCCTAAAAATGAATAATTGAATAACGTACCTTATAATAATATTCACAAATAATAGGTGTATCGGTAAATTTCAGGCACCCCTTCCTGGACCAGCTTGGCTGAAACCACTAGAAGCTGTAAACGATACCATCATATGCCCACAAAAAAACATCCCACTATTTGCAAGAGACAAAGCTATCCGGGAAGACTGCCTCATTCTTAATATTTATGTTCCCGACACAAGCGACAAAAATCTTCCAGTGGTTGTCATAGTACATGGAGGTGCTTACCAACTTGGATTTGGTAATTTAATGATGCCGCAAGGTTTAATGAAGAGTAAATCCGTGATTGCAGTCACATTTAACTACCGTTTAGGAGTTCATGGCTTTTTGTGTCTGGGTACAAAGGATGCTCCTGGTAACGCCGGTATGAAAGACCAGGTAGCCTTACTGAGATGGATTAAGAAGAATATTAGGAAGTTTGGCGGCAATCCTGATGATATAACTATCTCTGGCTACAGCGCAGGAAGCTCCTCAGTGGACTTACTAATGCTATCACAAATGGCTAAGGGTCTTTTTAACAAAGTGATTGCTGAAAGCGGTGCCAATGTGGGAGTGTGGAGTGTCCAGATTGACCCACTTGAAAACGCTAAGACATACGCGAAGGAACTTGGCTTCGAGAATGTGGACGACATATATGCATTAGAAGAGTTTTACAAGACTGCACCATTAGACTTATTGGCTACCAGCGCATTTCTAGACAGAAAGGATTCCAGCTTTATTTTTTCCCCGTGCGTTGAAAGAGACACTGGCGTAGAAAAATTTCTCGATGATACACCTGTAAACATTTTGAAACAGGGAAAATACAAAAAGGTTCCTGTTTTGTACGGTTTTGCGAACATGGAAGGTATTTTCCGTTTACCACAATTCGAAAGTTGGAAAGAAGAAATGAATACGAATTTTTCAAATTTTTTACCGTTGGATCTGCAGTTTGAAAATGAAGAACAAAGGGAACATGTTGCAAAATCGGCAAAGGAGTTTTACTTTGGAAATAAAGCAGTTGGGAAGGATACGATTTTGAATTTCATCGATTATTTCTCAGACGTGATTTTTGTTTATCCAACACTGAGATCGACAAGACTTCAGGCAGCGGCGGGCAGTGAGTCCATATATTTATACGAATATTCGTATCCTATTGACGTTTTTACAAGTCACTATAAGCCGAACCCTATTCCCGAATATATGATGAATATTCGCGGAGCTCGGCATGTCGCACAGACGGAGGCAGTGCTTGAGAACACGCTGCAAGATATAGCGGAGGACTCTTTGACCGAAGAATACAGAAATCACAAAGACATTATGAAGGAATTGTGGTTGAATTTTATAACTACGGGGTAAGCAACGGTTTATTTTTGTTTGAATGTGGTCGCATTTTCTTCGGGGAGGACGATAGAATGATTCACTGTTTGTTTTAGTAAACCGGTGGGCGAAGCGGGCCCGCCGACGCTGGTGTCATGGGGGCCGGCGGGCGCGGAGTGCGCGCCGCATGCGTCGCTGGGCGAGCAGCTGGAGCTGCGCGGCGCGCTGCACCCGGAGCGCCGCCGCTTCTGGGACGGCATCTACGAGCGCCACTACCGCGCACCGCACCCGCCCGTCCGACACTCGGAGCTCTAGAAGGGCTCGTAAACGGACTAGATTTTTGGCATTTTATTGCTGCAATTTGGGCTATTCTCATTACGATTACATAAAAAATCACTACTGGTGATAAAATGTAAGTGATAGCCCGAATTGCAGCAATACATTGTCAAGAAAGTTGCTGGTTTACAAGCATCTTAAAACACATTCAATTAATATTGCTTGCTCCTTCAATAAAAGAAATGTGTGGCCGGCAACTATAACCATATTTCTGTAACGTACGAAGTTAGAGTAACACAGTTATAGTTGCCGGCTATAAATTGCCGGGAATAGTTGCTCGTGTAACTACACGTCAACCTTTTGACCGCCAAGAAAGTCTGAGAAGTAACACTAATTTCAATTTTAAGTTAAGGTAATGACGGACTTTTTTACCCTGTATCCGCTGACGGCTGCAGTCGACTGCGGCGGTCAAAAGGTTAATATAATTTGCTTGAGAATTGAGCATCAACGATTGAATTATCATATTTATAAAATAAAACTCACAAGCTAATATTTTACTTGCCCTGGCGTATTTATTTTATGACTAACCCTTCGGTCAACGATAATAAGTTGCTAAACTAATAATACATTTATGATAAATTTTTAATTGCTTTATAGCGGCCCCACCAAACACCACTTTGTGCATAGTCGTAAGCACTGGGCTTTTTTTTAGGTTATATTTAACCCGACTGCGCGAAGGCAATTAAGTTTAACAATCTTTCTTAGCTTGCCAAGGAACTCCAAAAGCGTCACAGATAACATCGCTTACAAGACTTATGTACTATTTACACACAATGCAGCGTGTGGCTCTAATGTGCAAATATGGAGAGTAAAATACGTTTTGTCATTTTGTGGGAACTGCACGAGCAACGAAACGTACGGGGAACGGTTTGTTTTGTAAATGACGAAGTGCATGTGATAAGGAGAAGTCAGGATTCAGTTTACATTCAAAAGTGTTAACCAGGGGGCTGACAGCTTTAGTTCCATTTCAACAGTTTTGGCGCTGTAATCGCAGCTACTTCTTTTAATCTGCGAGCCCATCTTGTCACGTGACTCACGTCGCTGTCAAGTCAATTTCAATTCGACAAATTATGATAAGGTTACGTTAACTAAAATTAAAATTTAGTTGTTTTGTAGTCTTCAAATTGAGTGCTCGTGACCTCGCGTTCTCCTCACCACGCGTCTTCGTTGAATTGAGTTACTTGAGACGGCACCCTCCTGTGTTTAACATTACAATTCATCGTTTCATATCGTGTTTGGTCTGTATAGTGATTGTCGAACTTAGAACCGCTAAAGTGTTGTGTTATCGGTTGTGATTCAACGAGTGACACCCAGAAACAATTTTGCATGCCCATGAACGATAATTTATGACAATTTTAGGATGTTGTTGTTGACTCCGGCAAATACTTAGGTTATTAGTTTAAGGGAAAAATCCACAAAAAGTGGATTTAGATTACGTTGTATTAGTTTAGTATGTTGGTTTTATGAATAAACACAACAATAAGTTATTAATAAATGATTGAAGTACATGTGCAGTTTTCTTTCCTTATTTATTTATAAGAAATATAAAGCTTCAGTGTACTGTACACGTTTATCGTAGTTTTATCGTAGTCACATCACTATAGAATATCGATATGAATGACAGCAATTGAATTGAAATCCCTAGTACTGTCAATTACGTATCACAGATTGTGTAATTTAACAGCGCCAAAACTGTAAGAATTGGAACTAACCAGAAGTAACAAAAAACGACTGTCCCTTCTGTAGCTAGATATAGTAATCTGTGGTGTTAACTGTCCAAACTCATATATGTGACGTCGCTAAAAAGATTCTAATTTTATTTTAGTTTAAAGTATCAGGCACCGGCACAGACTGAAGACTTACTTCAATAAAGCTTGATTGTACTTACCAAAATCGTGATTGTTTTGTTAAGTAACAATATTAGGTCAAGTCCTAGTAAAACGAAACAATGGCATCAAGGTCGTGACGGTATTTTTTTTAGAAAATACGTAATACTTATCTATCTTGCAGCAATAAACGTAAGAACCTACCGTTTCCTTAGTTTCTCATAATCCGGCACATTATGGTAACGCTTTG
The DNA here is from genome assembly GCA_947859335.1 of Tortricodes alternella. NCBI lineage: Eukaryota > Metazoa > Arthropoda > Insecta > Lepidoptera > Tortricidae > Tortricodes > Tortricodes alternella. Next base: position 5,391,476 of record OX401976.1, read on the forward strand.
ACCCAGTCCGAGGTCAGAGGTAGTCAGGTCGATTCACGACCGATTTAGCTACAAATATCACTCTATTTACCCGACTGCAGAGAAGTAAAAAGGAGGATAATGTTTAAGGTGAGTAAGTATGTCTATGTATGTGATTATGTATGAATGTTCTCACTCGAATACAATAATTACCGTCTAGAGCGAAAACTACAAAACAATTTAAAAAAATGGGGTTTGGGCGATTCAGGCCTAATGTCCGGGTTACACTGGACATATTATGACGTCAACTTAAATTCACTATGGCAGATGCAATAAGATATTCTGATTCTTGATATTTTTCCACCCATACATTATTGATATCCAAAAATATATAATACATTGGTAAATGAGTAAAAACGGCTCAAATGATTTGGATGAATTTTGTATTTAGATAATGTTTTGCTTTCTAAGTTTATCTAGATAGGTGTCATCACTGACAAAGAAAGAAAAAAAAGATGCCGAGAGATGCTCGATCGCCCACGTACCTTGCTTCATAATTGTAGCAGTTTCATCAATCACTTTAGAGATCTCGATGGTTTAAATTTAGGCTGCCTTTGCTGTCATGTTAATAAGAACTAACATATCGTAGCTAAATAATTTGCGATATCGTTTAGGTAATGTTGAATGCAGACGCAGGTCACTGAAATTATTGCATAATTATGATATGCAAAAAATAATTCGCGTCTACCTGTCTGTCTGCAACGGGTAATTTAGATAAAACTGACCCCGTTTTGTTGAAATTTAAACTAATGCTTTGAAAATGTGTAAGGTGCACACACACAATTAAAACGTGCAAGGTCAATTTAAAATAGTTGTCTTTTTTATATTTGGGGAAAGCCGGCCGTGAGTCAGGTGGGGCAATTGCCTGCATTGCCCTGTGTATCCTCGCCTGCCTTACTCCATCTATCTAAAAGCGTAGTGCTAATTCCGACCCTTAGGGTCGAGTTGATCAATTAGGATGCTTGAAATATTTCTATGACATAATAGACCAATCGGATTGGTCAGCTCACATCCGCTCCGCTCATTTCCTTTTCAGTAGAAACCCACTCTTATATTCACTGCCGCATATTTCCTGTCCCACAATATTTCGTAAGCATAATTATCCTGTTAAAATAAACATGCGTTTCCTTCGTTTAGTCGTGCTTTACAATTTAAGATTAATTCTCGATTAGCTAACAAATTTAACCTAATTATAATACGCTGTAGATTATCGGGCACGTTAATACACGTGTATAAGGACATGAGATCAATCATGGCGGTTAATGACGTTTTATTAATTATGTACGCAACGCGGACCCATATTATTATGACGTGTGGACATATGATATATAACCTACATGTCCGGTTCCGACATTAAAACTACGCCTACATTTTTACTGACAAAATTTACAAGTGGTAAGGTTGCTTGATGATTATTTGTGTATAAGGAGTAAGTGAACAACAAAGATCTCAAAAGAAGGATATACGAGTAATTAAATAAAAAAAAAAACCTTAATTAAGTACATTTTTTTTTGAAATTCACCCGCCTGTCGGTACAATACCTATCGTGTAACAATTCTCATAGAAGGTTGTCAAACGCCAGCGCCATGGCTTACCCACACCCTATTGCTGATGTCCTAGTTCTTACGCCATACATACAAAAGTCTAATATTGCTTAATTCACACGCTATCACTTCATTGTGGACGTTGAGGTCGGTGGTACTGTCTCACAGGTTGTGGAAATGTACTAAGTAGATGCTTAATTATAATAGAGTCACAAACGGGTGTCAAGACCCGTGGTTGCCATGCGACTGAACGTGCGATGGTGTCAGATTCGCGTTCTGACACCTCAAAAGTTAGCACCGCGAGAATTGCTTTGAGCAGTTCCTTACTATATATTTCAATGGTGCACAATGAATCTCCGATTATTGCTAGCTATCGACATTGAGTTACAGTTCGCAAGCTAATTGAAACCAGCGCATAAGAAAGGTTTCTTTATTGTCCTTGCAAGGGCAACAAAATCCGGAAAAAAGAATATGCCTACGCGCAGAGTTCATAAACCCCCACAATATCAATCAATATTTTCCTGAACTGGAATATAAAGCAAGGACGTATATTAATAGTACATTACGTGTTAAGAAGTAATAAAAATACTTAAGTAGAGTGGCAGGAGCAAATCTGGTTGGGTGACCTCCGGGCGACCTTGTCACTTTCTACCAGATAACCAATGAAACTACCGGTGGAATTCACGTACTATCGCAAGGACAGAATTAAAAGGAGCACCAAAATGTTTGGCAACTGCATTTCCATATGGCCATTATCAGCCAACCAATATTGCCCGAAATGGTTATATTGCTGACAATATTACGATTTCAAGCATATATAGATTTTTTCCGGCAAATTGGAAATTATTCCTCTGCTGCACTGGGAGTGAAGAAATAGCATAGAATGCGTGCAGATGCTTATCATCCTGGCATGTCGTAAAAGTCGACTAAGGGACGGGTCCTCTCCAACATGGTGGACTATCTGTATGGGCGATGGGCTGATCACCTGTCACCATACGGTTCATCATACCATGTTAGGACTAATTAATCGAACGTGGTCAAGAAGTCTTGTGGCTCTGCCCACCCCATTAGGGATTTCGGACGTGATGCTATGTATGTATGTAATTTATCCCTAGATAATCTCTGATAGCAGTATTGTCGAGAATGGGCATATTGACACTAGTATCAATGTAACAATTTTGATAGAAAATCGGATCTAAAAATGTCATTTATTAAGTAGATAAAAATGTTGTCTGTGCATTAAGCTTGAGCTACAATATATCTGCTATTATTAAACCTGCTCCATTAGTATGTGTAGATACTAAAAACAAGTTATTAAAAGAATAATAACTTTTTAAGATAAATTTCACTTTGGTCCGTTATTATTGTTTACCGTTATTAGCAATTATAAATTATTGCTAAAGCTTTTAGACAATTTCCGGATCCGGCAATCTGAATAGAACATGCGCCGGCTCATGTCACGGTTTCTGATTCCATTTCAATCACATTCGCAACTGACAGTTCGCTAAACTGATAAGTATCTAAAGAAATGTAACATAATAGTGGACTGTAACAAAGGCTGGTGTTGTGGTTACTGCGCTCGGGTCGTTTAGTCAATCGTTACAAGTAAAAAAATGAACGATGTAATATCATTATTCAAGTAAGCATTCTCTACCATATTAAAATCTATTACACGTGAATTAATTATAAAACAGTAAATAAAATTTGAGCGACAGAAAATATGGTTTCAGTTGACTCCGTTTTATTATGACAATGACACCTCCAAGGCAACTGGACAGATTCTCATCTAGACAGATTCACAGCTGGACAGATTCTCAGCTGGACAGATTCTCAGCTGGACAGATTCTCAGCTGGACAGATTTTCAGCTGGACAGATTCTTAGCTCGACAGATTCTCAGCGCGACAGATTCTCAGCTGGACAGATTCTTATCTGGACAGATTCTCAGCTGGACAGATTCTCAGCCCGACAGATGCTCAGCTGGACAGATTCTCAGCTGGACAGATTCTTAGCTGGACAGATTCTCAGCTGGGCAGATTCTCAGCTGGACAGATTCTCAGCTAGAATCTTTCGAGCTGAGACTCTGTCCAGTTGAGAATCCGTCCAGCTGCTGTGGAGGGCTCATTAAATTTCGTCTCTCATTTCGTCCGACAAACATAAATTGATCCGCCTGCTCGTAGGAATTACGCGGAGTTAGGTGCCTACGTCCGTGGCCGTTTGCGTCGTATACGACCGACCAACGTCGAAGACACGGACGAACATGTAGTTTATACACACTGGCGACTCAAGTTAGCCTCGCCGTCAAGTTTACAAATGAAGTCTTATTTAAGAGAAACACACCCCTACCCTAACTGTGCCCACGAGTTTGTTCGCATGGGATTGTGATTATATTCATACAAATAGCAATAAATGATATCTCCGAAACCCTTTGAGATTTATTATTATTTAAGATTATATAAGTAAGTATAAATATTGTAACAACCTTGAACTCTCTGACTGCGCGCCACCCTGACTTCTGAGTGCCTAGCACACTAGTTTTTATCGCGCACATAAAGTATCTGTCGCTTTTTAACTAATATGCGGGTGCGAAAGGGACGAATGCTTTATATGCGCGGTAAAAATTAGTGTGCCCTCTGCAGTCATAAACGCACTTGAAAACTATGCGATTATTGTGAGATGATTCTTTAAATAAAATAAAATAAAAGTTACAATATCCTTAACTGTCCATCCATTCCGTAATTTAGGCTTAGGCATCATGCAAATACCATTTTCCACTTAGATTTTTGCAATCATTTCAAACATCACAGCCAGACACTTCAATTTTATTTATTTGTATATATGAAAGCAACTTCGAGTTACTTTCAAGACATAACTATAAATCGCATAAATTGGTCGTGGTACTGATCCCCATGAGAAACCAACCTGATACTGATAACGTAATCTATTAGAAAAATCGATTGCAGCGGAACAAATTAGACTTCATAATAATAATAATGATAATTTAAATTCACAGCTAGCAGTAATTCAAGTCACAATTACGTATACTCAAAGAAATTTATCACAGACAGCAGTTATTCAAATCACAGTTACGTCGGTATGAAGCAATTCGCAAATTGCGTCTATCTCCGAACGCGTAAAAATTGCGCGAATCGAGATTGAATGAAAAAATTTATCACGTGCGTATAAATGTCTACTAAATGAACGAAATGGCGAAGGTGGCGAAGTGGTAGTGTAATCGCCTGCTGCACCGGAGCTCACGGGTTTGAGTCCGAAGTCACGAATGTTGGTTTGTACCCGAGTCATGGATGTTTAGTATTTATATAATCTATGTATGTATCTATATTTACAAGTATATTCGTATCGTGGTTTAGTTACCCAGGGCAGCGAATTCTAGTTTGTGACTTGATCAATGTAGGGTTAAGTCAAAGATATTATTTATTTAGTTATTATTAAATGAAACGAAATTAGTTTTGGCGCTACTTATAGTATGTTGGATTCGATTCGAAACTGTGTCGCCTAAATATAAATTTCCCAAAACTTACAAGTCGAGTGACTTTCAAATTAGCGAACACAATTTTGAATTGGCCCCAAATTAACAATTAACATATTCCTTAATGAAGATTTTGAAATTGAAAACTTTAATGGTGCATTTACTGATTATGAGTGCGACTATAAAGGCCTGGTCATATTGTACGCGCGCCAGCAGTGCGTGCGATGTATTCCGCTCATACTAATACAAATTCAACATAAATGCGCCCGCAATGTGACCGGGCCTTAAGCAAAGTCGTACCATAATATATATAGTATATTAATTTTAAACATATAGTGTAATTTCAGGTTTATTTTCAAAGTTAAGGGACACTACCTCACAACGCTTCGGATAGTTTGGTTAGGTACAGCATTCAGTTTGCAACTTAATATTTTGTAAAGTCGGGGATTAAGGCACCCGAAGAAATAGTTGCCAAAGAATAATATTCATTTCAATAGGGAAGATGCATTTCATCTTCTATTGGTAAGTGCTGTGTAAAAGAAACCGAACTGTGTACGCAACACATTATTATGTTGATTATTTTATGAGTTATGAAGCTATTTCTGCTAAACTATTCAAGTCATTGTTCATACTCGCAAAAATACTTCATACAAAATGGACGACAACTATGACGTCACAGCATTCGTTGGACTATACAGAATGTATGGCGCTTAAACGAAATCTGCAATTATTTCCAAAAATACTGTTTTTAGACCAACATCGTAGAAATAAAACATGACATAAATTTGACGAGGATGTCCAAAGAACTATAAACCAATAATATATTTTTCACTAATTATGACCATTAATATAATAAAAATGAATAGTCAGAATGATCTGCTCTTTTCTGTATTTTTTTTTTGTTTACATTTTCTTTCATAATATATCATTTAAAACTCATTTTGATTTTCATGCAGCTTCCCCATTCCCTAAAATTACGCATCGTCAAATTAGACGTCGTTATATGACTTCAACTTTTCAATAACCAACGGCCATATGTTCTTTACAAAACCAATTAAATCTGAAAGGTGAGCAATTTTATTATTCTCCTACTGATTTAATCTCGTACAAGAAGTCGATTGAGTACTTGACGTCTGAACTTTGAATTGACCGCAGATTTACTGCAAAATTATATGTGCAGTTGAACGAGGCGCTGCTGCGAAAAGAATGTGCAAAATTTGTAGGTGACTAATCGTAGTTCTTTGTTTTTGACTGGTAGATAATAAAATTGGCTCTATTATCTGTATGATTGTTATTACAGTACTTGAATGCTACGTGAGCGTGCTGGTTCAGTAATGAAATGATTACCTATTTTGCATAATGTCCTAGCTTTGTGATTTAGTATCTTTTAATATGGGTAACGGTAAATGGTATGTCACCGCTGTTTAGCTAATTGATTGAATTTATTATTCTAAGGATTGAATCACAATGTAAATATTTCTGAAATATTCTTTTGTAAATCAATAGCCTGTTAAATTTATAAATAAAAATTAAATGTGTCCAATTACAATTACACAACATACTCCAACGAAATAAAATGTTTTATAAATTATTTTCTACAAATCCTCCTGTCCTGTCACGATCGCCACTAATGTTAAATTTATAAATAAAAAGGGACTCAGAGCTATATACGAAAAATATATAATTTTGGTGACAGATTGACATACTATTATTTCATTGACATTAGTATCATTTTAAATGTTTTTTTTAATGTGTCCAGTTACAATTACATAACAAGCTAGTTCTAAGAAATAATAGGTTTAGTTCAAGTTAAATCCACATGAACCCGGGAACCTGTAATGCAGGGTTTCTTAAGCAGGGGTCCATGTCATGTATTCCGGAGGTGCAGCTACACGATTCAGTATTAAGTACCTAACTAGTATAAGTTTAGTATTGTCAATTCGATTCAATGATAATGTCAATTAAATTTGAGTTTTGAAATTTTCAAAGTGGTCCGCGGCTACAAATAGGTTGAGAAACCCTGCTGTAACGGAATGATAATGATTTTATAAAGAGTTGAGAAGTCGAAAACAATAGTAGATTGTTGCACCAAGCAGAAAGTGATTCATTATTGCGCCGAGTGTTAGTTTGGAGCCCGAACGCTAGTGAGGGCTCTAAAAACACGAGCGCAATAACAAATCACTTGATGCGAGGTGCATAATCTGCTTTTCTTTCTACTACTGCAAAAAGTTGGTAAAAAAACATAAAGGTACAGTTAAACCCAACCAGCGACGTAAAAAGGATTTTGGCACGTGTTATGACGCACCCTTAAAATTTTTATATAGCTTATGACACTCGCACGTTCTCCCCGAATCTTAAGATACCCTATTTATTAAAATCGGTCCATTGGTTCTGAAGCTAAAGTCAAACATCCGAAAATTTTCACAGAAAACTTTGATCTAGTCTATTCATTGTCATATTATGCCAATTTTTATTTAAATCTTTTAGTAACCCATACTATCTTATCAGCCAGTACTTTGAGCATAACATTTTACACGGGGCAATCACAGTTCGATATGGCCGCAGTACAGTAAGTCCACAGAAAAGTAGTCGGCTGTCCCGTGGGACTGTGAATGGGCGGATTGGGTAGCTGTTGGTGTAAACTTCTTGATCCACCAACCAAATTTTAAAAAATACAAAACAGTGCAATAATGAAATTTGTATGCAACTTTATTTGCTCTAGAGCAAATAAGCACTTCTTTTTGCTGAGTATTTAAGGCCATAATGATGAAATTAAAGCGTAGTAGGAAGAAAAAAGCTTTATGTCATACTAGGGAGTGATGCTCTTAACCTTTTGACCGCCAAGCATGTCTGAGAAATAACACAAATTTCAACTTTCCTTACAAAATTCCTTATTATTAAAGTTATAATAATTTTGTATTTTGGGCTTTATTAAACACACAAAATCTATTAGCTTCTTTCAAGCGGAACCGATCTCTTGCGCATGCGCATTAAAGACGGAGTCAACTACACAGGCACTACAGCACTTGTGGTAATAGTTTCGCAGTAGAATAAATTTTCAACGTTTCCTAGTACGCCGCTATAACTCAATTTCTAATCTAACGAATGATACGCTGAACTAATAATAAATACATCAACTTCATTCAGCATGATCTAGCTACTGTTGTAAATATAAGTTAATATTTACCTATGTCCGCCATATAACGTTGTTTATTTTTACCAGTCTGTGTGAATCCAAAAAGACAGTATAAAGTTTAAGTCTATATATGTATGTATATATCTGATCAAAAATAGTTTGTTGCACTTTAGCTCCTGAACTACCGGATCGATTTTAATAAATGGGGTATCATATGATTTTTGGAGAGCGTACGAGTGTCATAGGCTGTATAAGAAATCTAAGGGTGCGTCATAATAGGAGCAAAAATGCTTTTACGTTGCCAGTCGGGCTTTAGTTTAAAACTTTACTTTTGAATTTAGTATTCACTGTATTATTAGTCGCGAGTAGTTACCAACGGCATGTGGCTTTTTTGTTTTATTTTTTTTGTTTGTTTGGTTCGGTTGTTATGTATTTTTTTTATGATAGCGAGGAGAGTAAATGCATTAAGCATGCCCTGAATAAACAAATTAAAATAAAACATGGAAACTGTTTTATGATAGTCATTAAAAGTGAGCAAGCGCATTCATAATTAACAGTTATATATAACATTTTTACCTTTATTACCATTTTATTGATTCAAAATAAAATATTAAATATTTTTTCGATTCGCTACATGAGCTGTTTAATGGCGTTAAATCACCTACTAGTGGGACCACTCATTCGTTCACGCTTCTCGGATTTCTCGATCGATTCATTTTGCAACGCCCCGCCGCCTGGCGGCTCCAGCCTTAAACTGTGGTCATGCTTCTACGATTCTCTTTTATATTAAATAATAACGAATTGAGATTTACTGAAAGACCGTTGAAAATTACTTCAAGAACTCCGGAGGACTTCCGATTGCACACTGCTCCATTATACAGGCTGGGCCATAAGATTTTGCACTTTTAGAAACATGATAGAGGCAAAACTACAAATGCTATTTTATTAGGTATTTATTATAAGTAATAAGCATAAAATATATTTTTTATTTGTATAAACACTGTTGCCTAAATGAGCTCCGTCTTGTTGCTGGCACTCCTGCAACCGACTACGGAATTGTATGAAAATATCAGTATCTTTTCATCAATCATCACTTCTGTCTGGTACGTACGATTTGCAAAATATGGCTGGCGTGTGACATATCAAATGAAAGGGCTCGTTATGGGGGTCTTAATTTTTTTGTTGTATAATTTTAAAATAAACGGTTTTGAAGTTATCTAGGAAAATAGGCAAAAAAAATTACCATTCCCCCCCTCCCCCTCATTATCACCCAAAGTACTGGACCTAAAATTTTGAAAAATATACGAAAAATAGTTCTTAACCTAAAGATTACCGGAAAACCTTCAAAAAATGTATGGTATTTAAAGTAACATAGTAAATTTCATATAATCACGGAACCCTCTCCACTGGAGTTTAACTCGCACTTTTCCGGTTTTTTTGTTGGAAAGGGTTTATCACAATAAACACGTTGCTTTCCTGTGAAACGGTCCATCGTAGTCAAAAATATACAAAATGGCGTTTAATTTCCCATCACCTTTGTACCGCACAATTAATAGTTTAGAAAAAAATCTGTGTTGCTATTTGCAAAAACTTATGGCCCACCCTGTATTAGAAACTGATTTTCACAAGTCGTTTCACAAGCATGACTAAAAGGGAGCTATTTCGCAGAGGTTTTAAATGCCGCTCTACATCGCTGTAGTTTCGTCAAATATAATTTCGCGCCGAGTGTCGCATACTTTCGTGTCTCATTGACACAAAGCGTATCAAGGCCGATATAATAAAAGCGGATTCGACTTAAAAATGTAGTAATCGTTACGTAAAGCCGGCGAGAAAGTTGCGTGTGAGTTTGAGAAGTGATTATCATACGCGGAGTAGAGCAGCGCTCCGAACGGTGCGACGACATTTTTTTATAATTTTTCTCTTTGCGGAACCAATCCAGGAGGTAATTTAATTGACACCGTGTCAGCAATATGCCTATTATCAATCATAATAGGATAAAGTACATATTAAATTAATGATTGTGACTTTGACTTCTCCGGTCTATTCCAGTTCCGGCTTAAAATTTGCCGCCGACTACTTCTGTTAAGTTTACAATGATTAAATCATGAACAAGGTTTTGTTGTTGCGTTTTATCAATTACTGTCATTGTTGGACTTGCGGCTACAAAAAAGCTAAATTTATGTTTGAACTCATTAGAAAAAAACTGGACAAGTGCGAGTTAAACTCGCGTGGAGAGGGTTCCGTTCCGTACATGATTATCTGAAATTTACTAGGTTACCTTAAATATCATAGACTTCTTATAGGTTTTCCTGTAATCTATAGGCAAAGATCTATTTTCTGTACTTTTTTTTAATTTTAGCCCTAGTAGTTTTGGAAATAAGGGGGGGGGAATGTTCATTTTTCGCCTATTTTCCTGAATAACTTCTAAACTATTTTACTTAAAATTCAAAAGAAAATATATTTAAGATCCTCACAATAAGCCCTTTCATTTGATATGTCACACGATATAGGTGCCATAACTTTTTTTTTGAATTTCTAGTTTACCTCCAAAAAGTGGCCCCTATGTTTAAAATTCATATATTTACGTCACGCGTCCGTGTTGCGGTCACTAACTTACATATGAATACCAAATTTCAACTCAATCGGTCCAGTAGTTTCGGAGCAAATTGGCTGTGACAGACGGACAGACAGACAGACAGACAGACAGACAGACACACGAGTGATCCTATAAGGGTTCCTTTTTTCCTTCTGAGGTACGGAACCCTAAAAATACCTTTATCCTGTTCAGTATTAAACCTCATGCTTTGAGTATACGTGCAATAATGTATTTTGGAACTTCTATCGAAAAGCAGACATTTATCGAATACGTAATGAGAATTAGAGATCCTTTAGATAATAAGGAGCCAACGCTCTTTCCTTGGGAACCTTTATTATGCTGCTATTTAAAATGACAAAGAAATATTTTTAACTTTATTGACGCTGATTCTAGGTTTCAATTTCTATTTAGGTGCTAGTAATATTATGTTATACTAGTTATTAATTCGATATGTGTAGTTCACGAATGACTGATGCAATTGAATACTTGAGTTGGTTTCAATCTTTCAATCTTCAGTTCAGTTGAGTTCCGTATGCTTTAATATATCTTTTAGTTCACCACGTCGTTCCCGTCTTTTCGTCATGTTATCCGTTCTGTTCGACTAATGCATCTAATTTATATATATTTCAATGTCCATTTAACGTAAAACGGCGCGAATCGCCTCGCTTACACATTTTAGTATCTGCATTTATTTTTATAATAAGCTTTATACTGAGTTTAATGGACTGTTTATACAGATATATATCAATTCACTCAATAGTTCATTGAATGAGTGAAAGAAACGTGAACTGCAGATCCAAATGCTTCGATTAAGCTACTGAACTAAACTGAACTACTGAACTAATTGAGTGATACAGTTCAGAGTGGTCTTAGGATGCTGCTGGGGCTGCCCCGATTCTGCAGTGCGTCGGGGATGTTTGCTGATGCGCATACAGATGGCTTTGCAGCCATACTGCGCAAAAGGGTAGCATCCCTTATACACAGGGTGCGGGGCAGCCCGAACAGCATTCTGAATACCGTTGCAGTTAGGATGCAAGGCTCTTTCCAGGAGCATTGGAACAGTATGCACTGTCTCCATGCTAAATTTTAGTAATAGTAAATTTGTATTTTTTTTTTTATCTAATATGCGTGTATCTGTGTTTTTGTGTGAATTTTATTGAATTATGTTATGTTATTTTGGATTATGCAATCAAATATGGAATCTATTCTGAAATAAAATAATTTGAATTTGAATTTGAATAATAAAGCGTATCTATGTATCTTTTCTTTTAAGTAACACATTTTGTGCATGTCTATTATTAATCGAAAAGTTGAGGCTTTAACTTCAAGTCTAAGTGCATCTAAGCAGTGTTCGCTGCATCCAAAGAATAATTTGCAACTACGTACCAAATCTAGATAAAGGTAGTTGTTTAAAATTCTTTAAAAAGTGCCTCTTCAATACAATATGCATTGCAGAGACAGACAGTGAGAGCCTCAATATATGTAACACGCTCGGATTATTTCAACCTTAAGTAGAACACTGCCGTTTAAAGCACATACATATAATTTAAAGAACATAATAATATCTGAAACCAATTAAAATTTGTTCTGTAAGTTTTTTTAATTTAATGTTGTAACACAGCAGGTTGTAATAATTGCGAGCACTTACTGTATCGGTTACGCAATCTGTTCGCCATACTTTCTTGCGAATAAACTAAGGCATACATTTCGGCCTCTTTAAGCAAAGAATTGGAGCTTTGTGTAGCATATCTTTTTAATGATTGTACCGTTAAATGCAAATTTTATATCCTACTAGTGGACCCGCCACAGCTTTTCCCGCGGTATTTCCTATACAAACTTTATCACCCCTTTTCACCCCTGTAGGGATGGAATTTAAAAAATATGCTTCTTAGTGCACCTCTACTACTCGAGGAATGTCTCCTCTAAATTTCAAACCTCTAGGACCACCCGTTTAGGCTGTGCGTTGTCTGTAAATGAGTCACGGTACTGTTTTAATGTATTGATAATGTCTTAGTATTGCGAGACTAGCCACGATTGTACTTTTATTTAGTTTCTTATTTATATTTAATTAATCTTATATCGAGGCATAATATTTATTTACTTGTTGTCGCATTAAAAATTTCAATATTAATATTATTTATAATATTAAAATGATCGTCACTATAAAGTAATATAATATTTAGACTAAGTAAATATTGCACGTAACATGTAAGGGGAGGCCCACGTCCGGCAGTGTACTGTGATGTGAGGCTTACGTTACTGGTAATGACATAACATGTAAAAATTTCTGCATGACATTTCTGCATGTTGTCTTTAGGAAGAATAACAAAAGAATTCAAAGACATGAACATGAAAAGAATATGAGCACTCAAAAAACGTCCTTGTATTGTATATCATGTAAAATCTTGGGAGACAATAAGGAAATACATTTGCTTGGATATAGTGAATAATATATGATTTTAGTTGGTATATCTTTTTTACTTCGGTATGTAACATAATATGACCTTACAACGATTTGTTTCTGCATTAATAATAATATTAATAATAAAACAAAAAATGTTTCACGGAGAAAAAAATATCCAACAATTAGTTGCAATTAGTTATGATAAAGCGAATAGTAAAAACATATATTATGTGTAAGTAAGTGTACTTATATTTATGAATAGTACTAATTCAAGTTTAAAATTATTTAAGACAACTAAATCTTAATTAAAACTTGTCATAGCAACAGAAATCTGTCTGTTTTGACTAATCTCTTTAGTTTATGATTGTATCTATATCCTGATGTTTATCGCGATTTCCGTAAAGCAAATTAATTAATTAATTCGTCTAATTTATAAGTAGAATTGGAGTTCCTAGGTCCTTTCTAAACAATGATTCTCTCATTTGACTGAAACCTCATGAACAGATAAATCAACCAACTTTGTTAGTGCTATCTGCGATTGCGTAATAGTAAAAGGGACCTCCTTTCGTTTTAAGGTCCTTAATATTGTATAGGCTGCGGCGTGTGAGACATGCTACCTACAGCTTAAAGTCTCATGACCTTATGCCACTTTTGTTACTTACTGCATCATGTTATGTTATGAGCTTGTGCGTATGTGTGAAGATCCTATTTCAATTAGCTAACGGGGAGTAAACCAAACCTACTTGCAAAATTACCTAGGATAATAATACAGTGAATTTTGAGCATTATAATACTTAATTTAATAATAAATTGTTTAAAATTCCTTTTCATAAAATTTAAAATGGGCGAAATGTGCTGAATAAACTAGTGGCACTGTATGTTTTTAAAAGTATTTTAAGTATTTAATTTCACTTGTGTATATGTTGTGGAATTTCGCAATCAATATTTCACCCACTTCCACTGAAGCTATCGGGCTGAAATTTGGAATACACTTTTGGTTCTCGTGAGAATGTATTTTTATGGTCAGCATAATCTGAATAGAAATCCAGGATTAGCGTCGGATAAAGGAAGTCTTCGACGGTCAACAGCACAGCCACAAAATCTTGTGTATACGCATTTTATTACAATAGCCTGTTTAAGTTTTACCATGACATGGTTGCTGCACTCAGGGCGGGGTTCTAACTAGGGAACTCCTCAATGGTTGGTAACACAGACATCTATTGAAGAAGACTGTACTAAATTAACAGGCAAACGAGCATCTAACAATGACGCCTTGAATGAGAAGAAAATATTTAGAAACATGTCCATGTCCAGCGAAAACTGAAAAATAAGAAGTAAATTATAGTAAAAAATATATGTTTTAAATAAGCTAATATTTAAATGCTCTATAAAGAAAAACATAAACTTAAAATTAAATCAAACCCGTCAATTTACTACATAATACAATTTATTTGATATAAAAGTTGGTCGCGAGATTTACCTTTGTAAATAAACAAGAATACAAAGTATAAATTGATCTTGATACAAGTATTTCTAAGAAAAATATTACGTATTTTATAAAATAAATTTACAGAGGTAAATCTCGCGACAAGTTATATCATATAAATTTTATAATTTAATTAATTGACGGCCAATTAAGAGCATTTCAATAAAAGCTTGTTTTTAAAAATTATTTTCTCATATAAGTTATTACCAATTCGGATTAATTTACACTAGGTAAGTAAATACTGTTTTTACTTACCTAGTGTAAAGTTTAGTGTTAAATAATAGTAGATTGTTACACCAAGCAGAAAGTGATTCATTATTGCGCCGAGTGTTAGTTTGGAGCCCGAACGCAAGTTGCATTTTTTTTTAAATATGTTACTAACCTATACAATCTTATCAGCCAGTACTTTGAGCATTTTAGACGGGGCAATCACAGTTCGATATGGCCGCCGATATGTGGACTGTTTATCTAACAGCAAGTTCACAGAAAAGTGGTCAGCTGTCCCGTCGGACTGTGAATGGGCGGATTGGGCGGCTAGTGGTGAAACTTCATGATCAAGTAACCAAATTAAAAAGTACAAAACAGAGCAATAATGATTTTTGTATGCAACTTTATTGCTCTAGAGCAAATAAGTGCTGCTTTGTGCTGAGTATTTAAGATGAAATTAAAGCGTAATTCGGAAAAAATACATTTTGTGCAAAATAAAAAGGTAGATGGTAGACTACCATTTCTACGCTGCGGCTGTGATGGACGGAACAATTGGCTAGCTCAGATTTTGCCAGACATATTTCAGTCGGCAGCAGATTTTGAGCATACTATTGAGATTGCAATTTATTTCATTTTAATGGCCCTCAACCCTATTCACTATATTCACAATGAAATTCAATAATTGAACTTGCCGCCAACCGGTTATTATTCTCCAATCTCAGCGCTTAAAGATTTATATGGGACTCGGTGATTGTAACTGAACAGGTTCCTTTTGTAACTGGAAGTCTACTCGACCTTACGGTTACATTATTCAGATTCAGTTGATATAATCATTATGCTTACATAACGATTATATTAATAAAATGCTAGTGCCAATATATTGAATTTTAACACCTGTAATGGCATTGAATGAAAGGTTTACGCTTCATGAGCTAATGAAATAATATATTCGATGAAGTTAGGAGACGAAATAAAAATATTGTAAACTATTTTCTTTTACCTTTGTATTAAACGAATTGAGCAGTTCTATGTATAAAATCCTCCATCCAGTCTTTCTTTTTAATAACTATCAAATGTATAGGTATATTATCAGTCCACGGACCCTCTCCATCAATTCTCTGTAATTTATCATTTTTACTGACTCCGAGACTCTATACATTAAGTTGTATTTTGACTGTTGCACTTTGTCTTGGAGTGCTTTTCTAAATTCTAAAGTGTTATCATTTTATTTACATGTGAACGAGTCTTAATCGCGTAACTTATAAAATTTATTATTTACCTCGACGCTTTAGCCGTATTTAAAACTCCCGTTTACATGTAAATTGTTTAAATCGCGAAAGTTTAAAACAATCTATTGTTATCATTTTGTTGACAAAAAACTAACTGCTGACTTTCTTACTTCGCGCTTCTTCTCAGCAGATGTCGCATTTTTAAGCGCTGCCAGACATGTGAAAGAGCCCATGTGGCCTACTAGCAAACATAAATATTTCATTTTTATTATGTAAGTATTTATCTATGTGTTCGAATGAATATTGCGAACTCATTAATCATTTCAGCAATTGAAATAAATTTAAGAAAAGTAAAATTTACTAATATCATTGGATATTTGCGAAGTGACTCAAAATGCAAGACTCAATGTTTAGAAATATGTACAAAATAATTGTTTATAAAAGAATTCTTGTAATGTAGGAAATATTCCGATTATTTCTTTTCCATTTGTAGTTGTCCAAAAACTGTCTGTAGTCTGGGAATAAGCTTTTTAAAATAGGTATTCTAAAATATTCAAACAAAGGCAGCATCAGTCAGCTTGTGAATACGCACCATAAAATTTCCAACGAAAGTACCTACTTATTAGTGCAGATTATTTCGGCAAGTACTGATTGTAGCGCGAAAAGTATGTGATCTTCCTCCCACACGCGAACAATGTGCCTTTGTTTAATAATTAGACATTATTTAATTAAACATGTTTCGGTCCAGACAAATTTCTTAGAGAAATCAAGAGCTTTCTTTCGTCTGCTATTTTCAGGTATCGTTGTGTGTATTGTTTTAGCATGGTGAAAGTTATGAGCACTGATGCGATTCACAAAATGATACATGCGTATGCGTCTAATCACAGAATATTTTCTACGTATTTCTCAGGGACATTAAATTTTTGACATTTTCCCTCAATTCCTTTCTTTGTTTTACGTATTTGTTTTGATGCAAAATATTTATTGCCCTGATCAATATATAAAACATGTATCCTTTAGACCTATAAATCTTAGTTTTAATTAAAACAATACAAAACTGCTTTGGGATATTTCTAAAAAATTGCGTTAATGCGTGCCGGAAACCGAAACACCGTCAAAATTGCGTACATAATCACAAATTTACTAAGTGACTGAAAAAGAAACAAGAACCATACTATTAAATTTTGACACAAAGTGTCCGTAATCGGATTCGGTGAACGTCGAGGCCCCCGCAGTGTCTGGAGATATCATCGCAACTTGCTCCTTGGGTGGTCGTCGCTATACCTCACTATGGAAATAAATTAGAAGAAATAGTACCTATTTTTTTAACACTTTTTTATTTACGACCTCATTGTAACATAATTGTTATTTTAAGCAAGCTAGCAATATAATAAAATGATAAATACTTGGTGTGAATATACTGCAAACTATAAAGTAAACCAACATATAATAAAAATCGGCCAAGTGTGAGACGGGATCTTGGATCTTGTAAATACATAACAGAAATATATTGTGTGGTGAGGTAACCCTCGGTGAGCGAGTCTGACTCGCAAATGGCTCATTTTTTATTTTATTAAGGTGAAATTTGCCATAGGCAAGATGGTTAAGATCATAGGAGTAGCTTAATGCAATTATAAATATACTAGAAGACCCGCCACAGCTTCGCCCGCGGAATTTTCAATACAAACTTTATCACCCCTTTTCACCCCATTAAGGATGTAATTTCAAAAAAATCCCTCATTAGTGCACCTCTGGAGTACTTGAGGAATATCTCCTCCAAATTTAAAACCTCTAGAACCACCCGTTTAGGCTGTGCGTTGTCTATAAGTGAGTCAAGGTACTGTTGTTAGTATTGTTTGTAGAGTCTAACATGACCTAATAACAATTAATTACAATAAAAACGAAGTCAGGAATAGGATATACACTCACACGTAACTATAAACCTGATAAATTTCGCATGCGTCACTAAACAATACACGCTCACGACCATGTTTAAGGAAGTTGTTTCGTACAAGAAGTAAACTTAGTCACCTCTTACAATTTTCTTATGGGCTGTTAGATAAAACGTCGTTACACAAAGGAAAGACTAACGGTTAATGTGATAAGGGGCAAGCGAACTGTGTAACGAAATGTCAAAGCTTAACCCCATATTGACCCTTGAGTGAGATTGTAGAGGCTGAGATATTACTCCTGTTGTTTCCAATCCATACAACCAACACACAAGTGTAAAATTATTTAAGATACAAATTTAATAATGATATCATTAAGTTTCCTTTGTTAAGGTAGCGATTGGTAAGTAAGTCCTGTATAAATTCCTGTTCATATTCCCACCAAAAGGGAATCCCTCATAAACAGATAAGTGAGCACGATATGAAACCAACCAACCACAACACTTAACTTAAATGGATCTCAGTCTAAAAAAGTCACATCTCGCATTCATAAGGGTTCAAACTACAAGACGCATGTAGCTTCCAACACCATTGTAAAAGCTCAACCATAGATCGATGGCAACTCAGAAATGACTCGTTAATCAATCGATAACTCCAGAATTAATTGTACACCGAGCGCAAAGCTTTTGTGAACCATTGTTCTACATCACGCAATGCCTGACGCCGTCAAACATAGCTATTGAGTTGGTAACCTTACCCGAATTAAGAACACGACATTCGGCGAACTGCCGATAGGCAGTTGTTTCCATTAGACACTGACGGTACGATAACAGATTTTTAATAAAGTGGAATAAATTATAACGATATCTAAACGGAATCATTTTTGTAGGAAGGTCTCTTGTTAACTTGGTAACTCTATTGTAAATACGCAATGGAAAATCATAAAGAGACAACAAACTGCGTGAACCTGACAAAGAAGAAGAAGTAATACGACTGACATTGGTGCCTTCAAGAGAAGAGTTTGTTTCCCTAAACGGTCGGCAACAGCAGCGCTATGACTCCTTTGTTTATGTCAATTGACTGACAAACGAGCTGACGGCCCACCTGATGGAAAGTGGTCACCGCCGCCCATGGACATCTATAACACCAGAGGTGCTGCCAATGCGTTGCCAGTCTAGGGAGGATGGGGAATGGGGATGGGATGGGGATGAGGGAATAGGCCTCCGGATCTCGTCACTCACCGTACGAAACGCCATAGCAAGCTATTACTTTACGCCGATATTCTGTGAGAGTGTGGTACTACCCCGGACGAGCTGGCTCATTCGATCAGTAATCATCTAGTGATGATTACTGTTTGGCTCTACCACTACAAAACCTATCCTTTGGGGTTGTAGGTGTTTATGGCCGGCGGTGATCATTTACTATCAGGTGACTCGCATACTCCTTTGCCTTCCTCTTATATATAAAAAATGCCTGTATTTTCTGCAAACTAAATTCCATTTCACCTATTGTTGATTTTTTTATTAAAACATTTTTATCCTCACTCGCATCTGACGCAACGAAGCACGTTCTGATTTTCCAAAATTTTAAAATCTAAACATTTAGATTTCAGATAAATCTCATCAGGACAAATCAAGACAAGACAATGCTAAAACTAAAAGTGCTTCGCAGAGCAGTAAAGAAAGCAACGGAAACATGCCTCTAGATCCGCGGTCAACTATCTATAGCGTGAGATCAAATACTTAGCGATTTGCCTTGAAAATGTAATGGGTACCTGAGGCAGTACAATGTCAGCCGCGTCCATATCAGTTAGTAAATACGTTACTAATTGAAAGGGCACATATCTTTGACATTAATTACTGTTTCGGGCCATTCAAACCCATATCCTAATAATCAGACACCTGCAATAACGCCAACACTAATTGTCGTGCTTAGATATATGGATAGGAACAGCCTTCAATAGCACAATATGCCGAAATGATTTTCCTTGATATACAGTCACCTACATAAATACGCTCTGATTTAATGCTCAAGTATATCTAACGATACCGACACTGAGTCGCTTTCATATATTTTTAAGGCAGGATATACTTATAGCTGACTGTACAAGTGAACCTCCCACGAAATACTTCACAACTAAATTGATTAGCAAGTACTACGTGCATAATTAATGTTAATGATGGTTTTGACTAGAAAATTCATTACTTGGGTGTGGTGGCGTTGCCAAGGTAGCCTGCGAATTACGGTCTTCGCAAGATTTATGTCCTGCTTATGAGCCAATGATTGATGATGTAAAAATACACACACACTATCCCAGCAAACACTGGTGGTAGGTTTTGACCGCGGCTGGTCACCTCCGCCTTGGCAAAGCCATGCTGCCAAGCGACTCCAATTGTATTCCGGCATGATGCCTTGGGTTAGCTACCCAAAGTTGAAGTAGGGTTTGGACAAGTGAACGATTTTTTAATTTCAGTTTCAATGCCCCGTCCTAATTCCTTCCTTTCCTTGCCTTTTTAACCTTAAAGTAAATAGGTATATCCGGGGTAATCGCGTTCCAACTTCGGCCGCGTCATCACTTCTCATCAGGTGAGACTATGAGGAAGAGAAAGCCAACAAAGAATAAAAATAAATTGATTTTATATCGTCATTATTAATACATATAAAACAGTACCGTGACTCACTTATAGACAAAGCACAGCCTAAACGGGTGGTACTAGAAGTTTGAAATTTCGAGGAGATATTCCTCGACTACCCTAGAGGTGCACTAATGAGAAATTTTTTGAAATCCCGTCCTTCAAGCGTTGAAACGGGGTGATAAAATTTGCATGAAAAATACCGCGGTCTCGCTGTGGCGGGTCTAATAGTGTTATTATTAAACAACAAAATGCCGTAAATACGCAAATATCGCTGATAATTGCGTATTTGCGATGTTTGCAGTGGAGACACTTGGGCTGTGGGGCCCGAGGCATGGAAGCTTTTCCATGAATTAAAAAGAAAACTGTTCTGTGCCTCATGGCTGGATCATTCCTCGGCCAGCGTATAGGCATAGCTATAGCTATACAACGAGCGAATGCAGCCAGCGTTATGGGCACCTTTCCTAGCGACAGTGATTTAGGCGTCGATAGGCGATTTCACACTTTCAATTTTTCATTGTATTTTTTAACATTATAATGTACTAGGTAAATGTACTTTTTAGGTTTAGTTTAGTTTGTATAGATTATATGGTATTAGTTTATTGTTCTTTTTGAAATATATAATAATTATATACTTATATAAGCCGAATGACTCAAGGAAATGGCTAGTATAGCAGTAGGCAACAATGTAAACTTTAGACAAGTGAAAGAACTCTTGTGACCTATATCATCATCATAGTTAACGTATTTACGTGCCATGGTTGGGCAAAGACCTCCTCCCACATTGAGAGGGACGGGGTAGTAGTCCCCACGCGGGCCCAGAGCGGATTGGGGATTTCACATACAGTTGAATTACCTCGCAGATGTTTTCGGCTTTCTTCACGATGTATTTCTTTACCGAAATGCTAATGGTAAATTTAAACGAAATATTGAGACATGCGACCCGTCAACTGAACTCGCAAACTCTCTGCATGGCGCGCGTCCGACCACAAGGCTACCACCAGTGTACTGTGGCCTACTTGCAAAATAAATACTTTCATTTTCATTGTCGATTCCTTAAAATGCTCCCCAAGGTAGAAGACGCAAAAAGATGCGAAATCGATTAACAGACAACAGGACTATGAACCAACGGCAAAAATCACCCTTTTCTTACGAAAGGCGATAAAGATTTCCACCGCTTAAATAATAACCGATTTTGACCAATTTTTGGCACGTTGTCAGTCAGAACAAAATCTTTAAATATTGATTAAATATCAACAAAATCAAATAATCTCCAAAATTTCTTTTGTATGAGAATACAACAATAAAACTGAATTAATTGATTATAGTGAAAAAACAAAACGTTTCGACCTAGATTATGTTCTGACTGACACTGACAACCTATCTAAAATTGGTCAACATCGGTTAAGTTTGGTAGAAAGAAGGGGTAGAAATCGTTAGAGCCTTTTGTATAAAAAGCCGTAGGTTCACACTACTCTTAAACAAAACTAGAAAAATCAATAATACGATAAAATACGTATGCGTTGGTTGATAAGCGAAGAATTAGTATGTATTTCTCAAACCCAACATAATAATCAAACTAAACTAATTTAATTATTGATTTGCGCGTCATATAATTTTAACATCATGAACGATGTCATGCAGATTTCCACCAGAACTTAGAACCATTATTTATCACTGAGTCATTAATCATCATGATCAGCATCGTCATCTAATCTATTTATCTAATACCTTTAAACGAGCAGTTCTTGTATAGAGCATATAATCTGAATCCCGGAAACGGCTCCAACGATTCTCATGAAATTTAGTATGCAGTGTGTTTGGGGGGCAATAAATCGATCTAGCTAGGTTTCATTTTTAGAAAACGTCGTTTTCAGGCAATGAAAAACTGCTACAACATCATTAAAATACGAAGGTATATTTCGCCGCCATCTACAAGGTTATAATAGCTCAGGTGGGAAATCGGGTGGTCCCGAAACCAGAAGACTCGGGTTCGGGAAGAGTCCAGGTGTTTTTTCAGTGGTGTGGTGTCAGTTCCTTCTTTTGTGAGAAAAACTATTATTTGTAGCCCTTTATCAACGCACAAAATTCGTATCTAAATATAAGTAATTTCCAAAAAATACGAATTACCAAAAAAAAAAACGGTCATCAGGAACTCATTATTATCAGCCTATTTACGTCCTGCTGCTGTGTACAGGCAGCCTCTCATAAGTGTCAAGAAAAAATCGCACGGAAACTTGCACGTAATATCTGCGAAGAAATTTAACGATATGTGTGAAACTGTGAAGTCTCTAATACCAACCCACTAGGCCCGCGTGGGGACTGTCCAGTCGTCGCTCTCAATATAAGAGAAGACTTATGTCCAGCTGTGAGAGCTTTATACACGCTGATGTGTTTGATGTGATCAATATAGGATCCAGACAACCCAAAGAGGCTCCAAAATTTCCTTTAGATTTCCAATCCCTTATAGTTCTTGGAAATCCCCCTGTGTTAAATTTAAATTATTCAGCCATTATGTTTGAATTTTCCTCCAGTAATTATAACTATTCCAAGTAGGCGTGGTGCAATAGCGTGACGGATCACTGACGAATGACTTCGGCTCATAATGTATATGAACCGAGTTATTCGTCAAATTATTTCAAGCGTCACTATTAAATTTGCTAGTTAATAGTGACGATTCAAATAATAAATAATAATAATAATAATAAATCAGGGGACAATCTTTACACAAATCGATCTAGTCCCAAAGTAAGCTCTAAAGGCTTGTGTTATGAGTACTAGACGACGATATAAAATACTTATATAGCGAAATAAATACTTAAATACATAGGAAACATCCAAGACTCAGGAACAAACATTCGTCGTCATTACACAAATATATTATTTGCCAGTACCGGGGATCGAACCCGGGACACTAGCTTCGGAGGCAGGGTCACTCCCAACTAGGCTATCCGCGTCGTCGAAATAAGTAATAACCAAATCAAGAACGGTTAATGCAAAAACAAAACTTAACTATAACTTATTATTACTATAACGCCGTTGTGACAAGTGACAAAAAATGTATCACGTAGTCAAATACGAGATTAGACAAGAGGTACAACGGGAAGAAACAAAATGTTTTTCGTTGCCATCATTATTTAACCCAGCTCATCAAATATAAAATAAAAAATAAGTAGGTATGCAGATATGTGTATTTTATCTACGTGCAGCCGGCGGCTTCTGGAACCTTTTCCAGACATCCTGTGTAATCTTTATGATCCTCATAACGTGAAATTGTACAATTCGCAGCGACGCTGTAGTGACTGCAAGTTCCGGCTTGGAATCCCGGGATTTTCGTGACTGGCTTTGTATGAAAAGTCACTAAAATCCCGGAACTACCCCATACAATGAGTAGGTACCAGATTTGCAAGCCCTGGACATGAGCTGAGGGCTCACGACTATTAAAACTAGATACAAAGCAGTTAACAACATATTAATTGCATTATGTATCGGTAGTTTCATGTTGCATGGTTTATAAAAATGAAGAGAGGTCTTTATCTATACTTAGCAGTGTGTAGTTTTTAGGGTTCCGTACCTCAAAAGGAAAAAAGGAACCCTTATAGGATCACTTGGTTGTCCGTCTGTGTGTCTGTCTGTCTGTCAAGACATTTTTCTCAGGAACGCGTAGAGTTATCAAGTTGAAATTAATATCAAATACTCAAGTCTGCAATTTCTTGAAGCTGTGAAAAAATCAACCTTCTAAGTCACCGCAATCAAAAGATATGGCCGTTTATGTCTCATATTTTGATACTTTCAAGGGAATCCAAACATCCAAACGGAATCAAAACCTATAGGGTACTTCCCGTTGACCTAGAATCATGAAATTTGGCAAGAAGTAGTGTCTGAAGTAGCACAAGTAAAGGAAAAAGTCCAAAAACCGTGAATTTGTAATTAAATCATATAAAAAAAAGAGTTACACGGAATAACCTTTGCAAAGTCGTATCACACTCTACGATTGAACGGAGATAGGAGCTTGCGAAAGTTATTTTTTGTCTTATTTCATAGGTAGGTTGTAAATGGTTACCCCGTTGTTCAAAGCAATATTTTTTCTTTTCTAGGATTCCGTACTTACAGGGTACTGTTTCTTTTTCATACGTAACTGCGGAACCCTCGGAGCGCGAGTCAGACTCGCACTTGACCGGTTTTCTTATCATCAGATAATGTGATTTAGTACTGAAGGTTCGTCGCTTTTTCGATTATATTCGAAGGACGGGTTTTATTACAGCGCAGGACCACTCTTCGAGGGAAAGAGCGTCAAGCAGTGGACTTCTCGTACCCATGACTAGTATTAAAATAGTTAACTCTACTTATTTCTTTCATTTGCTCACAAATATAATGAAAACATTGTATGTCACATCCGCGGTACGCCCATTGCAAAAGTTGGGCCAGTGACACTATGTAATATTTCGGCCTGGATTGTAAGATAGCTACAGAACATGTCAGTTAAAATGTAGCATACTTAATCAGTATAGACAACTCTTTCCAAAGGGGTAAACCACCAACTTCCTCCAAGTTGCCCAACGCCAGGCCCGGATCACTGCGTACGCGAGTTTGCGTGCGTCCGCGCCACTCAAATTATCGCTAATCGTACGCGTTATGACACGAGATGCAACACTGATCATTATTGAATTCATATGAAATAATGTAGACGGAGTTTAGCATTTGCATGATGGCGGTTTGAGTTTGGAGAATAGCGAGAAATATTGTAAGATTATTATATAGGTATACTATTCGAAATTTTAATACTTATGTCCGTGTATTCAGCTGACTTTATATAAACATTTACTTTATAACAATTGATGTGATCTTCGATTAAACTTTTAAATAATTAAATATAATATTATATAGGCTTACACTACCCACTGAAAAACGCTAGCGAGACATGGTAGCTGTTTTGGATGTACTTGAATTTAAAAAGCAAATTATATCAGGTTGCACCATAACATAGTATTAGTAGCGATTTTTTAAATTGCTGGATCCTACTAAAGTAGCCTATTAAGGGTGGTTTGTGGTAATGGTTGACTTTTAAGGGTTCTGTGCGGTTAAAATAAAAACCCGCCAAGAGCATGTCAGGCCATGCTCAGTGTAGTGTTCCGTAGCCATAATAACTCCGAAAACCATTACTTTACTTATTTTTCTATTTAATGTTACTTGGTATGATTTTCAGTAGGTAAAAACAAGTTAGTCACCTAACTCATGAACCAATGAAACCTACTTAGTCGCGATAGTTTTTCTTTTAACTTCGGTATATATCGGTGGGGACACGTAACTCCAACAAAAATGATCAGAAGAACAAAAAAAAATAACGCAACGCTGTGTGACGCAAAATTATGAAGAGTATGAGAGTTTGAATTCGCAATTGCAATGTACCACAAATAGCTATTAAGTACCTTTTACCAATTTTTATTTTATAATTGTTTTATAACCGAAATAATACCATTCTGTTTCGAAAACTTTCGCAACAATCTGTCTTAATTTGACGTCGGTAAAATCTGGTGCAGTTGTATAAGCGTAGCCTTAAGGGTAGGGTCTCGTAAAACCAGGCTCAGCTACATTCACTTGAGTGTCGTACAGTTTACACAAATGTATCATTAATTTGTTTATTGCGCATTCATTGACATTGCTGTTATCATTGCCGTGGGGTTGATTGCGTCAGACACATGGCTTTCTATGCATCAGACATTCCAGTGACAAGGTTGCTACGATGTCTTCGATTTTCTTAGCAAATGTTTGAGGCGATATATATTCGGCGAGAAGAATAAAATCTCTTCTTTTAAAAAAGCGGAAAATATTGATGAGTAAAACAAAAATTACTGGCACATCCACCAGTAAGTCGCTGATTATCAGGTTGTTGCAAGGCGGTATCTATCTAGCAAGAAATTGCCTGGTAATTTAATACAAATCAACCTTCAATATCATATAAGCCTTGGTAGGGAGCACTCTTTTTCCAAAGACGTTGCAAGCAGGTGTATTTTTAAAAATGGCAAAAAGCTTAAAACATAATCCTGAACCAGCCTTAAAATATAATTGTTTTCATGAAACATTTGAGATATGCTCTTTTGCGCTAGCACTGGGCCTTATTTATCCAAATCCAGAAAATGTTCGAAAACGGCTTATGCTATATTTGTGTGTTTTGTTGCTTAATGGCGCGACACTGTTCTGGTTCACCTGGTACTTCATTGAATGTTTAGTACAACTAGACATGTATAACTCAACAAGAAACATCACGATCGGAGTAATCATTTTGCTTTTCGTTCTTAAAACCTTCTACGCAATTTGGAACACTGATATGTTCAACATGTTGTTAAAGCAAATATCCAAAGACCTTCTTAAAGGTAACTACATGGACACACAATGCAAAAACATCTACGATTATTACATAAAACAAGGAAAATTTGTCCAGACGTTGTACCTGATCATCCCTTTAGTAATGAGTTCACAGTTCCCTCTGTACGCAGGAGTAGCCATGATCTGCGAGAGCCTGAATAATGATAACTTTACCAAATACATGGTGCACGATATGGATTTAAAATATATGGATGATAAGCAATACGATTTTCCGTATTTCCAATTTGTATTTGCTTACTATGTGGTGGGCTGTGCTGTTCTCGTCCCGAATTTTACGGGCTTCGATGGCTCATTTTGTATTGCAACCAGTCACCTGTGTTTAAAACTAAAACTGATGACGCATAATATCAAAAGGGCCTTTAAAGAATCAAAGAGTATTATTGAATTAAAAGCAAAATTATACAATAGTGTGAGGGACCACCAGGAGGCGCTGGAGTTTTATAATCTCATACAAAGGTTGTATGGTGGTTGGCTGTTTGCTGTATTTGTGCTGACTTCAATCCTGATATCTTGCAACTTGTACCAAATCTACCTGAGTGGCATCAACCCAAAGTACACGATGTTTGCCTTCAGTGGTGTATTTCACATGTATATGCCTTGTTACTTCGCTAGCAGTTTGATTGAGGTAATAAGAGTGTAGCTGAATCACTTTGGTGAAGCATTTGTGACTGTAGGGGTGTTGTGCTCGTTTAAGGCTTCCACAAACCAAAACGCGGAACGGAAGCGGAGCGGGTTGGAAGAAGGCGCACCTTAAGCAGAGTCACGTGAACTGAAATGGAAGCTTCCACATCACGGCGCGGTCACTGGTGTGACGGCTTCCATTTTAGTTCCTGTGATACTGCTTATGCGGGCCCGCTTCCCACCCGCTCCGCTTCAGGCCCACGTTTCGATGTGTGGACGACTTTAGTGTTCCATATTTTAAATACAGACAAATACGCACTACTTTTCTACTTTTTCATACTACTCAACCATAATGCAAATGATTCCTCAAAGTAACGTATCATTAATATTTAATCAGGATTCACAATATAAAACTAAGTCTGCACAGAGACTGGGATGAACTCAAGTAGGCTTTTATCATACTGAAAACCTAACTTGAGTCTTATCGTCTTGAGCACAGACTGCTAATATGGAATTAAAACAAATATTTTTGATTCCTGAAACAAAGTCGTTACGTCACTTCCGTTTGAGAACGCCGAACCATCTTAAGATATTTAAAAATAATTATTTTCTGTCTGCAGTTGGGTGAAGAAATAGGTGACGACATTTATTGCGCTCAGTGGGAGAGGTGGGCCGATCCCGCCATCACCCATCTCCTCACATTCATCATAGCCCGGACCCAGAAGAAGCTGCTACTCACTGGACTAAACATTGTGGTCTTCAACATGGAAACCTTTATATCTTTGATGCAGACGTCATACTCTTTGTTTACTTTAATTACCAGAAAATAAATGATATTGCATAAGGCATAAAACTGAATTTGAATAAGTGGTAAGTAAGTAGTACTGTTGTTACCTACTGCAAAAATGCATTTAAAAAAAACTAGCAATATTAAGTCCATGAAATTATAAAGCACTTTTTGTGACTATACGAGTATAATATCAATAGTTCAAAGGCACCTTTTGTTCACTCATGAAATGATTGTCAAATTGTAACTTTGCGGAAGTATGCATGTCTATCGTTATGTAGACAGACAGATATGTTTGTATGTTTATTAAAACATATATATTACTCGGCACGTATCTTCAGGAGGTTCCTCTCTGCAACCCTAAAGGGTTTATTATATAGGGACGTGCTCCGCGGTCGCGAATTGTTAGTCTATATATACATAAATATATGTTTTTTACACAAGTGTATTTTGTATTGTTTATTTTTATTATAACAGTTTAAATTAAAGTTATACATATTAAATAATAATTAAGGATATTTTTATTGATATTGCTAATTTTAACTTTATTTATTTTTATTTTTATTGTATACCTAATATTGTAATGAAATGAATCTGAGTTGTTCGATAAATAAATGAATTATTATTATAATCTTAGTTACATATTATTCTAATTCCAAATCAAGACCCCTCCCATTTCTTTTCAAAGTGTGGACATCTTTCAGTTGAAATAATAATAAATAACGATTGAAATTTAACATCCGCGTTCGTGCGCATCATACAATTCGAACCCCCGACCATTGGCACAACAGGCAGGGCACATTACCGCTGAGCCCACGAGTTAGACATAATAAAGCTATGAATCCTTGCTTGTCCATAAGGAATATATTGCATTCCATTGGGATTGCGATTCTTTTAAATATCATTGTAACATCCATGTAAAAAAAAATAATTCAATAATCGATCACAAGTCGATCGAGCTTACTACCGACGTCAAGAGTCAGAACACGACATCAGAGCCAGTGCAGCCAGAAGCTATTGCACCGTCGATAGCAAAAGTGTCCGACCCTGGTCCCCCACTGGCGGAGGGGGGCGCCACTACCAGCTCCCTTCACCTTCGGCGCGCGCGCACCAATGACCGGCCGTTACGAGCCGGCGAAAGGTTTTATATACAAGTAGAATTTGCACTGCAAATTGCTATAAGTCAAAATTTAGGGTAGTCGGACGGTTCACTCGTTCGACGTGCTCTAGACGGCGTGCGTCGATTATTTAAACGAATAGTGCACGATTTTTGGATTTACCGCGACACACTGTGCCAGTCAAATGCGAAGCAGTGCCGACAAATTAATTCAGTGATATTTGCTAGAACTTTTTGTGATTAACATGGGGTGCAGTGCGAGATACTGTTTACTGACTGTGGCCTTGTGTCTAGTGCTAGAACACGCGGCAGGCGTGGGAGTGGTGCCCAAGCGGAAAAAAGGTAATTTATTTTCTATACTATTCTACCTTTCTTTTAAGAAAAAGTTAACCCAGAAATTTAACAGGTTCAGTAAACAATTTCATAGTTAAAAAAATATTTGCGTTATGTTATCGGATGATTTTACCATGTCAATAAAAAAAACAACTGAAAATTAATAGCGTTTGATTCAAAAGTTTTCTTTAATATTTATATTGGTTTATTTTACTGTATCGCACTGGATTTTTCTAAGCAAAATCGAACTTGAAATCAATAAACTGCAACGCAGCTAATAAAAATGAACTACATTTTTTTAATGAACAAATGATCGTTAAAATAATTGAAGACGGAAAAAATAACTTCCTTATTAAAATATGGAACATAATTATGTTAAATAGCAAGATTAAATTTGGTGCACTGTCCTTAATATTTAATCTTTCAAAATACGTTTTTTCGATTATTTGATTCGATTCGATATTGAGGGGTTATATATATTTAATCAAGTTACCAATATTTACATTTTATTGTTTATGGTTGGTTATGCTTTTTTATATAATTATTATGTTTGTGTATAATTCATATTTGCAAATAAAATGAATAATAATTTCAAAAAAAAAGTATACAAAAGTTTTTCCCACCAAATTTTAAATAATGAATTTCATACCAAATACTTTTATGGAAGTACTATGGACTATCTGCGTAAAACATTTAAAAATAGAATGGAAATCAATAAAAATACAGTAAAACGATTAATGAATGAACATGCTTCATTTATAGATTAAGCGTATTAGTTTAAGTGTAACCGTTACCGCAAGTAGGCCTTAACTAATATGCAATCATAATCAAATCACCAAACACCGTTAGATAAAATAAAGATAAAAATCTTAGTAAAAAATATGACCACGAGAATGCGTAAAGCAATAAGTGAAATTTGCCGAAACCAACGACGTGTTACCGGCTACACACACACCGTGACATGCATTAAGACCGTGTGATATATATGATAGGTTACAACCAGAAACACTTATCTTACAACTAACTCCACTTTAGGTTTCAGAGTCCCTGCTTGCGAAAAGCAAACAGGCAAAAGCTTGCGAAAAATATCCTATTCAAAAATTCAGTGATATGATAAAATGAGTCCATAGAACGATAACAGTGAAATAAAACGAATCGACGATCCTTACATAGCACTGCTCTACTATCCACCGTATAAGGAGAATACGCTGGTCAATGCAGTACTCGCACCTTATTTCGCCTTACCAAACTCCATGAAAATATGTGCGCTTACGCTTGTACTCTAGAAATGTCGCAATTTGATCTAAGCCAAGTTTCATAGTTTCCAGACATCCTGTCGGACGACGAGAGTAATTAGAGAACTGCACAAAAAAATCTAATCATCTTAGTATAACCCACTGCCGGACGCAGTTCGTATAGTCAACATTCATTTGTCTATTTGAATAACTGTTATAATTATTATTCCGTTTCCTGGTGGCACGCGATAGTATACTCTAGCGGGTTTCTGGCACAGCAACAAAAAACGAGTTAATAAATCTTTTCGGCAACATTTACAACTCTCTTGTGCAAAAAATTAAATTTTAGTAAAGCAAGCATTGTTTCATAACTAGTATACGTGCCGTTTTTTGAGAACCATAAGGTTATTTTTGCTGTGTACTTCGGAATCTTAGCTATTCCCCAATCCCCAAATACCACTGCTTCATGGACATGTTTAGCTTAGTTTATAATCGGTATTCTAAACATTCACCCATTGAAATCACTTAACGACTTCATCAAGAGCGAAATGCGAGTATTTCGTATATGGCCTGCCGCGTCTACAGTTAGCGTGAACGACTTTTTTGACCATATAATAAGTGGTTTACAGGCGACGTCCAGATGATGGCTAATCCGTAGACCGGTCCCCTATGAAAAGCAAAATCGAAGCGAGAGCCCGACCGGTTGACTCGCGTGCCTCGGTTTCCCGACAGGTTTTCCAAATAATTAGTCTCAATTGCATCTTCTCATGTAGAAACCGGAATATTATCTCTATATGATGCCTACGTGCCGACGTGTTTAGTCTATGCTTATCAATTTCAGGGCAAATATTTATGCTCGCTGATCCTGTGCGGTTTCTCCGGTGCTGGTCGAATTTCTAATTCATGACTAATATTATTATTATTATTTCAGTTTTCTTATATGTAGAAGAAGTTAAGATTTGTACTTTTTCTATGATTCAGTATTTAAGGCTGAACTGACCGTTCCCCAGAAGTCTGATATGCATGAAAACTTCAGCATAATATAACTATTAACTGTGCGTTATCTTTAAACAAATTGTGCGCACTGAACTAGAATGTAATTTATTTGTTAAAAACTATTAACTTCACGACCTGTTAATTACAAAGTTAACAGTACACCATCATTAGTGATTACGTTGTATTTATTTACATTTTTTACACATAATTTGCTACCGTTTGGCTGCGAATTCGTCCGCCTAGAAATTGTTAGGATAGGGCAATATTGTGTATGTTTCCGTCTCTCTAAGCTACGTCCATTCTAAACAGGACAATTGGTGTTGTAGTGTAGGCACGTACAGACAAACTCACTCTTGCATTAATAATAAAGCTCCTGCTCACGACTTTGTCCGCGCGGAATTCGGTTTTAGTTATTCCCTCGGGAACTTTTGAATTTTCTGGGATGTAAATCCATTCAACCGCTACGGAGCTGAGTGATAATAAACATACATAGGATTAGTATGGATCTTCGTATGCTATTTCATGATTTTAGATGACAGCAAACATGTCATGTAGCATAACGGTATAAACATTATACCATTCACCAGCCTTAAAAAATATATTTCAGCAACCGATTGACTTGAATTTAGTTATAATTAAGCAAATTAGACCATACTCATTCACGTATCGTTGTGCCAGTGAATACTTGTGTAGTTGATCTAAATTTCTTACATTTATACCATGTACGTTTAATGATTTAAATATGACTGGGCGATTTGCATATTTAATACATAAAGCATACGGTAATTTGGTAAAAAAGTTACCTAGTTAAACATGTTGAATGTTCGTTATAATTTTCAATTTTTATTCAGATCACGTAACTAATGCTGACTTACTTTATAACATTCACACGACTCTTACAATTCGGTGTTCACATTCATATCACAGAAATGAACCGCCGCCACACCATGCATTATTCATCCCCGAGCTCAAGTCGGTGAGGCGTAAAAACAACTGCACTGTTAAAACATTCAAATATATTCAGTCTTGATTTTAAACCAATTAGGCGAGTAATTAGTCATCCGTCCGGTTTGAATAAAAAATATATCATATTTTTATTAGCACTGACAATAAATATTTTATTTGATATAGCGTGTTAAGGCATTCATTGGTTGGTTATCACGACGCGGCTGACGAGTTTAGTCGGCCCAATCACAATACTGATTATCTTGTAAGACCAAGCTTTGGAAACACTTGGATTTTGAAGAAACGCATAGGTTTATACAAAAAGGTACGTCATTTTATATAAACCCGAATTCTTGAGAACAAGGATGACAGTTATATACCTGCCTGAACATTCCCTATTTTTGCTTAGACCCTAGTTACGTACCAGGATAACTCGCGGCATTAAGAAAATCCGGCGATAAGTAGATGTTACCTCAGTCCTCACAGGCGTTAAAGTGAAGTAAGCAGGGTCTGAGCGGAACCATCGCAGCACAATACATTAAAGACGTACGTAAGCTGTACAACGCGATATTGGGGTGAAATAAAACGAGTTACTAGCTTTTATTTATTAAAAAAAAAAAGTTTTAACAATAACGTCGGCATGCGCGCTCAATTTTTAGCATTACATTTTAGTTTCGGTCGAACTAGTAAGAAAAGTTAATAAATATGCAATTACCTACAGTTGCAAACATTTCAGGTTGTAATTGTAACTGTCAGTTTAACGAATAACCTTTTTTTGGGACAATTGATTTATTTTAGTAAAAAAATTTACAACTATCCTGTAAGCAAATCATGAAGTTGCGTTTTGTGTAATGCACTAGGTAGCTACCAGATCATCATCGAAAGGTCTCGACGAAGTCCGGTCATTAGGCCAATAGTCTTGCAAGACTTGCAAAAGATTTTTTATGACCAACAAAATGACTCCTAAGTATCTCGCTACGCATTATTAGTGTCTAATGTGTGTCAATTTCCCGTTCTTGTTGCATTTAAATTTGACATGCTATTACCGCTCACGTTACAGCAACGCCGATCTGAGTATGACCGAGTTAAGTCGCGAATGTGGTTTCTTTAATACTTAGGTACGCAAAACTTTATCTATTTCAGACGTTTTTCGTGTAAAATGACACTGAAAAATTATGTTGTTAGCTTAAATTATAAAATCTTTCTGTAATCATTGTAACATATTATACGATCAAACGTGTTGTAACTCGTATAGAACGTTTAGACCCGCAGTGATGCGCGAAGCATTGAAAATATTGCTGGAAATATACCATAATAGTATAATATATTGTTTTGATTATTTATTTATTTCAATACATTAAATTGTGTAGAAGTTAAAACTATTTTTTCAATTTTAATCTTCATCTCTCACGTTATATTGCATTTGATTCAAGATGCTTCTAAGGAACAAGTCGCTGTTTAATTAAAACATAAACCCTATGGGGACTGTTAAATACGCGTAACTAACGCTGTACCAATAAATACTATTGGTTTGCTCCGAATAGATGTCTCGCAATAATAATAATAATAAGCGAACGGTCTCGTAGCGCAGAGTCTCGACCAACACCTCAAGAAACTCGCTTGATGGCTGGATCAAGGGTCAGATACTGAAGGCGGTACTCCTGGACACGGCGCGCATCGTCAGGAGGTTCCTCTCTGCGGCCCTAACCACCGGTAGCTCGAGCTCTACCCCGCTACCGGCGGCGCTCTAGGTTAGGTTTTTATAGTGTTTGTATTTTTATAGTGATACTAGTGGACCCGCCACAGCTTCGCCCGTGGTATTTTCCATACAAAATGTATCACCCCCTTTTCATCCCTTAAGGGATGGAATTTCAAAAATCCCACCTTAGTGCACCTCTAGGATACTCGAGGAATGTCTCCTTGAAATTTCAAACCTCTAGGACTACCCGTTTAGGCTGTGCGTTGTATATAAATGAGTCACAGTACTGTTTTATATGTATTAGATGCATTTTAGTTTTTATATAAATATTATAAAAACCTAGCCTAAGATTCAGGTAAAATAAAGAAAATAATAATAATAAGAACGTATAGCATGCCATATATGGAATCGCTCTCTTAAAGGGGAATTCCCCTACCTTCGTAAACACCCGGCAGATTCTACTCATGTTTAAACTTTTAAAAAAATGTGCTGCATTTACTTGTCTACCAAATTTCATAAACGGACCCTCAATGTTTTATCCGAATTCAATAGCCTTTCGATTGAACGGAAAAAGTAGAGTGCTGAACTGCAGATTACTCAAGAAGTAAAGTCAGTTAATTAGTATGTACTTCTATATCATCATAGCACTATAGTATAAATAGAAACATAGTTCAACTCCAGCCTTTTAGGGGTTTAGTTACCTCACGCCCGGGTCTATGCCCTGCCTGACTAACGCCGGCTCTGGCCGACTCTAGCGTATCCTTGTGACGCCTACGTACAATGCAGGCACTTATACAAGCGCGAACTACCTTTGTTTGAAGACGAACTACTGTTCTGTTTATTCTATGATAGCACGATAGCATAATAGATAACAGGCTGATGTAACTACTCGCCTACTATTATCGATACTTACGTAAAATTGCATGTCTGATAATCGTACAGCGAACCGATTAAAACGTCTCTGGCTAAGCACGGAAGCTATTTGTTTTCTTCCGACGTTATCTTCTTCTTTCGTAGAACAGGTATTCTACAAAGTTATTCCAATAAATTATATATTTCAGTGCTCTGTTGTTTTTTGTCATACACTTTATCGGGCGCGCGCATGACGACTCACCAAAGTTTCATCGTTCTCGAATGAATGGGGATAGGAGCGCATATAAGACGAAGATAAAAACAACCATACATTTATGTATTAGATAAAAGGTTTCGCATAATTTCGAGAGTTTAGGGTTAGTTGCTTTTCCCGTACTAACCCCCTCTGTTATCCCCTTCCAGTTTTATTTCCAAAAATAAAGATTATAGGATATTTGTGTATAGGCTATCCTATAGACATAATATGTCCTGCCTGAAGTTGCCCTTAATAAGTAGGTATAATATCGAAATCCGCATTGAAATCTGTTCAACAGTTTAAAAGTTTATCGTGCACATATAAACAGACGAACCGACAAACAAACAATCCTACAAACAGAAAAACCATCAAACAGACAAATATGCATGAAATGCATAACCATTGGGATGTGTTATGTGATTCATTCTGAAGACCCCCTATAGCATTTTGTCATTGTTATCTTCAATGCACAGAACTTTCCACTTTACGAGTTTATTTATTGCGATAACATTCTCCTTCCTCACTTTACGTTAGTACTAATTAACACTAATGATTTTACCTAGACCAATTACAGCTGGTTTTTATAGAGATCCGGTTGTGAAAAAGTCAGATAAGTTAGATCAATCTTATGGATCCATCGAGTTGCATCGAAAACAAAAGCAAGTCAGAACTAAAAGTATTTTTATCTACACCCATATCATAAAACCTCCATTGGTTAATCAAAAACCATAGGAAATGACCACCATTTTGACAACCAATTAGGAAAAACCAATGCTGCGATGAAGAAATAACATGACTTCTTTATCGTTTTTAGTAAAGAAATGAGATTAAATTTGGAACAGCTGTCAAACTCAAGTGGGTCTCTATTCTAGTATCCATAGATATTAAAACAGTTATTGATACGAAACGTCAATTCAGTATGTTTTTTTTAATATAAACTGCACAATATTTGATCTCGAGTGACGTGAGAATAGAGACTTCATCCGTTTGTCTATGATTTAAAAAAAAAATGTTCTTGACGGACGGCCGCCATTATTGACGCGCCGCGCCGCGTTGACGTTTTGCTGAACGAAAGTAGTTTTTTTTTTAATTGAATAGAAAAAGTTGTTTGTAATTTACATTTTAGTTGAAAATATGAATAGTAAGTAGTCTTCTCGGAGTGTGTGTGATGTGAAAATAAGCCGGATATCGGAAATATGCAGCCACGATTGCAACAAATAACTTGTTGCCAGAAAATATTCTTTCTGAACCCATCATGGAGGATTTATAATATGTGTGTAGATAAAGTTATGTATGCAACTCTGCATAATTTGGCCTTAAAACACACGTGCGATCTTATTATGAAACTCGCTAAAAGCTCGTTTCATAAAACCGCACTAGTGTTTTAAGGCCTATCATTATGCAACCGTTGCATAAACTACTATTACTCTTCAACACTTGGTTAGAATTCGATCCTAACAAAGTAGGTCTCGATTAGGTTTCACTTTTTAAAGACAATTTTCGATATTCTAAACACACGCTCTAGAAGAGTTTTCTTTGTGTGGATTTCACGAAAAAGACGATAAATAAGCTCTCTAATCGGCGTTGACGCATTTTAAACGATTTTCGTCATTAATATTCCGTTTCCGTATTGATTTAGGCGTATAAACTCGGTTATATTTCAATTTTATTTGTTTTTCCCTGCCTTAAACTTATGTCACTATGCGCTTCGAAATAGTGGCATAAATATTGATTTATGGCATATCTTGATCTTTGTTTACTACAAGTCATGTTGCCATAAAAAGCACTACGTTCTCGGATAAGCTTTGTTGTAATACCGTGAGAGCCGCGTCTGAGCCGAGGTCGCTCTAGAAAGACCATTGGGCAACGCGAAACAAACATAATATTCATAATAATCGTAATCCATTGTAACACCAGGCAAGTTTGCGGATCATTCATCTTTTAGATCGATCGATCGCCGCTGGCCAACGTTTGAGTGTGTTTCAGCTTGTGTTTGACAGATAGCTCCTACGTTGCGCTCACGCATCTCTAACGCATCCCTTGCATTTGAAATTAGATCTAGTGTGCTAATATTCGCCTAAGGCATATGTCAATTACGCGATACACTATCAGTATTGATTGACAGGTGAAATGGCATTAATAAGTCATACGATAAATTTATTCTATTTCAACATTGTGACAGGCATTAATGCGCCTACCGTCAAATATTCATTAAGAAAAACGCTCGTTTATAAATTGAGCAATCGGACACCCGGACGCCTTATTAACATTACTGATTTAGTTTTATATATGACATAACTTTGGTATGGACTCGAAATGAGTTGCGTAAGTTTGAATCTTGACTTTCATTAGCGACATTGGTGACGGCGGGAAACTGGACATCCGTTCAAAGCTGTTATACTGTTTCCGACTGGGGACAACGTTGATGTGTGTGACTGATGTCTCCTGGTAGATTAAATAAGTTGACAAGCTATTTATGAGAACAACACGATACTTCTTTTTGAAGATAATTTGAAGAACTTGTGTCAAACATTATTTGGTCTGGGTAGATGTAACGATCGATCGTGTACACAAGAGTCATACATTAGGAGGTATTAAAGTCTTGCGGTCTATATATAAAATTAAAATTAGTATATATTTTTGCGTAATACTCGTATAGCACGCCTGCGGCCCTAACATGAATGACACAAAGATAAGATAGACCGTCTTATCTCTAAGTGCGTCACCCTTACACTAGTGCCCACAAAAGAGATAGTCATAGAGATAAACGGGTTTAATTTATCTTTGTGTCATGCATGTTAGGGCCGATGCTATTTGTCAGTCAGCAATGTCAACTGTCGCAGGCACTTTGAAGGCTGATTTGGGCTGGTTTTCCCCATTATAAACTTAGATTTTAATAAGTTGGATAGAACTAAAGGTCTGTAAGTTACTTTTCGTTTATTCGCTTATATAATTCCTTCTTATGCATTCTGGTCTCTGATTCGTATTTGTGCTTGCGATAAAATTGTTCTTATGTTGCATGAATATACCAAAAAGAATGCGAAAGTTCTGACCACTATCAGACATAAGTGTGGGCACGCCTTTATTATATTGCGAAGCTTGCTAATAAATGATGGGCTGACAGTGTGGGCTAACTCGTCTTCGACATTACGAGTTTACGTATGATACATAATTTAATACTGAACTTTCTCTAAAGACGAAGACGGCTCTGCGCCGCCATTGATCAATTTCCCTTTCCGATAAGCTAAGACGTGATTCCGCGACAGTGCATTATCAATGTCTTTTTTTATCTTACCTAGACATTCCAATGATTTCAAACCATGTCGATTACCTACGCTCAAGCGATCTCAATGACTCGGCTTTTGTTTTATGGAAATTAAATCTTTTTTGGAAAAGTCTTACACGAAACTGCACCCTACATTGGGTGACGCAAGCGCATTAGTATTGATACTCTTTAAAATGGAGAGTAAAAATGAACGTTGGAGATTGACCTGGATTTTAAATTGTAACATAATCCTTAAACAAAACAAGGATTAGCAATCAGTTCATAAACGCCTTTTAGGGCTTACCGTCGTATGATTTCGAAATTTACATACACTATTTGAATGAGTAGTTACTTACCAACAAACCGTTAGTTAATTGGCACAACCCTGGAACTCTACTTTCTACAATAAGAGAATCACAAATAAAGTGCCGTGAAGATGTATATTCGAGTCACAATCACATTCACATTTAATTCCAATTATTGATACAAGAGAAAGCAAAGCTAAATATTGATAATAAATCTGGGTTCTAAATCGATTCATTTTGATTTGGTGTTGGTTTGAAAGAGGCAGCGACGCGGAGCCTAGGTCAAGATCGCCGGTCGGCCGTGGCATCCAAACCGATCTCGCATCTGTCATCGAACTCTGCATAACGGAATCATTATTGCTATACAAAAAATATAAATTACACATAATCTATCAATTTAATTACACTTTGATAAATTGAGATATAATGTGTTCGTTTTTCTGACTATAGTTGCAGTCTAAAAAAACTTGTTTCTCCATTAGGTTAGGTTAGGTTATTTATTTCTCAAAATCGAATTACATTATAAATTGCGCATGTCAAAGTACAAGAATTTAGATCGAGATCTTCAGCAATAAATTAGAAATACAATACAAATTAAAATTATTAACAGGTGACCTATTATAAAGCTATGATTAGAATAGATTACTATATTTTTCATTCCATAAAATATCTGCCAATTAAATTAAATGTAAAAAAATTAAAAATTTATTAACGATTATAATTTAGTGTCAATAAATTCCTTAACCGAGTAAAATGCATTATTCAACAAAAGGTTTTTCAGTCGACGAGTAAATGATTCCTAAATATTTGATTTTTACTCACTTACGAGAGGGACGCCGCAATACGTTAGATACGTATGGAGATATCTTCATCTCACTCCAACATATTGCGGCGTCCCTCTCGTAAGAGACTAATTTAGGAAGGAGTAATAAGCCTTTTAAGCTCATTTAATAATGCACGTAATGAATGACGCTCGAAAAATCTTCAATTAGTGTTAATCAACATCAAAGATCGATTAACAGCTAACTCGAAAAAGAATCCGTACAATTAACTACCAATAAAGTCTCGGAGGCAACATCGTAAATATCGGTTGTGTAATCGGCGTGAACGCAAAAGGTAATATATATTACAATTCGGGAATGCGATTCGGAATTTATTGGCCGCTCTACTAGTTCCACAATACACGAACAGCTGGTACGCGAGATCGCTCTGTTCCCATGGCTCCAGCTCGTACATAAAGGGAGGCACGTAATAGATAACCATACATTACTCGCTCGGCTTACTTTGTAGTGGCATTACCACCATGTCGCGACGCAATGAATGCGTCGTTTACCGTAACTAACGATTCTGAACATGGTCTGATTCAACAGGCCTGTATGCAACAAGCGCCTAACACATTTGTATGTAATCCAACTTTGTCCAAGCCACTGTGATTATTACTTTCACCGTTGTACTGTTACGTAACGATTCCGTATCTTACAGCTAAAAGCTATCAATTTATAAGAAACATAATATTACGTGTAAATATTATCTATTATTTAAATCAAATCAATCTCTGACAAGTTGATGACTCAAACTGCTACGTTTGTAGGTACGCCGGTTAATGGAAATAAGACTACTTTTATCTGAAGCATTTCATCAGCTAATTTGCATGCAATTATTCACTTGCAAAACTAAACATTCACTTTGAAGAAAAACGTAGCATGCTTCACAGTAAGTTAAAGTTACAGGGTTCAGTAATGAACATGTATTATGAACTATACAAGCAAGAATCAGGCACAGGATGTTTGGTAATGTTTTGTATGTCGTATCTACATAATTAGCTCACAATATAATTTGGAACGAAATTCGGCTGTACTTTCGAATGCAGATTGCCCAATCGACGAAGAGCATAAAAAATAAAGGCCAGCAGTTGCATGATTACAGTAATTAAAAATATATATCCTAATTATCCTTCCAGATTTATATGCCAGAAAATGCAAGCAAGTCAACCCTAATTGAAAAACCATTAATAGAACCTTAAAATATCAAGGCTCGTTTTTCAAACATAATCTTCCAATATAAAAACAACAAACGACCTTTAAGACTATCTTGTCCAGAATAGATTTGGCTGAATGATCAAGCATTTTGACAAGCAGGAATCATAAATGGTTTCTGATATTTTTCTAATTTGCTGATCGGATGTACTGTAAATAAGTGTTAAGTGCTGATCTCGTCTAAAATGTCGTATAATTGCTTTAAATTTTGAATTTAAAATAAGAAAGAACGACGTCAGCACGCAACAAAAGACACAGTTTAATCTAGATAGTCAAGCCGACAATACGTATGCTCTTGCCCAATAAATAGTTTTACCAAGAAGAAAGAAGGAATTATTATTTTAGCTTACAAGGGCAGACTAAGCCTTGCGATCCCCATACAGCTACTACTGAGAGCAGAGTGTGCTTTGACCAATTGAAACGAGTTATCTATACGCAATGGAGCTATCTATGAAGTCTATAGCCCTTATTCTCCTGTAACCGAACATCTAGATATTCCGTTCTTTTGTGAAACATTGTAAGGAAAGGACGTTCCCGTCATTAAATCGTCCAGTTCTATTTTCTCCAAAGGAATGGCTGGTGGCTTTCTCCACCGTATACGCCAATCGCTGGGAACTGCATTTTAACGTTGCGTCTCTATCAGTCAATCAATCTGAACACTCGGTGGTATCGTGTTTTACTTGTTATATGGCTGAAAAATTAATTTATCCTAATTTCTTTCCATAACGACTTTTCCGTTGAAGGTCTATCCGACCTTTTTGGATTCTACCATACCCAGTGCCATTCAGGAATGAAAAAAAAATGGTGTGACGTTGTCATTCGCCCAGCCCATCAGTTATAATATTTAGGGTATCATTAGGCCCAATTCTATATTCAAAACGATAACAAGTCATCGTTCTCATTAATTTCTGAACAAGGAAAGAAG
Source organism: Tortricodes alternella (assembly GCA_947859335.1). Lineage (NCBI taxonomy): Eukaryota > Metazoa > Arthropoda > Insecta > Lepidoptera > Tortricidae > Tortricodes > Tortricodes alternella. The sequence continues at coordinate 5,433,865 of OX401976.1, forward strand.
AAATTGAACAACACAATGTCGTAATGTTGAACAACTTTAAATGCATAATTTAATACAAGGTTTGCAGCTGTTTCTTTCACTTTCACGCGACAATCGTAAAGAGGCTGAATGCATAAACGGCAATAAAAAAATCGTTTTAAATTTTCAATTGGCATACGAGGCCATGATGCGTTTAAAAAAATTGCAAGCAAAGTAGGGCTGTAGCTTTAAAAATGCGGATATCATACGTTATCAAATTCCTTATATTTTTTCATAAATAAAATCCACACTACAGGCATAGGGTTGAGCATATATTGAAGTATCTAACATTCAAAAACAATAGGTATTACGCAATTTTATCTAGGTAATTTACCTGTAATAAGTACGGCCCGTGTACTTCTCATAATAATAAAAAAGATAGGTAAGCTATTTAATAATTTCGAAAAAAGACGTAAGACGTTCGAAATATTCTGATAGGATAATTTTCTAAATCTCATAATTTTCAAAAGAATATTGACAAGAAGGAAAGGAGGATTTTGTCCAGTAGTTGGATAGTTAAGGGATATTAATAACTAGTGGCTCTGTGAGCTGTAAGCCTCGAGAGTCGACTTTGCATAGCTCAAAATTGAATCAATACCCAAATGTCCGTCATTTTGAAATATTTCGAAAAACTGAATCGATAAAAAATCTATGTAATTATTGAATCTGCTCACAAAATGTCATGATAACCAGTTGAGAAATGCGACCTTTAGAGGCTGGACATCCGGATAAACGAAAGCATTTTTGCCCAAGCTGAAACGGAGACGCTTCGCTCGCGATAAAAAATAGTTTTCAAAGAACTATCCAATGACACCCCATTCGAGGTTGCAGATTTCTTTTTTTACCCTATCTTCAGATGTATGGGAGCTATCGTAAAAGTTTATTTTTATGCAATTTTATTCTTTATCTTTATGCGCGGGACTCACATTAATTATCGTACAAAATTTCTGCTTTGTGACTTTTAAATAGTCTTCGAGAAAAAGCCACGTGACATATAGACAGAAAGACAGACGAACATGGCAAAACCCGAGGTTGGATGCGCTAATCAGAAATCGGTGCATATTGTTTAGCATTTTGAAGTACCGCTTTACATTTCAGCAATCATTAAACGCTTCCGCTGTCGCTATCAACCAGGTTATTACGAAGCGCCATCTCACGTGTCACTTTCGCCAAACTGGTGCAAGTGCGCCTGGTCGCACTGGACCACTAGCGACAAGGTTGAGAAATAACTGGTTCAGACCTAGTTTTACGCGTTTATTCAATATATGTCATTATAAGTTTATAAGTTACATTCGCTTTATTATTTTCGCACGGTTTCGCTTAGTTATTTTATCGGATTTTAATCAGGATGAATAAATATTGAAGGTTTAATTACTGGTGAAATTGTATAAAAATAAAATATATACTATATTCATATTAAATTTTTAAAGAATACTTCAACAACAAAAAAATCCAGTCGGTACCGACAAACTATAATATTTGTTGCAGTTAAAAAACCTGCTATTGTTAATTACGTACTTATGTCCGCTACCAATTAGCACAATATTATAATTTCAATATTACCTACTAAAAACAATGCGTACATCCAATTAAGGATACGTGCAATCTAGGTGTAACAGCGAACGACACTTCTGATTCAAGTTAAACTGGTTGTGAAACAATATCTAATTCCGCGGTGCGACCGCAAAAACCCAAATTACAATTATATTTGACTAAATCTGCAGAAACTCAACAAAAGCTTTATAATTTCCGGACCATTAAAGGTACACCTCATTGTCGGCAAGGCCACGCGGTGTGAATGTGCCGACCACGACAATTGCATTCCATATTACTTCAGTTCCAACCTTCTGTTGCAGACAATCGAATGTAGGATCTCTATCTTAGGTATTTAAGTACAAATTATTATGACCGTGAAATGAGGTACTTTAACAAAGTTAGAAGCGGACCCGATTGATTTGTTTAAGTAGTGTCTAACAGTGATCGAGAAGGATGTTGGAAACGCCCTTGTCACTAAATAAGTTAGTGACGGAGCGGGTGGCAGTCTATGTAGCTAATCGCTACGTCATCGCAAGGATTCGTTAATGCATTCATAATACAGATGACCCAGGTAGTTTCCAAAATTACAAATATAATAGATTTTGGACTTTTATGAATGCTCATAACTTCTTTCAAACTTTGTAACCTGTAACGTGTCAAGCATAATTAGAAAAAGGCGTTGTTCATCGTAATTTGTAAACATAGTCAAACAAGAAATACACCCAAAGATTTTTAATTCATGAGGGAAAGAACTCTTTACTTTCGCTTACCTCCTCATTAAATGACTTTTTTTTCGAGCACCAATTCTCGTCTGTTGCGGTCAATCAATACTTTGCTTGTACCAGAGTTTTTTTTTCTGAACTGGTCGGTTCTATTTAACCGTGGGAAGGCTAGATATTTATTCAATAGTCACTTGTTTGCCACAAATTTAAATAAAACGTTTGTTTTCAACTAAATCGTGTTGAAGCAAGAACAAAGATAATTAACATGAAAACCGGAGACGGTATGGTAATAATTAAATGTTTTATGTAAACGGATTTGGAACATTGCATAGATCAGTTGAACGTGACTTCAGAAAACCTTCGGAACACATAATTTATGATCTACTTATTCGTATCTGGCTGATAAGGGGACAAAGAAATAGAAAAATAAAGCAAACGGAGACTGAATGACGGCAATTATGGAAACGGCAATGCTTTGTGAATATGAACCTGATGAACAAAATATATTTTCAATGCAATTTTATCAATGTCGTATTCTTGCCGCACATTTACATATTGAAGTGCAATTAGTATCTTGTTAATTTCTTGGAGTTTTAAAGTTAAAAGAACTCCGTTATTTTCATAGATAGGATAGTGGAAGTATATTTTTTACAGCGCCTTCTCTTAGGTTCTGTTTAGTCGTTATATATACTCGTAGTACGAAAGGTTATATGGCAACAAGTTCAACAATAACTATTGCACGTCAAACGTAACCCATCTTGTTGCAAACGGGGTTTGTTTGACACAGTGTGCCAACATGACATTCGGATGGCATTTTAACCAAGACAGGTGAATTGGCGGACAAAATACCACACGTGAAGTGTCAAGAGAACAATGTGACATGTCGACTTTCTACGCAATTTTGTGTTGAAATTTCTTCACAAAAACATTGTGACATTGATAGAAAAGTATATTTAGTAGTACAACTATGTAGAATACACACAAACGCAGCCTGTGGCATGAAATGTGACAATTACTCATCAGACATTATCAACGTATCAATCACTTTCGTGACTAGCTTCGTACGCGTAATGTCAGTTTTATTGAAATTGATTAATTGCAACAATATTGATAGCTTTAAAGTGCCTCAATTGCATATTAAAATAACTTTTGTGTCTATAATCGTAACAAGGAACTAAAAGATACGATTTGACTGTCAATCTCAGTAATTGGCGTCACTCATACCTACAAATGACAGCTAAATCGGATCGTTTTCCACTCTGCTGGCTTGACTTGAATGCCTGAGGCTTGCTTCCGTAACATAATTATTATTATCGGTAACATAAAGCCATTATTTGTACCAGACACTTTGGCAAATATATATTTATTATAAGGGCCATTCATCAAAATCTTTATTAGGGTTAAACAAAACGTTGTAAAGCAGTCACAAAAATATTTTTCGCATTTTAGCTTGCCTTCCCTTTTTGTCGCCCCTCTTTATTAAATCGTTTAACATAAAAATGATGCAGTTGTACATTCTGCTGTACAACTGTAGTTTGATCTACAAAAGAAAATCTAAATAATGTATGTCCCTACTTAGGCTGACTTCCCACCAGAGCTGCGTCTTCGTCTGTTTACTCGCACGCAAGCACACTAATGGCGACCGCGCTATGACTTTGGTGAAGAGATGTTTTTGATTTCTTATCTGATTGGAAGAAATTGCGGGATGCAGCATCTGCACACACATCTCACAGAATATCGGCGTAAAGTAATAGCTTGCTATTGCGTTTCGTACGATGAGTGACGAGATCCGGAGGCCTATTCCCTCATCCCCATCCCATCCCCATTCCCCATCCTCCCTAGACCGGCAACGCATTGGCAGCACCTCTGGTGTTGCTGATGTCCATGGGCGGCGGTGACCACTTTCCATCAGGTGGGCCGTCAGCTCGTTTGTCAGTCAATTGACATAAAAAAACATCTAAATTCTTTATGTTTTATGTAATACTAGCGGCCCCTGCACAACTTCATATAAACTCTGAACCTCAATTTCACGTAATTTTTTACCATATAAACTTTGATACAACCTTTCACTCCTTTATGGGTTGTTTAAAAATTTAGTGAGAGTCTAAGTCATGTAAGGATGCTATTTTCCAAATTTCATGTTTCTACCTTCAGTAGTTTCCGCTAGGCGGTGATCAGTCACTCAGTCAGGACATGTCTTTTTTATATGTAAAGATAAAAGGTATGATTTGCACTTTATTTTCGCTCTGCGAAGTTTGCATAATGTTACACGTAATTAGGCAAGAGGTTTATAATATGACCCGCGAGCCAAATCTCCTTCAGACGTAAATTATACATACAATAATAAATTATATCCTTTCTTCCAAACAACTTGTCAGATTGACAGATATCATGTGAGCAACTCTTAAACCATTACCACGAACAAATGAACCGGAACTACCTCGACCGGACTTGTCCGAATAGATTTAATTTAATTCAAAATTACTAATCAGAGAAATCAATGAATTGCTTCATTGATCTCTGACTTATTTAGACACATATTTATGAAATTTCTGTTTAAAAACACGGTATAATATGAAGTCGTTTATTCAGTTTGTTTGTATTCGCTCAAAAACAACCGCCAATGCGGTTTCCACCATCATTTACGTTATTTTTCTAAACAAGGTTTTAATGTGTCCACCTCCGATCAAAACTGTGATGGGTCACAAGTTAGGTTTAAATTAAATAACTATTAACAAAGCATTAACCTGTTTACATTTTACTCAAATACTTTGGATTACATTTTTATGTGAGAAATTGCCTAAAAATATACCTAAGTATAATTTTTTTCTGAGCCATTTCGTTATAAACCAAGATTCTATTCAGCTCATTTAATTCCAGTTATAACAATAAAGTTAATTTTTAGAACAAAAGAAAAAAGGGATTGTAGAGTATGTCTATATGTACAAACCTAAACTAAAAACTAGACTAAGCTTTTAAATCGACCCCACGATGAGAATGCTTCAACAGGAATGACACGGGTGCCTTATCTTTCCAACAACTATGTAGTTTTCTTTAAGAATAGGGATTAATATATAAATATTATGACAGCTCCTTACAAAAACATACAATCTTCTATGTTGTTGGCTAAAGTTTCTGCGATGACAGTTAAAACAGAGATTGAAAGCCCTCATCAAAACTTTTGCTGAAGGGAACCACAAACTGAAACTACATCTGTGTATATACTTTTTGTCTTTATTGACTTTTTCAAAAAGTGCTGAACCAATTTCGATAGAATTTATATGGACCTCTGAAGTATGACCTATCGAACAAAGAAATAATCATCAAAATCAATTCATAATTGACGGACAAATCGCGTAACAAACAAACAAATATAACATACAGTCGAATTGAGAATCTTCTTTTTTTGAAGTCAGTTAAAATTGTCTAAGGAACAATTCTTTACATATGCTCAAAACTGTATCTCATGCAATTATTTAATGGCTAAAAGAACGTTTTTTTTTAAACCATGGAATTACTTACGTAAATTATTATCGAAAGACGTCTCTTAAATGATCTTCCGACAGGAAACGTGTTATTATGCAAAACACGCGAGCGATATAGAAACGAGATCGTGTGAACTTAATTGTTACTTATTGATGCGTAATCATTACGAGATGGTTGATAACCGTTACGTGTATACAATGCCACAGTCAGTGTGGAATATAAATAAAAATGTGTATACGGAATATCTGTTGAGAATGGCTTATATTTATTCTAAAGAAATTTTATGGTCATCAAAAATAGATTTTTTGCATCTTAAGATTCTAAGCATTATTCGTACTTAGTTTTTACAAGGTAGGTATTTGTCACTATGCTTGACCGTTCATGTCATAAAAATACAGGGTTTAGCCAGCAATAAAATCCTGTTATACTTAATAACAAAACAACGTCTCCAGTAACCGTTTCTGATCTTGGGTACCTATTTTCATGTCTTGTAGGTGTATAATAACTCGCCTTATCATTTAGTGTACTTTATCTTAAACTCCCAAATGCCTACCGGCCGTAGTAAGAGCCCTAGTAAGTTATCTCTCAGTGCACCTCTTCGATACTAGACGAGAGAGACGCACTGAGGGATAAAATGGGGATAACTTATCCTCGTGTTAACCTGTTTAGGGCTGCAAGGGTCTAAAGATCTATAACCCTTACAGAAATTTTCTTGTGACGTCACAATCCTTCAAATTCAATACAAACCTTCCAATTGAGTATTTTATATTGCGCAGCTTGTTACCCTTCCTCATCAGAATGTCTAACTTGCAATTCGTCTACGAAGCAAAATGACTAAAAAGAATGTCTATGTGGCAAAATACCTAAGCAGTAAATCGTCTAAAGATCAAAATGTCTGCCAAGCAAAGTGCCTAAATTGCAATAATACATAAGCAGCAAATTGTCTAAAGATTGTCTAAGGATAAAGATAAAGATAAGGATAAGGATAAATATTGTAAAGGTTGTCGTTAGTCATATTGCCTGGTAGGCCTTTTGCTCAGTCAATATACAATGAAGTTCAAGTGCTGCATAGTTATATTGCCTGCTAGGCCTTCTGCTTCTTAGTATATATACAATGAAGTTCAAGTGCTGCATAGTCATATTGCTTGGTAGGCATTTTGCTTCTTAGTCAATATAAGCTTTAGGCAAAATTTCACGTAGACGTTTTGATTTTGATCAATAAGGCTTTTGATTAAGCTGGTACAGTTATAAATTGAACATTGATTTATAATAGAAATGTATTACATCTCACAATTATGCGCGCGCGCAGTCCATTGATCAGCCTCTTATAAATGAATAACTAATGACGCTACTATGTAAATATGAGAGCTATCACCGAGGTTTAGTTATATGTAGGTATCGGTCTACGATTGATACGTTTTCTATTTGTAATAAACCGACGAGTTACGAGTAAGGTCAATTCCTTATGCAATCTTCTAAGAGAAAGCTGGTGAAGAAAATTCTGATGAAACGGTTATTTTCCTCATTTGTTTAGCAGTTTTATACAATTCATTTACAATAACTAAATAGTCATTATTTAATCTCGGGGTTCCTAATTTTTGTTTCTTTTGTTTTCAGGTACTGATTCGATTCTTCGGCTGTACACATTGAGCTCGAATGCATATTGACTCACTACGTAATTAACACCGCTCAGTGAGGTGGAGAAACTTCACTAAGTTTTACAACTTACAATTAGTGGTCAGAATGAAGAAGAACGATTTTCCTTATAGATTTTAATTGTTCTCTAAAAAAAGGATAAATTAAGTACTTCGCAATTACAAATTAGATTTTCATGACAAAGAAGCTATTGGTCAATTAGCTAGACAACATTTATAAATAACACTTTCACTTTCATAGTATAAGATATATCAGAAATTAGGTATTTAATTGATAATATAAGAACACAGTTTCAATAAACTCGTGCCCATTCGAGTCCGTCAGATAGGCGTACGTCAGTACCATTACCATGAGTTTACGAAAACCGTTCTCACCGTCGGCCGTTGACAGGTCGGCGGCGGCGGTCGATTTATGTGCGCTGATCATTCAGTCCAGTTCCCCTAGGTTGGAGCCGAGGGTTACTATCGCGGCGTTACTCCCACCCAGCATGGATCCCATCTTCTTGTTTTCCTGCAGAACATAAGTACATCCTGCAGGTTCAAGCTACTAATAACGGTTACAATTTTTTTTTATCCTCTCCGAAAATGTCATATCTCAGTGACGAGTACATGACGCAATCGGCTAGAAGGTGTTTGCTAGTCTCTTCCTACCCACAGTGTGGGCAGAGAGGATCTGATCTTACCCCAATTACTGAAGTACTGCTAGTTGCCGATACAACCCTATAGTTTTCTATTATGAGAACGGTTTGCATAAACTCATGATAATGCTACAAATTTACATTAAGACACATGTAGCGTTTCTTTACTTTTTTCTAATAATTCTAGTAGAAGGTGATTTTCTGTAAGGCGCAAACATACACTTTACGAGCTCAGAGGTGGTCGTTGTTTATAACAGTGCTAGAACAACTACTTAAAAGGGGCTTAATATTCTGTACCCACAGGCGTTGACTTGGAAATTTGCTTAAACGATCCCAGATAATGTCCATTACGTTACCCACGACTCTATGCTTTCGTAAATAAAAGCCGCCGGTACTTACATTGTCATAGAATACATAAACTTAAGTCAATACAGGCTTAAATCCACGTACAAATAAATTGCATTTGAACTCGATACTAAGCACAAATCAGAAGTGGAAAGAAATGCTCAACTTATAATTCCGATCAAGTAACAAGATATTATAGCAATAAAGTTTATAACACGTGCAAAAAAGAGAATATAACATCTGATAACTGGTAGTTACCAATAGTTTCAAACGCATAATCAGCCGACGTGAACGAATATTAATTGAATGCATTCTATCGCTTTGCAACACTTTATTTATCTGCAGTGGTGTAATGGACACTAAACGTCACTGCGTCACTTTCAGCGAAAGTTGCTCGCTCCAGATAAGAGAATAGTGTATTCTATCGAACAGTGAAACCACTCGGTAGCGAGAACGGAAAATAAACTACGATGAGTGTGCAGGTCACGTCAATGACGCTCTTAATCGGACCTACAAATAGCTATAAAAAAGTGTTGAATATTTGTGTTAACGGTTAAGTGACTTTCCCTCTTTGAGGGAGTAGAGCCGTGAATTAAGGTAGATCAGACATTTGAACATTGCTCGTAGAACAGATGGCCGATGGAGCCCAAGAGTTCTGGAGTGGAGACCGCTTACTAGGAAACGTAGCGTGGGCAGCACCCCCAAACGGTGAACTGACAATCTGGTGAAGATTGCGGAATTTCGCTGGATGCGAGCAGCTCAGAATCGGTAATTGTGACGATCGTTGGGGGATGATTAAATAACAGTGCAAAGAAGTATAAGTAATAGTTAATTTCTTGATTAAAGCTCATATAAAAATATGGTACTTTATATTTTTATATGACTTTTAAACAGTACCGTCGATGACTCAGTAAACATATGAAATGATTATCGCTTTTAGCCACTAAACAGAAGATTTTCGTGCCAGTAGCGTCAGTGCATTTGCAAAACTTTTCAGGACTTAGTGACTATAAGTCACATTGTACCACGATGTTATAATGCGCCGATTACTTTTGCTCTTCATCGCCAACAATAAGCCACGCCAGACAGTGTAGCAACTCAGGCTCACGCTCATTATTCCGACTTAAGTAATATTAATTGCTATCCAGCAATATAAAGAAAAGATTTTACTCTCGGTTGCAACCGATTAGTCTGAGACTCGTTAGACCAATTCTTATGGCAATAGTTACGAAAACCGTTATTGGCAAATTAGAAAAATAATGCTCAATTTGGGCTCTTTGATTGATGATGGTTCGGAGATATAGGAACCTACCTTCGGTTTTTTACTCACGGTGAATTACAACACGTGGCAGTAGTTCTATAGCTACTTTTCTTGCCACGCACTGCACGGCTCAATTTGAGATTATATCAAACAAGAATTATGTTGTCTGTGCTGACGTGTGGCTGCTGTTGGTTCAGTAAGCTTCGCTGATTCTTTGCCAACAATGGTGCTACGTGCTTGCAGATCATTGTAGTCGTAATAACACAAATATAAAGATTAACTACTTATATACAATGTATTAAGTATATTGGGGCCAATTCGAACGTGTTTTCGCTAAATTTAGATGTCGCTAAATTTGAAATAAGAACCCTCTGACTCGATTTTGAACCTTGGAGCTATACAAAATCGAGTCTGACGTTTCCGATTTCCGATTTAAAATAGGTTTAAATTTAGGCAATTTTAAATTTAGCGAACACCGTTTCGAATGGGACCCATTGACTTATTTACAAAGTTTAATGTTAAAGAATTTGTGAAACATCGCATTCAAATTTTTTTAATTATTTACTTGGGTGGGTGGGAGCAAAATACTTGTCTCGGGCTTTATAGCTGGAATTCCTCACTATTATTGGTGGTTTTTAAATAGAATCCTCGTTACGCTTGTGATTCTATTATAGAATCCTTGACCGTGTTCTAGCTACAATGCTCTCGCTCTATATCAATTTTACTCACTATATAACTTTGTCTCCGATAGGTAAATTTATTCATTAAATTTCAAGCACGTGTGACTCTGTAAAGAGTACAGGGATGTAAATCTCGAAATGGCGAGCAATATCCTCGACATAGTCTCATTCTGGCACAAACCAGATCTCTATGCGGCAGTTGTTAAAGTCATCAACAAAACGCTTCGCATGGTAGACAACCGCATGGCAGCTTAGGGCTCCACTCAATAACGAGCTTGCAGACGCATAGGAAGCCATGCCAGGAATATCTTTACATCCTTACATATTTTAAAACAAAGTTGCCCGCCGCGTCTGTCCGTCTTTCTGTCTGTTACCGATAAACTCAAAAACTACTGAACGGATTTTCATGTGGTCTTCACCAATAGACAAAGCGATTTTTGAGGAAGGTTTAAGTATATAATTTGTCAACGTTTTGTGTAAATTGGTTGAAATAAAACTAGAATTGTTGGAAGCGTCGGAAAAATTCAAGCCGCCCGGGAGCTTTCATCGAAAACGCTGCCTAATCCCTTTGAGATATAACAAAACAATGCATGGTGGGATATTTCTCTTTTAAGTCCGCGATGGCATATGTCTATCTTTTAAGAAATGCTTACTATATACCCATTCTATCTTCTAAAGTAGTATTTTTTATGCCGGTTACGTCAAAAGTTCTCGACGGAATAATTATAACCGAATTTCACGCGGACGAAGTCGCGGGCGGAAGCTAGTAATAGATATTAATTATAAAATCCTATAAAACACTCAATTACGAAATGGGTTACTCAAACTCGGCTGCGCTACTTATGTATCGCGATCGCGTTATCGAGCGAAATGAGTGTCGTGCGAGATCGGCCGATATGGCTAGGTCGGTGCAACCACGGGAACACGATATTTCGTAATTGTTTCTGTTTCGTTGTTATCACAATTTGGCAAACTTGATCTCTATAATTGTTATGATACCAAGAGTTCGAAAGCTTGAACTTTTTTTATTAGTGTTAGGATTTATTCGATTTATATAAAATCGATTTCAGTTGATTTCAGAATTTAATTTAATTTCGCATTACGTAAGTATTACTTAAATCGCCTCATTAGGTGTTAATGTGCCTTTAAATTAATTCAACGGTCTTGCGGGTGACACTAACTGCTTAACTCAATTACTAATTCAGTTCTGTTTCATGATACGTGCGGTAGTTAATAAATAAAACGGATATGTAAGTAGGTATCAACAAGTTTCGACACCTGTAACGTAATTGATTAGTGCAGGCCCCAGGCAGACCTTGAATCTCTGAATTACGTTCGCTTGTTATACCATATCATAATACGAAAACGTGTGAACGGTTTCGCAACTCATTGTAGCCGTCAAGGCAGCTGATTTGGACAGTTTATAATCTTATCAATCAACTAAATTGGACATACAATGCGTGTGACATTGGAGTCTATTTAAAACAAAAGACCATCAATAATAATGTCGGAAGCTTAAAAAATCCACTAAATCTGAAATATAATAGTAGTTTATGCAACGGTTGCATAATGATAGGCCTTAAAACACTAGTGCGGTTTTATGAAACGAGCTTTTAGCGAGTTTCATAATAAGATCGCACGTGTGTTTTAAGGCCAAATTATGCAGAGTTGCATACATAACTTTATCTACACACATATTATAAATCCTCCATGATGGGTTCAGAAACAATATTTTTTGGCAACCAGTTATTTGTTGCAATCGCGGCTGCATATTTCCGATATCCGGCGCATTTTCACATCACACACACCCCGAGAAGACTACTTACTATTCATATTTTCAACTAAAATGTAAATTACAAACAACTTTTTCTATTCAATTCAACAAAATTCTACTTTCGTTCAGCAAAACGTCAACGCGGCGCGGCGCGTCAATAATGGCGGCCGTCCGTCAAGACCATTTTTTTTTTAAATCATAGACAAACGGATGAAGTCTCTATTCTCACGACACTCGAGATCAAATATTGTGCAGTTTATATTAAAAAAACATACTGAATTGACGTTTCGTATCAATAACTGTTTTAATATCTATGGATACTATAATAGAGACCCACTTGAGTTTGACAGCTGTTCCAAATTTAATCTCATTTCTTTACTAAAAACGATAAAGAAGTCATGTTATTTCTTCATCGCAGCATTGGTTTTTCCTAATTGGTTGTCAAAATGGTGGTCATTTCCTATGGTTTTTGATTAACCAATGGAGGTTTTATGATATGGGTGTAGATAAAAACAATTAAAGATCAATGATATGAAAAGATAGTCTGATAACATCAGTACTAGTCAGGTTATAATCGACCGAGCAAAGGAAGCAAGCGAAGCGTCTCCGTTTCAGTTTGGGCAAAAATGCTTTCGTATGTCCAGCGTCTGTCCATTTGTTCTCGTCTACAGGTCGCAGTTCTCAACCGATTCTCGTGTTTTGTGAGCAGGTTTGATAATTATATAGTTTATTTTTGTCGATTCAGTTTTCCTAAATTTTTCAAAATGGCGGAGATATTGGGGAGTTTGCAATTACAAACTTATTTGCGGCGTTGGTAAACTGACCCGAACTATGTCGATATATAGCGATATCAGTTCTCCAACGGCAAAGTTAAGTTTGTCGCGAGGTATAGCTCGCGGTTCGTGAATATTTTTTTCGGTTTTTTAATTTTTGATATCTTCTAAAGTATTTATTTAAATTATGTAGTGTAAAGAATAATTTTAATCTACATTAAATGCCCAAGGTAGAAAATGTATTTGTATAGATAAGGATTTCGCTTCGCAAATAACCTAATATGTTTAATAAATTTTTTAAACATAAAAATGCTTACTGTGAGTCAATCTTAGGAGATAGACATATGCCATCGCGGACTTTTCTCTAGGCTTTTTAAAGAACTAAAAAATATTGAAGAACTACTACCTTATTTTGATATATTTCTTATAGTTTAACCAGGCGTCAGCTATTTAAACCCCAAAAAATTGAATGTTTGATGACTTGATTCAAAAAACATTGGATTTTCTCTACTAAGTATATTAAAACTTATTTAGAATGACATGTACATACCAATCCTCCCCAATGAACCAGGTCGTCCATTGGTGAAAACCGCATCTAAATGAGTTGAGTGGTTTAGGAGGAGTTAGCGGATATACAGTTTTCCAACGGCAAAGTTAAGTTTGTCGCGAGGTCTACTCACGGAGCCACTAATTATGTTCAGTTTCATGTTTACTGTGAATCATTGCAACATATTACGTATTGTATAGAAACTTTGACACGTCTCTTCCGCTCATTACCCATGAGTTAGTATGGAATTTATCAGGAAAACGTCCAGGTTGCTACAAAATGACGTTCGGCATAAACCTGAAGTATTATTTAAGTGACAGATTTTTTTTTTTTCATTATCACCATGACTAAATATTGGCGATGGCGCGCGGTCGCTTCGATCTCTCATGCTTCGCGTATGTACGTCTAAATAAATTAGGGCATGTAATAAAATAAAACAGACAGTCAACAACCTATTTTAGATTTATTTACGCAACCGAGCATAATGATCTATTGTCTACCGTGGTACTTATTTGTTTGTCTTTTTCCAATATGTTTTATATAGTGTTCAATAAAGAGTATTTCAATGTCAAAAGTAAAGCATGTCAATGCACTATATCCAACAAGCAGTAGAACAAAAGGACTAAATTCACAAAGAAAACGTATCAAACTGAATACTGAATAATAATAATAAAAATCATTTATTTGCTTAGGAACAAAATATGGTTTGTCGAATAATTGCTCTATTGTTGTTCAGTTCAGTTCATTTATTTCATAAACAAAATCATATGTGTTGAAATTATAATATTCTTCAAAACAATACATATCATTAACATTGAAAATGCATATAAATGTCAAATTTACAATATCCTTCAAAACAATACATATCATTAACATTGGAAATACAGATAAATGTCAAGTTAAAACTAAAAATACACAACGCACACATACAAACAAATATGAATCAAAAATCTTTTAATTAACAACAACGTTGTCTAATTTATTCGTATATTACGATATACATACAGTTGTAAAGGTTTGGTGATGATTTTTGTTCTTGATTTTTATTTTTTTATTTTAATTATATATATTGTACATACATACATACATATTATCACGCCCGAAATCCCTAATGGGGTGGGCAGAGCCACAAGACTACTTGTGGCCACGTTTGATTAATTAGTCCTAAGATGGTATGATGAACCGTATGGTGACAGGGGATCAGCCCATCGCCCATACAGATAGTCCATCATGTTGGAGAGGACCCGTCCCTTAGTCGACTTTTACGACATGCCAAGATGATAAGCATCTGCACGCATTCTATGCTATTTCTTCACTCCCAGTGCAGCAGAGGAGTATATATATTGTAACTGGACTTATTTAATTTCATTTTAAGTTTTATGGTGATTTACGTGTTTTTTATCAAACACCAACGTGTTCAGTAGCATCTGTTACAAATTCCTCCACAGAGTACCTAATGGCACTTCTTCATCAAAAAAGCCTTACGTTTCATTTTGGAGGCGTTGGTGCTCAAGATCGACTTAACATCATATTAAACAGATATATCGCCTGATATGCTGCTGTATGTTTAACAATCAACTGGGTGTAATTTGCTGTGGCAAGTCCTTACGTCTAGTTTCGAGTCACGTTACTCCCTCTTCTATCGTTTCAATTTCGTATAATTGCTTCACCAAAATCCTCGAGCATCGAGTCCACGGTCGTCCGTCACGGCTTGGAATATTTGTAACAAGGGATTGCTTTGTGACATTTCTTGATTTAAGTCGTATTTTTCATTCGAAACAGTAAATTGTAATTTTTTAAGCGCAAATCAATATTCCTCTGATATTAGCACCGTTTTTTTCGTGCTAATACGAAAGAAACTAAGACGTATAGGAAAATAAACTTTCAATCAGTTATCTTCGTACAACATAATCAAAACAACCCTGTAATCTGTTTGATTCCTGAACGGACAGAATTTCAGAATGCCTAGCACGCTAGTTTTTATCGCGCACATAAAGCATCTGTCAGTTTTTAGGGTTCCGTACCTCAAAAGGAAAAAACGAAACCCTTATAGGATCACTCGTGTGTCTGTCTGTCTATTTGTCTGTCTGTCCGTCTGTCACAGCCAATTTGCTCTGAATCTACTGGACCGATTAAGTTGAAATTTGGTATACATATGTAAGTCGGTGACCGCAATACGGACGCGTGACGTAAATATAAGAATTTTAAACATGGGGGCCACTTTAGGGGGGTAAATTAGAAAATTAAAAAAAAAACTTATGCTACCTATATCGTCTGACATATCAAATGAAAGGGCTTATTGTGAGGATCTTAAATATATTTTCTTTTCAATTTTAAAAAATACAGTTTTGAAGTTATTTAGGAAAATATGCGAAAATTGACCACCCCCCCCCCCCCTTATTTCCGAAACTACTGGGACTAAAATTTTTAAAAAAATACAGAAAATAGTTCTTTACCTATAGATTACAGGAAAACCTATAAGAAGTCTATGGTATTTAAAGTAACGTAGTAAATTTCAGATAATCATGTACGGAACGGAACCCTCTCCACGCGAGTTTAACTCGCACTTGTCCGGTTTTTTTTAACTAATATGCGGGTGCGAAAGAGATGAATGCTTTACGTGCGCGAAATTAGTGTGCTAAGAAGTCAGTCTAGTGTGTTGTATTGACCAAATCGCTATAAAAAATACCAAGCACAAAAATCACCGCGACTAATATATTTAGATATTGCTAAATGAAACTCTGTTCCATGAAGAAACAATGCATTACGATACAATTTAAATTTTTATACCAATGAGTTTAAGCTAATTAAGGTAAATGAAGTAATATGCGTCGTCCGGTCGGAGCAACATAATATACTGCACAAATAAAACGTTCTTTGTGCATAAAACCGACGATTACGAACGTATTTCCTACGGTTTACGATCTTTTTGATTAATATGACACTGCCTGCACAAGTAAATACGTAAATTATTCCATTTAAGTTTGGTTGGTGAAATGATAGCATTATGTAAATGCCTGGTTACACGAGCAACTTTTTACAGCAATTGATAGCCGGCAACTCTAGCTGTCTTACTCTAACTTCGTATGTTAGACGAAGACGCCTATAGTTGCCGGCCACATATTGCCGTAAAAATGTTGCTCGTGTAACTGCACTTCACGGAAATTTCTACAATTCTGTGAACTAAATCTAGAAAAACCTGTGTTCAACGTCTCGAATGAACCCTTGCAAGGATGTAATTCTTAGATTAAGAGTGAAAGCAGGAAATAAAGTAGTATAATTTGAGTACTGAACACCAAACCATAAGGAAATCTTGACTCGTTGATGTAAATTGCAATTTCGCTTGTCCATTTACGGTCTTGCCATGAAATTTGGCACAGATTTACGTGAATATGAATCACTTAGTGCCAGAGGCCTATATTGGCTCAAATTATCAGCTGTGTACACCCTAGGCTTTATCGTGGGAATCAAATCATGGTACCGGTGACGCCCTACACTATTATGTTGGTTCACTAAGCTCTACATTATTTTATTATCGACTCGACTCTGTAATTTATCGATTACCACTAGGGCTGTGACGGTAATACGAATTCGATTTATCACGACGTTAGCTTGAGGCCTGGTTACGATTAAATTATAATTCAAATCGAATCAAATGTTTAAATGGGGTTGGTCTCAAACCGGGTGTTTAGATTAGGCTGCAAAATGTACAAATCTATGCGGTGGTGTCTAAAGACAATCGCGACAGAATGTTTCCTTTCTGACTCATGAACGTAAAATAATGTTTATTCATTAAACGAGTGCTAAAATATTTATAATAACACCTCATGTTCTCATGTTAATATGAGCTCTGGCTGGCTTATCGAATAACAAAATGAAACATTGTCATTATATTAATTATCATCAATTAACACATGACAAAATCTACTACGGTACACGTCGCCATCTTTAGCAAACTTTTTCCACACACCTACAAAAATAACCTTAAATTTTGTAATCATGTGCATGCACAAGGTGCCCATTAAACAGAGAAATAAAAATTTAATAAGGTGACCATGAGTTTACATGAGATTATATAAACTACATTAAACTGAGAAACAGTCAAACATTAAATAGGGTGACCATGAATTGCGAAAGCGCAAGTAATGGAGGCGATGTCAAGGTCTCAACACAATTGTATCTAAAACACTTCGTTTTATTAATGCATGGGATCGCGGATTTGTGATCTAATGGAATCAGAAGAATTGTATTGTTCCGTTGAGTGCTTTAGAAATACCAAATTAGCCTTTTCAAATAAGTTCGTACTAGTTTATTCTACAGTCTTTTTAATCCTTCTTTTTTCTGGACAGATAATAGCCTCGATATCATCACGTCGATCTGTTTCTCCGTTTTGACTTAATTTATTATATTAGTAAGTATTTAATTGTAAATAATACATACATACATAGCATCACGCCCGAAATCCCTAATGGGGTGGGCAGAGCCACAAGACTACTTGTGGCCACGTCCGATTAATTAGTCCTAAGATGGTATGATGAACCGTATGGTGACAGGTGATCAGCCCATCGCCCATACAGATAGTCCACCATGTTGGAGAGGACCCGTCCCTTAGTCGACTTTTACGACATGCCAGGATGATAAGCATCTGCACGCATTCTATGCTATTTCTTCACTCCCAGTGCAGCAGAGGAGTTGGAGGAGGAGGGTTGTAAATAATCTTACGTCTTTATAATTATCACTTTAGTAAATGTCATACACACGCAGTCTCTCACTTGAATTTGTAACCAATATGCTCTAGATTGCGTTAATTCTGACCACACACTCGTAATTTTGGTTCGCAATCAAACAATTGTTTTCAGCCGAACTAACTACGCTCGAGACAGATTAAGGTTGAGGACAACGCTGATTGACTTGCGAAATTTCATATTTGCACCAGTTTTTTTTTATTAAAAACTCGTTGGCCTTTGACAAGGCTTTGATAAATAATTATTGTTTTTTTTTTTTTTAACTTACACCTTGAATTGGTACTAGGCATTGAATGGTAATAAATCGGCTCTTTGGAGGGAGTTTATTCTTTTTTCCATTATTGATGGGCTTTCACTTGACCACAGTCTTAACTGATGGAAAGTTGTGACGCGGGCGAAGGTGGAACCCGATGCGTAAATAGGTATAGAAAGGATGGAAGTTGGACAAAGCACAGAAACCGAAAATTAAAGATCGTTCGCTTGTTCGGTGCATCTATCCAGACCCAACCTCTCCAAATGGCTACCCTAGCTCGATTGGAGTCGCTTGGCGGTACGGCTTTGCCAGGGGGGTTGTAATCAGCCGTGTTCGAAACCTATCACCGTTAATATCTTGCTCGTTTTGCACCACCCGGAGATCACCCGTGAGTAAAACCTATAGATGCGAGCAACTTCAATGCCAAAAATGGCAGATACAGAAACTATCCATAGAGTAATTCAATTTCTTTACTCATGGCGAATGAAGAAAATTTCCACCGTGTTCTTTTTGAAACGACTTAATGCTAAACCTTTGCAACACTTTAATTTCGACTGCGTTTTTTCTTATTTCTGCCTTTGTAGCGGTTGTTGGGTAAGTAAGTTAGTAGGTCTTTAAAAATAAACCGGACAAGTCCGAGTTAAACTCGCGTGGAGAGGGTTCTGTGATTATATGAAATTTTATTTGTTACCATGGACTTCTTATAGGTTTTCCTTTAATCTATAGATAAAATATTATTACTTTTTTCAAAATGTTAGGCCCTGTAGTTTAGTAGGCTCGGAGATAAGGGAGGGAATGGTGAATTTTTGCCTATTTTCCTAAATAACTTTTTCTTAAAATTATAAAAAGATATATTTAAGATTCTCTCAACGAGCCCTTTCATTTGATATGTCAAACGCCATAGTTTGCATAACATTACTTTTTAAAATTTTCTAATTTACGAGCCAAAAGTGGCCACCATGTTTACAATTTATTTATTTAAGTTATACCTATGTCCGTGTTGCAGTCACCGACTTTCATGTGTCTACCAAAACACTCTATCCAGTCGTTTCGGAGCAAATTGACTCTGACAGACAGATGGCCAGACACACGAGTGATCCTATAAGGGTTCCGTTTTTTTCCTTATGAGGCACGGAACCCTAAAACCTAAGTCAGGATGCGAGCAATTGCGGGTCGCTAGCTACTCAATCACCAATCAACAAATCATAAAGGCGTGACTGCAATTCGATATTACGTTGCAACTAACGTCATCCGTTGCAAGCAGAGGAAGTGTTAAATGTTAAGAGGACTGTGAACCAACGGCAAAAATCACCCTTTTCATACAAAAGGGGATAACGATTTCCACCCCTTAAATGTTAACCGATTTTGATCAATTTTTGATAGGTTGTCAGTCGGAACAAAATCTAGGTCTATACGTTTTTGTGAGTTTTGATTAAAGATCAACAAAGTCAAATCATCGCTGGTATTCGTTTTGTATGAGAAATGAGAATACTAAAACAAAAATAAAACTGAATTTATTGATTATTGTGAAAAAACAAAAGCGATTTTGTAGTCCACTTTTTGAAGTTATTCTACTTTCCTCTTTCCTTTCCTTGGTTACTTCCTTACAGACTATTAATATGGCGCTTACGCCAAGCTCATTGATCGATTAAAACAAAAATAACAAAAATCATCAATATATAGAATTTTAGAGTGCCGAATATTTAGTACAAAAACAGGCATTCAATGTATATTAAATCGTCTAAATATTTAATTTAAGACAAGGACAATTTAAGACGTGTCCGCGTCACTATCAGGTCGTTTTTGTAGCACTTAATAAATACCTGCGAATCAACTCGCTACTACCTAATTACTTTCAAAACCTTAATTGTAACGCTCAAGGAATTATAATTGTGCAACGCCCCTTTTATGCGTTTCCAAAGAGCGTTTAGTTTCGGCCTTTTGTTTATATAAAGAGTATGTGGCACAAAAATGAGCGATAGGCGAGTTTATGTACAAAAATATATCTGTTATAAATTACTAAGAAATAGGTAATCATTCTAACAATGCTCCATGGAAGCTTATTTACTTTTTTCCTTTTTAAATACGATTGATTATAATATTATTATGTTATTGATATTACGTATGCCTAGTTCCTCTTGATAAAACGATTTTTGACATCACCAAGTATTGATAGTACATGTGGCTCGCTTAATAATAAGTACTTCACTATTGCTCTCAGCTAGATATATAATAATGTTTATGTTGGTTTCATACGTAAAAACTTCTATTCATATCCTGAAACAAAAGTAATAATCATACGTCAGTTATAATAATCCAAATATAAATAAATGCACAATACTGAGACGCTATCATCGTTGTAGTAGACTATCCCACCGATGCCCCAAAGTTGAACGTGCATAACTTGCACCACCTCAATGTCATATAGCCATGTTTACCGTGTGCCAATGCGCACGCGGCGATTACATGGGGCTTACACATACGAGACAATTACTCGCCCATTAGACGACGCTTACACCACTGCCACACTACGCGACCAACTGCAATAGCTATACAAATTAAACTTTTTACCTTCGGTACACATTAAAGATCAATTACTAGTGACACTGCAATTAATTGGATGATATGAAGTGTGTATTGTAGGCATAGGAGTTCATTAAACAGCGGCCTTAACATGTCAGACACGGGGACAAGTTAAACCCGTTTATCTCTTTGACTCTCTCTTTCGTCGGCACTAGTGTAAGAGAGACGCACTTAGAGATAAGACGGTGTAACTTATCCCCGTGTCTGGCATGCTAGGGCCGCTGGGGGTAGAATCAAATAACGCCAATTTTGGGAGTTTACGTTCTATCTAGTCCGTGAAATCTGAAGGTCTCAACTCTTTATCTTTATTTGGAAGAGTCAGAATATCGAAAAAGTAATAGTTATTATTTTATGATTTTTCAATATATTGCTCAAGGTGTTTATGTTCAATCGACTGCGAAAAAATGTGATGCTAAAATAAGAAAAATAATTAAATCCGCCGTAATGTAACAAAAACAGGAAATAGTGCTAAATTAAGTGTAATAATAGGTATAACTAGTCGAACTTGGATATAGCAATCAAAATAACAAAGCATGAAATGTTGAACAAGTTAATAACATAGTCAAGGTTGCTAATAAACGAAATTGACAGTCGCTCGATTTAATCATGCCTAATTCAAGAAACGTAATATTATCTAGATCTCTGTATTGTATGGCTTAAATTATCTTTGAAGACTTGGTACACGCACAGTCATTCGAGGGAAATTTAAATAAGCTAATCTAAATAGTGTGATTATTAAGAAGCAAAATCCTCATAATTTAAGTAAATTTACACATGAGATCCGATAAGCTCAGGGGTACGAGCCGGACTACCACTCCACAGAATTGAAATTTATATTTGGATTTCGGTGAAGGAAGTCCCCAATCCGATCTGGTCCCGCGTGGGGACTTCTGCCGGAACCCTTTCACTGTGAGAGAAGGGCTGTGCCCAACAGTGAGACGTGTGTAGGGCGATGAAGATAATGATGATTTGAATAAATGTCAGATTATTTAATCCAGATATTTTCATTTTTCTCACTTAACTAACGTCTAAATAAAGATAATATGAATTAAAATGGTAAAGTAGGTATATACCTGCGTCCGAAAATGCTAGTCTTATGCACTTTTTCATAATCGGAACTAATAAAGCTAACTATAATAATGAACATGTTTACCCTAATCGTTAAAATAGAACTTTAACAAGCATCCAATTCACCAGATTGAGTATTGAACCCATTGAATCCATTATTCACAAGACTTGTCTCGTTACTGACTAAGTAAATTTATACTAAGCTAGAAACGCCTGAAGGAACAAAATAACTTGCCAAATGAAGGCATTTTCCTGCCCATTATATCAGACAAATATTTTACGTAATTGGTTCGTTATGTTAGTAATTACAGATGTACAATTACAGCGGCTTCATTAATATACGAATTGGCTACCGACTCGCAATGCGGGTAGTAATAAAGTTTACTCTTTATATGCGCTAATAACACGCGTCGGTAGGCGAATCCGTTTAAACATTGGAAAATATACACGCAATGTCCGAGTTGTATCAGCTGTGTAATTGTCTATCTTGCAGTTATATTTTCCCTTAACAAATTTCATCACCCATTTCGTCTCTCATTTCGCACGACAATTATAAATTGATCCGCGCGCTCGAGGCATTACGCGGAGTTAGGTACCCCCAAAGTCGAACATGTAGCTTAACTGACGGGTCAAGTAAAGCTCGCCGGTGAGTTCGGTGACGAATTCAATTAAGATAATTACACCCCAACACACCGATCAACTACGATTTTCATACGGATAGAGATATAAACCAGTAGTGTGATTCTGTTAAGTGCAAGGCTATAACAAAGTCATTGGGTCCTTTGAATGTGTCCCTCATCGCTGATCAGCCGCTGCCCACGTTAGAGATTCACATGACTGTGCTGTCCACATTACATACCACTTACGTCAGGCGAGTCCGCGCTGGCGAGTCAGTCGGCGTGCATAAGCGCTCTTATCCGATGCAGTTGAACTATTTATCTATTTTTATTATCAGTCATTTAAAACCTAAACTATGGGGAAAACAATTAACACGTATTACACCTATAATTAGAAAGACATGAGTAATCAACAGCGTGTGAACCGCTCTGGTGGAAAGAAACTTCACCCAGTAATGATACCTCGTTCGCGTACAAACACCGAAATTAGCGGACATGCAACAATATGCCCACGATTTCTAAAGCAATAGAAACAACCTCTGTAGTCTTAGATTACCACGATATTCTAGGTTTAAATAAATATTAAGGGAATATTATTGTAAAAAGCGACAATCACGCCAATTCGGTTAGTTCTGCTGTTAGTTTCCCGGCCAATGTGTTTCTAGGTGACATCTATATATATAAAAATGAATTGCTGTTCGTTAGTCTCACTAAAACTCGAGAACGGCTGAACGGATTTATCTTATCTTAGTCTTGAAATGTTCGTGGAGGTCTAGGGAAGGTTTAAAAGTACATAGGTTACTTAAATTATTATTCTTCGCAGACGAAGTCGCGGGCACCAGCTAGTTAAAAATAAAAAGCAAATATCGAAAACACTCGCATATGTGAGTTAGTTTTATTTCAAAAGTCTTCTTTTTACCGCGACTAAGCCTGCGCGGCTTTCGTTTATTGCTATTACCTCCTGGGATTATCCATTTCCGGGATATAAATTCAGTTTCACTCCTCAAATCTCTAACTATCGCTATATAAAAAATCACGTCAATCCATTCCTCTGTTTCGACGAGCAAAAGGAACAATCAAAAACACTTCCGTAATTTATAATATTAAAATATACCTAAGGCTTTAAACGAGCTCGTCATGCAACGAATGCGATTCGCCCATAAAATCTCGTTCACACATTAACTTCGGGTGTTACCGCCTGTTCGCAATTTAACGCTTTCAGTTTTTAACAATTTTATGGCAACCATGAAGATTTTGCCTATTATAAATTGAAGTAAGCGAGTGTCCATTATATTAATTAAGAAACACGGCAGTGTGTCAAGTCAAAGATATATTACATACACCGACATTCAAAGACTTATTCCGCCCAAGCCTACAACTTTTGTCCAAGTTTTCATGGACCAATTTTGTTCCAACATTCGTCACTTCGTAAATTTTGAACTCCACTTTGATAAATGAAATGTTCTGTTTAAGTAGACTTTAGTCTACTTAAAACATCGACATTGCCAATTAAAATCACGTATCATTTATTTTTATTAGTAGTAAGTGAACCGTGGTTCTTTAACAAGTAAAAGTCAAAAAGTTCTTAATATTTTAACCTTCGTCGCAGATAGAAACATCTATCATTTCATAAGTAAAAGACAGACTAAAAGAATATTCCGATACAAAAAACGTCAAAAAATATCAACAAATCATTGAGCATGAGCAACATGCTGTATCTCACACGCATCTCGTGTAACGAGGCCAAACGCACTTCCTTGCGCACACACTCGCGCAATAAAACAAAGCTCAACAAGAAGCCTCACTGCGCAGAGAAAGTGATTCGCCGATAGCAAAAGGGGCCTGATTCTCTACTGACTGATGACTCGGCGACGAGTCCCATACTGGCCGCAAACCAATTTTCTATGCGGCAGGTGAGTCGTGGCTGGACAAGATTTCAAATTTTTGACACTATAATTTGATTAGTTCACTGTTTTCTGCATGAAAAGAATAAGCCAGTAATGTTTAAAAACGCATTTTTTACGACAATTGTACGAAGCAATATAGCAATGTTTATGGGCTGGTCTCTATTTAAATAAAGAGTCTTATGCATTACTCAAAGTTGAAGTTGGCAGAAACTTGTTGTGGATGTAGATACAGCAATGATATGTATCTATTCTGCCATACAATTTTTTGGGAAGATTGGGTTTGTTATTTCATTTTTTTTTGTAATGAAAAGTATTTTTTTATAAATATATTGATGTGTTCAGGAGCCAAAATATTACATAGTCGTTGTCTCAAAAAAAAATGTGGTCAATTAAATAATTTACCACATTATAACCGAGGCTATTAAATTTCAGCGTTACCCTTTAGATAATTAGTGTCAGTTAAGTAATCACTTAATCCATTTTAGTTGTAGTCTTTAAATTACAGCAAATGCTTAACACAATTACTCACTTCAGTTAAATAAATACGCGGTGAAAGAAGTTAATAGCTGAATACTGGGCTATTATTAAATGATTATAAGGTGCCACATTTATAAGCATTCAGATCTCAAGGACATTCGGATTACTACAATAGCAATAACGAAGGAGATAAAAATTTCAAAATAGCTCGACACTATTAGGATATCACTACCTACCCACCGAAAAAACTCGATACGAACAGAGAATCAGACTACCAGACTTTGGTACTGAAAGCTTCAAGCAAATACCTACACGGACAGACATAATAATAAAAAGTGATAGGACCCAATGTAATTTTTCTAGTGTTTGTTAGGCCTGTTGGGTCTTGTTGGGCCTGGCCCAAGTTTCGATCAAGGTATTACAAAACAGCAACAGGATCCTGAACACTAAAACGCGCTGAACAATTTTTACGCTCCAATACATTTAAAAAGCGTAAGTTACATTCAAAAGTATCATGCAAAAATCTATTCCAATACGTGATTTAATTAACGTAACAGATTTCAACGCAGTAAAGAAAGTTATCACTTTTCATCTTGATAATATTCAAGTACGTTTTACGATGACCGTATACTTTTTGTCTTTTGTGATTTGTCCATTACCAATTCGGAGACCAACGAGCGTTAAATTAAGTTTGGAATTAATTAGTTCCGCTGTTACAATAATTACAATTCTTACTTTCGCTTTGAAATGTGTCGCGTCACTTTTATAGGTACCTTTATATAGAGTATATTTAAATACAAAATGCTTTATCTAATTCACGATATTTTCAATTTCATTAGCTATCACGTTGTAAAACTTGTAGATAAGTGAAATTACTTGAGAAAACTTAATAAAATCAACTTTTATTGCAACTTGAAAGGCACTTCACAAGTCTTCACAACATTAATGCACGTTCTGTCATGTGATTCTATAACGTGCGCAGAGGCTGATCAGCGATGAGAGTCACATTCAAATTTGGATGGAATGAGTTTATCCTTACAGTCTAAATTAAAAGGAGTGTGAACCTACGGCTTTTCATACAAAAGGCGATAATGATATCCACCCCTTAAATGTTAACCGATGTTCACTAATTTTTGATAGGTTGTCAGTCAGAACAAAATCTAGGTCTATACGTTTTGAATTTTTCACTATAATCAATAAATTCTGTGTTATTGTGGTTTCAGTATTCTAATACAAAACTAATTTCGGCATTATGTAATTTTCTTGATCTTTATTCAAAATTAAAAAAACATATAAGCCTAGATTTTGTTCTGACTGACAACCTATCAAAAATTTGTCAAAATCAGTTAACATTTAAGGTGTGGAAATCGTTATCGCCTTTTGTATGAAAAGGGTGATTATTGCTTGGTTCACAGTCCTCTTATAGTTTCATTTATCCGCTGATCAGCCGCTGTGCACGTTTGAGAATGACACGACAGGTCGTGACCTTGTGAGGTCAGCATGCTTAACACACAGGACAGTAGTTGCCTCACGAAGTTACAGCCACTTACACAGTATTGCTCTCATTTCGCGCGAGTCACCACAAACCACTCAATTTAGCGACAATTATGAACTCTTTATTAGCTACTTTAAAAATAGAAGGATTGAATAACATTGTAGTCATTACTATCATAATTCCTAAATATGACGATGAATCGGTTCAAGTTTAACTTATGTAGGTAAATGTATAAATTTTCTATTAACTTGCGTACGCCGGTAGCGTAACATTAGTAATCGAATATGCATTAAATTGGTATAATAATGAGTCACTCATGTTGAAACTGATATAGACGTCAAGCAACATTCACAACTGAGTGACATGGCACTACAAGCAATATCGTATACACTCACCCCAATATGTCGGCAGTTTAAATTAAGCTCGAGTGTTATCAATTTTCAATCGTTAAGCCTTTCTTTCTGATTTGAAATGGCGGTAATCGATATGTTGAGTTAAGCCATTTTTGTTCCAATTACAACTCAACGACCTAAGCATCCGTTAAAATTGTCACTTTCTCTATTTTCCGCTTGGATACTCATGATTGTCAGTTTTGTTTACTTTATTTACACTCTAATAGATCAAAAGTTTTCTAGAATAGTCTCGAGCGCAACTTTTAAATACATTCGGTGTCGTAAAATTGATTATGATCATCCGCGCCTGTGTACTTTCTCAGTGCGTTGCGTCATGTTTTGATTTAAGATTTCATTTTATCGCGTAATTTTCAATTCTTACGCTTACGTTAGAGTTAACAATGCATTAAACATTATCAAAATGTTAATGTTCTTACGTTTTGTGGTCCAATTTTAGTAGTAAAACACGTAATGATATAAATAACTCTTTAGTCCGAAGTTACTTAACGTTAAGCGGTACAATTGTTTCACAACCAAGTATTCGAGCCTTAACTAAGCTACTTACATTATTTATTTAGTTTAATGCCATATTCAGCACTCCGCTACCATTTATTTTAACAAGATCATATTTTAGAGTCGGTGAATATAAATTATATTTACTTAACTGTAGCTCAAATATTAACATGGTTTAAAAGGTTTAAATCGGCTGTGGGTGTCTCTGATCACAATCGATAATAAATCGATTCGCTAGATACATTGCACAAACTGTGCGCATTGTCCTCGCCGACAGATGGGAATAGTAATAGTTTTTAGTATCAGTAAGTATCATTCATAAAAATCTTTTGTATCATAAAGTGTGATTAACCAATGACCTCCAAAGTATGTATGGGTTGGAAACAATTACGTGGTCACGCTCATGACCTACTGCTGAAGTTTATTAATTTAAAAAGCCGACACTAATGTCATTAATTTCTTCTAAGATTGTAAACTTAAGTGTTCTAACTAATTTCCCACTTTTCGTTTTAGTTTCAGTTAAACCAGTAAATTTTTGCTAACGTATAATTTGAAATCATCATTCTTATTTATTTATTAGGTATATAAGAAATAACGATATTCATCGGGACCTTAATATTGAATACGTAGATCAAATTATACAAAAAAATGCAGAAGCTCACGATTACAGACTTCATCATCATGTGAACGTCGAGGCAATCCAGCTCCTTGACAACACAGACACAGTGAGAAGACTTAAGAGGACGAAACCTTTTGAGTTAGTGTAGTGCGTAATATAGTAAAGTAATGAGTGCTATTCGTAAAGAATACAAGAACAAAGTGTCTTCCCCTTATTAGAGACAATAAGCAAAGTGTTAATGGACACATTCTTAGTTTTATTCTATTAGCATTTTAAGTTACAAGCAAATTACTTATTATCCCCTTAGGCTAGATTGTAATTACGTAAGGCTGCATATTAAATGTAACTTTATACTAAAAAAAAAAAAAAACATTCTTTCGAAATAAAGTAAGCAGTTTAAATAATAAGCTATTAGGAATTATACAGACCGGAAGTTATGCTACTTTAAAAGATTCAAAAGTCCAAATGTAGCCCTTTGCTAGTGAAAAACACTGTTTCCAAAAGTAGCTTCAGGATCTTTATCAGGTTGTAATAAATTGAAATTAAATTCTCAATTCAATTCTTTCAATTATCAACATTTCTTTGTAACCACTTCCTTGCCAACTTTTGCGCATACATTTTGTACGTTTACAAACTGGATAACAACGCTAAGTTCAATGCCTTTTGTAACTTAAGTCACTGCTGATAAATCGATGTTTTTATTCAGTTACCGAGTTTATGGACGTTGAATTTTAAGTACAGCTACGGAGTAAACCTTATTGTGAATTCTGTTGCGTTATGCTATCATTATTTCTTTACAGCGAATGAGTAATATACACACGTTGAGATAGGTGTTAATTGCTACACCCTGCCAGGGTCCATGAGATACTTATACCTGTTTAATTTAAATTATATCGCTGAATTACTGTGCATTCGGATTCGGATTACTTTACTTCTCAATAAGGAACGGTGTCGGTACTGCAAGCAATTGAGTATATTTATAATAAAATCATAAAACTCCGCGCGGACCAGAATCAGTCATAAGTCCGCTATCTAGATCGATTTTGTCGTAATCGAATTTTATTGTTGCGACTACGCACTAATGTTAAATAACACACTTCCCCGTGATCAGTTTAAAACCAGGAAGCCTGGAGAAATGTCTCGCGATTACAAAAACCGCGCAAACCGCGTAACTAGGTACTTACAAACTAATTGTGCATGTTACCTAAGGCTCGCATAGTCAAGTTCTAAATTGTTAATTAAAATTTACTAATAGTATATCGGAGTTCCATCTTGGAAAGGGTTCCTGCTTTGCATAGTTACAGAACAAGCTAAAGACCTGATTCGATTGAACGTCTGTCACAGAATAGATAATACTACAAACGTACAGAAGAGTCACTGTCTAACAAAACCGGTGTTTAGGCACGAAAATATGCCTCATCATGCCTTCTCTCTCCATTGCATAAAACGTGCTCTTTCGTATTGTCGCTAGCGTTGTCAGTATTTTATCCGCGTCACCCAACAACATCAAACATCTAGGCTACTGATGACGCGCGAATCGGCCGGCGAGCGAGCGAGCGGCAACCTACTGCGATTTACAGCTCCGAGCTGTCCGACGGCCGAGTGCACCAAAACTGCGGATTGAGACCGCCCCTGCGTCTTATTTCGGTTTTCAAGGGCAATGCAATATAATACATTGCATTGCCCTTGAAAACCGAAATAAGCAAAATCATATTATTATATTACCACGTTATTTGTATAAGTAATTAACTAAACGTTTGACCGTGTTATATGCAATTAGCGTCCAGTTGCCCTTGAAAAATAGTTTATTTATGCTTTGATACAGTTCTATACGGCAATTGCTTCATGAAGCTTTCAATCGTAAGAATGAAATGACAACTTCATTATGACAAACACATTATAAATACCTAACAAATAAGGACAATATGTTGGTAATTATACTCAAAGCTCGCAAAAAAATGGCCAAATTGTGTCAGTGACACTGTAGAGTACATCTCGTGAAGCTGTCCTTCTTCTGACTTTTATGAATAACAACTAAATACTGAGTAAGATTACATGCCTAGTTTTTAATGCATCTGATTTAATTTGATCTTTTGAGTGATATGATTCGCGTAAAAAGTTACTTATTAACAATAATCGATTTGTGTATTTACAGTTATAACTCAGAATAAAATAAAAATTGAATATAATATTATAACATCACTTAATTAACAATACATAGTTTTAACGTAGCTCAAACACCAAAAAATAAACAGTTAATACCTGGTCAACTGACAGTTGAAATATCTCAACCGTTTCCGGAATATAGTGCGTCATTTCATGCGAAAGTTACATCCCACGCACTGGGTCGACCCCAGTATACGAATTGTTTCTATTGTTTCGAAAATAAAGTATAGTTGATCTTAAACTCGCGGTGCTCCAATAGAGAATAAACCTAATAACACCCCTCTCTTTACGTCGAAGGTTAATAAATATTTTTCCCCGCGTCCGTTCTGAAGATACTGGTAGCATTGCCTCGCTGTATTGCAATGGTAATGCTAATGTGTTGAGCGAGGAAGCTGCCAGCTCTTCGGTCTCCAGTTACCTCCTCTTTGAGATTTCCTCATAGAGTCGTAGTGCGCCGGGACCCCAAGGACCGAGGGTCTCGACTCCTAAAGGAACAAGGTTGTAGTCGGAATCGAGACTCCTACATTATAATTTTTTCGGCCGCTTATTCCGCTGCGCTGGCTTTGGTGGAGGTTCCGTGGAGATGCGACGGGGCTAGTGTGCCCACACAAGTTGCGTCCTACAACAGCACCCTATCCATTTTCCAAGGAACGAAACATATCCCATGCATCCGGTCACTTACCATTATAAATTATTGATAGAACTATCAAAGCTTTTAAAAAAGGAGTAGGTATCTATCTGTAATTACAATTTAATAGACAGTCAAATAGTCATGAAATTGATTAATAATCACTTGCTATTACTAAACAAAAAGTTCGCCATATAGGAAGTGACAGCGATTTATTTCAAGGTTCTGAACCATACCTTAATCGTGCAACAAATGGCTTAGATTTTTTTTGTTCCTTGACATGTAGCACAATCTAGATTTATTTACCTTGTAAAAATAGGAAGTTGGCAAATATTAATAATAAGAATATATTAATTATACGATAATCAGGACACGCAGTCAAGACAAAAAAGTTTGATAGGATTAAAAGTATTTCAAAATAAAATTACCATGTCCAACAATATAACTTGGTATTTTTTAAGGATAATTTTTTACATATTTTTGTTAATCCTTAGGTACATATTATAAAACAAAGTTGTCCGCCTCGTCTGTCTGTCTGTCTGTTACCGATAAACTCAAAAACTACTGAACGGATTTACATGTGGTTTTCACCAATAGATAGAATTATTCATTAGGGAGGTTTGGGTATATAATTTGTCAAGGTTTTGAGTAAACTGGTTGAAATTAAGCGAGAATTGTTGGAAGCGTCGGGAAAAATCAAGCTGACTGGGAGCTTTCATCGAAAACTCTGCCTAATCCCTTTGAGATATAACAAAACAATGCGTGATGGGATATTTCTCTATTATAGATCTACAAAAAATCCACGATGGCATATGTCTATATTTTAAAGATAGATTACTAAATGGTCACGTACAATGCGGTAACTGGAAAGCTATTTAGACAGACACAGTATTAATCCTTATCAACTTAAATACGTTAGTTACCTTTAGCATTTCATGACATATAATTTAAACGAATATCTTAGGAGTTATCGCAAAAAATTTACGCGCGCGAAAATTAATTCAAGCGCGTTCGACGACCGATATGTTGAAACTCGCTTGATGTGATCAAGTAAGTATTATTCATTTGTTTCGGCTTCTTTTCACGTCGTGAGTCATTTTAAAGTTAATATTGTCGCATTTTTCGATGATGTTATCAACTTGAAACTTGGCAATAAGTACTCTTCAAAACAAACAATTAGGCATACGCTAGAGAAAAATATTAAACTACCCCTAAAAAGGAGTGCCTTAGGGTATTGAACTTTGTATTGGAAAAATTTATTCCATTTGTTTACCAACTTGAAACTTTATATAAATGCACCACAAAACAAACAATTAGGTAACTGTTCAAGAAATAAACATAACCTCCCCTAGAATAAAATGCCTTGATGTATTGAAAGTTTGTATGGGAGGAACTGATTCCATGCTGATATCTACTTAAAACTTGGTACAAATACTCTTCGACAATCCTACTTCCTACTAATTCTACTAATATTATACATGCAAAAGTGTGTGTGTGTGTGTGTATGCGTGTGTGTGTGTGTGTATGTATGCCGGATAAGTCAAAAGTTCCCGAAGGAATAAATAATCGAATTTCACGTGGACGAAGTCGCGGGTAGAAGCTAGTACATAATGAAATTACATCGATTGTTTTTAATAGTTTTAACATGCTTAAATAAAGCTCGCTCATATGACAACCCTTTTGACTCTTGCTTGATTTCCGAAATTCGACACACTTCCTTAATATTCCCGCAATGTGTTGGGGCACGCAAATTACGGGTTACGCAAATTAATAAACGGGTGTGCCATACAGACAGACGGACAATGAAGTCTCACCATAGGGGTTCCTTTTTACCATTTAGAGAAGAAACCCTAAAAAGGTAGGCTCTAGTGAATTAGCGGACGACTTTAATTTAAACTACACTAGATAGTAAACCAAATGATTGCCTAACCATGTCCATGATAGATCCCTAACCACGCTGAGTAAGACTACTTGTAGCAGTACCGTAATGAATAGAGCTTGTTGGTAGTAGCAGTTGCTACTGCACAAAAGATCGTAAAACAAGACAAACTATATCCGGCCTTTATTCGCGTGCTCTTAAACACATCCGGCATCACCTGGTGAAACAACGTCGGATGTCGCACTCACTTCCCAGCCGGCAGTGAGCCATTACACCTAGTTCTCAAGGGATTTTAATTAAAAGTGACGAAAACCGTCCTGACAATTTAAACGCTAGTCGGCGCTTTACTGTGCGCCCACGCAGGTTGCAGCGGAATTTGCATTAATGCACCTGTCGAGTGCGCCGCGGCTAATCTTATGTCTAATCAGAGAAATACATTACCTGGCTACCGCCGTTTGTTACTCCCTCAAGGTATATTGAGATGATAGCTATTTCTATACTCAGCGTACTAAATAGCCTAACTTAGTAAATTGAAATTAGTTCACAACACTCACTGTTTCATATATCATCACATTGAAGTAGTCACATTTCTAAATGGCTTCAATTCCTTATGTTATTTTTTTAATTCCAGAAGCCATCAGCGATCCAGACGACCAATCCACATCGGCATCATGGTGGCAGGCGGGCACAGCGACACCCTTCCGCGACAGTTCCAGCAGCAGCGTGTTCTCCGCAACCCACGGCCTTGTCCAGACCCATCCGTCTAGCGGCGATCCCTTCGGTTCGTTCGGCAGCACCATCGACCCTTCATCGAACCCGTTTGTCCAAGCGAGCGGCAGCGGTCCGCTCAGCGGCGGCGTGAGAAATAGTCCCCTGCCTCCTCTAGCGAGGAGTGCTAACGGCAAACCTAGCCTAAAGCACCTTGACTACACCAGCAGTGCCACAGCTGAGCTGAGGAGGAACCCATCCCTTTCGGCCCCTGATGAGTGCGCTAGGGCGTGCAGAGAGAACGAACCGCCAAGGATCTGCTACTATCACTTCACCCTCGAGTTGTACACCGTATTGGGAGCGTAAGTAAAAAGTAGCTTTTATACAAGTTGTTACGGAACTTTCGCCACATTATTTAGTAAAAAACTATTACGCGTGCTGTCATTTGAATTTATTTTTAAAAGTCCAGTACGCGAGCAACATTTTTACTGTAATCTGTTGCCGGCAATTATAGGCGTCATCCTAATACTTACTCAGTTAGAGTAAGACAACTATAGTTGCCGGCTATAAATTGACGTCAAAAGTTGGTCGAGTAACCGCACTTTAAGACAAGCACTTGTGTATGTTTCGCATAATAAATAAGCAGCCAAACTATTAAGTAAGTCTGAGTGAAGTGCTATTAATTCTTTCCATGGTTTTTAGCTGCTAAAAAACCATGGAAAGAATTAAGAGGTTCCACTATGCACGTAAAACCCAGTTTTTTAACATTGTTCCATTGTCCACTGCCTGTATTGTCTTCAGCAAACGGAAATGAAGTCGCAAACCCACTTAACATGAAATAGTTACGAAAGATCACCTAGTGACATTGCACGAAATTAAACCGCTTTGGATCGTGCATGATGACCACTTCCCAAACAACATAACAAGATCATTGTTCAGACGAGATAATGCCATCATCAAAATAAAATGTTCACTTACGACAGCGTACTCAAAATTTTATTCATCATGAAGCTTACCCGTAACATGGGATAAATTTCCGTTTAAAACAAAGACCAATTGACTACACAAAGAGTTCAACATGTATAAATTCGCGCCTGGCTACACCGACCCACCGACCGACATTTTCTTTTTACCCACTTCACGCTTTGTTTCACATGCACTGTTAACTATATGATTTCAATGCCGAACTTGAGTGTACGCCAGTGAACCAAATTCCACTGGGCTGGCCATAATTGATAGGTGACGACAGAGGTTATGCAAACAACGCTGTTTCATGATAGCCTTATTGTAGAAATCCTAGTTTAATCAATACATTGATAGGGAAACTGTTTTTCCGACTTAACTATAGCGCAAAATTAAATTTCAGGGCCTGCCAGGTGTGCACACCTAATGCCACCAACGTTGTATGGTCTCACTGCCAGTGCGTTTTGGCCGATGGTGTGGAACGAGGCATTCTCACTGCCAACAGAATGTTACCCGGACCTTCGATCCAAGTCTGTGAAAATGACAAAGTTGTTATCGACGTTGAGAACCACATGGAGGGTATGGAGGTGACCCTTCACTGGCACGGAATCTGGCAAAGAGGGACTCAGTACTACGATGGCGTACCTTTCGTGACACAATGTCCTATTCAGCAAGGAAATACATTTAGGTAACAATTAAAAGATCATTTAATCATTGTTTTGATTTATATTTAGTTAATAAATACAAATATTTGTTTTGAGTTATGATTTATGAGATATTTTATGCTTTATTGTGTTAATGCATGATCTAATAAATTCCAGGTATCAATGGCAAGGTAACGCTGGTACTCACTTCTGGCACGCTCACACCGGATTGCAGAAACTAGATGGTTTATATGGCAGCATCGTCGTACGTCAACCACCTTCCAAGGATCCTAACAGCCACTTGTACGATTACGATCTGACGACACACGTCATGCTGATCAGTGATTGGCTGCATGAGGACGCTGCTGAGAGATACCCGGGTCGTCTCGCTGTTAACACCGGCCAAGACCCCGAGTCGGTACTGATTAACGGAAAGGGACAGTTCCGAGACCCCAACACTGGATTCATGACCAACACTCCCCTGGAAGTGTTCACGATTACCCCTGGCAGGAGATACAGATTCAGAATGATCAATGCATTTGCGTCAGTGTGCCCTGCGCAGGTCACCTTTGAAGGTCACAACTTAACCGTAATCGCCACCGACGGAGAACCCGTACAGCCCGTGCAAGTTAATACCATCATCTCGTTCTCAGGTAAACATTCATTGCCACATTGAACAACAAATCATTGCCACGTTTGCTTGTATGCGCATTATGGAAAGTATATATGAGCTTGCTCAAGCGAAAAGCGTTGGATAACGTTGCGCCAATTTCCTCTACGCCTCCAATTATCTGCCTAATCAATTCATTACTGGTTCGTTTCAGGTGAACGTTACGATTTCGTGATTGAGGCGAATAACATCCCCGGCGCATACTGGATTCAGGTGCGAGGGCTTGGCGAGTGCGGCGCCAAGAGAGCGCAACAGCTGGGTATTTTACGATATGCAAGAGGAGCTTACCAGCCCTCTAGCCAGCCACCCACTTACGACGTCGGCGTACCTCAGGGTGTGGTAAGTTAAAAACCGTTGTAAATACTATATAAGTAAAATTATTACTACTATAGATGGAAATCGTAGATCTTGAATGTGTCATAGTAAATATTTATAATCATATTATATGGTACACTGAATGTATACTGCACATGTACCCGCACCTCGTATACTTTGCTGTTTGAAGATATATATATTTCGCTACCGCAAAAAACCTAAACCTTGAGTCTGTGAGAAGTTCATTGTGTTGCCGGTCTCGCTGGTATTTTCCGCTCTTGACATTCGCTTGTAAATAAATATTACCTTAGTTAGCAGGTCTCATAACAAAAACTGACGGATATTTCCTCTGTGCAAGTGACATTAGCGAAACATCCGCTGAGTTAGTGCAGACCTCGTTCCATGAGACTACTGGTCGTGGTTATTAATTGGCGGATATTGCACACTGGATTCCTGCAGCCAGTGCCAGCCAGCCTCGATTAAGCTCAGCCGAACTGTGACTATGTTGCAGATTATTGCTCTAACTTTAATACTAGTATTGGGACAAATTTTATGTATTTGGGCTCAATGCCTTCATTGATCGGTTTGGCTGAGCTAAAACTGGCACATTGACACTGGTAATGAGCTGCAATCTGTAAATATAACATGTAGCCGTCGAATCCGATCCAGATTACCTTAGTCAATTGAATGCACCATTTCACCAAACGGGTTCCTGTCTTAAGTAGTTAATGAAATACATACCTGCTAGTTTTACAACATACCTGCCACTAGTTATAATTACAGTAGTGACAAAGTATAGTAAATAAGTAGTATGCACGTAATGTACTTAGAAATTGCACGTATATACCTCTCTCCCCACTAACCATCCAGGTGATGAACCCGTTGGATGCCAGATGTAATGCCCCAAGGAACGACGCCATCTGTGTCAGTCAGCTCAAGAATGCCAAAAACATTGACCCAGCAATCCTGCAAGATAGGCCCGACGTCAAGATTTTCTTGCCTTTCCGATTCTTTGTCTACAGACCCGAAATGCTGTTCCAACCCAACACCTACAACAGATATTTAGGTAATATATTATTTAAGAGCTACTTTTGTAGTAATTTAACTACTGACATCATTTAATATTTGATTGTCAATTACAGTTGCGCCGCAAGGAGATCATGTGATCAGTTTAATTGATGAAATATCGTACATGGCCCCGCCCACGCCTCTGATCAGCCAGTACGATGACATCAACCCAGAGCAGTTTTGTAATGGAGACAACAGACCTGCGGACTGCGGTCAAAACTGCATGTGCACTCACAAAGTGGACATACCTCTTAACGCTGTCGTGGAAATCGTACTTGTAGACGAAGGTACATAACAATCTTGTATATTTCACATTATATCCATTGAGTAATAACATGCAAATTTTAAAATTATTTTTTTCCCGTTTTCAGTTCAAATCGCTAACTTATCTCATCCGTTCCACTTGCACGGATACTCTTTCAACGTGATCGGTATCGGCCGGTCGCCCGACCAGAACGTTAAGAAGATTAACTTGAAGCACGCCCTAGACCTCGACAGGAGAGGTCTTCTTCAGCGTCACCTTAAGCAAGGGGACTTGCCCCCGGCGAAGGACACGATCGCTGTCCCGAACAATGGCTATGTTATCCTCCGTTTCCGAGCTAACAACCCTGGTTTCTGGCTTCTCCATTGCCATTTCCTCTTCCACATCGTAATCGGCATGAGCCTGGTCCTCCAGGTCGGAACCCACGCTGACTTACCTCCCATTCCTCCTAACTTCCCGACGTGTGGAGATCACCTTCCCCCAATCAACTAAATCGATTCCTAGAAACAGCAGTTTACGTTCAAAAGTACAGCAGTTGATTTATTATGTTGCCTAAGTGTAAATTTATGTTTGTATTGTGTGATGTGTTCGGTAGATTCGAAGTGCTCGATTCTACCAGTGTGTTTTTTTATGTATTCGAATGTTCAACGATTCACGACGATTCGTGATTTTATTTAAAGGTATATATTTATATTTCTTTTTTTTTTTTCAGTTCATCTGCCATAATAGTTGGTGATAATTCTAGATTATTTAAATGCGTCTTTTTGCTATTTGAGGCTCTATTTCTCTTCGTTTTCACTCGCCTTTGGATATAACTCCATTATTCATTAAAACGTTCGTACTATATTTAACAACTTGCCATTAAATACGTTTCACCAAGGATATTTAATACGTGTATATAATAAAAAATATATGTTTCTTTTAAAGCTAGATGTTTAAGAATTTTCTTATTATTTACTAACCTGCGATCAAAATTGTAGAACATGTAAATAACACTGCAACACTTCTTGTAAATACACAAAAGTAGACTATCGATCCATAGGAGCTTCGGCCTTCAGTCCCGTCGACACGACGCGTCTTAGCACGCTCATCTTTTTCATCCCATAAACCATGAAGACTGTACATAAATATAATATCTATAACTGTGTTAAATAGGAATTCCCAAAAATGTTACCATTTTTCTGGTTACCACTACTTTTAGGTATAGTTATTGTGTATTTAAATTCACGTGTTTATGTGTATCCGTGCCAATAAGTTGAAAAACTACTAAGTCCTGTCTTCAGGCGACGATACATCGACTAATTCACGAGACTATTACTGACCTGCTTTAGATGAGGTGTCTTTTTAATAATTATTTTAAGAAAAGTGTAAAGTTTTATACTCTTTAATAAAATTGAAAAATATTGTGTTTTTTTATTTCATCTTCTAGATATTTAATTGTTTTTACGACGTTTGCTTTATCTCAGCTCTCAGCTTTCCTGAATAAATAATGACCGTTCTCTATACTACCTACTGAACTTCTTATGTAATCTGTGATAACTCGTAAAGATATATTCGTACCTAATGATCTTCTTTATTGTTATCTCAAGTAATATTATTCA
The DNA here is from genome assembly GCA_947859335.1 of Tortricodes alternella. Classification (NCBI taxonomy): domain Eukaryota; kingdom Metazoa; phylum Arthropoda; class Insecta; order Lepidoptera; family Tortricidae; genus Tortricodes; species Tortricodes alternella. The sequence goes on from OX401976.1 coordinate 5,472,873, forward strand.
CGTTTTGCTAACATTGTTATGTATTTAAGAAAAAGTAGATATATTTGCTAATTAGTTTAACGCACCCGTAGTTAGAAACTGTATTTAGAAACGGAAGAAACCCCATTCCTTTTAGTAAAGTACTTCGGTAAATTGTATACAGTGGAGGTGTATGGTAGTAAACACCAGGAACAACAGGGCAAGGTTGTACATTTTTTATTGTGCTCTTGGATTTGCTAGTAATATTTGCTTATTTGTCCATGTTAATAGTGGCTATTACATTTTCTCATCTTTTGCTGCCGAATAAAAAAAATGCTGATTTATTAAAAATATATTTCCCAATATTATGATTGAATGATATTAAATGTTTTATTACAATGTTATTTCCATTACAAGGTTATGAATCCTTTGGACGCTATTTGCAATGTGAAACGGAATGATGCGGTGTGTGTGAGCAACCTCAAGTCAGCGAAGCCCGTGGACAGAGCGATCCTGCAGGAGCGGCCTGATGTCAAGATCTTCCTGCCTTTCCGGTTCCACTTCTACAAGCCACAAGAACTGTTCAAAGAGAACAGCTATAAGAACTATTTAGGTACTTAATAATTTTGTTTTCTTGCGGACTTTATTTAACATATCAACTTCCTGGCCATTCATACTTACTTAACTTACAAACTTTTTTGTATAGATGCCGAGGTGTAAGGTTGGAAGTTGATTGACTTTAATTAGGTGAACATTTTTCAGCCAAAAATTAGTCTTTTAATCAGTTAGCCATACTTTACAAATGCTCGAAAAGACTATGTAGCCTTTCACAGAAAACAACATGGCAGCTATTTGTCTTCCAAAAAGTTATTTATTCAGTTAGGATTTCTAATATCAGAGCGGTTAATTGTTCTAGTGGCGGGCACCGGTGACCATGTGCTCAGTCTAGTCGACGAGATATCCTACAGTGCACCGCCCGCGCCGCCGCTGTCGCAAATGCACGAGCTGTCTCCAGAATTGTTCTGCAATGGTGACAACCGCCCAGCCACCTGCCCCGTAGACTGCCGATGCACGCACATGATCGATGTGCCTCTTAACTCCATCGTTGAGATCGTGCTGGTCGATGAAGGTTAGTAAATAAATAGTAACGCAAATGGTCTGCAACGGTTCCCGAACGCCACCCAGTCGAGCCAGATTCGACGACTGACTTATTTTTTGTCACTGAACCTTAGGTTCAGTTCAGGAGTTAAGAGCACAAAACATAAAGGCACGAAATGGTTCTATTGGTTGTTTTCATGTTTATTCCCTCACTGTTTTACACTATTTTTGACAAATTGTTACGTGAATCTTAATTAAACCAAAATATTGCCAAATCCAAGAAATTAGTTTAATGTTTAAGATCTAAAGTTTAAGTTCAACTTATATTAAAAGCACCCCGTGATAAAAAAGACTATTTTAAAAGTTGAACATTTTCTTAAGTGTTCGTTTACTGGATAGATTACCCGACTTTTTCGTACCTTAAAATAGCGATCCTATTTACAAGTAAACCCCAGTTAGATCAGTACTTAACATAAATAACCAGAAAATAGTTATTCAGTTGTTCAAACTTTTCTTCTTTCAGTACAATCGCCAAATCTCTCGCATCCATTTCACCTTCACGGTACCGGCTACAACGTCATAGGAATGGGTCGTTCCCCGGACAAAAATATAAAAAAGATCAACCTAAAACATGCTTTGGAATTGGACCGAAAAGGGCTTCTGCATAGGCAGTACAACGACCCTCCTCTGAAGGACACTATCGCTGTGCCCAACAATGGATACGTGGTTGTCCGACTAAAGGCTGATAATCCAGGTAAAGAGTTTTATAATAGTAGTTTATGCAACGGTTGCATAATGATAGGCCTTAAAACACTAGTGCGGTTTTCATGAAACGAGCCGATAGGCGAGTTTCATAATAAGATCGCACGTGTGTTTTAAGGCCAAATTATGCAGAGTTGCATACATAACTTTATCTACACACATATTATAAATCCTCCATGATGGGTTCAGAAACAATATTTTCTGGCAACAAGTTATTTGTTGCAATCGTGGCTGCATATTCCGATATCCGGCGCATTTTCACATCACACACACTCCGAGAAGACTACTTACTATTCATATTTTCAACTAAAATGTAAATTACAAACAACTTTTTCTATTCAATTCAACAACAATTCTACTTTCGTTCAGCAAAACGTCAGCGCAAAACACCAACATGGCGGCGATTAGATCCTGCGTCAAGACCATTTTTTTTTTTAAATCATAGACAAACGGATGAAGTCTCCATTCTCACGTCACTCGAGATCAAATATTGTGCAGTTTATATTAAAAAAACATACTGAATTGACGTTTCGTATCAATAACTGTTTTAATATCTATGGATACTAGAATAGAGACCCACTTGAGTTTTGACAGCTGTTCCAAATTTAATCTCATTTCTTTACTAAAAACGATAAAGAAGTAATGTTATTTCTTTATCGCAGCACTGGTTTTTCCTAATTGGTTGTCAAAATGGTGGTCATTTCCTTCGGTTTTTGATTAACCCTCCATTGGTTTTATGATATGGGTGTAGATAAAATAAGTTATTGAAAGATAACTAGATAAAATTCCTTTTTTCTCAAACCAGCGCCTCTATTCGGGAACCCTAAGTGATGTAGTAGCGAGGCGCGAGCGAAATTTCTTATCTCACTCTTCCGCACGACGCTTAGATAATGCGTACCTATGATTGAGATGCGAGTCTTGCTCGCGGGGCGCTGCAGTATCACTTAGACGTTCCCGAATAGACGCCCTGTTCTATTGCTTTTTACCAAACTGACTTGAAATTTTCAGGATACTGGCTATTCCATTGCCACTTCATCTACCACATAGTGATCGGGATGGGCCTGGTGTTGCACGTGGGAACGCAGCACGACCTGCCCCCCGTGCCTCCCAACTTCCCCCGCTGCGGCCACCACCTGCCCGCCATCTCGCCCCCGACCTACCCTATACACTGACAACGATCACCGTTCGATCCCACTCAACGTGAATGGGTTCCGTAGAACTATACGACACTCTTCCGAAAAGCATCATATCGAATGAGTACTGCCATATTTTAATCTTGCTCTTAGAGAAATATGAAAGACGTGCCTCATTTTTGTTCGTTCACTCATGTTGTGGATGAAAGTTGTTAAACAATGGTGCCGTTTGTTTGGAACAATTATATTTGTTACGAATTTTAACTCTTACTTAAGAAGACCAAAGTATCGTTATCAGTTATTCTTAGAGTTTATAGAACGTTTTGTTAAGATTGCAATGATCAAAGGTTATCTGTAAAAACAATTGTATATTAACGACTGATTTTGAAATGAAAATAAACGTCCTGATAAAGCGGCTTGCAAATCTCAGCATATCAGAAAATACCTAATCGCAAAATATCACGAATTTTGCCGAGTTGCGTTTTTTTTAGCTTATTCGTTATTCTTAATTGTAGTCTAACCTTGTTGTTTAGCTCACGTTATAGTTAGATTCACCAACTTGCATAGCCACTTATAAAAACTGGGTCATACACAAGTTTAGGTTCAGAACTGTCTCCTCCTGTTCCCAATAGCTAAGTTCCCGCATGTAGGACATTAGGCATAGTTTTGCGGCCTGTATGAAGAAAACATAAAATTAAGTATAGTCAGTTTCGTTAACTTTTGGCTACTTGGTGGGACAAATTTTGTTTCTTGAAGTGTGTATTACCCATCTAAGGAAAATAAAGATTATACATATAAGGATCAAAATACACGCCCCTATCCACTACAGGGAGATAGAACCAAGAAGCGCCTACGTGGCTAGTCAAGAGAAATAGATGCTTTTGTAATTTTGGAACCTTACATCAAATACCAATTACCTATAAATCAAATAACGGTTTTTGTCATGGGGAATAAATTAAACTGCTGTTGCAATTTTCAATTACTTTATAAAGAACACTTGTTTCAGAGCACGTCTTGGGAGACGTGATAAGACCTAAGTCTTTCTTGTATAGAGTTAATGAATTGATAAGCTTACTATTTATAAGTAATCCTTTATGAATCTTTACGATATATCTAAGCAAGCCGCAAAGAAATATATAAAATTATGAATGTTGGGAGTTTTGTACGAGTTTTTATATTTTGTAAATATGATTTATTTAGTTACTTTCTATATTAGTGATAAGTATGGAAATATCTTCGGTAACTTTATTAAATATCATTCCTAATAGATATTTTAAGGTAGAGTGCAAAAAATATAATACAGTTCCGAAAGAGATTGAGATTAAAGTTATTAAGATATAATTACACAAAAGCAGAAGCAAATGTGTATATATATTTGAATAGAAATCTTATCTAGACTCAAGTTTCTAAAAACTTGAGACCGTAACAAACGTTACGGTTAATGTTCTCTTTTGCAAAATAGTAAATTTAGTCAAACCTGCTTTAAGTGTATCTTTGCTGCAACATTATCTCTTAGATTGAATCTCATGAAAATGCGCTTGAAGTTGGAAGATGGTAAGCTTAACTAGTGGATGTTATCTTGAAGTATTATTATTATTTATTCCTAATGATGACTTATTTGTTATTTTCTAACTAATAGGTTTAAGGCATTGAATAGCACGTTTACAGTCGAAGCTTGTAGCTTCAAGCAACATGTCAAAAGTAGAATTGTAATTTTTTTTCTGTAATTCTCTGTTATAAACACCACATGTTGTGTGTTGTTGTTAACTTTTACAAAGAAGATTATAACTTATATTTTATAATGCAAACAACCATGCTGAAAAGAAGGAAAACCAAAAGACTCTGCCATTTTTAGGTTTCCGTACCCAAAGGGTAAAAACGGGACCCTATTACTAAGGCTCCGCTGTACGTCTGTCCGTTTGTCCGTCTGTCTCCAGGCTGTATCTCATGAACCGTGATAGTTAGACAGTTGTAATTTTTACAGATGATGTATTACTGTTGCCGCTATAACAACAAATACTAAAAAATAGATTAAATAAATATTTAAGGGGGCTCCCATACAACAAACGTGATGTTTTTGCTCGTTTTTGCTCGATATTGATAACGGCAACAGGTAGACGCTTGAAATATTCATAGTATGTTTAGATATATATTAACTTCAAAAAAAAAAAATTGAATTAAAATAAAATAAATATTTAATGGGGCTCTCCCATACAACAAACCTGTTTTTTTTTTTGCTTGATTATAATGATACGGATCCGTTCGTGCGCGAGTCCGACTTGCTCTTGGCCGGTTTTCTCTTCTGGTTTGGGAACGGTAATTTCTTACGACGTTGCTTATTCAATTCCGTTAAGCTTAGATATTCCGACTTCTAGCCTTATTATATTTGGACACAGGGTACTATTTTTTAACAAAATATACTCCTGTGGTACGACGGAGCACATAGGTAAAGTGTCACGTTTCCTTTCATCAGTAGTTATAGTTAATTAAGTTAATTATACTTTATTACCTCTCACATTACATCTTTTGTACCTTAATATTTACTGAATACTTATTTTATAACTTTAAGTAACTGATAATATTTTTTAGAAAGACGCAGGAAGAAGAAGTCATTTTGTAGCGAATTAAATAAATGTTTAATGTACCAATCTCTTGTGTTTTCTTGCTCATATGATGTGATAGCGACCCTAACCGCTGCGTCGTGCACAGCATTTTAATCTGTCATACATACAAACAACAGTTCCGTCTTCAATTTCAATCTCAATTTCAAAAACCTTGTCTTAGTGAGTACGTAAAACTCGGCTTAAAAGAACATGCCAAAATTAAACTTTATATATTTCGTTGTGTTGAATACTTCTAGCCCTCCTCTGCTGCACTGGGAGTGAAGAAATAGCATAGAATGCGTGCAGATGCTTATCATCCTGGCATGTCGTAAAAGTCGACTAAGGGACGGGTCCTCTCCAACATGGTGGACTATCTGTATGGGCGATGGGCTGATCACCTGTCACCATACGGTTCATCATACCATCTTAGGACTAATTCATCGAACGTGGCCACAAGTAGTCTTGTGGCTCTGCCCACCCCATTAGGGATTTTGGGCGTGATGCTATGTATGTATGTATACTTCTACATGCTGTTACTGAATAATTAAACACTTGATTGATTTCTAATCAAAACGATTTCACTTATATACGATTTTCTGAGGTATTTATGGACCGACGACGGCATACTGGACCCACGAGAAAGAACTCCTAACGAGTTCCAAACATGTCGGGACATTCCTTGCAACAGTCCTAAAAGTGCAGTTACACGAGCAACTTTTCACGGCAATTTATAACCGGCAACTATAGCTGTCTTACTCTAACTTCGTACGTTAGTAGAAGACGCCCATAGATAGTTGCCGACCAGACCACATAATTGCCATGAAAATGTTGCTCGTGTACTGTGCTTTAAGTAAATACATTTAGATTATAAATTAATAGTTTGCTTGTTAACTTTCAGTGAACGTTTCAGTAACGTAGTATTTTCATAACAGTTCGTAGTCTCGTTTAATTTTAATTTTCAAAGGAAATACCGGATTTAGATTAAATCCCGACTTAATATTGTAAATGCGAAAGTGTGTTTTTTGGTTTGTCCTTCTTTCACGCAGCAACGGAGCAACCGATCTAAGTGATCTTTTTGCAAAGAAATAGTTTATGGGCCGGAGCGTGACATGGGCTTATTGTTATCCCGGAAAAATGCACAGTTTCCGAGGTAACAGCGACAAACGAACTCCACGCGAACTAAGTGCCGCGCAGATCTCGCACTGGCGGCATACGCTGATACCGTTCCTTTTGTCACACAAGATTTATTTATCATCTTTTTTACTCTCTACCTAAGATTTACTTTATAAATGTAATTATGTTAATGTTTTTGTATTTGGGTGTGGTTGTATGTTGTGTGACAATAAATATCTATTATTCTATTATATTCTATTATATTCTACTATATTCTATTCTATTCTATTATATTATATTCTATTCAAAAGCTAGTATAATGAGATGATGAATTGAAATTTAGTTTAAGTCAAATATTTAAATCGTTCGATATGACATGACACCGAACATATTGGCAATATTTATTTCTAGCTATGCCCGCGACTCTGTTCGCGTAGAATAAGTTTAATTCCTAGGCAAGCTTTAAAGCCTTCAAGAATTTAAATGATTGATTACTTTTTTTTATAGTAGTGAATAATATGTTTCCGTCGGTAAAACGCGGATCTCAATCAAGACGACGGGACCCAAAGTGTCAATTAATTTTGTATTCAATGAGTGACATGTTTATATTCATTAATATGAAACTTTATTATTTAATGTCAAATGTCAAAATAAAAAATGACAGCAAATGGCACTGTTGTTTTTCATTTTGACATTTGACACTAATTAATAAAGTTTCATATTAATGAATATAAACATGTCATTAATTGAATACAATAATTAATTGTCACTTCGGGTCCCGTCGTCTTCCGATTGAGATCCGAGTTTTACCGATGGAAACATATTATTCACTATATCTGTATTCTGTTCTTATCGTTCTCCCCCATATTATAATTACCCGCATTTGGGATACCACGCAAAACTAGATGCGTTGTCGTTCATCAATTGAAAAACCTTAAAACATTTCAGAATCACCATAAACAGATGTTATAAACCTGCTCTTTGATTATAATACCAATTTAATTTTGCTGAATTAAACTTAACTAAACCAATAAGTAACCTGTAATCCTTTAACATTTTATATAATACTAGTGGACCCACCACAGCTTCGCCCGCGTTATTTCTACAGACTGCAGCGCCATCTGCCGGGCTGATTTGTGAATCTAAACCATCCAGCGGCCCTAACCAGCATGGCACAAAGATAAATTAGAACCGTTTATCCCTAAGTGCGTCTCTCTCACACTAGTGCCGACGAAAGAGATAGTCATAGAGATAAACGGTTCTAATTTATCTTTGTGGCATGCATATTAGGGCCGCAGGGCGCCACCCAAACACATACGAAAAAATTCATTCAAATCGGTCCAGCCGTTTAGGAGGTGTTCAGTTACATACACACGTACAGTAGAATTATATATATAAAGATATATAACTATATTTAAAGAAAACATTTATATATCATTTATACGTCAAAAATGTAAGTAAAATTTACTGTCATCTGTAGAATAACGCCTTATCTGAAACTCGTTCAAGCGGACCTTTGTAAAACCCAGCCTTAATAGTCCCATAAACCAATGGTTTATTCCACGGCTACTCTCAAATTTTAATCTATATAAATTCCGAAAGCAATAAACAAAGTTTTGGCATGCCATTATCATTCCATTGCTCAGGATAAAACCGTGATGTAGGTAATAAGGCTGCCTCAAAATTTTTCTTATCACAATGCAGTTAAACGTGAATTTACTCTTGTTATTGACGCAGTATTCTAGTATTTTTGGAGGTAGGTAACGTGAAAATGTCTTCAAAACCGGCCAAGTGCGAGTCGGACTCGCGCACGAAGGGTTCCGTACCATTATCTATAAAAACGGCAAAAAAAATCACGTTTGTTGTATGGGAGCCCTTCTTAAATATTTATTTTATTTTAATTTAATTATTTATTTTTAAAGTAAATATATAACTAAATATTCTGTGAATATTTCAAACGTCTACCTTTTGCCGTTATCAATATCGAGCAAACATGAGCAAAAATATCACGTTTGTTGTATGGGAGCCCCCTTAAATATTTATTTTATTCTATTTCAACTGTCTACCTATCACGGTTCATGATAATATACAGCCTGGTGACAGACGAACAGGCAGACAGACAGACAGACAGACGGACGGACAGCGGAGTAGTAATAGAGTCTTAGTAATAGGGTCCCGTTGTACCCTTTGGGTTCCGAACCCTAAAAATGCTTTCATAGTGACCAAGAGACAGTGCTGATACCTTTGGTCGCGAAATAACTGATAATCTCGTGGCCTAAAGATCCGGACGCTACCTCTAAGACCAGATTCATACCAAGCCAGCTATTGTGGAACAGATACCTTGACTACAGCGAAGCAAAAGGGACGGTATTGGTTTTTGCAAGTATGTATGTATGTTATCAATATATTAGTTTCCACCTAGACCTTAAACTTATTTTCGCAGCCTAACGGGTTAATGATAAAATTTCCGTAGTTATTAATATTTGCATGTATGTACCTATTTTGCGTGTCCGTCATCGTTCTTTCAAGGAAATAGAATAGGTATTATTTTCGCAGCACGTCCAAATAGCCAGGATACCCCAAAAGAGAAGCTGATCGGGGGTGAGAACACGACTCCCTCGCGGCACCCTTACCTCGTCTCATTGCAGACGAGGTTCTTCATAGTTCGAGTTCACATATGCGGCGGCACTCTACTCAATGAGAACTGGGTTAGTAATTTCATCAAAACATGTTTGACTGTCATACAATTTTTTTTTTCTAAGTATATATAATTTAACAAACGTGGTTTATTGTTAAATTTTATACTTCGAAATATAAATTTAAATTTTATGACAGTCAGACATGTTTGGCATGTTACTTAACTATTTATAGTCGAATATTTATATAATCATATTTGACTCATTCAAATATTATTACCTAGATTAGTTGTTTACTAGGTTTACTAGGACTAGGTTTTGCCTGTATATACTGATTCTGTGAGATTCTGTTTGGAATTATTATCGCGCCTACTAAATGTATTCCACCTGATTCCATTATATGTATAAGCGTCGCGAAATTCCAGACATCGTCTATTTTTTGAAAATCACTAACGGCAGCATCGATTGTCCAGAGCTACTCGGAAATCTCTCGTTCAACACTCCCACTAGACAAAAAAGACATTTCCCCCTATTTCTGTACCTTTTGCATCCACTAAATACAGGCAGAATAGTTTTCTTATACGTGCAAGTAAAAATTTGAATAACCTAACAAAACAGCTCGACATTGATGTGTTTAATATTAATACCCAAACTATGAGGCGTACTTTAATGAACACTTACTTTGAATGAGCATGCCCTTACCCTTACCCTTATCCTTAACCTTATCCTTATCCTTACCCTTACCCTACCGATCCTCGGTACTTAATTACTTTGTTTGTATTTTTAACATTTTTTGTTTTGTCACATACCCTCGCTTGTCTTATTCTTAGTTTGTGCATGAATGCCGACTTTCTGTGGTGTTAAACGTGATATACCTAATGTATTGCTATCGGTGAGAACCTGTAATTGGCTTTTTAAATTTTAACTTAGTTTCTAAATTGCTTGTGTAAGCTGTTGGTTTTCCATAAATAAATAAATAAATAAATTATAGCAATAGTAACATTCGGTACCTACACTACGAAGCGAAGCGTCATCTTTTTTCTGCTTTTCTTTTGCTTAATACCATACTTCACCGTTTTCAAGATCCTCTCGGCTGCACACTGTGTCAAAGAGTCGTTTCTTGTGAAGTGGCTACCTTTGGATGCTGTAGTTGGTGCGTCAAACGCACACGATGCACTTTCGACTAACTTCGGGCCGGACACTCAGATCAGCACCGTGGACCAGCGTATCCCGCACCCTAACTTCATATAGTAAGTTATTTTAGGAATTTTCATTTTAGCCGAACGAAAGTTTCATCACTCTGACTAAAGTAATTATCTATTTTGTTTTTGCGACTGATTAGAAAGTCGATCACAAAAATGCATACAAGAAATAAAATTAAAAGAAATACTTAGCAGATCAACGATCACTTTTATAATACCTTGACACAGTGATAAACACTGGCTCTCGTGAGTTGTATGTTGTGTATTTTCCTGATAACGAATAAAAAAATGGTAGTATTAGTATTTGGAATGCCCTCCGAGCTCATGTTTCCTGGTTCATCTTTCAACGAAGCTTCTTCTTAGCCGACATAGTGATTTATGGCTTCAGGCGCCTATCAGTCCAGTGCCCGTCTCCCGTACCTACGGAACAATATGCTACCGTCAGTCGGAAGAGATGTCACCTTATCCTCAACAAAAATGTATTGTATAGAAGAGAGACTGTCTACACCTCCATTTAACGTGAGCGTCAAGTTGACATACCCTTCGAAGATATCCAGGATCTGATGATTCCAAAAAATTGTGCCTGAAATAGTACCCCTTTTACGACAAAAACATAAAAGAAAAGCTAAGTGGAACATTGAAAAACTGAATGCCAACTTCTACATACAAACTAATTTTGGTACAGACGCAAACAGAGAGGAACTTTATAACGGTTAGTAAGCGATTATATTGAAAACTTAAGTAAACAGATGCCGTTACTGTTATGTTTTAACCATGTTTAACGTGCTGAGTAAATGTACGAAGATGTAGCTATGAGACCGAAAAACTCCTAATACTAAGGTACCGCAAAAGGATAAAACCTAGTTTACTGTAATCTGCGTTATGCCAACCCATCTGGCTATTGCAATGAATATTAAGTAAATTAAAACTTTCACTTACATTCTGCTTAAAAGATTGAAAGAACAAATAATAAATATAAATAAAATAATACTTTTGTAGGTGATAGTACTATGACAATGAAGAATATTCATCCATTATTTTTTCAATGTTCCACTTAGCTTTTCTGTTATGCTTTTGTCGTAAAAGGGGTACTATTACAGGCACTATTTTTTGGTATATAGCTGGCTTAGGAATTCAATGGCTTTCTGTGTGATCTCGGTCGGGTACGCCAGCTTGACGGTGCAAAATATTTTACCCGTGTTTGGTATGAAATATCTGTTTCTATAAGAGCTACGAAGTTAAGACTTCGGGAGCCAGGGGTACTATTTGTGCACAATTTTTTGGGATATAGAGCATATTTGGGAACAGCACCGTTCTCGAGATCCAAAACGGGTACGCCAGCTTGACGTCAAGTTATCGTACCCGTTAAACAAGGCTCATATCTCCGAAATTACAAAGGTACTATCTTTTCTAACTCGGTATTAATTGGGTACAATTTAGGCACTATTTTTTGGAATCTTCAGATCTTGGATATCTTCGAAGGGTACGCCAACTTGACGCTCACCATTTAACCTAGATCAATCAATTTAGATGTTTCATTGTTTCATTATTATTTTCTTATTATGACCCTTAGAGGCTTTATACATCTCTAAGTCATTTAACTTGTTCAGACGCGGAGACTATACATCTCCCTTATTCGTTATTTATTAGAATTAATTTGTACCCATTAGATTTGTTTGTTGCACTTTTTGTGTTAGTTTTTAGATAAAACTCTAATGTCAAAGTTGAAAAAAGACTTACAGCTGAGTTTCTTGCGGCGTTTCTTCTCAGCAGATGTCATCTTTCGAAGCGCTGGTAGCTTCAGACACGTGAAAGAGCTCATAGGCCACATGCAAAATATATATTTTCACTTTCATTTTAAAAATTACGCTTGTTGTAGTGGCATTGGACCGAATGATATAGCATTGCTTCATACAAGCAAGGCATTTAAATTAACAAAGGATGTGCAACCTGCCCTGCTTCCAATACATACGAAGACTACGTATGACGAGCCTTTAAAGCTGATTGGTTGGGGTATCTTAAGGACCACCACATTCTTTCCCGATCTACCGAGATATTTGCAAGAAGTTAATGTCACCTTTCTACCCTACAATGGTAACTACCTCTACTGGCTTAATTAATTCCAAATTATTCAATATAATTTATATTTTTAATAAACCAATCTGAATTATGTTGGAAAATTATGTACGAGAATCTGTGTCACCGATTTCCTCGCTAGTGTGGTTGTTTCATACATCCTAGATTTTTTTATTAGTAACTAAAATCTTCCTAATATTTTTTCAACAGATTGCTACGACGCTGTTGAATCTATAAAAGATGTTGGTGAAGAAAATCCGCTTGATGAAAAGTCCAATGTATGTACTGGACCCATTAGTGGAGGAGTATCAGCTTGCAGCGGCGATTCTGGTGGACCATTGATCCAGCTTACACCAAAACTGGTCCATAACGCAAACATTGATGATAATCTTATTGAAGATGAGAATCCCCTAGTTTCACCAGAACTCGATGAGAAAGAAAGAAAAACTAAGAATGAAGAAAACCGTGAAATAATTCCTGTTGTACTAGGTGTCGTATCGTGGGGAGCATCGCCCTGTGGTGATAAAGGTGCACCAACAGTATACACTAAAGTGGATAACTTTATCGATTTTATAAATAAATATGTTAAATAGTTTACTTAATTTTATTTAATAACATTAATATAAAAATAACTTATTATTACAAATAGCTTATTTACAAATGATTTGAAGTCGCGCATTTGATCGAACACATTATTGGCAATTTAGATCATGCAATCGATGAATGTAATTTAAGGACTTTAGTTAAGCCTTAACTTAACGTTTAGTTACATAATAGGTAGGTAATTGTCAAATTTTCGATTCTACCAGCCTACCCAGAAAAATCCGGACCTAAAAACTCATTGGTATATATAATATTCCCAAATTGCAAAATCTACAAAGATATTTTGGCAAAACATAAATAACCCTAGATCTAGGCAATCCAAAGTTGAGTATCACTTAGGTATCACACCTTGAAAATGTTTTTGTACATTAAAAACAGTCAGTCTTTTATTTCACTAATTAAGGAGTACATCAGGGGGTTTGTATGTTCCGCATTGCGGAATTGAGTCTATGAGTATTTGGGGCAATGATTCTGGAACGTTGATGACCAGAGCCGTGGGCAAGGAGGCGGGTCCGCAGGACCTGCACTCGAGCATCCAGCTCCCACCTCGGTCGACCTTTATCCGAACTATGGCGAGACCTTTGTTTGGTACCGTTATCGTATCCTTTAACAGTGGCGTTTGAAGATTCCTATAAATAATAAAGTAAAGTTATTGAAATATTTTAACAAATGCTGCAGAAAAAAATATTTAATCAGCGGGATCAGCAGGAGCCTATAACCGAGCCTATGACATCGACATCGACATGCCAGAGGCCTCTATCTCAAAATAATAAGAATATCAAAAATTGTAAAACCAGCGAAGCTCTACATTTGTCGATACCCTACAAAATGACTGATTTAGACGAATTTTGTTCTTCTTGTATTTCCAAAATGGCTCTTTCAAATGCAACCTGATTAATATTAAACATGTCAATTTAATGGCGTTCCCTTGAAAATGTGCAAAAGAACATAAAACCAAATCTGGAAATACAGTAAAAGTAAATGTCATAGTTCTTATGTGAGTGAAATAAAGTCCATTGCCGCATGGTTGATACTACAGATAAGTTTTGACACCATTACAAGTATGGTTAAATATTCCAAATAAATTAAATTACATTAAAATGCGTTCACTCAGAAGACTTTTAAATATTAAATCAAACGAAGCAGAATATGATCAACATTTCTGAAATTTTCTAACCTTCTTATACTCCCCGCTTTATCAAGTTGCTCGAATTCTTCTTTTGAAATTGGTGCACCATTAGATCTCTGCCATGTTGCGACTACCTGCATACTATATCCATGCATGTGGAATGTGTACGAATCATTGCTGCCAAAACCTGTAATTAAACCAGATTTCGGAAAGTTCGTTATCATTATTATACTGAAATAAAATAAATTTAATTTTATTTTATTTAACTTTTGCTTTTATAATTACGTAGGAGACAATTTAATTACCTTCATTCAAAAACACAAGCTCTAACACATCTCCTGCATGGGCATTCAAGACCAGCATGCACTGTGGCTCATGGTTCTTAGTTTCTTCGCCGACTAAACACTTGATTTCCTGGCGGACGTCTGCCGGTCTTATTAATAGAGGTGCGTTGGGATATAAAAAGCTCTTGTGGTTTATTTGGACGACACCCTTGTCGTGGAGTGCTAGAAAAGTAAAATGTACACGTAAATTTCTGTTAGGGAAGTAAATCCATGTGTAGTTCTGAAATTTAAAATTTAAAACTTCTCCATGACATTGACCATTATAGAATGATCGTCAGGCATATACATATGCGAGGCACAAGCCTTCTCTCACTACGACAAGGACTAGACTTCCTATATGGGCCCAATGTAGATTGGAAACTTCGCGAATGTGTGCAGGTTTCCTTAATAAAATTTGCTTCATCGAAATGCTCAATCGCTCATGGCAATTATCAAATTCAACTATATATAGCTCCAAGATGCTCTCTAGCCATGATTGTGGCACCAAACCAGGCCTTCTTATAGTCAATCCAGGCAGCCGAGAAAGCTAGAGGGTCCGCCAGACTTTTTGGCAAATGGTCCATGAGCAGGAGCTCTTCAGTATCATGTGTATGAATGCATGCCCCCGCCCGGCAATCATAAATTGACCCGCGCGCTCGCAGGCATTATGCGGAGTTAGGTACGTAGCGTCCTTCGCAGCGCAGCGTCGAAAGCGACCGAGGTTGTAGACACGCACGAGCATATAGTTTATACGCACAGACAAGTCAAGTTAGACTCGCCGGTGAGTTCATGAATGAAGTTTAAGAGAATCATACCCCTGCTTACAAGGACGCATCTCGCAACCGATTCGCCCGGTCCTGTTAAGTATTTATAGTTGCAGCACTGTACGCTTTTAAGATGAGGAGAAGAAGGACTGGGGACTTCACACACATTTTTTAATTACTTTGCAGATGTATGCAGGTTTCCTCACGATGTTTTCCTTTACCGAAATGCTCGTGGGAAATATCAAATTCAATTGCATATGAGATCAGAACATTTCAAAGCGGCAATTTAAATTTGTGACCCTCGGCATGAGCGACGTCAGACCACTAGGCTACCATTGCAGTCCTGTAACTACATACCTACTACATCCATTTTGAGAGGAGGCCAACATGTTTTTCGCATCTATGTGCATATACATTTTTACTCTCAAAATAGATTAAGGAGCTTGTACAGCGTGGGCAAGTACGTGATGGGTTGGTAGTTTTTCGCTTCTGTGGTACTCGGATTTAAAGAGCAGGAAGGTAACACTAGTTGTCTAGAAAGTTGTCACAGAACCAAGCTCGAGAGCTTATTGGAATTACGTTGCCACCCGTCAACGCATCAAAACCACTTTATCCAGAACTTGCGTAATCCATCGGGCCTAGGACTTTTCCAGTTCTGGGACGTACAGATCGCACAACTTTTGTCATCGGGGATGATAGTAACAGCCCCCATGGATTCGATGGACACACACTCGCGTTCGATAACACTCATCCACTCAACCTTAATCATGCCAGTAGCACCCGGTAGCTGTCCGTCAGACACACGTCGGTCGGTTCCCTCCCACTTTCATTATACCTTCCTCTGGTCGCTCTAGAAGTGACGACTCTGGTGGAATCGATCCAAACGCTCTCTGTAGCGGCCAATACGGCTTGCCTATGCATAGACCTTCTGCCTCAGAAAGTCAATGCGGTCCGTGATACAGGCCATGTAGTCGTGGGGTCTGATACTCCCCGCGAAGGCCTGGTTCACGAAGCGCATAACTCGAGGGCGCGCGTTACCCCCTCTGAAGCAGGTCCGCTTTGCAATGAGAGTCCTGAACGTGTCGGTACTCTTCTCGATCCGCACTTGCCATGCGGGGACACTCTCCGCGGTGCTCGGTCAGAATCGAGAAACTTGACACGAGCATTACTTATTAATATAGTTTATAGTTCCGAAATACTTAATGGTCTTACATAATGGGGCTGGAAAAAACGGCTTCTTTGGTATTGCATCACTAATGTATCGAAAGTCATGGTCGGTATCGTTGAACTGCACAAGATTTCTGTCAATGCTCAAGATGACCGTTCTGACAGCCGCGCTGCTGGGAGCTTCTTGCAATGATTCCAATTTTTGACCGATTACTACTTGATCAACCTTTTCGCTTTCGGCGATTATCTCCTTCTGAAAATAAACATCAAATTAAAACCTACTTACTTATTCTGTATAATATGTTGTTATACAGACGAACCAATTCAAACATTCGATTGTTACTACACTACATCGAAATGGGATAAAATGCCGTGACTCAATTGTTAAGCACTAACTGGGCTGATAATTATCAAAAAAAGCTTAACATAGGTAAAAAATACTTTGTATGGCATGGCGGCAAGCGAATGGTTCAAACAGCTGACACTCATTATTTCACTTCAATGAATAGCTTTTTCAAATTCTCAATATATCCATGGAAGATCTGCATTCAGCTATTCATAAATAAAACAACTATTACCATTCCTTCCTGCAGCATGGAAGTGTAGTTAAACCCAGAGTACAGGAACATAGCGTTTGCACTAAGATCTGCGCAGGCGTCGCTACCGCGTACGCGCACCCAGTAGCCACCTGTCTTCTCGCTCGCCCGCACTACTACGTCCAGTCGCTCGCCTGCAATAAAATAATTAAATATATAAAAAAATTAAATTTTAGTCTAAACATAGACTCTTATCTACATCAGCAATTTGCTTGTTTTTCAAGTATAATATCGATTAATAATCAAGACAAAACACTAAGTTACGCAAGTCTTAAAAATTCTGAGAACACAATTATTTAATGCTATTTTTAGTAACAAATGTTATTACCTACGTACGTAATAGTGTTATAGCATCATCAAACCTTCATAAAAGTTATGATACAAATACACACTACATAAAATTGACCACAATAATATTAGCCGCAGACACCATAGAAAGTGAAACGAAAACAAACGGAACTCGTTCTTAGGCTGACCTTAACTTTTGCATGAAGCAGGTCGGTAGACTTACGAACCACCTTTCTCCTCTCACTGGAAAATAGTGAAAACGACACAGATTTTTGACGATCCAAGAAATTTATATCAACTTTCTCCGCTAATACCGTTCATTACGAAATTTTGACTTAATGCGTTCGACTATGTGATTATGAAGTCAGAACATTTGCATGTTACATGACTTATGGTGACTGATTTTTTACGATCATCATAATATGATCACACACAATATATTATATTAAATCGAGTGAAGTGTTTTCGTGAGTCCAACCGCTACACAATTTTTTATTCAAATTGATTTCGATCAAAATAAAGACTCCATTATTAATCTCGTTTCGTCGCCTACTTGACAGTGATGCTGCATTTTTATTTATTGTCTCGTATGTAAACTTTCGTTTACTTTTGTAATGACGGCAATATTTAATTTACAAATATCGATTAATATCAGAACTTTCACCTAACATTGTGGAGCTCGGGAACGCGTATAAGCAATTTAATGCTTGTCTAATGCTGTTTTGACCCGACTGCACGATAGCAAAGAGAGTGTTATTTTACTAAAACGTGCTGTGTATTGCCATGTGAATGAAGCGTAACCTGTTTTAGCTAGATTTTTACATCAACTATACCTGGCCCAATGTAAAAAGAGCGCTGACAGCCATATAAAATGTATTACTGTCAGCGCTCTTTTTACATTGGTTGAGGTATAATTTTTTTGCAATAATATTCTATCGCTAGGTTTTATGGAAATCCCTAGAAATATTTATAAAAATTTGATCCGAGATTATTATGAAAGCTTTAAAAAACCAATTAACACCCAGCATTAAGTTACTTTTAAAACTAACACAAACACGATTCACGTCGGTGACTTATAATTTAAAAAGACCAGCCTAGTGCGACTCTGACTCGCGCGCCGAGGGTCCCGTAGTTACCTGCTCAGGGCACGCACGTTCTATAACCATTCCAAATTTCAAGTTCATAACATAAGTAGTTGCCCAGATAAACAACTGTGATATACAGAAAGACGGAATCAAGTTTAACATAAGAGTTCCCTTCAAAAAAGGAAGAGGTTATCTATTCGACTCGTATATTGTTTAGGGTCTGTACCTCAAAAGGAAAAAATGGAACCCTTATAGGATCACTCGTGTGTCTGTCTGTCTGTCTGTCTGTCTGTCTGTCCGTCTGTCACAGCCAATTTCCTCCAAAACTACTGGACCGATTGAGTTGAAATTTAATATCAAATCAAAACATAAATGTGAAAAGGGCCAAGTTCGGTACAAAAACAAATTTCTTAAATGATACCTTTCAAAAATTACTACAACGTTCTTAAATGAATTCAAAGAAAATTTGTTATTTTCACTGATATTTAATTAATAACAAGAACAGCATCATTTGGTCAAGGTATTGCTACTTGGATATACAATGATAGACAGTTAACGGATAATGATGACATTTCCCTGTCTCTGTCGCTAAGAACTTATTCTCGTTAAAGCGCATCTGCTAAATCGGAACTGACAGTGGGGTTCGCAAAAGAACTCCTTAACGGTCAACAGTCCTTGCATTCTGAACGCAATATTTTACAAAGGTCGATGAACAGATGATATAATGCTATCGTTATCTGATAAAATTATCACGGGGTTTTTGGAGTCGTCTTTGTTATTTGTTAATAATAATCACCTTGTAGGTAGATAGATACAGAACCCTCAAAACCGGTCAAGAGTATGACGGGACATGTTCAGTGTAGGGTTTCGTAGCCATTATAACTCCGACGTTGTACAAGAAAAACTTTTTAACTTTGCTTTTAGAGTAGGTATTTTTTACTTATTTTATACTTTGTCTGTATAGCTGTACAAACAACCAGCTTTGTAACTTGAAGAATCCACGAGAAAAAGGGACTGCGACATACGGACAGACTGACATGGTGAAACTATTAAGGTTCCTATTTCAACTGCAGAACCCTAAATTAATAAATAGCTTGATACCTGGATAAAGCTTGACCCTGCTAGCTGATAGAGGCTTCACCGGCTTGCCGTCCGACGAAATGACGACCATCTCGTGCTGATCAATGTTGGCGATCACCGGGCAGTCGATGGCGATGGCGTTGATAAGCCGAAGTCGATACGCGAAGCCTGGCAGCACAAACATTCTGAAAAGTAAAAAAAGGAACATCACCAAAACTGCATTGTTGGTCAACTTTTGTTATCCCATGTTGTTACTTTCTTAGGCAACATTTTGTAGTGTTCTATTGATAATTCGACATGCACATTCTGTTCTAGGATTAAGAACTCGATATCTACGAATTAGGTACCTTAATAGGCTAGTTTCCTAAAAAAAATCTTATACGTCCGTTATTTACATTATAAAAAAATATTGAACACACATTTTTTCTTTTGTCAATTAAACAAAAAATTACGAAGATATAGTGCGTTGAAGTTCCGTGTGACGTCACGACTTTGTACACTTTTCACCATTAAGTGACGTCATTAGCCCCCACTCCCAAACTTTGATGCTCATTATCTTTGTCAATTTTGATTGATTTGATAAAGCAAAAAATACGTGTTCAATATTTTTTGGTAATCTAACTAACAGACTAATTAGAATGACATTTTTTTAGTTTTGATTTTGTTTTGTTAATTTTGAGCGCGGTATGACGCCATTATGTTGTTTTGCATTGGTGTGAGCGGGATAGCTAACGCGTGCTGCTGCCGCGCCCGCAATGCGACTGGGCATTTAATCACAACCAGTTTATTCAATCTTTAAGTAACATGAAAAGTATGCATGAAATATATTTGTAACCAACAAAACAAAGGAGCTCCATCCGGCCTCACCGCAAAATTTTACTTAATACTTCAAATATTCGATATATCATTTAGTTAATAAGTACATCTTAGTGCTTATAAAGCGTCAATCTAAGTTAAGGTTTAGGTTGGGTAAGATTTAAAATTTAAATACCATCATCATCATCATCATCATCATCATCATCATCAAGATCATTTATATGTATTCGTTTATAATATCTTGTCATATTCATTAGTTAATAAGTATAACTGAGTGAAAACAGCGGCAGATAAACTGTATGTAGTTTTCGTCAGCTGCTTTAGTTAAAAACATAATATTGGTAGGTATTAATAAATCAATTTAAAAAAAACAGCCGAATGACACTGAGTGGACACTGCGGGTTAAGCAGGACACCCCAATGAGCACCACAACGACCGATTCTGTGCTGCTCGCATCCATTGGAGTCCCGCAAGCTTCACCAGGGAGGCCTTCCAGTACATGGTCGCCACTCAAGAACTCTTCGGCCCCGTCGGTCATCTGTTCTACGAGTAATGTGCCCCGCCTGCTTAAGTAAAGCAATTATTTGGGCTATGTCGGTTACTCTAGATCTTTTGCGGATCTTCTCATTTCTTCGATCCCGCAGTGATACTTCAAGCATAGCCCTCTCCATCGCCCTTCAGGTGACCTTCTTATAATTAAATATATTTCGTTTAAAATGGAAATAATGACGATATCGCAAGTGGAGCACGTACTTGAAAGTACCGTGGCCACGGTCGTGAGGTGGTTTTGCTTTCATATAAAGCCCCTTAGTTTCATTGAATTCGTTTATTTATTTACAAGGCCTTTTATTAAGTACAAATACTTACCTAAAGCCATCTTCAACGCCATTTATTAACAATGAACTCGGTTTCAATTGGCTGAGGCCCGCCAAATTAGCCGTCATCAGCTCCTGAAATTTGGCTGACACGACCAGCGTGTTCTCCTGGCTTCTGTCATAGTCATACAACGAGGAGTGGGGTTCCAGTGGTTGTGGCTGGTTGACTATCAACGACCCATAAACGCCATCGCTTTGATGATTTACTGGAATTATCGTCAATGTAATGTGAATAATTTGATTCTTAGAAGCTAAAACAATTTTAGTAATCCAACTAGATATAATTTTTAAGAGGTAAAAAGGAATCCTTCTGGTGAGACTTCATTCTCTGTATGAATTGTATGTCCCATATATTACGGGAATGAAATGTTTAAATATATTTTTAATTTTACTGAAAAAGTGTGCCAACGGAATGAGTCAAATTTCGAAAGTCAAGCAATAGTGTTGAAAGGAACGTAATGAAAGAGCTTTCTTTAATTACTTTCTAAGCAATTTTTAATTTTGGGCATATTTTAATTATTTCGTATGCAAATTGGCAAAAAATTACACACACTTATCCCCAACCCGACCAATTTGCCAACCCAAATATTTAATTAATTATTCAGGCTGACAGGAACTTAGTTATATTCTACAGGAAAAATTAAACGGAGTTCCAAATGTTTTTGGTTTTCGATGAAATAAAAGGGAATAATCTTTGAAAGTTCGTATCACACTCGACGGTTGCATAGAGGTAGGAGCTTGCGAAAGTTATTCCTCGCGTTATTTCATACGTACGTTTTAAATGTTTACCCGGTTATTAAAAGCATTAGTTTTTCATTTTTAAGGTTTTGAACCTAAAAGGTACTGCCTGCTTTATAGGTAAGTACGGGACCCTCAGCGCATATGAGTCAGACTCGCAGAACCTTGGTTATTCAAAGTACTCTTAAAATAGCCACAAATTAGGCCACTGCAGAACAAATTGCAGCAGACGTATAATTTCCAAAGCATCATAACAAAACAAAAACAAAAACGATCACGACCGCTTACACTAAATTATCAAACACCATATTACCTTTCAATGCTAATTTTGTCTTGAGCTTAAGCTTATGAAAGTATAATTTGAAAAGTTTTTTAAATATCTCAAACGATTTCTTTTCTGTCGCGTTTTATAAGTTCCGTTCAAGGCAGTTGTTATTTGTTTTTATATTTTCCGTTCAGAACCAACTTTCCATTTAATTTAACGCATTATCTACATTGTATGTCTTTTATTTCCATTCCATCATTTTTTTAAGTAACACCAACCTATCTTACACTGAGCAGTTCGTTATCCGGAATGAAAAGTACACTTTTACTAAGTGATCATGAGTCACGGTTTTAGATTAGCTTGGAATTGATCACTAACTATAGGCTAATCTTGAGCCGTTGTGAAAGTGCCTATTACCCCGCGTAACTATTAGGTACATACATTTTTTTCTATGTACTAAAGTATTACTGGGTGAGTATGATTCTTACTTAGTCAAATCAATTTACCTGAGTCCGCGTGATAGAAGAAAGTGCCGGGGGATGATGCCCTAAACGCATACTTGAAGGTCGATGCGTAACTGATGGGACATTGTGTGACCATAGGAACTCCGTCCATAAAAGGTGTTCCGTTTTGGTCGACTCCGTGCCAGTGTATAGCCAAATCCTGTCCAGGGACCTTGTTATTAACTACCACAATTATAATATCGTTTACACAAACGTGAATAGGAGGCCCTGGTGTCATCCCATTGATAGTTATCGCTGGTCTCCCATCTTCTTGGATTGTTGGCTCGATTCTAAAATTATAGTGGCACCTCCGTGGTTTGACGTTGAATTTGCAAGGTCGGTAGCATGATTTATCTGCAAAGTAAATTTGGAGTATGAGTAAATGCAAGTCACCTTGTCAATTATGTTTATAAATGTATCAATTATGTCCTTGCTTGAACGTATTCAATTATATTTACTATAATAATTAGGTCTTTCTTAAAATTAACTATTTAATGAATGTTGATTTAAAACTTATACCTATGTTGTGGATAAAGATTTATATGAATTTAAGTAAAAAACGCAGATTCAACTATCCGTGCAAACATTCAAGAAAGTAAACATACCTGCATACTTCGTGGTATCCTCGAAAAGTATATTGGTGCTCATGGGCACAAAACTGTCTAGAGACGCCTTGCCATTGTAGCTGATGTTGGCGACAACCATCAAGAAGCAGACTATTATCTTCATTTTGGACCGGTGTAAACAAACCAATACCCGGACTTGACGAAACTTAATTATTATATCATTGCACCACTTTAGCTACGTCGCGCGGCGGCCACGGCTGGCCGGAGACTGGCCGACTGAGACTCTGAGGCGAACACTGTGTTTGGTGCACGCAGAATGTACGGTTGCACGAATATCGTTCCGTTATCACAATTAACTAAATGCATCAATGTCAAAGTGGAGTAAATAAGTAGGTATGAACTCGTGTCGCAGGAGACAAAGTGGATAGTCATAAGGCGTCTTAAAAACCTAGCTAAGGAAGATAATAGGCAATATCAATATTTAAACAGTGACTCATCAAAATCGAAGCGGAAGAACTCAAAAAATTATGAAATACCGCTAATAGCCATACTTTGAGAGCTTTTATTATATATATTTATATTGCTGACGGTAACAATTTATAGGCATATAACTTATATGGAACTGAATAAAATATATATACCTATTTAGTTGATGATCATCGATGTCGTAATAAAACAGGTATGAGCCAGTTTACAATACATAATTTCCCTTACGTTCATATTATCACATAACCCTACGTAATTCGCTTGTAATCTGCTACCTAAGTATGTCTAGATTATTTTCTTCGTATTAATGTTGCCTGTCGGAAATGATGTAATAATTGGGCATCCATGCACGGTAATGTCAATGAACTGGCTTCAGGAGGCGGATTGTAGCCTAGGCACTATAATAATAAAAGTTGTAGAGATACTTCAACACATTCTTGCGCGAGGATCTTTGTGTGCGTGAGCTTGTATCCTAGTAAAATAGCACAAGTATGCAAACTCCAATCCTTTAGGAGACTGAATTTCCTACTCGCGTTTCGCACAATGTTTATAAGTAAAACATGTTTAGGAAGAAATTTATTACATCTTAGTAAGTAGGTAGGTAGTCGGGATTTTGATACGATTTTGATTTGACTAATAGATAGACTAATTCGTGGAAGGTGTGTGTAAATAATTAATAAACATTTCATGCATATTAAGTAGCTGAACTATCACGATAGTATGTCCGCTGCCTTAATTTGTAAAAGTTTATAAAAAAGGGTATACGTTTTGTTCAGGGTTCCAAATGCGTGATGTGTTAAGGTTTTGGAGAATGTCACTTAATACAAATATTGATATTTGATTTGATTTTACAGTAACCGCTAAGGGACTACCAGTTCCGAATGACCTTGACTTTGACCCAACGGACCTTCACCGCAATAACATCAATAAGTTATTAAAGTGCCACTTGGACATTTAAAATTAAGTATCAAACTTTAATAAAAACATTAACTTAAGAATAAGTACCGTATTTCCTAGGCAATCATTTGTATGGAGATTTCAATATTGTTGGCATATGATGACGCCCAATTCATTTATAAAGCTGACTCTTACGTTTATAAGTAGGCTTATTGGTATTTAGAATTGTTACTTATATTGTTACACAGTTTAAAAAAATAAAGAATCTGCCTTTTACGAATATTAAGGAAAATTCTCAACTAAACAAAAACAAATAGTAACATACTGTTTCAGTCATTGATAATGGCTACAAGAATGATGCAACACATGCGACAGTGTCAGAGAGTATAAAAAGGCTGCTCCAAGGTGATAAAGTGACAGTATTTTTTTTTTTTAACGCAAATAATTTGCATATTGGCCCGATATGCAGTACTGAACATTTTGTGTTAAAGAATGTCCAACAGCCAGGAACACGTTGAATGTATGTATATGCATAGCTGGGCACCGTCAATCAAATAGTTAACTTCGTTAATCGCTAATCCGTTATTAAAGAGTTAACTTCGTTAAACGTTAAAGCGTTACATTTCGGAAGTTTTAATCGTTAATCGTTAACTCGTGATAGAAATTGCATTTTATATGTTGCTGAGTTAGTGATTTATTTATTAAAAAAATGTTGTATGGGCTATGGAAGTTTAGGTAGAACATGAAAAATTAATGAAAGAACATCCGCAAGAATAACTGCCGACCGGCCAAGAACGTATTGTCGCGGGGGCGGCGCGGCGCGGTGTCCTCTTGGCAAATACTACGTACTTAATTAACGATTAACGGACATTAATTGTATGAAAAGAAGTTAATGAGTCCTTTAACAATTTTTAAACTTAACTTAATAATTAATCCGTTACCCGAAACTGACTAACGGTCTTATGCCCAGCTATGTGTGTGTATATGACAGCTAAATGTGACACGTAGCCATACAAAACATACATGTCGTAGTACGAAATAGCGACTGAGTTCAATAAAATGTACGTTTTACATTTTACATTTTCCCCATACCCATCGGAAGTGGAATGTCTATCATTAGACTGAAGTTCGGATGTTGCAATTTCGTTCCGCACTAAGTTCATTGGAGTAAAACATTTCAAAACATACGCTAAGATTGAATTTGTGTTAAGGTCACAGTGAAACATTAGGGTTGCGAAACTGATGGCAGAAAAACTTTTCAGTGAGCACTAATGTAGCGAATGAGTATGATTTGTCCTTGCCGCCGTTTGCAGCAGATCATTTTAGTACTCTCATTACTTTTTTGTTTGTGTCTAAGCAATGTCATTTACTTAAACGCTTTTGTGAAGTAAAAATAATTCGGCTCTTGACTGCTTGTCACAAAATATAATATTTCACGCTGCTTGTTAACTTTATTTTAATGGGAAAAAAATATACAAGTTGTCATAAATGTTAAGAAGCGGGAGCCAATTATGTACGACCAGGGAATGCACGATCCGATAAATCGGTACGACCGCGAGCGCGATCTGCCGCTGTGAGCGCAATTCGGAACAAACCCAATTGTTGTGATGTGATGCTTCGTGATTAGTGTTTTAAGTCACGTGACTTTGAAGTAAAAAATTAAGATTTTAAATTATTTAATTATAAATAATAAATAATAAATCTTCATTTAATTTTACATGACTCCTAGCGCCTCATTCGGGAACGCTAAGTGATTATTTAGCGACTCGTAAGCCAGATTTCTCATTCCACTCTTCCGCACGACGCGTAATGCGTAAGAGCGAGATGAGAAATCTGGCTTACGAGTCGCTACAGAATCACTTAGCGTTCCCGAATAGAGGCGCTGTTCTATATTTACTATGAGGGTTAAGCTATCATTCCAAAGAAATATTTTAATATTTGTTACTATAGTCAACTACCCAATTGCAGTGCAAAATTCTAAGTCTAATCCAAACGCTAATGTACACATCAACTTTAAGGAAACCAAAAAACGCGTCGTAAAGTTGTTTTTTTGTGCGTTTTAACTAGATACAACATACAACAATTTCATTAAATTTGATCAAATTAAAACAAATGCGTTTAATGGAAAGCAAAACCGATATCAAGATATTGTGCGAAACAAAGTTACTAAGAAACACTTAAGATGCACGCACACGCTCTACAGTTTAACTACAGTAGCAAACTTATATATGGCTTGACAAGTGCTTGCAAAAGTGGACATATTGACTGGTATCAAATCAGCCGCCAGTATTTCGACCGGCTGCTGTGACTGCAGCATCATTATATAAATCGCTTTCTGTTCCTTGACCTTCATTTTCTCCCAACCACAGCTGTAAATGGCTCTAGCGAATACCTCGGCAGCATTCGTTAGCCGTTGGCAAAGGAAACAGTATAGGAAAAATACCAGGAAACAGTATACCACCACCGGCATGAAGTTAAGATATTCCTCTAAAGTCAAGAAGAAGAACAGACACATGCAAACCGCGTTGCAGCCAAAGTTTATTCCTATAGGCATACTGTACAGAGCTCTTAGGTCTTTCGTTACTTCCAGAGTGAGAGCGTGGCAATTTACGATTGCATGCAATCTGTGTTGGATTAATTCGTAATTGCCGGGTTCCTCCAGTAGCGTGTTGAACGTCATTATTTCGTCTGAGAGTATTTGGTACGTTATAGACGTGTGCGCTATGAGCAGTAGCATCATCGTTTGGTAGTTGAGAACCACGCAGACGATACTCAACTCTTGCACACCCAGAAGAAACTTACATATTTCCCGGTTTGGAGATGATGTCAGTGGTTGAAGCCCTATAAAAAGTTCAATTAAGGCTTAAAAAAACAAATTTGCAATTATTTGCAAAAAATAATCAACCAATGCCAATTAAAAAAATTAAAATTAACATGAAACATTTTTTAGATTTCGGTTATATGTGTGTTACAAGTGAAATATTGACAGATTCCTTTCATTTTCACTCTGACGACTTACACGATCTAATAATGTAATTTGGCTTTCTCTGGTTTTGTTGAAAGCACTGGTTAACTGGTTATGGTTGGACATGATAGTTGTATCTCTTATTTGTAGGTAGTACAAAATAACTTATCTTAGTTTACGATTAAGGTGCGGCTAGATAGCTATATATGTAAAGATATAAAAACTTAATATTCTTACCAACACATGGTGTCATGGAAAAGTTATTTTGATCCACGTCGATACGTTGTGGTAGATATAAAACAAACTCATTGGTAAGATTGCAGCCGTAGAATACGAACAAAATGCGCTTGGTTATGGAGAGTAGGTGTGTATATTTCGTTACAAACAACCCGGATCCTATAATGGCATTGTCATTGCTTTTCGCCTTCTGTATCACACTTCTCAGAATTTCCCTGAGAATAAAAATTCATGCCTCGAATAAAAAAAAAAATATATTATACGACAACGGCGCGCCCCTGTGGTTACGTAGCCAAGGAAATGCTTACGGAATTACTCCGTCGTTAGGAGAGAGGGGATCGCCACTCCCGCTCTTGATTGTGATAGACTCAGCATATTTCCATTGCTATTCAGCGGCAGCGGGAAATTCGACAAGGATCATGGGAGCATTCGAGTCGGACATGATGCAGGATGGGGATTTTTGATTAGCATGTTGCGTAATTGGTATGGTTAGCTCACAGATCCATATCGGAACTCTCGAAATCACGAGTGTAATTTAGTGACGGGAAACATAAGTCGCGCGAAAATGATTCAAAAACACCGAGTCTAGGCACCGCCACTTCCACCGTTCTGCGCCTTGCCATCGCTGTTGTTAGACACAAAGAGGTTCTCAGCACTTCTTTTTGGCACGCGGGAACATCTTTCTTTCCTTCTAAGTATCTCGATATAGTTCTGTGGTTTAGCTGAATGTTTGACGAAGTCTTGTTGCCAATCATTATTAGTCAACGAACACTTTTACTGTCCATTTGCGAGGGAAGTTTTGTTTAATTAATTGTTTTTTTATAAAGTACTAGCTATCGCCTGCGACTTTGTCAGCGTGGACACCCTAATCACTTAGCGGTATGAAATATACATTATATTGTTAAAAAAAAAGCATAAAAATCGGTTGAGCCGTTTCGGAGGAGTGTGACCACAAACACGGTGACACGAGATTTTTATATATTTAGATTATATATAGATTTCATTTCTATTAACACTGAAGTAAGTAACTTAAATGAAAAGACGGTAGAGTGAACTGAAAATGTAATTAATTTTATATGCAGGTTGAACACTTGTAGACCCGACAAGACACATAAATAAATGTATACTAGTTAATGACACGCGTGATGTCTATATATTCATCCCTCACCTGTTCGCCAAGAACCAATAGCTGTTGTTAGCAATAAAGACCAGTAAAGAAACATTGACGGAGCTCTTTATGTAATCGCTGGCGACTTCAGCATCCCTGGTCAAGTAAACGATACTGCCAGTCGTGTACACGTAGAGCAAAAGGCCCAAGTGCAGGATCCAGAATGGTACTGTAAATGTTAACCTAGCTTTAGACCCATCATTCATAAACACAACAATAAAATGACACGAGCACATGACGACAAGAGCTAGAGATTCTGGTTTCTTGAGTGTCATATTACCGCGCCCGGATCTTAAGATTTTTCCGAGCCGGATCATATCTTGACATTGGTGTCCCGCCCCTCTAGTATTTGAGATTAATGATTTTGAACACATGAATTTGACACTCCCTTAAATTACCCGGAGCAGGTACCCTGGTTTGCCCCCTAAACTAAAATACCTAAACCCCAACATTATTAGTTCAAATTTGTTTTATGATTTACTCTTTAGTATCTATAATCGATCATAAACGGCATTCCACAACTGATTAGAAGACATGTCGGCAATTATTATTAAATCATTTATTAGGCCCACTGCTTAATAACTCCTTTTCTTCAATAATCCGTTTTTTTATTGAAGTATCATCAACGTAATATCCTAAAAGTTAAAGATGGAGCATTATTATTTTATAAGATCACTCGTGCGTCCATCCGTCTGCCGATTTTCGAATTTCGAAGTGTTTCTCGAAAGCGGCTTGCTCATTGTGTTTATATAAACTACTTCAATCGCGAGTCGCCCTGATGGGTTTTTTTCCTTATTTTAACCACTTTTTACTTCGTTTGCGGCCTTTTTGGTTATGGACATTCCCTTAATACCAAAATTTCCTTAATCCAAAATTGTGAACTAGGATTTCGTCACTTTGCTTTTTAAAGACTCCTATTAATATGGCGCTTAAAAGAAGAAACTAAATCCTACTGAATATTTTCTTTCTGGTTATGTTGAACCCGACTAGACTCGGGATAAAGTTAACCAGCCAAAGCAGGCTGTCGAAGCTATTCTCTCGCATCTGGGTCTTGATGCACAAGATTCTTGCCTTCACATTTCTGACAAAATCCATGATCCTGAAACGTCACTCATAAAAATAACAAGATTATTAGAAGACGACGCTGTACGAATTGTATGCAGGTTTTTAGAAGAAAGTTCTAAAGAGTTTCAGGAATTTGGATGGGTAGAAATTCATCATTACATTTCGCAGGTTAGGGAAAACTGCTTAGCCAAGTAACTTACGGGTATTTGTGACTGAGGAACTGTGCAGCAAGTTGGACGAAGTATAATTTAATGCGATGTCGATAGTTTTCGCTATTTCCAAAGTGTGATCGGGAACAAAGTTATAGTGTTCCGTAGCATTCGTTAGTACAACGGTAAGATTTCAGTCTTATTCTTATTATTGTTGAGGAAGCAATGAGAGAAGGGACAACATTCGACACTCTAATAGTTAAATGCCCCTCAACTAGTTGTCAACCTATACGTCACTTTAATTAAAGATAAATTTGAGTGGCCTTTGTGAATATGACCTTAATCTATTTAATGGCACGATTGCCATTCTTTAACGCCCATGTGACAGTGGTTTTCATCGCACTAGCCAGAAAAAAATGTACTTGTGGACCATACATATTGCGCACATAATGCCGACTTCTCCTGGAGATTCTACTTTTCCAACGAATAACTTTAAAGTTTTATTAGATGGATTGAGGTGACAGTAATTGAGTTAATTGTCTCAGCTCTATATTAGCATCAATAATATGACTGATTTCTAGCAAACGTACTAAACGTACGTAACTGTTTTGCTAGTTATCAGTCATATTTTTAATGCTAAAAACGAACTCAACAACTGTCAGTTTACTCCAGTTAATTAAAAATCCGACTTTAAGTTATCAGCAATCAGTCAATTGAGATAATTTAGGTACCTGTATAAAATGATGTTAGTTTCGGATGTTATGAATATTCAATTGAATACTGGTTGAGAACTCTTGGAAGGGTGGGTCGTTTTACACCGCCTGCGGCCCTAACATGCATGACACAAAGATAAGATAGACCGTCTTATCTCTAAGTGTGTCTCTCTCACACTAGTGCCGACGAAAGAGATAGTTATAGAGATAAACGGGTTTAATTTATCTTTGTGGCATGCATGTTAGTGCCGCAGGTGTATGATTCTCTAATTCGCCAGCGAACGCTCGATAACGACTCCTATAGATATCAACCAGTGAAATGCTTTCCGCGTTGGATACTTAATCACGTCTGAAAAAGTAACTTATTTACGTTCTTCAATGCAAGTAATGAATGTAAATGTACACTGATCCCAAATAAATGGCATGATTCTTATTTAATTACAACTTGACCGAGACCCTAATTATCATCCACTCCCTGTCATTATAAATATCACACATTTTCAACCGGTGTTTAATACAATGCTAGGTAATTATACAAGTCTATAGAAATGGCCTACAATGCGAATATTTTGTAATATTATTAAGAAGTAACTACCTGTGTTGATATATATTATATCCAGTCTATAACGTACGTTCTAGGTTCTCGCATGAACAATTTCATTTAACGGTATTGACCATTGACAATATTTTTAAGACATACTAAGGTCAAATATCAAATTGCCAACGATAAAGAGGTAATGCCATTACACTTCTACGCGCTGCTCAGGAAATTAAAAAAGAAACGCCAATGAGGTTCTTGACACAAAAAGG
This sequence comes from Tortricodes alternella, assembly GCA_947859335.1. Classification (NCBI taxonomy): domain Eukaryota; kingdom Metazoa; phylum Arthropoda; class Insecta; order Lepidoptera; family Tortricidae; genus Tortricodes; species Tortricodes alternella. Next base: position 5,504,742 of record OX401976.1, read on the forward strand.
AAGTACCTATACCGTTATTTTTTTCTTTCGATATTAGATTTTTTTCAAAGTGAGTTTTATTTTAAAAAGAAGCTTTATTATCTACTCGAACATAAGTAATAACACGTATTATGTAGCCATAGTTGTTATCTTTTTATTTAAATTAAAAGTTAAAATGTGAGTGAATAGTGCCGTGCATTTTCAGGTTATGATTCGGATTTATTTTAACTTTGTTAAAAATACAGTTTTTTTAGTAAAGCTCTACACATACATGTTTTGACCGTAATGTATGTATGTATGTAAAACTCTTTATTGTACATCAAAAACACTTTAAAAATTACAATAAATAAAAATTTAAATTAGTACAAATGCCAACTTAACCACCCTTACCTAGTATTATATAATTTCTCGCTCTACGAGCTCGGACTTCTAAATTACTCGACCAGGATGGCCCACCAGTGCCAGATTAGCCATCTAGCAAGAGTAGCAATTGCTACGGGCCCCGCACTTGCATGAGCGTATTTCTTTTTTCGATTAAGATAGAAGCATATAAATATATAGCTTTTTAATTAAAATACAAGAGGCCAATATTAAGATTTCGGTATCACAATATACAAAAATAATTAAAAATTACTAAAGCAAACCAAGGGCTTCTTGACAGGATTTGCTACGGGCCCCGCGCTGGCTTAATCCGGCACTGTGGCCCGCTTACTGGCCTCTGCAGTAATGTAGTATGTATATCCTTGTAATTTAAAATAATAGAACCCCAAGCTAGTTATATTAAAACTATCCAGGACCCCAATTTAAGGTGCATTCGAGATAATGTCACAAGTGAAATTGAACGTCAATGCATACAGTTGTCTCAAAGAACTGCGTGCACTGAAGTTTAATCTTGAATGTGACATTATCTCGAATGCACCGAGAATTGGGGTCCTGGCTTGAGATTCTACTTTACTAGCCTAAAAGTCTGGGTTCACTACTTAATATCCTGGCTTTGTTTATTGGTCTTGTGAACTCACGTGGAACCCGGGCATAGTAGTAGGGAACCCGGGTAGTCGCAAACTGAAAATAAACATACAAATCGGCTTGACCTCGTTTTCTTACGGCGCAGCAACGAACTACTCACAATATAGGCAGCCGAGATGAAGTACGAGTAATGTATGTACAGATGTAGTGCATAATTAGTTTCCATCGTGTTTTATCGGAAAAGTTCGTATTTATCGTGCTCTCTCAATTAGCTTCAGCAGGCCCCCAATTCTCGGTGCATTCAAGATAATCCCACAATCGAAATTAAAAATCAGTGCATACAGTCATTTGACACAACTGTATGAATCTGACGTTTAATCTCGCAATCGACATTATCTCGAATGCATCGAGAATTGGGGGCCAGTACCCATCATACCATGCTGTCATTTTTCATTTTGACATTTGACAGTAAATAATAAAGTTTCATATTAATGAATATAAAGATGACACTCATTTAATACAATAGGTAATTAATTGACACTTCGGGTCCCGTCGTCTTCCTATTGAGATCCGAGTTTTACCGATGGAAACATATTATTCACTATATCTTTACCTATCATTACTTCGGCAACGTAATCTCATTCTCAGTGAGGACGGTCCGGTGATAGTGGGGGTGGACAAACGCATGCAGTCTATAGAATCCTGCAGTGAATAGTAGAGGTCAAACCATTTTTGATTTTGTTCCTCCTTCAAAAGTTTTAATAATTTCTGAAATAACTGCCACCTGTCGCTGATTAGTAATACTAGCACGTCGTATTTAGAACGCTCACAAACCTGTCCAAAGATGGAGTTAGTTTAATAAATACGACTACGTCGACAGATGGCGCTGATATCCCATTGCGTTTGTCGGTAAACAAACATTGACAATCACATGACCTAGACGACTGAGGTCATCATTAATTAATTTGAAGATAAAAAATGTATATGCATGATTAAAAGTACCAAGTTACATAATCACAGCTCTAATAATATACATATAATATAGCATGACGGGGCTTGTGGATCGTAGCACATGTCATGTAGCCTTTTGACGAAGCATAATGTTGTGTTGCTGATATTTATATATATTTTTATGTCAATTGACTGACAAACGAGCTGATGGCCCACCTGATGGAAAGTGGTCACCGCCGCCCATGGACATCTGCAACACCAGAGGTGCTGCCAATGCGTTGCCAGTCTAAGGAGGATGGAGGATGGGGGATAATGTTGTTATTGTTACGTTTTCGTAAAAGGTAGAGTCCCTGATCTTGATATTGATTGTTTTTGGCACAATTATTCTGTTTTATAAATCTTCGAACCGCGTAGGTAACTAACATTTTCCAGAAGGTCGCAAATCACATGAAATGAAGTGAAATGATTTGCGACTTTATGGGCATTATTAGTTGCCCCGTTTCATTGTATCAGTGACGAAATAATGATAAAAACCGCATCAATATCCGTTAATTAGTTTCGAAGTTCTAAGACAAACGTGGAATAATAAGACTTCCTAATATACTAGGTATTTGGAGATACTTATTTAATGGTATATGGTAATACGATATCTCTGGAACGTTGAAGGACTTTCACATTTCAAGATAATAGGTAAGTATTAAAATATTTTAATGCAGTAGGTAACTTACTTTTTGCGTACTATCAAATAAGTCATAAGATTAATTTGTTACTTTCAGTATTTAAAATACTTTCCCTTTCATGCTACTCATCGGACATAAACATAATACTACCCAGCATATACAGCGGGGCCCTGTAACTGGAGCAAATCATTAAAATAGCGATTCCTTAGAATATCCCCAGTTATTACCAAATGGTCCTAATGTTTCAAAGTCCTTTAGTTCGGAGATATACCTAGTAATTTAGAGTTATGATTCATAATCAATGGATTTTCAAATTTAATAAATGTCAACGAAGTGTTCCGACTGCACACAGCGTAGATGTCAAATATTTGTTATACATTGCTGCGGCCCTAACCCTAACATGCATACCACAAAGATAAATGAAACCCGTTTATCTCTATGACTATCTCTTTCGCCGGCACTAGTGTGAGAGAGACGCACTTAGCGATAAGACGGTCTATCTTATCTTTGTGTCATGCATGTTATGCGATTAATTTTGTTAGAAAACATTTGTTATTTAATTATATTATTTCATTTTCTTAAAATAATTTCGACACGATTACTGATAGCCTAAAATGCCTATATTTTAATTATTTACTCCAGTTACAGGGCCACCCTGTATTAATTACATGCGCGTGCACTCTGACTGCAATTGACTGCATGTATATTAATGTTACTCGTTATCGGCAACCGCCATGTACCCCCAGAGATTTCACGATGCATTGCCTTTACAACTGGGTCACGGAATCGGTATAAAAATAGCAGGGGCCCAGTAATACCTACTAGTGCTTTTTATTTTGTGTTTTAATTTACGAATCAAAACACTCGTATTATTAGACTAGAATGCTTTGAGAAACGGGCGCCTGGTGATTTGCATATTGAATATGAAAATGAAAATATTTAATTATCTACACCCATATTATAAAACCTCCATAAAAACCGTAGGAAATGACCACCATTTTGACAACCAATTAGATAAAACGAGTGCTGCAATGTTATTCCCGTACCTTTTTTAGTATCGAAATGAGATTAAATTTGGAACAGCTGTCAAAACTCAAGTGGGTCTCTATTCTAGTATCCATAGATATTAAAACAGTTATTGATACGAAACGTCAATTCAGTATGTTTTTTTTAATATAAACTGCACAACATTTAATCTCGAGTGACATGAGAATAGAGACTTCATTCGTTTGTCTATGATTTTAAAAAAAATGGTCTTGACGGAGGATGGAATTGCCGCCATTATGTTGGTGTTTTGCTGAACGAAAGTAGAATTGTTGTTGAATTGAATAGAAAAAGTTGTTTGTAATTTACATTTTAGTTGAAAATATAAATAGTAGTCTTCTCGGAGTGTGTGTGATGTAAAAATGCGCCGGATATCGGAAATATGGAGCCACGATTGCAACAAATAACTTGTTGCCAGAAAATATTGTTTCTGAACCCATCATGGAGGATTTATAATATGTGTGTAGATAAAGTTATGTATGCAACTCTGCATAATTTGGCCTTAAAACACACGTGCGATCTTATTATGAAACTCGCTAAAGCTCGTTTCATGAAAACCGCACTAGTGTTTTAAGGCCTATCATTATGCAACCGTTGCATAAACTACTAATTCTGCACGAAGGCCACACGGGCTCTTTCACATGTCTGAATCTACCAGCGCTTCTCAAGGTGACCTCTGCTGAGAAGAAACGCCGCTAGAAACTCAGCAGTGCTTAAGCTTTTTTTCAACTTGAACATTAGATTTTTAACTAAAACTAACACATACAAATGCAACAAAGAAACTTAATGGGCACAAATTAATCATAATAAATAAATAACTAATAAGGGAGATGTATAGCATCCGCGTCTGGACAAGTTAATTTAAGAGTCTTAGAGATATATAAAGTCTCTAAGGGCCACAATAATAATAAAAATAATAATTAAAACAAACAAACATCTAAATTGTTTAATCTAGGTTAAATGAAGATGTAGACAATCTCCACGATCAAGGATAAAAAAGATTTAAAGTCTCCAAATATCAAAAACAATTTGAAATATGTTATAACATATTAAATTATTTTATTTTAAATTAGGATAAAAAAGATTTAAAGTCTCCAAATATCAAAAACAATTTGAAATATGTTATAACATATTATAAATTGTTTTTGATATTTGGAGACTTTAAATCTTTTTTATCCTTGATCGTGGAGATTGTCTACATCTTCATTTAACCTAGATTAAACAATTTAGATGTTTGTTTGTTTTAATTATTATTTTTATTATTATTGTGGCCCTTAGAGACTTTATATATCTCTAAGACACTTAAATTAACTTGTCCAGACGCGGATGCTATACATCTCCCTTATTAGTTATTTATTTATTATGATTAATTTGTGCCCATTAAGTTTCTTTGTTGCATTTGTATGTGTTAGTTTTAGTTAAAAATCTAATGTTCAAGTTGAAAAAAAGCTTAAGCACTGCTGAGTTTCTAGCGGCGTTTCTTCTCAGCAGAGGTCACCTTGAGAAGCGCTGGTAGATTCAGACATGTGAAAGAGCCCGTGTGGCCTTCGTGCAGAATTAGTAGTTTATGCAACGGTTGCATAATGATAGGCCTTAAAACACTAGTGCGGTTTTCATGAAACGAGCCGACAGGCGAGTTTCATAATAAGATCGCACGTGTGTTTTAAGGCCAAATTATGCAGAGTTGCATACATAACTTTATCTACACACATATTATAAATCCTCCATGATGGGTTCAGAAACAATATTTTCTGGCAACAAGTTATTTGTTGCAATCGTGGCTGCATATTTCCGATATCCGGCGCATTTTCACATCACACACACTCCGAGAAGACTACTTACTATTCATATTTTCAACTAAAATGTAAATTACACATGAACTTTTTCTGTTCAATTCAACAAAATTCTACTTTCGTTCAGCAAAACGTCAACGCGGCGCGGCGCGTCAATAGTGGCGGCCGTCCGTCAAGACCATTTTTTTTTTAAATCATAGACAATCGGATGAAGTCTCTATTCTCACGTCACTCGAGATCAAATATTGTGCAGTTTATATTAAAAAAACATACTGAATTGACGTTTCGTATCAATAACTGTTTTAATATCTATGGATACTAGAATAGAGACCCACTTGAGTTTGACAGCTGTTCCAAATTTAATCTCATTTCTTTACTAAAAACGATAAAGAAGTCATGTTATTTCTTCATCGCAGCATGGGTTTTTCCTAATTGGTTGTCAAAATGGTGGTCATTTCCTGTGGTTTTTGATTAACCAATGGAGGTTTTATGATATGGGTGTAGATAAAATAATTTTCAAGTTTATAATTATCCTTTATTTCACATCCATGTGACAATTTTAAGGCGAAATAAGGCAAATAAAACCCAACGTAATTTACTGACTGTGTTTAATTGTAACAAGCAACAATTGACACTCTCTGGACAAGCAATAACATCATTAAGCTAGGCAATACACATCCTCATTCTCGCGCTGCAACATATTTATACATCTATATACCAATAACATTTCTTATAGAAAAATCTCATTTATTTCTAAAAATATGAATTTAGCTGAGAGTAAAATGTTTACAAATATATGTAATATAACTGAGAGCCGTAGGGCTCTCGTTACACTGCTTGAAGCAGTCGTATTCTTTGGAATAGGCGTGCCGGGTCGGCACTTTAAAGCTTTGGTTTCAGGAGACGCTGTACGCCGGGCGATCCCGGCGGGGCTCGTGTCAGCTGTGCACGGAGTTAACGCTTCGCACCCTGCGAAGGAACTCCTCGACTCGTCTGTAGGGACTTTGACACTTCTCCTGATTCTGTTCTATGAGGTAAGGACTGCCCTCGCACTCCCGACCCTCGGGCGTGTGGCGCCCACTGGAACTATCCGCAACAGCCCGATTGAGAAATGGCTCCATGTCCGCTGCAACCAGGGAAGACGGCACCGCTGCCTTGTTTGCCTGTTGTATCGCAGCCATCTCCGCCTCCTTTTGTCGAAGCCACACCGGCGAATTGACGTAGATCCTCGGTCTCTCTCGTAGGGCGTTGCATCTCTCTAACGCCGGCCTTCGAATCGGTACGGGAGGTCTATACGCGGCCGGTATAGGCACGCCTCTGCCGAAGGCGGTGCATATAAGACCTTTTAACGCCGCCCTGAAATCTTTCAGGTGGTAAGCGTATAGGAGTGGATTGATGGCGGAGTTGAGATGTGATAGGATTATGCAGAAGTCTGTGAGAAGGTTCGGAATCTGGAGTTGCGGCATGAAGGCGTTGATTGCGTTGATGGTGTAAAGCGGTATCCAGCAGACCATGAAGAAGAAGACGATGATGGCGAGGTTCTGCGTGGCCTTGACCTCCCGCTTCTGGGCCGCGCCGAGCACGCGCAACATGGTGCCACCGGCCACGCGCCCGTGGGACCCCTCCACCGTCATCACTTCGCTCATCTGGAAAGAACAATAATATTTTTTAAATCACTTTTTACAATAAAATGCTTAGCTCTTCTCACTATTAGGGAAGCCTTTGCCCAACAATGGGACGTCTATAGGCCGATGAAATTAAATGTAATTCTTCTAATGAATGAGTAAAACAAAAGCCTTAAAAGCTACACCATGATAAACCAAATCTAGCACTGTTATGATACCTAAGAAGTTTGTAAAATGAAATAACATGTGAAACTGCAATTATCGGAACGGGAAAGTTATTCAAATAACCCACATCAGTCACTTCGATATTTTATAAGTCCCTTGCCAATTGTCAATATTATAGGATACTAGTGGACCCGCTACAGCTTCGCCCGCGGTATTTTTCATACAAACTTTATCACCCCTTTTCACCCCTTTAGGGATGGAATTTCAAAAAATCCCTCATTAGTGCACCTCTAAGGTACTCGAGGAATATCTCCTCCAAACCTCTAGGACAACCCGTTTAGGCTGTGCGTTGTCTATAAGTGAGTCACGGTACTGTTTTATATGAATTGATAACTCAACTTTAACCCATTCATTAGCTCGATGTATCGTAAACATTGATAGGTTTGTATCATGGCTGACAAGTTTATTTTACGATTTCATAGTATATTCTATTAATAATAACGTTTCTAATCGTTGGAGTTTAATGAGGGACCGGGTATTTAATTTAATTAGGGAGTATTTTTGCGTGATCGCGTGTCGGCATAGTGGTGGCTAGAAACACATGAATTCCCCCATGAACGGGTTCGTAAGTATGATAACAGTTGATGAGTTTTTAACTTTAACCGTCGCCTACTTCGAGATCTTGTAATTGCCTTTTTCGGGTTCCGTAGCCAAATGGCAAAAAACGGAACCCTTATGGATTCGTCATGTCTGGCTGTCTGTCTGTCCGTCCGTATGTCACAACCACTTTTTTCCGAAACTATAAGAAATGCTGTTGAAACTTGGTAAGCAGATGTATTCTGGAGAATCGCATTAAGATTTTGACACAACATAGAAAAAAAAAAAACAATAAGTTTTGGGGATTCCCCATACTTAGAACTGAAACTCAAAAAAAAAAACTTCAAACCCATACGTGTCATCTATGGAGAGGTCTTCAAAAATGATATTGAGGTTTCTAATATCATTTTTTTGTAAACTGAATAGTTTGCGCGAGAGACAGTTCCAAAGTGGTAAAATGTGTCCCCCCCCCTGTAACTTCTAAAATAAGAGAAACCTTGGCCGCTTTTTTATTTGTCTAACGAGGATAACAGTACTATAAATCAAATAAAATTCATTCATTCATTACCATTCATTATCAACAATGTACCTATTATCCGGTCGCCATTTTAGGTATATATAAATAAATTGGTTTCAATGATTGATAATGAAAAACTAAGAATATTTCTGAATATAAAAAAGAAAATATTCTAAAATATTTTTAATGTCCTTCATGTACGCCTTTTTTTATAATTTGCATGTATTTGCATTATACATTAATTTTAGCAAAATATGAATTTTGCTAAAATTAATGTATAGTAATTTATTACAATAGTATAGATAAATATTAATCGACCGAGCAAGCGAGGCGAGTGAAGCATCTCCGTTTCAGCTTGGGCAAAAATGCTGTCGTATGTCCGGCTGCCGGACAGCTAGACAGTCCATTTCTTCTCCTCTACAGGCGCCTCATTCGGGAACGCTAAGTGATTCTGTAGCGACTCGTAAGCCAGATCTCTCATCTCGCTCTTACGCATTTGACGTCGTGCGGAAGAGTGGAATGAGAAATCTGGCTTACGAGTCGCTACAGAATCACTTAGCGTTCCCGAATAGAGGCGCAGGTCGCATTTCTCAACCGATTCTCGTTAAATTTTGTGAGTAGGTTCAAGAATTATACAGATTGTTTTTTGTCCATTGGGTTTTTCTTAATTTTTCAAAATGTCGGACATATGGGGGTTTTTGCGATTACAAACTTATTTGCGGTGTTGGTAAACCGACCGCGACCTATGTCGATTTATGCGGATAACAGATTTCCATTCCAAGTTTAGCGCGAGGTCTACAGCTGATTGAGCCACTAGTTATAACATGTCACTAAACACCACGCGTGCATATCCTAAACAAAAGTTTACTTAGTGTTCGTTTAATATTCCATCACCAAAAACACTAGAACAAAAGACGCATACATATTATTTGCAACACATTATGATTCCAATGTTAAACTCTGAACCTCGAAGTCGCGGGTACGATAAAGTATAGGTAAGTAAAAAAGTATAATACCTATACAACCATAGAGTAAAAAGACCTAGAGTTTTCATCGAATATATATTTGAATCAAAATAGTTAAGTTTAGTGACGGCAGATGGCGTTAGTATAATACATTTAAATATTTAGGCATATTTTTTGTACAAAGTATATTTCCTACTTGATTTAGACTGGCTAGTAATCAATATTTGAACGAGTCTTTTACAAAATGATACACAGATTTGACACGGATTTCGTTATCAATAAAGTTGGTATTTCTTATTAGATGCTACTTCTTCCTATTTAGTAGATGGCGTTGGTAAACCATCCTATTAGCCAGCGTCAATACTGCTAGTTTTACACGAGCTTAATAACTACATGCTTAGTGCTGGTAACTTACACTTTAATCTCGTATACACAGCTCGTCTGGCCAGCGAATGATGATATTGAAAAAGGAAAATTAAAAAAAACGAGGTATAGCAACACCATAGTTAGTAGGAATAAACAGTCAAACAAAAATGCAATCGCTGCGTAGGATGAGTGGGAATTGTCTGAAAATATAACGGGTTTTTTTTAAGTGTCTACTCTCCCTATTCTTATGCCCAATTTAAATAAAAACTTATTTAATGTAATCATATACATCTCAGTTCTATTTTTTTTTCCCATAATTATCGTGCTTTGTTTGTAGGGATAATAAACTTGCTCCTGATTATCGGATAAGGATTTATTTCGTCGTCAAGAAAGATTTATAGTATACAAAATACCTAAATCATTGAGTCGAACTCGACTGCACCATCAACAATGGCCAGTAAGTGTCGTTCCTTTTGGCTTAAAACTAGCTTCCTAGAGTCAGACATCATACTATAGGTATATGAGCGGTGTCACAATACTTTTAATAGGTTTTGGCATTATAACTTATAACACACAATAAAGTTAAATTATAACCACCGAATCACACGTCCTGACAACTGATGTAATAACGTTTGATAGTAATCGTGTATCATTATATAAAGATTTCTAATTCAAAACCAATATCAATGTCTGCTGGCCAGACTTTAAACATGCTGTATAATAGTAAAACTGCAAGTGTAAGTGAATAGAAGCCGATTCTATTTATTAACCCAGCCACCCCACAAATACTAAGCCCGTATAAACCTATAGCATGTTAATGAATGGATATGGACCCATCTGGTGATATTTGATCTGTGAATAACGTACGATTCGTATAGATATATACATGTATTTTACTCGGGGGTCTGGCCGTTTTTGCCTCTTTGAATGTTGTTGACAGACCTAAGATACAGGTTACATAACTGTTATAAAAATAAATCAGTAGGTATAATATTACCTGTTTGACAACTACGCGGTAAATGTGTGCGTAAAATGCAGCCAGGAGTACACTGGGAGTCATGATGGTCGCGAAATACAGGAAGACCAGAAAGTTGTAGTCCATGACCTCGACGAAGTAACAGTCGGGCGCCGGGTCGACGGCCGCATGCCACCCAAAGAGGGGGAGTAACCCCACCCCCGCTCCGGCCACCCAGCACACGGAGATTATAACTGAAAACAGAAAATCACAGGTGAAATGAGGCCTATTGCGGGGTCTTATAATACAATTTGTTGGTTTGGGAATTTGGACGTAAAGTAAAAGAAAGTGGTCTGGGAACGTGAAACAGTAAATTTTATGAATTTAAATTAAATAAGTAAATTACCTAGAAACGTCAGATATATTGTTGATTAAGTGATACATTAAATACATCGAATTCGGTGTCAAGTAAATTAACGCAATATGAGGGATGGATTACCTAATTTACTTGCCACCGACTTCGATATATTTAATGTATCACTTAATCAACAATATATCTGACGTTTCTAGGTAATTTAATTAAGAAAGGATTAATTCTTACTTTTCAACGGGTTTTTGAAGTCGGTTTTTTTATTTGTTAAAAGTTTATTATTTCACTTGTTTTAGTGATTATCATATGTGATTTAACGACACGCATTTACTACATCAAGTAACAATAGCATAATGCCAATTGCTCATCACCCTTTACAAAATGTTGCTAAACGTAACTATGCTTAAGTCATGAAAGAAAATATCAAAAATTGTATATGCGTGCCTATATTATTTGAGGAGTTCCTTCGATTCCTCATAGATCCTCTCATCAGACCTCAACTTGGAGCACAACGGAACCAACTTGGAGAAATACCCTATCGATTAAAAAAAGAATCATGCAAATCGGTCCGGCCATCTCCAAGTAATCGGTGTACATACATACAAAAAAATAAAAAAAAGTCGGTTAAAAAAAGGAAATTTACCATTGTTCCATCCTATACTAGTTTTTACCGGCATAAGTACATACATTTACTTAAGTGGAGATGAAGAACTTACGTTTTCTCAAGGTTTAGTTAGGTACTCCTTTGGGGTTGCTTATCGAAAAGGGTAAATTCAGATTTAAAGCTTTCAATGATTCGAATGCACAAGCGGATCCGAATCCTTATCGGCTCTTTTCAAATCTTATCGAATCCGGGGAGTTATTAAGTCCAACCAACATATCAGAACCGCGGGCGCGGATCAGGATAAGATCGGTCGTCTTTAATCTGTCAAAGGGTTCAAAAGAGTCAGAGTCATTAAGCGTAGTCGGTACTGTATGAAACTCTATTGAATTCGGCTAAAATCCTTTCTTATTAAATCTACAAACTCAATGTAATTGTGTGATTTGTGTGTAACGGGTCGGCTTCGCATAACCTTGTTATTCGAAAGAACTGGTTTATTTTTGCCTGTATTGCCGGGTTAACTCATCGTCATTTAGGTTAAACCAGTTAAAAGCCATATGTTGCACGCAATTACTCACGCTTCACAGAACAATACAATACCACACAATACAATACCACACAATACTTGGAAGATAATACGAATATACTACTTATACATACCAACCTATATGTTCTTACAGAGGTTACTTGAATCCAAAACTGGCAAGACTGACGTCAGATCCTATACATTTGCCTTGCAGTATTGCCAGTATTTGCACGTAAAATTGTAACTTGTATATAGTTTCGGTAAACAAGGCACAGGGCATGTATTGTTCTTGTTTTTACCCGACTGTACAGAGCCAAAAGAAGGCTATAGAAGTTAACAATCTATGTATGTCAGTGGTGCACCAGCCGATTCCTGAAGGCTTTACCATGCTAGAAAGCTACGGCTAGCTGTCAGTGAATTCCATGTTACATACATAGATACATAGTATCACAGGGTGGGCAGAGCCACAAGACTGCTTGTGGCCACGTTCGATTAATTAGTCCTAAGATGGTATGATGAACCGTATGGTGACAGGTGATCAGCCCATCGCCCATACAGATAGTCCACCGTTAGAGAGGACCCGTCCCTTAGTCGACTTTTACGACATGCCAGGATGATAAGCATCTGCACGCATTCTATGCTATTTCTTCACTCCCAGTGCAGCAGCGGTCCGTGGTACTCTAACTAAATGTTAGACTCGCACGTACGGTTCTAATTCTTCCGGCTTCCCTTAGGAAATATATGACGCTTCGCCACTGGTATGTATGTATATTACTAAACATTGGATGTTCCACTTTAGCTCCTAAACTATTGAACCGATTTTAATACACGGGGTATTATATGATTCATGAGGAACGTGCAACGTGCGTGTGTCATTTGGCTTCATAAGAATTCTAAAGGTGCATCATACTAGGAAGAAAAATGGTTTTAATTGTTTATTTCTTGTTTAATTTATAATTTTCGTGGGGTTATGGACAATAGTTACTCCGAAATCGAGAAATACGATTTTTAAATGTTCTGCATCACGACTACGTCATTAAACGTATTTTTATTTTGCTCACGTCAGATAATAAAATATTTTACGTTTTGTACTTATCTTTATAGTCAATCGAAAAGTTAAAATTGTTAATAGATTCAGGCGTTACTTTGCGGAAATCCATATTATACTAGAAATATTGAATTACTTTGCTATTCCGCGAAAATATTGATAGTCCGACGCTCGGTCGAAGAAACACCGGTTCGACCGAGCGTCGGACTATCAACGTCTCCTGAGGATGCCTCGTACAGAGGCGAAACACGTATCGAGCGGTATTTTTGGTGGTGGTGGTGGTGGTGGTGGTTGTAGTAGCGTTTGTGTTGCTTATTTTATTATATGCGGAGGGAGGGTGGGAATATTGCATGAACAAAAAATATTCAACACAAGCGCCGCTATTTGCACGATTTTACCCTACTGTTTTCGCGGAATAGCAAAGTAATTCAATATTTCTAGTATAAAAGAAAACGTAATAGCATGAAAACAATAAGAATTTCCACTTCCATTTTCCAATTTCACGTTCTACCTTCGGCCGCGTAATCACTTTCCATTAAGTGAGACCGCGATTAAGTGAAAGCCAATCAATATTAAAAAAAAACATGTGGAACACACAATGAAAACTGTACAATGAAAATAATATGTTTGAACCATCAAAAAAACCCTTTGATCCAGAAAACGTTAATTCGAGCAATTTTATGGGTAAGATCCTTCATTATCATCATCAGTTTACTACAGCTCTGCACAGACCTCCTCCCAGCGGCCCTAACATGAATGACACAAAGATAAGATAGACAGCCTTATCTCTAAGTGCGTCTCTCTCACACTAGTGCCGACGAAAGAGATAGTCATAGAGATAAACGGGTTTAATTTATCTTTGTGTCATTCATGTTAGGGCCGCCGAGCGGGACTGCGGCCCTAACATGCAAGACATAAGGATAAGTTAAACCGTCTTATCTCTAAGTGCGTCTCTCTCGCACTAGTGCCGACGAAAGAGATAGTCATAGAGATAAACGGGGTTAACTTATTGTGTCTTGCATGTTAGGGCCGCTGGAAAATATTTCCCCACGCCGACCCAGTATGAATTTAGGGACTTCACAAACAACGTTGTTTTTTTTTTTAAAAATCACGTAAAACGTAAACGTAAGCTCTAACTAAAGCTTGTGTTATGGTTAATAGACGACGTTATACATACTTATAGAGATAAATAAATACTTAAATACACAGGAAACATCCATGACTCAGGAACAAACATTCGTACTCATCACATGATAAACCCGGGACCGCTAGCTTCGGAGGCAACTCAAACAGACGCGGTTAGTCGTCAAATTAATTCGTAGATCTTTGCAGGTTTCCTTAAGATATTTCTACACTATAATACTAGTAGTAAATATCATATTGAAGCTGCGAGCCGGAATTTGAAACAGCACCCCGCTGCATGTGAGGCGCGTGTGCGTGTCGTACCACTAGACTACCACTCATTGCATTTAGTAATGCAATCAGTGGTAGATTACTAATATGATCAATCTACAACGAATTCCAAGCGTTTTCACGGTTACGGTTACACACTCAATCTGTTAAAATTTAAAGTGGAGATGCAGTAAGCACAAAACTGCGGCCCTAACATGCATGGCACAAAGATAAAATAGAACCGTTTATCTCTAAGTGCGTCTCTCTCACACTAGTGCTGACGAAAGAGATAGTCATAGAGATAAACGGTTCTAATTTATCTTTGTGGCATGTATGTTAGGGCCGCTGTACCAGTTGTACTGATCCCCTATAATTTCTGATAAGATTATACATACCTATAACTAACCAGTAAAACTGCTACTGCTGCTTGGTCTTTGAGTGTGCTTGTAAGTTTTATTAGTATTCACACGATCAAAGAGTTCAAATCAAATCATTTATTCTGCAAGTAGGCCACTTGGGCTCTTTCACATGTCTGAATCTACCAGCGCTTCGAAAGGTGACATGTGCTGAGAAAAAACGCCGCAAGAAACTCAGCAGTATGTCTTGTTTCAACCAAATATTACAAAGAAACTAAATCCAAGATAAAGTGCAACAGACAAACGAAAAAGGACAAAAACCGGACAAGTGCGAGGTAAACTCGTATGGAGAGGGTTTCGTTCCATACATGATTCTTTGAAATTTACTACGTTACTTTAAATACCATAGACTTCTTATAGGTTTTCCTGTAATCTATAGGTAAAGAACTATTTTCTGTATATTTCAAAATTTTAGCCTCAGTAGTTTCCGAAATAAGGGGGGAATGGTCAATTTTCGCCTATTTTCCTAAATAACTTCTAAACTATTTTACTTGAAATTAAAAAAAAAATACCTTTAAGATCCTCACAATAAGCCCTTTCATTTGATATGTCACACGATATAGGTTGCATAACTTTTTTTTTTTTAATTTTCTTCCTTACCCCCCAAAAGTGGCCCCCATGTTTAAAACTTATATATTTACGTAACGCGTCCGTGTTGCGGTCACCGAATTACATATGTATAACAAATTTCAACTCAATCGGTCCAGTAGTTTCGGAGCAAATTGGCTGTGACAGACGGACAGACAGACAGACACACGAGTGTTCCTATAAGGGTTTCGTATTTTCCTTTTGAGGTACGGAACCCTAAAATTTACTAAATTATAAGGAATATAAAAAATAAGGCTACACAATAAGTAGTAAACGGGCATTGGCTGTACACCAATTCATAACATGACGTCACAGGCGAGATATGTGAAAGAAAAATATATGGTCTGTGAGACATTCACTTTCGCATATGGGATAAATCTCATTGACGCGATGATTGGGATACTGGATTGAAAAAGTGGCAAAGTTAACTATTAAAATAATTTCAAACAGATAAATATCAATTTAATTTAATTATACTTGCATGAATTATTTGTATTATAGAAAATATTACAAATCATTTATTCAAATATACAATGTCAACAACGATGTTGTATTACATTACATTACAACAATTTAATTAGACATAAAACTACACTTACCCAATGGTATTAAAAAACCAAAGATGCGTCTGCGTGATGTTTTGAGTTTGAAAAAGCTCAAAATTTAAAGCCAGAAAGCAACCCAATTGAGATCAGTTCAATTAGTCATGCGCGGACTTTTGGCCGAGTGACCAATATATATATTTATCTACACCCATATCATAAAACCTCCATTGGTTAATCAAAAACCATAGGAAATGACCACCATTTTGACAACCAATTAGGAAAAACCAATGCTGCGATGAAGAAATAACATGACTTCTTTATCGTTTTTAGTAAAGAAATGAGATTAAATTTGGAACAGCTGTCAAACTCAAGTGGGTCTCTATTCTAGTATCCATAGATATTAAAACAGTTATTGATACGAAACGTCAATTCAGTATGTTTTTTTAATATAAACTGCACAATATTTGATCTCGAGTGACGTGAGAATAGAGACTTCATCCGTTTGTCTATGATTTAAAAAAAAAATGGTCTTGACGGACGGCCGCCATTATTGACGCGCCGCGCCGCGTTGACGTTTTGCTGAACGAAAGTAGAATTTTGTTGAATTGAATAGAAAAAGTTGTTTGTAATTTACATTTTAGTTGAAAATATGAATAGTAAGTAGTCTTCTCGGAGTGTGTGTGATGTGAAAATGCGCCGGATATCGGAAATATGCAGCCACGATTGCAACAAATAACTTGTTGCCAGAAAATATTGTTTCTGAACCCATCATGGAGGATTTATAATATGTGTGTAGATAAAGTTATGTATGCAACTCTGCATAATTTGGCCTTAAAACACACGTGCGATCTTATTATGAAACTCGCTAAAAGCTCGTTTCATAAAACCGCACTAGTGTTTTAAGGCCTATCATTATGCAACCGTTGCATAAACTACTATTTTAATATCATTGCGAGGGACACATGTCGTGCTCTATTGAAATTGTTCTCAAAAAAGACATTCTTGAGCCAAATGTCGGTTCATAATACTACAAAAACATTAAAAGGAAGAACTGATGCTTTATTTCATTTTTAGATACATTCAACGTAAATAGAAGTACTAAAATACATTTATTTTGTTCTTACATGATCGCCATATTAATAATAGTAATATCCGCACGTCAAATGTCACCTAAAGCTGCACTGGCCGAAAAGAAATGAAAATGAAAAGAAAATTATCGAAGTCACGTTTTTAAAACGCGTTGAGTATGGATATAACGTGTCTTTCTATAATATGTCATTGCACTCACCTAAATAATGACAACAATATTATAAAGTTAACAACACAGGGTCACAGATAACAAACAATAACAAGAATATTAAAACAAAATTAAAAATTGACTAACCTAAAAGATCCCACCCTGCATCGTGCCCGTCCCAAATGTCCCCATTATAACGGCCGCATTTCCGCGCTAGATAGCAATTGACATCAAGCATATTATTAGCATTTTGTATATTGAACAGATATATCTAACTAAAATCTAAAACATTATTGTCTTAGAATTGGCACAATGTATTGCATTCTTCCAGTCTCATCCCATTCACCACTTGGTATATGTGGTATCTTAATAGCAAATACGAACTGGTGAGTCGGATAAGACTAGAAAAATAATATGTTATTGATAATTCTCTATTGATAACCCAGTGGCCCTAACATGCATGCCACAAAGATAAATTAAAACCGGTTATCTCTATGACTATCTCTTTCGTCGGCACTAGTGTGAGAGCGACGCACTTAGAGATAAGACGGTCTATCTTATCATTGTGTCATGCATGTTAAGGCCGCGACCCTAACATGAATGATACAAAGATAAATTAAACCCATTTATCTCTATGACTATCTTTTTCGTCGGCACTAGTGTGAGAGAGACCGACTTAGAGATAAGAAGGTCTATCTTATCTTTGTGTCATGCATGTTAAAGCCGCGGCCCTAACATGAATGACACAAAGATAAATTAAACCCATTTATCTCTATGACTATCTCTTTCATCGGCACTAGTGTGAGAGAGAGGCACTTAGAGATAAGACGGTCTATCTTATCTTTGTGTCATTCATGTTAGGGCCGCTGTACACGGTAACATGCAGCGTGACATTTAGTAATTTACTCCTAAGTCCGAATTCTTCTTGCTGAATATTATCACTCCCCATCCTGACTGCAAAAGGCCCAATACACTCCCAACCTGTAACTCCCAGCTCCCCGGTGTCTCGGGCAGGAGAGGCAGTTGACCACATCGGGCGGCAGACGACGGGAGGGAGCGGAGACGGGTCCGGGCGGCCACGCTGTCTCAACACGAGCAGCTCTCAGGCCGGAGGCTGTTAAGGTTCCTATACTCCTCTGACCAACTGCTCGTATGGTGCCAGTGTGTCCCCCTGAACACGCCTTCTGAGCCCATCTGTCACTTCTTCTCTTGTGTGGTTCAACGTCTCCGCGTCCTTGCAGCAGAACTGCTGGCTCGGTGAAGTCATCGGAACGGAACGGAACGACCAGACAGTATAAGGTACAGCAATTCTCCGTGGTCGTATTTTCAAGCGTATGTTAGTAATATTTCATTAGCATAAATTAGGAATGGGCGTGTTTGTTAGCGGTTCGATAGAAATTTAAATAATCACCAGACAAGCCAAATTGGTACTTTGCTGGCACTTCGTTTTTTTTCGTATTGTTATTATTAATAATAATAAAATAACAGCATGATGTGGCCGGACTTTTTATGACGGCCTTGAACATGAACCCGCTTCGGTTTAGGTAGATGTTTATTCTTTCAGTGGATCAAAAAGGAAAAAATTAACATTATGAGCAATTAGAATATCAATCACTAAATATGAATAAGCAAACAATATCACGTATGTAAAACCACAATTGGCTACTTGACTAACTAACTAAATATTAATATATTTCTGTGGAACGGTAGCTGAACGTAAATAAATGCATGTAAAAGAAACAAAATAATCATTATGACTGTTACTTTTTCTTTTATTAAGGGTCAAAAATAATCATTTTGACTGTTACTTTTTCTTTTATTAAGGGTCAAAATTGACACATAATTAAAGAAAAACATCATTCAATTTCTAACAAATACTTAAAGCTATTTCTTGGAATCGCGTATCAACAGTCTGTATGTGTGTATGTGTAACGCGCACTGAATGGCATTCAGCACGTTTATGGAAAAATAGTCACTTGAGTAAAGTCCGAACAATGGACATTTTCGCATACATACGCAACTGTATTCAATAATGTCGTATATGCAGTACCAGACCAACTTAAGCACTCAAAACTTTGTGAGGCAAGGTGTTTGTTTGTGCTTGACACTTTTACTAAGCATTTTTCTTACAGTTCAGAAACTACATATTTACTTAGATTAGGCACTTGTAAAATTACACTTTGATAAAGATTTACTTCAATTAAGGCCCGGGCAAACCAAACGCGTTTGCGGCGCGTCGGCGTTTCGATCGCGGGCCCGCGCCGCTCAATGCCATATCAAATCCGCCCCGCCGATTTGATATGGCACACCAAAGTAGCCGCGGTCCCGCATACTTAGTAATATTGTACGAATAAGTAATGATTTAAAATATACGAATTGAGTGATTATTAATAATTATTTAGTACCTAGGTATGTGAAATAAAATCAGAACCTGATTTGACTACTCGAGTCATAATCAATCAAAATGCAGTATTTGAAACGGTCCGGACACATGGAAATTCAATCAAGAATATTTCCGTGGGAACAACGGTAACGACATTTTTTTTAAATCTTAAAATCGAGGATAGTACAAAGTTATAGAAAATACATTCTCTGATTATAAAAGTACTATGGGACGGAAACATTTTTCGCTTTTTAGGGTTCCGTACCCAAAGGGTAAAAACGGGACCCTATTACTAAGGCTCCGTTGTCCGTCTGTCCGTCTGTCCGTCTGTCCGTCTGTCCGTCTATCCGTCTGTCCGTCTGTCTCCAGGCTATATCTCATGAGCCGTAATAGTTAGACAGTTGAAATTTTCACAGATGATGTATTTCTGTTGCCGCTATAACAACAAATACTAAAAAACAGAATAAAATAAATATTTAAGGGGGCTCCCATACAACAAACGTGATTTTTTTGCCGTTTTTAAAGATAATGGTACGGGACCCTTCGTGCGCGAGTCTGACTCGCACTTGGCCGGTTTTTTAATCAACTTCCAGTACAAATAACACAGGCTTGTAATCTTAAATGTCACTTATCTTACTTACTTTAAAAGAACGGTAATGTGGTTTTTTTTTATTACACTTATGCGAAACGACTAATATTACCATACTATTCAATTTCAGCGAAAAATATACAAATCGAAATATCGGGTACACATCCTTAAAATACTAATGTTTTATTTCAATGCGCAGTATTGCCCGATACTGAAAATATTTTCCCATTTCAATTGACTTCGACTTACACAATGAATTAAACAATTGCTAGAGATATTTTATGTATGTGACACACGCTCTATATATGGATCGGAGCAGAAGCGACTTGGATAGGTTAGGTTCAGAAGCTTCGCTTCGCTTTGCTCCCGTCTTAGCCTTCGATGTTAGGTTTTTTTAGGGTTCCGTACCCGTATTACTATCAGTCTATCCGTCAGTCACCAGGCTGTATCTCATGAACTGTGATAGTTAGACAGTTGAAAATTTCACAGATAATGTATTTCTGTTGCCGTTTTAACAACAAATACTAAAAAGTAGACTAAAATAAATATTGAACGGAGCTCCCATACAACAAACGTGATTTTTTTGCAGTTTTTATAGATAATGGTACGGAACCCTTTGTGCTCGCAGTAGTTTTGTAACAGCCCAGAAAACGAAGCCAACACGTAAAAATAGACGTTATGCTATCCATAATTTATTAAATAAATATCTTAAAAGATATTCAGTATGATTAATTAAACATTAAAGAAGTCATTATTACTGAGAATTACAAGATTATTTTCCTGCTTGACTAGAATTTACATGCATTGTATTTGTGAACGCGGTGATGTAATTTTATAGGAGGGTATAAATAGGGTACCTATGAATTGAAACGTTTTGAAACTGCCACTCAATAAAATGGGTTTTTTGGTAATGCATTTTATATTAACTAAATAATATGAGGGTAAAGAATATTTAATTAGTTATTGGGGCCAATTCGAAAGTGTTTTCGCTAAATTTAGAAGTCGCTAAATTTGAAATAAGAAACGTTCGACTCGATTTTGAACCTTGGAGCTATACAAAATCGAGTTGGACGTTTCTTATTTTAAATTTAGGCAATCTTAAATTTAGCGGACACCGTTTCGAATTGGACCCATTCTGTGATATGAATATCAAAATATTACATTTTAGGTATTTGTAACAAAAACAATGTTTTCAATTTCTTCAATGTAATTATTCTGCGTATTGATTATTCTATGAATTAATGATAATATGAGAAAAAAGTTACGTAAAACGAAATTCTATAAAATTGTCGTCTATAAAACCAAGTACAACCGATTAATTTAGATATTATTTCATTGACGTTTAAGTGTAACTTATTCAACTTGAGTATTTTGCAGTTTTTATGCCGACGGTATAGGTACTACTATATAGCTAGGGAGCTGGATGCCAAAATGTCTAATATGATTTGTTCGTGTGGCAGACCTGGATTGTTCGATTAATAACAATGTTAAGAACCACAGAAAAAATGTCTGTCAGCAAGCTGCCACCGCGTTTTCAATTGACAGCGTTTCAAAAATGTAAAAAAAAAGGTCTGCTAAATCATTTGTTCTTGTCTGCCTCTTGGACTGATGGTCAGAATCATCCTCAAAATGATATATACATATATAAATAATGAATGAAGGCCCGGGCAAACCAATCGCGGTTGCGGTGCGAACTATATATAGTAAACAAACGGTATTATACATAAATTAAACGGAATAGTACAATGAATGTCAACTATTTTGCATACTTTACGCGTTTTATAAGCTAAACTACTTACATATACTCGATTGTCCATGGGCTTTGATCTAAGTCGATGAGTTCTGTCACGCAATAGATCCCATAACGGATGTCGCCAATTGACAATGACGAAATATAACAATTAAGAATCAACATTGAGATGTCAAAAACAACGGTACGCTTTGGTCGAAAGCAACATCTAGTTTTAAAGACCCAGCGGCCTTAGCAAGGTTGGCACAAGGATCAATTAAACGCTCTTATCTCTAAGTGCGTCTCTGTCACACTAGTGCAGACGAAAGAGATAGTCAGAGAGATAAACGGGTTTAACTTATCCCCGTGTCTGGCATGCTAGGGCCGCTGCTTGGATACACTCGTTATGACTATCAATCACTAATACTGTTACTATCTTCTCATAAATAATTTTCAAATTGACACTGTGAGCAATTGATCAACTATTATCTATTCTATGACTTCGTCTTAAGTTATCCCACGCAACATAAACTCCCGAGTCGGGAGTCCCGATTACTACTAGACAGGCGGTCTTTAAAATGTATGACGAATGTTTGTTCCTGAGTCTTGGATGTTTCCTATGTATTTAAGTATTTATTTCTCTATATATATATATATAAGTATGTATTGTATATCGTCGTCTAGTACCCATAACACAAGCCTTTAGAGCTTACTTTGGGACTGGATCGATTTGTGTAAGATTGTAAAAAAAAAAAAGAACCATTTAAAGACCGATTGCTCAATTTTATTCTACAAATAAAATCGCACTTTGTATGAATTTATTCAACGGATAAAATTTATCCGTTGAACTAAGTGTTTCAAAAGCTAACAGTATATGTGGTCTGGGTTAACCCAGTGATGCATCCATTGATTAAATGCGTCCCAAACAAGTCCAAGGGCAACTTCACTTTGTGGATCTCATAATTCACACGCTTTGAACGAGTCATGCAAGCTCATACACTGTTTATTTAATGATCCCGCTGTCAACGCAACAAAAACGTACTGTAATATGACTGGACTGGAATATATTGTTTGTCATCATCATGATAAACTATTGTATGCCATCATCATCTGGCGTAAATCGTCCACTGCAGGACATAGGCCTCCCCCAAAAATGGGAGGATTTGCCATAGTCGCCACACTCCGTACCGGTAGGCGGGTTGGCGACTGCAGTTGCAGTCGATAGTACTAAGGTCTGTTCGCCGAAAGTTGATAAATATTATGATATCGTTTCGAAATAGCGACTGTCGCTTAACTATCGCAAACTGTATGACGGGCGTCGCTTATCGCCGCGCGCACTGAGTTTCGTGGTACGAGGGACGCAGATGTTGTTTCGCGCCGGGCGGCCGGCGACGAAAGAAATATATTTGTTTTGTTCATATACTTACACAAACGCCATATTCCTAATTAATGTCTTAAATGTCCGCGTCAAATGTCATATAAATTCAATAATCTGCACTGGCTTCGGCGAAAGAAACGAAAAAGTTTGTCACATATTTAAAACGCGTTGAGTATGGATATGACGTGTCTTGTGTTTTTCTACATACTTATAATAATGTCATTGGCTGCGAGTGTGGCGTTGGGGTGTTCTGTTCGCGTGTTGCTTTCTTTTTATACGGTTAGGCTATTTAATAATAATTTTCTATCAAAAAAATATAATTTTTCTCTTTAATTTTTAATTATCATCGGTAAAAATAATTAGCGGGCCGCTATTTTTAATGAGTTAAGAAGCCCTGACTTCTTACTTTTTTATCAACTCTCGCCGGAATAGAAGGTAGCTTCGGTTGGTCCCTCTGTCGCCCTTTACGACACCCACGGGAGGAGCTGGGGTGGTGATGCTATTCTTAGGCGGCACCACACGGATCACGATTGTGAATAAAATTGTCTGTGAACATACTCGTAATTGAGTTTTGTTTGATGTCTCTATTTAACTATCCAACTGACTCCCTTTTTCCACCGATATTGGCTATTTTTAAGGTTCCGTGCCTCAATAGGAAAAAAACGGAACCTTTATAAGATCACTCGTGTGTCTGTCTGTCTGTCTGTCACAGCCAATTTGCTCCAAAGCTACTGGACCGATTGAGTTAAAATTTGGTATGCATATGTAAGTCGGTAGGTAAGTGGTATGCGTATGTGACCGCAATACGGACCTGTAACGTAAGTAAATAAATGAACTTTAAACATGGGGGCCATTTTAGGGGGGCTAATTAGAAAATAAAAAATCGAAAGTATTGGAAACAATGGCATTTTAAAATGTAAGGGCTCACTATGAGGATCTTAAATATTTTCGTTCAAAATTTTAAAATACATGGTTTTGAAGTTATTTAGGAAAATTGGCGAAAATTGACCATCCTCCTCCCTCCGAAACTAATGACCCTAAAATTTTGAAAAAAGTTTTGGTAAAAATGTTCTTGTCTGATTTTTTCCCAAAACATATAGGTACAAGGTACATAATTTTAAACGAAAATACTTTAAGAATTTGCTAAGCTGCTCGAAAAGTTTTATATATAATTGCTGAATTATTACTTATTAGCAAGACTAGCGTTATCTTAAGCGAGATATAAATTTCTAGTTTACAATTTGTCGTCCTCAATTAAGTCAACCATTTATAAACATTTCACCGATCGATCGAACCGTAACCACCCGTAACGGATAGCTAACTCAACATTGTTTCAACCGTGTCCGTAAACCGAGATGTTTTCAAAACAATTAGTCTTACCCACGTCTTACCAACGAAAACGAAATGGGAATACTTACCTAGAGAGCATTGCGCCAACAAAGTTCGTTGAAAGTTGTGAAAATTTCATAGGTATGAGTAATTTTCAAAAAGTCAATACGTGTTATAAAATATAGCGTGTCCCGTGACCATATTTAGTGTCGCAATGACCATTTTTAGCCTAACCTAGATTAGGCTACTTTGTTTATTACCCAAATTCTAATAATTATGATTATAATACAATTTTTTTTGGACTTAATTACTGTTGACTTACCCCACATTATTCAACAAAATGAAAATGTGAAAATGTGCAGTGTACAACTTTTTGTTCATTCATATTTTATAACTAAGCTCACCCTACACAAAACCTTATTTTTTATTAATTGCTTGCGTCCTTTTTAATTGATCCAAATTTAAATTGACATGCTACCTCCGACGATCAAAGATAATTAATACACTTATCCGTAAATACCGCCACTACATAAAATAACAAAGCTAATCGTCGACAAGGCGGATCACGGAAAATTGAGAGTTGAAACTTGATGCACGCAATGCTTCTACTTGTATAAATCTATTCCATATTATTTGGTCACGAGATCGTCCTGTGTACGGTCAATATACCTTCATTTACATGAAAAAAGGTCAACGATTCAGGTTGTAAATCACAAGGTGAACTAAATTACAGGCCCGGAGCGCCTCTGCTCTCGTCGCTCATTTCGCCTCTCATTTTCGTCTGACAATCATAATTTGACCTGCACGCTTGTAGAGATTGTGCGAATTTATGTACCTACAACCGTGATGGCATACGGCACTGAAACGTGGTCTCTTTATTCTCTGATTTAGCAAGCTTAAAGTCTCACAACGAGCTATGGAGAGGGCTATGCTCGGGGTTTCTCTGCGAGATCGAATCAGAAATGAGGAGATCCGTAGACAAACGAAAGTTACCGACATAGCCAACCGGATTAGCAAGTTGGTAAAGCACTCAGAACAGATGGCCAATGGGGCCGAAAAGTTTTCAAATGGAGACCAGGACCGGTAAGCGCAGCGTAGGACGCCACTCACAAGATGGACAGACGACCTAAAAGAGACCTCAAGAAAACGCTGTATGCAGGCCGCTTCGAACCGGCCCTTTTGGAAATCGATCGGGGAGGCTTATGTGTATGTCCTAGTCCCAGTGGATGTCCTATGGCTGAAACGATGATGATGATGATGAACCATGATGAGCTGCGTCGAAATCCGTCCAAGGTCGAAGACACGCACGAACATATACCTTATACGCTCTGACGGGTCAAGTTAGGCTCGCCAGTGAGTTCACTAAAGAAGTGTAATTTAAAAGAATCACACCTCTGACCTGCTGGTTCTTCGATATTAAGCATTTTGCTTTCCATAAACAGTTGGTCATTTGACATGATATTGAGCAAACACATCATCGGTGCCAAAGCGGAGCTAAATAAAACTCGATAGCGTCCACAGCTCATCAAGTTTCGTATTAGTAAGGAAAATTGATATAACAATCTTGAAGGAAGCAGTATCATAAGGATAAAAGAAGCCAATATATACCGGTTATTTTTAACCTTATGTTTACCTTGATGTACGCTCAGACGATTTAAGATGACTATAATTGAAAGCTCAAATAGGCGAGTGTCATTCATTATGGCGGTCGTTTCAAATTATTGCTAAAAAGATTTTGAAATGTTGTGTTATTGATTGTCAAATAATTGTGCAGGGACAATTTCTTCGTTAACAGCTGCAATACTTAGCAGCTGTGGCTTAACGGATTACGCCCATTATCCCTATGGAATTAATAATAAATCTAGTATAATAGAAAAAAAAAAAAAAACATTTTTATTAAAGCGTTTGTCCTGGTTGATTCGAAGTTCATGATCCCATTGAGTAGAGAATTCTTTGCATAAGGTATGACTTTCTTCTTTGATTGCAAAGCCTTCGATGATTAAAAAATATGATAAGGTAATTTTTTTTTTTCTCGTGAGACTCAATAGTTTTAAAATTGTTGGTTTGATTGATTTATTGTTTTTAGATCAAAACAACGTGCTTAAGAAGCAATGGAAGTATTTTCAAAAAGTAATATCGTTGCGACAGCTGAGTAGGTCTGTAGTAAAAGATTACAGTGGCAATGCTTGACCGGGGTAAAGTTAGTAGGTATTTTGATTAACGTGAACAATGCCCTGATGTGCAGGATAATCAGTTTATACAAAAATGTCAATTGAATGGCTATTAACAGCTTTGTTAAAATAAACAAACTGTATATTTATAAAATCGGAACAGATGAAATTAGGTACGCGAAGAAGACTTGGCCCAAGCAATCCATGTAAATTATGATATAATTTATTATTTTATTAGCGTTATTTCTTAATCCAGAAACCTAATGAAATTACCATTTATTGCGGTTGCATTTACGTACATCTGGCTATTATCTGTGCACATATTATATTTTTATTTAATCTAGTTTAGGGAAGGGAGCAAGCCATCAGCGCCCCTAGCAAAATTGACACGAGGGTAACTCTTCCCCATCTTATTTCTCAGTGTATCTCTTTCTTCGATACTGGTATGAGAGAGACGCGCTGAGAGCGAAACGGAGATAACTTATCCTCGTGTCAATCTTACCTGTGACCTTGCTTAGGGCTGCGGTACAGACGAGTAAGCTAAACATCTATAACGCGCATTCATTTGACACCATTCCTCCTAGTAAACAGGAACGCGGTCTCACGTTATACTTTTCTAACGGGTCAGAAGGGGCGTCTAATCTTGCCAATAAAACACGGTCGCAGCTGATAGCAACGCCATGTAATACTCCTACACAACGTTATATAATAAACGAAAATATTATACCGCGTATGAATATACTCAGGAATGCAAAGCCACGTTGAAATAGAGCGAAATTTTGTGAACCTGAGTAGTTAAATATCTTTCTGGAGCAACCTAAATGCTGATGCCCTATTTTCTCCTGATCCCGGGAACCCTGAGAGAGAGAACAATAAGAGAAAAGTAATTGACTTATATAACATTTCTAAATACACATAATGAATTGGATTTGTTTTCAGAAAACCGTTTTGTAGGAATCAAACAAAAGGCTTAGCCGCGCTGATGCACTTGCGGAACACTATTGTTCAGTATAATGATAAAAATTACAATGCAGTAACGGTAAAAGGCACTTTTATTGAACAAAACACATTTCTGGGTCCCACGGCTATCATAATTTCGAACGGAAACATCAATGAGATCACACATACAACCGTACATTCGTTATAAACATAGCAATCGGGGTCTTGTTCAAGCGCGACAGTCAAATATTAAAATGGGTAAAACTATGCTAAAATCGTCATAGGTATAATACAGTTGACAAATGAGCAGAATCCCGCGCCATGGACACTGTTTCCATGCAATACGTCCGATTTTGGTTTGTACTGCGGATCTTCCCTCATTCCCTAAATGTAGGTCGTAAATATTGCGTAGTGCTACATTAGAGAATTGAACACTGTTCATACAAATGGACACATGGTTAGGAATAATAAATTACGTAGCTGTCCAAATATGAAGTCACTAACTACCAAAACCTTAATTTTTATGGAAAAGAGCTACATTTACTTTTAGGAGGTTTACTTAATAAAATAGATCGTTAATAATGAACAAAATACCTATAATGTGATTCTAAAAGAGCGAACCCTTAAATACTTGCACAACTTTCAATAATATCCAACATAATCATAAACATGCCGTGTATAAAATCGAAGTGGACAAACTTCTTGCTCAAAAATGTATACGAGTAATGCCCGCTACAGACGTAACGATATATCGTTGCGATTTATCTGTGTAAGCCGATTTGTGTAGTTTTATCGATCGTGTATATGACAAAAATCGCAACAATCACACGACGACACACGATCGATAAATCTGCGCAAATCGGCTTGCACAGATAAATCGCTGATATATCGTTTACGTCGGAAGCGGGCATAAGTAAGCACGCTGGCGGGCGGCGCTGTCATGATCACTTCTAAAGAATTGAATTTGTTGTTGGTCAGCCTGTCCACTTAAACAGCCAGAAGAATGAAGCGGTATCTGCATTGAAAGGTTAAGTACTGGCTAAGTAAAGAACCATAAGACTTTTTGGCTAATTGGCATATAGCCGAAGGGTATTGTAAAAATTTATCAAATACTGAATGAACTTTATCTACACCCATATCATAAAACCTCCATTGGTTAATCAAAAACCGTATGAAATGACCACCATTTTGACAACCAATTAGGAAAAACCAGTGCTGCGATAAAGAAATAACATGACTTCTTTATCGTTTTTAGTAAAGAAATGAGATTAAATTTGGAACAGCTGTCAAAACTCAAGTAGGTCTCTATTCTAGTATCCATAGATATTAAAAAGTTATTGATACGAAACGTCAATTCAATATATTTTTTTAATATAAACTGCACAATATTTAATCTCGAGTGACGTGAGAATAGAGACTTCATCCGTTTGTCTATGATTTTTAAAAAAATGGTCTTGACGGAAGACCGTATTTGCCGCCATGTTGACGTTTTGCTGAACGAAAGTAGAATTGTTGTTGAATTGAATAGAAAAAGTTGTTTGTAATTTACATTTTAGTTGAAAATATGAATAGTAAGTAGTCTTCTCGGAGTGTGTGTGATGTGAAAATGCGCCGGATATCGGAAATATGCAGCCACGATTGCAACAAATAACTTGTTGCCAGAAAATATTGTTTCTGAACCCATCATGGAGGATTTATAATATGTGTGTAGATAAAGTTATGTATGCAACTCTGCATAATTTGGCCTTAAAACACACGTGCGATCTTATTATGAAACTCGCCTACAGCTCGTTTCATGAAAACCGCACTAGTGTTTTAAGGCCTATCATTATGCAACCGTTGCATAAACTACTATTTTAACACTAAGTTGATATCAAAATCTTATTAATACATAAGGACGGCACAAATTACAGCTAGAATTGTAAATGTAGGCACATTTCGAGCAGCAGAATTCGGTTTCAATGATTTATCTGCATAAGTCTGTAGAAGGCCGCAGGGGACAGTTTTCTTCATTGTCGCCAAGGTGGAAGATCTCCTAATGACGTAGCATTGCATTCCAGGCGTGACTTCGACCGGTTTTCCCTTGACGTCCAGCGCACTCACGGTCGTCGTATTCGTCATTGTAGTCACTGTCATCGAGGAAGTCGACACTCCACCCACCGGTGCCGGCGCCGGTGAACCCCCGCTCACATTAGCCGTCTCATTCGCCGGTATTAGTACACCGTTCGGTAACATTGTGAGACTAGTATTCATATTGACAGCCCCTGGCGCTTGCGGCGTTTCAGGCACAGTGTTCGTTGTGTTAACAACGGTCGTGTTCGTTACGGTCGTTGTCACCACAGCTGTGTTTGTCGGTTGGTTTTGTGCCTTGGCCTGCTCGGCATAAATAAAGCTACTTATCAACTGACATTCGATTCTTGTTTCTTCGTAGTCACCGTTGTCTTTCTTTACACCGAATAGGCATACTTCGCCTGGCTGAGGCTTATAGTTCGAGTGACTGTGGCCCTGACTATAACCGTAGGCTCCACCGGCGAGGGCTCCCAGATTGAACAGTGCCAGTCCAGCTAACAACGTCCCGTATTTGCTTCCCGAATCTTTGTATTTGTACACGTATGTGGGCGGTGATCCTCGGTACACCGGGTAGCTCATCGACGCCCCATGAGGCGATGCATAACTGATTTGCTGAGGGGGGCTGTAGTGGTAGTGATGATGAACATTTGTTGTTCCTCCGCTGGGGTAGCTATTTGGTTTGCCGCTCGAGTATCCGGGCTTGCTATTTCCTGATAGACCACCTGGCGACGCAGGGTACCCGTGCCCTCCACTGGAACCACCTGCGGGATATCCGTGACTTCCACCGCCGCCAGCAGGGTACCCATGACTTCCCCCGCCGCCAGCGGGGTACCCATGACTTCCTCCGCCTCCAGCTGGGTACCCGTGACTTCCGCCTCCCCCGGCAGGGTACCCGCCGCGTCCACCTCCCGATAAACCGCCTCCGCCGGATGGATAGCCATGACTCCCCCCACCAGAGAGGCCACCAGAACTTGGATAGCCGTGACTGCCTCCTCCTGAAAGGCCGCCCGATTTCGGATAGCTGTGCCTGGATCCTCCTCCCCCGTAACTTTTCCTAGCGTCAAGTAACGCTATGTTAGATAACACTAACACTACACAAAGAAACACGAACGAATAGCGAAACATGACGTTCTCTAATTTCGCAACGACATAAATAAACAAGTGCACTCTAGCGCACTACTCTGAAGTTAGTAGCTCACTGACTCACTCGCTCGTCATTCGACACGACACGACAATTCGCTTTCTCTCGCTCGTTCGGCTCGGTCACGTAAACTTCATATCGCGTGTTGCCCTACCATAATTTTAGTCACCCGAGACCCAGCCAAACAATTTAGTTATGAAAGACGCTTTATTCGCTGCTGAAATTTTAAATTAAGACATAATATTTGGTCCAATTAGAAACAGTGTCGCCTAAATTTAAAATTCCCTAAACTTAAAATAAGTAACGTTAAACTGGATTTTGTATAGCACGACGCTGTTAATAATGGAGTTTAACATTTCTCATTTCAAATTTAGAGACTTTTAAATTGGGGAATAAACTTTCGAATTGACCCCAATATACGAGTGGGTAGGACGATATGATTATAAAACAATGGCTTTAAATAGTAATACAAATATAAGCAAATAGATTTGTTCAAAAATAGTGTGTTCATTCACTAGACACATTCAACAAGTGGGAACATTACGGTTTTTTTTTATTAACCTGTCTCGCCGCTCTATTGATACGGGTACGTCGTGCGTCCAGTGGCGCCCTCATCAGTGTTATTGTATTTTCTATTAAACGAAAGTATTTTATTAAAATGGAAGCCACACAAGATGTTGTGCAACTTAATACACAATGTACTTATAGTCTTATATGCTATGTAAATTACAGATAATAGCGGCCATATATCCCCGTTTAAACAAAACAGTGAGTTTCCGTGAAACTGATTACATGCGCGTTGTATTTTATTAAGCTTAGTTAAATAGCCTATAAATAGTGTATTAAATTGTGCAACAACTGGTGTGGTATCGATTTTGATAAAATACTATACTTAACACTGATGAAGGCATAACTAGACGCACAATACGGGCTTGATATCGTGGGCATTTCTTGTTGCAATAAAACCAACAAAGAACCGACTATTTTCGAGAATTTTCGACACTTACTTATTTTCTCCCACTCAGGAAGACGTGTTTGACAAGTGGCAACACTGAAATGTTTACCTGTCTCGCCAAGCGCTAGCTGCCGCCCGCCATCGCCATTTTTAATGAGGTGGGCATTCCTCACCTCACTGCTATTACTCCGTCGTCGTGGGACGTTTGTTGTCATTGTTATTCTGAATATAGGTAATTGAACGAAAATTAAACTAGTCTATGTATTAGTGAATCTATCACTCAATGGGTATTTGCAGCTAAAAATAAGCAATTAGGCAGTTGTTACAACGTTCTATTTTTAACCGACTTTATGTTTTGTTTATAAATGTCTAGAAACTACTAGGTAGGTACTTATAATCCTTACATATTATAAAACAAAGTTAACTTATGCATCTGTCTCTCTGTCTGTTCGCGCTAAACTCAAAAACCACTGAACGGATTTTAATGTGGTTTTCACCAATAGATAGAAGGTTTAAGTATATATATAATTTGTCAAGGTTTTGGAGGTGGAGCCGATTTAGGTCTTGTCAGCGCTTTAACCCAGGGAATAATCTATCTCCATTCTAAATTTCATCTAAATCCGTCCAGCCATTGCAGCGTGAAGAAGAAACAAATATCCATTCTCACAAACTTTCGCGTTTATAAAATTAGTAAGGATTCTTATCAGCTTGCTATAAAATGGTAATTTCTAATAGTTTTTTTTTTAATAATCAATAAGTATAATTAATATTATTATCCTCTTGGTAAAACTTCGTCCACACTATAAAAACGCTTTTCCAACAATATTTTTAAGTTTGCTTTCGAAAATTTTAGGAAATAATATGTATGTTGGTATTGGTATATGAAATAGGTATCATGTTATATATTTTCGGTACCTTACGCAAATTACGTTTCAGGTGCAGGTCAAATAGTTGATTAACCCTTAAATGCTAAGGAACGTTGACATCCTTTTTAGGGTTCCGTACTTCAAAAGGAAAAAACGAAACCCTTATAGGATAACTCGTGTGTCTGTCTGTCTGTCTGTCCGTCTGTCACAGCCAATTTGCTCCGAAACTACTAGACCAATTGAGTTGAAATTTGGTATACATATGTAAGTCGGTGACCGCAACACGGACGCGTGACGTAAATATATGAATTTTAAACATGGGGGCCACTATTGGGGGCTAAATTAGAAAATTTTAAAAAAAGTTTTGCAACCTACAACGTGTGACATATCAAATGAAAGGGCTTATTGTGAGGATCTTAATTATATATATTTTGTTTAATTTTAAGTAAAATAGTTAATAGTTATCTCCGAAACTACGGGGCCTAAAAAGTAAGTTATTTCCCATCCGCCTTGCCATGGATGTTGCTCGGTGCCAGTTTTAAGCTAGCTCGCTGCCTGCCGTGGTACTTTACCGACTGTTTTTATTTATGGTAATTACAATTATGTTTTTTTTTTCGTATCACTAAGTTGTCACTGTTATTGTTTTAGGTTAGTTTAGATTGTCTTAGATTAGAAAGAATTTATTTTTTGTTGGATTCTACGGCCTGGCTTCGAGACCTTTAAGCCAAGATTAGAAATAAACATGGTAGTTAATGTTACCACAAAAAAATGTGTATACCTACGTAATATTGCTCGTCAGCGTTTGCTGCCATCTGTTTTGTTTACTTTGTTCTTTTGTTTTGCTGAGTTTTTTAGTCCTTAGTGCTTTAGTATTGTTTATTTGTCGTCATAGTGTAGTGTATAATATGTATGTGTCATCTTCCGTGTATTCACCGAGCGGTGCCGACGGAAGACCAGCGTTAGCCTCACAGCCAGCACATGCTGAGTTGGGACCGTTTCGCAACAATTCTTTTTTTTCTTTATTATTTCTTATATGTGTTCTACTGATATGTTAATTGTTGTGAATAAATTTATTTTCTTTCTCTCTTTCTTCTTTCTAAAATTTTGAAAAAAATACAGAAAATAGCTCTTTACCTAAAGATTACAGGAAAACCTATAAGGAGTCTTTGGTATTTTAAATAACATAGTAAATTTCTGATAATCTTGTATGGAACGGAACCCTCTCCACGCGAGTTTAACTCGCACTTGTCCGGTTTTTTTTATACGCAAGCCATTAAAACATACCAATATAATAATCGTACTGTTTGCCAATGACATATTATAGAAAGACACGTTATATTCATACTCAACGCGTTTAAAAAACGTGACAGATATTTTTCTTCTTTTTTCGTTTCTTTTCGGCTAGTGCAGCTTTAGATGACATTTGACGTGCAGTTATTACACATTAATTCGGAATATGGCGATCATGTATGAATAAAATAAATGCATTTTCGTACTTCTATTTACTTTGAATGTATCTACAAATGAAATAAAGCGTCAGTTCTTCCTTTTAATTTGTTTGTAGTATTATGAACCGACATTTGGCTCACGAATGGCTTTTTTGAGAACATTTTCAATAGAGCACGATATGTGTTACCGGGCCTAAAGTCCGCGCATGACTAATTGAAATGAACACAATTGGGTTGCTTTCTGGGTTTAAATTTTGAGCTTGAAAGACGCATCTTTGGTTTTTAGGGTTCCGTACCTCAAAAGGAAAAAACGAAAACCTTATAGGATCACTCGTGCGTCTGTCTGTCTGTCTGTCCGTCTGTCACAGCCAATTTGCTCCGAAACTACTGGACCGATTGAGCTGAAATTAGGTATACATATGTAAGTCGGTGACCGCAACACGGACGCGTGACGTAAATATATGAATTTTAAACATGGGGGCCACTTTTGGGGGTACCTTAGAAAATTAAAAATAAAAGTTATGCAATCTATATTGTGTGACATATCAAATGAAAGGGCTATTGTGAGGACTTTAAATATATTTTCTTCTGAATTTTAAGTAAAATAGTTTGGAAGTTATTTAGGAAAATAGGTGAAAATTTACCATTCCCCCCCTTATTTCCGAAACTACTGGGGCTAAAATTTTGAAAAAAATACAGAAAATAGTTCTTTACCTATAGATTACAGGAAAACCTATAAGAAGTCTATGGTATTTAAAGTAACCTAGTAAATTGCAGATAATCATGTACGGAACGGAACCCTCTCCACGCGAGTTTAACTCGCACTTGTCCGGTTTTTAATATCATTGCTGTTTGCTCATAAAGGGCGCAACGCAACTCGCTACTATTACTACTAATGTAATTGTTTAGGCAAAGTTTTTTGACGGCGGGATTATTATATTTCTCAGGGACCAAGAATCTAAAGCAACGATCTCAAAAGAAGGGTATGGCGTTCAATACAACTGCGTTGAACACATTACTTAGTTCGTCATGGTAACGCCATCTATTTACAAGTTTATAAACTACGAAGCTCTATTGCCGACGTCTTTTCTTTCTTATGACATTTAAATAGAGTCTTATTTTGCCTGATTCATCGATGTCTTTCATTGCTTGCTAGGAGCTACGAACCACAAAAACAAAATGCATGAATCAGCCAATAATGGACCTTTTCTCAATGTAAAAAGAACGCCGATGTAGGCAATATTTACCGAGTATGGGATGGTGTCATTTGACACCAAAAAAGTGAGCATCACGAAAATCGCGTTGGGCAGTTCCTTACAGTTATAATATTTCTATGATCTAAAACTAATTTATTTTTATTTTATAGTGTTTCTTCACGAGATTTTTAGGATTCCATACCTCAAAAGGAAAAAACGGAACGATCACACGTGTTTCTGTCCGTCTGTCCGTCTGTCTGTCGGTCTGTCTGTCTGTGTTTCTGTATGTCCGCCTGTCACAGCCAATTTACACCGAAACTACTGGACCGATTGAGTTAAAATTTGGCACACAAATGTAAGTCGGTGACCGCAACACGGACGCGTAAGTTAATAATAAATGAATTTTAAACATGGGGGCCACTTTTAGTAAATTAGAAAATTAAAAACATTTCTGCATACTATATCGTGTGAGATATCAAATGAAAGAGCTTATCGTGAGAATCTTATATGTATTTTTTTAGAATTTTAAGATAAATAGTTTGGAAGTTATTTAGGAAAATAGGCGAAAATTGACAATTCTCCTCCACCTTATTTCCGAAACTAATGAGCCTAACATTTTGAAAAAAAATCAGAAAATAGTTCTTTATCTATGGATTACAGGAAAACCTATAAGAAGTATGTGGTACTTAAAGTAGCATAGGAAATTTCAGATAATCATGTACGGAACGGAACCCTCTCCACGCGAGTTTAACTCGCACTTGTCCGTTTTTAGGGTTCCGTACCTCAAAAGGAAAAAAGGAACCCTTATAGGATCACTCGTGTGTCTGTCTGTCTGTCTGTCTGTCTGTCCGTCTGTCACAGCCAATTTGCTCCGAAACTACTGGACCGATTGATTTGAAATTTGGTATACGTATGTAAATTGGTGACCGCAACAGGGATGCGTAACGTAAATTAATTAATTTTGAACATGGGGCCCACTTTTGGGGGATAAATTAGAAAACTAAAAAAAAAAGTTGTGCAACTGAAATCGTGTGACATATCAAATGAAAGGGCTTATTGTGAGGATCTTAAATAGATTTTTTTTTTAATTTTAAGTAAAATAGTTTAGAAGTTAGTTAGTAAAATAGGTGATAATTGACCATTCCCCCCCCCTTATCTCCGAAACTACCGGGCCTAAAATTTTGAAAAAAATACAGAAAATAGTTCTTTACCTATAGATTACAGGAAAACCTATAAGAAGTCTATGGTATTTAAAGTAACATAGGAAATTTCAGTTTATCATGTATGGAACGGAACCCTCTCCACGCGGGTTCACTCGCACTTGACCGGTTTTTTTTTAAATGACTGCGATTACATTTTAGCCATTTGCTCGGCTGATTCATTAATTCTTTGCCTTAAGCTAAAAAAAGTGACAGTTCCTCTTTTTTTAAGATAATTGATTATTCATTGAAGCGGCTTATTTTCTTTTTCCTTTTTTTATTTTTTTTCATTTAAGTATTTAGCTTCTGTTTTTAGCAAGGTTCAAAAATATTTAGCTACTTTTGGCATTTGCTAGACATACATCTATAACATCTAGCAACTTCTTACTTCAAGAGTTGGCAACACTAGCAGTTTTCCTGTTGCACTTTATCTTAGTTTTAGCGTTTTCGTAGGTATTTAGTTGAAAAAAGACTTGCTGCCTGGTGTTCTGGGGCGTTCTTTCTTAGCAGAAGTCACGCTTTGATTGAAGCGCTGGTTAGATTCAGACGTGATAAAGACCCTTGCAAAATAAATGTTGCATGTTCAGTTTCATTAGGCGTTTTAGTTCGTTGGTTCAGTAAAATTGTTTCGAAGATTAGATAGACGGTCAAAAATAACAGTTTATAATTTTTAATGAATGTTTAATAAAAAAAATAGCTAGTTTTTAACATAACAGATAACGTTATACTAGTTTATCACATTTTAAACTTCACCTTTAAACTCTCTGGTGATAAGATAAAACATTGGTTTACCAAGTTGCACTTAACATAGGTATTTATTCAGGCTATTACGTAGTTAAACAAATTTAAACTAAAACAGTAGCTTGATACAATTAATTCTAAACAGCAATAAACAATGACATCCACCATGGAGGATTGTGCAGCAAGGCCTTTAGTTTCGGTCTATCTGGCAAGATTAGGTTGTTTCGCTTAGGCTCTGGCATCTTAGAGTAACGTAATAGGGTATCGCAATCTACAACATTGCTGGTGGTAAATTCTTTGGTTCTTATCTCCACCGCACATTCCATGTTGGATGCATTTACAGGCGGTCCCTTCGCCTGGAGTGGGTCCGTCGCGTTTACAGTTGAAGTGCAAGACGTGGAATTGACCATCGTCACATTTGACGACAAGGTCGAATTCACTGAAGACGCATTCACTGGTAAAGTGTTGTTGATCATTGTCGAGTTGCTTACACAAACTGTCGTGTTCACTTGACTTACTGGTGCCGGGGCTTGCTTGCCTTCAGAGAATGTCGAAACGATTTCGCATGGTATCTTCAGTATATCTACCCGTCCGTTTTCCTTGATTTTCATTGTACATACTGCCGCGTTCTGAGGAGTATAGTTTGCATTTTGACCCCCGCCTGAATTGTATCTGCGTCTGTAGTAATCATCGGAGTAATACTCGTGGTGGTGGCTGTGAGAGCGACCCAAATTGTATAGTGCCAAGCCTGTCAGTATGTCTCCATAACGGCTGCCAGAATTTCTATATTCATTGACATACACGTATTGGGGTGATGAGTAGTAATGGTGATTAGTAGTATAAACATGTGTGTTATGACTTACATGTGGTGTACCATAATTGTTGCTATATTTCGAGTTGGTATTGTGGGAATTGCTGGGATAGTACGTGTTGCCTCCGTGAGTTCCCGATGACGGAAAACTCGGTTTTGATGATCCCGACGATCCCCACCACGACGATCCAGTACCCGTATTTGACCCTGACGTGGGGTAGCTTGATTTTCCAGATCCGTAACCGGAGAGCCCAGATGATGATGATGGGTAGCTAGGATTTGAATTTCCCCATTTTATGCCAGTTCCAGATAGACCTGATGAAGACGACGGGTAACTAGGTTTACTTGACCCACTGCCACTATTTGATCCGGATAATCCTGATCCCGACGGATAGCTGGGCATTTGTGACCCGAATCCAGATAGCCCTGAAGATGATGATGGATAATTTGGTTTCGAAGACCAGCTGCTTCCAGACCCTGACAGGCCCGATGAAGATGACGGGTAGCTTGGTTTACTGGAACCTGAAGATCCGAACGATGACGACGGTTTGCTTGAATGAGATCCGAAAATCCAACTCGAAGATGACGAGCCCCCTCTCCCCGACGAGCCCCCTCTCCCCGACGAGCCCCCTCTCCCCGATGAACTTCCCCTTCCCCAAGTGGAGCCACTTTTCTTGCTGGCGACGCAGTCAATAAAAACGGTTAACGATATAGATAGCACGAGGCACAACAGAAGCGTTCTGTTGGCCATTTTGAATTAAAAAAATAACACTAAAGTTCCCTCTGATACGCACACGTGTGAACTCCCTGCTAGCAGGGTATGTTGTAAATATTATCATCTCGTTTATTTGTATCAATTAGCAATGTTGACGTCATATTTATACATTCTGGGAACGGGACCGTTCGCTCTATCTCAGTTTAGTCGGTCATTGCTGAGCGGATAGTTTATCTTTAATAACTATTCATTAACCCTATCCGGGTAGAGGAGTTTTATTGACCACATACTAGTATTTAGAATTTCAGCCTTACTAACTACATAGTATGAACTATGATGCAAGCTTTATTGTATTTATGTTGAAAATAAATAGCTTTTAAATGATTCCCTAGTAAGTGACCAGCATTAAACGGCATTTGAATTTTACGTAACATATGGACATTTCTCCAGACCGAGCCATTTTGCTTGACTTCGGTGGCCGTTTTTTTATTCAAGAATTCTTAAATAGTTTACTAATATTTCAAAACTAGCTTAAATTGTAAAAATTGGTGTGGCATTTTTCCCGAATTCAAAATTTCGTCCATCGAGATCAACATCCATAGTATCCATACCAATTCATCAGTTTGTTTGTCAGGCGTGCAAGTGTTTTTAGAAGCTTTTTAGTAAACTATTTACATATATCCTTAAATAATATTGTTCAAAGACCAAAAGGTGTTAAGGTTTTCCTCTGCTGCACTGGGAGTGAAGAAATAGCATAGAATGCGTGCAGATGCTTATCATCCTGGCATGTCGTAAAAGTCGACTAAGGGACGGGTCCTCTCCAACATGGTGGACTATCTGTATGGGCGATGGGCTGATCACCTGTCACCAACCGGTCCATCATACCATCTTAGGACTAATTCATCGAACGTGGCCGCAAGTAGTCTTGTGGCTCTGCCCACTCCATTAGGGATTTCGGGCGTGATGCTATGTATGTATGTATGCAAAGAGCAAATAACTTCTAAGGCATGATTTTTACAAGAACTGTAACGAACCACCCATCCTTACCGGCACCTGGAATTTAACAATAACATTCGGGCCACTAAAAAGTAGAATGACCCATTTGCAGTTGGTAAATAGGTGTATTTCAAAAAAAAACTGTACGTAATTAAGG
This sequence comes from Tortricodes alternella, assembly GCA_947859335.1. NCBI lineage: Eukaryota > Metazoa > Arthropoda > Insecta > Lepidoptera > Tortricidae > Tortricodes > Tortricodes alternella. The sequence continues at coordinate 5,544,881 of OX401976.1, forward strand.
CGTAGTTAAGAAAAAGTTTAAAAAGTTCCTCTGTGTTACGAAAATTAGCCATACAATTATATGGCTAATTAATTGTAGACATAAGCCATACAATTGTATGGCTAATTTCCGTAACACAGAGGAACCTTTTTAACTTTTTCTTACGCCCTAATTACGTACACATTTTTTGAAATTCACTCAAATAGCAATAAAACATAGATTTGATACTTACTTCTCAAGCCAGACAAACAGACAAAATTCAACAAACGACGGTTAAGATTTTATTAAGTTTTACTTTACCGCCCGCTTTACTAAAATTTACTTTTATTTATTTGGCACATAAAACAGATTTTTAAATTAAAACTGAACTAGATATTACTAACTAACTATATATTCAGTGATTTGATTTGTAATTTTACCTTATATGCGAAAACAAAACTGTTATCACAAGCTTCAAATAACTTTTGCTGACGATTTATCTTCGAAGTAATATAACAAAAACAACTATAAATCACAAATTTATTCATAGAGTTCCTGTAACGGATACAAATTAAAATTAAATATAAATACTTCGTAAGAATAATATTATACAAGTTACAAATCTTAAAAATACATGTATGTATTTACGTTTTCCTTTTTAAATTCGCTTTGCAGACATTTGGGGTTTCCATCGGCAACATCTCGGGAACCATTCGACTTCCATACAAACTGTCATCCCCTATCTAAGCCCCTATAGGGAATACATTTTCAACAATCCTTTCACAGTGCTTACCTACGAAACTCCTGTGCAAAATATCATGCTTCTAGACCCAATGGTTAAGACTTTCCGTTGTCTCTCAGTCAGTGTTAAGAATTTTATGAATTACATGATAATGAATGACAAGGTATTTACCGACTTAAGTTTTGTATCGCGAGTAGGCAACTAACTTATAAAAATGTACAAAAAGGATTCGTATTTTAGTCTAAATTTATAATCATAGAGCAACGAGCAAGGACAGCCACCACGGAGGGTAATCCAACATATCCTTAAGTTGGGTTCTTGACGGCATTATAACACTCTGTTTATATAGAGGCACCGGCATTTTAGCGTATTCCAACAGAGTCTTGCAGTCCACTTTATTGCTTATTACTTCTTGTATAGTTTGGATTTCCACAGAGCATTGCATATCCGAAGTATTCAGAGGGGGCCCCGTCATTAGGAGAGGATCAGAAACAGTTATTGTCGGTTTACAGATAACTTTAGTTTCTGAACCATTATCACGGATATTGTTTTGGCTAAGGTCAAAACTCGGCTCCGTAGACACGTGCAAATCAGAATGCGATGCAGATTCTACTACAGACGAATTAACACAAACGGTTGTTATCGTGTCATCACTAGAATTCGATTTTTTATGGTCACTTTTGGCAAATGTTGTCACAATGACACATGGTATCTTCAAAAAATCTTCTTTCTCACCTTCTTGAATTCTCATACCACATGTGGCCTCATCCTTGTCTACTGCGTCATTTTTGTTACCAGTTGCAGAAGCATCCGTGTTTTCCGTCGAAGAAACACTGCTGCGTCTATCGTAGCTATCATGGTATTGATGGTAATGGTGATAGCTGTTCATACGCCCCAAATTGTACATCGTTAAGCCAATTAGAAGAGTGCTATAACGACTTCCAGAGTTCCTGTACTGTGTCACATAAACGTACTGCGGCGCTGTGTAATAGGCCGGCACGCTCGGACGATAACCGTATCTTTGGCCATATCTATTTGATCCTGAGAGGCCTGTCGAGGCCGGATAGCCATGTTGCTGACCTGCACCTGTTCCAGAAAGCTGATTCGATGGAGGATAGCTATGCACACCACTGGATTTCGACTTTGCCTGAAAGCCTTGGCTTCGCCCTCGGCTCCCACCCCGACTTCCCCCTACTCCCCTGCCGACACCCTTACATTCGATGATATCGATGGTAAATACAACAAGCACGAGGCAAAACAAAAACAAAGTTCTGTCCATAGTATCGCGAGTGAGAGGCGAGGTGCGGCCCGCACGTCCCGGACGCGTATGGGCCGCACTCCTGCCCGTATTTACGAGGAACCCGTTTATTGACTGAGTGCAGTACCCAACGCGTCACGCAAAGGTTGGGGATATCCAATCGTCCGCTTGTTTTCACTTCGCTGACGACGGTAAAGCAACAATTCGCGCAGGCGCAGCAAAGTCGGGGAGAACGTTAATTGAAAGAAATTGTACTTCGTTTAAGAACCAAGCACTCATTGCGATTCATTGCATTTTTTTATATTTTGTTTGAGTAAAAGCTACAGGATAAAAAAATAATCTATGGTAAAATAAAATAGATTCTATAGATAGGTAAGGATTTTATGGTTATATTACAAAAAAAAAATTACTAGATGTAGAAGCAAAACTTGTAATTTATTATTATACATTGAATCTTATACCCAAATAATATTTTTACTTTTTACAAGCTTACATTTTACCTGCATTTATTTTTAACTTCGTGCGTTATAAAAATTATAAACCCGTCAACTCTTTATATTCTACTTGCGTCATATCGGGGTCGAATCACTTGTACATGTATCGGCCACATAATATTTTCATGACAATGAAATGCACTGATGATACAGTCTGCAACAGATGTTTTTAAACAAAAACTTATAACTGCCAGTGTGGTGAAACGTTTAAAAAGAACCAAATGTTCTTTGCTTAATGAAGTTTTTATATATTTTATTTACTTGCTTTTATTAGAGGCAGAGGCACTGACCTCTTTCAAAATATCTTTTAGCTGGGAGCTAAAAGATATTTTGAAAGAGGTCAGGGCCTCTGACTTTAATAACAGACTGGCGATTAATGGCAAATTTCATTAAAGAACAACATTTATTACAATTTTAGTTTCAGTGCCAGCCTTGAGTTTAGACAATTATATAATTATACTTTATGTATTTTTGTCGTGAACATGACGTCATCAAAGCATATTGTAACAAGTTGCAATCATCCTTATCACTAATGGTGCTCCGCCTTCTAATATAAAATTAATGATCCTTTTAACATTTCATATGCCTCTCTAAGCTTTGCAAGTATTTATCACTGAAAAATAATTGCTCGTTATGTAAGAATCACAACATTGGAAATTATGGGTAAACACCTAGTCATGTACACTGTGTCATTGCATGATACTGATAAAATGAAATGCGCACAAATAGGTATCGCCCACTGAAATATAATTTAAACTGCAATTAGTAAGGATAACCACCACGGTGGCTTGTCTAATAAAGCCTTGAGTTCTTTTCGGGGTGGTAATATTTTAGTGGATTTATTTTCCGGCACCGGCATCTTTGCGTACTGTAAAAGAATCTTACAGTCCATATTATTTTGTATCACTTCTTCCTTTGTTCGTATTTCAACGAGGCATTCCATATTGGATGCATCTACGGGTTCACCCTTCACATTTAAAGGATCTACAATGCCGACCGTAATATTGCCGCAAGGAGTAGTATTATTCCCAAAATTATTATTCAAATATGGCATATCATCATATACTGAATAAGGATTTTCCTTTAAAGGTTTATTTACCACACTCGAACAATTTGTACGGGTTCCATTGTCGAAGGTTGATACTATGGCACATGGGATTTTAAATGTCTCTTCTTGACCATTTTCCTTGATTCTCATAACGCAAGTAGCTTCATCCTTGGACTCTTCTTCAACTTTGTTTTCCATGTAAGAATCATAGTGTTGTACGGAGGACGGTGAAACTGTGGACCTTCTGTAGTAGTAGTGATCGTGATAATAATGATGATGAACACCATGAGAGCGCCCCAAGTTGTACATCGTCAGGCCGGTGAGGAGATCACTATAACGACTCTCTGAATGTCTATACTGTGTCACGTATACGTGCTGCGGTGATGTGTAGTACGTAGGCACGTGTCGAGAGCTCCAGGATCCTCCTCCAGAGAGACCGGGTGATGCAGGATAAGTATGCGATCCTCCCGTACCGTGTCCCGAATATCCTGATGACGCAGGGTAGGTGTGACTACTGCTACCTGAGCTTGATTTCCCTCGACTGGAGCTCCCGGTACTCCCATGGCTGCTATGACTGCTGGTATGGCTGCCACGACTCCCATGACCTCCATGGCTCCCATGGCTCCCATGACTCCCATGTCCTCCACCACGTCCCCCACCCCCACGTCCTCCTTTACATTCTATTATATTAAGAGTTGAAACTACGAGCGCCAGGAACAACAAACATTTTACATCAACCATTTGTTAATCATAAAGTGTTTAACGAGACGAACGCCGTCGCCCGCGGTTCGAAGGCGTCTGTGCCCGCGAATGCTCAAATAAGCATTTTAAACATAGCAACTGATTTTTGCGTGCGCGTGCGAATTAGTGATGTGCCGTTCCCGGCAACATTCCCAATAATCGTAAAAATAGGGAAAATTTCAAAATTTTACTAAGATTCATACTCACATAATATTTTTATTATAGTATAGTGCATTGCTTTTAAATGGTTTTATTTGTGTCTTGTGAGGGTCAAATTCAGTAACTGAAAGTTTACCGCCTTCCTGACCAATTGGTGTAAAATTCAGTATACGTCTTTAATTTTCATGACAATACAATTATTTAGGTATATTCAGTATCATTATAAATCTAAGATGGCCGCCGCCACAAAATGGCAGATTACACAATTTTTTACAACACCCTCGATATGGGTAAAATAAAAGGGATTGACAAGCAGAATACACTGCACACAAAATGGCGAACTACATAATATACTTTTTTTTTCTATCCACTTAATAGATATGGATATCAAATGAAATTTCTTAGTTTTAAGTACATTATCTGCATCCTCATCATTATGTTTTTTTTACAAATAAAACCGTTTAAGTAAAAAAATATTGATAAAGTACTTGTTGTATTTAAAGATTACATGTACACCCCATAAATGTTTTGTAACCAGCGTTTATAGTGCGAAAAGTTAACACAGATTTTCTTTCAGAGATTCTCAGTTAATTCGGGAATTTACTTTGCAATTAAACTAAGAATATTTTTACCCGTTATTTTCTTAATATTACTGGGAATATTACCCAAGTGTATTTTTACATGAATAAACCGAGAATTTTATTTAAATTATGTTAGCTTTTAGTGAAATGATTGGTTTTACTTCTTAACCAACTTCAAATAATTGAATGAGAGGTTCTCGATTTGAAGCTATTTTTTTTAAATATTATATCCATGTTCACTGATTACTCGATGATGGCTAGACCGATTTGGATAATTTTATTTTTAATCAATAGGGTGTATCTTCAAGTTGGTCCCGTTGTGGCCAAAGTCGAGGTCTGATGAGAGAATCCTTGAGGAATCAATGGAGCTCTTCAAATTTTAGAGGCAAACGATTTGGCAATATTCCAAGATAACCGATGTATCTGTCCACGGATGGTTACTGGAATTCCTCAATGATAAGCAGTTCACGGATAATGATGAGATTTCTTTGTCAAGGTTGCTAAGCAACTTATTCTCGGTGGCACGCATCTAATGAAACTGAGCTGATGATGGGGTTTGCAAGAGAACTCCTTAACGGTTAACAGTTCTTGCAATCTGATATCAATATTCTACAAAGGTCAATGAGCAGTTGACACAATGATTTCGTGATTGGTGGTAATGGATATAATGAGCCAATAGTATTGCATCATATTCACTAAAAAGTAAAAAAAGTCCAAATAGAAAACCGGGTTTTAGGAGTCAGATTCGTTATTTTGTTATAATTAATTGGTTTCAGTATCATATCACATTGATCAGTTGCATTAGCAGCAAAACTAATCCTCCTACACCATTTTAGATAAGAAATATGAGTGATACTCTCTATTCTGATGTCACGAGTGAAACAGATATTTGAGCTTTTTATGCATGTATCTTATTAAATCTCTTCTTAATGTTATTAATTTAAAAGTTTATTGATTTGTTGATTTTTCCTTCTTCTACTTGGCAACACTGTCAGTTGTTTGCAGCAACTGACCGACGTGTTTCTTTGCGTATAGATAGTTTATGGGCCGGAGAGTAACATAGGCAAATTTTTATCCCAGAAAAATTCACACGAGAATAGTGATAAACAAAACCTAAACGCGGACAAAGTTAGTTAGTTAATTAATAAATAAACTAGCTGACCCGTGCGAATTTTTGCACGTTATCAAACACCGGATAGTAATAATAACAATACGAGTATTATAAAGTGAGAACAAATAAATGCAAGAATTATTAGTAAAAGATATTTTATTTTTGAGTGATAATTGTACTAAGACATTGCCTATTTATACAATAGTTAGTCAGGCATTTTTTTGGTAAAACGTGGTTTTTTTTTGAAAAAATTATGCGTGGATAAAGATAGTTTCCCTCACTAAAGAAAAAACTTGAAAAAAAAAAGGAAAAAAATAATCCGCCACCACCTGGACTCGAACCGGAGTTTTCTGGCTACGGAACCGGTCGACTTCGCAACCGAGCTATTACAACTTTGTGAATAGTGACGAAATTAACCTTCGTATTCAAATGTTATTGTAGCAGTTTTCCATTACCGGAAAACAAGGACAAAACAACGTTTTCTTAAAATGAAACCTAGCTATATCGATTTATCGCCCCCAAAACCCCCTGCACACTAAATGAACGATGAAAATCGTTGGAGCCGTTTCCGTGATTCAGATTATATATATACATTAATAAGAACTACTCCTCTGCTGCACTGGGAGTGAAGAAATAGCATAGAATGCGTGCAGATGCTTATCATCCTGGCATGTCGTAAAAGTCGACTAAGGGACGGGTCCTCTCCAACATGGTGGACTATCTGTATGGGCGATGGGCTGATCACCTGTCACCATACGGTTCATCATACCATCTTAGGACTAATGAATCGAACGTGGCCACAAGTAGTCTTGTGGCTCTGCCCACCCCATTAGGGATTTCGGGCGTGATAATATGTATGTATGTATTAATAAGAATTGCTCGTTTAAAGGTATAAGATATGCATGACAGATTCAAAAACTAGACAGTTTATAAAATAAATATAGATATGGGAATTGATACTGTTATGGGGCGTCCACATCTGACGAATGCGCCGATCGCGCGCCGGTCACGAACCGCTCGCGGGGATGCTGAGTAGACTATATCGACGGCCGATATCATCCATTAACGACCAATAAATACAACCGTGCAAAATCATTCATCATCAAATGATTGTACAATATATTGATCGTCATTAGATCATATGTAATAATGTAGGTCAGTACCTAGCCTACCCGACGCGCAGCGCCATCTGTTGACACTTGTCAGCATCATCACATACATAGTATCTTATAAGTAGTCTGTGGCCATCACACCGTAGTTAAACAGACTGTCAATAGATGGTGCTTGCAAATCGCGTGGTTTATTACTTATTTTTTAACGAAAACGTTAATTTTAATCTATTGTTGTATTCTTAAGACGAATCGGAGAACATAAGCTTTAAAATGACGTTTAAATCATTAATTTTGGTAAAGAAATAACGGAGATCTTGAGCGTCTTCAAAAAAATACCTTTTAGAAATAATATATATATGATGATGATGATGATAAGGAAAACCTAATAAATCATGGTGTTTTGGGAATGTTTCTTATAACAATGGGAATTTACTGGAAGTGGGAATATTCCCAAATGGGCACTTACTGGAAACGGGGATATTTCAAGAGCACATCACTGTTGCGTTTATTCTTTTTATTTTGGGATTCAATTGAGCGTCATTGGAGATTCCCTCTTCGTTTGCCACAGATCCAAACTTATTTTTGGAAAAGAGTTGCGCGGGTGTGAAGTTAATTAATATTGTATGTCCATACTTATAATAAAATAGTAAAGGGGAAAAAGTCAGTAACATTGAAGATAGCAATGGAAAAATACTATGGAGGGCTTCAGAATAAGCAACACAATACATGCCAATGGTTTTTTAAATGTCATATGTTTGTCGGTTTGTCTATTTCTCTGTATGTACGTGATAAACTTTAAAACTACTAAAGGGATTTCAATGTGGTTTTCGATATTATATTGAGGGCAACTGCAACAAGGACATATACTATAGAAATTCAAGGAAATAAAACCAGATGGGGGTAAAAGGGGGGTTGAAGTTAGTATAAACTCTTGAAAAATGCCGATTTGTTCATCTCCTATGCGTTCCTATAACCTTCACCCAATTACGATGAATCTTTTATATATACCTACTCGTAGTTAAGTGCAAAAACCACAATACCTACAAACGATGTGCAAAAGCAAACTCATCCTTATACTATACCTAGTTCACGTAACGAGTCGAAGAAGACCCTATTTCTTTTTTGGTATGGTAACATTAATTTAGGTGTTCGTAGGATAGTAGATACTACGGGCTAAATATAGTTCCACAATTTAAGTCTAACATGTGGTGCACAGGAGGGGGGGGGGGGGGGGTGGTAAAGGGAAGACAAAGTGATTCTCCGACTTATGATTCACCGATGTTTTTGCGTCAACGTTATTTAAATACAGAGCATGCGTATTTTACGCTTAAAGTAAAATACAGAAAGAAAACCAACGGTAATCAGTTCAATTAGTCAAGCGCGGACTCGTGATTAGGTCTGTTGAAAATAATTCTCAAAAATGCCATCCTGAGCATCAGTGGCGCAGCCTGCCTACAAGCCGATTCCTGACGGCTTTACGAAGCTAGAAAGTTACGGCTAGCTGTCAGCGAAGTCCACGTTACTCTAACTAAATGTTAGACTCGCGCGTACGGTTCTAATTCTGCCGGCTTCCCTTAGGAAATATTTGACGCTTCGCCACTGCTGGGCATTCCATCAGTTCGAAAATATTAAAGGATTTCATTCAAAGCTAAACAGAATTTCTGAAATACATTTATTTTATTGATTTAAGTACATGAACGCCATATTCAAAATTAATGTCTAATGTCCGCACGTCATGTCACCTAAAGCTGCACTGGCCGAAGGAAAACTAAGACACGTTTTTAAAACGAGTCGAGTACTTATTGGGTGTCTTTGTATAATATGTCATTGATGGCAGTTGTCACTTTGTACAGGAAACGGTGTAGGTAACGTGCCTACTACAATCTCCAAAAGGCCAAAGTAAAACACATTTTGTTTATTTATGCATAACCAGACAGAAGATTTTGTGGCACGAATAAAATTGTCCTAGGGACGTCCGAACGATATAAATTTATATATATCGACTGTGAAAATTTCAAATGTCGTAATGGTTATTTTGACATTTCCTCAAAATGTCCCTTACGACATTTGAAATTTCCACAGTCGATATTTGAATTTTAAAATCTCTAAAAAGTATGCCTATGAATTACTTAAGAGGGCGCCGACCGTCCAGTGGCGCCCTCATCACTGTTATTGTGTTTTCTATTAAAGGAAAGTATTTTATTAAAATTGAAGCCGTATAAGTTGTTACGCAACTTAATACACAACGTATATGCTATGTAATATAGCTTTGCAAAGTATAACCATCATCTAATCAATTTAATAGAAAATAGTGGCCGCTTTTTTCTGTTAAATTGATTAGATGATGGTTATACTTTGCAAAGCTATATTACCTATCACTATATAACATCTATGGGTATAGTGATCACCATTTTATTTAATTTCTATTTAATCCAGTGATCTTAATACCTACCTATCTACTATGAAATGTCACTTTGAAATAAGTATTTAAAACAATTATTGATAAATCCCTAATTAATTGACGTTTTGGCCACAAAAATTTCTGTCTGTACATAACGTATAATACTACTATAGCAATGCAATGCATTGGAGCAACTTTATTTTCCGTTCACCTTTGGATAAAAACCAGTTTTGCCCGGAGTAGACAGAAGTTGCATTTTGCTGCCTGCTGGTTTTCCTTTAAATTTTTAACAGCTTAATCATACTTATACGTATACATGATTATTATTTATTGAATACCAACAAAACAAAGAACAGAAAGGCACAAATTAATAAAAAAACCGGCCAAGTGCGAGTCGGACTCGCGCACGAAGGGTTTCGTACCATTATCTATATAATGGTTCACGGTTTATGAATAAGGTTTATGTCTATGAAATTAAATGTTTTTTTTTATTTTTATATTTGTGTTGATTGAATGAAAGGTAAATTGCGGTTTACGATTTATGACGTATTAAAAAAAAACTACTTACTAGATCTCGTTCAAACCAATTTTCGGTGGAAGTTTACATGGTAATGTACATCATATATTTTTTTAGTTTTCTCATTCTCTTATTTTATAAGTTACAGGGGGGGGGGGGGACACACATTTTACCACTTTGGAAGTGTCTCTCGCGCAAACTATTCAGTTTAGAAAAAATAAAAACTCAATATCATTTTTGAAGACCTATCCATAGATACACCACACGTATGGGTTTGATGAAAAAAATGATTGAGATTCAGTTCTAAGTATGGGGAACCCCTAAAATTTATTGTCTTTTTCTATTTTTGTGTGAAAATCATAATGCGGTTCACAGAATACATCTACTTACCAAGTTTCAACAGCATGTTCTTATAGTTTCGGAAAAAAGTGGCTGTGACATACGGACGGACAGACAGACAGACATGACTAATCCATAAGGGTTCCGTTTTTTTGCCATTTGGCTACGGAACCCTAATAAAGTTAGGAAACAATAGGCGGTCTTATCGCTTAATGGATTATATTATATATTAGATTAGATGATTTAATTTTTTTCTAACTCAGATTCCATTATAAATTGCGTATGTCAAAGTAGGTACAGAAATTGAGGTTGAAATAATCAGGAAATAAATTTAAAATACGATACAATAAAAAAGAGAGAAAAAATAGGTTACATACGAACACACATAAAGTAGAGTGGTTGCCCGGTTGTAAGCAAGATATTTATGTTTGCATTTAATACTTATTTTTCTCTAAAGTCTGTTCGCCAAAATTTGATAAAGAAATTAATAATCAGGGCTTCTTAACTCAATACAAATAGCTTATTATTTTTACCAATAATAATAAGAAATTAAAAGTAAGGACTATATTTTGTTCATACATACATACATACATAGCATCACGCCCGAAATCCCTAATGGGGTGGGCAGAGCCACAAGACTACTTGTGGCCACGTTCGATTAATTAGTCCCAAGATGGTATGATGAACCGTATGGTGACAGGTGATCAGCCCATCGCCCATACAGATAGTCCACCATGTTGGAGAGGACCCGTCCCTTAGTCGACTTTTACGACATGCCAGGATGATAAGCATCTGCACGCATTCTATGCTATTTCTTCACTCCCAGTGCAGCAGAGGGATTTTGTTCATAGAATATTATTATTGAATAACCTGTATATGTCCCATTGCTGGCATATCATCGGACGACGACCATGACCAAGTCTCAGAGTCGGAAGAAAAATCAGAGTCGGTGACGTTTATTATGAAACGTTCAATAATTTTGAAAATAAAAATCTAGATAATTTGTGATCCTTTGTCGCGATCCCTCAATCCAACAGTTTAAACAGTCAATCTGGATCAAGATCACTGATCACGATCACGGATCTCGATCTAGATTGAGCGTGTAATGGCTGCCTATCATCTTCTTATTCCGTACCGCCCGGCGCGATGCCACGCTTAACAAAAACTGCGTGCCTCGTACCATGAAACTCAGTGCACGCCGCGATAAACGACGCCCGTCATACAGTTTGCATAGTTAAGCGACAGTCGCTATTTCGAGACTATATCATAATATTTATCAACTCTCGGCGAACCGACTTTGTATATTGTGGAGAAGTATACAACAGATCGTTGCTATCGTATCTTTGGCTGTTATATATACCATGAATTCTTCAAGTGTCATAAAAACGCCAAATATTCGTCAAAATATGTTTATCTCGTATAAGCCTTCCTCGTGAAACACTATAACATCAATGAAAGTTGAAAAAGAATTTCACACGTAAATAAGCCAACAGGGAGGTGGCAGGGGACTTTAAATTGTAGAAATTACGATATTCTTTGTGAAAATGTTTTATAGCAAAAACCGTTTCCGAGCTTTGTCTTGTCCTGTCTGTTACTTTCAACGACTTACCAAGGTTCATTATGTATTCTATCCAACCAGTAGATCTATTAAATATTATTAGCAAAGATTTTCCGTCCCGACTGTAACAATGCGTTGTAAATCGCAATCTATTCATCGTTCAACCTGTAATCACCTCTGGTGAAGCCTTCGTCGCGGAGGCAACACCGCTATTACACTCTTTTTTCGTTACGACTCAGAGCAGTCACGACAATCAGTTAGTTCCCATCATGACGTCGCGACGGAGCTACATTTAAAATGTTATTTACAGTTTTATGGCTCAACCTTTTGATAGCACAGGTGGTTAGTAGCGACAATGGCAAGGACGCGAAACCTTACGTCGTGTACCCACTACCGCTGGAGATGCCTCACCGCAACGACCGCGCCAACCAGTGCTGGCTGAGGATCGAAGACATTGAGTTGATTGAGATGGTGAACGTGTACTGCTACATCGCCCACGGGTTCCTGCGCAACTATATCCACGACTACAACACGAGGAAGATGACGGAGGACCTCGTCGACGTCAGTCTGTGGAGTGAGGAGCCCAGGACCATTGAAAATGAGCTTCTTCCGCCCAAATCCGACCCTAACAACATCAAAGATTGGAAGACAACAACGATATTGGACCCTATAACGCACATGAGGCTCTACGTCAGCCTGAAAGCAGATTGCAGATTGGTGATGTGCAGCAGAGACGCGACCTCGAATTATAAAGTGGATTGTGAAAGAATCCTGTATTATGTGAACAGCCGTACGAGTGACAGTGCTATTCCTTGTTCAGAGACGAGCTTGATTCTAGCGGCATATCTGTTTGTTTGGTTTGTGAATTTATGAATGGCCTTTCGATCAACATGCGCGAATGAATCTTAAAATCTGCCTTCTTTAATACGTTAAGTAGTGTAATTAATTAATCGTATCCCATGTAATAATGCCGCAAATCTGTTAATGGGTACGTAGCTTATATGTATGGTGAAGGTCGTTCCTACAATAAAAAGTTACATCCCATTCATGAACAATGAAATTTATTAAATACATCTGATAATTGAAAATACATTATCTTACTGCAATTCACAATAATCAATGAAATAATTACTAGAGATTAACTTCGTGTTTCTTTCGTTTGCTTTATTAAAATATACCTCATCAATATTAGTTTAACGACGTCTGGGTCGCTTTCAATATCATTAAATACCTACATTATATTGTAAAAACATTTGGTTGACTGAACTCCAAGCTAAACGTAATCAGCCGTTTCAGTGTTTGATGACTTGAGACGGACTTCAATGTCTGTTCTCAGTGTTTACAAAAGGACAAACAAATAATATTGGTTGTTGTTGGCTATATCATAGCCAAGAGTAAGATAGGTAAATTATTTCAATTGCACCCAAAACAGTATCAATTAAGTAATTTGTAAACAAAACCATTATTTATAATTGCACACGCAAAATAGCAATCCATGTGAAATGGGGCATCATCCATATTCAATGCAATTTTCATCGCTGATGGACTGCGCCTTATTCGGGAACGCTAAGTGATTCTGTAGCGATTCGCGAGCGAGATTTCTCATCTCGCTCTTACGCATTACGCGTCGTGCGGGAGAGTGGGATGAGAAATCTCGCTTACGAGTCGCTACAACATCACTTAGCGTTCCCGAATATAGGCACTAGAATATACATTACATGGCGTTTTCTTGTGTGTATACCTATATTTCAATTTGTTTCTTCAATTGCCAGATTCAGTGTCACATGGTGCAAAACTAATTAATACTAAAACTAACTGTGCTATGGGCCTTACGAGCCAGCTTCAAAATGTATTTACCTATACATACTACTATGTATAAAATAACATTATAAAATTTCAGTTATATTTAAATGAAATTAATATTTCAATTTAAAACGTTCTGAGTACCCTCGAAGGCTGATATTTTAAAGTTCACTTTTTATACGAGAAGTGAAATCACTTGGCGTGACTTTTGCCGGGTATTTTTTTATCACGAGCGACTGCCGCCACTGACGATGACGTAAAACAGTAGTTGTCATTGCCTCATTTATTTCACTGTGTCGTGTTTTCCTGGAAAAAATCTAGATACAGCATCTTTTGCGGTTTCTACATTGAAGGTTATGCTAGTCGGGGTTTTTCGTTTTTATAATCTATAATTTTATAAAATAAAAAAACTGACTTCAAATGGCGTTTGAAAAGTAAGTTTTTTTTTTCATATTTTATTTATCATCGTGTGATTTAACGACACACATTTACTACATCAAGTAACAATAGCATAATGCCAATTGCTCAACAACATTTACAAACTGTTGCCATCCACGGTGCAAGGATGTCAATCATTGAGGAGTTCACCTGGTTCATCAATTTTACTACCTACATGAATTTTCATGGACATAAGTTGCTTCAGAACTTTATACAGCAATTTAATCGCCAACCGCGAAATACTCAACATTTAGGAGTTCTGGTGATCATCTATGATCTTCATCAACAGTTCCACTTCACCAAATAATGCTTTTGGAACGTAACTGCTTGAGTTATTACAGAAAATACTAAAATTGCTATATGCTTGCCTATAATATTTGAAGAGTTCCATCGATTCCTCATAGATCCTCTCATCATAACTCAACTTTGACTACAACGGGACCAAACTGGAGGTATACCCTACCGATTAAAAAAAGAATTTTCAAAATCGGTTTGCAAATGACGGAGTTCTGAAGTGACAAAGATAAAAAAAAAACAACCGAATTGAGAAACTCCTCGTTTTTTTTTTGAAGTCGGTTAAAAATAAAAACAGAATAACAAGAAATTGACTCCGCTGTAGGTACCCATTGGGGTCGATATCGAAATAGCACTCGGAAATAGAGATACAGACGAATAGATTATTATGTTTTATGGAGAGTCGCCGACTGCTATTTCCATACTGGCTCTATTTAGAGATTATGCAGACGGGATTTTTGATTTCATAATTCCTTTTTAGGGTTCCGTACCTCAAAAAGAAAAGAGGAAGCCTTATAGGATCACTTCTTCGGGATAAAAAGTAGCCTATGTGTTAATCCAGGGTATAAGCTATCTCCATTCCAAATTTCATCAAAATCCGTCCAGCCGTTTTAACGGGAACAGGCAACAAACATACACAACACACACACAAAGTTTTGCATTTATAATATTACTAGCTTCTGCCCGCGACTTCGTCTGCGTGGAATTCGGTTATAGTTATTTCCTCGGGAACATTAAAATTATGCGGTATAAAAAGTAGCATATGTGTTATTCCAGGGCCAGCTATCTCTGCCAAATTTCATCCAGATCCGTTCAGCCATTCTGGCGAGATTGAGTAACATACATATATATATATCCATGCAAACTTTCCAATAGTCGCGAAATTACCCCCATTTTTTACTAAATTTTCTGGATTGTTCTTCAAATTTCCTCTTTGGAATCTTTAAGAGTAATTTAAAAAGTTTCTAGAACAATCTAGAAATTTTTCGAATTTAGAACATTGACACGAATTTTAGAATTTTCTAGATCATTCAAAAAATTTTCTAAAGCATTCGACATTGATCAGAAAATTGGCATACATGTTAGAGCTTTCTCGATCATTCTTTAATGTTTGTGATCAATCGAGATTTTTTTTCGAATATTTAGATCATGCTCGATATTTTCTAGAACATTCTCGTATAATTAGAATCTAGGCATATATTTTAGAACTTTCTAGATAATTCTAAAAATTCTTTAGAACAATCACGATCATTTCAGATCAATGATAGTCTCACATTTTTGAAGCTGACTTTTTTCGAACCCCCGTATTTTTCCCACCCTTATAGATATTGACTTGCAACCACCATAGTGCACGATGGGAGCCTTGTACCTATTGCCACATACAAACACTATGCGTCTGCGATATGTAGTTTTGGCTGCAAAGTGAAATATAGGGACACACACCTCAAATTTTATATATATATATAGATTAGGATATACAAGAATTGCTCGTTTGAAGGTATTAAAATATATATAAATACATATATACCTACAAGAATTGCTCGTTTAAAGGTATTAGATATACTTTGCAACTTCCTCGAATTGACTTTCTTCTGGCGCAGTCGGATAAAAACACGACGGATCCTTACTTATATCGTTACTAATCATCAATACATATAAAACAGTACCGTGACTCACTTAAAGACAACGCACAGCCGAAACGAGTGGTCCTAGAGGTTTGTAATTTGGAGGGATTTTTTGAAATACCATCCCTAAAGGGGTGAAAAGGGGTGATAAAGTTTGTATGGAAAATACCGAGGGCGAAGCTGTGGCGGGTCCACTAGTAATATTATAAATGCGAAAGTGTGTTACTCTTTCACGTTAAAAGTGCGACGGATTGACTTAATTTTTAGGGTTCTGTACCCAAAGGGTAAAAACCCTATTACTAAGGCTCCGCTGTCCGTCTGTCCGTCCGTCCGTCCGTCCGTCCGTCACCAGGCTGTATCTCATGAACCGTGATACATAGACAGTTGCAATTTTCACAGATGATGTATTTCTGTTGACGCTATAAGAAGAAATATTGAAAAACAGAATAAAATAAATATTTAAGGGGGCTCCCATACAACAAACGTGATTTTTTTGCTCGTTTTTGCTCGATATTGATAACGGCAACAGGTAGACGCTTGAAATATTCACAGAATATTCAGATATATCATCACATTAAAAATTAATTAATTATTTAATATAAAATAAATATTTAAGGGGGCTCCCATACAACAAGCGTGACTTTTTTTGCTTGATCATAGATAATGGTACGGAGCCCTTCGTGCGCGAGTCCGACTCGCACTTGGCCGGTATTTTGCATAGCGATAGTTGGAAGGCCGATGAAGGAAACAGCATTGATTTATTATTAATTATTATTATGGTTGTAGTCCTCAACAAAACTCACAATAAAAATGTCCCGATTTGACATTGCCAGCTGTATTCAAATAGACGCTAATAGCGCTTAAGAGGGCGCCGACCGTCCAGTGGCGCCCTCATCACTGTTATTGTGTTTTCTATTAAATGAAAGTATTTTATTAAAATTGAAGCCGTATAACTTGTTACGCAACTTAATACACAACTTATATGCTATGTAATATAGCTTTGCAAAGTATAACCATCATCTAATCAATTTAACAGAAAAAAGCGGCCACTATTTTCTATTAAATTGATTAAATGATGGTTATACTTTGCAAAGCTATATTACATAGCATATACGTTGTGTATTAAGTTGCGTAACAACTTATACGGCTTCAATTTTAATAAAATACTTTCCTTTAATAGAAAACACAATAATAGTGATGAGGGCGCCACTGGACGGTCGGTGCCCTCTTAAATATTATCATCGGCATCAACGTGAGACGACAATGCCCCGCTCGCGAGAGCAACCCATTTGTACAACGGCGTCTCGAGGGCTGCGGGGGTTAATGTGGACATTCTCCATGACAATTTGTGCAGTTTTAAAAATAAATTAGCTGCATACTGGTCAAATCTAAAACCCTGAAATGTCGCCTTGCTTCAAACCGATTCTTAAATTTAACATGTATGTACTTATTCGATTTGTTTTTTTTTTAAATTTATTTCTTGCTTTATATCTGGTAATGTACCTATACAATTAGATAGGTGTTTAATATAAGTACGTTAGATTATTAATTTGAAATTATGTTATCTGCTCTTTCATGTTGTTTTCCTTTTTATGTGCAATCTTATAAAATTGTTGATCTACACCCATATCATAAAACCTCCATTGGTTAATCAAAAACCGTAGGAAATGACCACCATTTTGACAACCAATTAGGAAAAACCAGTGCTGCGATAAAGAAATAACATTACTTCTTTATCGTTTTTAATAAAGAAATGAGATTAAATTTGGAACAGCTTTCAAAACTCAAGTGGGTCTCTATTCTAGTATCCATAGATATTAAAACAGTTATTGATACGAAACGTCAATTCAGTATGTTTTTTTTGACGAGAAGTGACGTGAGAATAGAGACTTCACCCGTTTGTCTATGATTAAAAAAAAAAATGGTCTTGACGGAGGATCGAATCGCCGCCATGTTGGTGTTTTGCTGAACGAAAGTAGAATTGTTGTTGAATTGAATAGAAAAAGTTGTTTGTAATTTACATTTTAGTTGAAAATATGAATAGTAAGTAGTCTTCTCGGAGTGTGTGTGATGTGAAAATGCGCCGGATATCGGAAATATGCAGCCATGATTGCAACAAATAACTTGTTGCCAGAAAATATTGTTTCTGAACCCATCATGGAGGATTTATAATATGTGTGTAGATAAAGTTATGTATGCAACTCTGCATAATTTGCCCTAAAAAAACACACGTGCGATCTTATTATGAAACTCGGCTATCGGCTCGTTTCATGAAAACTGCACTAGTGTTTTAAGGCCTATCATTATGCAACCGTTATGATTGCTACTAATAAAAAATAGCCTTCACTCAGTGGCTTATTATATTATTGCATGTTGTGGATACCTGTAACTGAGTGAGCATTATGCGTATGATATAATTTTGTATTGTTCAATAGTTTGTAAGATTCTAATGTATCACTTGTTGGTAACCCTTAATAAATACCTAAATAAAATAAAAAAATAAACGTAATTACTTCATACTGTCAAATTGGCATACGTGCCTAGTTAGTAGTTATAAGTTATAACCTTAGTTATAACACCAAGAAAATTGTATTCTATGGGCTACTAGCGTAATGCAACTTTTGTTTTACGTCAAAGTAAACGTTCCATGACAATGGACAATTTTTAGGAACGAATTAAGAGGGCGCCGACCGTCCAGTGGCGCCCTCATCACTGTTATTGTGTTGTCTATTAAAGGAAAGTATTTTATTAAAATTGAAGCCGTATAAGTTGTTACGCAACTTAATACACAACATTTATGCTATGTAATATAGCTTTGCAAAGTATAACCATCATCTAATCAATTTAACAGAAAAAAGCGGCCACTATTTTCTATTAAATTGATTAGATGATGGTTATACTTTGCAAAGCTATATTACATAGCATATACGTTGTGTATTAAGTTGCGTAACAACTTATACGGCTTCAATTTTAATAAAATACTTTCTTTTAATAGTAAACACAATAACAGTGATGAGGGCGCCACTGGACGGTCGGCGCCCTCTTAAATTATTCAAATCTAAAAAATTACCACGTCTGCACATAGTATTTGTTAATAAATCAATACAACGTAGGTAAAATAAGTCAATAGACATAGGCTACTTTTTATCCCGATATCGTGGAAGGATTTTCAGGAATGTTTTAAAATATAGGATATATAAGGAATGCTACTCCCTGGTAGATGGCGCTCCATGCGGGCGAAGTCGCGGGCAACAGCTGAAACTTAATAAATAATGTATCAACTTACCATCTTAGGACTAATTAATCGAACGTAGTCTTGTGGCTCTGCCCACCCCATTAGGGATTTTGGGCGTGATGCTATGTATGTATGTATGTATGTATCAACTTGAAACTTGGTATGAATGCACTTCAAAACGAACAATTAGGTAGGCAATCGAGAAAAAAAAACGAAACTTCTCATTAGGGTATTGAACGTTGTGTTGGAAAAACTGATTCCATTTGTTTATCAACTTGAAACTTTATATAAATTCACCACTCTAGGTAAATGTTCAAGAAATAAATGTAACCTCCCTCTAGAATAAGATGCCTTGATGTATTGAAAGTTTGTATGGGAAGAACTGATTCCATGCTGATATCTACTTAAAACTTGGTACAAATACTCTTCGACAATCCTACTTCCTACTAATTCTACTAATATTACACATACAAACGTGTGTGTGTGTGTGTGTGTGTGTGTGCGCGCGAGTGCGTGCGTGTGTCTGCGTGTGTCTGTATGTTTGTTATTCATGAACATCCATTCAGCCATATGGAACTGAATAGTTTTTCATGAAACGTCATAGTTAGACCTTAGCTCCTGGAATAGCAAATAGGGTAGTTTTTATGCCGGATAAGTCAAAAGTTCCCAAGGCAATAATTATAACCTAATTTCACGCGGACGAAGTCGCGGGCGGAGGCTAGTAAAGCGAAAGTGAATGTCTGTTTTTTGTTTTCTTTTGTATTCACGACAAAACCTAGTGGACTAATCACAGGACTAATTATATAAAAAGGATAAATGGAAGGAAAAAATCCGGACAAGTGCGAGTTAAACTCGCGTAGAGAGGGTTCCTTTACGTGCATGATTATCTGAAATTTACTAGGTTACTTTAAATACCATGGACTTCTTATAGGTTTTCCTGTAATCTATAGGTAAAGATCTATTTACTGTATTTTTTTTAAAATTTTAGCCCCAGTAGTTTCGGAAATAAGGGGGTGGAATGGTCATTTTTCGTCTATTTTCCTGAATAACTTCTAAAATATTTTACTTAAAATTCAAAACAAAATATATTTAAGATTCTCACAATAAGCCCTTTCATTTGATATGTCACACGATATAGGTGGCAAACCTTTTTTTTTTTTAATTTTCTAATTTACCCCCAAAAAGTGGCCCCTATGTTTAAAATTCATATATTTATGTCACGCGTCCGTGTTGCGGTCACCAACTTACATATGAATACCAAATTTCAACTCAATCGGTCCAGTAGTTTCGGAGCAAATTGGCTGTCGGACGGACAGACGGACAGACAGACAGACAGACAGACAGACAGACAGACAGACAGACAGATAGACAGACACACGAGAGATCCTATAAGGGTTTCGTTTTTTCCTTTTGAGGTACGGAACTAGAATAGCGGTAGCAATTACAATAAAAGGATTCTACGCAGATGGAGTCACTGACAATTAAGCTCGTTGTCTACAAAATAATAATAAAATATATACTCTGACGATTTATCTCTCGTTCTCCTTGACAAGTTGACCTGATTGCGTTGAAAAATAAAAAACAAGGATTGATAACATTTATAATGGACAATTAGTATTATATTTATAATGACGCTTGCCAGCCATACCAACAACAGCATATATCTATCTTCTGTAGAGACAACCTACATTGACATTGAGAACAACGAAAATATACATTTGAATTTCAAATGCCAAGTTCTATGCAAATGCCATGCCATTTTTAAATAGTTAGACGCGTTAATACTGTTAAAATCATATAAGGTGTCTATAATAGGTGGGCGCACAATTCAGATATTGCCAGTGGCGCTCATGACCCTACGACGCTGATGGTGAAAGCAAAGAACATTTATTCCACGATATTCTGGATATCCATATATTCGGTAAACCTTTGTCAATAATTCAAATAATGAAAAAATGAACAGTTGGGGTGGGGTATCTAAAAAAATAAATATTTAAAAAAAAATCGTCACAAAATCGGCATCCTCCATCCTTTTCATATTTATATTAAACTAATATTATAAATGCGAAACTAACTCTGTCTGTCTGTCTGTTACGCTTGCACGGCTTAACCTCGGAACCGATGTTCATGAAATTTGGTATTAGAGTCAGTTTGAGCCCTGGAGAAAGGCATACATTACTTTATTATTGCGTGCCCGATGAAAGCCCGTAAATTGAGGGAAAAAATCTAATTTAAAAAGTTAGTAACATGAAAATTCATTAATCATTATATTTTAAACATACATTTTCACGCAGACGAAGTAAGCTAACGAAGTAAGCCAACGAATGTAAAATAGGCATTTTTGTACAAAAGACACAACAATAACCTCGCCTATCGCAAATTGTTCTCTGGTAAAATATTTGAGCAAAGATATTACACGATAAATATGATTGTTCTGTAAATACGCGAAATCCTTTTCGACGGTCTGACGGCACGTTTAGGCTGAAAGTAATATTTGCCCTCAAAAATTACATTTGGCAGCCAATTAATGTTCACCCGAATCAAAATCAGACTTATTGCACTGGTAATAGTGTCCATGGCGCGGGCCGTGCGCTTATTCCCCAACAGTAGCATCAAATCTTTATTCCATTGCAATCGACCGACTACGAAAATATTTTGGCGCTGACATAGTTGCAGGCACATTCTTGTAATGAGTAAGCTTTTGCAAAGTAGCTTTTGCCTGCGACTTCGTTCTCACAGTCTGTGTAGAATTTCCTGTAAAACTACAACTTTCTTTGTATGAAAAGTATATTCATCCTCGGAAGTTAAATTATCTACCCCTCTGACATTTTCATCGAAAGCGGTTTAAACGTACAAACAAACCACAGACACGGACAAACAGATGAAGAATCCATGGCGTTTAATGGAATTTCACAATAGAAAAAGGAAGGTTCACACTTTACCTACTGCAAAGGAAAGCTAATACTTCCCTTTGTAAAATATCGAATAGCGTAGGTACTTATTGAAAAAGTCAGAAAAACAAGAATGCTTTGTTACTAAAGTCGAAAGACAACTAAGTATATCGTAGGACTAAGTAAATTATACCTATATGTACAATTAATAAATTGTGTTTGCACTTTTGCTCCTTCCCATTTAAGCCAGACTCTTAGATCGGCCGGATCTGCAGCGGAAACTGCGGGAAGGCTTAAGCATACGAAGTACGCTGCCCTGGAGTCAACGTACGACTTTGTTCCGGTAGCTGTCGAAACTGCTGGTCCTTGGGGTTCAGAGGCCAAGGATTTCATTGGGGAGGTAGGTCGTCGTCTGCGAGAGAGGGGCTGCGATCCCCGCTCTGGATCGTCCCTGGTACAGAGGATCTCTTTGGCTATCCAACGCGGCAATGCCGCTAGTGTGATGGGAACTTTTGAGCCAGGGGCGTTCCGAGGCGTTCCTTTTGGTGGCGGGGTGTAAAAATGTTTTTAGTTATTTTATTTTATATTTGTGTGTTTGTTTACAGCTGACGAACCCTATGGCGGATTTTATCCTTGTTACTGTTTGACGAAGCATGTTGTGGATGAAGTTTTTGTACAATATATGTAATTATTTAATAAATAAATAATTTTATATTAATAAATACGTTTCGTTCGACATTTGACATGTCTCTAATAGAGAACTTGCATGATTTTTTATTGGAAAGTACTGGGTAATAAAAACCAAATTGTTTACGCAAAACATTGTTGTGTTGTTTATTTTTTGAGAAACGAAGCTTTGAAAAGTCATAGTTCATACCACTCGCAAAGACGCTCCATACTAAATGAACCTGAACTATGAGGTCAAAGTTCACGTTAAAGTGTATAAAATACGTACCTATTTACATTTTATTTCATAATAATTATATGGTTTGAACCTTATTTTGATTTTCATGCATATTCCCAATTATATTGAGGAAACAAAAGTTTTTTTTTAAAGCATACCGGAGCAATATTGCTTTTGGCGTAATTTTATTGCTTTTACATTTCAATAGGCATTTAGTGCCTTGACTGCCAAGCTAATGGGGCAGGTGAGCACTACTCTGTACCCTAAGATACAAAATTATAATTCACGCCATCTAGCGTCGGTTAACTACAATTGATACCCATAAAAATACATCAGCACAATGCGTGTCTAACAGTTAACGCCAGAAGGCGCTAGGTGGCGATATCAACGTCGTTAAAATAATCATACACGTACACGTGCTTACATAGAGTTTCAAAGTACGTTTAACACAAACTTCTATTCAACTAAATCTTCAAGTATGATACTGGATCTGATTCTGATAATCACATCTCTTTAATTATATGCTATCATAGCCAGAATTTTTTGCAGTTCCTAGTTCAACGTTTTATATTTACTTGGATTTCTTGGCGTAGCTGCGTAATAGGCGCAACTGGAAGCTGTCTTAAATGCAATGAACACTTTTATTGGACCCGTGTCACTTTGCCGACAGCGAATATACATGAAATAAGGAAAACGGACCAAGTGCTAAATCTTCCTGCGCAAGTTTGTAACGTTTGGATGTTTGTTACTCTATCACACCGTAACGGATGCCTATGGATACAAATTGGCGATATGACTATATACCTTCCGGCCATTGTATAATAACTAGAGATGCAACGGATATCCGGTTAGTATACGGTATCCGGCCTATCCAGCCATGATTTTACTATCCGGCCGGATACCGGATAGTGAGTCAGTAGGGTCAAGGCGGCAACAGTGGGTCACTTTTTTTTCGAGCGATGTCACTTGATTTGGACGAGTGTTGGAAAGATGCAAAAGGATTAGTACTATAGTATAACTAATAGATATTGAATATTTTAATCGATTTAGTACCACAAGGTAATATTTTGGTTAATAAACAGTATTTAACAAAAAAACTTATTTGAGCCACTGTGTACTGGGGGTGGCATACAGTGAATCGGCCCTCAGTTCACAGTGAATCAAGCAAGTTCACAGTGAATCATCTATAATTATAACCCAAATAATAATGTAATTTTCGGCTTTTTATCAGTCTTTACTTATTGAATTAACCAAACAATAAAAGTAACATTAAATAAAAATTATATTTTGTCTTAAAATTTATAATCAAGTTACTAAAATTTAAAAACATTAGACTATTTTCTCTCGCTCGTACCAATTTTTTTTAAAAAGCGTTTTTCATGTCATCAACATTGTGTTTCCCTATTTTACGGGGCCTTGCTGGAAGAACCATCCTGAAAGGAAAAACTAACGAAAATTATTACATCTTGTAAAAAATTCTAAACTAATGTCTGAGCACTTATTATCAGTAGGTACCTACAGTACACAGTCACCACAGTGTATCGTGGACCACTGTGTACTCAAGCGATTTGAGCCACTGTGTACAAAACCGCCATTTTGGATATAACTTATACCACGCATGATAGTTTTGCTTAAATCGAAGTGCAGTATACGTCAAAATGGCCTCAATTAAGTTTATTTCTCAGCAAAATTATTAATCCATTGGTAAAACAAAATGTTCGTGAAAAAATAGAAAGTTCACCTTACCTTAAAATTCACTTTTTCTATCGTCAAAACAAAAAAACATTAATTACACGGGTTCGTTACATAGCTGACGCAAGCGAACTGGTTGTAAACTGTTTCTATCGGGAGACCTTCCGAAGAGTGAGAAAGAAAGAAAGCTATCTATAATATTTTTGACAAAACGGCTAGTGCGCCACGTTTGTCGCTATAGCCACTGTTACCGCCTTCACCCTATCCGGCCGGATACCGGATAGTAAAAGCTTGGATCAGAAATAGGATAAAACCATTAAAAAACCATTATAAATAAACGAAATCCACGTCAGTTATCAAAATTAAAGCTTAATTTCTTGTAATTTTAACATCACTTAACATCACGTCGTGCACTTTCGAATATTCCCAAATAAGAATAAGAATAAGAATAAGAATAAGAATAATTTATGACGTAATAGAGCGTGTATTGAACCTCAAAGGGCCTCCCCGCGCTCTTACAATTCGTAAAAAGTTGAAATTTGCTCGCCGCTCGGAGGCCGCGCCAGCTAACACGACTATAGAGATAGCTAATGTGCAGCCGGATATCCGGTTGCCGGATATCCGGCTATCCGGCCAATGACCATGCCGGTTATCCGGTATCCGGTATCCGGCCAAACCACTATCCGTTGCATCTCTAATAATAACCCGACCTTCCAAACTTGGGATCATGGTCAAAGCGTACCCCGAATTACGGGAAAAGGCGCTAGGAATTATATTACCTACAATGACAAGTGCCCCCATATCACTATTGCTTTTACACTATATAAATAAAAGGACAAAACGATACAAAGTGTGCAGTGTTGTGTGAAAAGGCCATTCGTGCTGAAAACAAAATTGCACTCACTGTGGGCGAACAAGACCCGTTGATTGAACGATCACAAATACTGAAAACTGAAAACCTTTGATACGCTGGAGATGTATAATAATAGGAAAAATCTGATTGGAATGGACTTTTATGTGTCTGAGTTTTTTAGAGTTCCGTACCTCAAAAGGAAAAACGAAACCCTTATAGGATCACTCGTGTGTCTGTCTGTCTTTCTGTCTGTCCGTCTGTCACAGCCAATTTGCTCCGAAACTACTGGACCGATTGAGTTGAAATTTGGTATACATATGTAAGTCGGTGTCCGCAACACGGACTCTTGACGTAAATATATGAATTTTAAACATGGGAGCCACTTTTAAATTAGAATTTTTTTTTTAAAAGTTATGTAAGCTATATTGTGTGACATATCAAATGAAAGGGCTTATTGTGGGGATCATAAATAAATTTTCTTTTGAATTTTAAGTAAAATCGTTTGGATGTTATTTAGGAAAATAGGCGAAAATTGACCATTCCCGCCCTTTATTTCCGAAACAACGGGGGCAAAAATTTTTAAAAAAATACAGAAAAAAATTCTTTACCTATAGAATACAGGAAAACCTATAAGTTAATGGTATTTAAAGTAACCTAGTAAATTTCACATAATCATGTACGGAGCGGAACCCTCTCCACGTGAGTTTAAATCGCACTTGTCCGGTTTTTCTTTTTTGAACTGACGTTACTGGTATGGTTTTCGGACAGATTCTTTCTAATTAACTACAGTCTAAAGTTCGTAACGAGTGAGTCTGGATTTCAAAGCTGGATATATCGTCAGTAAGCTTTGTGGAAAACATTTTTGGTGACGAATACTGCTATATTCGTCACCAAATTTCTGTTAATAATGTTATTTTAAATACCATAGACTTCTTATATGTTTTCCTATAATCTATAGGTAAAGAACTACTTTCTATAGCTTTTTCGAAATGTCAAGCCCAGTAGTTTCGGACATAAGGGGCTCATAGTCAAGTTCGCCTATTTTACTAAATAACTTCAAAACCATTTATCTTAAAACTATGAAAAAAAAAAAAAACCTCATAGCGAGCCCTAAGTATTTAATATATCACACGCCATAGTTTGCAAAACTTTATTTTTAATTTTCTAATTAGCCCCCCAAAAGTGGCTCCCATGTATAAAATTCATTTATTTACGTTACAAGTCCGTATCGCAGTCACCGACTTACATATGTGTACCAAATTTCAACTCAATCGGTCCAGTAGTTTCGGAGCAAATTGGCTGTGACAGACGGACAGACAGACACACGAGTGATCCAATAAGGGTTCAGTTTTGCTTTTGAGGTACGGAACCCTAAAAACAAATAAACAAATCATATGTCTATTTTATCTACAAAGCAAACCGTTATCGATGAGCACTTATATCTAGAACTCATTTAATCGCCTTTATTATTCTGGGAAAAGAGATTAATTAACTTTTAACGGTTATTTGTTTACTCCTTTTATCAGAGGCGTTTTTTTTTCTAATATTATTATTATTATTATTTATTTTATTTCTCATTTAACAAAGATCCTTACACTTATAAGATGCATATAACTCACAATTTTATATATACTTAAACAGTATTTAACGCCTTTCTTTTGTCTTTAAATTACGTTTACTCTTCTGCTGGGGAGTGAAAAAATAGCATAGAATGCGTGCAGATGCTTATCATTCTGGCATGTCGTAAAAGTCGACTGAGGGAGGGGTCCTCTCCAACATGGTGGACTATCTCTATGGGCGATGGACTGATCACCTGTCACCATACGGTTCATCATACCATCTTAGGACTAATTCATCGAACGTGGCCACAAGTAGTCTCGTGGCTCTGCCCACCCCATTAGGGATTTCGGGCGTGAAGCTATGTATGTATGTTAAATAACGTTATCTCACTTGCTCAAGACTATTGTAAAAAGTTCAACAAAGAACTGGCTTTGTTGGCTTCGCCGATAAAATAATGAAGAACACAATGGTTGCCAAGTTCTATCGGAAACCGTAGCGAGCAAGACCCTCCGCTAGAGATGCACGCGTCTAACCACTAGCCCACTTTGGGCACGATGTTATTCCGGTGCTAATAAACACACAACAGTCAATGTCTCCATTTAATTATTTTACCAATGGAACTCAAATATCTACACGTGATAAACTAATTGTATGTCGTCAGGTACAAACTACATATGTCAAGGTTAGCACTAAGTTAACTAATGGATTGCCACCGAGAATGTCACTTTGTTTATTTATTACCGTTTTTTCCTACTAGTTATTAGCCCCTTAGTACTTAATGATAAAACTAAATTAACTTAAGTGTCTAGGAATCAAGTTTCTGGGTTGCTGAATAAGCTGACTTAATTCCGATTAAAGAATGAATCCTAATAACGAGGTTAAAATTGCCACTTTTCGATCCGACGATCAGTAAATAAATAACATATTAACGTCGGTTTTTCTTCTCAAAAAACGCAGAATACAACGACAATCTCACAGACTCATAGTCGTAAGCAGATTAAAAAAACCGGACAAGTGCGAGTTAAACTCGCGTCGAAAAGGTTCCGCTCCGAGCATTTTTTCTTTTGAGGTACGGAACCCTAATAAATAAGGATGATATATTACAGCATAAGGATCTCTTCGTGCTAAGAAGAAATCTTAAGCACACCGCTGAGGTGGCTGAATATAATAACTATTGTAATGAAAAATATTTTAAGAATAGTTAAGACGTAAAATTTTAATGTACTCGTATTTAAGATGAATCGAAATGTATGGAACAAAGTCAAAGTCAAAGTCAAACTGTCTTTATTCAATTTAGGCTTTTACAAGCTCTTATGAAGGTCAAGGAATGAATCTACCACCGGTTCGGAAAAAATCCTCTACTGAGAAGAGCCGGCAAGAAACTCGGTGAGGTATCATTTTTTCAAATCAGTACACATATAAGTCAACAATGATGTCTACAGTTTTATACAAATCTAAGTATATACCACAGCAGGTACGCTCATCGAGACCCAGGGATCGCCAGTGCAGGTCACGATTTAAGCCAAACGTCCCTGTCCATGACGTAGTCTTTTACTGAGTAATATGCCCTAGAAATAAGAATTCGCTTTACAGTAGATTTGAACATTGTGTCTGTTTGTTCTATTATATTTTTAGGTATTTTATTGTAAAAACGTGTACAATTTCCTAGAAATGATTTTTTAGTTTTAGCCAGTCTATAAGTTGGTACTTTAAGCTTTCCGGTATTTCTAGTAGCCTTTGGCTTATCTACATTTGTAGGAAAATTGTATATATTTTTTCTGACATACATTATTATTTCAAATACGTATAGCGAAGGCAGGGTTAGTATTTCAATTTCCTTAAAAAATTCCCTCAGTGACTCGCGGGTGCCCATGTTATATATGGCCCTGATGGCCCTTTTTTGTAAAATAAAAATAGACTCTAAGTCAGCAGCTGATCCCCATAAAATTAAACCGTATGAAATAATACTTTTGAAATACGCGAAGTAAACCAACCTTGCCGTCGCTACATCAGTTAATTGCCTCATTTGTCTGACTGCAAACGCAGCAGAGCTCAACCTACTCGCTATGGCTGTAATATGGGAACCCCACTGCAGTTTTGAGTCAAGTGTTAATCCTAGAAAAACAGTTGACTTTACAAATTCAATGTTTTGACCGTCTAATTTAATATTCAAGTGTGCATTAACATCTGGTGTGTTTACTAAAGAAAATTTAATACATTTGGTCTTTTTAGGATTAAGTAACAAATTATTTGCAGCAAACCATTTAGAAATCATGGACAGAGTGTTGTTTGGTTCAGTGAGCTCGGTATCCTTCCTATTTACCTTGAACAGCAAAGAAGTATCGTCTGCAAACATGACTATGCCTGATGTTTGGCTTACCATGTAAGGAAGGTCATTTACATAGACAAGGAACAGGAAAGGGCCAAGAATTGATCCTTGGGGCACTCCCATTTCCACCACAGTCTCTGCAGATACTGCACCGTTAACTGATACCTTCTGCAATCTCTGTGTAAGATAAGATCTAACGAGTTGAAGGGCATCGCCGCAAATGCCATAGAATTTTAATTTTCGAATTAAAGTGTCATGATCTACACAATCAAAAGCTTTGGAAAGGTCACAGAAGACACCAATGGCATCGTGTGAGTCTTCCCAAGCCTCTAAAATGAATTTAACTAAGCTAGCACCCGCGTCGGTGGTAGACCTACCCTTAGTAAATCCAAACTGCTGTGGATGTAAAATTTTATTAGAGTTGAAATGTCGTAACATCTGCGTTAGCATTATTTTTTCGAATATTTTGCTAAACGCTGGCAAAATTGACACAGGGCGGTAATCAGAAGGATTATCCTTTTTGCCCGATTTGAAAATGGGTACTACTTTACTGAATTTCATTAAGTCGGGAAAGATGCCTTCATCTATGCAACTATTGAATATAAGGGCTAAAGATGGCGCGAACTTTAAGGCGTTGTCCTAATTTCTATTAGGATAGGACTCGATTATAAGGGCGCGATTGCGCGAGTATCGCTAATTCGCGCGAACTTTGTTCGTACGAACGCGCGATCACACATCTTACTGATGTCGAAGATTTCTGGCTTGACTTTCTAGAATCAGACTTGTTTGTAATATTTAGCCAATAATGAGTTATATTTCTGAAGGTAAGGTAATCGTATTAATCTTATCTTGAATATCGAATTGTCCTACATACATAGTTATACTTCGTTTTTCTGGTAAGTCGGTTACAAAAGTAAACAAAAATGAGTTTTCCAAATAAGAATGCTATTGCTTATGATCCCGATTTTAGAAAATGTAAAAACGAGCTTGAATATACATAATTTGTCTGTTTCATTATAGCATCTAATAAAGTGGCAAACAAAGGGTGAGAATGCGGATGACACGCGCCAAAATCAAATGAGGCGCTTGTCACTATTACTGTGTCGGGAGAAACGCGGACTGTGAGGGAATTGGTTGGGGAATATTGATAGAGCCGCAGAAAAATGATAGGTGAAATTACGATTCTATGAAAGTTCTAGTAGAATTATGTGAGAAGCATGTTAATCAGTTATATTCTCAAATAAGTTACGATTATAATACAGCGTTCAATGTACAGTCGATTATCGAAATATCACAGCGGACTAAGTGGTCAAAAATTGGTGAAGACGACTTTATTGTCAAGGGCGTAAGAACGCTCAGCGCCTCTATTCGGGAACGTCTAAGTGATATTGTAGCGACTCGCTAGCAAGATTCTCATCCCACTGTTCCACACGATGCGTAATGCGTAAGAGCGGGATGAGAATCTCGTTCGCGGGTCGCTACAATATCACTTAAACGTTCCCGAATAGACGCCCTGATATGTTTACCCTTTGGGAACGTAAACATCGCTCGTTTAAAATTAAAAAGAAATAATGTGAAATACAAATCCATTCCAAATTCAATTCTAACGCGGTTGAGTAAACTTTAAAACAAAAGTGAATTTCATTTGGACTTATTTCCTTTTATTTTTAAACGTGCGACATATTTGAAGGAAATTAAGGAAAAAGATCCAATCAACAATAAAATCATTGCGGATTTTAGACATTATAACTTAATAACTTATCGAAACTTCGTCAATTTATGACCTCAACGTACGTACATACTCCTCTCGGTAGTGCTACAACAAGAAACAATCTCCGCAAGTCATAGTCTCTCCACATGGGAACTTTTTTCAAATAAGTCTCTGAGTGTCCTTCAGGCTGATGGTGTGCTGATGATCAGTTGATTAAGTTATCAAACATATTTGTGTATTTTAGAAAACCAACAATTTCAAAATGGTGCCATAATAGCTGTTTAACTTTTGTGCTCGGTACCTATCGACTCGATTTCGTTAAATGAATAAATAGGAATAAATGTATGAAAATGAGACAAGCATTACCAGTTCTCCAGAAAAAAACTAAAAAATCTTGAAATAATACTAGACAAAATTAAAATCCCGAACAAAATACAGCCTGTAGGTGCCTACTCAACCATATCTAATAGTGTAATAGTGTAAGATCATGATCAAAATGCATTGTATGATTCAGCGTATGATGAGCGTCATAATTTATTATTGTACGCTATGAACAATTTGAGTACCAAAGGAGCCGGTTCGCGTCCCATCACTGAAGTACTTTTTGTATTTATTACTAGCTTCCGCACGCGACTTCGTTCGCGTGGAATTCGGTTGTAATTATTCCCTTGGGAACTTTTGACTTATCTGGGATAAAAATGACCAACTATATACGACGTTTCATGAAAAGCCGTTCAGCCATATGGAGCTAAGTGTTAACAAACATACAGAAACACACACACACACACACACATACACACAATAATTAATTT
The DNA here is from genome assembly GCA_947859335.1 of Tortricodes alternella. NCBI lineage: Eukaryota > Metazoa > Arthropoda > Insecta > Lepidoptera > Tortricidae > Tortricodes > Tortricodes alternella. The sequence continues at coordinate 5,577,047 of OX401976.1, forward strand.
TAGAAACGGTTACCTAAATTGTTTGTTTTGAACTGCATATATACCAAATTTCAAGTTGATAAACTCATCCAAATACTTTTTCCCATACTAACTTCCACCCCCTCTTTTACCCCCTTCCACTTTTATTTCCAAAAGTTTCTATAGCCTATGTCCTGCCTGAAGTGTTCCTGGATACATTATCGAAAACCGCATTGAAATCCATCCAGTAGTTTTAAAGTTTATCGCGCACATACAATCAGACAAACAGACATGAAATTCCAAAACCATTGGGATTTGTTCTGTTGCTCATTCTGAAGCCCCCCATAGCATTTTTTTTTTGTTATCTTCAATTTACAGACTTTTTCCACTTTACGATTTTATTATATGTATAGATTATGGTTGGTAAAATTATTTTAGGATAATTATTATTTTACAATTTTGTGCTTGCTACCTATCGGCTCAATTTCGTTAAATGAATAAATGATTGAAAATAAGACAAGCATTCTTAGTTCTCCAAAGAAAAAAAGCTTGAAGAAAAATACTAAATAGAATTAAAAGCCAAAAAACAAAAATACAGCCAAGTAGCCAGCCTCGAACGCAGGTGCCTAGTTTAGTGAGCCCCTGCGCTACGTGACTTACCACTCGACCATATCTTATTCTATGCACATGTACAAATTTATGCATCGTATGATGAGCGACATATTATTGTACGCTGCGTAATATAATAAGAGCATTTTTTATAGTAGCAATAAAAAAAAACTTTTTTATTTTTAAATATTAGTGATATCAAATGAGAAAAATAAACAAAATTTCCAATTTGTCTTCGCTAATGCCATTTTCATATTTAAACAACTTTTAGTCACAGATAAATTATCTTTACCGAGTGGTGGTTATAATTTTAACATGGCATTCGTATCTACCAATTGTAGGTATACGAAAGTAGGAGTAATATTTATAGTGGCGTCTTAATTTTGACTTCAGTTACTGTTACTTCACTTGTAGGTTTTTAAGTCACGAACAAACACTCCATTGTTTCTTTACACCGCACTCACAGAACTACGATAAGACTTGATATTAAGTGAGAATAAAAGTTGCTATGATTTATTAAGGAGGCGACATAAAGCGGAGTAAACGCGTGTCCTGGATACCCGTGAAACGGCGTCAAGGCCAACAGTAAAAATCCCGGGAATAATGTTGAAGTCAAGGTCACGGGATGAGGAATATCCCGGCATATAACAGAGTACGTTGGCAAAGTAAGTGCGTCATATCTGTATTTTTGGACCTTCATGTTTTGTGTTGCGACGTTTCTCTTGTGATGTTCTTGTTTTAGGTAAGTCAAATGTTTTGTAAACTTCAAAGAGATGGCGAAACTCGGTTTTTCATATATTTTTAGCACTGTGTGGGAGGTGTTAATTCCGTTAATTAATTTATTTCTTTACATCGTCGAAAACATTGAAATCATGAAAAAAAATAAGAAGGCAAAATTGAAATTTCTGTTAAAATTATAAAAAATACAGACTGTTTCTTTAGCCTTTTCATTACCACATAGCGCTACGTGCTACGTTTGTAGCGCGTAGCAACGTTTTTCCACTCTGTAGCGAAAACTTGTTACAGGGAGGGAAACCTGTTTCCGGGCGTTCTTCGAGGGTAAATATATTTGTTGAAGCCTCGCAATATTGACTTAACAACTTGCATTATATAAATGACAAGATAAATTTAAGTAAATAAGTTAGCCACATTGACCTTAATGTGAATTAAACTTAATAAAATTTGAAGAATACAATAGGTCCTGCATGATCGAAAAGTTATTTGATTAAAACTTTTGTGAGACATTACTAAGACTAGAAATAAGCATGGCTTTACTGACGATTTATTGTCAGAAATAGTCCGACATGTTTCGGACTCATATGGAGTCCTTCTTCAGGGGTTGAGTACGGTCGCGCTCACTGCAACCCACGCACTGCCGCCCTCCGTGCGGCGCGTTGCGCCCGAGCCGAGGGCGCGGACTATTTCTGACAATAAATCGTGAGTAAAGCCGTGCTTATTTCTAGTCTTAAAAGTTATTTGTTAACTTATACATATATAGGAAACGGCTCCTAAGAATTGGATGAAATTTTGTAAAGATAATGTTTTACTTTTCATGTTGATCAAGATAGGTATCATCCCTGAGAAAAAAAGAAAGAGACACGCCGATCAAAGTTCGGTCTCCCGGATATTAAGCATCTATAGTAAACTGTAGATGGTAGGTGATAGGGTTGCGTCACAGTATTTTTAAGTAAGCAGTACTACATCTTCATACAAACATCCGAAACGACGCGCTTCGAAATCTCGGTAAACTTCGGTACACAACAGTCGCGAGTGCGCCGCGGTTGTGTACGGGCGCGGACAGTGTGAGGAGTTCCCGCGCTATTATTTGCGTAAATTATGGCACGAGAACTTCTGATGTTTTTGATATATTAAAAGCAAAATAAGTACCTACATAAAATGCATTTTTCTATATTGAGTTACAGTGACTTTTGAAACTAGAAATAAGAACTAAGAACTAAGTAGAAATAATTAATATTAAAACTTACAAGATTTGCAGTAATATTTCATGAATAGATACTACGACAATTTAATATAGCATTATCAAATACATAACCCTAGAAAGACAGTCAGTGGGCAGCTCTACTTCATGTTTACATGCCGAACGGCCGTAGGTAATTATTTCGAGGACACTGCCGAGACAAAATACTGCTTACTTGATTATACTGTGGTTAGTTTTTGTAACTTTCAGTATAGTAAAAACGTTAACTTACGTCGATCGCTCTAACCTCGTGACGCAGCTCAGCCATGTCATTCTTTATCGTACGCAGCGGCTGATCAGCGATGACGAACACATACAAATTTGGACCGTATGACATTGGATTTACAGTCTAAATTAATAGTTTAGTTTATGCGCTGATCAACCACTGCGCACGTTAGAGAATCACGCCACAGATAAGGTTATATCTAGCCGTGTCAGCAAAGCTTTATTACTTCATACCCACCACACCGATTCACTATCTTCCCACAATCCTAGCTCGAATACTTCTTTCTCGATCGCACTCGCACAATTTAAACTGAAGTTGAAAAGGATAGAGAATCTTAACATGAAGTTTACTGGAAAAACAAACAACCCCGCAAGCGTCCCGTCTTATCTTGACTATTAGTTTGTTTTAATTACCTACTAAGGTTTCCTAATTTAAAGAATCTCTGTTATGGTTGGATTGCCTAAGAGGCAGTGTTTTTCAACTCATTTTGACTTTTAAAATTTAGAATTTCTTCTCTCGCAATTTGAGAGATTTAGAGGCTCAAATTACGGGCTCTCTACGAGCACGCATGAACTTGCAGTTAATCAATATTCCAGCCCCAGAGGGGGGGACCCTCTTAGGGGTTAAGTTTCTTTTAAAAAAGTAGCCTACGTATGTCCTTCCCCATGGCTCAAACTGTCTCCATATCGAAGACCAAAATTGGTTCAGAATTTCAGCCATGAAAACGTAACAGATATAAATATAGACAGACAAGCAGAGTTATTGTACTTTCGCATTTATAATATTACTAGTGGACCCGCCACAGGTTCGCCCACGGTATTTTCCATACAAACTTTACAACCCCTTTTCACCCCTTCAGTGATATAATTTCAAAAAATCCCTCCTTAGTGCCCCTCTAGGGTGCTCGAGGAATGTCTCCTCCAAATTTCTAGGACCACCCGTTTGGGCTGTGCGGTGTCTATAAGTGAGTCACGGTACTGTTTTCTATGTATAGATTATGGAAGTATGGATGTATGTCGAATAGAGGCCATGTGCAATCAAATTTTCTTTTTTGGAAACGTTTGAAGATTCCTATCTTTTGCCATAACATGGTTAAGTTTCAAGCCTTGTTTACAAGTACAAGTATTTGTTTCTTTTACGCATATGAAATAAGATTCAGTGGTGTGATTCTCTTACATAATCAATTTAAACTGTAAGGACAAAATCATTGGGACTAAACTTGAATGGTCCTTTATCACAGTCAAGTATCATCATTATCAATACTTATAAACCAGTACCGTGACTCACTTATAGATAGCGCAGAGCCTAAACAGGTAGTCCTAGAGGTTTGAAATTTGGAGGAGACATTCCTCGAGTATCTTAGAGGTGCACTAAGAAAGGATTTTTTGTAATTCCATCCCTAAAGGGGTGAAAACGGGTGATAAACTGTGTATTGAAAATACCGCGATCGAAGCTGTGGGTCCACTAGTGAATTTATAAATAAAACATCACTTTCATTTTCCTTTTGCGTAACAACAACTTTGCAGGTTTGAACGGGCCACTTGAAAATCACTACGAGACCTTGTTTTTTTAATTAATCTAGTCCCTGAACAATATAAACATTTTCTTAATTCAACCCTTAACAAGCCCCCGGCTTGAACGTAAACCACCTATTTTAAGTGTCCCAGGGGTTGTGCAAATACCCCTTTCATAACAGGAAGATGCCAACGTAACTTTTGCGTAAGATAATTCATAGTTATAATATTCTGGGGCACAAAGCTTGACCCATACCATACCTAACGAGTTTTGTTCCCCTTGGGCAATCATATTTTCCTCTGCAGGTTGGCACGTCTGGCAAATCATTTGACTTTGTACAAGTACAATACGTACAATACCATACTTTACAAATTCCTTCTCTCGCAAACAATATCAGTAAATAGAAAGAGATTTAAACTTTGAGAGGACTGTGAACCAACGGCAAAAATCACCCTTTTCATACAAAAGGCGATAACGATTTCCACCCCTTAAATGTTAACTGATTTTGACCAATTTTTGATAGGTTGTCAGTCGGAAGAAAATCTAGATCTATACGTTCTTGGAATATTGATTAAAGACCAAGAAAGTCAAATAATCGCCGAAATTAGTAAGTAATTAGAAAGTAAATAAAACTGAATTTATTGATTACAGTGAAAAAATCAAAACATAGATAGACCTAGATTTTGTTTTGACTGAATATCAAAAATTGGTGAACATCGGTTAACATTTAAGGGGTGGAAATATTTATCACCTTTTGTATTACTTTACATACCAAAGATGATTTTTCACGCCGACGAAGTTGAGGATAAAAATTTGTGAGACATAAACGCAAACAATAATCTATAATTTATAAAATAAAAAAACCGTCTTCAAATAGCCTTTGAAGTACCTAAGTTTTTTTTTCACATTCTATTTATTATCCCACATGTTTTTGGTCAATAAAGATTTATTATCCTTTGATTTAACGACACACATTTACTACATCAAGTAACAATAGCATAATGCCAATTGCTCATGACCAGTTACAAACTGTTGCTATCCACGATCCAAAGATGTCAATCGTTGAGGAGTTCTCCTGGTTCTTCAATTTTACTACATAAATTTTCATGGACATAAGTGCTTCAGAACTTTATACAGAAATTTAATCGCCAACCGTGAAATAATCAACATTTAGGAGTTCCGATGATCATCAATGGTCTTCATCAACAATTTCACTTCACCAAATAATGCTTTTGGAACGTAACTGCTTGAGTTATTACAGAAAATACTAAAATTGCTATATGCTTGCCTATAATTTTTGAAGAGTTCCATCGATTCCTCATAGATCCTCTTATCATAACTCGACTTTGACGACAATGGGAACAAACTGGAGGTATACTTTAACGATTAAAAAAAGAATTTTCAAAATCGGTTTATAAATGACGGAGTTCTGCAGTAACGAACATAAAAAAAAATATAAAAAAAATACAGACGAATTGAGAACCTCCTCCTTTATTTTTGAAGTCGTTTAAAAATGTCTATACCTAATGGTTTGTTTAAATTATTACTGGAATATTAGGTTGCAACAGCTTTAGCAAGTAAGGTACCTTTAGACCATTAGATATTATGATTTATTATACCTATTATAAACAAACGCCTTTGTACTTATACCATACAAAGACAGGTTTGCAACGCCAGCCAATTAAATGAAATTATAATTATTACACATTTTCTTAAGTAACAGAGACAGATATTATAAATGTTATCTTTCACTTGGCGCTGTGGCGATTTCGCGCCAGACTTAATAAAATCTTATTACCAAGCCCAAAAGGAGATCCTTCTTTCATGTACTTACTTAATTGGAATAAGAATCTCTCTTTAATGCAGTGTTGTCACATCTACCAACTTTTTGGTAGATCTACCTATTTAGCCTCCGTTCTACCGACCTACCACCTTCGGTCTCAAATCTACCACTTTTTAATTGTTTTTCGATAGCAAACAAAATTCTATGCATGTTACGAAACGTTACTAGCATTTCTTGTATAATTGCAAAAAATTTACCAGCTTCACATAAAACGGAACGCATTGAGTACATAGTGACGTTGACAAATTGATGAAATTGACATCATTCACAAGTTCGACACTACTGACAGCTGACAGTGACAGTTTCGCGCCGTCTCGCCTCTTTGAATTGGCGTCATTCCAATATTTTTTTTCGATTTAAGTTTATATTTTGTATGGCGATGACAGAAGTCACAGCGACCATATGTCGCCGCGCGGGGTTCCCGGGGTTATAAATTTGAGTGGTAGATCTACCTACATTTCATATTATATTCTACCACATTCTACCACTTTTTGTATCCTGTTCTACCATTATGCCAAAATTGTATGTGGCAACACTGCTTTAATGTTTAAATATTTATTATTAAATATTTCTTTATAAAATTTTAAATATCGCTGTTTTACTAATGTGCTGTGTTATTATATGTTCATAATCATAATCATAATCATAATCATAGTCATTTATTTGCGAGAAAAAGGGTTATTTTACAGTTCTTATGTTATAAATATTGTCACGTGTTTTCTAAGCTAATCTTATAAAAGGGTAGAATTTACTTATTTGTGGGGTAATCTCTGGACCTACAGACCCGATTCCAAAAACGACACTCACGAGAGGAGATGGGTTGATGCTATTCGTAGCCGGCACCACACGGACTTTGAAGGAAATGCTATAACCGAATTCGCGAAAGAACTGTCAGTGATCATCGTACCTACTCAGGATCCGTTTAAAAACTGTTCAGTGAAAATTGACAGTTAAAACTGATCGTGAGTAGCCGCTTTTAGGGCGTGGTTTGCGGATCGCGATTCAGCCCCTTAAGGGTTTATAAACCATTATATTACATACTTACTACTTGATCATACTCCTCTGCTGCACTGGGAGTGAAGAAATAGCATAGAATGCGTGCAGATGCTTATCATCCTGGCATGTCGTAAAAGTCGACTAAGGGACGGGCCCCCTCCAACATGGTGGACTATCTGTATGGGCGATGGGCTGATCACCTGTTCATTCGGTTCATCATACCATCTTAGGACTAATTAATCGAACGTGGCCACGAGTAGTCTTGTGGCTCTGCCCACCCCATTAGGGATTTCGGGCGTGATGCTATGTATGTATGTACTTGATGATCTGTCAAGTATCACGGGCCGGATTATATTATAAACCGACTTAAAAAAACCCGAAGGAGGAGGTGCTCAATTCGACGCGTAGGTCAATTTACTCGTTAGTTAATTAGCCTACTACAACAGAACGATGTGGTAAGCTAATAATTGACTTAATATTAAACGAGGTATCGATTAACTCTAAAGGCTTGTAACAAATTTACTAAAGTTTAAGCGGTTTTCATCGATGTTGAATTTGGAAGTCAGTCGAGTTACAGCTTCTGATGAAAAGATTTTATCCTATTAATTTATATATGTATTAAAAAGATGAAAGTATGTTTGGATGTTTGGTCCTCAAATACGCGCAAACAACTGGACGGATTTATTACTTAGATAATTTCAGCTGGAGCATAATCAACTCTAACTCTTGGCGACCGCGACATATCATAAATTTTATAAAATTTTATATCAACAATTTTACTAGCTGTTCGGCCTAAAAATATTACAAAGACATTGAAACATAAATTATAAAATGTATTAAAATTATAACGATATCTTGCCAAGTATTGAACGTTGAGTCACAATAATTGGTGACACATTCTTATGTCACTATTAACGTAAGTGAAATTCTTTGTTATATATAAATGTTTTTTGTGGTTGCATGTTTGCATTGTGTTGTTTTGCCATTCGCAATTAAGGGAATCAAAACCTATAGGATACTTCCCGTTGACCTAGAATCATGAAATTTGGCAAGAAGCAAGGTCTTATGGCACATGTAAAGGAACAAATCCTAAAACCGTACATTTGTAGTAATATCACGAAAAAAAATCGTGTTTGGCGATTACAAAGTTATTTGCCGTTCATAAACTGTCCGCTACCTATTTCGATGAAAATGAAAATGAAAATATTTATTTTGCAAATAGGCCACACGGGCTCTTTCACATGTCTGAATCTACCAGCGCTTCGAAAGGTGACATGTGCTGAGATGTATGGGGACAGCAGTTTTTCAACGGTAAAGTTAAGTTTGTCCCTCAATCGAGTTTATCTTTTCGTTAGAGCAATGTTCGGTGAAATAGCTATGAAATCAATACATATAAAACAGTACCGTGACTCACTTATAGACAACGCACAGCCTAAACAGGTGGTCCAAGAGGTCTGAAATTTGGAGGAGATATTCCTCGAGTACCCTAGAGGTGCACTAAGGAGAGATTTCTTGAAATTCCATCCCTAAGGGGGTGAACTCAACATTCATTTGGCGAACGGCTAAGGAATTCCCTGCCTGTAGACTTGTTCTCAGAACGCTACAACTTGGGTATTTTCAAGGAGGGAGTGAGTAGGCATTATCTAGGTGTGTATGCTCCATCGTCGACCTCATCGTCACTTGCCATCAGGTGCGATAGAGGTAAAATGCACATCTATCTTTTATAAAAAAAAAAGTTTGCATGGAAAATACCGCGGGCGAAGCTGTGGCGGGTCCACTAGTAGTTTATAAACTTCAATAATGTTACCAATAATGGTATTGTTTGTTTTTCATAGGCAAGTACGGGGCCATCGTCGCACGAGTCAGACACGCACTTGACCGGTTCAAGGAAACACGACCTAAGCACTTTACTCTGCGCCTCTATTCGGGAACGCTAAGTGATTCTGTAGCGACTCGTAAGCCAGATTTCTCATTCCACTCTTCCGCACGACGCGAAATGCGTAAGAGCGAGACGAGAGATCTGGATTACGAGTCGCTACAGAATCACTTAGCGTGTGTGTAGCGCTTAGTTAAGACGAATTTTCTGAAATATAGCCGATTAGGTTTCACTGTAACCTAACTGTTTTTGCCATCAATCAGCTGCTTGACGTCCTAACTCTTTTAGACCGCAAATGGAAACCAATGTTATGACGAACTTGGCTTCTCGCGAGCAATAAAGAGCGCCGCCTGTTCTCGCAAGAACTTTCAGCCTGTGCCCATCAGGACAACTTTGTTGCTCGAGGTGTTTATTAAAAAAGTCTTTGCTATAATAGTGGCCTACATTTATTGCTCCAGGGACACTTCGTCATCGTTATCATCAGCTATCAGAGGCGTAACGTGAGGGTAAGCCGGATCATTTCTATTTTTAAACATTATATTATTACTCACTAAATATTGTGTTTACAGTAAAAATTATGTATCATGCAATTTTTATGTTAATACAAGAAGTAATTAATAATATTATAATGTTTGAGTTGAGAAAGTATGCACTGGCTTACCACACTACGCCACTGCAGCCTATATAGGTACGTAGTCTCACTTGGCACAGAAACACTTATGGCCGAATTTAGAAACGCCATTTAATCATTTGATTAGATATTATATAGTTAAATGTCGCTCAACTAGATGTCAACCATACAGAAACGTCACTGAAACGTAACTTTAATTAAAGATCAATTTGAGTGGCCTTTCTGAATTCGGCAATTAGTATGTATATACACATGAAAGTGATCAAATTGAATTTCATGCTTTTTCCAACGGACAGAGATGAAAAACACGTGACAGACTTTGGATTGGTATCCAATAAAAATAAATTATAACTGATTTCAGGTACACTTTGGTTTCAAAATATCACAGTATGAAATAACTAATCCTTACTATCTACTAATATATCCAATGAAAATTTGTGTCTGTGTATTTCTCTTTCTTTCACGTTATATATTTATTCTTTGCAAAAAATATCAATGTGATATGAACGTTATTAGAATCAGAAAGTGCCATAAGGCTATCATTTCATCCCGGAATGATCTTTTCCTAAATAGGTGAAATAGGGCCTGGAGAATTAATTAACGGGGAGTTCGTGCGCGCCCCGCGAGACCCCCCCAGTTTGAGGGAAGAATTCTAAAATAAAAATAAAGTAATACGAAAATTTGTTATATAGGGAAGCCCATAAATTTTTGCAAATAGCAACCAGAGGCGAAGCGTGAGGGTAAGCCGGTGCTTAATTTCTCGTGCTTAACATTATTTTATTACTCATTAAATTATGCATTTACATAAAAAAATATGTAATATGCATTTTTTATGTTAATACAAGAAGTAATTAATAATAATAATAATGTTTGAGTTAAGAAATGATGCACCAGCTTACCCTCGCGCTTCGCCTGTGATAGCAACACAGATTTTTTTGTAAACTATTAATTGTCCGGTACAGCTTGAAGAAACTGGTTCAACAACGAATATTAAGCAAACAGGGCGGTTACGTATCAGAAGTAATGATTTTCAGCACCTTTTCCAAAAATTGCGTAGCCAGTTGCAGGAGTGCCAGCAACAAAGCGGAGCTCAATTAAGATGACGCTGTTTTTAAAAATAAAAAATATTTTATATTATTTAATTATAATAAATACATTTCCGCGCAGACGAAATTGCTGGTAAAAGCTGGTATTAATATATAACAAAACTTAATTAAAATATGCTATGCTACAAGATATTGAAGTTCTAGTTTAAATTACCAAAATCCTCATACCCAGCTCAGTAACTGAGAGATCTAGGTTTAATCCCTTGCCTAGGGATGCTTGTAAGGATACTACGGCCGTATTGGCAAATATTATTAAACGGCAATGCGCATATTTCCATTTTAATTAAACTTATAGCTAGTTCAGTAATGAATTGTAAGTAATTATTTTTCTAAGGACTCTCATACGTAACCCTAGTAGCGCTCTCGGTTGGCCAACGGTCGCCAACGATGGGGGAAAGGTTGCGACATTGTAGTAAACGGAGGCCCAACAAAGAGCTAATTTCAAATGCTACTAGGAACCATAAGTATGTAAAATTAAATAATATAGTCTCGATCGTCTTTAGCAGATTTTGGAATTACTTGCTGATCACTTCAACTTACTTACCTCAGTTATTTTTGCTTTAAAGGTTATTTTCTGAATTCATTCAAAGATTGAACACCATTTTATTACAGTAGGTAATCCTTGGATTACCATTACTCTGTAAGGTTGTGTTTGCAAAGCTCTGTACGAACGCCAATTATTTTGTCAGATAAAGTCCTCATTCAGAGCCACTACCCACGTACTGCTACTTTTAACTTAACTTTTATTAAATCCGTAAAAAATAGGTAGTGAGAAAAGTATGTGTACCTACAGAGAATAAGTCTCTTTTTTGCCCCAACCTTAGAGTATACAATAATAATAGAGTAAACGTTGAAACCGTCAAGCCATGCCGCCTAAAACGTCAACTACAGGCCACACGGATTCATACAAAACATATGCGCATTTGTTTGGCCTGTAAGGTTATGATACTAAATAATATTGGCAATTTAGTGTTTATTTGTGACAGCATTATTACAATCTTATTAATGTGGTCATACTGTCACTGGCTGACGTAAAGCGAAGAACCATATTGGAAGTCGACGTACTAATAAAATAGAGCCATCTTGTTTTTTCATTAGGTCGCTGATGTTTGCGGGAGCAGCGCAGCATTACAGTCGTAGGTGCAATAATTTACAGCGTATCTTTTACTTCTATAATCTAAGGCCCCAACATGTTATATTCAGAAAGGATCTTTGTAACGGCTACGTTCAGTTTTATTATAATGAGAAAGGATCTTTGCAACGGCTGCGTTCAATTTTATTATAATGCGCCCTGGTAGTTGGCACGCCGCACTCTGAGATAAGAACATCGGCGAAACCGATTTTATTGGCATAACAAATAGGGTATGGGAATCAACATAAACTGAAGATTGCACAGCATGCACGAAAATCTAGCAGCAATAATAACCTTACGTGTTTGATTTTACGGTATACGCACGGCTGGTAGATCAAGAGTTTACTTATAACACTGTCCGTCCGTGTGTCCGTGCTACTAAACTAGTGGCTCCGTGAGCTGTAGACCTCGCGACAAGCGCAAGACTCGCCGCTGGTGAACTGATATCCCCACACATCAACAAAGGTTGTAGTCAGTTTACCAACACCGCAAATAAGTTTGTATTCACAAAAACCCTCATAACTTCGCCATTTTGAAAAAAATAGAAAAACTAAATCGACAAAAAAATTCTATATAATAATCGAACCTGCTCACAAAATTTCACGAGAATCGGTTGAGAACTGCGACCTGTTGACGAGAACAAATGGACAGACGCCGACGGACATCCGCTGGACGTATGAAAGCATTTTTGCCCAAGCTGAAACGGAGACGCTTCGCTCGCTCGGTCGATAATATGCCCTATCGAGTGGTTCTCAATGCATATTTCTGAGCACAAACGAAACCGATATAGGTAGGTAAATATACATGTATTTGATGCTGACGAAGTGAATGCCCTTGGCTTATTTGTTATTTTTTGATAATATAAACATTCTTGTTACCTGCATCAACAATTTGGAAAGATTCAAAGATACATAGGTAAACACGTTAGCAGTTCGTATGATTGTTACGTATATTATAAACTATGTTGGATATTTTCCGAGTTGGCGGTGCATTTTCTAAAGCTATGAATAGTTTGAGTAGAGTCTTCTTTGATGGAATATGGAACGATGACGCGCAGAAACACTTGCATAGGTCCATTATCTTTCGACAGTTTCTACACTCGTGAGCGCTCATGTAAAAATCTTGGCTAGGCGGCCGCTGCTGGCCGGTAACAATAAAGAAAATTAAGCTTTGATCTTTTGTACCCTAAAATACTTATCTGCTGCATAAAATATGTAACAGCTATAAGTAATATCTAAATCCTTCTATCAATCGGCAACATCTCGAACAACCGTGATCCCGTCTGACGTTGAAATATATTCAATTGGTTGATTGTTTTTTATAAAAGGACAGAACACCTATAAAAACAAAATCCTGTCCAGTTATTGTTTTCATATAATTTGATATAATTGTATACAGTACTGGAACTGATTATCTGCTACTTCATAAGGCACTTTTTGATGCGTAAAGCCTGTTGTCCACTAGACTCGCCGAGCCGAATCGAATCGAATCTCAATAATTCGCCTTCTATATTTTCTAATGCAACTGCGTCCATTGAATCGGCGCGCCGCGGCTCTTCGTCAATGGACGCAGTTGCATTGGAAAATATAGGAGGCGAATTATTGCGGTTCGATTCGATTCGCCTCGGCGAGTCTAATGGACGCCAGGCTTAAGTCTTGTCACGTCGCAACGCGGCCTTGCCAATAAGAGAAAATTTAAACAAATGAAATGGTACTAAGTAGGTACTAAGATAACCCATTGTATTATATGTGAGTATATGTTTTTAAGCACTACTGATAAATCGTTTAAAGATAACTTCTTATTTAAGACTTATTTGTTTCCTTATTTTCATATTTTAAAATATCAAATTCTTCGATCAATAATTGATATCTGTATCAAGCATGTTGTCGCAACTTATGACAACAATGTACTTATTTATGATATAATAATAATATAGATACAGCCATTTGTATACCATTATACAATACCTGACCACAACACAAAACTGTTTGTTCTATACAGAACAAAGGTCATTAACTACTAATCATTCATTTAGTTAGGTTGGCAGCCGTAAGCCGTTGTGCAAATGATGTCTAAAGTGCATTTTCATGTTGTGTCGCTGCAGACGCTCAACTTTCTTTCAATACCAATATATATATTCAATACCAACTATTTTGTCAATGCCATAGTACAAATTATAGTCATAAAAAGAGCTCTCTAATGACAATATGCCTGGTCGTGGTGGGGACATCTTGACGCTTACTCCTTTGACGCAAATACTCTTCAGTATAAGTTATTAAACATAATACTTCTGAGTTTTTAAACAAATCTACCACACACCCGTGCAAGGCCGGTCGCTAGTAAATAAATAAAACGCGTCTTAAGATGATACGAAGCTCCAATTTATTTAGATAAAGGAGGGTTTGACTCCCGCCCGATACTATTTCTCTTTTCTTTACCTACTTTGGATTATGGAGCTCGGATAGTATATTTTTATGTATTACTAGCTTCTGCCCTCGACTTCGTTCGCGTGGAATTCGATTATAGTTATTCTCTATTTTTTTTCGCGGGTGAAGCTGTGGCGGGTCCGCTATTTTAATATAAAGCTATAAGTCTGCACACATTAGTCAATTAAAAGAAAAATATATTTATTTTAGGTTAGGTTAGGTTTTAGGTCATAGCGCTGGTGGCACTGCCTGCTACAACTGACTATAAATAGGCATCAGAAGTTTTCTACCTAACTACCTAATATCTATAGCGCGTTTATCAGTGCTTCATTCTAAGAATTTCATTCTGAAAATATCAGTTCACGCCGGGTGCGGAAACATGTCACGCCTTGCGTCGGACATGACCGTTGTTATGTCATGACAGCTGCGCCCATTTGCTAACATGTGCCCGAGTTGGCAATAACAAGTGGGTCGAGAAATTTTGCAATCAGCACGTCTAGCACGACCTGCCTGCGAGTCATTTGTCACTAAGTGCATCCCTTACATATTTGACTAGTTTGACAGAGACGCACTGAGCGACCAATTACTCGCAGGCAGGAACTGCTAGACTCCATTCATCTCTTACTTTACAACCAGATATATTCTCAAGTAATTTACCAATAAGAAGTGTGATTCTACGAACCTTATCTACATCCATTTGGTGGTTCTTTGATTGATAAAATAACATATTATTCCGTTTTTCACTCTACTGGCTAGGCGTCCAAAAGTTGCCATAGAAATTTGCACACAAATGGAACATGCATACGTAACGTACGTTACGTTATAGTGGCCCTGTCAAATCTCGACCCGATTATTCATAAAAACCTACATAGATTCAAACTAGACTGTAAATAAAACCACAATTTAATTTAAGTTTTACATAAATCTCAATAAAATCGAGTGTAAACGACTAAAGAGAAATAATTTCGTAAATAACTTCTCACCGTCTCGTTGGTTAATTAAGGTTGCTTCAAGTATCGGAAACCCCTCACTCTGAGGGTCAGGATCGAGAATATACTGGCCGCATTCCATCGGGAAAGGGGCATTTCCCTCGATAAAAACCACGGGTAGATACTGAATACTTCAGAACAATCAGATTTATTGGGAAAATGTCGGTGATCCTACCCAAAAGTTAACATGGGTATCTTTCTTCGGCTATAGCGTGTGTAATCCTGTACCACCGCAAGACGAGTTAGTATATTCAGTCGGACGGCAAATAGTAAAATACACTTTTCAATATAGATAGATGTTTAATAATATTTTAGTAGGTATTAATTTTCTACAACATTTTATATGTTTTACAATTTGCCGTTCGACTATATCGACACTAGCTAGTCTTGCGGTGGTACAGGCTATCCTATCCTACCGTTAAGACAATAGACACTTCCATCTTTGTGAAAATGAAAATGAAAATTGAAAATATTTATTTTGCAAGTAGGCCACATGGGCTCTTTTACATGTTTGAAGCTACCAGCACTTCGAAAGGTGACATCCGCTGAGAAGAAACGACGCAAGAAACTCAGCATTAAGTCTTATAACGCGCACAGACATGGTTAATATAGGAAAATGCCTCTGCCGCCGGGTCTTTCCCTAGAGGGGCCCCTAAGCTGTCAGAGAGATTTGCGACTGATACAAAATGGCTACCTCGTTCCGTGTTATTTTTTCCATTGTTTTGTTGTAAATTGTTGGATTAAGTGCATTTCATGTAACTTATGTGTTACTTAATAAATATAACATTCAACCGTGTTATATTGGCGCCCAAACTAGCGGCACGAGCCCGTAAAACGATTTACCAAAAGCAAATTGCGTTTTCGCAAAACGCCATTTTTGTTTTTTCAACTAAACTTCACGCGAGGTGCAAAAAGAAGTTATGCCTCCAAAAAGGAATAAAAAACAAGCACGGCAGCAGGACTTCATTTACGACGATGACGAGAACTACGAAGAAACCGCGGCGCGCGGCGGCGGTGACGACAACAGAAGCGCGTCAGGCGGCGCGGGCGGCGGCAAACCGGCCGATACGACGTCAGCGGCTCAAGCTTTAGTTGCGATGTTATCCAGCCTGCAACTGCAACCCAGCACGATGGTGAAATGCACCGCGCGCTTCGACGGCGCTCACGATGCAGATGCGCTGGAGGCATTCATTGACACCGTCGAAATGTATAAGGAGTGCGCGAATGTTTCTGACGAACACGCGCTCCGGGGACTTCAGATGCTTCTCACCGAAGATGCCGCCGTGTGGTGGAGAGCGAACAAGAAGCGAGCAACTTCGTGGGAAGACGCCCTGTCTCGTCTGCGCGGGATGTACGGCGCGCCTAGCCCACCGCACAAAGTGTTGAAGGAAATTTGTCGTTCGGAACATTGCAGTGATATACGTGCGGACGTTTTTGCTAACCGTATTTGCGCCCTTTTCGCTAAGCTCCCTTATGATGTACCTGAGCTGTTACAGTTAGACCTGATTTACGGACTCCTAGATCGTAAGGTTAGGGAACGTGTACCCCGCGAGTCAATCAGTTGCATCGAGGACCTACTTAGGAAAACAAGGTTAGCGGAAGAGTCAGCGGCAGAGGTAAGCGATCCTAATCATAATAATAATAAGAGTAATATACCTACGATGGAAAAGTCCGAACCCTCTAGTTCAGGTTTTGACAAAAATAAACGCATTAGGCGCAAATGTGCGTATTGTAAGATGTTCGGACACAGCGTTAGTGACTGTCGTAATATAAATGAAGTTAAAACTGAAACAAACGAACCTAAAGATGAACTTAGGTGTTATGGGTGTGGCCAACTAGGGGTAGTGCGTTCCAAGTGCGATAACTGCCGCGCCGGTGGCAATTCTGGAAAAGTAGAACCTGTAGAATTTAACAGTACCAATCTTAATGGTGAAAACGAAGGAGGGCCTGTAATATACATCACGGTGAAGGGACACAACGGCGTCGCCACCGTCGATACGGGTGCCTCGCACTGCATAGCTAGTTCTTCATTATATAAGTTGCTCGCCAAAGACCAGAATACTGTGTTCTCTAAATCATCGAAGAACATCACTTTAGCAGATGGATCTCAGCAGGTGCGCGAGGTCTTAACAGCTAAAACAGTTGTTGGTTTAAATGACCGCAGTTTTCTAACATCTTTCCTTATACTACCAGGTGCCGATACCAAGACACTTCTAGGGCGTGACTTCATTGTGCAAGCAGGATTACTACTGGACATACCGCAGAAAACTTGGCGCTTTGCAGACGCACCCGAGTGTGAGTACACTTTTGTCCAATCTTATACATTGAATAGGGTTGAAGTAGCACAGTCAAATATTGACATGAGAGCTGATGAAGGTTCCAAGTTGACCAGTGAGGAAAAAGCCCAACTTAACCAGCTTATCTTAGACCATGCCAAACTGTTTGCTACGGAAGGGCCGGCTACAGAATTTGCAACCCATCATATTAAGGTAGCGGAGAATCAACAACCGATAGCGTGTCCACCTTACCGTTTATCACCAAACAAGAAGGAAATTCTTGAAGAGCAAATTAATAAACTTTTAGCAACAGACGTCATTGAAGAATGTGAATCTCCATGGGCTGCAAATGCTGTCTTGGTGGCAAAGAAAGATGGAGGTGTCCGTCTATGTGTAGATTATCGTAAGCTTAATGCAGTTACAGAGCCGGACCGATACCCCTTGCCCCGGATAGAGGACATATTGCATGCAGCTAAGACATGTAACTACATGACAACTCTTGATTTGCGCTCGGGTTATTTCCAAGTAAATGTAGCTAAGGAAGATAGAGACAAAACTGCCTTTGTTACTCCGATGGGAACGTTTCGTTTCATACGGATGCCCATGGGCCTGCGGAATTCTGGAGCAACCTTCCAAAGATTGATTGACCGATTCAGATCTAACCTAACCAATATCTCAATTTATGGATACTTAGATGATCTAATTATTCTTTCAGACACTTTTGAGAAACATCTCCAGGACCTGACGGCAGTTTTCAACAGGCTAAAGATGTTTCAACTCCGAGTGAATCGAGAGAAAAGCAGCTTTGCACGGGATTCTGTCCAGTTCTTGGGACATGTGATATTGCCAGGAGGCATCCAAGTGGAATCTAATAAAACCTGCGCCATCGCAACTATGCCCCAACCAAGAAATGTGAAGCACTTGATGTCTTTTCTTCAAACAGCAAGCTGGTTTCGCCGCTTTATCCCCAATTATGCTAGCGTCGCCCGCCCTCTGACGGATTTGCTCAAGAAGCACAACCAGTGGCAGTGGGGTGATTCGCAAAACGAAGCCTTTGAAACGATCAAATCCCTTCTCACTTCAGCGCCTATCTTGAGACAGGCAGATGCGACTCTGCCATTCATCCTTCGCACGGACAGCAGTGGATATGCCCTCGGAGCAGCGCTGATGCAGGGGGAGGGGGTAGACGAGCGCCCCATAGAATATGCCAGTCGTCTACTCACCGCGGCAGAGAAAAATTACACTACGACGGAAAGAGAAGCGCTTGCTGTTGTATGGGCGGTGAGTAAATTTCGTGGATATATTGAAGGGGCAGAAGTGATTGTCAAAACGGACCATCAACCGCTTAAATGGTTAATGAGCCTTAAGTCGCCGAGCGGCCGACTCGCCAGATGGGCGCTCACGCTGCAAGAGTATAACCTCAAGATAGAATTTACACCAGGAAAAGCGAATTTTCTCGCTGACACGCTTTCAAGGCCTTCTTGTACAAATGAAAATGATTGTGACCTGTGTCTTACAACGGTAGTAGATGTGCCGTCGAGGTCCCCGAAGGACATTCGTAATAATCAGCTCAAGGATCCCGAAGTTCACAAAATCATTCAAGACATGGAAAACGATGATGATCCGTTCAGGGGGAGAACATGGGCCGATAGAGGCTATATAATTTCAGATGGTGTGCTGTTCAGATACAATCCAGAAAGCAACGATGAGGACACAGCTAGCCTAGTCGTGCCACAACACGAGCGCGCGCAAGTGCTGGCCGACTTCCACGACGCTGCCACTGCGGGACACTTCGGCATTGAGCGCACGCTGCAGCGCCTCAGCGCGAGATATTACTGGCCAGGTATGAGAACTTTTGTGACTAACTATATCAAGCATTGTGTGGACTGCCAGCGATACAAAGCAGACAATCGTAAACCTACTGGCTTGCTGCAAACTCCAGCCACTAACCAGAGGTTCGAGACACTCTCTGTAGATTTATTTGGCCCACTGCCTCAAACATCTAATGGTAACAAATGGATCTTAATAGTGGAGGACGTATGCTCACGCTGGGTGGAGCTTTTTGCACTCCAAGAGGCAACCAGCGCCGCTTGTGCTAAAATTCTGATATCGGAAGTTTTTATGAGATTTGGTGTCCCACGTCGGTTGATAAGCGACAACGGCGTGCAATTCGTGAGTGAAGTGATGCAACAAGCTTGCCACGTTATGGGAATTAAACAAAACTTAACACCATTATATCACCCCCAGGGAAACCCAATTGAACGCAAGAACAGGGACCTGAAACCGCAGCTAGCAATACTAGTCGGTCGCGAACACAATACCTGGGACACGCACATCGCAGCTGTGAGATTCGCTATGAATTCAGCTATCACGGCGAGTACAGGTCATTCTCCTGCATTTCTAACCTTTGGCCGAGAGCTTCGTGCACCGGCCGACACCTTAACAGACATGAGAAGCATTCTTGACGGCGACAATTTCGTGACCAACATTACACCATATCTCAAGGGACTCTCTATGGTGCTTTTAAGCGCACGAGACACCCATGAAAAAGCTCAGATAGTGCAGAAAAGATACGCCGATGAAGACCGTCGTCCAGCTAGTTACGTTGTCGGAGATTTAGTGCTGCTTCGCTCGCAGGGCCTGAACGACACGAACAAAGGCCAAACTCAGAAATTTATCCCACGTCGCGACGGTCCATATAGAGTACGCCAAGTGACTAGTTCTACAACTTACGAGCTGGAAGGGGTACACAGTAACAAACCTGTGGGCAAGTATCATGTTTCTCAGCTCACACCTTTCGTTGGTCACATCCAACCGCCTGTTCAGGAAAAACGTAGGAGGGGTAGACCACGTAAAACTAACCCGAACACGGGGACGGTTCATTCGGGCTAGAGGGGGAGGATATAACGCGCACAGACATGGTTAATATAGGAAAATGCCTCTGCCGCCGGGTCTTTCCCTAGAGGGGCCCCTAAGCTGTCAGAGAGATTTGCGACTGATACAAAATGGCTACCTCGTTCCGTGTTATTTTTTCCATTGTTTTGTTGTAAATTGTTGGATTAAGTGCATTTCATGTAACTTATGTGTTACTTAATAAATATAACATTCAACCGTGTTATAGTCTTTATTTTTCCAACTTTTACATTAGAGTTTTAACTAAAATTAACTCATAAAATAACACATGTGCATTGGTAATTAGTTATCAGTGCACAAGTATGGATGTGTGTGTTAGTCACGGTTGAACGGCTGAATACATTTCGATGAAAATTTTATATTTAGATAGTCACATCACGAATAAAGGATACTTTATATCCCTGAAAATTTGTTAATTTTAGTTGCTAAAAAAGTAACAATAACCGAATTTTACGCGCACAAAAGCGCGAGCAATAGCCAGTATGTACTGAAAAAATAGACCATCGTTTGCTAAACACGTACTACTTGCGTGAAAATAATGTCTACTGAAAAATAGACCATCGTTTGCTAAACACGTACTACTTGCGTCAAAATAATGTCTCCAAATTTACTCCGCGGCGCGACCGAGTAATCCAACATAATTTAACTCCGCAATAAGTCTACGAATGAAAACGTGAGTTCAGCGCTTGTTTACAAGACATATCTAACAAAATAGTAAATTCTAGATAATGCTACTAAAAGCACGTAAGAAACAAAGCTGCGTAAAACAGAAACAGCTTTATCAGTCCAGGCGCATTTGATTTGATCTACTTGGTATTAACCCATTTTCTCACGTAGTTCAAAAAAGATAGTTTCACAAAAAAAAACGATGGCAATGAACCGATAGATACTAATCACGTCTGCTTTTATAACTAATTAATTTCTTTGTTGGAAATGTTGATTAATATCTTTTTTACCATGACACAAAATACTTTGTAATCTATAGCTTTTTCGCGTGTCAAGTATCAAAAGGTACATTGCGTTAACCCCAATACAGATGTTACGTCACCGCGCTCATTTGAACAATGTCTTCGTCCCGTGTAGCGCTTCGAACTTGTATGAGAGGGCAATTAAAGTTTCACTAACTGTTATTAAAGGTATTGTGAAACTCAAGTTGATTGATATCGATTAGGATTTCTCATCGGCAGCACCACATTACTTCAAACATTACGAACTTCCTTACAAACTTTCATCCCCTATTAGGTAAATTCCTTTACCCTACGACCACGTTATCGGGCTTCGGCGAAGATTTACAATGTCGTAGCATGGCAAAAACCTTTTAATCTAGTAGTAGTGTCTAATATCCTTCGCACGAAGGAATCTAAATGGCGAAAAATTTTCAACACGGTACACAGAGTCGAAAATCTTTCGTTTTCTTTAAAAGGTTTCTTGTGACATGCCACGGACCACGCGAATCTTCGCCGAATGCCGCAGATGTGGCCCCAAGGTCTCTATTCGGGACTGCTGAGTGATTTACTATATCGTCAACTAAAATGCCTAAACCGCGAATGTGTCGTTGTTTTGTACTACGTGTGTGACGTTCACATTCGCGGTTTTGCCAATTTAGTAGCGATATAATAAATCATCTTAGTAGTCCCGAATACAGGCCCAGTATTATGGGATACATTTCAATCTGTTCTGAGTGCTCAACTACTTTACAATATAAGAAACTCCTGTGCATTTTACGCTTCCAGACCCACCGGTTAAGGCTGTGCGTTGTTGTCAGTCAGTGTTAACAATTTTATTAACTAATTAACTAACATTCTGTAACTAATCTTAATTCGCTGGATCCGAGCTGCACAGAATCGGTCGTCGTGGAGATCATTTGGGGAGGCCTATGTCCAGCAGTGGACGTCTTTCGGCTGAAATTATGGTGATAAACTAATCTTATATCAAACTAGTAACAAGTGAATAGGCTAGTTAAGTACCTGAAAAATTGTAAGTAGTCCGTCATTTAAATTATAAAAAATATTGAACACATATTTCTTCTTTTGTCAATTAAACAAAAACTGACGAAGGTGCACACTTTTTACCATTAAGTGACGTCATTAGCCTCCACTCCCGAACTTTGATGCGTCTTATCTTTGTCAATTTTGATTGATTTGATAATGCACAAAATAAGTGGTCAATATTTTTTGATAATCTAACTGACGGACTATTTAGAATTATATTTTTTTATACAGGAAACATCCCTATTGGGGAGGAGCGCTGATAATCTTAAAGAATAGGTCTCACCTATTTGGAAGTAGTTTCTACCATTAATTAACCTTTGTAACAATCTTTTATGAAATCAATTGTTATTATTATTTGTATGACTTTTTCCATCACGAGATTATGGGAGTCCCGGGCCTTTGGAAAACGGACACGGGGCCGAAGCCAACACGCAGAGGCCCTTAAGACAACTTTAACATATAAGTATATGTGATGTGATACATTATTAA